>CM034157.1:354808929-356108929 GCA_019776745.2 Taxus chinensis
TTCGTTTGGTGAAGCCATGATATCGTGCCTTGGTGGCGTTTGTTGTATATCCCGGTGTTGTATAGGCATGTGATAGCCTGTCATGAACTGATTGCTATCTTGCCAAGTTTCTCTGAGAGTATTTTCCATACGTGATGGCATAGGGGAGTTTTCTTGAGGAGAGAACTCAGGCTGTATCTGCAAAGTTCCTACAGGTGGGTACATGCCTTGAGAGCGTTGTTCACTCCTAGGATAAAGTATTGATTGTCCATCGTCTAAGACCAAGTATGGATCCAATTGTCTACTAATAGGCGGTCGGAATAATACCTGAGGGGATGAAGCAGACTCTCCAGTTAATGTCATATTGTTCGAGCCTGAAGGCTCTGTTTGTGTTTGATCAAGTTGCTCCAACCCCTCTGTTTGGTAGGACGAGTTATATCTAGTCCTTGGTGTTTGTGTTGACAATTGATTAGTTGAATAGTTGTCACCCCATATTGAGAGTGAGGGTGATGACTGCCTATTCTGTTGGGCGTAGTATGCCTCTAAACCCAAGAGGGGTCTGCCGTATGCATCTAATCCCGACATATTCGGGGGGTATATGAATACCCGCAGAATAATGGGAAGGAGCGAAGGTGATGTGGAGAAGATGAAACTTCTCAAAGAGAAGGTGAAAGAATTGCTTGTTTCACGTTGGGTTCACCAATTTTGTACGTCGGAAAAGCAACAGGCGAGCGTGAGAATCAACAAGTGACTCTTCCACGTACCCGACCTCCCGAGGTCGTGCCGAGACAGCCGGTGGGGGTAGAATGTGCAGACAAACTAGTTAGGCAGTCTAATGTCTTCAACACGCACTAATGGTATTTGCGAATCTAAGGCAAAGAAGGCCCTTCTAACTTGGACTGGTGTGATAGATCGATCAGCGAGGATGACTGCTCGAAGGCTCCAATCAATATCGAGCTCTGGCGTGATTCGATCTATGGGTTGTGGGATGCGTGGAAAATGACCCGGGATGGTTTCGTGTATTTCTCCTGATAGGGTCATATGGTGAATATGGTCGATTCTATGGACGATTCTCTGGCCTAGTCCAAAATTCTCTAGCTTCGTTAGCTGTTGTATTTAGTAGGGATAACTGTTGAATGATGAGAGGTGGAATCGGAGTAGACTGAAATACTAATTTACGTAGGCCAGTGTCTATGTCGAATTCTTTTATGGATTCGTTAGGCTGTGGGATCTGCGGATCACAACCATAGACTCTTGGTTGTTGCGGTCCCGTGATGGTCATACGGGAGATCAAGTTCTGATCCCTAGTATCCAGTAGTCGTAAGCTTTTTCAGCTTCTATGTTTAGAACCAACAGCTGTGCGATCTTCTCAGAATACCTTACAGGCGTTCTCGCAACTTGGATTCTTAAGTTGGTATCTATATCTACTAGGGTGTCTCCAGCGTCTGGCTGTGGAACTAAAGGATCACACCCGAATATTTGTTCTCTTTCGAGCCCTTCTACAGTCATGTGGGTATTTTCTAGGGTAATCTGTAATTTGGCTGATTTGACCAAAATAGATGCGCTTGGTCGTCTTCGATGTTTAACCCTCTCAACTGTATCCTGATCTGTTGGAAGTCTGTTGTTGTTTGGAAGACTTGTATCCTAAGGTTTTGATCAATGTCAGTTATTGCTACTACGGTATTGGGCTGAGGCACAATTGGCTCGAAAATGTATTCCCTGGGCTCCCTAGGTCCCGTAATTGTCATACAAAAGCAGTAATGAAACAAACTATAATAAAGTAAAATCTAAGTGCATTTCTAGCATATATAGTTTCTTTTTGTATTTTCTGGCAATTTATGAGAGAGTAGCTATTTAAAATATTTAAAATTGACAACTAAACTAACAACATAAAAACAAACAAAATAGCCGAATGTAGCTATTTGTCTGTGTGATTTTGTATATCTATTCTAAACAACGAAATAACTAATCTATCTGCAAGATTCTCGATCCTACCTCAGAAGTGAGGAATGAATCATAGTTTCTCAGAAACTATCAATCCCCACAACCTCCCTGGCAATATCGAGAATGGAAATAACTGAAATAAAGTGATTAACTACTTTATTTGATAAGTTCTAACTAAAACTTTGAAAGATGGAACCTGGATTTCGCAGAACAGTGGCGAATCCGACGGTGTGTGTGTTCTTGTCCCCTCAGTATGATCTCTTCGTTCTTTGTGCTCACGTGAATCCAGAAAAGCGTGAAATGCTTGCATCAACAGGAATAGGTATTTGGATCAATGGACAGCCTTCAAAATGCAGACAGAATAGAATGCGGATAGGAGAGGGATAGCACAAGAGTACAGAGCTTGGCCTATGCAATTCCTAGCGGGGTCTACTGCGAATCATGCAACAAAGAGCGTCCAGAACCTGAGACTAGTCTGTATGAAGAGCAAAACCTGCAACTTTAATGGCTGCTTAGACCATTCTACTCCAAAACAATAATGCTGTCTACACAAGTTGGATCTGTGGCTTACCAACAGTAACACAAAGCTAAAACAAACCTGCAACAAACTATGCTACCAATCCTAAGCAAACTAAAACGACCATAGCACTGAAAACATGAAAATTGGAGTGAAAATGGTGGCCCAAATAATGTTTGCACTTGCACAAGTTGGATATGTGGCTTACCAGCTGCAATACAAAACTAAACAAAGCACTCAATGAGAAATCTAAGAATTCTAAACAAAGGAAAACTAAATCTACTGCAACAAGAAATTTAAAAGAAAACTTTGGAGCAAAATTCAAAACTAAAATCAGGGGCCATTTGCATGTGCACAAACCATGCATTTATAGGAATCCAAACATGCAAAGATCAAATCTAAACTGAACTCCTAAACATTAAACAAAAGAAAAACACTATTCCAGGGGACCAAAAACATAAATGCATGCTCAAGTCGGCAAGAAAAGCTGGTAAAGCGTTGATTTTTGCGTGCGTTCCGTCAAAAGCACGTTCTGGAAAACGCGCACAGGACCGCCGCCCTGCTCAGGGCGGCGGTTACAGGACCGCCGCCCTGTGTAGGGCGGCGGTCACGAGACCGCCGCCCTTCCGGGCGGCGGTTTCGTCACTGAAGACCAAAAAGCCAAGAAAAGAGGAAAAATAGGGAAAACAAAGCACGCGGGGGCTAAGTGGGGCATGCGGGATGTTAACGCATATCCGTAAAGCTTCTCTAGATCCCGAACACCTTGCGAAGAGACCTGTATCATCATCGGGGCACTTATTACACCGTTCCGTAGTACAGTACCTTACAATTTTGGGTACGTACAGGTACATGCCTATCTACTTAACTAGAACATAACCCCTTGGCATAACACCTTAGGCTACAACAATGGGGGTGGTTCCAGGAACCCTAAAGTAATCCACCATTGTGTAACCTCATGGATGAAATAGGAAGCGCTCCGCTTACCCACTTGACTAGTTTTTCCTTGTGAGTTAGCATTATTGGTTATTCGTATGGCAACCGTAGTGAGATTACACATGGACACATTTATTGTCCACTATTCTTAAAGAGGTTAAAGTAAAGACGAGATACTCCCAAAGTTATTCATTGTGAATTTTTGGGTAAATCGAGATCGCTTAAGACAACTTTGTGACACCTAGTTGAGAGATCTTATTAGGGAAGCCATTCTGTCAAAGACCCCACTTTACTAGTCCATTATCATGTCTTTTCCATCACGAAGTGATAATTTTTTTGGATTGAGAATATTGTTTTTTGAACACATTAAAAAATCCATTTAAGTTAGATCTAAGTGTATCTCACACAGAGTTTACAACGTGTTACTTATCTTGGTTTCTTTCTCGCCTTTGGATGAGGTGAAACTCTACCTAAGTAACGCTTAATTTATTTCCATATTTTGATCTACACCTTTGCATTCTTTCTGCCCATTTAGGACAAGAGAAGACATCTTTTGGGAGTGTTGTCATAGATAGCGTTCACCACTTTTTTGTCTGTTTACACTCATCCATGTTTGCGGATGAGTTGTTAAATTTCTAAAGTGCGTGGATACGTCCTCATATATTTGATGGCCACTTGATCTTGATTTCAAGATCATCATCATAGTTAGGATTGATTCATCATTTGATCTCCCTTTGACGTGTTACCTTATTCACATTGTCTCGACATAATTAAGATACTTATGTCCTTTTTTTCGTAAACATGATCTAAGTATCCACATTGTGGCATTATGCTGCCCACATTTTAACACATCCTTAGTATAATTTGACATGGTTTAAATTCAAAAAATGTTCCAAATATTGATGGGTATTTTTTACTTTATTTTGATACTAATATCTCACTTCTCCATGAAGCTTGATAGACGTGTCTAATTTGGTGGGGCTACGTAGCTTATATTTGTAATCCTCTCCCTTTGAAATTTAGGCCTTGCTTGTCTCTAAATTAGTCATAATATTCTTTGATTGGGAGTCACATCTACCCTTTTTTAATATTTACGCCTTGTTCATTTTGAGCTTGATATGAATATTGACATTGTGTTGATCATCTTTGCATTGAACTATCATTTTGCACACATGCATTTGCATATGGAAGTATCTCCTTGTTGATTGGGCTTTGTGTTTTACACTTGAATGATTGTTCCTAGGTGATCATTCATGGGTAGAAAAACCTTATTTTCTAGGACAATCCCTTTTTGATCTCATCGAGATTGCATCATCAAAATGTCTATTTTCCTTAGACCTTCGTTAGAAAATAATGCACACATCTCCATACTTACACAAATGTCTAGCTGGACATGTCATTATGCTTCCCTAAATTGATATGTCACTTCTTCCTTCCCTTTGAAGGAGTTCCATCACACTATCTAGATCTAGACATTTGTGCTTAAACAATGCCAACAATGACTGACTATCACGTATGCGGTTTCTCACACTTACTATAATACGAAACCTAGGTTTAGAAATTCAAATCAAAATATTCCCATTACAACTAAACCTTGTTTGGTTCTTCGTGCTAGAGGGCCCATTTACGGGTACCCTATTCCCCACCTTCATCTCATAGTCGGTGGTATGATTTGGATGCCTCTGATCCAAATTATTATTTAGGTTCCCTCTACTCTTCTTCTGATTTAGATCCAAACTACCATTTGGATTCCCACTCTTCTTTTGAAGATTCAGATTCCAACTATTGTTAAGATAGCCCTAGATCAAATCTTGAATCACAGTCCTCCCTTCCTTCATAGGGCCTTTATTCCAAATCATCTCAATGACACCTTCCTTCTTTGAAGACTCGTTTGACTCCTAGTTCCATTGATTGAACATCTAATTTAGTTCTTGAGTCACGGTCCTCCCTTTCTTCATAGGACCTCCTTCATCAATCACGTTGACAACCTCTTCCTCTGTCAAAGAGTTCCATGACTCAGATTATCTCTAGTCAATCATCTAATTCAATTCCTATGTTGCAACTTAATTGATGGCTATGTAATCCTACTTTCCAACCTACATTATGTCATCTTCTAGAAAAATGACCCAGGTCCAAGTCTAAATCATCCATTCATGAGATTATTTCCGCCAAGCCTACTTCCTCTCTTGAGTCATCTTCTTTTATCAATCAATATTCCCTTCTTATTGGGCTTATTTCTTCTAGTTAACCTCCTATGGCTGAAGAACAATAACCTCTACTAATTGATTTCTCTCAAAATGAAGAAACAATCAAAGTGCATGAAGATATCCCTTTAGAGGATTGCAAAGAAGGATTATTTCTAGAACTTGATACACTCATGTATTGGGGAAAAAAATTTGATTCCTTTTATCAGAACATAGAGGAGCCTAAGTTCATGGAAATTGAATCTTTTTCTCACATTCTATCTTCACCTTCTTTTGAGCATGATGAGATGTCATGGTCTGGCATTGAACCATGGCCTATCTTCTCGTTACCAACTCATTCCTTATCTATCACCATTCCTCAATCAAAATATCTCCTTGGGTCACTACTGGGTAGCCCATCATCTTCTTCTATCCTAGGGCCATATCCTAGTAGCCCTCCATTTTATACTTGTGGTTCAACTCCTAGTAGCCCATTACCTTCTATTCTTAGGCCACGTCCTAGTATCCCTTCCTCTTCTATCTATGGGACCCTTACTGGTAGTCCCTCCTCATCTATACTTGGGCCACGCCCTAGCATCCCTTCATCATCTTCTTCTATTCTCGGGCCATGTCATTGTAGCCCAACTTCTTCCATCTTAGGACCATTTTCTAATAGCATTTTTTCATCTTCTTTCATTGGCTCACCTCTTGGTAGCCCATCCTATTCAGTTCTTAGACCATATCCTATTCGTCCATCACATCATCCTTCTACTAATGACCACGGCAAGACTACCATCATTTCTCATTCCTATCATCAATCATAAACATTATCTCTCTTCTCCCACTTCTTGAGATCAAACAAGTCATGTGTTAGCTTATAAGAAACCCAAACAGGTTCATTATCAAGCTAATAACAAAACTTCTAAGAGATTGAAATCCCCTAACAACTCGAACAATAGATAAATTTTAAATCAAGTGCAATTCAAGAATGCACATCAACGTAACCATCAAGAATGGTGCAAAGTACATAAACCTATGAATCAGTAACTTAAGCTCCCGCATAAGAAATCCTCATTTCAAGATAAATTGTAGTCATTTGTTGAGTATGAGCTCACCACGATCATCGAGTTTGGGGATAACATGACTCTTAATAAGAAAACATGCCTAGTCTCCCTTATCAAGGAAGTCACATACATCATTTTTGGATCTTACCACATGGAGTGACTTTGTTAGTCCTAAACCTCCTAAAACTATTTTAAAAATGCAAAAATACAAAAAATTTGAGAAAACACAACAAAAATCAAAGGTACAAATATCAAACATTACAATCAAGTATTGCATACACATGGATGTTTCTTTCTTCCCTTTCTTTCTCTTCCTCTGTAAGTCTTCTTTCCATTTTTATCCCTTTTATGATATTGTGGTTATCCTTTTTACAAACATTTTGCAAAATTTATCTCTATGGTATATTTTTGACCTTAGTCTTTCATCACCTTGGTAAATTAAAGAACGAATGACCTCTTAGAGATCATATCACATTCAACATCTAATAAACTTTTTACGAAGAAATTTTGGACATATTTGTTGACACTAACCATTTTCATCATCACAATCACTTCCACCTCCTTCCACCAAGCCATCTGTGGTTCTTAACCCTTTTTCAAAAAAGAGAGCTAAAATAAGTTTTCAAAAAGAAAAAGAAACAAAATTAATCAATCAAAAGCTACAAGATATAAAGCAAAATCAAATTGATATATAACTCTCTTGGGGTATTTCCAATAATCTCTATCGAGGCTATGGAGGCTTGACTAGTAGTAGAGAAATGTTGTGATTAGAATCAAATGAATCTCCATCAGGGCTATGGATGTCTGGTTGGTCGCAGAGCAATGTACATCTATCCTTCCACCCTTCATTCACAAATCACCTATCACCTTTCACAATCAATCATTCCTACAAATTGGCTAGGATGTCTTCACTTATCTATTAAATCTTCCCTTCAAGAGGTAATTAAATTCCATGTGCACACACTAGATCTCTATGAGTAGGAAGGATTAGTATGTTACCAAGTGTCCATTTTTAGACCTTGTTCAAAATATTTCTTTAGTCTTTATCTCTTCTAACGATTTGTGACTTTGGCTAATCACTTCTTCATTGCAAAGATTCTAAGCTACATTCATATCATTCACATTGTTCTTCTACTTCCTTTCGAAGATCCATGTGTATAAGATTATTTTTTTGCCATGCTTACAGACACCTTTGTCACCTTTCACAAAAAAATCTTCTCCTTCCTTTCTATCATGTGCTTTTAGGCCAAATTACACTGGGGGAATCCTTTCTTCTTCCCAACACTTAATTGTTTTACGTTCATCATCATGTTGAACCTATCCATAATGGCCTTGGGTCCCACTTCTACCTGTGAATATTTTTCCTTTGAATACTCCCACCTAATCACTCAGGCATTTTTACATCTTCACCTTTCTCATACACACGTGGATGTTAGTGCAAATCTACAACACCCCCTAAATGACCTTCAGATATGCATTCCAAAAGTGGTTCATTTAGTGTGAATGCACAACATTGAGTTTTCTCCAAGGTGTGGGACCTTGCAAGGTGAGAAAACTCTCTAGAGAAATTTGGTTCTTACTCCTCTATTTAGGTGTATGCATGTAATTTTTACAGAGATTCTGATTCAAAATTCCTACTCTAAAACTACCAAGGAGACAGGGTTGATAGAAAACATGGAAATGGAAACGAAACTAAGCAAAAATAGAATAGTGATACACCAAAGGAGTGTTGAAATTCTTGTTTTGTAAAAAATAGACACAGATCATGAGGATGCAACATCAAAACATGCAAAAATTTCCAAAATGCAATCAAAGATCAAAAGGAAACAAACCAACAGAAGAGAGGATTGAAAAAACTCATTCACAGAGCATGCATTGTCAGTTCCAAATTTGATATGATACATTACAATAGAAAGAAGGAAAAAAAAAGTGTTGCATTCCATATGGGAGGTGAAACTCCTCAAATCCACCTGCTAAGGAGAAAATAAGAGCTTGCAAGAGCAAGAAACGTTCAACCATTACAAAATGAGCCAAAACTGGATTTTACAATCAAACAAAATGAAGAAAGGTGAAAAAATGTGGGCAAATTGATTCGACATCTCAAACCACTGACAAGATTCATTAAAAAAGCAAGGGAACCCTCAAAAATCCATTTTTTGATGCATTCGGCCATGCTGGAGAAGAAACAAATGCCATACTTCATCAATTTTGGTGGTTGGGGGTCAGTTCTACATTTTTTCCCATGCTAGAGAAATTTCTTCAATTTTCTCCCTCCAACTCTGTCAAAATTAAAAATTGAGGGGTCTATCGAGTAGAGGATGTAAACATCTTTCCAATGATGTAAAATTGTGAATAACTAAGCTTAGGTTTGAAAGATATGGCCCTTTGAAGATTTAGGGAAAAACTGGTAAAAAAAGACTGAAAATTGGGGTCAGCAAGGTCAAATTTTAAATTTTTCCCTTTTGGAAAAATTCCCCAAAAATCTCCATGGCCCCTCAGGTCCACATAACACAAGTTCAATTCTAATTGTTGTGGACGGGTGCTTCATTTTCCTCCTTCACGGGCCCGTGGCCTCAAATTTCACCTTTTTCCCTTTTAAAAAAATTTGTGAAAATTATCAAACAACTCCACGTCCCTGCACTCCTGCATGAGACGTGTCAGCTTCTGATTTGGTGTGGAGGTGTGGGATAAATTTTTCTCTCCTCCTTTGTGGGCTCGTGATCTGATTTTTGACTTTGATTTTTTAGCTAAAAAAGGCTAAGTGTCGCAATTTCCTCCCTAGCTCCGCCGACTCACTAATTTCCTTGGAAATTTTTCCTTATCCACTCCGCTGGCCTGAGACTCTCTGGAAAATTTTCCAACTTAACTCCAATGGCCCACCTTAGGAAAATTTCCCCTCCAAACTCCACCGAGCCATAACTCAAAAAATACAAGGAGTTAGGAGGAGACTCTTACCTTTTCGGAAAGGGGAGAAGATCTTTTCCTCTCAAAATTCCCCTATTTGAAAGTAAAAAAAAAATTGAAAATTTTGAGTTAACACCTTTCAGTAGTGTGTTAGTAAAGTAAAAATTCGAAGAGATAGTGAAAATTCCGTTTCGTGGGGTCTTTTTAGTAACTTGCGGGTATGTTGGATATTTTTGTCCCTCATGTCCCAAGTACCGGTGGGCCTCTTGTTTTCCGATCAGCCGATTTCCCCACAAGTCCTTGTCTGTCAGATTTTTCAGACTTTTTCAGCCCATCTGCCCCAAGTGCACCCAGGCCTCCATTTCATCGATTCCCCGCATCACCTGCATTAGCTGAATCAGCTTGTCGCATCCTTCACATTTTGTGTCCCTTGGACCGCCCATGCTCTTTTGGCCTGCATCGACCGCATCAGACGAATTGGCTCTTCACGTCCCTCATGTCCCAATGTCCCATGGACCGTCCGGGCCAGGTTTTTCCACTTTTCTTGCATTTCACCTTTTTGAGTCGGTGCAAGGTGTATTTAATGCACATTTATGACCTTCTCTCTCCTGAATGGCTATTTAAAAGGGAAACCATCTATGCACTTGTCACATTACTTGCTCGTTATCTCTTTCCCACATTTTTGCAAATTGAGTCATTTGTCCACCTTCTTATATCTCTTTGTAATTCTTGTCATGAATCCATTCTTTGAAGGTAGTCCTATGTACACTGTCAAATGAAGATCAAGTTTCAAGGGCACGAGCATCTATCCCCTTCGGAGACTTTTGTGCCCAATATTGGAGATAGCAAAGTTCAAAATTTGGATTTTGATGATTTTTGGGGAAGATTAGCATGCGACAACCCTACTCCCATGGCCCAAATGATAAATAATAGTGGAATCACATACGCTACATTGGTTTCCCTCTCTCTATGCAATGTGTCAACACTGTGCTTCCCTGCGGGGTTAATTTCAACTTGGACACCAAGGAGGTTATCAATGCGCATGGTGAATTGATTACAAAATTAGATTTTGTTGCTATCGTCGCTGCCCTACGCATTCCCAAAATAGAAGACTCCATTATTCTCACTCTCGCTCAAGATCAAACTCTGTTTGATCAAGACAGTGAGAAATACAAGGCTCGAGTAGCTAAATCATGGCTGAAGTGTCCTAAGAAGGGAGCGTCCCAACTCTCTAAGGCATTGTTTAAGGTTGATTTCAATGAAGAACTATCATATTTCATCACTCTGCTCACCCAGATTATGGGAATGCCCTCTACCAATGACTTCCATTTTTGGATGTGCCCTTTCATAAACATCATCTGTGAGGGTAAGCAAAACATAAATTGGGCCAAGATTATCTGTGGAAACCTGACTGAAAAATTGTCAAATGTTCAGCAGAACAAAAAGTTCTACATGACCTCCTATCTCATGTACACCTTGGCAGCATCTCATGAGTGGTTCAGGCTTCACTTTCATTGAAGGCAAGAAGGATGAGCCCATCTACACATATTTCCCTCAGTTTACCCTCAAGGTTAGTAATCATAATTTCAAAAGGGTAAATGATGCCTTCACCATGTACATTGTGAGACTCTTGGAGGGTGACACTGCCAGAAGATTCTCTGATGAGGCTAAGGCTTTGATAACCAAGTATGGGTATTTCTTCATTAAGTTTTGAAGGTTCTCATACATCAGGCTGGTTTGTTTTGAAAGCACACCTCTCAAGCTTCCCATGTTCTGCAATGACAAAATGGCCTTGGTTGAGGTGTGTAGGCAGCTGGATAAACTTCATAGAACCTACTAAGATAAGAAGATTACAGGTCTTCATTTCCCTATCACCTTGGGGAATTATACATGCAGGATAGCTCTGGATGCCCAAAATATAGAAAGGGCTATTGCTCCTCTTATAGTTCATTTCTTCAAGCCCAGGAATTGATTTGATTTAAATAAATTCATTGATCAAAATCTTAGAATAACTTATCATCACCATCCTGACACTAAGGATTACTGGGCTGATTGTGCTGATGATTTTGAAGCCAGGAGGAGGCATTTTGGTAGATTTTCTCTACAACAGATCATAGATCTCAACCTCTACTAGGTTCCTAAAGGGCTTAAGGATGATGATGAATATTTACAATCCTTTGAGTTAGAAAGATCCATAAAGCACACTCTTTTGGAAACCCTTGATTGGTATAAGAAGGATAAAGATGACTTGAGTGAAATAATCACCCTTGTCATCATCAGAACTAAGATTTGGTTTGAAAGGTTGTGAACGCAAGATGAACAAAGGTAGATCCTCTTCAAGAGAAACTTCAACACCTAGGAAGGTAGTACATACACCTAACATAGAGGTACTTGAGAAAATTCCTTCTTCTTCTTCAATGAAACAACCCGAGTCATATACTCCTTCATATTCCACTAAAGTGCATCAGAAGAAGGTCAAGTAAGAACTGGTAGGGAAACAAAATCTTATGGAACAGTCATAATTTCCTATTGGGCTAGATAACATTATTGTTCTAAGTGAGAATGATGATGATGAGATGAAAGACCCAGAAGATACTCCTGAGGCCACTGCTGGAGTGGAGAAGGAAGGCCCAAGGGCTGAACCTCCAAGTTTAACAGACTCCTCTACAAAGGAAATTCTTGAGGTTCCATTCATTTCCCCACTGGAAACAACAGTGGTTCATACTTTGAGTGCCATGAGTTCACTTGCACTTGGGCCCCTTGATTCTTCTATTTCTTCTTCTTCCTTTTCCTGGGTGAAGCCCCTAGTTGATAGCAGGAAAAGGAGATCTTCCTCCTAATTAAAAGGGCCTGATTTTGATGTTGTGGTAGCTCTTCTTGGAACTACTCCTCCTCCTCTAGTAAAGAAAGAAAATAGTACTTCAAGGTTGGTAACTGATGCTCAAGGCCAGCAGTTCTTGGAGGTTGCAAAACCCAAAGTGGACAAAGAGGAAAAATATCTTTTGATCTCTGACTTAGAGCTTTCCAGGATTCCAATGGGAGAATCTACACCTGAGAGTGAAGTTCATAACCTTTGGGAAACCATCACTAAGGTTATCGAATGGGTTGAGAAAGGAAAGAAAACCATGGAGTAGTTGGAAGAATAGAACCAAGTTCTTTCCAACTTTATCAGATCATTGTTGGCAAAGGATAAATTTTTGGATCCAGCCCCATTGGCCGCTCTCCCACCTCCCATAGTTCTCAGCCAAGATGAGGTCCAAACCATCAAATACATCCACAAGTATTCTACTTATGGTAAATTTGTTGAGGCCATGGTGGATGATATGACTGTAGCAGGTTTAAACTTCATTGAGGAAGCCTTTAAAACCAATGAGAAGGTGATCAAGCTGCAGTAGAAACTCACTTCCTCAATCAAGGCTATGGACAAAGAATTGAAATTCTGGAGTGGATGTATCACAGATCTCCATCTAATGGGTCAAACCGATGAGAGGATACTATTGGCCAACAATGTGTTTGATGATGTCAAGAATAACTTGTCAAGGACGTGGATCTTTAGCATTGAATGGAAGATAAAAGTTCTAGAAGAGGCACTGGGGGAATTGAGGAATGTATGGTAGAAAGGGGAGTCTTTTAAAACTTGTGTTGTATCCACCTTCAAAGATATCCACTGCCATTTTTAGGATGAAGTCACAGGTGTACCCTTCTCTCTCCAAGAAATCAAGGCTCAGTTTAAAGCCTTTGTCAAGGATGATCTATTCAAGGAAGAGTCAATCACTAAAGAGAAAATGAAGGACGTTTGTTCTCTTCATTCAGCTATAGCTGAGGCTAATAAGGAATATCTAGAGCATATTGAGTTTGAAAAAGATATGGAGAAATTCCTGGGCACGTGGACTCATGCTACTTCCAACACAATGATTCCAAGGGGCATGGAAATAGCGGAAGCATTGAAGAGATTCAGGCATCGGATCCTCAAAATAGTGGGCCCCCTTCAACCACAACCGGATGCCTCTACTTCTGGCTCTTGACTCTCTTCTTTCTATTGTTAGTTTAGGTCTCCTTGTAAATTAATTAAGGACTTTATATTGTATATTTCCTTAATTAATATTTTGGTTAAAAGAAATGGTTACTAAATGTAACCACTTTGTAAGCTATATATTGGGCTCTCCACGCCATTCCAAAGGGCTGGAACTCTAGTAATTTTTGAAAGTGTAAAAGAACTTAAAGCTATCAATACAGAATATTTCCCTTCCTATTTCTATCTACATCGACTTAATTTCTCTTGCTTGTCTAAAGTTTTTGAATCATTTATCTATTGCAATAAGAATCTTTGTATTCTTATGGATGCCATTTCTAGAAATTTGTGTCGACAAAATAATATATGGTGGTTTAATATGAATGATTTTGTTCTATATATCACCTTTTCTCAAGCATTTATAAGGAACTATTTTGCTATCTATATTTCTTGGGAATGTTGTTATGTTCTACCTTTTCCCTCCCTTAGTTCTTCTATTCTTTTGTATTGATCATCTATCTTGGCATTAAAACACTTTCATGATATCAGAGTTCCTCATTAAAATTGAAATTTGTACATTTGTAAATAGTTTTGTTGCTTGCTTTCAATAAGGGAACCTCTCCCATCAAAGAGGAGGGACTTTCTGTCCCTTGACTGTTGCTTTCATTAAAGTCCTAATTTGACAACCAACAGTTTTTGGTGACTCCATTGGGGATTTGTTTCAACAAATTCTAGTTTAAAATAACAATTTATTGATCATTTCTGATCTTGCGACTCTAATATTTTCTCACAGAAGAAGGGCTCTTGGAATTGAAGATTCTCAATTTCAACTCCTGGAGCAGCAAGGCTTTCCCCTTCCTTCAACAGGGAGAAATAGAAGAGCTCGTTCTACAAGCACACCACCTGTTGAAGACAGAGATTTTGAGAGTGGTGTCCTTCAAGAACAACTCAGCCCTAATCTTCACGCTTTAGTTCTTACTGGTGTTTCAATTCCACTTCAAGAAATTTTTCCAAGAATGGTAGTTCCATTACCTTGGGGCCAATGAGTTGGGCCTCTTTCCCTCCCTCAACCTTTGCATGAGTTACCCAGGGGTAACAAAAATAACTTTCCCAAGTTCAGAGGTGATGGAAAGGTACATCCTGATGAACACATTGCAGCCTTCATAGTTGCATGTGGAGTCCTTGGAGTTGAACATGAGGATGTCTCTGTAAGGATTTTTGTGGAGACTTTGTAGGACAATGTGGTAGATTGGTTTTACCATCTCCCACTGGGGCCATCAGTAATTGGACTACCATGAGAACTAGATTTGAGAACCATTTCAAACCCACTGAAGATGTGCATGCGTTGCTAGCCAGATTTCTCAAATCAAGAAAGAACCACAAGAGCCCATGAGAGAATTTGTAGCCAAGGTCAATAAGAAGATTAACAAGATCCCACTAGACACCTGGCCTGTGGATCAAATTCAAAAATGTTTCTTCCTAAATGCTCAATTGCCTGAAGTAAGCTATGCGTTGAGAAGAGCCAATCTTGTAACTTTGGATGTTGATCAGAGATTAGCCGTTAGTGTTGAAGATGACCTGATCATGTCTGGAAAATTGAAAAGAGACCCTTCCAAATCTAAAGCTTCTTCTTCCTCTTCCTCTACTCCTGGAGCTAATGCAGATCAGTTAGTACAAAAGCTTGCTAATGACCTCATTGCCATCAAGAAACAATTGGCTCAGCATGCTCCTTATCAAGATGTTCCTAGGAAGAAATTTCAGCCCAGAAATCATTTACCTTCTTCTCAGACAAGGTTGGAAATCGAAGGACCACCCATCAAGGTCCCTGTTAATGCAACTTGTGAAGTTGAAGAACCTGATGATGAGGAAGTTAATGAAGATTTTGAATAACCTGAAGAAGAGGCTGAGGAAGAACTGGAAGAACTTGATGGGTCTCGAGTTAATTTCCTCACCACTGAGGGTGTTGATGAGGAAGATGATTATGATGAAGTAGTGGCAGAGATGAATAGTGAGTCATACACTGTTATGACTCGGGACTAGAAAAACAAGAAAGAAAAAGTGATGTAGCCCACTAAAAAATCTGAGTATCCCACTACTATTATAGTGGTTGCAAGAAGAGGATCTCCTATTCCCACTACATCCACGCAAAAGGTGAGTTATGCTAACTCTTCTTCTTCTACTCATGCTTCTAAAACTTCTTATTCTCCAGCTTCAAAACTTGATAAGCCTAGGATTCCTAGTGATGATACCCCATCCACCTCTGGCTCTTTTGATATCATTGACCACCTCAAGAAGACAAAAATCCAGATTTCAGAGGCTGAGTTTTATCAAACCCATCCAAAAGCCTTTGCCAAAATGGTCCACTTTGTCAATTCCCATTCCAAAACTTCATCCAACACTTCTAAAGGTATTTTTCCCACTCCCTCTTCACATCCCAATCAAATATTGTGGCTACGATCACCTCACCAAATGTGAAAATCAAACCATTCTATGTGACCCTCCTCATAGCTAGCCACAAACTCAGCAACTGTGTCATAGACTCAGGAGCATCAGATAATGTGATGCCTTCCAAAGTAGCTCATGCTTTGGGTCTTAACCTCACACGCACTTATGGTTCTTGCTATTCCATGGAGAGTAGGGAGGTTCCTTTGTTCAAAAGAATTAAGGATGCAAAAGTATCTTTTGCTTCTTTTCCATAGAAGAAGGTTTTAGCTACTATTTTGGTAGCTGATATTCCTCCTTCATATGGCATGCTTTTGAGTAGAAATTTTTGTAAGGATGTGGGAGGAGAAATTCAAATGGATTGGTCACATTCCCTTATACCAATCAATGGAATGATGAATAAGTTACTGCCCAAGAAGCAATATGAATATATTGTGCAAAAGACAGATGATCCTAAGGCACAAATACTTTATGAAGATATTGGGCATGGCAATTACATGATCATGTCTCAGGATGAGGTGGAACGTCCTAAAGAAGTGCTCCATGATCCTAATAGCATTTGGAATTTGGAATTTGATGGAAGTTGCTCTTCAGCTGGTGCTGGGGCTGGTGTGG
Source organism: Taxus chinensis (assembly GCA_019776745.2). NCBI lineage: Eukaryota > Viridiplantae > Streptophyta > Pinopsida > Cupressales > Taxaceae > Taxus > Taxus chinensis. The sequence continues at coordinate 354,825,523 of CM034157.1, forward strand.
TATTGATATCTCCAGAAGGAAAGATTCATCCTTTCTCCTTCAAGTTGTAGTTTGAAAATACAAATAACACAACAGAATATGAAGCTCTCATCCTTGGACTGAACACAAAAAATGAAAGAGGTGTGAAGAACCTCCTGGCTCATGGATATGCGGAACTAGTTGTCAAATAAGTCAGAGACATTTTCAAGTAAAGAATAGAAGGTTAAAACACTAAGCAATCTAGTATAGGATTCTATTGAATTTTTTTATGCCTTCTCCATCAAAGAGGTGCCGAGGGAGAAGAACACTAGGGCTGACTCCCTAGCTATTTTAGGATCTTTTCTGATACCTCATCCTGAGTTTTCTTAGGAAAAATTCACCATTGAAATGATCCATAGACCGAGCATGTCGGATAATGCAAATAACTGGAAAGTTTTCAATGATGATCAACATTTTCTCTCTTTCCTGGAGCTTAAGGATAACTTTGATCAATTGTATTTTGAGGGAAGTGATAATCTACCTTGAGAGAGTGTCTCTTCCAATGAGGAAGGTGTCAAGGAGGAGATGGATCAAGATGGTTGCATCAAACTTAAAGGTAACAAGATCCCTAAAGGGCTGATAAGTCTGGAGGAATTGTTTGATAAACATGATAGGTATGTCAAGTCCAAGACTTCTAAAGGAGCTCAACAGTGTACCGAATATGAAAATATTAACATTGGGAGCCCTGCCAAACCCAAAATGGTGAACATTGGAAAGTGTTGTACCTAAGAGGAGAAGGAGAAGGTGATAAACCTTTTGAAGAAGTATGTTGATGTCCTTGCTTATTCTTATGATGATCTGAAAGCTTTCCATCCAAAATAAATGGAACACTTCATTCCCCTCAAACCTAGGATTAAACCTTTCAAGCAGAAGAAAAGGAAGCATAATACAAAGATTGCTGACACCATCTTCTAAGAGATACAGAAGCTGTTGAAATTCAAGATCATCTTTCCCATTCATCATTCAACATGGATTGCTAATATTTTACCTGTCAGGATGAAAAATGGTGAAATTTGGATCTGCGTTGACTTCAGGAATCTAAATCAGGCCTCTTTGAAGGATAACTATCCCCTTCCCATAATGGACTAGGTGTTGTAAGCTGTCACAGGTGCAGAAATGTTGTCCATGCTTGACGGTTTCTCAGGATATAACCAAGGTGGAAGTCAATACTACAGATCAACACAAGACGACCTTTACCACTCCTTGGGGTAATTTTTCCTACAAGAGAATGCCCTTAGACCTCATTAATGCTGGTTCCAACTTTCATAGAGCAATGGATTTTGATTTCAAAGGTTTGAAAGGAAAATTTACTATTGTGTATCTAGATGATTTAACTGTGTTTTCCAAAACTAGAGCAGATCACTTTCAGCATCTTGAAACAATCCTCTTGAAATGCCAAGAACATGGAGTCTCTCTGAATCCCAAGAAATCTATTTTTTGTGTCACGGAGGGAAAGCTTTTGGGACATGTTGTCTCCAAATAAGGAATCAAGATTGATCCTGAATGAGTTCAAGCCATCCAGCGGATTCCTCTTCCCACAAGCAAAAAGGGAGTGCACTCTTTCTTTGGTAAGATCAATTTCCTGAGGAGATTCATCCCCAATTTTACAGAGCTGACTCTGAACATTTCCCAAATGATGAAGGGAAATTAGACGTTTGGTTGGTCCTCTGAAGGAAAGGAAGCATTTGAAGGCATTAAGAAATCCATTGCTAAGACTCCTATCTTAGCATGTCTAGATTTTAGCAAAGATTTTATTATCTATTGCTATGCCACAAAGAGTACCTTGGCTGCTGTATTGACTCAAAAATATTATGAATATCATGAGCTCCCAATTACATTCATGAGTTATATTCTAAAAAATCATGATTTGAAGTACACTATGATGGAGAAACATGCTTTTTCAGTAGTTAAATCTGTTAATCAGTTTTGATTTTACATTCTTAACTCTCACTCTGTTGTGTTTGTGCCCAATACAACTATCAAGTCTATTCTTACACAACATGAGTTTGGAACCAATAGAGGAAATTGGGTAGCAAAGTTTCAGGAGTATGATCTCGACATCAAACCAAATGAAACTAGTTCAAGGTAAAGGCCTGTGTGAATTCATCACCGAAGGAGCTGCTAATGATTTTCCTAGGGATGAAGTTGATATCCCTACTAATCTATTCCTCAGCTCAACAGACGAGTGGTACGCTGACATTTCTCACTTCCTCACCTATGGTGAGTGTTCATCTCACTTAACTGCCAAGGAGAAGAGAGCTATCAAGTTAAGGTCAACACAATATGTCTTGTGGGAGAATGATTTGTTCAAGGAATAGATGGAAGATTCTTGAAGTGTGTTGAACAAAGCACAACAGAAGAAGTTGTTCTCAGCCTTTCATGATCAAGCCTGTGGGGGTCATTTCTCATCTGTTATCACTGCTCACAAAATTCTTCGTGTTGGGTACTATTGGCCTACTTTGTTTAACGATGCATCAAAGTGGGTCGAAAAGTGTGAAGCTTGTCAAACCTTTATGGGAAGACCTAAGTTGGTTGCTTTACCACTTAAGCCAATTGTGATTGAAGAACCCTTTCAGCAATGGGGTTTGGATTTCATTGGAACACTCAACCCATCTTCAAGTGTAAGGCATACTCATGTGTTGACTTCGATAGATTATTTCACCAAGTGGGTAAAATCCATCCCAGTTAAAAGTACTACTTCTAAGGTAGTATGGAATTTCATCAAAGAAAACATCTTGATAAGGTTTGGAGTACCAAACAAGATTGTGACTGATAATGCTTCCAATTTTTCTTCTGCTGAGATGATGGATTTCTGCTATGGGTATGGGATTTCCCTCGATCATTCTTTAGATTACTATCCTAAAGGGAATAGACAAGTAGAATCAACAAACAAGAATTTGGTGACCATTGTAAGAAATCTTGTCAATGAATCTCAGAGAAACTGGAAAAAAAATTCTTTATGATGCTCTCTAGGAAGATAGGATTACACCTAAAAGAGCAGTTGGGATGTCCCCTTTTCAAGTAGTGTATGGTGTGGAAGCTAAAATACCAGTGATAGTGGAACTACCAGATTTGCATTTGATGAAAGCTATTGAGGATCCCAGTTTCAGTGACTCTTTGGATAAGAGGATCATGTATCTCCATAAGCTTGATTAAGATAGGCTGCAGGTTTTTGATAGGATCTCTACCCATCAGCAGAAGGTGAAATATTTATTTGACAAGAAAACTAGATATCTAGAGATTTCAAAGTTGGAGACATTGTTTTACTATGGGACAAAAGGACATGAACATCGAGGAAGCCATGGTAATTTTGAGTCTCTTTAGCTTGGTCTTTTCAAAATCAGGCACTTTTCTATTGAAAAGTCTTTCTATCTTGATTACAGGGATGGATCTTCTCTCCCACTTCCTTATAGTGGGAAGTACCTAAATTTTTTCAAATCCTAGATGGATAGGAATTCTTGTGTATTATGTACAGCCTGTGTTTGTCTTTCCTTTACTTTGTTGTTTTTCTATGTGTTTCCTTATTTATTGTTTTTCCTTTGAATCTATTGCCCAATGGATAAGGCACTGGTCCTCTTTTCCATAGTTTTTCTTGGATTCTTGTCTTGCCTCATCCCTGTGATCTAGTCAAGTCATCCCCAGAAAGAGCCAGCTATTTTCCTCTCAAAATTCCCCTCTTTTGAAAGTTGAAAATTTTGAAAATTTTGAGTTGACACCTTTCAGTAGTGTGTTAGTAAAGTAAAAATTTGAAGAGATGGTGAAAATTCCGTTTCATGGGGTATTTTTAGTAACTTGCGGGTATGTCGGATATTTTTATCCCTCATGTCCCAAGTACCGATGGGCCTCTTATTCATCGATCAGCTGATTTCCCCACAAGTCCTTGTCTATTGGATTTTTTAGATTTTTCAGCCCATCTGTCCCAAGTGTGCCTGGGCCTCTTGTTCACCAGTTCCCCACATCACCCGCATAAGCCGAATTGGCTCGTCACGTCCTTCACATTTCTGTGTTCCTTGGACCACCCGTTCTCTTTTGGCCTGCATCACCAACATCGGCTGAATTGGCTCGTTGCGTCCCTCATGTGCCATGGACCTTCTGGGCCAGTTTTTTCCACTTTTCCCACATTTCACCTTTTTGAGTTGGTGTAAGGTGTATTTAATGCACATTTATGACCTTCTCTCTCCTAAATGGCTATTTAAAATGGAAACCGTCCATGTACTTATCACATTACTTGCTTGTTATCTCTTACCCGCATTTTTGAAAATTGAGTCATTTATCCACCTTGCTGTATATCTTTGCAATTCTTGTCATGAATCCATTCTTTGAAGGTCAGTCCTCTGTTCATTGTCAAAATGAAGATCAAGTTTTAAGGGCATGAGCATATGTCCCCTTTGGAGACCTCTGTACCCAATATTGGAGATAGCAAAGTTTGACATTTGAATTTCAATGATTTCTTGGGTAGATTAGCATGCGACAACCCTACTCCCATGGCCCAATTGATAAATTGTATTCAATTTTACTCCCACTATAAAAGGAAGGAACTCCATACACAACAGCCTATCACTCAGCAGAAGTTGAGTGCTCACCCGAGGTATGCACGGGTGTCGAGTCTCTCTTTTATGTGAGTTTTAGTGGGAAGCATTCATCTATAATTAGTATAAGAGTATTCAGGAAAAAAATTTAGACATACAATAATTATAGGGCTTAGAACGGCCTCTAGATCCTTGTACTATCTTCAGACTGAGTGTTTTAATATACTCCACAACATATATTGTAACAGAAGGAAAAATACAATCATTCATTCATAGCATGAAAGGAAAGAGAACTTCTATGAATGAAATATACATAAAACCCACTGATATTCATATCTAATTGCAATAGGTAATCTCATTGTATTCATCATTTTATTAAAAAGAGCCATAGAGGGAAGTTTTCAATCATGCACATCATGAGGCTTATATAACTAAGTAAAAAAGAAAAAGAAATTACAATACTAAGCTTAGTACATTCCTTTCTACACCAAAGTTCCACTCGCACTAATCCTGCAGAGCTTCACCCATATTATCTCTCTCTGTGTGTATCCCTCCTTTCTCCTCTCATGTCTATATTCTCGTGTGTATGTTACCCCGGTCTCCTTATCTCTGTCTCTCTTTTCCCGCCACAGGAACTTGTATTTATCACCTTCTCGCACTGCCAACTCACCTTACTGCACCCTTAGATCCATTTCCAAGTGTCGAATGTGGTCCTTCAACGAGCATGTTTCCTTAGGCCTAAGCTCTCCACTCCATCTCATGATGGTCTTATAAAAGATTCCTTTGCTGGCATGCTCTTTCCTGGGCCACCTGTTACTAGGCTGGCATCTTATCTGCATGCAACCGATCACACTTTTCACGTGTTCTGCAACTTTGTTTCTTAAATTGGCTAAGTCCCAAATCTCCTTTCGCGATGCCGTGTGCTATTTGCTTCCTTAAGCCTTTTCTCTTACGTGCACTTTTGCCTTGCGCGCCCTTCTATAACTGGGGGTCCACGCACCCACGTGCCTTCATACTTAGTCAATATTTCAGGGGCCCAACATCACCCCACACTATGCCTGTTCTCCGCCCTCGGAAACATCTTACTTGACCAAGGTGTAAGTTGGTTCAATGGAACCAAGATGTAGACAAATATTACAAAAATGAATAAGGAATGAAAGAATAGGGGAAATAATGAAGAATGGGGGGACATTAAATCAAAAGGTTGGGGAATTCCTTCTGTAAGTCTTCCTCCAACTTACTCCATGTATCGACCTCATTCTGCGCCTTCTGACAGAGGTCGCCCACCAAGGTGCTTACTTCATCAAAGCTTAGACCAGCTCCCTGGGTGCCCAAGGTGTCCATAATTTTTTTCCATTTCCTTTCCCAGGTCTGTGAGTTTTTCCATTCTCCTTGTAATCTGGGGGGTACAGCTCCTTCAGCAGGGCCTTAGTTGAGCTTCTTAAAGCCTCAATTGCCTCTTATTTCTTTTCCACCTCAGCCAGAACCTTGTCCCTTTCTACACTGTTCCCCTTGTTCTTCTCCAGGAACTCCTTCAGCTCTGCTTCAAGCATGGTAATGAAAGAGCTTGCCACCTTATCTCGATCTGTACATGTGTCATATGCGGCTTCTGCAGACTAGGTAGTGACCTTGATCTCCACGAGTACTTGACTATACTCAGCAACAAGTGCTATCACTTTTAACTGGTCCTCCTCCTTCAGGCGCATGGCCACTTCCTCTATAGATTCCAATGCCAAGGGTCACCTCTCCATGGTGAGGATAGGAGTTAATTTTTCTATGTATTCCAGCGTCGATGCATACCTCTGAGGGATAGGCGTTTGATCTGGGTGTTTTAAAATGATGGCACTTTTTATTGAGTCTACTTCCTTGTAGACCTCCTACACCTTTTCCTTTTCCTCCTTGAGCTCACGCTTTAGCTATAAGCTGATTAATTCCTCCTATTTTAAGCTTCTGGCAACCTTAGACAACTCTTCCTGCTTCTTGGCCAACTTTCTCTCTAAATCCCTTATGTTGTCGTTCCACGCAAATAGTCTCACCTCTATTTCCATCACAAATTTTTTTAGAGCATTACAGACTTACTCGTCCGAGATCTCCTGGGAATTCATGAAGGGATTATCTCCCTTAGACTCTGGTAGCATGATAAGTTCCTTTTGGTAGAATTCAAAGTCTGGCTCATCAACATGGGATTCAAATGCCTAAGAAAGCATCTTCTTGGTCGTGGGGTACATGCCCTCCTTTTCAAACGATCCCATGGCGATAAGTCTCTCAGTGGGTATTGTGCTCTGGAATCGTGTGCATAGCACCTTCCTTGAATCATCCACGTAGCCCATTATCTACCTCTGTTCTACATCCAAAGGTCTTCTACCCGAGTGTGCGCCTTTGGGGAAGCTAACTGTCAAAGTGGGGCCTCCTAGGCTATCATGTCCTTTTTCAACACTCTCCTCCTTCCCTTCCTTTAGCACTATGTCTGTGCTCCGCTCTAACTCCTGGTCTACAAGAATCTCTAGCATCTTCTTCACTTCTCACTCTGCCACTTTGGTTATCTTCTCCTTGGTAAAACCCACGGTTCTCTGACCCTTGACATCCCTCTCATTTTCCTTTGTATCTTTAGTGCCTTCATCACCTTGTGCGCCTTTTCATCACGCGAATACGAACTCTTGATTTTCTTCTCCACTCTCCTCCTCTGAGTCATAGACACTGAATATGTGAGGTTATAAAGGTTCCTTTTCTTTCTCTAGCTCTTCCTCATCACCACCTCCTTCACTCTCATCCTCTCCTTCTCCTAGATATCTCTCCAAGCTTTCAGTCACCTCTGAGTCAGACTTCTTCATCCACCTCTGCTTCTTCCTGAGAGGTTTCTTCTGTTCAGGAGATTCTACCTTCTCTTCTTCTTCTTGTGACTCCTCCATGGTGGTGGGTTGTTTAGGAACCTCTTCTTCTAGCATCTTCTCCTTTACTAGAGACTTCTTCCTTCGAACATAGGTACTTGGCTTTGTGCTCGTAGAAGGCATGCTCACTATCTGAGCAGTTGGTACACTTGGTGTTTCTTCCTCTCCTCTTCCCCTCTTCTTAGACACTTGCTTCTTATTTCCCAAGGGGTCTTTAGGTATGGAGATCTCATCCACCAAGTACGTGCCATTTTCAAATTTTGGCCTTATGCGCATGTATACATGCTTCGTGGATCCTCCAGTGATAGGAAGTGTTATTGGCCTAGTCATATGGATCTCATGTGACACGTACTTCTCCACGTATGCACGCTTACCTCTGGGATAGTTCAGTTTCTTCCTCATATCCCTGTGCTCCTGGTCCAACTTTCCTAGCTCCAGCCTTAGCTTTTTTGATTCTTTAAATCTGTTCACTCCCACTTGGAAGTACTGGGCAGTGAACTGTGAAAGGGAGCTTGCACCAAGGGCTCCATGATTCATCAACAAGTTTGAACCTGCCCAAGCAGTAGTGCTGGTATACCGTGAACTTAGTTTCTCCTTGTGTGGCTGCTGGGAGTTGTTCAGGGATCCTCCACTCCACCCCGAATGCATTTCTCAAGCGTGTATACCATTTTTCAAGTTGTGCCTTGTGGGGAGCCGTCATTGTATCACATGCATACTTTTCAAACCTCTTCGTGGTGAAGGGTCTTTGGCTAGGTACTCCCACACAAACTTTTCTGGTGCATCTGGAACTCCAATTTTTGAAAACACTATGGTGAGTAAGGAATTTCCAAAGAGGATCATGTCCCCTTCCTTCACGCACTTTACAATTTCCTCGGCAATGTATGCGGACAAGTTTTAAATAGTCCCATCTACAATCTTCCTGCAGAAATGTAGCCAAGGCTTGTTAACTTGTGTACACCTTTCTTGGCCATTCAGCTTCGTTACCAGGTGTGTGGCCATCTTCATAACTAGGTCCTTGATGTCTAAGATGTCATAATATCATGACCCTTTCTTATAGGCATACTCTATGATGGTCTCCTAAATAGCCTCCTTGTCACCAAGGTCATCTTTCCAGGATATCTCCCTCACATATGAGGCCTGTAAACTATGCAATCAACTGGGGAGTTACATGCATCTTGTGCCCAGCAAAGTGGAAGTAGTCCTTGTGTACCCAAGACATCAACCACTGGTACAAGTGATCCAGCTTCCCAAAACAAGACAACTCATAAAGTTGCAGTAACCCTACCTTTGCCAGATTGACCTTCACGTTATCATTATAGATAGGTAACCCTTTAGGTTTTTTCTTGTTGGTTGGGCATACCAATTCTAATGCCATCTCTTTTTCTATAGTGCTGGTGTAGTGATTATAATCACTGACTGGTATGCTTCTCAAATGGGATTCCCATTCCTTCCCCATCATCACTCCATCAGGGTACTACATTTATGCATACCATTCTTTGTTTGTATCTACCTCGGGTTCTGGTTGTTTAGCCCTTGCTTTTCCCTTCCCTTTCTTTGGTGCCATGGTCAAGGTAATTGTGTCACTCCAATCCTCTCCTTGTTACTCTGCTTTCCTTCTCCCAACCTTCGATCTCAGATCTGCGATACAATTCTCCTAAACCCGTGCCCTAGTTTTGTTGAACCCTAACTTTGATAAATTCTTCACAAGACAACGTCTTTTCACTTCATTCCATGCCCATGTAATTCCTTCCTTCTAGTTCACAATCTCAAACTGGATCTTTACATTTTTAATCACACAGATCTTCTCCTTGATTGAATCTAAAAAATCCCTAGCTTATATCTTTTGCTTATATCTCTAACTCTTCGTTTTCGCAAAGTAAAATGAGAGTGCCCCGACCTTCTATTTATAGTTTTTCCTTTTTCTAGTCATTAAATGCTACTTTACCTACCCTGTACTTTGCTCATTTAATGCATATTTTTAAAACAAAGCTCATCTTTAGTGCCTTCACTCACACACCCTTCTTGTGTGAAAACTCCTCCAACCTTCTAGCGTGCAACCAAACCAACCTAACAGGAGACTCTTATGCATGCTCAACCTGTGCCAAAGGCACTTATTCTATCTATATTCTTATTTTCACCTATTTCATGTTGCTTCAAATGCACTTATTTTTCCTTTGTACATGGAATATACAAGTAGCTTTACCCTAGCACCAACCATTCTATCTTTTCTCTTCATCTCTCTTTCAATCGGGCTACTCACCAAGGCTCTTCAACACAACCCCCTCGGTACTTTTAATCACGCGCTTCTTCACTTTTCTCCACCCCACACTTAAATGATGTGTGGTCCTCTGCACACTCATAAATTCTCCAAAAATAGCAATAAGGTTACCAGCGCCCAAGGCGCAAAACAAAACAACAACGTGAAAGGGAAACACAAGGAAAGGAAAATGCATAAAGGAAAATTCTAAACTAACTGGAAAAACTACCTTATTTACAAACACCAAGAAGACTTATTTATAGTAGGGCTTCAACCTACTACCATTGAAGTGTCCAGGCAGCTTCATCCCATCCAGCGCTTGTAACTGGCACGTGCTTGAATCAAGGATGTATGAGATTGTGTAGGGACCTAACCAATGGACTTTCAACTTCCCACGATGGCACAAAAATTTAGAATCATATAGTAACACCATCTGCCCAATCTCAAACTTTTTTTTCTAATATGGTGATCATGCCAATCCTTTTACTTTGCCTTTTCTGTTGTTTGGCTCCAACATAGGAAAGTGATCGTCTCTCATCCAGTTTCATTAGTTCATCAATTCTTTCTTCCAGCGCTTGTTCATCGAGATAATCCTCCTGCACACACTATTCATAGAGAAGGTAACATAAACTCAACTCGAAAAATAGCTTCCACCAAACACCAATTAAAAAGGTGTGGCTTTATTTATTCTTTTATTCGTAGTCCTGTAAACCCATAAAACTACTGATACCTTGTCATCCCAATCCTGTCTTCCAACATCACAGATTTTGGTCAAGGTATGACTCAGTATTTTGTTGAATGCTTCCACGGTTCCATTTTCTTGTGGGTGATAGGGTGTAGTCTTATGATGAGCCACCATGAACTCAGATAGTAGGATCCTCACAGTCTCATTTAGAAAATGTGTACCCCTATCACTGGTCAAACTCAAAGGGCATCCATACCTTGTGATAATGTTCTCCCATAGGAACCTTGTCATTGTTGTTGTCATGCAATCTTTAGTCGGGGTTGCTTCCACCCACCTTGTGAGATAATCCGTGCAAGTGATGACATAATGTGACCCAATCCTATGCATTTCCGGTGCAATAGGTCCTACAATGTCTATCGCCCACTTTTCAAAAGGCTCTGCTAGGAATAGGATAAAGGCATTTCATCTCTCCTTCATGGTTTGCCAATGCGCTGACAGTGGTCACATGCTTTACAATAATCTCTACAATCCTTGTACAAGGTTTCCCACCATAAACTTTCTATTAAAATCTTACGCGCGGTGGCATCACCTGCGCAATGCCCACCTGCACTTCCTCCATGTGCTTCCTCCATGATGGCCAGGCGCTCATGCTCTAACACACATCTGCACAAAATTTCATCACGTCCCAATTTATATAAGTCTCCACTAATCAACATGTAGGGTGCAATGCGTATGGCCAACTACTTATTTTCCAATTCCCTCATTCCATCTGGTGCCACACCTTCTTTTAAAAATACCGCAATCTCTTCTAGATCCGAGGGTGCATGCCACAATATAAACAATTACGCATCTGACATTGCTTCCTAAATACTTTGCACATCCTCTCCTGAATCAATTCTTGACAGATGATCAGGTCCATATTTGCTTTTTCCAGGCTTTACTACAATGGTGAACTCAAACTCTTGAAACAACAACACCCATCGACATATGCGCCCTTGAAGAATGGGCTTGTTCACTAAATACTTTAATGCCATGTGGTCGGTGTAGAATACAAAGGGTGTTGCCAGTAGATACTGTCAAAATTTGAAAAGTGCATAGATCATTGACAATGCCTCATGCTCGGTTGTTGGTATAATTCTTCTCTGCTGGTGTTAACTTCTTGCTCGCAAAACAGAGAGGATGATCAACAATCCCCTCACCTGGTTGTGCAAGTACTACCCCAATGGTGGTTCCTGAGGCATCTACATGGACATGGAAGGGCTTGTCCCAAGAGGGAAATCATAAAATAGGCACGTTAATAAGCCTATCTTTTAAGGTGTCAAACACCCTCTACTATGCCTTTCCCCAATGGAAGGTACTTTTGTGTCTAAGAAGCTTCTCTAAAGGTGTGGTGATCTTGGCATACCCCTTAATGAATTTTCTGTAATATCTTGTATGCCCAAGGAATCCATGCACTATGCACTTTGGCTAGTAGGCTCCCTTAATCCTACAATAACTGCAACTTTAGTGGGATCTACCAGCAAGCCCTCGTTACATATGATATGCCCCAATAAATTCCCAAAGGGTGTAGTAAACACACACTTCTTGATGTTGAGGGATATCCTCAACTGTCTACACCTTTCAAAAATTAATCTCAAGTTATCACAGTAGTCCTTAACTAGACCATATACTGTCCAATCATCTAAGTAAACTTGAAGAAACTTATGAATGAAGTCCTGGAATGCTTGCACCACTATGTGGGAAAAGACAGTAAGTGCATTCTTCAACCCAAAGGGCATGACCGTATATGTAAAAATTCCCCACTCAGTGGCGAAATTTGTCTTCTCCTAGTCCTCCTTTGTAATTTGGACTTGGTGGTATCCTAAAAATCCATCCATAAAGGAATATATTTCGTGCCCAGCAACTCCTTCCAAAATTTCTTCAGTGAAGGGGGTCAGAAATGGATCAATGACACAAATTGCATTCAATTCCCTATAATCCACACAGATCCTAATTTACCAATCTTTCTTCATGTTGATTACCATTGGACTTATCCATTCCAATTCTTCCACTACCTCAATGATCCCAGAATCTATCATCTTGTCTATCTCCTCCTTAACCTTCACGCGTAAGTTGGGATTCATCTGGTAGGGCCTGTTTCTAATCAGGCGTACACCTCCTTTAGTTTTATCTTCATTTTCCCTAAGGTATGGTGGACGCCTTTTAGCTCATGGTACCGACGTGGGAATAAATCCTCAAATTTACACAACAAATCAATGATATTTGATACTTCCTTCTCCATCCAATAATCCCCAATAATAGCTTCCTTAGGTTCTTCTCCTGAACCAATGTTAACTTTCTTTGTCTTTAACGGCTCATGGTAAGCATGTGCACAAGCATCTATACTATCCACTACTTCACACATCCCTACAGAATGGCTAACATCTAAACTCTTTGATTCCTCTCCATCAATCACATATACTAACTTTCCCTTCTCCTTTTCCAAACACGTGCGCTCAAGCTGTAACTCTTCTATTTCTTCAATCTCTTCGAAGCGTGCCTCTAATCCTAGTTCACCTAGTAATTCCAATAGCCTATCTTCTATTCTGGCACTATCCCTCATGGTAAGATGCTTGATACCTTACAAGGCCTTATCAAATGATGGCTTGGTACTCTGATACTCAAAATCTTGAATAAGATCAGCCATGAGCTCTTGCCAATTCCTTGTCTGGCAGCGTGTCTCTGAATGAATGTACCATGTATGCAAACAACCCTACAATGTACAATACAAATTATGCACCTAGAGGGATGGTGGTAAGGCTTCTGCACCTTCTCTCCAGACCCGTTCACACTCCTAGATATGGAAAGAGGTGGGCTCCTTCCCATGGTACTCCTTGATGATGGTGGGTATATTACTTCTAGAAAATCTGATAGAGAGAGAAATTCTTACCTCACGCCACTCTAAAAGAGTCTCCTGATGTGTGGCCCACCAATGAGCTACTATGCCAAGCAAGACGTAACTCAACATCTCCCCTCATTCCTTCTCGTTCCTCCACTAGGATTCTATCTCCTGCAGAAATATCTTAGGGAAGGCTCCTCTTGAGTACTTGGGAATTTATTTTCCTCCAAGGTGTCAAACCATGCGTGCCTTTGTTACCTTGGTCACTGATCCTCTAAACTATCATCCCATTAATTTATATGTCCCATGCACCTAATTTTCACATGCCAGACTGGTGGTATCACTCACTAATTAAGCATCTTCAAATTGGATAACCCTGTTAAAAGGGTGTACCATCTCAAGATCTCTGATTGAGTGCACATAAATCTTATCCAGAACTTCTTCTCCCAATGGTTAAATATAGGGCACTGACTTCCCATCAACTAGGGGTATAATGACCCACTCCTCTTTGTTCTCAAAACTGATGTACCCTTTTTTGAACTAGAGGTCTGCATTGTTCTTGTAACACTAAGGATGCCCAAGTAATGCTGAGAAATTGTCTGCCTTGTTGAGCGCCAAGACTTTTAAGTCCTTAGTAAACTTGGCTCCCTGGATAGTAATGGTTGCACCCTTCAAGACACCGATGGGCATTTCCTTAGTCTTGTTTTCCATATACAACACATTTGAAGATGGTTGTAATGCAGGTCTCCCCATCTGATGCCATGCATCCAAAGTCAAAACATTAACCTTCACACCAGTGTCAATGAGTATATTGCTAAGGAGCCATCCATCCACAACTACATTCAATGTAATCTCTTTGTCATAGTCAAGGCTGTGAGGGGAATGTTTTGCATACAAGACCTGTCTCTCGTGCTCTTCTCCGATGTGTGGTACCTTCTCTCTCAACTAGGATCCTAGCAAAGGGATGATGTTCTCCTACCTTAGCATTTTACACACCTCCTTGACCTCATCCAAGTCATCCTTTTGTGCCTCGACTCTCCTTCCTTGTTCCTCCTTTCTAGATTCCTCCTTGAGACATTGGATCTCCCCTTATAAGCTTTGAATAACATCCATGGTGTCCTGATATATCTCCTTCGGATGCATGGGATCTGGGTACTTTCCATGAATGACCTCTTCCTTAAAACCAGGCTCTTTTGTCTTGGTATCTCCCTTGCGCGCATGGCTTCTACCCTTGTTGTTACCAAGACAGGCTCCAAACCTTCATCCTGTGTTACCTAAGGCATCCATTATATGTCTACCTTCTTGATGCTAACCATCGTAGCACCTTTGTCCTTCCGGTGATGTTGATTCATATGCTCATATAACTCTAGGCACTCCTCATACTTATGCTTCTTTTCGTACCATGAGCACTGCAAGAAGTCTGGGTACTCATGATTGTAATGTTCTATAGATCCATAGTTGAAACATGTTCCTCATGAGAACTCACTCCTTCCTCCATAGTTACCTCGTCCACGGAATCCTCCTCAAAAGCTTCTTCCATGTGTGCCTCCATCTGCGCACTCCTCATAACAATGATCATCATTTTTAGAACCACTAGCAATGCTGGTTTGGTGCACCCCATGATTAATGGCCTCATGTATCTGATCAATGAGCTTACATTCCTTAGTATCATGGGTCGTGGAATTGCAAATTTTATAATAATAGGATACATTCTTCCTGATTGTGTGTTGAAGCAAGGGACATCTACTGGCATCATGGTCCCCATGATAGATTTCACAATCTAACCTCATAGTGCGTACCATCCTCTGGGGGCAATTATCCTTAACATGCCCCTCTATCTCACAATCTGTGCACCATAAACCACTGTGAGTCTCATGGACTGAGTTCACAGATAGCTTTTCCAACTGCTTAGCCATAGCAGCAATCTGAGCCTCCAAGAATGGGCTAACTCTAGTATCAATACTACCAAAAAATTTGGCATGCAAGGCAGTCTCCAATGTTTCATGCAAATCTGTAAAAGTTTTATGAGACAAGGCCCTCCTAAAACGGGTGATCAATCCTCCAAGAAACCATTGTGCATGCTGAGAAGGATTCATATCATATGATAACTTGGATAAGAGATTTTTTAAGAGTGCATCATACTCCCGCACACTCTCTGCCATTCCTTGATGTATCTCCTTCAAATCGCTAATGATTTTTTTCTCAAACTCAATAATGTGGAACTTTGCCAGGAATGCATTCTTTAAGGTAGTGTAATCCACCACTGTTTAATGAGGATCATAATTTCTATACCAGCTATGTACGTGCCCTTACAACGTGGTTACAAATTGAATAGCCTTTCGTTCTGGGGTTGTGATACCTTTCATGTGCCATAGCAGTTCACACTTGTGAACATGTTCCATAACACCCTCAATGCCCTTGTAATATGGTAAATTCAGAGACATTTCAAAGAAAAATTGAGGTGGTGGCTGGGGTCCTTGTCCTAAACCAGAGCCTTGGTTCCCTCAAGTGTTTCCTCCATCACCTGATCCACCAAGTCCACCGAGTCCTATACCTCCAGAGCCACCATATCCACTAGAACCACTGGGTCCAATAGGGCCTATAGGAGCTGTGCCAAACACCCCCATGGTCCCACTGAATTGTGCACTGAGGATCTATGATGGCACCTCACTACCACTACTTTGTCCCGTTCCACTCCCTGATGCGAGACCAAAATCTTGTACACTTGCCCCTTGTCCAAAAACTCCTATAAATACTAGAATATGTGTAGCCATAGAAGAAGGGAATGTAAAATTATATCTCCTAAGCGTGGATCTGTCTCTTCCATTGGTTTGAATTGGATCAATACTTATTCCTAGATCGAGAAAACCACGCACCAAGGCTCGGTCACTGGGTGGGTTCAGATATGCACCAACGACTCTCCTCTCTCCATGTGCTTGCCAAGATGGGGTAGCATAGACTTATCAGGTTCCACATCCTTTACGTGAACCTCAACTCCTTCCCACAACGTCTATCTCCATAGATCCATCACACTTGAAACTTTGCATCATTTAGTAATCTCCCTTTCATGCATTTTTCCATACTTGAGCCGTCTTTCTTCCCTCTCCTTTTCTGTCGTATCATCTACCATCTTCCTCCACCCAAGCTTCCTTACCCAACACTCAGAATGGTTTAGCCAGCCATGGGGAGCACTTCTAAACTCATGGTAACCATCAATATCTTCATAGCTAGAGGAATAACACGTAGAAACGATCCTCTAGGTTCTCGTAGAAACTCAAACTCAGCAATCTTTGGGCAAGAATACATGGAAATTTCATATTCTAGAGTGTAGTTAACTAGTGCTCCTCCCCACCAGTGATCTACAGTAGGGTCCATGTCAGATCTACATCCTGCAACCTTTGGTAGTCTTCTTTGGTCCATATCCATGATCCATAATGCCAACTTGATCTAGATGGATAGGTTGAAAGCCACCAAAATAACTCTACTGGGAAGCAACAGAAAAAAGTCTCATACAAATCATGGTAGAGATTCTCCTCTACCCATCTACATGTATCAAACTCAGGTCCAGTGCTGAATCTCTGGGAAAATTCATCCTCCATGCTCTTGAACCATGATTCAACATTTTCCAATGTTAAATGATCCATCATTACTCTTTACACAGATCATGATGCATGTTATATCCCACTACAACTTCAAAAATAGGTCCCAGACAATGGAACCAAGATGTAGTCAATTTTAAACCCACTATAAAAGGAAGAAATCCCATGCGCACTGTCAGCCTATCACCCAGCAAAATCTGAGCACTCAACCGAGGCACGTGCGGGTGCCGAGTTTCTCTTTTATGTGAAATTTAATGGGAAGAATTCATCTATAATTAGTATAAGAGAATTCAGGAAAGAAATTTAGACATAAAATAATCCTAGGGCTCATAATGGCCTCCAGATCCTTATAGTTTCTTCAGACCGAGTGTTTTAATATACTCCACAACATTATATTGTAACAGAAAGGAAGTTGTATACAATCATTCATTCATATCATGAAAGGAAAGAGAACTTCTATGAATGAAATATACATAAAACCCACTAATATTCATATCTAATTACAATAGGTAACCTCATTGTATTCATCATTTCATTACAAAAGATCCATAGAGGGCAGACCATAGTCATGCACATCACTAGGCTTGTATAACTAAGCCAAAAAGAAAAGGAAATTATAATGCTAAGCTTAGTACATTTGTTTCTGTACCAAAGTTCCACTCGTAGTAATCCTGCAGAGCTTCACCCGTATTATCTATCTCTATGTGTATCCCTCCTTTCTTCTCCTCTCATGTCTATATTCCTGTGTGTATGTTATCCCGGTCTCCTTATCTCTATCTCTCTTTTCCCACCATAGGCACTTGTATTTATCACCTTCCCGTGCTGCCCAACTTGCCTTTCCGTGCCCTCAGATCTGTTGCCAAGTGTTGAATGTGGTCCTTCAGTGACATTTTTCCTTAGGCGTAAGCTCTACACTCCATCTCATGATGGTCTTCTAGAAGACTCCTTCATTGGCATGCTCTCTCCTAGGCCACTTGTTATCAGGCTAACATCTTATCTGTGCACAACCGATCATGCTTTTCATGTGTTCTGCCTTTGTTTCTTAAATGGGCTAAGTCCCGAATCTCCTTTCACACACCATGAGTGCTATTTTCTTCCTTAAGCCTTTTCTCTTGTGCACTTTTTCCTTGCGCGCTCTTCAATAATTGGGGTCTTGTGTGCCCACGCGCCTTCATAATTAGTCAATATTTTAGGTGCCCAACATAAATGATAGTGGAATTACATATGTTGTTGGTCTCCCTCTCTCTATGTAATTTATCCCCATTTTTGCTCACCTACGTGGAATAATTTCAACCTGGATCTCAAAGGAGGTTGTCAATGTGCATGGTGAATTGATCTTAAAAATTGGATGCTCCTACTAAAAACACTGTCATATGCATTCCAATTTGAAATGGTTAAGACCTCCATTATTCTCACTCTGCTCTCTAGTGTCACACACTGTTTGATCAAGGCTGCGAGAGATATAAGGCTCGGGTAGCTAATAACATGGTTGAAGTGTCCTAAGAAGGCCTCATTTCAAAACTCTCCAAGGCATTTCTTAAAAGTTGATTTCAATGAATAACCATCAAATTTCATCACTTTTCTCACCTAGATTATGGGAATGCACTCTACCAATGAATTCCATTTTTAGATGTGCCCTTTCATAAACATCATCTGTGAGGATAAGCAAAACATAAACTAGGCCGATATTATCTGTGGAAACCTGACTGAACAATTGTCGAAAATGTTCAGTACAAACTAAGAAGTTCTACATTACCTCCTATCTCATGTACACCTTGGTAGCATCTCAGGAGTGGTTCAGATTCACTTACATTGAGAGCAAAGAAGGATGAGCCCATATACACATATTACCCTCAATTTACCCTCAAGGACAATAATCATAATTTCAAAAGGGTAAATGATGCTTTCACCATGTACATTGTGAGACTTTTAGAGGGTGACACTGCTAGGAGAGTTTTTGATGAGGTTATGGCTCTAATAGCCAAGTATGGGGCTTTCTTCATCCAGTTAAGAAAGTTCTCATACATACCAGATTGGATTGTTTTGAAAGTGCACCTCTCAAGCTTCCCATGTTTTGTAATGAAAAAATGGCTCTTAGTTGAGGTGTGTAGATAGCTAGAAAAACTCCATAGAACCTGTAGAGACAAGAATATCGCATGACTTCATTTCCCTATCTCCTTGGGGAATTATACATGCAAGACAACCCTAGATGCCCAAAATATAGAAAGGGCTATTACTTCATCTTACTGTTCATTTCTTCAGGTACCTAGGACATGTTTTGATCTAAATAAATTTATCGATCAGAATCTCAGAATAACCTATTATCATCGTCCTGACACTGAGGATCACTGGGCTGACTGTGTTGATGATTTTGAAGCCAGGTGGAGGCATTTTGGTAGATTATCTCTGCAACAAATCTTAGATCTTAATCTCTACTAGGTGCTTGAAGGGCTTGTGGATGATGATGAGGGATTTACAATCCTTTGAGTATTAAAGATCCATCAAGCACACACCTCTAGAAACCCTAGATTGGTATGTGAAGGAGAAGGATGATTTGAGTGAGATAATTGCCCCTATCATCATCAGAACTAAGGTTTGGTTTGATAGGAAATTTTTTGAATTCAAGAAGAACCAGGGTAGATCTTCTATAAGAGAAACTTCCACACTTGGGAAGTAATTACATACACCTAGTATTGAGGTACTTGAGAAAAATCCTCCTTCTTCCTCATTGAAAGAGCCTAGAATTTCTACTCCTTCTTCCACTCAAGTGTATCAGAAGAAGGTAAAAGAGGTTAAGCAAGAACCAATCAAGGAAGAGACTCTTCTGGAGCATAGTCAGAATTTCTTGTTGAACCAGAGAACATTATTGTTCTAAGTGAGAATGAGGATGATGAGATGATAGAGCTAGAAGAAACCCTTGGAACCACTACTGAGATGGAGAAGGAAGGATAAGGAACTGAACCTCCAAGCTTAATAGACTCCATATGCAAAGGAAACTCTTGAGATTCCTTTCCCTTTCCCACTAGAGGTAATAATAGTTCAGACTCTGAGTGCCATGAGTTCTCTTAGCACTTAGACCTCTTTGAATTCCTCTGTTTCTTCTTCTTTCTTTATCCTGCACATGCAGCCCCTAGTAGACAACAGGAAAATAAAGTCTTTTCTTCTCGATCAACCGGGCCTTATTTTGATGCTATGGCAGATCTACTTGGTAATACCCCTCCTCCTCCAACAAAGAAAGAAAATACCACTTCAAGGTTGGTATTTGATGCTCAAGGTCAGCAGTTTCTTGAGGTTTCCAAACCTAGGGTAGATAAGGAGTAGAATGATCTCTTGATCTCTGACTTGGAACCTTTCCATAATTCCAATGGAAAAATCTACACCTGAGAGTGAGGTTCGTAACTGTCGGGAAATTATCACTAAGGTTATTGAACGAGTTGAAAAAGGCAAGAAAACCATGGAGCAGTTGGAAGAATAGAACCAAGTTCTTTCCAACTTTATCAGATCATTATTGACAAAAGATAAAATTTTGAATCCAACTCCATTGGCTACTCTCCCACCTCTAATGGTTCTCAGTCAATATGAGGTTCAAAGCATCAAGGACATACATAGGTATTCAACTTATGGGAAGGCTGTTGAGGCCATGGTTGATGATATGACTATAGTAGGTTTGAATTTCATTGAGGAAGCCTTCAAAACCAACGAGAAGGTGATCAATTTGTAGTAGAAACTCACTTCCTCAATCAAATCCATGGACAAGAAGCTGAAGGTCTAGAGTGGATGTATTACAGACCTCCGTCTAATGGGCCAAAATGATGAGAAGATCTTGTTGGCCAAAAATTTGTTTGATGACACAAAGAATAACTTTTCAAGGACATGGATCTTTCAGCATTGGGAGAATTGAGGAATGTGTGGCAAAAAGGGGAGTCCTTTAAAACCTGTGTTTTATCTGCCTTCAAGGATATTCACTTCCATCTTCAGGATGAAACTATAGGTGTTTCCTTTTCTCTTCAAGAAATCAAGGCCCAATTCAGAACCTTTGTCAAGGGTGATCTGTTCAAAGAATATTCATTCACTAAGGAGAAGATGAAATACATTTGTTCTCTTTATTCAGCTATTACTAAGGCTAATAAAGAATATCTAGAGCATATCGAGTTTGATAAAGATATGGAGAAATGTCTAGGCACGTAGACACATGCTACTTCTAACACAAAAATTCCAAGAGGCATGGAAATGGTAGACGCATTAAAAAGATTTAGACATTGAATCCTCAAATTAGTGGGCCCCCTCAGTCATAATCGGATGTCTCTACTTCTAGATCTTCTTTCTCTTCTTCTATTTTTAGTGTTGAGTCTCCTTGTAATTTAATTAAGGACTTTGTATTGTGCATTTCCTTAATTAATATTTTGGGTAAAAGAAATGGTTACCAAATGTAACCACTTTGTAAGCTATTTATTGAGCTCTCCTTGCCATTCCAAAGGGTTGAAACTCTAATCATTTTTTTGAAAGTGTAAAAGGACTTAAAGCTATAAATACAGAAGATTTTCCCTTCTTGTTTCTATTTGTGTTATTTATTCCCTCTTACTTGTCTAAAGTTGTTGAATCATTAATCTATTTGCATTAAGAAGCTTTGTATTCTTGTGGATGTCATCTCTGGAACTTTGTGTCTGTGAAATAACATCTGGTGGTTTTAATATGAATGATTCTATTCTATATATTGTCCTTGTTCAACATTTATAAGGATCTATTTTGCTATCTATGCTTCCTGAAAGTGTTATTCTACCTTTTCCCTCCATTAGTTCTTCTGTTCTCTTGTATTGATAATCTGTCTTGGCATTAAAACACTTTCATGATATCAGAGTTCCTCATCAAAGTTGTAAGTTGTACATTTGTAAATAGTTATGTCATTTACTTTCAATAAGGGAACCTCTCCCATTAAAGAGGAGGGACTTTTTGTCCCCTAACTGTTGCTTTCATTAAATTCCTAATTTGACAACCAACACAACCTCGCCTCATAATTTCCAAATCTAATTCTATATTTTTTCTTTTGAAAAATCACATTAGAGAAAACCTAGGTTTGATAAAGGTAGAGCCAAAGGGTCTCAAATAGTCCCTATTTATCCCACATGTGTCCCTCTAATCACTTGTCTTCTCCCAATAACACCACCAAAAATGGATCAAATTATTTTGTTAAGAAGAACCGGACTTGATATTTCTATGGATATACAAGATTATCCTAGGAATCCATATAAGTATTTGTCTACAGATAAACATGATGGCATCATTATTCCTGAAGAATATATAACATATTTAAAAATTGCTTCGAGTTTTTTGAATGTTGAGCATGAGTATGTTACTTGTAGGGTGTTCCATTTTACTTTAAAAGATACATCTTATATTTGGTTTCTTATTCTGATATATAAATCCATTCAATATTGGGTGGAATCTGAAAGCACATTTTTAGCTCAATTTGGGTAGGTCACATATCTTAGTGTTCTATATCATAAATTCCCCAATGTGAAGAGAGAAAATAATGAACAAACCATAACTTTTAACTCCATATTTCAATGCATGTTGGGAGGGTAACACCCTTATGTAGGTCTAATGAAAACCTTTCCCTGGAGATGTAAACAAATTACTCAGGCAACCTCACCTCTATATTTTTTAGGAGAGCCAACTTTCCCAATATTCTATAATTATATAAAGATTTTTTCATAATGGATAGACAATTTCACCCCCAAGGTAATAATGTCAACATCATTCCATTAGTTGTCCATAATATATGATACTTGATTCCTATGCATGATATTAATTAGTTTCCACTACAACTAGTTGAATCTCAAAAACCCAATTGGCTAATATCTTGATCCTTGTTAGCTAACAAAACATGGGTAACACCATTCAAACATCCCAAATATCTGAAATGAAAAGAGTAAAAATGATGGCTTTGTAGGCTAACTATCAGTCACATTGTTTATCCAAACATCTTACATAGACTCAATGTGTGGTAATGAGAACTGGGGAAATCAATTTTACCTATCAAATATATAACCATACTTAAGGAATGCCTAAAGCAAGATCCTCCTAATCTAATAATAAAAGACTTATTCTATTAAAATTTATGAAATTTCCCTTCCCTACTAGTGTAGAGTTCATTTAACTATTGATCATGGTGAGTTGGATTTTCTAGAATTTTGGAATGATTTTTAAGTTATTCAAAAAGAGATTTAGGGATATGAAAAAAACCCAAAATATCCAAATGAATCATGTTATTCTAAGGCTAGCACTACCAAAGTGTTTGATACTATAAGCTTACCTTCCTAAAAAAAGAATGACCCAAAATAAAATACTGAAGGGATCCATGATTTCACAATAATAAATAAATTCATATGCCCTAAGGAATAAGAGTAAAGATCCTAAAATTGACTTGCTTACACCTCTAACTAAAGGAAGATACACTTTCACATGAACCCTTTCATTTAATAGAGAGTAATCATCCTGCACCCAAAGAAGGTTTGAAACATGTTACTACAAATTAAACACAAGATAAATTCTATGTTTAACTCTAATTATGGTGCATTGTTAGAAGACATGAGGTTCAAAAATCAAATTCCATAACATCACACTTTCCATGAGTACACCCCAAATCATTGAATAATAGAGACCTAGTTTTCTTAAATCCATAACCAATAAATAAATGGATACCATAGCTAAAACAAATTTCACATTCTAATGTGGTCCTATACAAGGACAAAACTAAAGTGCTGCCCTTCTTGCTTACATTAAGATTTATTTTATAATAATACACACAACTATATAGTGGATTCTAAAGTATGGATTTCAATGTCATGCTGTATTGGGATTTGTAATACCATTAGGATTGTCAATGGCAATTATGTTAGATACAAAAGTGTGGTGCATTTGGATAAATATGAAATAAAGTGGTATGAGAATTACTCAATGTGCACATGCAATTGAGCCTATGAACCTAGTATTCCAACACTGCATAGACAATACAATTTGTAGACATTCCTAAAGTTAATGGGATGTTATTGAGTAGGTAGATGGTATAAATATATGAATTGATATATGTTTACTAATTTAATACAATGGTATTGCCTTGGGGAGGTCTTTCCAATGAAAAATGGTAGAAAAAGAGCCAAATCATGAAACACATAATTATTGGGTATAATGCAAAGAATGAAACTATGAATTTCACCTCAGTTAACATGATGAGTTTATGCACTTGACATAAATACTCTAGATAAAAGTGATGAAGGCTATCAAGTTGAAATTTATGGTATTTGGACACTCTATTTTGATAAAGTATGTTTTAAAAAAGGTGTTGAATGTAGGATTGGTGGTAACACACTCACAAGTGGCTTGAAAATCATTTGATTTCTTACCAATTTGAGTATCCCAAACACTAACTTTGATTAACCCTTAATTAAACTTTAGGTCAATTTAATTAGGTTTAGATTACAAATATGAGATACATACAAATAGTAATTATAGGTTAGAAACTTAGATCAGATAGGAATAATTTTCACACACCAATTAACCTAACATTCGATCAAAAAAAAAAAATAGAGGTATAGAAGCAATTAGCTGATTTCTGATGATTTATGGAGAGATATGGGACTAGTGTGATAATGAAACATGGATATTTGAAGCTAACTAACCTTCAAAAACCTAGACTATAACCATACATAGCAACATATGGTATTCAAATGATCGTACTATACTTGGTCCATTCCCTTCTGTATGGTCTTACATGACAAAGCCAAGGATATGAATATTCCTCTATTAGCAATTTCTAGGTTACTCACCTTCCTAGTTTTTCCTTTCGATTTCAAACCCTAGTTGTGCACATGTAGTGAGGCTCTTTGAATGGATTGGTCATGTAACACATAATGTTATAACAAATCCATATGGGATTTTTGAAACAAATCCCTAAGATCCCCATTGAAGACATTCCTTCAATTATTTTATAATGCAATAATAATAATCCAACAAGTAATCTAGTTTACAATCCATCTGATAACATCATAACCACTAGTGTATACAATTGTAATTAGGTCAATTAGATCTACCCACACCCATTTATCATCACTCTTACGATTTAGTATTGCATAATTATTAGATCCACCCCATATCCTTAATCATCACTTTATCCATTTAATTGTACATAACTTGTATGTAATTAGGTAACCTTTTTATTAGGTATGTGAACTAATATAGTTCCAAGTGTCTACTTAAAAATTGTTTTACTGAGTTTCATCCATTATCTCACACCATTTTATAGGAACTTGGTTAACTGACAGTGTAACCAACTAGTACATAATTTAGGCAAAAGGTTTCAAGCTATGCTTTACATGCTTAGTTTCATGACCTCACATAAGTCACTTGAAACTTGTACCATCTCCACATCGCCATTTCCACATAATTATCTAGATCACATGGAATTAACAATTATTAATGTTTAACCCAATAATGTATTAAGAAGGCCTAAAATCTAGGTCTTACCTCTCGACCTGAGTGTACGCTAATAGTCCCATCTAAGGATACCCTATGGGAAAGATAATTATCAGAGTAAGTTTATAATAAAATGAGCACAATTTTTTATATATGTGGTTTATTTAGTTTTATTTGTGTTTTTTTTCTTATTCTAGTTATGGTTTCTTTGGTTTAACGTAGTCATCTTCTTCCTTTTTCTTGTATACTTTGTTCATGTGCTTAATATTCACACTAAAACAAGAAAATATATCTTAAACTATCACAGGTTGGACTTACAACCTCGCCTCAAAATTTCCAAGGATCTAATTCTCGAGTTTTTCTTCAAAAAATTACATTAGAGAAGACCTAGGTTTAATGAAGATAGAGCCAAAGGGTCTCAAAAAATACCTCGTTGGTACCCAAATTTGTTCTCCTTTTCACTTCTGAGTAGCATCAGAGATAACATGAAGCTTGAAGTCAGATAGATCATGATGTGTGTCATTTTGTAGCCGGGGATGTGATATAACTTTCAGATTTCTGGAGAGATGGATAACACTCAAATAGGACTTGATCTTGTCTGAATTGTTTTAGGTTGTGTCTTTCAACAAAGGTAAGAGGACCTATTTTGTAACCCTCAAATGATGAAGGAGATGAATATATCCCTCAATTTTTGCAAATGGTATGGAAAGTTACTTGTAGAAAATGATCAACACTCCAAATTTGACTTTCAAAGTTGTCACTCCTAGATTATGGAGATATTTTCAATGCAATATAAAGGGTTACTAAAGACATTATATGATCCTGAATTTTCATTTGTGCATTTTTATAGATGGATTATATTCTATTTTTGACACACAATGCAATGCAAGGGTAGTATGGGGTAGGATTAGTTATTTTGAATGAAATTTTTAGTGGGAGATTTTAGACAAGACAACCCAGAATTTTCTAGATTCTTTGAGGACCTTTCCAAGAAATTTGTAAGACCTAAACAACAGAATGATTCAAAGGGGTTAAGGTACTCCTTCAACTAGGATATGTGCAATTTTATAATGGATAGCCTAGATCTACACTCTTCCCACAATCTTTAATAATGCCACAAAACCAACAAAGCATCCAGAAATCTCTATTTTATCATGACCTAAGGTACACCCAAAGGTTTACAAATAATCTCTAAATTCAAGGAAGGTAAAGTGATTTTAAATCTATTTATCTCTTTATCAGATGAAATCTCTTCTGAATGTGAGATTGAAAATGCCACTAAACTATCAACAAGAAATGAGACCATGTATGATCAAGAGAGATTTTAAACAAGACTGCAACAGGAGCAAGAAACACAAATTGAAAACATTCTGAAACATAAGTGCATGCAAATTTTTCCAAGAGACAACACAAAATAAAAATGACCAAATTTATCAGTAGGGGAATGTTATAAGAACAATCTCTTCCCTTGTTGATGGCTTCACAAGTGAAACCAACTCAACATGATACAAATCTGATGCAAAAAGGAATTAGAAATGGTTCTCAGGCAGTTTCTCAAAGAATGGGATTCTTCCCAAGTTTTCCCTTGAAATTATAAGTTTCTCCAACATTTTGCATGTCCAATAACATGCATTATCTAACATTATATTACATTTTATCCTTCTTTCCCAAGAAAATAATATGCCCAGCATCAAGTTTGTTACAAAATTCCAACATGATTCGCAGATAGGGACATTTAACAAATTTGCAACAAAAGTTGCCAGGTGTTTCAAAAAAGGTGAATCATTACAAATCCTTCATCATTATCCATTGTGGAGGCACGTTTTTCATCCTCAAAGCATGTAGACCCCTTTCATTTCATTATTTCATCCTTATCCCTCCAAAATTTGATTCTATGCAACTTCTTGATTTGATATTTCACGTTTTGGATGGGCTAGATGGGACAAAAATTATTTCAATAACACCTCAAATCTACAAATTGATCCCTAAAACCACTTGCATTGGTCCTTGCAGGCACAAACGACATGAATTCACCAAAAATTTGATGAAAATTGATGCAAAATTCACATCTCCAAGCTTCCTGGAGCAAAAATGGCAGCCAAAATGAAAAATGCACAGTTACCATTGATTTGCCCTTTTCCCTTCAATCTGAGCCCTCCACGTGTCAAAATATGATTGGGAATGGATTTGGGATCACTTTTTGACTTTTTAACATCTTTGGAAAAATGTAAAATTTTGATTTTTTTCTCCGCCCCTCTGCCCTTGAAATTTGGTGCTGACACGTGGCATATGGTGGGTCCCATCAGACCGTGGCTCAATTCTGTACATTTCCACCTTTTTTGGAAATTTTGAAAATTTTCACTTTTTTCCCCACAGCCCATGCACCTCCATCTCTATCCTTGACACATGTCACACTTCTCTATCACTGAGGATATGTGGGCTTATTTCACATTTTAACACCCCTTTTTGGCTAAGTGAAAATTTCCCACTTTGCCTCCGCGGGCCTGCGCCTTTGATTTCTTCCTTGCCACGTGTCTCCTTCTCCTTCGTTGCAGAGCCACACCTCAAATTTTCACTCCTAAGTCATTTTTACCAAAAGGGAAAAAATTCTCCTTTTCCTCTGGGCTGGCCTGCACCGACCCACTCTACCCACCACATGTCTCCCCATGGTTCATTGCGGACCCGCAGCTTAATTTTCACTTTAAATCCTTTTACAAAAAGGGAACAATTTCCCCTTTGCCCCAAGTGACCCGCACTCTCCTTTGCACCTACCATGTGTCTCCCTTTGCTCCATTGTGGACCTGGCCCTTTCCTCACCCTTTTCCCTTTTCACCAAAAAGGAAAAAATCTTCTAAGTCCCCGTCAGCCTTCCATCCCCACTTATGAATAAGAGTGTGACACGTGTCCTCCTCTGGGACTTGCGGGGTTGCAGGAGAAAGTTGGTCTTTTTTCCCCAAAAAAATGCTAAGTTTTTCAAAGAAACCCACCGATCTTGACCAACGAAAAAATGGCCACGTAGGAGGGGTCATTTGAGATTAATTTTGACGGGCAAATGACACCCGTATGACCATAAAAAAACATAGAATTTACCAGAGATGCCCGAATTTGATTTTTTCTTCATGGGTGAAGGATTTTTGGTCAAAAAACAAATGGAAGGTTGATTTTAGGCAATTTTGACCATGGGAAAGATTTTTGAGGGGAAAATATGCAAAAAACAAGAACCAATTGAGCTCCAAAGGCCGAGGAAAGATGGAAAAAATGACAGAGGCCCGTGGATTTGGAAATTTAGGGCACAAAACAGAGCATGCATGTATTTTTCATTTCAAGTTGGGGAAAAATAATAAGTTGTATGAGCACTTCAAGGCATTCAATCTGGAGGGAGAAATTTTACAGACCACCAAATTTGAAGAAAAACATTTTAGAGCATGCAAACCAAAGGGGAAAGATGGCAATATAACAGAGGATCAAAATGGGCACCAACATCGGCTCCTACTCAGGGATGGGCACTCCCAGTGAGTGCCACAAGAAAAAAGTAGACCAAGTGCCAAAATAATCCATTGGGAAAATGGAGTCATGAGCCAAAGCCACCAAAAACTAGCTGAGAAACTGACAAAAATGGCTGCCACACACCAAGGCAAACCAAGAACCACCAAAATAACAAAAAACAAAGCAAAAAACCAAACACTATACACTGTACAAATTGGTGCATACCTCAAATTTGGGGATTAATCCAAGAAATGCTTCAGATTCCTACCATTAACTAGCAGTTCAAGTAATTCCCCATTTAAGTCCTTTAGAAAAAAGGTATTCTCACCAATTATGATATCAATGGAGTAAGGGCCCATCCACAATGCATCAAATTTTCCATGTTTTCCCTTATCTTCATTTCTGTTATCCCACAACAAAACTAGATCTCCAATATTGAAGGCCCTAGGAGTAACCTTCTTGTCAAACAACCTCTTCAACTTCTCTCTAAATCTGACATGCCTTTGGTGGGATGCTCTTCTCTCTTCATCTAGCTCTACAATCTAATTAATCCTTGCTTCATATGGGCTGACCTCCTGATCTTCAAGTTGTTGAACAAACTGAAAAGAAGATAATTGTAGATGTAAGGGCAACAGAGCTTGAGTTCCATACACCAACTCAAATGGGCTCTTACCAGTAGCTCTCTTGGTAGTGATTCTATCAGCCCAAACTACAAATTTCAGTTGTTCACCCCATTTTCTCTTGTTCAACTCCAAGGTCCTCCTAATGATCTTCAATAATTTCTTATTGCTAGACTCAGCTTGTCCATTCCCCTGGGGGTTATAGTTTGAAGAATAAGTCAGATTGGTTCCATACTCCTTGCACATTGCCATCAAAGGTTTAGCTCTGAAACACATGGCATTATCAGCCACAATCTTGACTGGCACACCAAATCTGCATATGATATTATTCAACAAGAAATCCATAACAACTTGGTGTGTTGCTTTCTTGGTGGGGATTGCTTCTACCCACTTGGTGAAGTAATCTATGGCTACAAGGATCCACTTATGTCTAGCACTGGAAGGGTCTGAGATCTCACCAATGAATTCCATCCCCCATTGTTTGAAAGGAGCTTCAATTGATACAGGTTGCAAAGGAAGGGAGCCTGAAGCTTTCATTCTTCCAGAGAAATGCTAGCAGCTTTCACATTTTCTAATCAGCATGGTTGCATCTTTGAAGAGAGTAGGCCACCAATAACTAGCTCTCAAAACTTTGTGTGTTGTAACCCTTCCAGCAAAGTGTCCTCCACAAACTCCCCCATGGAAATCAGTAACTACTTTGGGAGCTTCATCTTCAGTTATACATTTCAAGAGGACACCTTCAGGGTTCTTCCAAGCCAGCCCAAAGTCAGTGATGATGTATTTTTGAGAAGCCAACTTGAGGACTCTTTTCTGATTTTTATTTAAATGATCAGGACAACATAGGTGTCTGAGGTAAAATATTATATCCTTGTACCACTCAGAACTTACCAATTTCTCAAGAACATCTGCCCTTTCTTCCTCTACCTCATTCACTTCCACAGTCTACAAGTTGCTCTCAGCCATGAGCTTAGCAAGACCCAATCCTCTTACCAGCTTTGTGGTTTGGATGTCCATATCATACTCCTATAGTTTGTTCACCCATCTACATCTTTTACTTGAGATCTCCATCTCTGATAAGATGTCTTTTACCATGGTGTGGGGAACATAAGCAACAAATTTTGAACTTAGGATATAAGGCCTAAAAACCTTTGTTGTTTTCACCAAGGAAAATGCTTTTTTTTCCATGATTGTGTAGTTCAGCTCAACAACTTGTAAAGCCTTGCTAAAGAAGGAAATAGTCCTCTCAGCCCCATATTCATCATTTTGGAGCAAAACAGATATAATAGTATTTTCAGAAGTAAAGGAGAAGATTTGGAAAGGCTTCTTGTAATTTGGGGCTACCAAGATAGGTGCATGTTTAAGTGCTTCTTTGATTCCTTCAAACACTCAAATATTAGCCTCCTCCCACTTGATAACTTGATATTTCTTTAACATGCATGTGATAGGAAAAGTCAACTCAGCAAAATTGGACACAAACCTTCTAATGAAATTGATCTAACCAAAGAAAGATTGGATACCCTTCTTTGTTCTTGGAATTGGGACCTTGCTGATTGCTTCTACTCTCTTAGGGTCAATCATGACACCAGCCTTTGAAACAATATGACCAATTATCTTGGCCTTTTTTACTCCAAAGTGACACTTCTTTGGATTGAGAGAGATTCCAAATTCTCTACATCTGATCAACATTCTTTCCAAGTGCTGCAAGTGATCTTTTATGCTCCTTGAAAACATAGTCACATCATCCTGATAAACTGTAATGAAGTCATTTATGTAACCAACAAAAGCAACATCCATTTCTCTTTGGAAAGTAGCTCCAACATTCATGAGACCAAAAGGCATTCTCACATAAACATATGTTCCCCAAGGAGTGGTAAAGGTAGTTTTAAATCTTTCTAACTCCTTGACAACAACCTGATTGTAGCCAGAGAAACCATCCAAGGTGGACAACAATTCAGATCCAGTCACTAACTACAACATGTTCTCCATGTTTGGAAAAGGATAATTGTCTTTCAATGAAGCTCTATTCAGATTTCTGAAGTCTACACAAAGTCTGATATCTCCATTCTTCTTTCTGACTGGCACAAGGTTTGCAACCCAAGATGAATACCTTGTGGGCTGAATGATCCCTCCCTCCAGTTTCTTCAATTCATCTTGAATTTTCATGGAGAGGAGTGGATTAATTGGCCTTTTCTTCTGTTTGAATGGTTTGGCACCTTTCTCAAGAGGGATCTCATGTTGGAATAAGTCTTCTTCTATATGCTTTTCAGCTCTGAATATGACCAAGCAAGACAATCTTGATATTGTTTTAACAATTAGAGGTAGGATTATTTTTCTTCCTTTCTTAAACTGCTACCCAACCAAAATTTTCTTGGTTTTATCTTAGTTCCCAAGTCATGCTCTTCCACATCCCTTGAGGTAGATATGTTTCTATTGATGATGTAATCAACATTGCTAAAATTTGACTCAAGAGCAACAAGACCTCTAGGAATGGTGTTAGTTTTCAATTGGATAATATCCTTTCCAAACAAAGTCTCTCTTCCTTCAGTCATACATACCATTGGTTCCTAATCAATATTCTGATCTACAAACTCACCTTGATTTTGTAAGAACCTTTGCACTTGAGCATCATCATTAAACACTTTCCAATGCTTGATGTTGTCAGGGACAGCTGGCCTAGTTAACACTTCAACATTGTACTCACAATAAGGTGAAACGGTGCAATCTCCAAATCTTGACCCCAACACTACCAACTTTTCAGCAGCAGCATTGAAAATTCTATCATGGTGAAAAATATTGAAGGACTCAAAAATCTCAATTAGATCCTAAACTACATGCTTATATTGTTTCATCCGTTGATTTTTTGTAGCATACAATTTTCTTATTTGTTTGACAACTAGCTCTGAATCTCCCTTTTGTAATGATGTCCTTGACACCATACTTCCATAAAATTATCAGACCAAACAACAAGGCTTCATACTTAGCATTGTTTTTAGTACATTCAAAATTAAGCTTGAAGAAAAAACAAACTCTTCCAACTCCTAGGAGAAATCAGAACTATACTATCACCATTTCAAAATTTGGAGCAAGCTCCATCAAATAGAAAGGTCCAAGGATAACTTACCTGTTCAAGGCACTTTGACTAATCCATCTTGTGTTCTTTTCCATCAGCAAACCCAATAAAATTATCAACATCAACATCAGCAAACAACACCTCATAGGAAGCATTGTTTGGATCCTTAATTAGATGCAACATTTTCTTCTCTCCATAGAGCTTGACAAGGCTGCCCTCAATGGGAATGGTGGAAAAATACATATCCATTTGGACACTTCCTCCAACACTTACAGCCCACTTTCTTGACAATAACATACCCCATTTGGCAAGGTAATCAACAATCACAACATCCAATTTTAAATTCCTCCTGGGATAAGATGCAAGTTGCACCACCAAACCCTTCACACAACCAACTACTGGCACTTCTCTTGAGTCCATGGAAGTACACTTTCCATAGGCTGTTATCACTTTGATATCCAACTCATTCATGACTTCTAGAGGCATGACATTACATGATGCACCAGAATCAAACATACAATTGTGAAGTAGCCTATCCTTTATGATCAAAGTTGTGAAGAATGGATCAACATTCAATTGGGAATCAACCAAGGATGTCCCCAAATATACCTTAGGTGTCTCTCCAAGATCCTCTACTATGCTGGTTGTGTTTCAAGGTCAGTAATGATCTGAGGAGGAGTTTCAATAACATTTACATTTCTTACCTGGAGTAGTCTTCTCCTCCTTCAATCCCAATTACTCAAATTCTCTCTTCTTATGCTCAGGAATCCTAAGAAACTCAATGATTGGAACACTCACTTTGATTTGGCTCAATACTTGGGCTATGTCATAGGGAACAATCTTTGGCAAAGTAGCATTGGAAGGGAGACAAACAAATTCATTAGATGGAAAGGGATTCTTGGCATCTTGGGCATGAGGAGGACTGTAGTTTTTTCTTGGGACAACAGAGCTTTTGGCAGGTGTTTCTCTTTAGGAGATTCTTTAGGAATGCTTGTGAGCAAGGGTGTTTTAGGTTTGGCTTGAGGCCCAAATCCCTTAACAAATTTGCTTCTAGTGTTGTAGTCATTCTCTTGAGCTACAACAACATTCATCAACAATTTTATATCTTCCTCCAAAGGAATACCACCATCATACTTCTTAATCATCAAAGCTCTTAAGTATTCAAATTCATTGTTAGGAATTTCAAAAGCTTCCACTACATAAACTTCAAGAGTATGAGGGGGAAGAAAGATTTGTACCCATTTGATGCAATCCCAAAAGGTTGCAGTTATCCTTGCACTTATCACTTCAGTTGATGTTGCTCTTCCTTGTGAATTTG
Source organism: Taxus chinensis (assembly GCA_019776745.2). Classification (NCBI taxonomy): domain Eukaryota; kingdom Viridiplantae; phylum Streptophyta; class Pinopsida; order Cupressales; family Taxaceae; genus Taxus; species Taxus chinensis. Next base: position 354,859,343 of record CM034157.1, read on the forward strand.
AAAAACAACCCATCATGCAAATATCATCATCAGTACCATCATCATTATTAGCTTCACCATCTTGCTGGTCCACTTCACATGGAGGATGGGGTAGAAAACACCTATCACACCAATCAATATTAGCAACTTCCTCAACAAAAACAACCCTAGTAGTTAGGGGATCAACTAACACTCTTCCTTCACATGCTTGAGGATGTCTATTTGCAAACCCCATGGGTCCTTTCCCTCTATCATCAGATCTCTGATCACCTCTAGGATGATTGGAAAATTTTTCATGGTTTTGTGCTCTTGGCTGACATTTTTAATTCTACCCAATTCCTTTCTCAGCTCTTGCCAACTTGTATGAGATTTATTTAACAGCCCCTGCCAAATTTTTCACAACCTCCTCAAAATTAGCACCCTTGCTAGCTTGAGGTTTTTCAAGGTTTATCAACTTTACACCATATCTCTTGATATTTTTCCTAATTGCTTTGATATTGTTCAATTTGAATGCCATGGTGAGAGCTTGTCTTTAGTAGGGTTCTTGTCTCTTAGGTAATAGGATTCCTTTTTATCAAATGCATCTACATACTTGATTAGACAAGATTCATCACAAGGCCTCAGACTAATAGGCAGCCTTCTCAAATTTTTGTTAAACCTTGTGTTGAAGTCATTAAATGATTCATTGGGGTTCTTCTTGATATACTCAAATTCAGACAAGAGAAATCTAGCATCAGTCTTGTCACCATATTGCAACCTGAATGCATTCTTCATTTTAGTCCAAGAATCAATTGAATTATCAAGAAAATCCTTGTACCAATCCCTAGCATCCTCTTCTAATGTATGAATGAACAATTTAATATACACATATTCAAACTCTATTTCAAAATCCTCCATCATGTTAACAAAAATTTTGATATGCTGATCACCAATTATAGCATTGTTACCTTGGAACTTTGGCAACCTATTTCTGACATCTTGTGGGTTAGCATTTGGTAACCATTCATTCCTCTAAATTCTATAGGACCAAAGGTGTTAAAAAAATGGAGGTCTAAGATGAGCCATATTGTTTGGTGGAGGTGATCTTGGGGGTGACACAAGTTGATGAGGAGTGCAAGGTCTTTGAGGCTCAAGAATGTGATTCACAAGACTGGTATTCTTTAAGTGCTGATTTTCTTGGAAAGTTTTATTTAAATTAAAACACAGAGGTGCAGATTGAATAAAGGAACTCACTAGGTACAATAGGACCTTCACTAGCTGAAGTAAACAAGTTTATGAGAGGATTACTTGAATCAGAATCACTGGAAGAAAAGTGATAATCCTCTACCAAAGGATGATCTCTCTCACCAATGGATATATCTTTTCCTGATGTCTGACCTTTAACAACCTTCTAAATTCTTCTCCCCTCCAACTCTGAGTTTCTTGAATCTATAAAAAACTTCTTAACAGAGTCTCTAATAAAGAGAGATATTCTTCCTTCTAGTTTTGTAGAGATTAGCAACACAAAAATAAATGACAGAAAGGTAAGACACTGATATTTATCAAGATCATAAAAACAAGGATTCACCACTAAGGATTTTCACCCTATTTGTGCAAATGCACTAAAATACTCTGTAAACTACCTATAAACACTAAAAATATTGCCAAACTTTATAGATCAGACCTTCCTTTTCTCGAATTTATCAACCACATTTAAATGAAGTGTAACAACTGCTGGAAACTGATAAAACTGTAGGTAGAACTTAAATCTTCACTTAATCCTTACAAATCTGATTATAAATTGATGCTTCAATAATGTATTTACATGAAAAATTTGCAAGGGACATTACCAGGGTTTGATATCCATTCAAATATCTCAAATATGTATGCACATGGATCAGATTAAACTAAGAAAATATCAAACATAGAACTCTACTATTCATTCCAACCTTATAAATCTTATTAGAAGATGATACTCGGATTTGTAAATGCACATAAATCACATAAGAAATATTACCAGGGATCTGAAATACTAAAATACTGAATAATGTCCCCGGTAATGGTGCCACTGGTGTTGGTGTTTTTGACGGGCTAAATAGATATGGACATGCAATGAATCAACAAATGAATCTCAACATTGCAAATTATTTCCCAGGAATTAAAAACAGTCCCCAGCAACGGTGCCATTGGTGTGGGTACCCAATTTTTTTCTCCTTTTTGAGCAGCAGTCTAAGCAACATCAGAGATATGGCATGAATCTTGAAGAAATATAGATCATTATGTATGTCATTTTTTATCTAGGGATGTGATCTAACTGGCACTCATATTTATGGAGAGATGGATAGCACTCAAATAGGACTTGATCTTGTCATAAATATTTTAGGTTGTGCCTTTCAACCAAGGTAAGAGGACCTATTTTGTAACCCTAAAATGGTGAAGGAGATGAAGATATCCTTCAACTTGAGCAAATAGTATGAAAAGGCCTTGGGAAAATATGATCAACACTCTGAATCTGACTTTCACAAGTTGTCACTCCCAGATTATGGAGATATTTTCAATGAAAGGAAAGGGTTACTCAATACATTGTATGATCATAATTTTCTTTGTGCATTTTTGTAAATGGATTAGATTCTTCTGTTGACACACAATGAAATGTAGGGGTAGTATGGGGTAGGATTAGTTTGTTTGAATGAATTTTGGTAGGATATTTTAGACAAGCCTAACTAGAATTTTCCAAATTCTATGAGGACCTTTGCAAGAAATTTGTAAGACCTAAAGAACAAAATGCTTCAAAGGGGTTAAGATACTCCTTCAACAAGGATATGTGCACCAAATGGAAGCCTAGATCTGCACTCTTCCACACAATATTTGACAACCTACCACCAAATCTTAAAGAAAATGAACCAACAAAGCATCCAGAAACCTATATCTTATCATGACCTAAGGTACACCCAAAGCTTTACAAATAATCTCTAAATTCAAGGAAGGTAAAGTTATTTTAAATTTCTTTATCTCTTTATCAGATGAAATATCTTCTGAATGTGAGATTGCAAATGCCACTAATATATCAACAAGAAATGAGACCATGTATGATCAAGAGATATTTTAAACACAAGACTACAACAGGAGCAAGAAACACAAATTGAAAACATTCTGAAATATAAGTATATGCAAATTTTGCCATGAGACAACACAAAATAATCAAGAAATGATCAAATCTATCAGTAGGGGAATGTTATAAGAACAATCTTAGATCTTGTTGATGGATTTACAACTAAAACCAACTCAACATAATACAAATATAATGTAAAAAGGAATTAGAAATGGTTCTTAGGTGATTTCTTTGAGAATGGGCTTCTTCCTAGATTTTCTCATGAAATTCTAAGTTTTTTTTACCTTTTGCATGTCAAAAAATATGCATTATATAACATTCTATTACATTTTATCCTTCTTTCCCAAGAAAATAATATTCCCAGCATCAAGTTTGTTACAGAATTCCAACATGATTCACAGATCAGGATGTTTAACATATTTACAACAAAATTTTCTAGGTGTTTCAAAAAAGGTGAATCATTACAAATCCTTCATCAGTATCCATTATGGGGGCACATTTTTCATACTAAAATCATGCAAACACCTTTAATTTCATTATTTCATCCTTATCCCTCCAAAATTTGATTTTGTAACTTCTTGATTTGATATTTCACATTTTGGACGGGCTAGGGACAAAATTATTTTAAAAACACCTCAAATATAAAATTTGATCCCTAAAACCACTTGCATTGGTCCTTGCAAGCACAAACGACATGAATTCACCAAAAATTCAATCAAAATTGATGCAAAACTTGCATCTCCAAGCTTCCTGGAGAAAAAATGGCGGCCAAAATGGAAAATGCATAGTTACCATTGATTTTACCTTTATTCTTTCAATCTGAGCCCTCCACGTGTCAAAATGTGATTGGGAATGGATTTGGGATCACTTTTTGACCTTTTAACATTTTTGGAAAATTGTAAAAATTTTACAATTTTTTCTGCCCCTCCGCATTTGAAATTTGCTGCTGACACCTTGTACAAGATGGGTCCCATTGAAGTCACGGCTCAATTCTACACATTTCCACATTTTTTAGAAATTTTGAACTTTTTCACTTTTTTCCTGTGGGCCCACGCATCCACCTCTACCCTTGGCACATGTCACCTTCTCTATCGCTAAAGATATGTGGGCTCATTTCTCATTTTAACACCTCCTTTTTTCTAAAGGAAAATTTCTTACTTTTCCTCCACCGGCCCGCGCCTCCGATTCTATCCTTGCCACATGTATCCCTCTGCTTTATCATGTAGCCACACCTCAAATTTTCACTCTGACTCATTTTGTGAAAAGGGAAAAATTTCCCTTTTCCCTTTGGCGGCCCACACCTCCATCTCCGCCCCCCATGTATCCCTCTGCTTTATCATGTAGCCACACCTCAAATTTTCACTCTGACTCATTTTGTGAAAAGGGAAAAATTTCCCTTTTTCCTTTGGCGGCCCACACCTCCATCTCCGCCCCCCATGTGTCTCCTTGTGGTTCATTTCGTGGACCCACAACCCCTTTTCCAAATTTCATCCCTTTCACCAAAAAGGAAAAATTCTTCGAAGTCCTCTGCCACTCTACCTTACATCCTTCCTACAATGTGTCTTCCTCTTTTCTCCATTACGGACCCATGGCCTTTTCCTCAACCTTTTTCCCTTTTCACCAAAAAGGTAAAAAAATTCTAATTCCCCCGCTAGCCTTCCATTCCCGTCTACCACGTGTCCTCCTCATATTAGATGCGGGCCTTAGGGGATTTTCTCCATTTCTATGAACTTTTCCAAGGCGATCTAAGGCACAAACTGACCTACCCATCCACCCTTATTTCTACTTGTGACATGTGTCCCTCCTTTGGGACCTGTGGAGTTGCAGGAGAAGTTTGCAAATTTTTCCAAAACCAAAAAAATATTATGTTTTCAATGAATCCCACCAAACCTTGACCAACAACAAATGGCCATGTATGAGGGGAGGCTTGAGCTTTAATTTGAAAGGCAAAGGACATTTGTATGATCATCAGAAAACACAAAATTTCCCAGAGATGCCTAAATTTGATTTTTTCTTTGTGGCTGAAGGATTTTTTGGTCAAAAAACGAATGGAAATTTATTTTAGGATATTTTCAACTATGGAGATAGATTTTTGAGGGGAAATATGCATGAAATGAATAACTTCGAGCTCCAAAGGCTGAGGAAAGTGGAAAAAATGGTAGAGGCCCATGGATTTGGAAAACTAGTTCACAAAACAGGGCATACATGTATTTTTCTTTCAAATTGGGGAACAATAATAAGTTGTGAGCACTTTCAAGGAATTCAATCTTGAGGGAGAAAGTTTTCAGACCACCAAATTTGAAGAAAAACATTTTAGAGCATGCATACCAAAGGGGAAAGATGGCATATACACAATTTTTCTACAAGTGGGCTCCTAGCTAGGGTTTAGCTAGGGGTTTCAAACCACTTTACACTTGATTTAAATAGATCATTGAGATAATTAATGTGACAAGTCAAAACACCTCATTATAATTTTTGTAAACCTTTAAATAAATAGACCTTATGAAGGTGTCTATTACAAACATCTCATAATAAGAGGAAGCTACTAATATCTTGTATAGTTCTCAAGAGAGCATTAGAAGGTGGTCAACTATTAGGTTGAGAAAATTCACATTATAATTTTAAAGGCCAGTTATTACTAGCCAATCACATTGCAATGATCTTCACCCCAATATTCTTCAGGAATGATCATTAAATTCAAACATGAAGCTACCATAGACAACACTTCTCTAACTATGTCATTCTCACCATATATATGATATGATATATATACCTATATGCATGATGGGGCTATATATATATCATATGGGGTCAAACAACTCCATCCAATCTCATTTGCACATTGGTTAAATTGTTTATTTCTCACTGTTTTGCTTCCCATAGGAGATAGCCTAGAAACTATCACCACTAAATATTGTAGGACCTAAAAACTCATCCATAAACCTTGAGGATAATAACTTACCACCATATTTGAAAAACCATGCTTGTCCCTCCTATGTGATTATGGCCCAAATATCATACCTCACCATTCTACATGATCCAGAGCTAGAAACAAGCCTATGATAATGACCTAACTCAACTAAGAAATGCATCAAATTACTGACCCTCATGAAGGACCAATGGAGACACTCAGTCACACATCATACACAACTATTTTTGACCTCAATGCCACTAAGACCAATCACTTCAGATAAGAGACTTATTTAGTGGACTCATCTGCATTATACCATGCACCATGGACACCACAGGAAACTCATATAAGCAAGCTTGACACTACTAATTAACCTTCATGTATGACCACTGAATGGACATCACAGGTTGTTCTCACATACAACACCATAACACCATTTCCAATCAATGGGTGTATGTAGGAGTAAATTAGAAGGACATAGCCACACAATTGAAGCCAACAATCTAAGACCTTTTTCAAATGTAAGATGTGAGAGATTCCATCATGTCAGAAACATTGACTGGATACCAACAAGACATTTTTACACACACATGACCTTGATTCCCAGTGATAAAGTGAATGCATTCAAAATCTCCCCCTATATGTATTCCATCTATGAAAAAGGATACACTAGCTCCTGAGACATAAAGAGAAACATAGACAATTATCACCATTGACTAGATTAGGCAATGTAAAATAGTTGACTCATTTTAGACACAAATAGCTCCCCCTGGGAATGAAATCTCTTCTCTTCTGACCTCAAAAGAAGAAAGAAGTATTATCCTCAGTCAGACCTGATAAATTCCAAAATAAGACTGGCTTCACTTCCCCATTGCAAGTCCCAATGTACTGATCCTAAACTTAAGGAAATTCATTCAGTGTACATTCATGCATTTTCTAGAGTCTAGGTATTTACCTTAACACAATTTTCACCTAGGTACTTTATTTACCTTTATTGACCATTTATCCTCACCCACTTATGTGTGTGGATATTTCTTTTATCTTATTTAGATATTAGACTATATTATCTAGTTGTTAGGTATAGTTCTTTCCTTGATCTATGGTATTGAATAGTTCTTTCCTTGATCTATGGTATTGACTAGATCCTTGATGTCTAGTTCTGTTCTAAATGCTATGGTCTTGACTAGTTCTTTGATGACTAGTTATTTCCTTGATTTATGGATTTGATCTACGACCTTGACTAGTTCTTAGATTGTTATTCCTTAGCCTATTTAAGCAAGGCCCATTCTCAATGTATTGCATTGAGTTCCATAATAATATATGATATTGTTGCTCATTTGTTTGCAAAGGTTTTATGTAAAGTTATTCTAGAGAATTGCTTTCATCTTATTGATCATGGTGTTTGATTAGCATCTGTGTTCTTGGCTTGGTACAATCTGGTTATCATTTCTTTCAAGCACATTCTCATATCTTAGCCATGGTTTTTGTTTAGCATAGTTCAACCTTTTTTCTTCATTCTAAAGTTTATTTCATAACTCGGTTCATGCTAATTTCTGAGTGTTTGGATTAGTTCTCTTGCAATTATTCAAAATACAATTGAGAAATTTCATGTTTAGACATAGTAATTCTAGAAACCAAGAATTAAACGCAAGCTAGCATAACCAAAAATATCTCTGAAAATAGCAAATTTAGTCAATCACCTGTAATCAATGATCCTTAAGAAAACTAAATTCACCCAAATCCTAATTTATGCATTTTGGAAAGGTCATGTAATCATATCATAACATGAGCTCTAGAGGCATAACCAATTAATAGTCAATTAAGTCTGTATCATTGCTTGATCATTTTCTCGCTACCCATATGGTATGAGTGCCTAACATGATATCATGCGAACATAAATTGTCTTACATACCTGTACCAATTAGGTTCCTACCTTTATCAGGAAGGTAATTGAAAATCAGGATAGTAACAAATGAATTCAGGTGCTAAATTATAGAAACCTCGGAGTCTAAGGAGCATTATGAAGTTCACTGTTTTACATAATGAAGGAAGACCTAGTTAACTAAGTTCAAATTCCAAATAGAACATGCTATAGTGGATTATGGAATACTAGATGGTTGAAGATAATTCTTAAGCACCTTAGCACTTGAATAGTTCACAAATAAATTAACTCTATATGAGCTAATTATACCTAGGTCACTATCAGGAGAGCTATTCAAGCATGTAGCACTCAAATTGGAAATCTTCTAAAATGACCTTGAATTGAGTTATTCAATGAAACTTACATGGCTAATGGAACATCATCTGCACACAGACAGACACTCTTAACTTCAACCTTGGGCTGAGAGTTGGTAGGGAACACTGAAGTATTCATATCAAGATTCATTTTTACCTCATGAGGCATGACTTGATTGTGGAGATAGCTCACATCATAAGGAATTCATAGTATAGTTCCATGGATAACAATTCATGAGGAAAATCTACCACATATCCTTAGTATGTACAATGCTTTGGTATTAGATTTATCCCATTGATGTCACTATGGTGTTATTGGTTAAGATCCCACACCCCTACTTTTAAATAAATGTCTTACGATTCAATGGGGACCAAATATCCTTGATAATTATACATATTGGGATAATAAACTAGAGATGACCATCATCTTTAAATAACCTTTGATTCAGCATAATCACAATCTGACCCATTGAAATTCACGGTAGACATTTGTATTGAACTTAGGTTATATTTAGCCATTAGTCTAAGTATGAGTTCCTTAATCCCTCATTGAAAGTTTTTGTTCTTCTTAGCAAGTAAAATCAGTCTTGATCATGAACATATAGGCAGATCAATAACAAGAGCTTAGTCTTCGATGACACTTGTTAGAAAACGTTTTGATACCTCTTAACAAATTGGTTCAAGATTGTCTACCCTTTCACAGTCCTCTGAAACACCTTAAAAAATCTAATACTTCATGAAACAAAGAGGAAATATAAAAAATGGTATTACGTAGATCTATAGAAATGGAATTACATTGATTTGGTTAATTCCACAAGTAAAGGATGTATTCCACTCAATGCAAAGTGAATGCGATTTGGAAATGTAGATATCCCATATAAGGCATCATGATTGGAAAATAAATGAGATTTATACTTTGTAATCTATGTCTTGGAAGCAATAGTAACAATGTTATGAAATTCTCATCTCTTGACTAAGAAAATTTTAACATCAATTTCAAACCTCATATCAAACAATTCTTTTACAATCTTAGAACATTCGAAACAATCTTTTCACATGGGTTCATCATTCATAGATCCTTCTAGTGTTGCACAAGTTCATAGCCCACAAACACTGTGGAAACATCCTTCATTCCTCCATTTTAACTTGTGAATATGACCACTCAATAATGTCTTCATATGAAAATTAATCATGATTAAACTCATTTAGCCATTAAAGGTATTACCACTCCTTCACTTTTAGAAAGTCACAGGAACTAATGCCTTTATAAAATGTAGATGCATCTGCATACTTTTCAAAACTCTGGAGGTTCCACATGTTAAGGAAGGTACTAACAACCCTGTTTTCACATACAAATCATTTTTTCACTGATACACCCTTATGAATGCCAAAACATTATCACATGCATATTTCAGGTCAACTGGAACCGTAAAGGAATGGCTACTACTTTGTATCTAATCACTCTAATGTTTACACATATTTGCTTTATTATTCTCTAGCAAAGGATTCACTATAATGGCATAGTTCAAAGTCATTATTACTCTTAAAAATTCTAAATGGTAATGGTTACAAATGTAAAAAATATGGATCTTGATCAAAAGCACTAATAAATGAATTTGACACAATTCTCCCTCATGTTGGTTCAGAATCATGGACTGAATTCCTTGTCTTGACATTTTTTTATAGCCTCCACTCCAGTACGATTTTTCCCTTGGATTTTTCATAGAGTAACATAGAGCTTTCATGTATTCACATAACATTGATCACAGTCCAGTTTACACTCAAGTCAAAAAATGTCCCTTGTCATGGCATTAACACATTTTGAACACAGTTTCCTAAGCAATATCAGATTTACTTGAGCATTTTATCCACCTACTAACTTCTAACCCCATTGCACCTACCTATCACCCAGTGGGCTTGGGAACTCACCCGAGGAACATGTGTGGGGCATCGAGCCCCTCCTTTATGTGATAATTGTGAGAAGATCTTGCCATTGTTAAAGGATTATGTTGCAAAAAAAGTGGATATTCATGTAAAATCACAACATGAGCTATCATATCCTTATACCCATGCATGAAAACAAGAGAAACATCATGGTAATGATGGATTATGAAGAAAGATATCTATTCTTATAAGTATGAGGAAATAACACTAGGGTTTACACCCATGAACAAGATATTCAAAACAAACCATATATTTATATTAATCATAGTCTCCATAACCACAATACATTCAAAAGGGTCATATTAGATCAAACATATCAAGACAAAGATATAACCAATATATCAAAAGTCCTAGCTATGCTTCCCTTATTACAAAAATTTTACAGACCCATCCCTTGGACATGATAACATTCCTACAATCCTCTAATGAGAACCCCAACTCCTAGGGCCTCCTAATATTTTCTACAAATCTTCATTTTCATAATATATGTCTTCCATCTATGTCTTCCTTGGTGTCTTTCTTTATATTCTAAAGCATATCTCTTTATAGCATCAACACCCACCGCCATATCTTTTCTTAGGAGTAGATCGGATGCCAAGTGTCCATGTGGTCCTTCAATGGTGCATGCTTATTCTATTCTGAGCTCTCCACTTTCTATAATGATGTCTTCCTAGGAATATTCCCTACATGGAATATCCTTTTCTTGACCACCAAGGTTCTAGGATGGCACCCTATCCACTCAGCATGCCTAGTCGGGTCACGTTTTTCCTCAAGTGCCTCCAGAATGCCAAATATGGCTAAGTCCTTAGATCATGTTGTCCTGCCTTGCATGTGTGCCCTAGTTTCTCCAAAACCCTTCTTAAACCTCTATTTGTGTGCTTATCCCCGTGCACCCTTCTTCTCTATTGGTCATGCGCACTCATGCGCCCTTTGGTACTTAGCCGATATTTCAGGCCCAACATCACAACATACTAACCTTGTTATCCATCCTTGGAAACATCCTGCTTCTTTAAAGAATAAAGAATGGTGGGATCTAAAAAAATTAATGTGAATGAAAGAATGGAAGAATGAGAATTAAGAATGGAAGAATGAAAAAAATCTGACTATTGCTGCAAGAGGAGTGGGAACTGCTTCCTCATTGTTGCCTCAATATTCTCCCAGGAATCCACTTCACCCTATGCCTACTGGAGTAGGTCACCCACTAGAGTGCTTACCTCTTCAAATCTCAATTCACATCCCTTAGCATTCAGTGTATCTACAATCCCTTCCAGCTACTTGCTAAGGTCATTCAGCGCATCCATTCTGCGAGTGACCTGGGGGTACAGTTTCTTAAGATGATTTTTAACTGAACCCATGAAAGGTTTCGATTGCTTCCATCTTATTCTCAACTTCAACTAGGATCTTATCCCACTCTCCCTGTTTCCCTTATTCTTTTCCTAGAATTCCTTCAGATCCACCTCATGTGTAGCAACCAAGTATACTTGTTACCCTATCTTTGTCAGCACAGTTATCATACATGGCCTCAACCATTTACACGATGGTCTTTACACCAAAATGGAGCTCATAATATTGAGTGACTATCTCCTTGATCTTTAGCTTCTCTTCCTCCTTCTGGCACACCAATGCCTCTTCTGTTGATTCTAAGGTGAGTGTTTTCCTTTCCATGGTAAGGATGTGGGTTAAGTATTCCAAGCATTGCAAGGTTGACTCATATTTTTTCTCAGGTGGGGTCAGGTCTGGATGCTTCAAGATAATGGCATTTGTAATCATCTCTATCTTTTTGTAGACCTCACACACCTTTTCCTTTTCCTCCCTTAGTTTGTACCTTAACTGTGTGCTAATCAGCTCCTCCTACTTCAAATCCTTTCTTTTCTCAATGAGTTCTTCCTTCTTCTCCAATTCTTCCTCCAGGACCCTTACCTTATCATTCCTTCTGAAGAGTCTCACCTCAACCTCCACTGATACCTTGTTAAGTGCATTATAGAATTTCTCATCAGATAATTATTGAGAATTTATCAGGGGGTTTACTCCCTTGGTTTCTAGTATTTTCATCAGTGCCCCCTTGCTTAATTTCAAATTTGGGCTCATCAACATGGGACTCAAAAGCCTAGGATAATAGCTTCCTTGTACAAGGGTAGGTGCCTTCTTCTTCGAATGAAGACCATGCAAGGATTTGGTTTGTAGGCACAGTAATTTGGAACTGCACATGCGCATAGTACCTTATTTAGATCATTGATATAAACCATTCCTTGCTCCTATGCCACTACCACACTCTTCCCTCATATGTGTGCTGCCTTAGGAAAGCTTACCACTAAACTGGGATCTCCACCCATGCTCCCATATTCCTTCCCTACACTTTCCTCCTCTATCTCCTTGAGAACTTCATCAGCACTGCACTCTACCTCCTATTCCACCAAATCCTTTATTATGCCCTACTTCCCTTTCCACAGAATATTCTATCTACTTCTTGGTGAGGCTTGGGGTCCTTTGATCTTTGGTGTTCACCTCCTTACTCTCCCCTTTTCCTTGAGTGCCTTCTTCTTCCCCATCCTTTTCTTCATTTCCTTCATCTGAGTCATGTACATCATACATGGGATGGTCTTAAGCCTCTTCATGCTCATCATCATCATTTTTCTCCTCTATAGGATTCTAGGCTCTTTGTTTCTTCTGATTCCACCTTCTCCACCACCTTTCGCTTCTTCCTAACTGGTGATTCCAATATAGGGGATTCTTTCTTCTCATCTTCTTCAATAGGTGACTCCTTCCTTGGTGACTCTTATTTTTCAAGGGGATCTTCTTGCTTTAGAACCTCTTCCTCAGGTGTCTTTTCATTTTCCTTAACTGGGGATTTCTTCCTACATGCATATTTTCTTGGCCTCGCACCTGACTTCTACACACCTAAAAAGTGTGTTGGTTGTGCACTCGGTGCCTTTTTCTCAAGGGCCTCCTCTCTCTCCCTCTTCCTTGGTTTGACCTTCTTCCTCCGATGGGGTCTTCAGGGATGGAGACATCATTCTCCATGTAGGAACCTTTCTCATACTTGGGCCTAATGCACAGGTATACCCTCACTTCGGTCCTTCCAGCAATTGGCAGTGTCATAGGTTTCATCATATGTACCTCATGGGAGACATACTTCTCCACATAATTGCACTTCTTAGGGTATACTAGATTTCTGTGCAGCTCGCGGTGGTCGTGGTCCACCTCGCTAAGGTTGAATCTTGGTATTTTAGCCTCCTTGAAGTGGTTGACCCCTGCTTGGAAATATTGAGAAGTGAAAGAGAAAGGTAGTTTACACCATGGGCTCTTGGTCCCATCTGACAGAGTGAACCTGCCAATGCAAAAGTGTTGGTAAATAGCGAACTCAGCCTCTCCTTACACTAGCGCTGGAAATTGTTTGGGTATCCTCCACTTAGCCCCAAATGTGTCACACATCCTTTTATACCATTTCTCCATGTGCACCTTGTGGGTGGATGTCATGGTATCACAAGTGTATTTTTCAAATTTCTTTTCTGGGGAAGGGTCTTCATCTTGGTACTCCCATACAATTTTTTTTGGCCCATCAAGAACTCTAATATCTAAGAAAATGATGATGAGGAGGACAATTCCAAACATGATCTTTTCTCCTTTATGCACGACACTGATGATTTTTCTTGCAATGAATGGAAGAACAAGTTATAGATGGTTCCTTTAAAATATTTTGGCACACATTCAACCAAGCCTTGTTTATCTATGTCAACCTCATCTTTCCCATTTAGCTTGGATACTAAGCAAGTGGCCATCCTCATTACAGGGTCAAAGATATCTGAGATATCAAAATAGTGTGAGCCCTTTTTATAATCATAAGCCTAGACTGTCTCCTTAATGGCTTCCTTTTCCTCCAAGTCATCCTTTCACAACTCTCTTTGGAAGACAAAGACGATAAACTTAGATATAAGTTGGGGAGTTATTCACATCCTCCATCCTACAAAGTAGAAATGGTCCTCATGTATGCATGACATCAGCCATTGGTACAGTCTCTCAGGTTTTCCAAAGTAGGGAAATTCATAAAGTTGCAGCAACCCAGCCTTCTCCAATTTTACCTTTACTTCATCATCGTAGATTGACATCCCTTCTGGTGTCCTGCTTGTTTTGTCGGGTGAACTAGTTCCAATGCCATCTCTTTCTTGGTGGTGTTTATGCGATGGTTGTAATCACTCATTGTCATCTTCCTTACATAGGATACCCATTCCTTTCCGAATCAACATGCCATCTGGGTATTGTATCTCTGCATACCACTCCTCATTGAAACTAGTGGAGAGCAGTTTGTTTCCCTTTTCCCTTTCCCTTCTTTGGTGAAATGGTTTCCTTATTTGGTGCCATCTTCTTGTCGGGTTACTAAAAAAACCTCTTCCTTTCTCCTCTTCCTTACTCTACTCAAATCTATGGCTTACCTTCATGAAAAATCCCTTTACTCCCATGCCCTAGCTTAGAACCCTAACCTAGACAATCCTTCCACAAGATGACGTACTCTCCTGAAACCTTCTTCCTTATGCCCATGTGTACTTCTTCCACTCTAGTTTGTAAATCACACTAGTCATGCACTCAAATTTTCACATTTTTCCTTCGCACAAATATTCTTTGCATGGATGCCCTAGTTTGCAAGAGATCTTCTTTATTGTAAATGCAAGGTAAACAATAATGTATTCCAACCTTCTACTTATAGATTTTTTCTCATCTCCTGTAATAAATGCTATGCCACCTACCAATGTACTTTTGCAATAAAGGTAGATTTTTCCACTAAATCCAACCTTAAGCACTCTTACCCCCATGCCCTATCCTGTGTGAAAAATCTCTACAACCTTCTGGCATGCAAAAATCCTTACTGACTGAAGATCCTCACATGCACGCTTGTAGCACTGAAGGCACTTCTTCTGTCCTTAACCTGATTTTTTCCCTCACCTACCTCATGTTGTTCATGTGATTTTCATCCTTTTTAGGTGGTCTTTGTAAAGCTATCCTGACATAAAAATTCCTTATGTCCACCTTTTCTACATGCACTCTTATACACTATGCATTTTTCATCCTTCAATCTGGGCCATCGAAACACAAAATCCACTACCAGATTTCCATTTTACTTCGCATTACTCCACCCCACACAAAAATAGATGTGTGTCCTCTACACATACACAACCTTTTGAAAATAATAAGTGGCTACCGACGCACAAGGTGCAAAACAACAACTGAAAAAGAAAGGAACAAGAAACGAGAAAGGGAAACACAAGGAAAGGAAAAGCATAAAAGGAAATCCTAGGATAAATGGTAATACTGCCTTATTTATGAACACAAGGAAGACTTATTTATAGTAGGGATTCAGCCTACTCCCATTGAAATGGCCTAGTAACCATGTTCCATCCAATGCTTGTAACTAGTAGGCACCTGTATCAAGGATGTATGAGATGATATATGGCCCTAACCAATGGAATTTTAGTTTCCAAGGATGGCACAAAAATTTGGCATCATAAAGACAGACCATCTACCCAACCTCAAATTGTTTATTTTTGATATGACGATCATGCCATAATATTTTTCATGCCTTTTCATTTTTTTGAATCCATCTAGAAAGTGATCACCTTTCATCTAGCTGCATTAACTTCTCCACACGCTCATGAATTTCTTGTTCATCAACTAACCCTCCTACACACGTCATACATAATGATGGTAGCATAAATTCAACCAGTAAAATAGCCTCTCACGCCAAACACCAACTGAAATGGTGTGGCCTTGTTCAATCTCTTGTAGGCTGTCTTGTATACCCATAGAATGGATGATACCTTATCATCCCAATCTTGTCTTCCCACATCACACATTTTGGTCAGTGTGTGGCCTAATATCTTATTAAACACCTCGACAATTCCATTCACTTGGGAATGATATGAGGTAGTCTTATGATGGACCACCATGAACTCTACCAATAAAATTGATGGTTTCATTTTAAAAATGTGTACCCCTATCACTAGTCAATCTTAAACGACATCTATACCTTCTGATTATGTTTTCCCATAAGAATCTAGCACTTGTTGTGGCTTTACAATCCCTTGTATGCACTTCCTCCACCAATCTTGTTAAGTAATCAGTGTAAGTAATGATATAGCATAAACCATTCCTTCATGAGGTAGGTGAAATTGGTCCTACAAAATCAATGGCCGACTTTTCAAATTGTTCTGCATTGGCTATAGGTCTCAAGGGAATCTCATCTCTTTTTCTTGGTTTACTAAGGCACTGGAAATGGTCACATGCCTTGCAAAATTCAATGCAATCTTGGTAAATACTTTCCCACAAAATCCCTATGAGTATAATCTTCCACACTATGACATTCCATGCATAGTTCCCTCCTAAAATCCCACCACGTGCTTCCTCCATGATTACAGTGTGCTCATGTTCTAACACACATTAGCATAGAACCTCATCACGACCTAACTTATATAAGTATTCACCAAAACGTGTAGGTCGTGGCATGTATAGCTGACTATTTCCTTTCCAAAATTTCCATTCCCTTTAGTGTCACACCCATTTTGAGAAATAAAACAATATATTCCAAGTCAGAGGGACGTGTCGTCATAGTCTAAATAGTTGTGCATTCTGGCATAACATCGTCAATGCTCTGCACATCCTCCCCTGAGTCAATTCTTGAAAAATGGTCAGGCCCTGAGTTACTCTTTCCTGGTTTCAAAACAACTATAAACTCAAATTCTTGAAACAACAGGACCCACCAACATATACACCCTTGAAAAATGGGATTGTTCACCAAGTACTTCAATGTCCATGTGATCCATGTAAAATATGAAGGGTATTTCTAGCAGATACTTCTTGAATTTATGCAGCACGTAGATCATCAACAGTGCTTTGCACTTAGTAGAGGTGTAGTTTTTCTTTTTTTGTGTTAACTTCCTGCTAGCAAAACACAAGGGGTGGTCAACAATCCCTTCTCCAGGATTGTGCTAAGAATTCTCCAATTTCCATCCCTAAAGCATCAACATGTACATGGAATGGATTATCCCAAGAGGGAAAATGTAATATGGGTGCAGTGATGAGCTTATCCTTCAATGTGTCAAACACCATCTATTGTACCTCTCCCCAGTGAAAGGAACTCTTATGTTTTAGTAACTTCTCCAATGGCATGGTGATCTTGGCATACCCCTTGATAAAATTTCTAGTAGTACCCTATATGCCCAAGGAATCCATGCAGTGTTGTGACTAGTAGGCTCCCCCAATCCCACAATAATGACAACTTTGGTAGGATCCACCAACAATCCTTCCTTATATATGATGTGCCCCAACATGATTCCAAATGGAGTAGAAAAAAGAAACTTTTTGATGTTGAGGGATATGTGTAACTTTTGACATCTTTCAAACATCAACCATAAATTGTCACAATGGTCTTTCACTAGTCCATACACCGTCCAGTCATCAAGGTAGAACAGAAGGAATTTATGGATAAAATCCTGAAATGCTTGGACCATTATGCGTGAAAACACAGCAGCCACGTTCTTCAATCCAAAGGGCATGACCGTATAGGAAAAACTTCCCCATTCAGTGGTGAAAGTTATCTTTTCTTGGTCTTCTTTAGAAATTATAACTTGATGGTATCCTAAGAATCCATCCATGAAGGAATAGATTTTGCACCCAACCACTCCTTCCAGGATCTCCTCAATAAAAGGGGTTGGAAAAGGATCAATTACACATACTGCATTTAAGTCCCTATAGTCAACACAGATCCTTATCCTTCCATCCTTTTTAATTTTGATGACCATGGGGCTTACCCATTCTGATTCCTCCATAGACTTCAATGATGCCTGAAGTGATCATTTTTTCTATCTCCTCCTTGACTTTGATGTGAAGATTTAGATTCATTCGATAAGGCCTCTTCCAAATCGGGTGCGCACCCTCCTTTAACTTGATTTTCATTTCTCCCAAGGAGTGGTGAATGCCTTTAAGCTCATGGTATCCACATGGAAATAAGTTCTGAAACTCATGTAGTAGATCAATGATCTTTAAAACCTCCTTCTCTAACCAATAGTCTCCAATAGTGGCCTCCTTAGGTTCCATTTATGAACTGATGTTAACCTTATTTGTTTTTAGGGGCTCATGGTAGGCGCATGATTTCTCATCAACACTATCAATAAATTCATGCATACCTTCAGTATGGTTAACATAAACAATCTCCATCTCTTCACCATCTATCACATAGACCATCTTTCCTTTCTCTTTCTCCATGCATGCGTGCTCAAGATGCACCTCTTCTGACTCTTCCTCATTAAAGTACACGGTTCTAAGCCAAGTTCACCCAATAACTCCAATATTCTATCTTCTTTCCATGGAACTATCTCCCATCGTTTAGGCACTTAACAACCTGCAATGCCCTATCCACCGATGGTTTAGTACTCTGATATTCGAAAGCTTGAAGGAGGTCATCCATCAACTCCTACCAATTTCCTATCTGATGGCACATCTCAGAGTGAATATAACATGTGTTTGCATAACCTTGTAAGGTGTAATACAACTTATGCACCCATAAATAAGGTGGAAAGGCCTCCATGCCTTCCATCCATTCTTTCTCACATGCATGGACATGAAACGAGGTGGGTTCCTTCCCATGGTAGTCTCGTATTGCAGTGAGTGCATTGCTTCGAGAAAACCTAACAGAAAACGTTATTTTCACTTTGCACCACTCTAGAAGGCTATCGCGATGTGTCTCCCACCAACGCGATGCAGTCCTAAGAAATTTGTATCTAAGCATCCCTCTTCTTTTGATCTCATTTTTCCACTGAGCCTCCATTTCTCATAATAATTCATCAAGGTTGGCCCCTCCAGAGTAACTCAGATAAATTCTTCCCTCCCAGGAACTTGACCGAGCACACCTTTATTACTCTTATCACAAAAGGCCTCTTAGCTATTGCCCAATTATCTCATAAGTCTCGTGCACCCAATTTTCTCATGCCACACTAGTTGTATCACTCAGAGATTGGGCATCTTCAAACTGAATAACTCCTTCCGTAGGGTTAATCACCTCAGGGTCTCTCATAGAGCACACATAGATCCTATCAAGAAATTCCTCTCCCATAGGCTCAGTATAGGGTTCTGACTTTCCATCGGTTAAGGGGATGATGAATCACTCTGCCTTATTCTCAAAGCTTAGGTATCCCTTATTAAATCATAGGTCAACATTGTTCTTATAGCACTAAGGGCACCCAAGTAATGCTGGAAAGTTGTCTACCTCAGCTAGCACCAAGACTTCGAAGTCTCCAGTGAACTTATCCCCTTGGATAGTGATAACAACATCTTTCAAGACACCAATGGGAATTACCTTTTTCTTATTAGCCATATACAACACATTTGAGGATGGCTATAATGGGGTCCTTCCCATTTGGCGCTATGCATCTAGAGTGAGGACATTGACTTACGTACCTATGTCAATTAGAATATTGCTAAGAAGACATCCATCCAAAACAACATTTAGGGTAATCTCCTTATCATAGTCAAGGATGTGGGGAGGAAGGATGGCATGCATGACCTACCTCTCACGCCCTCCTTCAATGCGTAATACCTTTTCCCGTAACCACTCTCCTAGCAAGGGAATGATATTCTCTTTCCTTAACATTTTTCATACTTCTCTGACCTCTTCCAGATCCTTTTGTGGAGCCTCAACATTCTTCCTTTGCTCTAACTGTCTTGATTTCTCTTTCAGGTACTATATCTCTCCTTGTAGGCTTTGAATCACAACCATGGTTTGTTGATACACTTATTTATAATGAGTAGGGTCTGGATAATTTCCATCCACCACCTCTTCTCTAATAACCAGTGGTATTTTCCTTGGTACTTTCATGGTGCATGCAGCCTCAGCTCATGTTGTAACTAGTACAGGATCTAGTTCTGACCTGCGGACCATCCTTGACATCCATTGTGAATCGACACTCCTCACGCTTACTATCCTGATACCTTTTTCCTTTCAGTTTTTCTAGCTCATATGTTAAAATAGCTCTAGTAACTCATCATACTTATGCTTATTCCCATACCAAGAGCATTGTAGTAGATCAGGGCATTCACTCTTGTAGTGCTCCGTAGATCCACAGTTGTATCAAGTTCCATGTGGGAACTCACTTCTTCCTCGTCCATGGTTTCCATGACCATGAAATCCTCGTCAGAAGCCTCTTACATGTGACCCTATATTCATGTTCCCTTCATAGTGATGACCATCATCCTTGGAATTGTTTGTGAGGCTCTAGTACAAACCAATATAAATGGCGTCATGTATCTGGTCAATCAATCTACAATCCTTGGTCTAGTAGAGGTGAAATTTTTTCAATAACAAGATACATTATTACACATCATGTGTTGCAGAAGTGGGAATCTACATCCATCATGATCTCCATGGAAAATTTAAAAATCCATGTTAAGCATACAAAGTGGGATACTTATCAGAAGGCACATAAGAGATTCGTGTGTGAGAACAGGGCACAGTCAAAGGTGTGGAAGGATAGGAAAGGATATGTGTGTGGAAGAGAAGGGTAGATTCAGGACTTATCCATTTTCACGTGTGGGCTATTTTTGGAGATATCATATAGAGAACACAAACTGGGTAAATACTTATGTGACACACATCAACAATTTTTGGAAGAGAGGCTATTAAGCGTTTGGCATGGGTGTGGGCTAAGAATAGAATATCTACTACCAGTTATTATTAGCACACTTGCATGTGTGGTTGTGATTGTAAAGGTGCATGGATATTTTCATCATGTGACCTATTTTTGGAGTTATGCAAGTGGTGAAGGGAAATTCCCCACCCTTATAAATATGTAATGATCTGTGTAGAATAGAAGGACTGTGTGAGAACTGAATTACTGTGAAGTTATGCTACCAAATCTGATGTGTGCATAAGCTATGGTATTATCTATTGTAATGATCTTCTGTGTATTTATCATGTTTAATATAATGGAGTGTATTCGTTGAATCAGAGTATTAATTCTGAGTATAATTGGTTCTTACATGCTTGATTTCATTATGGTTATCATTTAAATCTGTTACTCTTTAGATCTAGATCTGAACATGCTCTATAGAATGATATATTAATTATGGATATGAATGCATTAAGTCTTCATCATGCTAACATCCTACAACAACAACCCTAAAGAGGGGCCTGGTACCTTTGCACACTTTGGGTGAGCTCTCAGTCTAGGCTTAGTGATGTGTCAGCACGTCTAGGATTTTATAGGTAAATTCTAGGTTGCATCATTGGTTCTATTGTCGGGACCTCTTTTTTAGTTATTTTAAAGATATTTTGTGATGAAGACATACCGGTTGACCCTAACAAGTGTTGAGGAGTGGATACATGATCTAGAAGAAGAATACACATGGAGGTTCAACACCAGATCTGAGTTTAACACATGCGCATGGGTGGAACAAAATCTGTATGATAGTTTGTATGAGAGATTCTTCACTATTTTTCTAGTAGATTTATACTAGTGGTTGATTTCTTATGCATCTAAAAGGAATTGGAGGTATCACACACTTCTTTGGATGTGGGAAGAATTTCAAGCCCTCTATAATGCTAATCTAATTTGGACACATGCTGTGGATACTTGGTTTTGTGGTGTTCTAAAAAGATATATTCTAGAGTACTCAATTTCCACTTATTCTTTCCCAAAAGTAGAAGAATTCCAATTTTTATGATATCTCAGGGGAACTTACCTGCAAGGCATTCCACTGGTGATCAACATTTTGATGGTAATCCTAAAATTGGAAAGAAAACTGATGGCTAACTAAACCCCACCATGTGCGGGGGCACGAGCAGTTTTGTATAAAGATGGTAGACCTAGTGATAGAAAGGAATAGAGAGGAAAGGTGGCTTAAGTATAATGAGGCATGCGAGAGGGAGATAGAGAAGTAGTGGGATGTTGCAGAGTGAATGGCATTGTGGAGAGAGATGGCTCATGAAGGATTTGAAGTTCACGTAGAACACGTGGAACACGAGCATCAGGAACTCCCCCATTTGGGAAAGCATGACAGGGAACCCCCCTCAGCCTCATGTAGAAGTGCACTAGCATAGATGACCTAGGCCATAGGAGCGCATATGAGTCTACCTGGTAACCTTTCCCTTTCACTTAATCTTCCAACATCTAGTACGATAAATAATTAGCAAGCTAATTTAGACAGTGGGAGAGCAAGAGTAATTCATATAACAAGCACATTGATGGAATCACAAACGTATTTGTTGTTGTTTGGGGGTAACTTTTCAGGTGTATCTTCCACACAGAATTCAGGAATAGAGAATTTTTGGATCACTTCTAGGAGTAGTAACACTTCACAGATGGTAGGGGTGCATTTTAGTACTACTATCAAGACATAGGGAAGTACATCTTTTGGTCTGACTCTGGCTACAGGTTCAGGATTAGGAGGTATAGGTGGTTCTAGTTCTGGTGGATCTAGTGGTTCTGGAGGCAGAGAAAACATAGGAGGTTCTGGATCAGGTGGGCAAGGTCTGCACCAACCCCAGAATACTTACATGGAGATGTCTCTTCATCTTCTAGAGTATAGGGGCATAGAATATTTTGTTGAACATGTGCATATGTGTGAAATACTATGGTGCACAAAAGGAATCATGGCTTCTGAGCACAGGGAAAGTAAATTAACCACTACGTTACAAGGGTGCACACATAGCTGGTAAAAATTTTTACCCTAATCAGACTTGTGTAGACTATGTAGCTTTAAAAGATGATTTCCTTAAAGAGTTTCACATCCCTGAGTTTGAGAAGAAGAGTATAAGCGTGCTCAAGGATATTAAGCAAGGCACTACTGAGAGTGTCAGAGAGTATGATGTTCATTTCAAAATGTTGTTATCTAAGCTTTCTTATGATATTCATGCAAGCCAGCATGCACAATGGTTCGTTGGAGGTTTTATTACACCTTTTAGATGGGCATTATCACATAAGACATACAATAACCCATGTGAATCACTTGAAACAAATTTATGTGCTAAGGTAGTTGGCACTATAGACACTGGGGTGGGCCCATTTTTCAAAGCATATATGACACCAATGATGAAACAGTTAGAGAAGCTATCGAAAAATTCAGCACATGAGATGCGCATGAGGATTTGGTGTACAGATTGTGAAGTGGAAGGTCACACAAAGGATAGTTTTCCCCGCAGATCAGTATTCTCATTGTTGTTAGACTGTGAGATATGTCATTTAAACCATGATGCTAGCCACTGCCCATTATTACAATGCATAATAATGAAGAATTTCTCATGCTACTGTAAAATTTTTAGGTCCACAACTCATGACAACATGGAAGACTCCCCACTGATTGTTCAGATCCATGATGTTATAGATATTGGTGTACGACAGACAAGAGTATCAGATAACTCTAAAGGAAAGAATGAGCATCAGGATCGAGATCACAATCAAGCATGCCATGATCAGAATGAAGGGAATTTTGAAGGAGGTCATGGTAGAGGTCAAGGATACCATGGTGGATTCAGAGGATGAGGCCATGGTGGTGGAAGAGGTGAGTTTCCTCATAGAACATGTTATACATGTGGATCTCCTGACCACTATAGGTGTGAATGTCCTCAGAATATTACATGTTCTTTCTATGGAAAGAATCATAGTTATGAGGAAAGCCCAGACTTGTATGAGCATCTTAGTAAGTAGCATAAACAAGAAAAAAAAGGCACAGGGATGGTTAGGATACAACGCGCTGTGGAAAATCAGTGGATGCCCAAGTTGGAACTAGAATCTGAGGCATTACATGTAAAGATCAGTACATGTGCTAAAACAACGCACACCAAATAAGCATTGCAAAAAAATCCTACCATCACTAAGGAGGAGGTTCTATGTGCATGGTACCTAGATGTTGTCCACCAAAAGGAGGTTTATCAAGAAACCATGGAGGTACTCAGAAATATTCAAGGTGAAATACAATATTTAAAGGAGCAATCACGAAAGATAGAGAAAAAGAAAGCATCATAAATGGTCTAATCTAATATGGATGAATTGAAAGAATTGTGCAAGATGTTGCACTAGGAGAATATCATTCCACTGTTAGGGAGTTGGATGAAGGGAAACACTTCATGCACAAGTATTGAGACTAGACGGTAGATTCTGCACGTAAATATTCCCCCTCATAGCCTAGATTATGACAAGGAAATCACTCTGAATATTGTTATGGATTATTGGATTTTGAGTAATATATTGATTGAAACATGCATGGAATTCAATGTTCTTACATTATATACATGTGTACAAATGGGGAGACCTCAATTGTAGCCATCTTTGAATGTGTTATTCATGGCTAAACGAACTAAGGCCACTCCCATCAAAATTTTAAAAGATGCATCCATTACCATACAGGGAGCCAATTTCATTTCATATTTAGAGGTTTTAGCACTGGCAGAGGTAGATAGCTTCCCAACTCTACTGGGGGGTCCTTGGTGCTATGTAAATAATGTTGATCTTCGGTTTAAAAAGGGTTATATTAGTTTTGAAAACAAGGAGTAAAGAGTTATTATCCCTTTAACAGATGGAAAATATGTGCCTATGTTGAGCCTTTGAGTGAGGAATACCTGAATAGGATTTATGTACATGTCGTATGGGACCTAGAGGTACTTGATCCATCTAAAGAAGGAATACTTTAGTGGGAAGATGCACAATTTGTTAGTGATAATACAAGTGTTGTTTGTGATAATTAGGCTCATATTACTTATGAGTTGGTAGGGAACGAAGTCAAGAGAACATTTTTGTGGGAAAATAGACCTCATTGTATCAAGAGAATAGGTAACAACTCAGTACCTCATTACATTGGAAAAGGATATCCTATGGTATTCTTATGTTCCATGGAGGAATAATGGATAGACTAGTTGGAGAGACAAAATATGCTAGTATATACCCTACGTGGGATAGTAGCATGCTAGTGGGTGGTTCACAAAGATAATATTATAGGATGGAATGAAATTATGATTGCTCTTACTGCTACATTATTTAGGAGAAATGTACCTACTCAAATATGCAATTATCATGGTAATCAACCTATTCAACACCACATTTAGTAGTGTGAGAGACTCTAGACATAGGGGTAGGTTTACCACATTTTCTCTGAGTGCACAAATTTTATTCCACTTTACAAGGATGCACGCATGCTTGGTATGTATATATGGAACTCCATAGGGAGACTAGAAATTGGTAGGATTTAATTGTAGGAATGACCCAAACATTTGACTTCTTCTCTACTAAACCTCTGATAGAAGAGGCATTAAAGGTTATAAAGTGCTTAACTATGGGAGATAGTGCCAAGGTGGAAGAACTCATTCAGGAGTTATTTGATGAAGGATACTTAGGAGAATGTTTTTCTGGAGAAAAAAGTATAACTGCCACACTACTTGAGCATGCTTTCCTTGAGAAAGAAAAAGGAAAAATGGTCTACTTAGTGGATGATGAAGTAGAAAATTTATATGTAGGCCATTCAATAGGTAGGCGTGAGGTGTCAGATAGTGTAGATAAGACCAAACGCTCCTATCATGAAACTATGAAGATAAATAAAGTTAATATTAGATTAGATGTTAAGCTTAAGGAGGCCATAATTGGAAACTATTGGTCTAACTCTGAAGTGGAAAAAATATTTGAGTTACTATGGTATTATTAAGACTTATTCCCTCAGGGATACGATGAACTCAAATGTGTGCATGAATCCTTATGAGAGATGAAGATAAATATTAACGAGGGTGCACACCCAGTCAGAAAGAGACCTTATAGGATGAACCCCAACTTGCGTGAAAAGGTCAAAGAAGAGATTGACAAAATGTTGAATTTTGGGATCATCAAGCCCCTGGATGAGTTAGAATGGGTTAGCCTAATGGTGATCAGTATCAAGAAGGATGGTAAAATTAGGATCTATGTGGACTACATGGAGCTGAATGCTACATGTGTGATTGATGCCTTTCCTACACCATTCACTGAAGACATACTAGAATGCGTTGTGGGGTGTGAAATTTATTCGTTTACAAATGGATTCTCTGGGTATCATTAGGTTAGGATTGGACAAGAGGATCAAGAAAAAACTACTTTTACTACTCAATGAGGAAGCTTTACCTTTACTATGATGCCTTTTAGTTTGAAAAATGTGCCTAATGTATTTTGCACATACTTGTTCAAGCGTTCAAAGATTTTATTCATAACTTGTTACAAGTTTATTTAAATGGTTAGACAGTGTATGGGCTTGTTAAGGATCATTGTGACAATCTGCGCTTAATGTTTAAAAGATGTAGATAGTCGAGTATTTACTTGAACATAAATAAATTTGTATTTGCTATGCCATTTGGGATACTATTAGGGAACATCATCTACAAGGAAAGGTTTTTGGTTGATCCAGCTAAGTTTGTAGTCATTATCAGCCTGAAAGATCCTACCACTCAAAGTGAGGTGCGTAGATTCTTGGGTCACACTGGGTATTATAAAAAATTCATAATGGGGTATGTTAAGGTTGTTACAACTTTGAAGGAATTACTAAAAGGAAAAGGGACGTTCTACTAGGGAGAACCACAACAGTGCACGTTCGAGACATTGAAGGAGAAACTTACTACTATGCCTATTTTGCACTTTCCTTCATCGAACCTCCCATTTCATGTAGATGTGGATGCCTCTGGCATGACCATTAACGCGGTGCTCACTCAACCTAGAGAAGGTATTATAGATCATCCTATCTATTTTGCTAGTAGAAAGTTGACTCCTACATAGTAGAATTATACAACTACAAAACACGAAGCTTTGTCGATGATCTATAAACTACATAAGTTCAAATAGTACCTTCTAGTAATACCATTTATGTTTTATACAGATTACATGCCATTGAAGTATTTAGTAAAAGAATATCATTTTATAGGGGCACATATGCAGATGGGTACTCTTATTTAAAGAATTTGATTTCATAGTTGTGGTAAATCCAGAGAAAAGTAATCCTAGACTAGATCATCTATCCATAATACAGTCAGGAGAATAAACATGAGAAATTAAAGATACCATGACTGATGCACAGTTATATAGGTTACAACAAACACCATCAGAAGTAGAGGACATTATTTTCTTTCTATGAACAGGTATCGTGCTAAAAGGAATGAAATCCTTAGAGAATAAACAAATTGTGATACGTGCAGAACCCTTTATGTTGATTAGCAGTGACCTGTACAAGTTAGGATAGGATGAAGTATTGCACCACTATGTAATGGAACATGAGTACACATATCATGGAGGAAACTCATGGTGATATTCCAGGTAGCCACTATGTAGGCGAAGCCACTGTGCACAAGATTTTACTCCCTAGATTATGGTGGGAGACCCTGTATAAATATTGTAAGGCATATTGCAAGGTGTGTGATCACTGTCAGTGCCTTTGGAAACCAGGTCAAAGAGATAAAATGCCTCTAAGACCTATTACTAGTGTAGAACCATTTGAAAAATGGGCAATAGATTTTATGGCTCCTATTTCACCATCTTCTCGCAGCACTGGATCACTCTATATCATTACTTGCACAAACTATCTAACAAGGTGGGTAGAAGAAACACCTATAAAGGATTATACAGTGGTTACATCAACTAAGTTTCTATGGGAAAACATTATTACAAGGTATGGAATCCCTTTAAGTTTGACCAGTGATAGGGGCACACATTTTTTGAATGAGACAATCATAATTTTATTGGATAAATTCATGATTGCACACCATAAGGCTACACCATATCATCCTTAGGAAAATGGGTCTGTTCAAGATTTTAACAAGATTTTGAGGAAGACATTGACAAAAAAATTTGATGTTTGAAGAAAGGATTGGGATGATAAAGTTTCTACAATACTTTGGGAATATAGAACAACATACAAGTGGTTAAACAAGGCCACACCATTTCAATTGGTGTTTGGTGTAGAAGTCATTCTTCCTATGTAATTCATGTTACCTTCTTTGTGTATTGCACATGATGGAGGTCTAGATGATAAGAAATAATTATAATAATGGATTCAAAATTTGATTAAGTTGGATGAGCAATGGGAAATAGCACGCTGGAGTTAAAAACAAGAAAAATCCAGGAAAAAATCATGGCATGATATGCACATTAGGGACAAAAATCTTGAGATAAGACAAATGGTGCTCTTTTATGATTCTAAGTTTCTACGCCATCCATGAAAAACAAAATTTCATTAGTTAGGACCATATGTTATCACTCACATACTTGAAATATGAGCTTATCAGTTAGAAATACTTAATGGAATATGGTTACTTGGTTACTTCAAAGGGAGTAGGTTGAAGCCCTACTATAAATAAGTCTTCTTGGTGTTTGTAATAAGACATTATTTCCATTTAGATTAGGTTTTCAATTACTTATTCCCTTAATATATTTCTTTCTTTGTCTCTATTCTTTATCGATTTAGTTGTTATTTTGTGAAATAAGTGTAGTTATACACTAGAAGCTAATTACCATTTACAATATTTTTATGCGCAGATGATTGCACATACCATTTGTGTGGGGTGGTTATTGAGAAATGGGTATGCATAAAGCAAAAACCTGCTACAGGTGCTATTCAAATTTTGAAGATTTGGTGAACAGAATATTGCTTCCAAATAAGGACCATAGATGGAGATAAATGAAGGAACAATATAACGTGAGGTAAGAAGTGACCGTGGAGACTACCAATATAAGGTATAGTGATGAGGTACTCATGTGCATAGAAGCACAATAAAGGGAAGCTTGTAGCTAGAAGGTAGGAAGGAATGTTAAAAGGTTATAGCTGTGGCGCGAAGATGTACCGTGTAAAAAAATGTAAAAAGGGTTACTTAATGAGGATTGTTGGTAGGTGTAAGAGCAATAAATGCACCAATTTTTTGAAAATTTATATAAGGAATGGATACAAGTTCATTCTTACCATTGTAAATCACAAATAATTGAAAGAGTGTGAAACCAGATGTGAAGAGAAGATTTGTGTGCCCGTTGATCAAGGGTTTGAGAGAAGAAGTGCATTTGAAAGATCTAGGGCACATGATTTCAACCAGGGCACACAGATTCAAGCTAGGGTTTGAGTTTGCACATTGAAGAAGATAGAAGGTGAGCATTAGAGGATAGGAAGTTTTGGTTTATAGATGGCATCAAATAAAGCACCTACTGTAGGATTAAAAGGGAAGAAGAAAGTGGAAGAGGAGGTTGAAATTTCTCCCAAAAGAATTTTTTTATAAATGTAGTACCCAGACGGTGTAATATTAGGACAAAAATGGGATTCTCACGTCTGAAACTAAAATATCAATGACTGTAACCACCGCATATCAGAGAACAAAAAGGAATTAGACACGCTATTGAGTACAAAGAGAAAAAATCACACAACTAAAGACATGCCGATGTATGATGATGTGGGAGAGAAGCTACTAAAGTACATTAAAGTTTACGAGTTGTAAGAGATTCCCTATTTTGTAAAGTATGAAACTTTGTACTAGTGGTTGATGAGCAGGGTACATGAAGATTTCTTCTATTTCACCGGATGTAGGGTAAGGATTACATCTGCTTTGATTTCAATTATAATAGGATTGAGGGGCACAGGAATGGACTTGAACAGTGACTTGACAAATAAAGCAGCCATCTTAGAGACAAGGAAGGAGTTAGGATACACCAAATGTCTACGTGGAATGGATATTGATAAACTGAAGAAGTACCTAGTGGTACAAGAAACTACACATCTAAGTCACTAAATTGAATGATCAAGAAATATGTTCCCAGGTGAACACAACGTGGCTACACATTGCAAGGAAAATGTCACTGGGAACAATATACAACATAACAAGCTATATTACAGGCACTATCATTAAGGAAGTGCGCATAGGAGAGAGAATAAGTTTTGATGCTATCCTATTTTCCTTAGTATTTTTGGAGATTGGAGTTCCCAATGGGATGAAGAACAATATCTAGGAGTACACCATGCAGAGTAAGTACTTGGTGGAAATATTTGAGAATTACTTATGTGAAGGGTCAATGAGTGGTCCATTTAAGAAGACGGTGGAGATGTGGTATGACAGGATCTGTGCAACGTTTGAAGAGGAGTGGCACATCCCCAAGGATTTACGTAGTGCCCACTTCCCTTTGACACTTTAATTTACTGATTTTGATACTATTGATCATATTATGGACACTATTATGTTTTGTTTTAGTATGATGGTTAGATGTTAGATCATGGATTAGTATTGATCTGGATTCAATTATTATGCTTGATGATTACTAGAGACATTTTCTATATGTGGTTGATGATATACTGTTGTGACATGGACATATTATAGATGTTGATTTGGACTTATGATATTGGATATTTTGAGTAGATCTGGTATGGTAGATTTTGATGATGATATAGTTGATTTATTTAATTAAAAATGATAATGTTGAATTATTGATATTGTTGTGATCAGTGTGTTTAGATGATTTTGAGATATTGTTTATATCATTTTTGGATGTTATGATATGCCCACGAGGCTGAAGGAGGTATTTTCATTTTGTAGGTTAAAAATCACAACAATGTCGGGGGACTGGAGACTAACCATATTGAAATTCTAGGTGAAATCAACAAGGTCACCATGGCAACTGTGTTGTGTGTTGTGTGTTGTGTTTTGCTAGGATTTCCCATGGGGGGATTTCCATTATATGTGACCATGGGATATGTGTTTTATTTATGTGTTCCTTTTTATTATTGTTGTATGTATTTTTATTTGTAATGTGTTCCTTTTTTTAATTAATTTAAATGTGATAGTTTTAATGTGAGAGTCATATAGTTAAACTTTATTTAAATTTAATTGGGACATGGAATGTAATTAATAAAGTTGTTGAGTTTAAATAATAATGTTGGAAGAGTGTGTAAGTTAATATGTAAGAATGTGTAAGAAATATGTAAGAGTCTTGTAAGGCATATTTTGGAATGTTAAACACTCCATCTTTTATGAAATTCGAATTTGACCTTGGAGGCCAAATTTGGAGGCTTGTGGGACAAGTTAAACTTGTCCCACACCTCTTAAAATGATCCACCAACCATGCCTATGGTTTGGAGGTTAAATTTAGGCATTTTTAATGCTTTTTGAAGTGACAATTTGTAAGTTTTAATTGCACTTCCCTTACATATTTTTAATTCAGTCCTTTTGGAGTATGGGTCATTTTGGAGTGTGTAAGTCATTTTGTCATTTTATTTATTGTGATTTGGTGAAGGATGTTGACTTTCCTCTTGGGGTTGAGGAAGAATGATGTGGCATTCCACATGGATCCACATCATCCTCTTCTCTCCCCTCTCCTATAAAAGTGAAACTCCTTGCTTTTTTATGGTTGTTGTAACTTTGTCCTTTTCCTCTTGGGGGCACATTTTTTTGGTGATGTTTCTTTTAAAGATTGTTTGAGAAAGATCTTGGAGTCTTTTTGCATGCTTATACTTTGCTGGTTTTGGACTACACTTTGACATTGTGGAAAGCTTGTGAGCTTGGAACAAACTCCAGTATGGAGAGGTAGGATCTTGAGCTGTGTTTTAATTGTTTTCCCTTCTCTTGCATGCATGTTTAAATGGTGTTTGTGTTTGCATTCTTGGCTGGTTGGGTAGAATGCTTAGGGCATGGTGTAGGAGAAGGCTATGGGGATTTCATATGGGGGGCATAAGGGATTGCCAATGGCACTGTTTTATTGAGGAGGGAGTTTTGGTTTGGGATCCACCTTGGAAAAGAAACTGCTTACATTTCTTACTATGGGGGCGCACATAAGGGATAAACTTGGGGGGGGGGCATAAGGAGGGGTTGGGAGATATAAGGTTTATGGGGTTGATATGTTTATTGGTGGTATGTATTTTGGTGGATGCCCAATTCCAAATTGGGAGGCATAAGGAGTTCCCCATAGTTCTTTCTCTTGTTGGCTTGCTTGATCAAGCCTATGTGTTGTATGAATTGTTTCAAATGTAGTTGGGAACTGTTGTCTTATTTTGAACTGTGCATCTTATTGATTGTATGCAATGTGAATGTTGCTTGTATGTGATAGAAGCCTTTGTTTCCATGTGTTGATATTCATGCTCCATTTCAATATGGTTGGGGCTTGGGGGCCAATGGGGAAGGATGGATTCTCCTTTCTCATTGGATGTCTTGGTTGGGTGGAGAGCGTTGCCTTTCCCCCTTCCTTGTTGTGATCAAAGTTGCAAAGAAGAAGAAACAAGCATGCTACTGTTTGGAGAAGAATTTCACAGTTTGACAGTCATTTCCCTTTGAGTAATTCAATGTAACTTCTCCCACTTTGAGTGGATGAATGTATAAATGTTGTAATGTGAAGCATTGCATTGTTAATGGAAGTTGTAG
Organism: Taxus chinensis; assembly: GCA_019776745.2. Classification (NCBI taxonomy): domain Eukaryota; kingdom Viridiplantae; phylum Streptophyta; class Pinopsida; order Cupressales; family Taxaceae; genus Taxus; species Taxus chinensis. The sequence goes on from CM034157.1 coordinate 354,891,872, forward strand.
TTGTATTGAGGAATGTAAAGAAGAATTACACTTGTTTTATGTTTTTGGAAAGAAATGTAAAGGATATTATAAGCATTGTAATTTGTATTTTGTAATCAAATTGGAAGAGTGTTAAGTTGTAAAAGTGTCATTGAATTATGAATAAAAGATTGAAGTAGTTTCAAAATTGGATTGTATACTGGAATTGTTTTGTTGTCCAAGAATGATATCTCTGTTTTGAAAAGGAATAAGAAACAGTGTTGTTATTGTATGTATTGTATTTGAAAACAAATGAAAAAGGAAAGTTGTAATGTTGTATTTGATGAAAAATGAAAGAATGCATTTCTTTCTCAAAGTGTATTGCACATTTGATTTGAATTATTGTTGAAATTTAATTGATTACTGTTGAAAAAGAAAAGAAAGAAGCATGCGTATGGAATGAAAGATAGTGTTATATTAATTGCAAAATTGTATATTGAAATTGAAATCAGAAGATGCATTTCTATTTAGAATTGAATGGATGATCTAATAAGAATTGTATTTGACTAAATTAGAATCATATGCACATTCAAAAGACAAATTGCTAAATCAATTTAAAGAAACAACTCACTATTTTAAAACTTAAATATGGCAATGCACATTTTAATTAAAATGAGAAGTTCAGACTTACACTCAAAAATAAGTTATGAAACTTTTAAATTTATATTTAGGAAGACTTAAGAAACTCAAATTCACTAAAAAAGTTAAGAATGAATCTCTAAAACTTAATGAATTTCAATTTGGAGCTTGCACAATCGTTTTTTTCGTATGTTGCCAGAAAAATGCAACCATGAACAGATTGGATAAATTGACTTCCCTAAAACACTCTAAAACCTCCCTAGATTAATCCTCCATGTCTGTTTGACATGTTGAGTGAAGGAGGAGTTCAAATTTTATCAAAATTATAAGTTGGAAAATTGTCAGTTGCCAAATTTAAAGGCTGCAGATCATTTTTATAAAATTAACCATTAAACCTTCATTTAAAAGTAAATTTTATGTTCCCTGTGTAAAGAGGACATCGAGAGATTTCCAAAAAGTCCTCATTTTCCCAAAACCAAGCTTTCTAGCTCAAGTTATGGCACTTTGAAATTTTTGAGCTTGGGCAGGAAAATTTGGGAAAATTTTCCCTGGCAGGTCCACAAGCCAAAAATTTCCCGTCATTTCGGCCTTAGGAAAATTTTCAAAACTTTGGACCTTGGGAAAAATTTCACTTTTCCCTCCACTGGCCTGCAGCCAATCAGAGGATGCCACGTGTCTTCTAAGGGTTGAGGCGGAGGCATCGATAAAATTTTACCCCTTAAACTTTTTTTTAAAATTTGGGAAAATTGAAATTTTTCCCTGTGGATATTCATGGGCTCGTCTCCAAACTGATGCCACATCCTTATAAGCACCCAAGCCAAACTTGGCCAATTTTCTCCATTGGTCCAATCCAATTTCCTGAATCTCATTTTTATTTTAGTCCGCATAAGATTTTGATATGCGTTATTTCTCCTTGAGTAAAGGTCACCAAAAAAGAAGCCTTGGGATGTGTTTGGGCTGTAAAATGTCTAGTTTCAAGAATGATTCATTTTGGTATGCTTTTATCCAATCGGAAACACCGCATTTGTCCCCCTCCCTAAGCCCACGTACTCCCCAAGGGAAAAGTTCCCCCTAAACTCTGCCGGCCCATATCTTGCAAATTATGAGGAGTTAGGAGGACTTCTTTATATGGTTGGAAAGGTGAGAAAATTTCCCATCTAGTGGGAATGATTTAGGAAATTTTTGATGGCTCTAATTGTGTGAAAAATCAATTTGAACCCTGTAAGCCTTTTAAAGTAGGGTTGAGAGGAATTTACCTTCCTAACCTAAGTGATGAAATTTAAACCTCTTGTTTGACCTTGTGCTTGTTACTAATTGTTGCTAGAAGAATTTTTGTTTTGGGTAAAGTCAGTTTTGATTTTTAATCCTAATCGTGTTTGTGCTAGATGTGATCTTGTAATCTAGTGTGATCCCTTAAACAAAAAAAAATTATCCCATAATTTTCTAGCTAACCCTAGGTTGTTTCTTTGGTCTCATGTGGTTGTTTTGTGGTAGTAATTACAACTTTGGTACCATAGAGCAGGTGGATTAAACTTGGACCATGGGCATACAGAAAACTTGAGACATGAAAACCTAAACCTAGCCCACTGAAACCTTGAAAACAACTTAGCAATGAGGTTTGTATGTTTTTAGTAAACAAAGTTTTTAACTTATTAAAGGAACATGAATCTTTTTCTATGTTAGGAGGCACTAGTAACAAAGTTTGAGGAATTATTTTACAGAGTATCAGAACCACTTGTGTGAGCATCGCACTAGATTTGGGTATAACAACCATTAATTGTTCATATTCTCTTAGACCCTTCAGGATGCAAAATGGTTTTGTCAAAGGATTAGGTGGAGGGTAGATCACTGTATGGATAGACACGTCCTTAAATTGCACTCGAGGGTCTGAGGTAGTGCCTGGACAACAAGTGAGAATAGAGTGAGAGAACTCCCATGTGGATCAGAAAGTGAGATATCAAGAGGTAGGTAGATAGGGTGACAAGTTGTCAAAGCATAGAGAAGGTCTCAAGCCCTAGGATTAGGATCTACTCATGCAGAGAGACAAAGAGGTCCAATAGACCATAGGACTGATGGATAGATCAAAGAGATGGTAAAGCTTAGGCCCTCACACTACTCAGGTGATACATGTGGATTTCAAGTAGAGGGGATAGTGACTTCTACTTGAGTGGTTACTTCAAAATGGTTTGTCCTTGTTCTAAAAACATGAAAGCTCATGTTGTGATCTATCTACTAAGGTCGATGGAGCAGGACTATCCAAAATGACAGAGGAGAATAAGATCCTTAGATTCAGAGACAGTGACTTGGGAGTTGTTTGAGTGAGAGATTTAGGAGCATGTACCTAAAGATAACTGGTTTTCCAGTAGAGGATTGACGAGTTCCATGATTCCAACCATAGCTACCCTTTCGGTTGAAGAAAAGTATGGAGTACATTTCTAGATCTACTTCAGTATGTAGAGTATATGCAGGCTTGAGCAGGTGTATGATTCATAAATGTCTGAGGCTTGAATTTGGACATTGGAGGTGTAGTGCAGATTCACTATCCACAAAATTTAGCAGAGGCCATTGAGAAGCCCTATATTGCAGAGGAGACTTGGGGTAAAACCAAGCAAGCTAGAGACCAATTCAGGAGCCATATTTAGGAGATGTAAGATGGTAGATTGAGAGGTTCAATACCTATTCCTCGTGGTGGGAAACATTCTACACAGTAATCCTTTAGGCCACAGCAACAGTAGTAGCAGTCTTGCCCACTTATTTGTACCTTTACAAGATTGTATGTACATAGAGGCTGGAGCATTGGGCCTCATCCTTTTTCTAATCAGGACATAGGGTGGACCTAGAGCTCAGTCAGTTGGAGCTCACTAGCAGAGGCCACAACAGACCACAACCATGTTGGTACCTAAATTTAATATCCTTCACAACTCAAGCATCATCATGGATCTCACAAGACACTCAAGGGAAAATAAATAACTTGTGTGTTGTTTGTAGCTGGGGAACACATCTATCTGACTTGTTAGGACTCAAGATTTTGAAGGAGTGGGTAGCACCTCAAAATGATTTTGATATAATCCTCACTATTCTAGGTTGTGCCTTTCAACCAAGGTAAGAGAATTATATTGCAACCTCTGTTTGATGAAGGAGGTGAAGATATCCATATGCTTTGCACATTGTATGGAGATGGCCTTGGGAAAACATGATCAATTATCCATTATTCAAACTCAAAATATTTTTCACTACTAAATGATGGAAATTTTTTCAAGATAAGGCTAAGGCTGCTAGAGAAAAAATATCCTAATATGCTTTGTGCATTTTGGTGAATGGATTGTATTCTTTTGTTGACACGCAATGAAATACAGGGGTAGTGTGGGTAGAATGAATTAGTTTGAATGAAATTTTTTGGGATATGTTTAGACAAGACTAGATAGGAATTACCAACTTCTTTGAGAACCTTTGTAAGAAATTTGTAACACTTACACAACAAGAATGCTTCAAGAGGTTTAAAATACTCCTTCAACCAGGACATGTGCACAAATGGAGGCCCAGACCTGCACTCTTCCACACAATCTTTGACAACCTGCTACAAAGGCCTGAAGCAAATATATCAACAAAGTATCCATGAATCCTAATTTGATCATGACCTAAGGTACACCCAAAGGTTTACAAACAATCTCAATATTCAAGGACAGTAAAATGATTTTAAATATGTTCATCTTCTATCAGATGAATGCTCTTCTAAATATAAGATTGCAAATGTCATTGAACCGTCAACAAGAAATGATACCCTGTATGATCAAAGAGATCCTAAACATAAGATTGCAATATGAGTAAGAAACACAAATTGACATCATTATGAAACATAACCATATGCAAATTTTTCCAAGAGATAACACAAAATAATCCAGAAAATGATCAACTATATTAGCATAGGAAAGTCATGAGAACAATCTCATATCTTAATGATGGCTTTAAAAATTGAAACAAACTCAATGTGATAAAATCTGATACAAAACAGAATTGAAAATGGCTCTCAGGTGGTTTTCTCAGAGAAAATGGGCTTCTTCCTTGAAAAAATTCTATGTATTTTTCTCCTCCCCTCTCCAATTCTTCAAAAATATCATATATACTTAATGCCAACATGGATTCTTGCCTCCTAAGAAAAGAATATGTTGAAGGGATCAAATTTGTTACAAGAACCCCTCATGATTCCATGAAAATGACATCAAACTGGAAAAAAGTTTGCAGGTTGCTAGGGATGCATAAATTTTTTAAAATATTACATAAATTCATATCCTTATCCATCCCAGGGTACGTTTTTGTCATTCAGGCATGCCAACATGTCTTAGCAATCATTCCTCACCTTTTACCTTTTCAATTTTTACCTCTACAACCTTTGATTTTTACTTTCCACATTTTTTCATGGGATAAGGAAAAAATTATATCAAATCCATCGTAGACAATCAAATTAGGTCATAAAAATAGTTTCATTTGACTCAAAAGGATGAGAGTGTAGACACCAAATTTGTGTCTTACGACCCCTTGTGACTCGCATCTCATCTCGCAACTTAACCTCATCACCTAAACCTTACACAATTATTTATTAATTACCTTGTAATTGATAAATCCACATCACCTTACCTGCCACCTCATTTTGCCACCTCATCATGACCTAGCCCTAACCCTAAACTAACCTAATTAAGACCTATAACTTGGTCTACACTCACACCCATAACTAATGCCTCCTTACTCGCACCCAAAACCGACCTTCTAGCCACTTGACCAAGCCCGCAACTAATCTCTCGGGAGAAAAGCAGGGAAGGTGGGCTATTTTACTAAAAATAGCCTACTTTTTCCTTACCGATGCCGGTTCCTACTCGACCGCCGTCGGTTACGCAACCGCCATCGGTTCCCTGTAAATGGGCTCCCCAAACCAAAACAAAGATGGGAATTTCATTTTGGGATCAGTCGAAGGATTTCTGGATCAACAGAGAGCATTGGGAGCGAGAAACAGAGTCCAGATCTTCACTTGACCAGAGCAGAGACGAGCGGAAGATACCAGAAGTGTTTACAGCAAAGGAGATCAGCTTGCATCTTGGTCAAAACCAGTAAGTCACATCTTGCATGTCCTCTGTTATAACATTTCTTATGCTTCTTGAATCTCAGTCCTCCTAAATCCATTTCTGAATCCACTACCCAACGTGCCATTGCATCTAACTATCATTCCTTTACCCCTCATCATCTCATTTCCTAATATCATCCATAAACCAGCCTTACAAACACCATAGCTACCAAGAAGATCCTAGAACCCACTGGTATCGGTTATCAGTAACCGCAATCGGTTATCAGTAACCGGCATCGGTTATCAGTAACCGGCATCGGTTCCTCTGATCAAAACCAGAAAACCAGCCTTTCCCCTACCCAGTTCAACGAAACAACTTAATTGATATCTTACAGTCTTTTGTGTTAATTCATATTAGCAGGGGAACTGACCACCTTCGAAAGGAAGTTTTATATTTCCTGGGCCCAAGGCAGTTCCCTCATTTATTGTCTAATTAAAATCTTGTGGTCTTGTGTTCTTATTTGCAGGTAGTCCTTCCAAGACAAAAAGGAGTTCTTCGTAGTCAGCCTGATCTTTCTCTACGGTACGCGCACACCATCTCGACATTCTACAGGTATTCCTCCTAGCCCCTAACCTTATTTGTTTCTAAAAGGAATGAAACATTTCTGAGTGAAACATTTTGGCACGCCCGCTGGGACCCATTTTAGGTTTCTGTTTCTCTTGCTTATTTTCATTTTAGGAAGCATACTTGCTGTTGCTGCTTTTGTTATATATTTCATAAAGAATTTGTCTTGCTTTCCTAGTTTCGCATTAGTGAAAGTCATCTCTCTTGCTTCATCAAACATAATTTTCGATTTGGGTTTAAAACACGTGCATTGCATTCCTGCTTGTTGTTTTCAATTCTAGTGAACGTAGATTAAGTAACAGGTCATACACGTGGGGGTGATATCCACGGTATTGACAGGAAATTAATCTTACTTTCACTGCACAACACATACCGAATCACTTCACAATTAACACAACAGCTCAAACATCCCCCCTTTTCCGCGGTATTCCTCCGCCCGATTGAGGTAACCTTATAAGCCAAAACAACTTGACATTTCCCCTAAGTCTTTTGTTTAGGATTCTGACATCATTCTACGTCTAAAGGCATAAGCCCACGATAATTAAAATTAACCCTAGGGTTAGTCTCTGGATTTGCGTGTGCATCTTGCTTGTTTGTAGTTCTGTTTTCTTTCTCATACCCTGTCTTCTGTGATCAATAATTGGACAAGTATACTAAACGTTGTTAAAAATCAAATTAGCAGCCTTTTTATATCTTGTTAGCCCAGACTTCTTACACCGACATCGGTTACCTGACCGACGTCGGCTATAGTATAACTGACATCAGTTACAAGACCGATATCGGTTACTGTCTTTTCCAATTCCTGACAAACCAGCAACCTACCAATTTTACCGGTCTGAGTTTGTTTCTATTCCTGACAGATTGAAACCCTACTATGAACTTCTGTCCATGGTTGTTATCACTCGAAAGCAAGCCGCCGCCATGGTTTCACATGCTTGCTCTGTTTCTTTGCCTGAATCACCCCCTTCACATTCTGTGGGGAATCCTACGGATACCAGCGAGGTTCCTAAAATTCCTGTGGGAGATAAGGACTTTGCCAAGTTTCTGGATGCTAATTCTAGCGCTGTACAATACTATTTGTCTCATACCCCTGACCGTACGCCTGATGGTCAGCTCCTTGTTGGCATGCCTATTAGTATAGCTGCTCATTTAGCTCCCACTCCGCCTGATAATACCGCCTTGCTTCCTGCATCTCTAGCCCCGTCTCCCAATCCGACGGCTTCAGAGGTTCATACGACCCCGATTAGCTTTCCTTTGGTTAATCTTGGACCCCACATATCATTACCACCGACTGCCCCTACCTCATCTCTCTTGCAGACTGCTCCATTCATGACTTGCTCTCTGCCACCTATCCACACGAGCTTTCCTTCTCAAGCTCCGCCTACCTTTTCATTCCCATACACGTATCCAGTGACCTCAACATCCTTATATGGGACATCCCTATTCGGTTGCCTCAACATATTCATCCTCCACACCTTATCAACACTTAACCCCACCAGTGTCTAGCGGTGGCCCTTGGTCCAATTTGCCTCCGTTTACCACAACCACACCATCATCTCATCCAACTACTAGATTTCATCAAACAAATGATGGACAAAATGCAAAACCTGGAGGCTTCTGTTTCAGGAAGTCGTAGCGCCTTGACATACGAGCAAGTTTTTCGGGAGCCCATTCACCCTTCTGTCCCCCTTCATTCATATCCTCCTCAATGGGAGTTGCCAAAATTTACTCGTTTTAATAGTAAAGAGGATCCTCAACAACACTTGCGATCATTTAGACATGCTTGTTATTTGATTGCCCATGATGATGCCTTGTTACTCCGCACCTTTCCCATGTCCTTATCAGGACCTGCCTTGGAGTGGTATAGTGCTTTAACCCAGCACTCAATCTTCTCTTTTAACCAACTAGCCCAATCTTTCTTGGATCATTTCTCCATTAACATTGCCAAGAAAGTATCTATCACCGACCTCTATGCCATCCGACAATTTGAAGACGAATCTATCGCAGATTTCGTTGGACGATGGCGGGGCCTTATCAACCAACTTACATATGCCTTGCCTCAAACTGAACTTATCGAACTATTTACGCGGGCCTGCGCTAAGCACATCTCCCTTACCCTTCAAATTCAAACTTTCCGTACATTCGACGAGGCCTTTACCATGGCTCGGAAACTAGAAATTCGAGCCTTAGAGGAAGAGAAATTGCGGTTGCGCAACAAAAACTCCACTTTCCGAACTCCAGATTCCACCAACAAACCAAACACCACCACTCCTCACGCATCCACTTCTTCTAAATCAAAAGGGGCCGTGCACGCGGTGATGGTCAAATCCCAACCACCGTCTAATACCCCGCCAAAAACCACTTATAAGTATAAAGCAGAACCCATCAACTACACTCCCTTGGGGGAGACATATGGTGTGATATTGGAAAAATTGCTCAAAGCAGGAGCCATCACCTTACCTCCTGTTAAACCTCATTCCGGGTTTGGTTCCACTCGCGCCATACCTTCCTGGTACAAAGAAAATGACTTCTGTAACTTCCACCGCGTGAAGGGACACAGTCATGAAAACTGCAAGATGTTGAAAAACATAGTGCAGGAAATGGTTGATGCAGGGGATATAGCCCTCGATAATCCTAACGCCCCTGCCAACCGAAATTTGAAAATCTTCAACAAACCATTCCCGAATCACTCTTCCAACAGTAACGTAAACCAGGATATCTTAGCCGAGGAGAGTGTTCATGAGATCCATGCAGTCTTCGACTCCCAGCCAAAAGCCTCTATCGAGAAAATTTTGAATCAAGCCTCTTCACTAACACAGGAGTCCGAACCTCCTTCACCACCATCAAGCCAAAGCGAAATCATTCCTTTACCCATAAAAGAGTTAACTGCCCAGACTTCTCTTCTCATCAATGAGTCTTCTTACACCACATCCCTACAAGACTACGAATGGATGTTATCTAATTTATCTATTTCCCAGACGTCTCCCTCTACCGCTCTTACTGCACAAGAGGAGGGTACGCCACTCCTTTTGACATCCTTAGACGAGAAATCTCTTGCACCGACATCACCAAATTCTTTAACCATGACAGACCCTCTCAAACATGCCCTCCTACCTATTAGTCCTTCATCGCCTAAATCTTTTCAACAACCGGTTGACCTCTTAATATCTATTGATACAGTACCTCATCTACCCCCTGTATCACGCCCACAGTGGACTGGAATCACAACCTACCTTTCTTCCGTACCAAATTTACAATTCAAACCTGAAGACTGTCATTCTCCAGAAGATAGACGAATCCTATGGGAACGTTTGAGTACCCCATATTCTACTCAAATGCAAATGACCGATCCTGATGCCTCCACCATATACCCGAAGTGCTTACAGAAGCTTAAAATGCCCATGTTCTCACCTTCACCCCCCTCACCTCTACCAAATGCCCCGTCCACTTCTATCAACTTAACCAAATCTTCCCCTACGCTTGGGACCTCACCAATACCCAGTCTAACACACCCGCCTAAGCGACTTGATTTATCCAAAAATAAATCCGCCCCCCGCCTAGGAGACAAACTCAATTTGTGCCTCCATCACAATCAAAACCCTCATCGTCACACCCACCTTCCATATTGGGACCTCATCCCTCTACCTTACATCAATATATCATACCTCCTGCGTTTTCTTCAAAATGACCTACACCTTCCGCACCTATACAGAGATCAAAGGGTATAGCAACACCGTCACCCCACGTATCCTGTCCACCCATCAACCCTAAACAAATTCCATCATCAAAGGATTTGTTTTCTGTCACTCCCTATTTCCCCATGGTTGTTTTCTGATACCACGTCATCTGTAGCCTCATCATCTAACCAGCCGAACGTAGCTTCTGCGCCAAAGAAACCACGTTTAGTGAAAAACACGTGTCAACACCCCTCGGCTAAACCACCACCCGTACGAACCAACCACGCCCAAACATTACCAAAACCCGCACAACCAATACCCTCATCCGATTTTGACCCACTCAAAGGATCTTATGCCAAAATCCTTGCTATGTTGGTGGAGAATGCGACCATTTCCCTACCCCCACTTAGACCTTATGACCCGTCTAAACCTCGACCCGCAGGTTATGATGAGTCTAAAATCTGTGCATATCACCGCACACCAGGACATGATGTGGAGGGATGCAAAGCTTTAAAAACCATCCTTCGTCAGTCACCTCTCCCGGATAGAAAGGTTAAGAAAGACAACTTACGAAGGGAGAGACCTTTAGCTTCAACCCCCTCTACTATATCATCTGTCCCCCGCCTCACCAAGATCTATCATTATTACAACCCCACCTCTTGAAGACCATGAGTTATCCCAACCATCTTCCTCATCTCAGGTCTACGAGATTAATATGATTAGTGTCGCTACTTCGAGGGCAGAAAAACAATGGGAAAGCGAAAGAAAACACACCTGCGGCATCTCTTTCTCCTTCAACCATCCCGATTGCACCACCACCTAAAGTGGTTATTCGTGGACCCACCTATCCCGTCTCTAATGGAGTTGCCCACCGAACTATGATCAAACAGCTTCATCAATCACCCGTAAAAATGACACTGTATGATCTCATTCAGACTTCTGAATCTCATCGACAAGCTCTCATTGAGATCCTTCAAGGGATAGAGGTTTTACCCAATGAAACCCTATCTGTTGCCTCCATTCTAACACCCAATCACGTTGCTTCTCTCACCAAACAACCCACTGCTCCAACCACTTCTGTCTCTGTACAGCAAGCCGCTGCAGTCAGTTTCTCCGAAGATGAAATTATCGACTTTGGTACAGAAGATCCTGATCCTGGCCCTTTTCATCTCAGCTTACGTCCGAGATATCCAGGTACGTCGTGTTATGATTGACGGGGGGCGCTAGCCTAAACATCATCTCTTCAAAAGCTTTTCAACAAATGAATATCCCTTCTAGCTACATGTGTGCCAACCCCATCATGTTGCGGTCATTCAATGATGCTATTACCTCTACCTTAGGCACCGTGATCCTCAACATTTGGGTAGGACCACGTACTTTACCCGAACTCTTCTATGTCCTTGAGGGAGAGTTCCAATATAATATATTGCTGGGTCGTCCTTGGATCCGGGCCATGGGATGCGTTCCCTCAACATTACATAGATGCATAAAATTTGAGTACGAGGGGAAGTCCTACACCATAAAAGCTGATCCTCCCCCCTTTAAAACCTGCAATATGTTATACCGCCCTAACGATGTGCTTATACCAATCAAGACACCCATACATTCAACCCAACCATCCTCTTCAAATGTACCTCAACCATCCACCTCAACTGCGCCTACGCCTTCAACTGATGAAACCACCGTCGCAAAAACCACTTCCCTTCCCGCAGCTAACATCCCAACCTCCGACCCCTTAGTAGATGTTTTTCAACGCCTTACGCTGGGGGAGTACCGCCTATATAACGTTAGTTCTTTCCCTACCCCGCAGGAGTACGGACAATTACATGCACATCCCACCTACGACCGTCGCGTGGGGGAAGTAATCTCTTACGGACCACCCCATTGCCGCACCAACCTAACATATGGGGGTGTTGACGCATCTTCCATTACCCCTAAACCTCCTCTTGGTGTGGTTCCCTTCCAATCCGATTTCCAATACCTGACAAATCGTCGCTTCGCCCTCACTTTCTTGACTCGCTGTGCTTGGAAAGGCTTTGGTTTTGGTCTTTATGAACAAGGCCGACATACGCTCATCCCCATCACCACACGCAAACATAATGATCGCAGTGGTCTCGGTTTTCCTGAAACACCTACACAGGAGACACCTCGTGTCAGCTGTATTCTGGAAGAAGACGACGTCACCCCTACCAAACCATCATCACCCACTTTGCCATCATCACCCACAGAATCTATAGACCCTGAATCTATCCCTCCTAACTTTTTTTTTTCATAAATGCCATCTTCATAGGTCCTCTCACTTATCAACGCGATAATGAGGACCCATCTTCTTTGCCCCTTCTGTATCCAGACATGATCGAAGAGGATTTGCCTTTGATTAATGTTGTTGAGTGTCAGGATGACGAATCCATCCTCACTTACCTTGGCGCGGATGATTCTTATATTCAACGAGCCTTACCATCTGAAACCCAAACCATACTGAACGAATCTACTATAGAAATCAACATCCACACGGAGGAGGATCCTCACATAGTGAAGATCGGACAATCCCTTAACACATCAGAACAAGCCGCCTTTACTACCTTTCTCCGTACCTCGCAACCAAGCTTTCGCTTGGTCCTACGCTGACATGCCAGGAATTGATCCTACCATTTCCATCCATAACATCACCCTAAACCTCGATTCCAAACCAGTCAAACAAAAACTGAGAAAAATGCATCCACGCATTGCCCTCTTGGTCAAAGAAGAGCTTCAACGACTTCTCTCTGTTTCCTTCATCTTGCCTATTGACTATCCTCAATGGATTTCTAACATCGTACCTGTCACTAAAGCGACGGGGGGACTTCGGATATGCACGGATTTCCAGGATCTTAACCTCGCTTGCCCTAAGGATGACTTTCCCCTCCCAAGTATTGATCAACTTGTTGATCTCACTGCGGGCCATGAAATGCTTTCTCTCATGGATGGCTTTTCAGGATACAATCAAATTTTGGTCGCACCCGCCGATCAACATAAGACCGCTTTCATAACTCCTTGGGGAACCTTCTGTTACCGTGTCATGCCATTTGGCCTTAAGAATGCTGGTGCAACCTATCAGCGGGCTATGACCTACATTTTTCATGACATTATGCACACTATCCTTGAAGATTACGTCGACGATCTTCTTGGCAAGTCTAAACATCGCAGTGAACATCTCGATGTTTTAACCATTATTTTCGATCGCCTGTTGCAATATTTTGTTCGTCTTCAACCAAAGAAATGTGTCTTTGGTGTCCTTTCAGGGAAACTTCTTGGTTTTATCGTCTCTTTGCGTGGCATTGAGGTCGATCCATCTAAAGTAAAAGCTATCCTAGAAATGCCTCCACCCAAAAACCTCAAACAATTGCGTAGTTTGCAGGGTAAACTTCAATCCATCCGGTGTTTCATCTCCCAACTCTCGGATCGATGTCACCCTTTTCATCACCTTCTTAAAAAGGACGTTGCCTTTCAATGGAGTGAGGAGTGTCACCAAGCCTTCGAAGCTCTCAAAACTTATCTCTTGCAGCCACCCGTGCTTATCCCACCCCAGGACGACCGCCCTTTCTACCTTTATCTTTCCGCCACTGACCATGCTATAGGAGCTATGCTTGCACATCGGGACTCGGCGCGTCGAGAACAGGCCGTTTATTATATAAGTCGTACCCTCGTGGATTACGAGACTAGGTATACACATGTAGAAAAATTGTGCCTAGCCCTATCATTCGTAGCTACCAAACTCCGACATTACCTCCTGAATCACAAAACTTTTGTCATCACCAACACGGACCCCATTCATTATATGTACGCCAAACCACATCTAAACCAACGCATCGCTCGATGGCTCATGCTCCTCGCCGACCTCGACCTTGAGTTTATACAACAGAAGTCAATCAAAGGACAAACTCTTGCAGACCAACTTGCGGAGGCCCCTTTACTTGGGGAACAATTTACCAATTTTACATTCCCCGACGAACTCATCGCCACTCTTTCACTCGGGGAAGAGTCGTATCAAATGACCCTCTTCTTCGATGGATCTAAATGCCAGCGCGGCGGAGGAGCCGGCATTGTTCTCATCCCTCTTGACGCTGAACCTATGCCTCTTTCATTCCGGCTTGATTTTCCCTGCACTAATAATACAGCGGAATACGAGGCCCTTGTTCTGGGTCTCCAAGTTGCGATACACTTAGGCATCAAATCTATCAATATTTTTGGCGACTCTCAATTGGTAGTCAATCAAGTTATGGGCATCTACCAATGCAAAAATGAGGAACTTCAAAAGTACAAACACTACGTGGATTCACTTCTATCCTTATTTACTCACTATTCTATCCAAACCATTCCCCGCTCCACTAACAAATTTGCGGATACTATGGCTTGCTTAGCCTCGCAAATTCCCGCCGCACCAACTGACTCTGAATTATTCGTCGTGGTCCAACAACTTTTTGCCCCATCCTATTCAACCCCGGTAGTTTGTATGATAAATACTGTGTCTACTAGTTCGCAGGATACCTGGTACCACCAATTTCGTGACTACCTTACAATCTCTGTTCTCCCACCTGACCTTACTAGTAACGACAAACGTGGTTTTCTTAAAAGCATTTCTCGTTATGTTGTCATGGGGGGACTCCTCTATAAACGTGGCTTTGATGGCATCCTCCTTCACTGTCTAACCGGCGTGGAGGTCACCTATACCATCCAACAAGTCCATGATGGGATTTGTGGTGGACATTTTAGTGGCCTTGCCGTGGCTAAACGAATCCTTCACCTAGGTTATTATTGGCCTACTCTCAATAACGACTGCTACGAATATGTTAAGCATTGTGTTATGTGTCAACAACATGCCAACCTTCAACATACTCCTAGCCATCCGCTGCAGGTCGCACGAGATCTTTGGCCTTTCTCACAATGGGGTTTAGACCTTATTGGTGAGATTCACCCGACCTCTTCACAACGTCACCGTTGGATAATCACAGCAACCGAATATTACACAAAATGGGTGGAGGCCATTCCACTCATTTCAATCAAAAAAGAAAAAATTGTCGAATTCATTAACCATCACATTATCTGTCGTTTTGGTATTCCTCATCGCCTAATAACAGATAATGGTAAATCTTTTAAAAACAAGTTGTTACAAGACCTTTGTGACAACTTTGGTATCAAACTTAGTTTCTCATCGCCTTACTATCCGCAGGCCAATGGTCAGGCTGAATCTTCTAATAAAACCCTAACCAAAATCCTCATGAAAGTTGTCAATGAATCCGGAAGAAATTGGCACGATCACATTCCCTTTGCCCTTTGGGCTTATCGTACTAGCATTCGTACCTCTACTAACGCTACACCTTTTTCTTTGGTATATGGTACCGAGGCCGTCTTGCCTCTCGAAATACAAATACCCTCCCTCAGAATATCCCTTCAGGATATTCTCACCAACGATGATTTCCGCCAAGAACGGTTAGCCCAATTGGAGCTTCTTGACGAACGTCGTCTTACAGCTCTTGATCACCTCCAAATCTATCAAAAATGCATCAAGCGTGCTTATGATAAGCGACTTCATGAGCGTATCTTTAAGGTTGGTGATCTTGTCCTCAAAGAGAATCAACATGTCACCAAACTAGAAAAGAGAAAACGTGGAAAATTTGCTCCCAATTGGATTGGGCCTTATATAATCACTCACACCTATGGATCAGGCACTTATCGTTTAGCTTCGCTTAACGGTAAACCTGAGCCTGAACCCCTTAATGCCTTGCATCTTCGACCATTCTACTGTTGAATCTAGTGTTATATCACTTCTTATCTACCTACTGCTCGTCCCTTGAGCTCATTTACCGCTACATACACTTTGTTTTCTATATCTCAAAATAAAATCAAAATCACTCCTCACCTCCCCTTGATGATGCCTTCCCCTTTTTAGTCTAGTCCATGACTTCAAAGTATTAAAATAAGCCGTATTCTTATGGGATTTTCTTGAGTCAAACTTCCTACTAAACTAGATGCTTCACGCCAAAAGAACATCTAGTCATCTAAATTAAATATAGACTGCTCCCTTGAAGGACAGCTATATGCCAAACTATTGCTGCTACTATAAATAGACTGCTCCCCCGAAGGACAGCTATATACATATCTGCTACTATAAATAGACTGCCTGAAGGACAGCTATACACAGTCAGCCTCAGAAGCTTCTCGCATTGATCAGCTTTGCGAAGACCTCAAGAATAGTACAATCAATATCCCTTGTAGACTTCCCGCATCGATCAGTCTATATTCAGTCAAATAAAATCCTCATTCAAAAGAACCTTTTGGGTCATGGACTTGTCTATTTAGGGTAGGTTCTCTTTCGTCAGAACACTCACTTTGTAACAAGTTCTCTGTACCTCAGCTATATCATCCACCTCACCTCACCATTTGTTTCAACTCAAGGGACGTAACGTACACCTGATATATTGTGATCATACAACTCTTTTCACCTATTGACTTCTTGTCTATGCACGGTACCTAGGGCTTCAAGCTCGTTCTACGTTGTGTGGTTTGTTTAGCTCTTTTCACCTACGGAGCACTCTTTCCGCTTTGCCTCGCATCTAGGATTGTGTGTTGATCTTAATCAGGACACGCTTCCCTACTACTTGGGTATGCTAACTTTTGCTTCTATACCTACACCAACAACATTATCCTACCACCAACAACATTATCCTACCAACACCAACAACATTACCCTACCAACATCAAATTTTTACCAAACGACAAATTGCCTAACCACAACCAAATTGCCTAAATTCACCTCTCCCTGGTCCTAAGGGAGAACTACATCGGTCTGAGGCCCCTCCTTGCTTTGTGCAATGGGCTATGTAGGCAGCACTTCGGAGACATGGGGTCTCCCAAGGTTAGCTCGACCATCCCCTACCATAACCTATCATGTGTTGTAAATATAAATATTTTTGTGTATTTCTATTTAACCACATTCCTCTTTATCCTTTTTCAAAACACCAAAAATCACAACGCAAACATTCTTATTATTATAACTCAAATCAACATACATATCTTGTTTTATTTAGATGTTAAACAAATACATCTTCTCTATCATCGACACGCAGGTCGGTATCCTTATTTATTCTTATACCTTGCTAACATTTATTTAGACCCTCACGCCTCATCCCGAATCAGGTGATGATCGTGATCGTCGACGCCTCTCGCCAGGCCTCTTTGTCCTCAACGGTACCACGGCTATTGGTACCAGCCCACTGATCCGCCAATCTCTCCTGTAACATATGAATACATTCCTCTCGCATGGAGGAATCCAGCCTCTAGTCTCTCTGCTCGTGACTCCTCAACCGCTAACAATCCTCTTGTCTCATTCACCTGCGTTTGGAGCTGCTGAACCAAACGCTGCAGCCGATCCCTCTCTGCTGTAATCACAGCTATGTCAGGATGATCATGTACACCTTGTAGCTCTGTTACCCACCATAACCTATAGGCCTCTGTCATTCCGGCATCCATTACACTGCGATCGGCTGCTATCTCCTCGGGCCCTTCTGGAGGTGTTGGCCGGGGAGGTGAGAATGTTGCCTCGACGTCAATCCTCATATATGGTCTATAAGCCTGGGGTATATCCTGCACAAATCCAAATTGATCAACCGCATGCGATCTAGAGGAATCCTCTCATACTCACCTGGCCTGTGCCCCGCGATCCACCTCAATCGCTCTACACCCCTCAACTCCTCAGCTATGTTCTTTGTTACCATATAGTTCCCGTAAGGCCTCCAACATATATCCGCAATCGTCACCCTCTCCCATACCTGCCTGTAATACTCGATGTTACCCATCACGGCCTGAAAGATCTTGCCTCTTGTTCTATGTTGGACCCATCGTCTGAATCCCAACCTCTGTACTCCGGTTTCTCCTGATTGGATGGATCGGCCTACTGGTCGCACACAAACAATGTGCTCATAGGCCCAACAGTGTAATAAGTATGAGCAATCCAGTGTCGTCCTGTGATTTCACCTACAAGCCCATAAACCCCTGTATAACTCCGCCAAATATGCAGGTGCCCATGCAAAAGTCACATTCCTTTCTATCATCTCCCAGATAACACACATCAATGCCTTTGGAAATCTTCCCCCTTCTGCCCTCGGTAATGCATAATACCCTACCGCTATCATTAATATCACTGCTAACCTTGTCTCCTCAGGGTGTGCTGCATACATTACCCCATACGTAAATGATAAACCTCGCTGTGTCAAATCTCATGCGTATGGACCAAATACTGCTGTTATCGCTCCCCATGCCGCACTAGGTAGTGCCTGATATACTGGTTCTCCTGTAATAGGGAGTCTCAAAATACGGCCACATCTCGCCCTGTTAAGTCATCTCCCTCGTGGCAGATAAAAGATATTTGTCCCACGATTCCATCTTTCAATCAACGCTCTGTAACAAGCATATGCGATTCGTATAATAGCAGATTCCACTGTGGCCCGATTTATCAGTGCCATTAGCCGGCGTACATCCCTATTCTGACAACAGCGCTGATGCACTATCATTGTCCTCAACCCTGCCTCTGCCTGCAACATCCAAATAACAAAAACCATTCGAATGAAAATCCCAAATCCCCTCAGGTTTTTTCTCAAATTCTGGATAATTCCCCAGCAAGCTATCTTTATAGCTGCACCAGTAACCGATACTGGTTATCCCAAGCATAACGGTCACTGTTACTTTCATACACCATCTCATGAACAACCACCCAACAATCAATTGAACTGTTTAGTTCCATAATGAAAATAAACAGGCCTCCCTCTGAGTCCGAGAGGGCGAAGCAGGTGATCCCAATCATCATCAACACAGCCAGCCTTTTCTTGTGTCGATGCCCACGGTACATGTCACCATACCCAATGCTTACCGCTGTGATAGGCAGCTTAGGTGGCTGCATCTCCAAAAACCTGTAATGGATGCTTCCATGGCAGTCTCTGCCAATCACTACCTGGAAGATTCACCTCTCCCTCTGATAGGTAGTCGAAGGATGCAATACACATCCTCCAACGTTATAGTCATCTCCCCAGTCGGGAGATGGAACACATTGGTCGCCGGATCCTCCATCTCTCGCAATGAGGGTGGACCATCAGCTTTTATCTCTCTCTATAACCGCTCTATAACCTCTGGACTCTACCGAGTCCCACCTCCGCATGATCGCCCAATGAGCCTATCAGCCAATATGTGTTTTCTGCATTTTTACCAATTTTTGCGGGGGCATCCTTTCCTGCATCGTCAACTGCTGACGTGCCTACAAAACCATATCATTACATCCTTAGACCTCTATTTTATCACAACATCTACTTTATCAAAAGACTAAACCAGTCCTTTTATCCCCATCAAAATACGACCACACCCCGACTCTCTACCACCCCACCCAACACCCACCCACCCAAAACCCCTACCCCACCCAGCCCTTAAAACCTACCCAAATCCAAACCCACCCAACCCCAAAACAAAACAAATACCAAACCCACCCAACCCCAAAACAAAACAAAATCAAACCCCATGCACCCACCCAACACCCAAACCCCACCCCACCCAACACCCAAACCCACCCAACCCTCCAAACCCACCCACATCCCAACCATAAACCCAACCCAACCCACACCATACCCAACCCACAAACCCACAACACACCCCGTAAAACCAACAACCCCAAACAAATCAAAACCATCCTTAACCCAAAATCAATGCATCATAAACCAAGAGAAAAATCATCCAACCGACGCCGGCATAACGACCGAACGGCCGGTAAGCCACATACCCACCCTGCCCTAAAAATTGCGACCGATGTCGGTCGCTTAGTGACCGACATCGGTCGCTGATATTTGCCCGAGACGAACCCGCGCGGCTACCCAACTTTCATTTTTTCCATATTTCTACCTACTCTACCCACCCAAACACCCTAAAAACCTACCCACCCAGCCGCCTTGGCCTATTTCAACCTATCTACCCTCTTCCTTTTTCAAATGCTATTTCCATTTACTTCATTATTTTCTAAAAAATTAACATTCCTACCCAAATCCCAAAAATTCTTACATACCATTCAAATGCACAAAATCTTAGAGTTCCGAACTTACCCGTACGACGACACGTCATCGTGGTGGGATAGGTGGTGGTAGTCCAGCTAGTCCAGCCCCTCCTGCTCCTCCTGCCTGTGCCATGGCTCCAATTCTGATCTGCTGGGTCCCCGGCCAATCAACCACTGCCTGCCTCCTCACTCGGGCCCGCAAACAACTCACTCCTCCAGTCAAAATAGCTCCACCTCACTCAATAAACCTCCAATCTCAACTCTCCACGTCAGACAAGTCAATTTGGTTTTCAAAATAACAAAGTGACAATGACAAGCCGTATTTTTCTTTTTATAGGTTTTCCGCCCATAACCGATATCGGTTTCATTTTGCCCTAATGAACCGGTATCTAAGTCCCTTAACCTATATCGGTCATGTAGAATCGACATCGGTTTCTCTTTATGCCACCTTTGCCCTGTACACTTCTCCCCACACACCATTTTCTTTACCCTGATTTTACCCGATGCCTTTTGCCTCAACCTACCTATTTGCCCCTTTTGACCCATAGGCCTAACCACCTTTGATGAACACCATTTGCTTTACCTATTTGGCCTCGACCCAAGGCCTCAACCCTAACCATTTGGCCCGACCCAAGGCCTAATCTACCCATTTGGCCCGACCACAAGGCCTCATACCTACCCATTTGGCCCGACCCAAGGCCTTGACCTACCATTTGGCCCGACCCAAGGCCTCACCCTAACCATCAGGGACCCAAGGCCGCAACCAAGGCCTGACCCAAGGCCGTAACCAACCATTTGGCCCGACCCAAGGCCTCAACCTATCATTTGGCCCGACCCAAGGCCGCAACCAACCAATTTGGCCCGACCCAAGGCCTCAACCTAACCTATCAGGCCCGACCCAAGGCCTCAACCTACCCATTTGGCCCGACCCAAGGCCGCACCCACCCAACCATTTGGCCCGACCCAAGGCCGTCACCCTAACCAATCAGGCCCGACCCATGGCCCTCACCCAATTAATTGGCCCAACCCAAGGCCATACCAACTTAAATACCTCACCCCACCCACAAATACAATTTTATCTACCCATTGTGTATTTTATCCATCCATCATGATTTTTGTTCAATCGAGCTCACCTATTCGTGTTTTAGCCTGATTAGGGTCCTTGACTTGATCTGTTGACCAACTTTACCTAGACCTAGACTGTGACGTTTATCTCAACCAAACCAACCATTTGGTACTGCCGAACATGCCTAAACATTCCTGTACCTTACCTGTTATATACCCTGGAGCTACTTCCTATGCCTTGGATACCAGGATTATATCACCCTTGTTTGGATAAACTATCGACCTTTGCCTATACATTGCTGGTTTGCTCGTCAAATCATGTACCCTAGTCGCACTATTGCATTTCAACATGCGTCTGCTTCCTTGGACTTACCCCACCACCTTACCATCATCTCTACACCATTCACCCTTTATCAACCCTATCCCTGATTTCCCGTTCACTCAATCTGTGATAGATTTGAGGGGGATTACCTATACCCTTAACAGGAGAAACCACTTCATATTATTGTCCGTGTAGCTTTACAAGAACAAGCTACACGACAATAAGGGGCTAATGTAGACACCAAATTTGTGTCTTACGACCCCTTGTGACCCGCATCTCATTTCCCAACCTAACCTCATCACCTAAACCTTACACAATTATTTATTAATTACCTTATAATTGATAAATCCACATCACCAAACCTACCACCTCATTTTGCCACCTCATCATGACCTAGCCCTAATCCTAAAACTAACCTAATTAAAACCCATAACTTGGTCCACACCTATACCCATAACTAATGACCCCTTTCTCGCACCCAAAACCGACCTTCTAGTCACTTGACCGAGCCCACAACTGATCTCTCGGGAGGAAAAGCAGGGAAGGTGGGCTATTTTACTAAAAATAGCCTACTTTTTCCTTACCGATGCCGGTTCCTACTCGACCACCGTCGGTTACGCAACCACCATCGGTTCCCTGTAAATGGGCTCCCCAAACCAAAACAACGAACCAAAATTTCATTTTGGGATCAGAGGAAAGGATTTTTGAATCAATAAAGATCATTGGGAGCGAGGAACAGAGTCCAGATCTTCACTTGACCGAGTAGAGACGAGTGAAGAAACCAGAAGTGTTTACAGCAAAGGAGATCACCTTGCATCTTTGTCAAAATCAGTAAGTCACATCTTGCATGTCCTCTGTTATAACATTTCTTATGCTCTTTGAATCACAGTCCTCCCAAATCTGTCTCTGAATCCACTACCCCAACGTGCCATTACATCTAACCGTCATTCTTTTACCTCTCATCATCTCATTTCCTAATATCATCCATAAACTAGCCTTACAAACACCATAGCTACCAAGAAGATCCTAGAACCCACCAGTATCGGTTATCAGTAACCGGCATCGGTTATTAGTAACTGACATCGGTTCCTCTGATCAAAACCAGGAAAAACTAGCCTTTCCCCTACCCAGTTCAACGAAACAACTTAATTGATATTTTACAGTCTTTGTGTGTTAATTCATATTAGCAGGGAAACTGACCACCTTCGAAAGGAAGTTTTTATATTTCCTAGGCCCAAGGCAGTTTCCTCATTTATTGTCTAATCAAAATCTTGTTGGTCTTGTGTTCTTATTTGCAAGTAGTCCTTCCAAGACAAAAAGGAGTTCTTCGCAGTCATCCTGATCTCTCTCTACGGTACGCGCACACCATCTCGACATTCTACAGGTATTCCTCCTAGTCCCTAACCTTATCTGTTTCTAAAAGGAACGAAACATTTCTGAGTGAAACAGAGAGGATAAAAAATCATATAAAATTCAATGAAATTTGATGATGAAATGTGATTTCCAAGCTCCTTGGAGCTCTCATGGTGGCCAAAAAATTTAATTGCATAGTAACCATTGATTTTGTATCTAAATTTAATATCAACCCTCCACATGGACAATGTCATTTAAAAAATAAGCTCAGAGACACCTTTTTGACCTTTGAATGGGGCAGGACACATGTCACAACGTGATTGGATTGAAATCCCATCCTTTAGAAATGCATTTGCGACCTTTTTTATTTTTGGAAAATTTCACAAAAATTCTCCACTTCTCCCCTTGACCTGTCAAGTGTCCACATGTGGGCCCCACCGAAAACCGTGGGATCATTTTATGAATTTTCACACTTTTTTGAAAAAGGGAAATTTTGCTTGAAATTTTCTGTGGTCTCGAACACCCGTTCTCTTCCTCGCCACGTGGCACTCTCCCATTTGACGTGGGTCCAAGCCTCCCACTTTACCATTAGACTTCCCTGCTGCGTTTGCAAAATTTTAAACTTTTCCCTGGGCCCGAACTTCCCCATTTTGCCATTTGGGACATGTGTTGGCTCCGATTGGAGCAGCAAAAATTTCATAAAATTTTCCATCAGTCCCCTTGCATGACTTTTACATTTCCAGACACATGTCCACTTCTCATTGGCCATGACCCTCGGCCCACAACTTGACTTTATACCATTTGAAGTTAGAACTTCAAAACCATTACAAAACTCATTGACCCCTCATATTGAATTCTTCTGGCCACGCGTTGCCTCATGATTTGTGGCGGAGCTTCGGCTCAAATTTTAACTTTAAAGTTTTGAAGTTAAAAACTTCAAATTTCTCAAAACCTCTGCCCTTCCATGCCAAATTCTCCAGGACACGTGGCCACTTGCCATTCACTGTGGGCCTTTGGGAAAAAATTTAACTTAGAAAATTTTGCAAAATGAAAGCAAAATTTCTAAGGCAAGCCCACCACCCACCATTCGTCTAGCCAATCACAATGTGCCATGTATGCACTTTACTGTCCCAAGTGGAGCTAGGGAACAAATTTTTTGCTTTTGCCAAAATTTTAAAAATGACGAGTTAGAAACATTTTCCCGCATATCCCCGGCCAATAGAAACCTACCACGTTGCAATAATGTTATGATGATGAATTTGATGGGTATAATACGCCAAAAATATAGAGGATGCCCTAGAAATCAAAAAATTTCACAAGGATGGCAGAGTTCTTGATCTTAAACCAATTGAATCATGATTTAACATTATTTTCGATCTTGGGATCAGGAAAACACTTGAACAAAATAGGATTCGAATAATTTCAAGTTTTTGCATGATTCAGTGAAGGAGAAATAACATAGCTTGAAAAATGAAAAAACTAAGGCACGAAAAGGGGCATACATGGATTTTGTTTTCAAATTAGGGAAAAACAATAATATTATGGGCATTTTCGAAGCATTGGAATGGGAGGGAGAAATGCAAACCACCAGATTGACCAATGAAACATTTGTGAGTAGATTTGGATATACAAAAATTTAGGGCACACTATGCAAACTGAGTATTGGCACCAACACTAGCTCTTTCCTGGGGATGGGCACTCCTAGCGAGTGCCACAAGGACAAAACATAGACCAAGTGCCAAAAACCATTAGGAAAAGGACTCAAAACACAAAGGCATCTCGAAAACTAGAATGACCATAAAAAATAGACCGAGAAAACCACCCACAAATGGTTTCCAATGACAAAAAGGAAAAACACACACCAACCAACAACAAGAAACAAATAAAAAACAAAGACTATACAAATATTCAACTTGTGCATACCTTACTTGGGGATTTAATCCAAGAAATGTTTTAAATGTCTGCCATTAATAGGCAGCTCTAGCAAATCCCCATCTAGATCCTTGAGAAAAAAGGTGTTCTCACCAATTCTAATGTCAATGGCATAAGGGTCCATCCATAATGCATCAAACTTGCCATGATTACCCTTGTCTTCATGCTTACTATCCCACAGCAAAACCAAATCTCCAACATTGAAGGCCTTAGGAGTGACCTTCTTATCAAACAATCTCTTCATTTTCTCTCTAAATCTGATATGCCTTTGATGAGAGGCTCTTCTTTCTTCATCCAACTCAATGATCTGATTGATTCTTGATTCATATGGGCCATGTTCTTGATCTTATAACTATTGAGAAAAATGAAATGATGATAATTGAAGATGTAAGGGTAAAAATTCTTGAGTTCCATACACCAATTCAAATGGGCTTATACCAGTTGCTCTTTTAGGAGTTATTCTATCAGCCCAAACTACAAACTTCAATTGTTCTCCCCACTTCTTCTTGTTCACTTCCAAGGTCCTCCTAATGATCTTGAGCAAGTTCTTGTTACTTTACTCGGCTTGTCCATTCCCTTGTGGATTGTAGTTTGAAGAATAAGTTAGATTGATTCTATATTCATTACACATTGTCATCAAAGGTTTGGCTCTAAAACACATGGCATTATCAGATACAATATTAACTGGAACTCCAAATCTACATATGATATGATTCAACAAGAAATCCATTACCACTTTGTGTGTTGCCTTTCTAGATGGAATTGCTTCAACCCACTTTGTAAAATAATCAGTTGCCACAAGGATCCATTTATGACCAGCACTAGAAGGATATGAAATCTCACCAATGAAGTCCATTCCACATTGTTTGAAAGGGGCTTCAACTGATACAGGCTGCAAAGGAAGGGATCCTGAAGCTTTCAGTCTTCCAGAGAAACATTGACAACTATCACACTTTCTAACCAGCTGGATTGCATCTTTAAAAAGAGTAGGCCACCAATAACCAGCTCTTAAAATATTATGTGATGTCACTCTCCCAGTAAAATTTCCTCCACAAACTCCCCCATGGAAATTAGCAATTACCTTGAGAGATTCATCTTTAGTTATGCATTTCAAGAGGACACTTTCAGGGTTCTTCCAAGCCAGCCCAAGGTCTATTATGATATATTTTTGAGAAGCCAGCTTGAGGGGTCTTTTCTAATTTTTATTTAAATGAATAGGAAAACATAGGTGTCTGAGGTAGAAGATCACATCCTTGTACCATTTATAACTCACTAATATCTCAAGAAGATCTGCACTTTCTTCCTCTAGTTGATTCACTTCTACATTTTGCAAATTTCTCTCAGCCATGAGCTTGGCAAGACCCAAACCTCTTACTAGCTTTTTTGTTTGGATATCCATATCATATTCTTGTAATTTTTTGACCCATCTACATCTCTTTCTTGATATCTCTGTGTCTGATAAGATGTCTTTAACCATGGTGTGGGGAACATAGGCAACAACCTTTGAACTCAATATATAAGGCCTGAAAATCTTTGCTGCTTTTACCAAGGTAAACACTTGTTTTTCCATGATTGTATACTTCAACTCATCTACTTGTAAATCCTTGCTAAAGAAGGAAATAGGATTCTCAGCTCCATTCTCATCCTTTTGTAACAAAACTTAAGCAATATTAAATTCAGAGGCAAAATAAAATATATAGAAATGCCTCTTATAGTTTGGAGCTGCCGAAATAGGTGCATGCTTAAGTGCATCCTTTATTCCTTCAAAATATTGAATGGCAGCCTCCTCCCACTTGATAACTTGATCCTTTTTTAACATGCTTGTGCTTGGAAGAGTCAGCTCAGCAAAATTGGAAACAAACCTTCTAATAAAATTGATTTGGCTAAAGAAATATTGGATACCTTTCTTGGTTTTTGGGATATGTACTTTGTTGATTGCCTCCACTCTTTAAAGGTCTATCATGACACCATCCTTAGACACAATATGTCCCAGTAACTTGGGCCTTTTTCATGCCAAAATGACACTTCTTTTGATTAATAGAAATTTCATATTCCCTACATCTGATAAACATCTTCTCTAGGTGTTGCAAATGGTCTTCTCACTGCCTCAAAAAAATAGTCACATCATCTTGGTAGACTACAATAAACTCATTGATGTAACCAGCAAAGGCAACATCCATTTCCATTTGAAAAGTGGCACCAACATTCATCAATCCAAAGGGCATCCTTACAAAAACATAAGTTCCCCAAGGCATAGTGGAGGTTGTCTTAAGTCTTTCTGATTCTTTAAGAACCACTTGATTGTATCCGGAGACACCATCCAAAGTAGAAAGAATTTCTAAACCTATCACAAGTTGCAACATATTTTCCATGTTTGGCAAGGGGTATTTTTCCTTCATGGATGCTTTGTTTAGATTCCTCAAATCCACACAAATTCTAATATCTCCATTCTTCTTTCTAACTGGCACAAGGTTTGCAACCCAAGATGAATACCTAATGGGCTGAATGATACCACCATCTCTCAATTTCTTCAACTCTTCCTGCATTTTCATGGAGAGAAGTGGATTAATAGGCATTTGTCTCTATCTGAATGGCTTAGTCTTGGCCTCAAGAGGAATCTCATATTGGAACAAATCTTTTCTATATGCCTTTAGCTCTGAATAAGACCGAGCAAGGCAGTCTTGATATTTCTTTAAGAGTTGGGCATAGGACTACTTTTCCTCTTTGCTGAGATTTATGCCCAACCAAATCTTCCTTGGTTTATCCTTGGTTCCCAAGTTGTGCTCTTCCACATCCCTTGAATTATACATGTTCCTATTAATGATGTAATCAGCATTATTAAAATTTGATTCAAGTGCAACAAGACCTTTAGGAATGGTATTTATTTTTAATTTTATAATATCCTTGTCAAACATAGTTTATCTCCCTTCATTCATGCATACCATTGGCCCCTAATCAATGTTCTGACCAAAAAATCACCTTGGCATTGTAAGAACCTCAACACTTGTGCATCATCATCAAAAAATTTCTAATGTTTCACATTATCTGGGACAGCTGACCTTGTTAGCACTTCAATGTTATATTCACAAAAAGATGAAATAGTGCAATTTTAAAATATAGAACCCAACACTTCCAACTTATCAGCAGCAACATTAAGACTTATATCATGGTAAAAAATGTTAAAGGAATCAAACATTTCAATCAAGTCCCAAACAACATCCTTATATTGTTTCATATGCTGATTTTTTATGGCAAATAACTTCCTTACTTGCTTGAAAACCAGATTTGAATCCCCCTTGGAAACAATATCCTTCACTCCATACTTCCATGCAATCCTTAATCCTAACAACAATGCCTCATACTAAGTAATATTGTTAGTGCATTCAAAATTAAGTTTGAAGGAAAAAGGAAGCTCTTCCAAACTAGGAGAAAGAAAAACTATACTAGCACAATTTCCAAATTTGGAGAAAACTCCATCAAATAGCAATGTCCATGGAGAACCTACCATATCAAGAGACTCTAATTTTTCCATCTTGTTCTCTTTTGTATCAGAAAAACCAATGAAATTGTCAGCATCTACATCAGTAAACAACACTTCATAAGAAGCATTGTTGGGATCTTCAATCAAGTGCAACATCTTATTTTCACCATAGAGTTTGACAAGGCTACCCTAAATTGGGATGGTGGTAAAGGAAATGTCCATTTGAACACTACCCCCAACACTTATAGCCCATTTTCTTGACAAAATCATACCCCATTTGGTAGGGCAGTCAACAATTACAACATCAAGTTTTAAGTTCTTGCCTGGATAGGCTGTAAGTTTAACTACTAAACCCTTCATACAACCAATAATCGGTACTTCCCTTGAATCCATGGTTGTACATTTCTCATATGATATTGTCACTTTGATATCCAACTCATTCATGACTTCTAGAGGTGTGACATTACATGATGCACCAGAATCAAACATGCAATTGTGAAGCAACCTATCTTTTATGAGAAAAGTTGTAAAGAATGGATCAAAATTCAATTGGGAATCAATCAAGGATGTCCCCAAATATACCTCCGGAGCCTCTCCAAGATCCTCTAATGCTAATGGTGTTCCAAGGTCGCCACAATTTTGGAGGAGAGTCCTCAACAACATTTACATTCCTACAATAATAGTTTTTCAAAGTTCTATAAGCATGGCTCCTTTTCAGGCATTATATGGTAAAGAGTGTAGGACACCTCTTAGCTGGGACAGGCTAGAGGATAGAGTATCACTTGGATCAACTCTTTTGCAAGACATGGAATAGCATGTAGTGTTGATCAGGTAGAGATTACAGGAGGCACAGGACATGCAGAAGAAGTATGCAGATCATCATAGGATTGATTGTAGTTTTGATGTGGGCATGAAGGTTTTCCTTTGTGTTATACCACAAAAGAGCCCTATTCATTATGGAAAAGGTTCTAAGTTAGGTCCTATATTCATTGGTTACTTTGAGATCTTAGAGCATATCAGCCCTTTGGCTTACCTTCTAGCATTGCCACCCATCTTGTCTCGTGTACATGATGTGTTTCATGTTTCTATCCTTAGGAGGTACATTGAAAATCCTTCTCATGTGTTGGACTGGACATCATTACAGGTGCAGGATTAGGGGCAGGTGATGGTGGAGCATGTGTATATCATAGATCGTAGGACCCTGGGCCTTTGAGGCAGAGAGATTGATCAGGTATAGGTGTAGTAGGATAGATATGATGAAACTGCAGCCACTTGGGAGGATACCAAAGTATTATGAGTGTAGTTTCCACATATGTTCCAGTGACTTCCAGGAGGAAGTTGAGTCTAAGGGGAGGGGGATGTAGTGCTCACTTCCCTTTGACACTTTAAGATACTAATTTTGACACTATTGATCATATTATGGACATATTATGTATTGTTTTAGTATGATGGCTAGATGTTAGATCATGGATTAGTATTGATATGGATTAAGTTATTATGCTTGATGATTACTAGAGACATTTTCTATATGTGGTTGATTGTATAATGTTGTGACATGGACATATTATAGATGTTTATTTGGACTTATGATATTGGATATTTTGAGTAGATCTGGTATGGTATATTTTGATGATGATATAGTTGATTTATTTAATTAAAAATGATAATGTTGAATTAATGATATTGTTGTGATCTGTGTGCTTAGATGATTTTGAGATATTGTTTATATCATTTTTAGATGTTTTGATATGCCCATGAGGCCAAAGGAGGTATTTACATTTTGCAATTTAAAAATCACAACAATGTCAGGGGACTGGAGACTAACCATATTGAAATTCCAGGTGAAATCAACAAGGTCACCATGGCAACTGTGTTGTGTGTTGTGTTTTGCTAGGAATTCACATGGGGGGATTTCCATTATATGTGACCATGGGATATGTGTTTTATTTATGTGTTCCTTTTTATTATTGTTGTATGTATTTTTATTTGTAATGTGTTCCTTTTTTTTAATTAATTTAAATGTGATAGTTTTAATGTGAGAGTCATATAGTTAAAATTTATTTAAATTTAATTGGAACATGGAATGTAATTAATAAAGTTGTTGACTTTAAATAATAATGTTGGAAGAGTGTGTAAGTTAATTTGTAAGAATGTGTAAGAAAGATGTAAGAGTATTGTAAGGTAGATTTTGGAATGTTAAACACTCCATCTTTTATGAAATTCGAATTTGACCTTGGAGGCCAAATTTGGAGGCTTGTGGGATAAGTTAAACTTGTCCCACACCTCTTAAAATGATCCAAAAAACATGTGTATGGTTTGGAGGTTAAATTTAGGTATTTTTAATTCTTTTTGAAGTGATAATTTGTAAGTTTTAATTGCACTTCCATTACATTTTTTTAATTCAGTCCTTTTTAGAGTATGGGTCATTTTGGAGTGTGTAACTCATTTTGTCATTTTATTTATTGTGATTTGGTGAAGGATGTTGAATTTCCTCTTGGGGTTGAGGAAGAATGATGTGGCATCCCACATGGATCCGCATAATCCTCTTCTCTCCCCTCTCCTATAAAAGTAAAACTACTTTTTTGTTTATGGTTGTAACTTTGTCCATTTCCTATTAGGGGTGCATTTTTTGGTGTTGTTTCTTTTGGAGCTTGTTTGAGAAAGAGCTTGGAGTCTTTTTGCATGTTTATACTTTGATTGTTTTTTACTACACTTTGACATTGTGGAAATATTGTGAGGTTAGAAAAAAATCCAGTATTGAGAGGTAGGATCTTGAGTTGTGTTTTAATTGTTTTCCCTTCTCTTACATGCATGTTTAAATGGTTTTTGTGTTTGTATTCTTGAATGGTTGGGCAGAATGCTTAGGGCATGGTGTAGGAGAAGGCTATGGGGATTTCATATGGGGGGCATAATGAATTTTCAATGACACTCTTTTATTGAGGAGGGAGTTTTGGTTTACGATCCACCTTGGAAAATAAACTTCTTGCATTTCTTACTATGGGGGGGTATAAGGGATAAACTCAAGGGGGGCATAAGGAGGGGTTAGGAGATATAATTTTTATGGGGTTGATATGTTTATTGGTGGTATGAATTTTGGTGGATGCCCAATTCAAAATTGGGAGGCATAAGGAGTTCCCCATAGTTCTTGCTCTTGTTGGCTTGCTTGATCAAGCCTATGTGTTGTATGAATTGTTTCAAATGTAGTTGGAAACTGTTGTCTTATTTTGAACTATGCATCTTGTTGATTGTATGCAATGTGAATGTTGTTTGTATGTGATAGAAGCCTTTGTTTCCATGTGTTGATATTCATGCTCCATTTCAATGTGGTTGGGGCTCAGGGGGCGAATGGGGAATGATGGCTTCTCCTTTCTCAATTGATGTCTTGGTTGGGAGGAGAGTGTTGCCTTTCCCCCTTCCTTGTTGTGATCAAAATTGCAAGAAGAAGAAATAAACATGCTACTGTTTGGAGGAAGAAATTCACAGTTTGACAGTCATTTCCCTTTGAGTAATTCAATGTAACTTCTCCCACTTTGAGTGGATGAATGTATAAATGTTGTAATGTGAAGCATTGCATTGTTAATGGAAGTTGTAGTTGCATTGAAGAATGTAAAGAAGACTTACACTTGTTTTATGTTTTTGGAAAGAAATGTAAAGGATATTATAAGCATTGTAATTTGTATTTTGTAATCAAATTGGAAGAGTGTTAAGTTGTAAAAGTTTCATTGAATTATGAATAAAAGATTGAAGTAGTTTCAAAATTGGATTGTATACTGGAATTGTTTTTCTATCTAAGAATGATATCTCTATTTTGAAAAGGAATAAGAAACAATATTGTTATTGTATGTATTATATTTGAAAACAAATGAAAAAGGAAAGTTGTAATGTTATTTTTGATGAAAAATGAAAGAATGCATTTCTTTCTCAAAGTGTATTACACATTTGATTTGAATTATTGTTGAAAATTAATTGATTGTTATTTAAAAAGAAAAGAAAGAAGCATGCATATGGAATGAAAGATAGTGTTATATTAATTGCAAAATTATATATTGAAATTGAAATCAGAGATGCATTTCTATTTAGAATTGAATGGATGATCTAATAAGAATTGTATTTGAATAAATTATAATCATATACACATTCAAAAGACAAATTGCTAAATCAATTTAAAGAAATAGCTCACTGTTTTAAAACATAAATCTGACAATGCACATTTTAATTAAAATGATCAGTTTAGACTTACACTCAACAATAAGTTATGAAAATTTGTAATTTACATTTAGGAAGACTTAAGAAACTGAAATTCACTAAAACAGTTAAGAATGAATCTCTAAAAGTTCATGAATTTCAATTCAGAGCTTACACAATTGTTTTTCCGTCTATTGCTAAAAAAATGAAACATTGAACAAATTGGATAAATTGACTTCCCTAAAACACTCTAAACCCTTCCTATACTGATCCTCCATGTCTGTTTGACATGTTGAGTGAAGGAGGAGTTCTAATTTTACCAAAATTATAAGTTGGAAATTTCCAGTTTGCCAAATAAAGACCTACAGATCATTTTTATAAAATTAACCCCTATAAATTCATCTAAAAGAAAATTTTATATTCCCTATGAAAAGAGGGCATCGAGAGCTTTCCGAAAAGTCCTTATTTACCCAAAAATGATCTTTCTAGCTCGAGTTATGGCACTTTGAAATTTTTGAGCTTGGGCGGGAAAATTTGGGAAAACTTTCCCTAGCGGGCCCGTAAGCCAAAAATTTCCCGTCATTTCGGCCTTAGGAAAATTTTCAAAATTTTGGACCTTGGGAAAATTTTCACTTTTCCCTCCACTAACCTGTAGCCAATCAGAGGTTGACAAATGTCCTCCATGGGTTGAGGTAGAGGGGCGGATAAAATTTTACCGCTTAAAATTTTTGAATTTTTTTTGGAAAGGCATTATAATGTGTCTCAAGTGGTTGTTTAAACAACATTACAATTTACCTTTGGTTGTGGGAAAGGCAGTCTAGTTCACATTATATCAGCACTTTTGCATCATTTTTTTGTGATGAAGGATGGTACTTGGAGCCCCTAGTGTAAACTATCATATGCCTTCACAAAGTGCTACTTATAGGCATCATTCCACCATTTTACTGATGCACATTGCCTGTATTTTATTGCAAAAAAGGAATACTATGACTACCAAAATCTGAGGAAGACATATGTCTTTCCAGGAAGGACTGCCTATGTTGAGAGGCTCATTTCAGACGTTATAAGGATGAAGCATGTAAGAGTTTGGTGATTGGGGAGATAGTGGATTAGCCGCGCTCATATACCTTCATCTCAATCCCAAACTAGAGAATAAACAAATATGTGGAGAATGAGTTCATGCTTCCTAAGGCTACCCAAGGGAAAGCATACAGTGGACAACATACCAGTTCCAAATCCCACTAAAACCTATATAAGTAGATGATGAAGAAGAACAACGCATGAAGATAGTGCCAACTTAGTGCATAGGGGCCACGAAGGTAGCCCCACAGACCAAAGTAGAAGGCTAAGTGCAAAATTAGCCCACCCTCAGACACAACAAGAAAGGAATGAAGAATTAGAGGTTGGATCAGTAGTCCTAAGGAGATTGTAATTTCAAGAGGGTATTGAGAAGAATAATGACCTTAAGACACAATAACTCTCTTAGTCTTTTTGCGGAGGTCTCAATGACTCTTCTCCATAGAAGGAGACAGCTGAGAAGAGAAGGATAAAATTGAAGCTGGATGAGGAGGTGGAGGAGTCTGCAGGAGAGCGTACGTCTGGAATCTCCTGTACCACTAGAGGACATGGAGGAACCCAAGGATGAAGAAATGAAGGATGATGAAGGAGTAAGGGAGAAGGAGGTAGAAGGAAGGAGTGAAAGAGAAAGATGCTTTTCAGGACACTAGAAGATCCAACTCCAAACCTTGGTGTTCACGTTAGTTCTTAAGGGGCCAAGAAGTAAAGAGCATAAGTGGGGATTTTATTGCTACAAAAATCCTTAGGCTATGTTGAGGACACAAGCAATATTTTCCGTACCTAATTCTAGAAGCACTAGTGAGGCCTCAACAAGTTGTATGGATGGGAGTTATATGGACCCAGGACATGGCTACTGCATTCACATGAGGTAAGAAACTTTCATGGTCCACGCACACTCACATAGACAAGACATATTTCGATGTATGTGAAGAGTCTTTTGTGTTAAGAAGGTAATGAGAGAAGGCACCTACAAAACAGGAACATATAACCTATCAAACTCATTGTTATGTATAATGAACAGGTATCTACACACATTGGTGAAAGTATCTACCGATGTAGCACGGAGGAACATAGACAACTCTTCCACTATCAAGGTGCTAAGGGAAGAGATCAAGGCCAAATAATGTATATATCATGTGCTTGAAAGGAGAGAAGGACCTAGAGAAGAATAAGAATGGGGTCTATTATCAGCATGGCAGAGGATATTGGGATCACAGTCCTCTAAGTAAGACCACACTTAGAGACCAAGGTACCCAAAAATTTCCCTTTAGCTATGCAGTATGTGTGAACTTTAGTTGATTTTGGTGCTTGAGGATGGACCGAGTTCAGGATTCCTAGCACCAAAGGACCCTGAGTAGGAGGTAGAGAGGACAAAGGCTACTGTGGTGCGAAAGATTTCATCATATGAAGGAGTTGCTTCAAACTCTGTGGGAGGAGCTGAAGAAATCAGATCAAGCATTAAATATTGTATGCAGCTCCAGAGGCCAGTTATCAGAATAAGGAACAATGGTAGATGACAATGAAGTCCTAAAATATATGAAGGATGAGAACATTGGGGTGTGCGGATGAGACTGAAACTGGTAAAGAAAAAGCGTGAGGCCCTTGCAGCAGCCCAGGAGCCCCATAAGAATAGGTTGGATGAACTTGGGAAAATTATAGCGCAAAAGATGGATCTACTGGAAGGAAGAATGACTGCAATGGATAACATTATGTTAGTATTATAAAATGAAGAAGGAAGATATTACCCAGGATGAGTTGGAATCTATTGCAATGAATATTCCAGAAAAGGACAGAAGCCACGCTAAGTGAGTGGAAAACATTAGGGGCTAGAAATAAAAGAGGAATATCCAGAAGTTCATTCTTCTAGTTGAAGCAGAGGGTGATGCATAGTAAACACTTATTCTTTGTACAATAGAAATTAATTTACTTTCCTTTCCATTACTTTATTCTTTATTGTTCAAGGAGTAACCATTATCAAGGGTAGAAAATGTAGTTTAGTGTGGGGTAATGTTGAGCAGTATGAAAGTGGAATACTTAGTAGAAGGCACACAAAGGTTCGTGAGTAAGAGAACAAGGGCACAATTAAAGGTGTGGAAGGATAGGGAAGGATAACATGTGTGCATGAAATATAAGGGTGGATTTGAGACTTAGCCATTTTCACATGTATGGGCTATTTTTGGAGATAGCGTGCCGAGCACACAAACTAGGGTAAAGACTTGTGCTATCACACATCGGCTATTTTTGGAAGAGTAGCTACTAAGTTCTTTGCATGGGTGTCGGGCTAAGAATAGAAATTACTACTACCAGTTAACTAGAAGAGGTCTATTATTAGCGCACTTGCATGTGTAGCTATGATTGTAAAGGTGCATGGCTATTTTAAACATGCGACCTATTTTTGGAGTTATAGTAAGTGGTGAAGGGCAAGTCCCCCACCCTTATAAATATGTAATGAGTCTGCATAGATATAGAGAGTGTTGTAGTGAGAACTGAGTTACTATGAAGTTATGCTTCCATATTTGATGCATGCACATAAGATATGGTATGCTAATATATTGTAATGAATCTTTTGTGTATTTATTGTGTTTAATATAATGGAGTGTATTGGCTGAATCAGAGTGTTAAACATTGAGTCGTAATTAGTTCTTGCATGGTTGATTTCATCATGGATATTATTTAAATTGTTACTCTTTAGATCTAGATCTGAACATGCTCTGTAGAATGTTGATATATTAATTATGGATATGAATACATCAACTTTTCATGTTGCTAACATCCTACACACAGTAAACCTAAAGAGGGGCTTGATACCTTTGCATGCTTTGGGTGAGTGCTCAATTTAGGCCGAGTGATGTGCCAGCGTGCCTAGGTTATTTTTGGTAAATTCTAGGCTGCATCAGTTCCATGTATCTTCAACTTCCTAGGAAGATCAAACACTTAGATACTTATTCAAATTTCTATGTATTATTCTATACCATTGACGATTTGCAAGACATTAAGAGAATTCAGTCCACTCTATCACTCTCTAAATGATGCCAACATAATAAAATTCAATTGTTTCAAGCTCACTCTTACATCACTTTCAAACTTCACTCAGGTACAACTAGAATTTTTTATAGGCTTGGAATACACCTCATTGACATGAGCATGGGTAAATCATGAAATTTGAACTAAGATACTCTTGTTATACAAGATAGAGCACTACAATTTCCTTCTCTTATTGTAGCTAGGTATGATACATACTTGTGAGTGCACTCTCTACAATTCCTTGTTGGATCTCCTTTAGCATGCTAATGCTATTTTGTTCAAACTCAAGGATATGAAATTCAACTAAGAAAGCATTCTGCAATGCGGTGTAATCTACTACTATCTGATGGGGTTCATACTTCCGGTACTAATTATGTATTCATCCTTGCAATGTTGTTGCAAATTGACTTTCCTTCCACTTTGGGGTAGTGATCCCCTTCACATGCCATAGTAGTTCACACTTGTGTACATGCTTTGCAACATCCTCAACGCCTTTTTAGTCTAGTAGGTACAAAGACATCTCAAAAAATACTTGCTAAGGTGGTTGAGGTCCTTTTCTACCTGATCCAAAACCTATATTTCCTCTGGTGTTATCTCCATCACCAAATCCACTAGATCCACCAAGTCCTATCCATACTGACCCACCAAATCTTCTAGATATTCTAGGTCCACCAGTTCCTCAAGCTAAAATACCACCACATCCACCTCCTGTAGCTGGTAAAGGTCCTGAAGTGGCCATCCTAGCATTCCCAACTTCCCACTAAACTACACGCCAAGAGTTTGTGATATTGCACCGCTACCAGATGTGTGTCTCGTGTTGCTTCTAGACATGATACCCAAGCTTTGTGTACTTAAAATTTTCCCAAACATCTTTGCAGATAATATCCCTCCAAATAAAGGGAATGATTTTACAACCATAGATGTACCAAATGAGAAATTATATCTCCTAGGTATAGATTGGTCACTCCCACGAATACCAACTAGGTTGATAACACTTATCTCATGATTTGGAAGACTAAGCACTAGGGGTTGGTCACCAGGAGGATTTACATGTGTGATGATGGCTCTTCTTTCTCCAAGAAATGAAATCTCATCATAAGTTGAAGGGGTATCTCTCTTATGCTTTCCAAGATGGGTTAGCATAGATTGCTTAAGCTCCACATCCTCTGCATGAACCTCAGTTCCTTCCTAAAATGTCTACCTCCATAGATCCATCACTCTTGCAACCTCGCGTTATCGAGCCAAACCCCTTTCACGAGCCTCACTATACTTAAGTCATCTCTCCTCCCTCTCAGTTTTAGATGCAAGGTCTGTTATCTTCCTCCACCCTAGTTTCCTCACCCAGCACTCAGAGAGGCTTAGCCAACCATAGGGAATGCTTTAAAACTTAGTGTAATGATCAAGATATTTATGGCTAAAGGGATAACATGTAAAAATGATCTTTTAGGTTCCTTTAAGAACTCAAACTCAGAAACTGTACGATGGAAAACTGACATACGAGCATGGGAATATACAAGTAACTCTTCCTCGTACCCAACCTCCCGAGGTCGTGCCAAGACAGCTGGTGAATGTGGAATATATGTGGATGTAGACAAACTAGTCGGGTAATGTTATATACTCAATACATAATAATGGAATCTATAAATCTAAGGTGAAGAAGGCCCTCCTAATATGAATTGGTGTAATGGTTTGTTTGGATATAATAGCTATTCAGAGGCTCCAATCAATGTTGAGCTTTGTCGAGATCCTATTTATTGGCTATTGGATACGTGGGAAGTTACCTGTGAGAGCTTTGTATATATTTCTAGACAAGTTCATGAAAAATGGTGATAGGAGTTGTAGTGGATTTCTCTAGGGTTTTATGAACGATTCTTTGGTCTATTCCAGAAATCATTAGCTTGACTGGCTACTATGTTTAGTAATGAGATTTGTGTAATAATGTCTGGTGGAAGTGGTGAGGACCTAAATACTAGTGTTCGTAAACCAACATCAATGTTTTATTGATTAGTAGGCCCATTGGGTTGTGGGACCTGTGGATCACAACTGTAAGTTCATGGTTGTGGCAGACCTCCTATGGTCATATGAAGAGTCAATCTCTTCTTCCGACTATCCAGTAATCATACACATTTTTAGCCTCTATGTTTAGAACTAGAAGTTGTATAATTTTCTTAGAATACCTTATAGGTGTTCTGGCAACTTGAATGCGTAAGCTAGTATATATGTCAACGAGGAGGTATCCTGTGTTAGGTTGTGGAACTAAAGGATCAAAACCAAATACTTGTTCTCTTTCAAGTCCTTGTACAGTCATATGTATATTTAATCAAGGCAGTCTATAGTTAGGATAATTTGACCAAAATGTGTATGCCTTGTTGTCTTCGATATTTAACCCTCTCAGTTGTTCACTAATTGCTTGTAGGTTTTCCATTGCTTGAAATACCTATATACTAAGGTCTTGATCTATATTAGCTAATGTTGTGGGTAGATTTGGTTGAGGCACTATTGGTTTAAATATGTATTCTCTGGGATCTCTAGGTCTCGTTATTGTCATGTAAAATGATTCAACTTTTAACTAAAATTAATGAGCTAATTATGAAATATGTATCTACACTATGCATGTATTCTTTTATTTTTGTATTTTAGATGAAGTATTTTAACAAAATTAAAGAAGAACTATTCTAATATATTTAGAAAATAGACAACTAATCTAGTAACAAAATTTAAAAAAACAAAATAGCCTGGTGTGGCTACTTGCCTATGCAGTTGTGAATTTATCCTAAATATCTAAGCAACTAATTGTTTTAAATTGAAAGAATCTCAATTCTACCTTAGAATTGAGGAATGAATCACAATTTCTAAGAAACTATCAATCTCCACAGCTTCCCTAGTGATATCGAGAGAGAGCTTTTGAAATAAAATAATTCACTACTCTATTTGATACGTTGTAACTAGAACTTTGATAGCTCAAACCTGACATTTACAGAACAATGGTAAATCAAGTTATGTGTGAATTTTTCCCCTTAGTGTGATCTCCTCATTCCTTCATGTTCTCTTAAATCCAGAAAAACATGTATATGATAGTATCAAAAGAATAAGGAACTTGAACAATGGCAGCTTTTGGACATAGACCAAATACAATGCGAGTAAGAGAGAGATAGTGCAAGTGAATAGAGCTTGACTATGTAATTCCTAGGGGAATTTATTGTGGGAATATAACACAAATGCTCCAAGAGTTTTAGAAGCTATCTTTTGTGACTAAACAAAACCTGCAACTATAAATGGATTCCAATATAAGAATGAAACTATATTTATTTTAAACTGACTTGCATGGAACTGCAATGAAGCAAAAATGAAACAAGAAGATTGAATGACCTCTAAATAACAAAGGAAAACCAACAATGGATGCAAAACATGAAACTATTGGAATTCTAAGAAAGAAACTCGAAGATTTAATGATTAAAAAGATAAGGAGAGGGGTCATTTGCTTAAAAATAAGTTGGCTATTTATAGCAAATGCATTCACTAGAAGGTAACTTGGAATAGAAGTCTTTCACCATTAAACAAAGTAAAAACACTATTCACATGGAGGCTAAAACATAAATGCAAATCAAAGTAGCTGAAAAAAGTGGGTAGAAATTGAAAATTTACGTTTGACGTGATCGTCGAAACTTTCTGGAAAATGTGAACATGAGCACCACCTTGTGTAGGGCTGTGGTTACGGGACCGCTGCCCTGTCCTAGGCAGTGGTCATGAGACCACTGCCTAGGCAGAGTGGCGGTCTCATCACTTAAGACAAAAATGCAAGGAAAAATGGGGGTAGACAACAGAACAAAGCATGCGGAAATGGGGTGAGGCATGTGGGATACAAACATATACCTTGCAAGGAGACCTATATGATCATTGGGGTATGTGTAACATCTTTTCGGTGGTGCAGTACCTTACAATTTTGGCTACGTACAAAATCCTTAGGAAAAAAATACATAGAAATAACATATTATAGGGTATAACTTGTCATCACTCTCTTCCATCAATGATCAACAACACGTGTCTAAGTCATATCAGCATCCTATAGCATATGATATTCCTCTTGGGTCCAAACATGAGATCTATAATACCAACTTGATCTAGATGCATATGTCGAAAGTCATTCATACAACTACACTGGAAAACAACAAAACAAGGTCTCATATAAGTCATGATACAGATGTTCTTCTACCCATTTGTATGCATCAAACTCATGTCCAGTACTAAATATCTGAGAAAAATTTTCCTCTATGCTCTTAAACCATGCTATGACACTGTTCAAGGTCAAGTGCTCTGTCATCACGCATCATTCTCACAAAAAATTTGAAAAGAGATCCCGATAATGGAACCAAGATGCAGTCAATTTTATCCTCCTGCTAACATCTAATCCCATGTGCGTTGGCCTATCACCTAGAGGGCACTGGGCACTCACCTGAGGCATCCGTGGGCACCGAGCCCCTCCTTTATGTGAGCATTGTGAGAAGATCTTGACATTGTTTCAGAAAATTAAATGTTTATGCATTATTTTAAAAGTATAGGATGTGCTATCATAGCTATATACCCATGCACTTAATAATAAAGAAAACATTACATAATGAAATACAAATAATATATCTACCTTATAATTATGAGGGAATAACACTAGGGTTTGCACCCATGAACCAGATGTTTAGAACAAAGCCATATGTTTATATTAATCATAGTCTTAGTAACCACATTACATTCAAAATGGTCATATCAGACTGAACATATCAAGACAGAGATCTAACCCATATATTAGAAGTCTTAGCTATGCTTCCCTTATTACAAAAAATTTACAAACCCGTCCCTTGGATATGATAACATTCCTACAGTCCTCTAATGATAACCTCAATTCCTAGGGCCTCCTAATATTTTCTGTAGAGCTTCACTTTCCTCCTACTATATGCCTTCCATCTACGTCTTCCTCCATCTCCCTTCTTTGCTTACAAGCATATCTCTTTATAACATCATCACCCACCACCTTTCCTTTTCTCAGGAGTACATCAAATGCCAAGTGTCCATGTGGTCCTTCAATGGTGCATGTTTATTCTGTTTCAAATATCTCCACTTTCTATAATGATGTATTCCTAGGAATATTCTCTACATGGAATATCATTTTCTTGACCACCAAGGTTCAGGCTGGCACCCTATCCATTGTTAGAATTTGAAAATTATAATAAATATGGATTTAATCAATTTACATATTACATAATATTATAATAAATATTTAAATAAAGATTACATCATAACATAAGTAAATAAATAAATACTTACATGAAATAAATAACACATATGACACAATATTTATAGTGGAAAATTCCAATAGGGTAAAAACCACTTTGAAAATAACCTTTTACTTCAGAGAACTTATTTTACATCTAGTAAGATCACCTCCTCCTTTGTAACCCTATTTACTAAGGGTAAAACCAAATCAATTCATTTACACACCTTTGATATATTTTTTGAATATATCAAATGAAGACCTAAAGTCCTTTTTATATAAGGTGATCATGTATGTCTCCCGAACCACCTTTTTAACCTAAAATGGTTGACACATACACCCAGGTTTATAATATTTAATATTAAAAATCTAATCATTTCATGATATTAAATATTTAATTAAAATATATATGTAGGTTAGAATATTTAATAATAGAAATATAATTATTTCATATTATTAAATATTAACCTATATATTGGTGATAGACCCATATACATTAAGGGTTGGCTAGACCACTTAATCATTATGTTCCAACACTCCCCCTTAATGTTAAGTGGGATAACATAACATATACCAATATATTACCTTACCGTAGTACACTGCAAGATTTAGAATCCTTAAACCATACAGGTTTTAGGCTAGCATATCAATTGAAGGAATTATAACACCTTTATCATAATTAATTTACCTTTTGGTACAAAAGGATTTGGAATCCCAAAGATCATCCCATGATCATTGGCTAAGTATGATTTGTGAGTTTTACATGTTCTCACAAGTTCACATAAAAGGTTATTGAACCCAAGCATATAGGATCATTTTACAACCAAAGACCTCTTTAACAATATGCTTGTATTGGATGTTTACTAGTAAACTCAATAGCACTAAAGAGTTTACTGAAGACCACCTTTAAGATCTTTCTATACTTCTTTTTAAAAAATAATTCGAGGAGGTATACATGCCCAAAGGTATTTTTACACTTTCCTAAAGGTCTTTTATACATTCCCAAATGTCTTTTTACAAAAACCAAGTTCCATTAGGAGGTGACATTGTCATGCACACTCCCCCTCAATGGCAACTCTCATACTCCAAGATTTTCAAGAAAGTGGAAAAACTTTACAGCACTTAGGGACTTTGTGAAGATGTCAGCAATATGCTCTTTAGTGAACATGAACTTAAGATTTATCTCATCACTTTTCACCTCCTTACGAGTGAATCATATATGTATCTCAATGTTCTTTGTCCTCTGATCTTGAACTAGATTCTTAATTAAGAGTAATACAACCATGAGCACCACATAGAAGATAAATA
Source organism: Taxus chinensis (assembly GCA_019776745.2). NCBI lineage: Eukaryota > Viridiplantae > Streptophyta > Pinopsida > Cupressales > Taxaceae > Taxus > Taxus chinensis. Next base: position 354,934,906 of record CM034157.1, read on the forward strand.
CTTCCTTTAGCTTCCATGTGTATCTCTACCAATAGCCATTGTAGCCGCATGGCTTCTTCACTTCTTCCATTGAACTTCTCTTCCTCAATAGAAAAAATGGAGATTGTTGATTGTATTTGTTGTTCCAAGTAATGGTTCCCACACCAAAAAAGTTGAACACATATCCAGTATATTTTATAACACAACATCAATATGGTTAGAATCAAAAAGTCCATATAACATAGAATTTTCATTCTTATTATAATACAACCCATAATTGATTGTTCCTTTCAAATATCTAAAAATTATTTTTGCAAGATTCCAATGATCTCGAAAAAAAATTCCTATATAAACCTTGAAGTAATTTCTTTTGTATAAGAAATAGTTGATCTTGTTATAGTTAGATAAATCAAACTATCAACTAACAACATATATAAAATAGGATCAACCTTATTCATATGCAGATTTATGATCAATATTTATTCCAGCTTCCATTGAAGTAGAAAATGGTTTACAATCAATCATAAGAAATTTTTTCAATATAATTGTTGTATATTGTGTTTTGAAAAATAACAATAGAATGAAATACAATCATATAAATAATATGATGTGAGAGACCTAAATCAGTGATTTCAAAGTACTTCTTTAATTTATCTTTTATCCTATAAATCAAATCATAATTTTCACCATACATAAGAAAATCATCAACATATATACATATACTGATAATATGTGAGCCTTATTGTTTAGTTAATATATCATTGTTAGAAAAACAATTAATAAAACCTAACATTTTAAAGAAGGAAATAATTGTCACATACCAAGCTCTAAGAGATTGTTTTAAACCATACAAGGATTTCTCAACTTATAAACATAGTTTTCTTTACCAATTTCTTCAAATCCTATAGCTTGAAACATGTAAAGTTCTTCTTTTAAATCAAAATTCAAAAAAGTACTTTTATTATCCATTTGGTTTATTTTTCACCCAAATTGAGCAGAAATTGCAAATAAGGCCCTAACAATACTCATTTTAGCTATAGAAAATGTCTCAACATAATCAATACCAGGTTTCTGAGTGAAACCTCTAGCAACAAGTCTAGCTTTATGTTTGTAATATTACCATCAATATTATAGTTTACTTTGTATATCCACATAGACCCTATAATACTTCACATCTCAGGTCCATACAAGGTAATTAATACATGGTACATATGATGGCTTCTGATCATTTTCCTAAGGTTAATAGGATTTTAACTATCTAACATGGGTTGAGCCCAATTTAATTTCTTATCTAGGAAGATAAGAGTTTCAGAAACATCTATAACATCAAAACATCATCATAACCATTTAGTAAATCATAATCAAAACCATCATTTATAAGAATTTAATGAAGTAACTTCAAGAGAGTAATACAACACATATAAACCTTTCACTAAATTCTATCTAGACATTTCATAAAGCTTTGATAATTAACATGTCCTAACCTTTCATGCCATATTTTTGAATTATTCAAAATTTGAGATATAAAAAAAGATGTAGAAGAGAAATCATCAAAAATATACAGACCATTTATTTGAATTCCTTAAGCTATTGTACTTTTATTATTATCCTTGATATACCAAGTATCATTCATGCATGGATTCTAGTTGTGTCCATACCTCTTTCGGATGTTCGATATTACCAATGTGTAGAAGCTGCTCATCATTCACATTGCGTAGAATCATAGAAAGAGCCTCCTAAATTCATTGCAATAATGTATTTATATATAGTTGTTTGATGACTGGTGTGAGTAACCTCAGATCTAGAAATAATCATCTAGAGTTTTCCTGCCATAAAATTTGTTTTGACCCAAATGTTGTAGTTGGTTTCGTTTAGGATTTGGGTTTTGTCAAGACAAAAATAATTAGATGCCATTGTTTTCCTAAACTTGTAAAACACACCCTATTATAATATATAATGTACTAAAAAGTTAGATACATATTTATCGATAATAAAAACATCACTTTTAATAGAATTAGATCTAAATTTTATAGATCGAAAGAAACTATTTGATCATAACTAATTTTGTCATTACAATTCATACTAATTAACCTCCCATGATCAAAATAATAACCCGCAATATAAAGGGCTGTACACTATACCTTGTATTTATATAAAAATATTTCTGACCATATATAAGTGAAGAAGAGACCCCTAAGAATGCATAACAAGTTTAAATTTATTAAAAAATTGATGTAGACAAAAATATGGCCAGCTTAAATTCGACGTCTAAATGGTTTATTTTATTGGTTTGTCATGATGGTCATTTGACCATCAATTTTAACACAGTGAAAGTTTCTTGGAACCTACAAGATTAAATTTGACGTCTAAATGACTATCATATTGTCTTATGTTTGGTCTATCATGACATTCATTTGACCATCAAATTTAATGAAGCCAAAACTTGTGTATTTCCATAATGTGAAATTATAGAATTTTTTCTTTTGTATAATATTAGGGAGGTTATATTTTAATACATTATAATAACCTATTATAATTTATAATACAAAAATATATACACTTTTTAAAAGATATATAGTTTATAAAATGTAAATAAGAAACAACATATAGTTCATAAAAATTATAAACTATAGTATTTTTATATATATAAAAAAACACATAACCCTTATTAAAGGGGTTTAAAGGACATACACCAGGTTAAAATAATTTTACCAAGTGCAAGTAGATGTATGAGAGTATAAATTAACCTGCATATTTTACAGAGGAGACAAGTAATTTCACCCGACCAATGAAATAAATTGAAATCCTTATTTTCATAAACCTTTTCTCCTCCCTTCATTTACTCTTAATTTTATGCGGCACCCATTTAAAACTATGGAAATATTATAAAATATTTTATATAATTCTTGCAAGCTAAAAACTTTAAAACTTTTATGTGGATATAACTACCAATATTTTAATAAATATTTACCACACTTCACGTGGGCCACTAATAAAATAACTCCTTTTTTTTTAATTCTCCATTTATACTTGAGAGTTCCACATTTATACCTAAGATATTATCTCATTTTATTAGCCACTCCCACTCTTATATAAAAGAAAAACTTTAAATAGGTTTATTTATATAGTTTTTATAAACTATAAGATATAAATGAATGGGGTTGCCCCTTACATAGATGATATAAATGGTTAGGGACACATGTTAGGTTTTATTTAATAAGTATTAAGATTTAAAAAGTAATCCTTTCATGACCAAGCAATAAACATGGGCGCCCTTACTAAAAAAAGTAAGCACTTAGATTTTTTTTTAAACATCTATAAACCAAATTTAATAAAATTTATATTTTAAGCGGTTTAAAATAACCATATATATAAAATATGATTCAAACTTACATTTGTTTCTTTAAAAAAAAAAAAACTATATATGCCTAGATTTATAAGTTAAGTTTAAATATGATTTAAACTTAGGCTTTGAACATGGTTTGTTGACTCTTCCCTCAATCCCATGTAATTTTAATATGGTTTGAGGCTTTTTATATATAGTTTTTCTTTTTCAAAACTATATAAATTTTAATATTATATTTATATAAATTATTATATAAACTTTATTCTATAATATATAAACTATAGTTTTTCAAATCAAATCCTTTTAGAGGGGACCAAATAACATGGGTATGAATTTACCTTCTGAAATATTTAACCTATAAATATTTGAAATTATAGAAAACATAAAATTATTACATATAGTAATAAATCCTTTCTTTTTCTATATGTGACTTTCACGCAGGTAAATATTTGAAGCCCCTTTCATAGGTTCACACATCAATCTCCAAACAAACATTAATTCCATATAATTTACAAAATATAAATGAAACTAAGAATCATATCATATTACATCTCCCCCCCCCAAAAATTAGGGATTTAAAATTAAAAAACCATAAAACTTTTACCGAGAGTTTAATTGTACAAATGTAATGCTAAAATAAATTGGAGAAAAAAATAAAGGGACCAAATAAGTTTAAATACCCTTTTGGGTTGGTTGAAAAAACCCGTACAAATTAAATAAAAAAAATATAAAACATTTAATCTTAATTTATTTAATTTACCTCACTCTGTTACCATGTTAGAATTTAAGGATTCTAATAAATACGGATTTAATCAACTTACATATTACATAATGTTATAATAAATATTTAAATAAAGATTACATAATAACATAAGTAAATAAATAAATACTTACATGAAATAAATAACATAGATGACACAATATTTATAGTGGAAAACCCCAATAGGGTAAAAACCACATTGAAAATAATATTTTACTTCAGAGAACTTATTTTACATCTAGTAAGATCACCTCCTCCTTTGTAACCTTATTTACCAAGGGTAAAACTAAATCAATTGATTTACACACCTTTGATATATTTTTTGAATATATCAAATGAGGACCTAAAGCCCTTTTTGTATAAGGTGATCGAGTATGTCTCCCAACCCACCTTTTCAGCCTAAAATGGTTGACACATACACCTAGATTTATAATATTTAATATTATAAATATAATCATTTCATGATATTAAATATTTAACTTAAGGTATATACCTAGGTTATCATATTTAATAATAGAAATAGAAATATTTCATATTATTAAATATTAACCTATATATTAGTGATGGACCCATATACATTAAGGGTTGGCTAGACCACTTAATCATTATGTTCCAACATCCACTCCACATGCCTAGTCGGGTCCGTTTTTCCTCAAGTATCTCCATAATGCCAAATATGGCTAAGTCCTTAGATCTTGATGTCCTTCCTTGGGCACATGCCCTAGTTTCTCCAACACCCTTCTTAAACCTCTATCGTACATGATTATCCCCGCACACCCTTCTTCTTTATTGGTCGTACATGCTCACGTGCCCTTTGGTTCTTAACCAATATTTGAGGCCCAACATCAAGCAACTATTAGGATAGTAATCTTCATAATTACATGATGGGGGTGGTGAAATGAAATCCTAATTTGTATAAGTATGTATGCCTCACTTGAGAAAAGAAGGGGATGACATTTTGATCAATAAATGTGAGTCAATTTGAACATTAACTCATGCAAGTTGATATTGTCACAGTTTCATCTCCCTCTTCTACTGTAAATTCATATGTTGAGATTTCTTGATGCTTGATGTATATTTTATTTCTTTCATGGGTAGTCTTTAGATTATGTTGTGAAAATTTGAAGTAAATCACCATAACATGTTATAGATTGGTTTAAAATAAGATAAATGTGTAATTCAATAATGTAATTGATAAATATGACTTTTAATTTGGAAAATTTTTTAATATCCTTTGAATATATGCATCAATATCATTCAAATTTAAGTCTAAGATGTATTTGATGATCCTGGTTAACAAGGAAATAATGCTATTTCTAACAATCACACATCAAGTTTTTAAAAACATATATGTTTCAGTAGTTTTCTCTTTTCTCTCTACCCTTCCTTTCCTTTTTTAGTTTCTTTGGGAAACAGTATTAGATTAGATTAGTTTAGTAGGTTTGAAAAGTTAAATCAAGTGAATAAGATGTAAGGAGTGGTGTTATACGGATCCATTTGATCCAGAAAACACACTTTTACTGGTTTAAATTATCAATACCGTATAACTCATGCACTGAATCACATGTTGTGGTCCTATAAATGAGTAGGATGTAAGATGATATCATTCCTCCCTTTGGTGTGTAACTTATATAAATTAACAATACTTTAATCCTAATGATTACACATCATGCATATGGTCTATTATCTAGTAATACTTCGTAGTATGGGTGTGTACATCATAAATAGTATAGTAGTAATACACCTTCTGAACTAAATTTTATAATAGTGGGAAATTTATGGCATCATTCCCATCCCCAAATATTTCACATGCCATAAGAATTTATTAGACACTATGTTGGGGGCAATTATTTCTTGTATGGCCCTCCACATCACAATTTGTGTACCATTTATTGTTGTATGTATCCTTGTAATTATTCATGGTTAACTTTAATGAGTCACCATTGATGTGATTTACACCTCCATGAGTGGGATTATACTAGTGTCTATGCTTTCAATAACTTTTACGTGGAAGGTAGTTTCTAGTTCTTTGCATGGGATTGTGAATGTCTTATGTGATAAGGTGCATATGAATGGTAAAATTAATCCACTAATGAACCAATATTTGTGTTGGGTTTGATGGATATCCTAAGATAACTTTGAGATCAAAATTTTGAAACATGCCTCATACACATGTGCACTTTTAGTAATATTTTTTTTTATCTCCTTAAACATAGATATACTCTACTAATCAAATTTGGTTATATTGAACTCCTTTAATAAAACATCATTTAATTTATTGTAGTTGACAATTGCTTGTTGTGAATCATGCTTTATGTACCAAATACATGTTTACTATAGAAAAGTAGTATCAAAATAGCTCTCTCTCTCTCTCTCTCAGTGATCCCTTTCACACAACAAATTAAATTCCAATTGTCTACATGATTAATGGTGTTTTCAAATCCGTAATAATATGATAAATGTAGTGAAATTTCATAGAAAATATCAAGTGTTGGAACTTGTTGTGTAGCTATTATAACTCATCCTTATGACCCTAAAACTAACTTGGATTCCTAGATGATCCACTTCATGAAATCATGCCCATCCCTTACGATTTCACATTCCTAAATCATTTTTTTAACATTGTGTTGGGAGAAATTATTCCTTATATGGACCTCCATGTCATAATATGTGCACCCTATACCACTGTATGTCTCCCTAATATTGTTTTCATTTAACTTTCCTAACTGAGTCACCATTGATATGATGTCTTCCTCCAGGAATGAGCTTCTACCAATTTTTATAGTGTTAATATATTCTACGCAAATGGATTATTCTAGTGGTTTTTCAGTTCTTTGAATGTATTGTGTGACAGGGTTCCTATGAATGGTAAAATCAATCCACCAATAAACCACTGCACATGCTACGATGGATGGATCTCATAAGGTAACTTCAAGATAAAAATTTTGAAACATGCACACTTTTAGTAATATCTTTCTTGATCTCCTTAATAAACTAGATAATTTGTTGCTTGAATTTGAGTACATAGAACTCCTTCAAGAATTCATCCTTTAATTGATAATTTTTGAAAACTACCTGTTGCATATCATGGTTTTTGTACCAAGTATGTGCTTGATCTAAGAAAGTAGTTTAAAATTGGATTTCCTTACACTTTGGAGAAGTGGTCCCTTCACATGGCAAATTAACTCACACTTTTTTACATGCTCCATGGTAATTTAAACTCAGTGATACTCTGGTAGATGCAGTGACATTTCATAGAAAATATGGGATGTTGGAATTTTTTGTAGCTATTAAAAATCATCCTTATGGATCAAAAATAACTTGGAGTGTCCCATATGAGCCACTTTGTCCATATGTGGTAAAAAAACACAATTGTTTTTACTGGAACAATACTTCCTAGCACACCTCTTAGTTCCTAAATTGTCTGGGTACTACTCATCATTCCAAATCTTTGTTCTTTAGGAGTGTTAGGATTGAACTATTTCTTCTTTGGTTTTGGTGTAATATACTATAAAAAATGGAAACCTACTATCCATCATTTAATTTCCTTTTTGTATTTACTTGCTTGCTAATATATGTATCGATAAGTACTTAATCATCTCAAATTTGATATTTGATCAGATGAGAAAGTGGGTATCTAGAGAAAGGATTCCATTTGTATTATATTGTGCCTCCTCATCATCTTAATTTGTCTCGGTGCATGTATCATCATGCTCTTGGTATCCTTCCTCACTCCTCTCTCCCTCCTACCTAAACCAATTCCCATGGTATCCCATGAAAATTTATGAGGTTTCATATTCCATTTGAATTATTTCCCTATCATCTATGGTCTTTTGTTGAGATTCTTCATACTGTAGCCTTCTCAATGTGCAATCATCTAAGAAATCTATAGTGTATTCAATTTTTTTCCATCCTTTCCCTTTATTTATGAATTTATCACATAGGTGGGAGAATCAACCATCCATGGGAAAGTTCTCAATTCCCATATCTACCATAATATTCTTGATCTCTAGTAGGAATTACCTAAAGTATGATATGTGTAGCTCACGAAAGAATTTTAACTATTTTTTTTCTATGCAAGGAAAGGTTGACACCATGTATTTAAGGATATATCTACAAAGCATACCTTTCCACCAATAGTCTATATCTCATGTCCAAGTTACATCATGTTTTTTAGGTCTCCTTGTGTTCTCTAGATTCCAAGGGTACTTCCTTCCTAGATTCAAAATATTTCAAAACAATAAGCCACTATTCAATTATATAGGTTTGTTGGAATTTTATTGGATAAAGTTTTGTAGAATCATCATACACGTTATTTTTCATCCAATTCCTTGCAGGTCAATTGGAAGAATAATTTCTAGGACTAGGATGAGTCTACATGAACATTCTTCAATCTTGTCTTGGCATAGCTCAATATTCCCCTGCATGATTCAAAAAATATTTTATACACTTCACCATATCCTCTTAATAATGATGATTCCTGGAGACAACCAAATTGTTGCATGTCTAGTTTTCCACTATACATGGGTGCAAATATTTTACTATTCTAGCCTACACTAATTTAATTCCCTTTGCATGTTTTCCTATAAAAATATGGAAGGAAACCTAAGCATACTCACCCAAGGTGTGAGGTATTCCTTGTTCCCATCATGTTTAGCATGTTTATAATGAGTGTGTTATCAAGATAATAAAGTAAAACAATGACATATAAAGTAATATAAAGATAAAAAATGCATTCATATTCATGTGGAGAATGAATTTATAGTAACCTTATCCATATTTATTAACAAATCATAGTTCTCATAAATAATCATCTCTTTTTTCTCAACTAAATAATGCATATTCTCTCCATGATCAGGCTAACAGTGTCTTTACAATGATCCTCCAAGGGGTAGATATATACTAGTGGTGTCTCATCCTTCACTAGTTAAACAAGAGCTATAATTATCCCTTGGGTTCCAAAAATAAGACCTAAATATCACATAGGAGTTTCTAGAAGAGGGACGGAAGCCTCATAATTGTATTGATATGCAATCAAATCAAATTAAAATAAGTGTTACAATACTTATAGGTATTGTACAACCATATGAAGACAAATGGGATGTTGCATAGGTGCAACAATAAACACAATTATAGTAGCTTCCAAAATACATTTGGAAGCACAAGAATATGAAATACAAACAAATATTATTGTTACAACTATCTAACAATTAAACCTATGTGAATACAATAATTTTTTTAGATAAGATACAAGGTTTTAGTGTTAAATAGGGACCTAAACAACCCCATAAAAAACGAAGCACGTTTTAAAGAAAAAAACCAATGAAATGAAGGACGTAGAGTCAAAGAAGCTTGACAACCAAGCCCCCACAAAACAGAGTAAACTAAACAGTTTGCATACTAAAATCATTTTTTTGTAAGTAACTAAACTAAGAACAAGAAAAGGAAAAAAGAACATAAAATAAAACGGTTGCAAAAATCCCGTAATTAGTTCTCAGTATCCCTATTTTGGGTCTTAGAGCTCGGAACACCATCTTCCAAACCAATCACCTTGATAAAGACTCTCTTCAGGTGTTTGACCTCTTGTTCCTTGGTCTGAATGCTATCATTATCCTCCTTTTGAAACTTACTCTAATTATTGGCCACGACCATACCTGAGTTGTCATTGGTATCAACCTCATCATTGTCATAAGAACTCAAACTTAGTTTAATGTTGTTTTTGGCCTCCTCAAAAGAAACCTAGTTTTGAAGTAGAGAAATCCATTTCTCTTGCATAAAATAATCTACTTGAATCCCCCTAATGGTTTTGTTCTTGGTTTCAATCCTTTTATGATAATATTTTAACTCTTATATGAGGTTTTTATTGACAATGAGAATGGTATCAGTTGTGGAATCTACCCTCATCAATCTAGCCTCCTAGTCAACAAAATCCTTGTCCTTCTTTCTAGAACTTTAAGCCAAATTCCTAATCCCCTTCTTGAGATTACATAATGCATCTAAAATACCCTCATTAGGATCAATACATTTTTATTCTTCTTGATTTTATCGAGGTGTGAAGCAAGGGTTTCCTAGTCAAAATCTGATCCTTAACTTGATTAGGGTGGCTGGTTTGATTCTTTAGACCAAAAGAAGAATGAGGCCTTGGTGAAGGCTTTGCTTATCTGTGAATACAATATGAAAAATATGGTTATAAAACCATATAACAATAAAACAATCAATTACCCTAGTGAATTATTACTTGCATGAGGCAAAAATATAAATACAATGCATAATTAACCTAGTAAACTAAGTTTACCCTAACATTCCCCCCTTAATTTTGCATTGCATCAAGTGAGGTGGAGAGGAAATCTCTGAACATCTCAAACTTGTCACATGTAAGTGAATTTGTGAAGATATATGCTCATTCTTAAGCTATTGGGAAAAACTTAAGATGTATGTTGTGTTTCAAGACATGATAGCATATGAAATGAACATGTACCTTGAGGTGATTTTTTCTCTCGTGAAACACTATATTGTGAACAATTTTAAAGCATCTTCATTGTCAACATACATAGCGGTAGGTTTTTCCTAGGGTACTAAAATTCCTAGTATGTGAATTATCCATATCACTTCGTAGGTAGCTCCAGTTGCACCATGATATTAGGCTTCTATAGAAGAGAAAGAAACAAAGTTTTGATTCTTGTTTCCGCATGATATTGGTCTAAATCCCAAAAATAATAAAAATACAGAAGTGGATTTCCTATCATAAATGTTACCTGCATGATCTAAATTTGAATATCCAGTCACGAAGAAGTTATCATTCTTCTTGTACTCTAGACCAAGATCCATTTTACCCTTGAGATATCTAAAGATCCACCTTATTTCCTTCCAATGACAAACTTCAGGTTCCTACATGAACCTAGAAAGATAACTTACTATAAAGTTGATATCTGGTCTAATATATGTTAGGTAAATGATAATCCCAATCAACTGTCGATAGATAGTTCCATTTACCATAGGAGATGGATCTGAAGGAGATAACTGCAATATCATCTCCATGGGTGCAGCAATAGGTGTATAATCCATCATCTGAATTTCTTGATTTTTTTACTAGTATACTTAAATTGAGAATCAAAGATATGATTCTCTTTCTGCCATACTTCTAATCCAAGACAATAGTGCATGAGCCTAAGATTTGTCATGTCGAATGATCAATGAAGATATTTACTGTTGCATCAATCATCTTCACTAAATTATCAATGATGACTAGATCATCAACATAGACAAAAATAATCACAATCTTCCCCCTTTATTTTTGAGGTAGAGATTGGGATCATATGTATTTCCTATGAATCCATGTTGAACAAGATGCTCATATATTTTGAAGTATAAATCCTGATGCGTCTGTTTAAGGCCATACATAGATTTTCTATGTTTCCATACCTTTGATTCTTCTCCAAGTACAAAATAATCCTCAGGTTGAGTCATGTATAATTCTTCTTGTAGATCTCTATTTAGAAAATAACTTTTCACGTCCATCTGATGGACTTTCCAACCAAACTGAGAAACTAGAGAAAAGATCATCCTAATAATTTTGATCTTAGTTATGGGAGAAAATGTATCCTCATAGTCTATGCCTTCCTTATGTGAATACTCCTTTGCTACCAATATCAATTTTTACTTTTCTATGGTCCCACTTGCTTTGTACTTTGTTTTTAATATCCATCTCTAGCCAATGGGTTCCCTTGTGAAAGATTGACAAATTACCAGGTGTTTTTTTCATCATTGAATGATACTCAACGTTCATGACATCTTTCCAATATTTTGACTATAGGGATTCTTGGATAATAAAGGGTTCAACAGATTCAATAAATATACTCATCAAAACAAATTTTACCTCTTCTCATGCTTTAATACAAATCTATGGTCCAATGGTGGATTTATCCAATGGAGCATCAAATTTTGCATCAAGAATAATATTAGTATACCACTTGGGAATATTTTGTATTGTTCCTATGGATCATGGTCTTATTTGATCATCACCATCAACCCCATCATTAGTGGGAACATCAAATTATGTTTTCACAATAGGTGAAATATCTACATCACGTGAGTGTAGAGGAGGAGTCTCAATTTCCTTCTTCTCAAATAACTCAACATATCTACTGGTGTAGACCTTTTTGGTCTTTGGATCCATCAACCTGTACCCAAGAGCCTCTTCACTATAACCAATGAAGATGAGTTTTTGAGATTCCATATCCAACTTATTTCTATCCTTCTTAGGTATATGCATGCTAGGCTTGAAATCGAATACTCTAAGGTGTGCAACAGATGGATTCTACTTTGACCATGCTTCATGTGGAGTTAGTCCATTAAGAGCAACTATGGGTGCTCTGTTCAAAATAATACTACTATCTTTGTTGCTTCTGCCCAGAATGTCCTCACTAGTCCAAAATCATTGATCATGGAACATGTTGGTCCCATTATTGAGTTTTCATAATGTGCCTTAAAATTTTCATGTCAAATTCTACTCTGAAAATTTCATTGGTTGATTGGATGGTCTGTAAACTTGATTTCTCCAGTTGAAAACTTTAAAATGTTCATAATGTTGTTGTTTTGGCCTGTTCTGAAATAATTTTCCAAATTTACCCCCATTTGTGCCCTAATTTCTTCATTTTTATGGGCTGTGTCATTTCTCCTTTGTCAAAACGTGAAAAAACTCAAAATTCATCAAATCCTAATTTTTTGCAAGTGAAATCCCAATCCCCAGGTAAAAAAAAATGTTAAATCATGTTTCAATTGAATTAAAATCAAGAAATCTACCATCCTTGTGAAGATTTTTGATTTCTAGGGCATCATTTGAATTTTTGACATTTTGATGGTCATACAGGAGTCATCTACCCATCAGATTCATCTTTGCAACTCATCGGTGACGTGGCAGGTTCCTATTGGCCCTAGATATACAAGAAAACATTTCTAACTTGTCGCTTTTGAAATTTTGACAAAGGGAAAAATTTGATCTGCGGATCCGCTTGGTACAGTAAAGTGACTACGTGGCACATTGTGATTGGTCGAAGGATTGCTGGGTAGTGGGTTATACTTAGAAATTTTGCTTTCCTTTTGTAAAATGTTCAAAGGAACATTTTAGTCTGAAAGTCCTCATCCAATGAGAATTGGACACGTGTCTAGGAGAAGCCAAAATGGGAGAGCGGGTTTTGAAATAACTTTGAAGTTTTTAACTTCAAAAGGTAAAAGTAATTTTTTAGGCCGAAGTCCCACAACCAATGAAAAGAGGACACATGTCCAAAAGAAAGAAAGGGGGAAGCAGGTTGGTGGGAATGTTTTGAATTTTTTCCTTTGGAGGCAAAAAATTTAAAATCAAAAAATTGTCCGTTTTGCCAAATACAAAGAAATGTGAATGGAGGGGTGGAGGTTCGGAGCTCAAAGTTACTATTGGAAATTTTACAAATTTCGGCTAATGTTTCAAAGAAAAAATTGAAGGGGTGATTCCATGGCCAATCCATGTTAGACACATTGCGCATTTCAAAGAGGAAAAAAGGAGATTGTGGGCCCACAATGAGTTTTGAATTTTTCAAAATTTGGTAGGGAGGTCTGAGGGCAGAATTGGAGGTGTGGCCCCGTGATGAATCAGAGGGCACCACATGGTGAAGAAGGGAGTAGGTGTTGAAGCATGCAGAGTATTTTGAGAACATTTTTATTTTCTCAAAAAGGTGGTGAAATTCATAAAATAGGCCCACATTTTCAAGTAGGGCCCACATGTGGACACGTGGCGGGTTCAGGGGAGAAGCGGAGATTTTTTGTAAAATTTTCCAAAGGTAAATAGGGTCACAAATGCATTTCTAGAGCATGGGAGGTCGATCCAATCACATTGTGACATGTGTCCCACTTCATTCAAATGTCAAAAAGGTAGTTTTGAGCTTATTCCTTAAATGACATTATCCACGTGTACGGTTGATATTAAAAGTTGATCAAAATCAACGGATACTATGCATTTTCATTTTTGGGTGCCATGGGAGCTCCAAGGAGCTTGGAAATCACATTTCTTCATCAAAATTCATCAAACCTTATATGATTTTGAGTCCCCTTGGCCTTCTAAGAATAATGGTATCATTTTTCATGAGCTAATTTGATGATCTACGATGTTTTTGATGCATTTTTTCTTTGGACCGATGTAAAAAATGTGAAAGGTGAAAATGAAAAATTGCAGAGGTAAAAATTGAAAGGGTAAAAGGTGAAAAATGTTTGCTAAAGCATGTTGGCATGCCTAAATGCCAAAAACATGACCTTGGGATGGATAAGGATCCAAAATCATGCAATATTTTAAGATTTTTGTGCATCCCTGGCAATATGCGAGTTGTTTTACAGTTTGATGTCATTTTCATGAAATGGTGAAGGGTTTTATAACAAATTTGATCCCTTAAGCATATTATTTGCTTGGGAAGCAAGGTTCCAAATTGGCATGAGATATAAAATGTATTTTTGAAGCATTTATGGAAGGGAGGAGAGAAAAAAGACTTAGAATTTTAAAGCAAAAAGCTGTAAGAAATCCATTTCTCTAGAGAAAACCATCTGAGAGCCATTTTCAATTTCATTTTGTATCATATTTCATCATGTTGAGTTGGTTTCAGTTGTAAATCCATTAAAAGACTCTGATATTTTTCTTATAGCATTCCCTTGCTAATGTATTTGATCAAATTTTGGATTATGTGGTGTTATCTCTTGGAAAAATTTGCGCATGCTTATGTCTCAGAATTTTTTTTCCACTCCTAGATGTTCCTCCTCTTCTTTGCATGATATTTGGGTCTATCTTTCAGTTTCTATTGGCAAAAAAAAATCGAGCTACTTTTTCTGTGGGCCACCTACTTTTTATGTATCATGAAACGTATCCAAATCCAATTTATTTTTATTTACCATCCATATTATTGTAGTGCATTGAATTTATTTCCCCCATGCATATTTTTCATTTTATGTATTTCTTTTTTCCACTAAAAAACTAAAATGTGTCTATATTTAAACTCTTTGTTATATTTACATGTTGGTTTTTGTCTAGAGCCTTGTGGGCATACTTTTCATCCTTCCCCTAAACGTTTGGTGTGATCAATAATATAAGAATGAACTAATAACTCCTGATGATATATACCCAAGTGGACTATCCAAATAAATATATATGACTTTAGGTCCTCAACAATGACTATCATCCTCTCAACTCACCTAGATGACATCCATTTTCTAACAATGTTAGATATTATAAGTGTGAACTTATGTGTGAGTACTCATGAAAGTAATTTAATTTATTAGTAGTAATTCAAAAACCTAGGTAATTAGATTTATTCTATTAGTGAGGTGGTTCCACCATCACTATATAGGAAAATAAGGAGTTGGATATTCCCATTTACATGTATGGTGTATAATGCCGGAAGATCGCATATATTTATGAATGATTATTTTTCATAATGAAAAATATGCACTATTATTTCATTGGGTATCAAAAGTGAGTAAATTATAATGATATGCTCTATTTTTTTCTATAACATATGGAGTTCACTTGAATCTATATAGCTATATTAAGGTGAAAGTGGACCACTGATGTGCACACTATTATTTCCGCTTGGGCATTGATATTTTTTATTATTGTAGTAGGTGTCATTAGTCAACATAACTTGATTATTTTCTCACTCTAGTTTTTGAAATCACTTGGTTGTCACTTTACCTGTAAGTGAATTCTCATTTTTATCGATCCCTACCTATACTGGGAAAACTGGCATATGTTTTGTAGCCCAGTTGTAATCCCTCGTCAAGAAAAGTTTGAATGACTATCTATAACCATCTTCATAGATATGTGATAAGCTCAACTGTTATGTTCCATTCTATGGTGTGTTTCATCTATTTATTTTTTTTGTTGCATCTTCATACAACAGCACTAGCATCTTCATCAAGTTCTATTCTTACCGTATCCTTTATGTTTTCACTATTCATAGCTATTTATCTCACATTAATTTTTTTCACTCCTAGCTGTTCCCTCCTCTTCTTTGCATGATATTTGGGTCTATCTTTCAGTTTTCTATTTTCAATCCTAGCTACTTTTCTGTGGGCCACCTACTTTTATGTATCATGAAAGTATCCAAATCAATTTATTTTTATTTACCATCCCATATATATTTAGTGCATTGAATTTATTTCCCATGCATATTTTCATTTTATGTATTTCTTTTTTCCACAAAAAACTATGTGTCTATATTTAACCTCTTGTTATATTTTTTACATGTGGGTTTTGTCTAAGATCTTGTGCATTACTTTTCATCCTTCCCCTAAAACGTTAGTGTGATCCAAATAATATCAAGAATGAAATAATAAATAATGATGAATAATATACCCAATGTGGGACTCATCCAAATAAATATATATGAATTTAGGGTCTCAACAATGATATCATCTCTCAACTCACCTACTATTGACATACATTTCTAACAATGTTAGATATTATAAGTGTGAACTTATGTGTGAGTAATCATGAAAGTATTTAATTTATTAGTAGTAATTCAAAAACCTAGGTAATTAGATTATTATATTAGTGAGTGGTTCCAACCACTCACTAATATAGGAAAATAAGGAGTTGGATATTCACATTTACATGTATGGTGTATATGCCGAAGTATCGAATGATATTTATGAAGGATTATTTTCATAATGAAAATATGCTACTATTATTTCATTTGGTATCAAAGTGAGTAAATTATAATGATAGCCTCTATTTTTCTATAACATATGAGAGTTCACTTGAATCTATATAGCTATATTAAGTGAAAGTGGACCACTGATGTGCACACTATTATTCTCTTGGATGATTGATATTTTTTAATTATGGTAGTAGGTGTGCATATAGTCAACATAACTTGATTATTTTCTCACTCTTAGTTTTGAATCACTTGGTTGTCACTTTACATGTAGTGAATTCTCATTTTTATCGATCCACTACCTATACTGGGAATGGGCATCATGTTTTTGTATCCAAGTTGTAATCCATCATAGAAAAGTTTAGAATGAATATATATACATCTTCATAGATATGTGATAATCTCAACTGTTATGTCCATTCTATGTGTGTGTTCATCTATTTTTTTGCATCTTAATTACAACACATCTTAGCATCTTCATCAAGTTCTATGTCTTACCTTTATGTTTCACTATTCATAGCTATTTGATCTAACATTGAATTTTTTTCATGATATAAAGTCTGAGAATACATAGCCTTCTCTAATAAAGCATTGTAGAGTTGTTAAAGAGAATTTTTTTGTGTGAACTATCATGAATATCATTCCAATATTTTGTACACTCATGGTGAATCATCAATTATAATGGATTTTGGATGGTTTATAGTCTATCTAAATTGTCTCTAGGAATGGAAAATCTCATTGTAGGTGTATTTTTTGTGGCTATACAACTAATAACACCTAGATAATTTGTATCAATTTTTTAATTTTTCCTAGAAATTTTTGTTTATTGATCTTCACATTAAACTCTAATGAGTTACGTGAACCATCATCCTCGTGTTTGTTTAGTATATTATTTTTCTATATTGTGGGGGTGTCAAAATGGAAAATTTAACTCTAATAAAAAAGTATGAAGGGAAGAATTTTCATACTTGGTAGATATAAATATAGTTATAATTGATTGAAAAGGAAATTTTAGATGCTATCAAACCAAATGCAATGAAACCAACTGATGAAAATGAACTTGAAAAATAGATCATCAAGGATAAAAATTATTTTGGTACTATATGTGTTTAGGTCTACCAAAATATTACTTACAGCACAGGGACTTCAAAAAGTCTAGTAAATATATTTGGGAGTCATTAAAAGAGTTATTTAAATCTAAAGAAGAGAGTTACAAGATGACATTGAAGTAGATATTATATGGTTTAAAGATGGTAGAAGGCCTAAAAATGGAAATTCATATCAATACTTTATATTCTCTACTAAATCAGTTAGTTGATATTAATGAGAAAGTAAAATATGATGATGCTAAATAGATATTTGCAAATATTATGTCCAAGAATTTTTCTAGTTTGGTTTTTACTTTAAGAAAGATGAAAATCAATTTGGAAGGGGTGATTTCCACCTTACTTGATGAGGGAAACTCAAATGAAAAGTTTTAATATGAAGAGACAATGTATGTATGAAACAAGATGAGTACATGAGTACATCTTCAAAGAGAATAAAGTACAAGTCAAAACCTAATCCTAAAAAATAAAAAATAAATGTTGCGATTGTAAAGAGCTAGGAAATGTAATTATAAATTATAAGAAGAATAAACATGATCTCTTAGATGATAAAGTAGATCAAAGGGTTTGTTTGGGTAAAGAAAATGATTGGGAAGAATACTCAAATGATGAATATATTTCTTGTCCTAGTGGTTAATAATTTATCTTCTAAATGACTATAACTCTTACTAGAGTTTGGAGGAAGTGGAGGAAGGAGGCTAAAAAATTCCTCTCTTAACTCGCTAATGACGAGGTTGCATATTTTATATAATGGCATATTTTTTAATTTTTATGTGTTTTATAGTATAAATACAAACAAATAAATATGAGAGAAGCTAAATATATAAATCATCTGATTACCATACTTCTTCATCGATTAGTTGGTGGGAAGGTCACTAAAAGTTAAAGAGGGTATTATTATGTTATCATATGTAGGTGTATTAGTGAAAGTGTGTTTAGTTGGTGAAATATAATTCACTCGAAGTTAAAGTGAAAACTATTGAGTTTTTGTATGTAGGTGACCATGTGTAGAAGATATCTAGATTACAAGAAATACATGGTTGAAGCTTCATCTTGTAAGGACATGTATTTATGTTTCCAGTTTTTATGGTGTGTTATTTACTCATGTTCACACTAGGGGGAACATTAGATATTATTAGTGTGAAGTTATGTGTCATTAATTATGAAATCATGTAAGTTGTTAGTGGGAATATAAAAACATGTGTAATTGATTATAATATTAGTGGATAGTTCTAACCACTCACTAATATAGGAAAATAAGGAATTGGTTATTCACATGTATATCTATGTTGTATATGTTGAAGTATTATATGATAGTTATGAAAGATTATTTTCATTGTGAAAATATGCTACTCTAATTTTAAACAAATCACAATTAGAGGGTAAAGAAATTCACTTCCACATGAATCAATGGAAATTTAATTTTTCTAAACACAAATTATTGTAGTATTTTTGCTTGGGGATTATTAGAAACATCATCTGACTAATGTAACCTAGAATAATAAGAATTTTTAGGAAGAATAAATAAACCTATAATAGTATCTACCATCCCCCCCACATTTTGGGAAAGGTTAGTTTGGTCCCATAAGGTGAAAATGTAAAAATAAGACTCTCGGAACCCTAAAAAATGATGTTAATTGATGCTTATTTCTACATTGCATTCAATACCATCATGAGAAAACCATCAATATTTATGAAAGTTTTAGAAAGGATTTTGTATATTGACCCAGTGAAAATTTTTATGTTTAGACAAAACATTCATATCTACCACATACTGCAAGAACTTTCATTTCAAAGTGTGATAATTTTTTATCTTGGGAATCTTAGAGACATCATCTAATTGATGTGACCTAGAAGGATATGGATTATTGGGAAGGAAAAAATTCCTCTAGTAGTATCTACTAACCCACCAAAACATGCAAGAACTATTATTTTTGTTTGTTGAGGTGTAGATAGAAAAATAATATTTTGTACACCCTAACATTGAAGCTAATTGATAATTTATACAACATATTGTTTTTCATCTCCATAAGAAAAAATTGGTAGTTGGGATAAAATGATAGCTATATTTTTAGATTGACCTAATGTCACATGTAGATTTAGAAAAAAAATACATAGCTACTACAGATTGCAAGAAATTTATAATAAAAGTGTGATAGTTTTTTATTTGAGGAATCTTAAGAGACATCATCTAACCAATGCAACCGAGAATAATTGAGATGTTTTAGAAGTGAAAAAAAACCTCAATTAGAATCTACCAACCCACCTAGATGAATGAGAACTATCAATTTGGTCCCACAAGGCATGGATGGTAAAATAACACTCTCGACACCCTAACATTAAAGTTAATTGACAATTATTAGAACCTTATGTTAGATACCACCACAATATAACCATTGTTAATTATGAGAAACTAAGAAAATATGATATAGATTGACCCAATGATCAATTATATGCTTATAAAAAAACATTCATATCTATCACAAATTGTAGACACTAAAATTAGGTCACACTCCCCCTTCGTCCCTCGACATATAAGCCACCCTTTATTACATCTACCTAGCCATGACCCCCTTCACCTTACTAATAATAATTTAATTAATTTAATTAAATTAATTAATTACCCTAACTATATTTATTATTTAAATAATATCTACACAAACACTTCACTTAGACACCTCACCAAGCTAACTCAACCTAAGACCTATTCTTAGCAAGTTACCATAACTAACTGAGACTTACCCAAACCCTAAGAAACAATGCCTACATTCCCTCTAACCACATTCCCACATGCTCACAAGAAGCTCCTAGTCTAATCCATGGGATAACCACACAAGATCTGAGGAAATCAAGAGGATCTCCCTAAGCTTAGTAAACCTAGAAAATCCCGCCTTAACCGACGTCGGTTATCCCTAACTACCACCAGTTAAGCCAGACTGTCATCGGTTACCCCTTTTAACCCAAAAAAACCTTATTCTCAAGGTTGGAACTTGGAACTTGGAACTTGGAAGCAAGAAATTTGACAAGCAAGAACAAAATATCAAATAGATAATGCATCTTCAGAGAGCCAATTCTAGCAAGAACTCACATACAAGGAAGGAGATTGAGGATCTTCTCCTACAAAACCTTCAAAGGAGACCAAAACCCCATTTTGTGACATTTCTAGTTCTCACAGTAACCGACGCCGGTTATACCTAACCGTGGTCGGTCACCCCTGACCGATGTCGGTCTCTGTGTTTTCCCACACAACCTTAAACAAAGACCTATACACCTAATTTTACCTCACCCTCACTCACTTGTGACCTACCCGAGACCTCTTTCAAATCTGCAGAACCCATAACCAACCATTTAACCTGTGGATTCTATCCTAGCTTAGCTTGTTAGATTAGATCTATTTTCTTATTGTGTTTTTAAGTGAGATACCTGAATCATTTCAAAATAAAAATAGTATTTACCTTGTTTTCAGCATCAATTTGTTTAAAATAGTGGACTGATAGCCATCTAGAAAGTATCACTCTTCCCGGATCTAGCTCACACTAGGCAGTTCACTGCCCATATTGTTTAATTATTTTTGGTGGTTTTACTTTCATTATAGGTAGTTCCTCCTAGCCAAAAGGAATCTCTCACAATCAGCTATGGATTTGGAAGTTATACGAATGCAACAACCCATCAACCAACATTTGAACAGGTATTCCTCCTATGCCCGTTACCCTATCTGTTTCATCAAAAATTCAAAGAAACAATCTAAGAAAAAGGTGAAACATTTTGACACGCCTGGTGGGACCCATTCGGGGTTCCTTGCATTCATTCATTTCTAGGTGAAAAGTTACATGTTTGTTTCCTTTCCAAAAGGTTCTTACATTTAAATTTCTCCCCTCGAATCATCTCTTCTTCTATTGTCTAAAAGTAATCGTAGTTTGGTGCTTAAAATGAACACTTCTTCCCTTTCATTAGCATTGCATTAGTGAAAGATCATACTTTCTCCTATTCATCTTATTGTGTCGTCCAATTTCACATTTTTTATTTGGGTTTTAAAATCATTGCATTTCATTATGATTTTCTGCATTAGATCACATTTAATGAGGGAAACCTATACACTAGAGGTCATTACTAGCTGATAGTTGACAAACGAATCATAGAAAAGCACTTCTATCCTTTTCTCTTTCTCTGAGTCTTGCCAAATCACACAAAAATTCAAATACATACATTCTTAAACAACATCTTACCTGGAAGAAGCTATAGGTGATCACATGATCACAACATAATGGGCACCCATCTCGCTGCTCTGTCGAGTCATACTTCAGAGTGAAGCCTACCCCCACCATAATAAACCTTAAACCTCACCCTATAGATCTCCTTCTTTGTAGGAAGCCATCCTCACCAAAAACTCTATTTCATAATTCATGTGTCAGTCCCCTAATAACATAATCTAAACAAACATAATAGAATAGGCACTCTAGGAATGTTCTTTTTTAGTGTTATGCTTGATTTGCATTTTGAGGTGAGAGCTTTCGATCATTATTTTTTTCTTTCCTCGCACACTCCCAATAATAGTCGGTGTATTCTAAATTCACCTGAGTGTGAATGGGCCATATTACCATCATTCCCAGAATTTTGGGTCTAATTTCACATCAAATTCTAAATCACAACCATTTTTCTCGTCACTATTTCAATCTCACAGTAATCGTCATCGGTTACATCTAACCATTATCAGTTAAACTCAACCGACGTCAATTCCAGGTCCTTTTGCTAACCTACTCAAAAGGAAATTTTCACTTCACTTTCTTCCACTTTCCACAGTCTCTGTCATTGTCATTTTTCCCATTAACATTTTACACATCCCCAGTTTTCGAATACTTGTCATATTTTGCCTTCTGCCTCACTGTTTACTCACTGTCCATTTTCTATAGTGACCGGCAGTGGTTACCCTTGACCGATGTTGGTTTTCCCTAACCGGCATCGATGAGCCTGTTTCACATTCCACCCACCATTTGTTACTTCATCCATTTTTTATCACCAGATTCACCTATTCCTACTATTCTCTATATTATTTACAAAGAAGCAACCCCACCTGATTAGTACTAGTTCACATGGTACTGACCCAAAAACAAGCGAACGCCCTCATGTTCCATGCTAGTTTCCAACCGCTCCCACCTAGTCCTTCACCACCCTATATTTTATCACCAGCCATGGATCCTATCCAGCCTACTAATATTGCTACCAGAGATATGGAGTTCACACAACTCCTTGACCAAAACCCTACTGCCTTATAGTTTTACCTCTCCCATTTGTCCACTTGAGATGCCTCGTGTCAATTGATATAAGACATGCCCGTATATATCCCCTTGACAGTCACATCCACCTCCACCTCAACCCCATCTGGCTCCATGCTACCTGCATCCACCTTACCCCCAGTCATTTCGCAGTTAGGTCCTATACCTGCTATGACTACCACATCTATTACCTCTGTGGCACCCATTACATCCACCATACCCTTGACGATTAACCCAAACACAACCTCATCCACCCCCCATGTCTCACACATACTTGTGGCTACGTTCCCACCTCTAGTCTCGGTGACCTCTACCCCATTTCAGAATGTAGTTCTTTCCATTCCACAATCATTAGTCCTTATTGCCACTAGGGTTACCACGACCCTTCCTCTCCCATATACATACTACCAACAACTGCTTGTTTCATCTATCATTCATTTCGGGTACGTACCCCATATTTCATTGCCTTCTTCTCCACCACCTTACATGGCAGCGCCATACACTGGAATGCCACCCCCATTATACACCCAAAAACAACCTCCTCACGTTATAGGAGGCATCCAATCATCACAACCTAGCAATAACCTAATTAAATTGATGATGGATAAGACACAGACATTAGAGGCATCGGTTTCCAGCTCTCGTAAAACTCTTACCTATGGTGAGATTTGCAATGATCCTATTCACCCATCCATTCCTATCTATTCATACCCTGTGCATTAGGAAATGCCTAAATTCAACCACCTCAAGAGTAAGGAAGACCCATAACAACATTTGCACTTGTTTAAACACAGATGTTATTTGATTTCTCATGATGATGCCTTACTTTTGCAAACTTTTCCCATGTCGCTCACTAGACCTACATTAGACTGGTATAGTGGGTTACCCAAACACTCCATATTTTCATTCAATCAGGTTGCCCAAGCTTTTTGGATCATTTCTCTATCAATATCACCAAGAAAGATACCATGACCGATCTATATTCCACACATCAGTATGAGGATGAATCTATCACATATTTTTTTTCTCGCTAGCGCAACCTAATCAATCAACTTACCTTTCAACTACCACAAACTGAAATCATTGAGCTCTTTACCTGAGCTTACGCCAGACATATCTCCCTAACCTTGCAGGTCCAAACTTTCAAAACATTCGATGAGGCATTCACTATGGCACAAAATTTAGAGATTCGGGCCATCAAAGAAAAGAAAATCTAATTACGAAATAAGAATTCCGCATTCAAGTCGACTGAAACCTCTTCTTATTCCAAACCACCAACCAATTATTCAAAAGCTAAAGGTACCACTAACGCAGTGGTACTCAAGGCCAGCCCAGCTCATCCGTCTAATTAGGCTACACTCTCATCTAATCTATCACTCATTTAGGATTTTTGATTCAGACAAGAGTAACAAAAATATACCTCAATTGGGGAACCTTACTCTTCTATTTTAGAAAATCTTATCAAAGCTGGCACCATCACCCTTCCACCCATAAAACCATACACTAGTTTTGACCCTGCTCACCTCATGTCTGCATGGTATAAGGAACAAGATTTCTATAACTATCACTGAGTGAAAGGTCATAGTGACAACAACATCATCACTTTTAAGAATATTGTCCAAGAAATGGTCAAGAAAGGTGAGCTAACTGTGGATAATACCAATTCTACCCCCAACCAAAATCTACAAATCTTTAAAAAACCATTTCCCAATCATGCCCCTTCATCCAATCAAACTGGTGAGACATCCACTCATGATACCCATACTCATGAGGTTCATGCGATATTTAACGAGGTACTTGACACATCTCAATTACATCATATCCCTTTCATAGAGGAAATCCTAGCCCGAAATCCTCCTTCCACATTGGAACCAACCGTCACTATTCCTTCACCAATAGAAGAAAACCCTTCATATCCTACATCACCTATGGAGGAGTCTTCTACTAACATTGAGACCATCTCACCCCTAGCTTTTCCACTTAGCAAACCTTTACCTACCATACCTCCTTCACCCATAGAGGAGCACCCATTACCTCCTCCACCCATAGAAGAGCACCTATTACCTCCTCCACCCACAAAGGAGCACCCATCACCTCCTCCATCTATAGAGGAGAACCTATCTGTTTCTCCACTTATTGAGGAACTCCCATCATCTCTTCCACCCGTCATAGACCCGGTGGAGATACCTTTGTCTCTTGGTGAATATTCTCCATGAGCTACCCAACATCCAACAGACCTACTTTCATCTCTCTTACCCATAGAAGCTGAAGCTGGCTGATTCCCCATCTCTAAGATGAATTTTATGGGAATTCCCATTAGGTATTCACCAACTCCACCCACAAACATGCCATTCTCATGTTTGGTCGATCACTTGGATTATGTGGATAGAGCTTTATTATGGGGTAGCCTCTTACTCCCTATCTCAACACAAATGTAGAGATCCCTTGATGACACCTCCACTATCTACCCAAGCACATTTCCACCCATCAAACCACATATAACCACTGTTGTCACAACCCCTTCCATGATATCTATTAACACTCACACCACACCCTTACCTATAACTTGACTTATGCCTAAACCAAAACCCATACCCACAATATTTACCTCCACTAAACCTATTACCACTTTAGGGGTTACCCCGACCACCAGCCTTACTCATCCACCTATTAAACTAGATTTAGCTACATCCTCCAACGTTAAAACCACACCTACTCTAACACCCAAACTAAAGAAACAAAATCATTGACCTCATATCCCTACCACACCAATCACACCTGCACGTGTACCGTCTACCTTAAGAACCTCAGCTGCCCAACATGGTCAAGCACACCTCACCCATTCATAACCCAATAACACAACCACCCATTCCTACCTCACAAATCTCTAACCTACCCAGGCACACAACATGACTCATATCCTCACTTGCAGTCTCTTTACCACCAATACCTCTGATACCTTCATCCATTCCTTCACTACCCACTACACTTCAGTCATTGTCTGTCACACCTCAAGCATGACCCGTGTCATCTACCTTCATAGAACCCCCATTATCCTCATGGGGAACTTGCCCTCTCCTCCATCTGCTTTCCCTCATCAACCTTGTACACTCACATCACCTTTACCCAATAAGGTGCACCCAAAAAACAAAACCCCATTACCACACAACAAGGTAGTTAAAACAAAACCACACCCTCCTACCTTTCCATTTACTATACCCCTACCCAAACGAACCCGACATATACCTCAAACCAAAACTCGACCTCTTCCTAAAATTGTAAAAACAATTCCTCGACAACTGACCACCCCTACACCAAAACCCACATTTACTGCCCATTGTGATCCACTAGTAGGGTCCTATGCCAAAATTTTAACTAACCTCCTTGATACTTCTGTTATCACATTACCATCACTTCGACCTTACGACCCCCTCAAACCGAAGCCAAAGGGGTTTGATGATACCAAAATTTATGCATACCATCGTGTGCCAGGGCATGATATGGAAAACTACAAGGCCTTGAAAACCATCCTTATCCAATTGTGTCCATCGGAAAGCAACTTTGATGACGATGACCTTCTAGATGAGGACCCTAATTCACCTATAGCCATTCCCACACTACCCACTCAACAACCACAACCTCCACCCTCACAACTCCCAGAACCACACACAAAGTTTGAAATTAATATGGTTCACATTAGAGAACTTTCCACACCACCATCCAAATGTCATTACACCTGACTGACCTCATAGGGTTTTTCTCCTCCCGTAGGTTTTTTCCCTTCATGTCATTATACCACTTACCCTACACCTTCTCCATTTGATAAATTCCCTCAAATCAACATGGTGCATGTCACTACATGTGTGTAAAAGGGTAAAGAAAAGGCAGTTGACCCACCAATGAATCCTATACCCAACATACCATCTACCACCATACCTAAAATAACTATCTATGGCCCTACATACCCCATTTCTAATGGTGTCACACATCGCACCATGCTCAAACAATTACACCAATCTCCACTAAAAATTTCCTTATATGACCTCATCCAAACCTCAGAATCCCATTGTCAAGCCCTCATGGAGGTTCTTCAATATATCAAGGTTTTACCCAATGACCCTACACCATAGCCTCCATTATCACACCCCATCATGTAGCCTCCCTCACGAAATTACCACCTTCATCCTCACCTCACCTTATTCACCAAGTGGCCTCCCTTAGCTTCTCAGAGGCAGAGATTGCGCCATACCAAAATGATGACCTAGACCTAGCACTCTTCGTCTTTACACACATTGATGACATATAGGTATGTCATGTGATGATTGATGGAGGCGCTAGCATTAACATCATTTCATCCCATGCATTTTCTCAAATGCGCATAACTGACAATTGCATACATAAACATCCAATCATTTTGTGTTCATTCAACGATGCTATCACCTCCACACTAAGCACTATCATCCTTCACATTCACGTGGGCCCCTGCACTATTCTTGAATTGTTTTATGTTTTGGAGGGGGAATTCCAATATAACTTCTTGCTTGGTAGACCCTGGATCCGTGACATGAATTGTGTTCCCTCCACTTTGCATCGTTGCGTAAAGTTTGAACACGAAGGACACACTTATACCATTTCAGGTGACCCATCACCTTTCAAAACATGCAACATGCTTTACCAACCCAATGATGTCCTGATACTAGTCAAGCCATCTACTTCCACAACCAATACAGCTTCACCTACACCTACACCCACACCTACCAGTATAGCCACTCCTTTCACCACACATGCCTCCTCCATGCCTACCTCTACCATAACCTCCATGGCTGACCCATTAGTTTCCCAATCTATTAACACCACCTCTACATCGACCTCTGACACATCATCCATACCAACTACCCACATACCAACCATTCATCCCTTGGAAGGTTTTTTTCAATTCCTCACTCTAGGGGATTACCGCCTATATAGTGTCAACACCTTCCTTGCTCCACACGAGTATGGAAGCCTTCACCAACACCCTCGCTATGATCACCATATAGGAGAATGCCTCCTTTATGGTTCTCCTCATCTTCATACTAGTCTCACTTATGGGGGTCTTAATACTACCACCATCACAACCCCACCCATTTTCTGTTGACTTCTAATCACTTACCAATCTTTGTTTCGCCCACACCTTCCTGCACTACTGTGCGTGGAAGGTTTTTAGTTTTGGATTTTACGAGAAAGGCCACCATACCATTATTCCATGTACTGCCCACAAATATAATGACCGAAGTGGTATTGGCTTCCCCAACCCTTCTACCAAATAGGCCCACATTGAATTCATTGAGGACCCTAGCCCTTCTCCACCTTCATCACCACTCTCAGTGACTGAGTCAATGGATCCTGAATCTATCCCTCCTAAATTTTTTTTTCATAAACACCATTTCCTTGGGGCCTTTGACTTATCAACATGAAGGCAAGGCCCATTCCACTCTCCCATTCCTGTATCCTAAGATGATCGACGATGACACACTGACCATTAACATCATTCAATGTCATGATGATGAATCTATAGTCACCTACCTTGGTGCAGAAAAATCATATATTCATCGGTTGTTACCCTCTAAGATGCAAACCATGTTAAATGAATCAACTATTGAGATCAACATTCATACTCAGGATGACCCACACATCCTAAAGATCAGACAATCTTTAGATGTTGTTGAACAGGAAAAAATCACTTCCTTTCTCCGAGCTCATAACCACACTTTCGCTTGGTCTTATGTAGACATGCTTGGTATTGACCCCACCATAGTGGTCCACAATATCGTAACCATGCCTAATGCCAAACCTATCATAGAAAAGCAGAGGAAAATGCACCCTTGTATTACCCTTCTCGTTAAAGAAGAAATTTAGCATTTTCTTTCTGTTTCCTTCATCTTACCCATTGATTATCCTCATTGGATTTCTAACATTTTCCCTATTACTAAAGTAACATGGGGAATCTGCATTTACATGGACTTCCGAGACCTAAACCTCACCTACCTGAAAGATGAATTTCCCTTTCTTGGTATTGATCAACTAGTGGATCTTACCATGGGTCACGAGATTATCTCACTCATGGATGGTTTCTCAGGTTATAACCAAATTTTTCTTGCCCCAAAAGATCAGCATAAGACTGCATTCATTACCCCTTGGGGAACCTTTTTCTATTGAGTCATGCCTTTTGGCCTTAAAAACATTGGTGCTACATATCAACATGCTCTAACTTACATCATTCATGACATCATGCATCACATATTGGAAGATTACATGGATGAACTCTTGGCTAAATCTAAATGCCACGCTGAGCACCTCACTGTCCTCAAAACCATCTTTGATCGCCTCATTAAATATTATGTCCGCCTTCAACCTAAAACGTGCATCTTCATGGTTCTCTCAAGAAAACTCGTAGGATTTATTATTTCCCTCTGTGGTATAGAAGTTGACCCTACTAAAGTCAAGGCCATTCTAGAAATTCCTCTACCCACTAACCTTAAACAACTCTATAGCATGCAAGGTAAATTGTAGTCCATTTGCCATTTCATTTCACAATTATTGGTTTGGTGTTAACCATTTCATCATCTTCTTAGGAAGGATGTCTCCTTTAAGTGGGATGATGACTGTCATAAATCTTTTGAGGCCCTAAAACAATACCTTCTCCAACCACTCTTACTCATTCCACTGAAAGATGATCAACCTTTTTACCTATACATATCAGCTACTAATCATTCCCTGGGAGCCATGCTCGCTCATCACGATGAACAACATAGGGAGCAGGTAGTTTATTACATAATCCGTACTCTTTTGGACTAGAAACCTGATACAAATATCTAGAAAATCTTTTCTTAGCCTTAGTTTTTGTTGCCACCAAACTCCGCCATTACCTACTCAACCAAAAAACCTATGTTGTGACCAACACTGACCCTTTACACTTCATGTATGCCAAACCCTATCAAAATCAACACACCTCGTGATGGCTTATGTTGTTAGCTAATATTGAACTCGAATTCATTCACCAAAAGTACATTAAGGGCCAAGCTATCATTGACCAACTGGCTGATGCACCTATTGCCAGGGACCAACCCTCTAATTTTGACTTTCTCGATGAATCCATTACTACCCTTTCCCTAGATGAACCCCCTTACCAAATGACACTATTCTTTGATGGTTCCAAGTGTCAACATGGGAAAGGCTGGTGTTATCCTCATCCCTCTGAATGGAGAACCCATTCCTTTGTCTTTCAAACTAGACTTTGAATGCACCAACAATATTGCCGAGTACGAAGTGCTCATACTAGGTCTCCAGACCGCCTATGCCCTCAATGTCAAATCAATCCACATATTTGGTGATTCACAATTGGTCATAAACCAAGTCAATGGTATGTACCAATGTTGTAACGAGATAATTCAAAAGTATAAAAATCATATAGACATACTTTTGACCACCTTTGATCATTACACCCTTCAAACCATCCCACAGTCAAACAACAAATTTGTAGACACTATGGCCTACTTAGCTTCCCAAATATGTGATTCACATACCAATTCTACAATGACTCCAATCACCTTCTTATTTACCTCACGATGTTTACTTAATCGAAAATGACACCCTCAACCTAAGTGACTTTTTGTATAAACAATACTCTGATTACATTTCCCTCTCCATCTTACCTCCTAATCTCACCCGTAACAGACAACACACATTCCTTAAGAAGGTCTCCTATTTCATTATCTTGGGGGGACTCCTCTATAAGTGCGGATTTGATGTTATTCTCTTACAATGCCTCACAAGTGCTAAAATTCCCTATACCATGAAGGAGGTTCATGATGGCATATGTGGAGGTCACTTTAGTGGCCATGTTGTTGCTAAGCATATTCTTCACCTAGGCTATTACTAGCCGACCCTTAACCATGGTTGTGGTGACTATGTCAAATGTTGTGTGAAATGTCAACAACATTCTAACCTTTATCATACACCCAGCCATGCCTTATAGATCACTTGTGACCTATGGCCCTTCTCTCAATGGGGTTTAGATCTTGTCGAAGAAATCAACCCTCATTCTTCCCAATGCCATCAATGGATCCTAACTACTACCGAATACTACACAAAATGGGTGGAAGCCATACTGCTCATCTCCAAGAAAGCTGAGAAAATATGTCAGTTCATTAACCATCACATCATTTTTCAATTTGGTGTCCCTCATCACCTCATTATTGACAATGGAAAAAAATTCAAAAATAAAACATTACAAAAAATTTACGACGCCTTCGGAACTCATCTTAGTTTCTCCTCACCTTATTACCCACAAACCAATGGCCAAGCCAAATCTATTAACAAAACCCTCAATAAAATTCTCGTGAAAGTGGTTGATGATACTAGGAAGGATTGGCATACCGCACTAGTATTCACACTGCCACTGCAGCTACACCCTTTTCACTAGTCTACAGTACCGAGGCTGTTCTACCTCTCGAATTCTAGATCCCCTCACTTCACATTTCTCTCAATGATATGCTTACTGATGATGAATTTCGTCAGGACTGCTTAGCGCAACTATAGTTATTAGACAAATGTCACCTTAACACTCTGGATCACCTTCAAGTTTATCAACAATGTATCAAACATGCTTATGAAAAACATGTTCATGAATGAACCTTCCAAGTCAGTGACCTTGTTTTGAAATAAAATCAACACATAACCAACGCATAGAAAAGAAAACGGGGCAAATTTTCTCCTAATTGGCTTGGACCATACATCATAACTCATACCTACGGATCAGGTGCCTATCATTTTTCCTCGCTTGAGGGTAAACCCAAACCTGTGCCCCTTAATGCATTACATCTTCGACCATTCTATTATTGACTCGTTGTCCTACCTCACCATGTGTCTCTTTACCAGCTTGTCCCTTGAGCGCTATCCACTCCATCCATCTCCCTAATGATTAAACTAGAATCATGTGATTACTCATCACCCTTTTTCCTTATCTTAAATATGTGCACCACGGCTCTGCACATGGCATGATTCTCATGGATACTTTTCATATTCTTTTAAATGAGATCCCATGTTCATTCACCCTTGCCTTCTCAACAAGAACCAAATGCTTTTTTATAGTCTCGTCCATGACTTAAAAGCCAAAAAAAAAGATGAATCCCTCAAAAGGACATCTTCCAAAATAAGGAATCAACTCCTTGATTCAAAATTCCAATATAAAATATGAATCCCTCAAAAGTAAATCTTCTGCCTTTAATTTTCACTATGAGTAGATTGCTCCCTCGAAGGAAAAATATAAAAATCTTGTAACTCTCTACATAGTATTTTCAAAAAGAGGACTATTTTTCTAAAAATTCAAAATTCAGAATCTTCTCACATTGATAAGCTTCACGAAGACCTCAAGGAGACATATATTCCACCCATATAGAATTCCTGCATCGATCAATCTATCTACAAAAGAAAAAGAAAAAGAAAAAAAATCTTTTTCGTCATGGACTTGCTTATTGTGATCTTGGCTCTATTGCCCATGACATTCCTTTTCCCATTTTTTGACCCAATTACCTTCACCTCCTCGCATGTTGTCATTTCACCTCATACTACCTTGAGGGACCCACTGAACCTATGACATTTGGTGATTCTGTGACTATTCTTCACCTTTAGAGTAATCAATCATGTAATGTCTTTGGGGTCTTATGTTCATTAGCCTATCTATAGATGTGTTTCATACGTTTTGATTCTTGCCAATTAGGTGGCTTTCTTACCCCCTCTTATCTTTTCTCTTCTTCATTACCTTTTGATCTTCTTATACAAGATTTGGTCCTTGATGCTTACCTTTTGGGGTCATCCTCCACTTTTGCCATATTCGCCCTCACCTATAACATTTTTACTATCATCTACCCCCGCCTATTAAACCCAACCCCACAACATGACCACAAACCTACCAACTCATTTTCATCTTCTTCCCTAGCTTATGGGAGAACTACATTGGTCTGAGGTCCCTTTTCACTGGGACTATGTAAGCAGCACTTCCAAGGCATGGAGCCCTAGAAGGTTAGCTTGGCCACTCTTTACCCTAACCATTTTCCCCACGTTTACCTAATTTCTTGTTCATATCAAAAACCTCAGTATCTATACTATATACCACATCCCTTTTACCACTTATATTATTTCACATTTTCATCAATAACCAACATTTTCCACATTTTAAACCATCTCATGTATTTATATTGCCATTTGTTATCAAAATACCAAAATGAATCAACCATGCCTAACTAACCTGACTCAATCCATGCCTAACAACTTGACTCCACCATGCCTATAACTTGAATCCAACATGCCTAACCAACCTAACTCAACCATGCTTATAACCTAACTCAACCATGCCTAAACAACCTAACTCGATTCATGCCTAACAACCTGACTCAATCCATCCCTAACCAACCTAACTCGATCCATGCCTAACTCACCTAATTTCCACCCATACAAAGTAAAAAATCCATATCTCATCTAACACAAGCCATAAACCAATATCTCATAAACACATCAACACATCATCAAATACGTTGTCTCTCCTCATATATACATGTGTGTATCAATACCATGTACACCTGTATCACATAAATTTGTATCTCTAAAATAATCATCATCGGCTCGTAGGATGCTATCCAATACAAAAATCTCTTCGGCTTGTAGGCTGATATCATGTACAAAAAAATTGTAATTACAAATAAATCTTCATCACGTAGGTTGGTCTCATATATAATACATATAAAATGAATCGACACATAGGCCAGTCCACAACAGGTCAATCGTATCCCCATCTAATGTCGGGGAATGGTCATTGTGACTGTGTCTCTCCTGACCCCTCTACCACACCTGTCTAGGGTTCAGCACCTACCTCACCTCCTGCTGATGGCCCCTCACCTGGGGCTGGCCTCTGCAAACTATTGACCTCACCACGACCCTATCCCTGGGCTCACCAGCCCCTTGTACTCTCCACACTGTGAATGGAGGATCTAGTCCCCTCAATGGAGGCTTGCTATACTCTGTACTTGGCATAGGAGGGCACATCTATCCTGACAGCTAACAAATGATCCTACTAATATTGTGCCTCTCCTAGGGCATCTCTGAACCTGGCTATGGGCACTATCTGTGGAGGTGCTGTGGGTCCCGCTACCTACATGGGTACCTATACAATGGGACCCTATCCCTGAACCTGCACTGAACCCTGTGCTGGTACTAGAACCTAAGTCGGCCCTAGAATCTATGCTTGTACCTGTAACTAGGCCTATAGGGTAGTAATCTATACATGTGCTATTGTCAGCCGGCCCTGCAGACCCATAACCTGCCCCTGCGCTATGGCTAACTGGCCCTGTAAAGCCTACACCTGAGCCTTTAGGGTGGCTATCTACCCTCCATCTCCACCTACCTCCTCTCTACCTCCATCTCCCCCTGCCTCTTCCTATGTAGGTACCTATCCCTGCCCTACCTGTGCATGCAGCATCACTATCTGAGCTTGTAATGTGGCAACCTATGCCTCTGTACCTATCAGCTACCCCTGCATGATCCCCAACTACGTCACCAAAGTAACAACCTGTCCCTGTAGGGCGTCTCTCTAAACAATGATGGTGGCTAAGTCTGGCTGCCCCAGCCTCAGTGGTACGGCTCTTAGCTATGACGCCCACCACTACTTGTACCCGTCTGTAACCCCAACATCATCAATCTAAGTATCTACATGCTACTCTTCATGTCTAGTTGACACTATGGGTCATGGTGGAGACATATGTCTCTCCACATCATCTCTCTGGTACTGAGGGAATGGAGGAGGTACACCCTGGACTAATCCAAACTAGTTTCTAACCCACTCTAAAGGTATCCCCTCCTACTCTCCCACTCTCCTCCCCTCTATCCATAGATGTATCTGTCGCCCAACTAGCTCCATGGCCATCTGTCTGTATGAAGGGAACCCCACATACGTCATCCAAATGATATCCACCCTAAACAGCCTCTCCAACAACCTCCTGTAATAAGCTACATCATGCATAGCTCTGGCACCTCGGGCCTCTCCCATGGCCGGTACCCAGCACTTGTACCCCACTCTAAAAAATCTCCATGGGAATGCATCTACCTGGGGCATCCCCACTTGTCGAACAAAAAAAATGTGCTCGTACACCCAATAATGTAGTAGTATGACACAACAGATGCTGAACCTCTGCAGTCACCCATAGGCCCATAGCTCTTTATACACCTGTATCAGCAATGTAGGTACCCATGTGAACAGTGTCTAATGTATCATCATGTCATAGAGGACTCCCATCAGAGGCCTAGGGAATATCCCCCCCTCTACATCTAGTAGTGCAAAGTAGCACACTACCTCCATCACAAGTACCACTAATCTCATATCCTCTGGATGAGCTCTATACATCGCTCCATAGCTAATGCTAGTGTTAAGGAATGTCAAGTCTGCTACACTCTCACCAAAAATGAGTGCTAGTAACTCCTCATATTCCTCTAAAGAGATAGAATAAATCTGGGCCCCCAATATGGGCAACCGCAGGATCCTGTGGACGTTCTCCAGGGTGATCATCATCTCACCCATCGGCAAATGGAAGGTATTGGTCACCGAGTCCCATCTATCGATGAGGGAAACCATAAGACTCACCTCTCAGACTACATTCCAGTAGCACCTCACCCCTATCAATCCCACCTCTGCAACATGTTGCCACTCTACCTAGGTCACTCTTGCTTGTGCTCTCAATAACAAGGGTGGCACCTGGGGCTCTCATCCACAACTCATCTCTCACCTACACCCAACAAACACTATGTATTAGTATACCTTTCCCACCTTACCTATTTTACCCCACATCTCGACCTAATCTATTTCCCCACCCCTATCCCATTGGCCTTGTAGCTCAACCAAATCTACCCACACCCATCCACCTGAACCTATCTACCCTAACCTTCACCTAAATCTACCCAAACTCATCCACCTGACACTATCTACCCTAACCCTTACCCAAACCTACCCAAATATATCTACCCAAACCTCTCTAACCTAACTTGAACCCAAACCTAGGTTAACTAGTGTCGGTTATCATCAACTGACCCCAGTTATCCCTTGACTGACCACAGTCTCCATTTGACCGGCATCGGTCACTGTTCTTATGACCGATAGTGGACTCTACCCACCGACATCGGCCACAAGATGACCAATGTTGGTTCCTATTGCACCACCCACCCTGACTTTCCAACCCTACTTTTTACCTTCCTCGACATTCTACCCACCCAAATCCCTCTTTACACCCTTAATTATTCCTACATTACGCTTTTTCCCTACCCCCTACCCTTTAATATTACCTTTTCCCTCTCTTTTTCCCATTTTGAAATTATTTCCCCCCAACCCCTCCCCCATTTTTTTAATATTGTCTACATTTTTCATTAAATTAACTCAAAAAACAAAACCAAAGGTTCAAATCCTACCTGATCTTGTTGCCACCATCATGGCAGAACCTCTGGCCTCCGTGCCACTCCTCTCGAGCCCTCTCTGGCCTCCGCCATCCTCAACTCACCTCTGACTCTCCAACTAATCCACTCAATCCACCTAATCTCATGACCCCACCTCTCACCCAATCAATCTCAACTATGTGGCTCGCCAACCAAGCTCTCTGTTGTACTCTTTTTTTCTCTTCCTCTTTTCTCTCTTCTTGTCCTTTTCTCCATTTCCAACTGCATAAATGAATTTTCAAACCGTGGGTCTTTCACTTTTTATACCCTACCTTACTCGACCGATGTCGGTTAACCCTTAACTGCTTCTAGTTTGATGCCCTAGACTACTGTCGTTGGTTCCCCTACACCATCATCAGTTCATACCAACCAATGTCAGTTACCTTACGTACTCATTGTCCTCACATTGACCTCATTTTCCTTACCTCCTATTTATTTTTCCTCCCCTACACCTACCTAGACCACTTTACCTTCACCTCTGGTCCTCCACCTTCTTCAACCTCCTCACATCCATTGTTGACACCTCATTATTTTACCCCTACCTCAGCCTTACCCATGTCGTGACCTAGATTAGACCTAAACCCTCGCTAGTGACCTTTGACCTCATGTGTTCGCTATACCTTGTGGAACTGTAACCTGTATTGATTGACCTAAAGACCTTACCTAGCCTATTTCCATGACCATTTATCCTGAATCTACCTTTGGTGTACCGAAATATACCTATACATTCCTGCAGCTAACCTACATTGTGATTCCTGATCTTATCCTATACCTTGGATACCACATTCACTTCAACCTTGTTTGGATAAACCTATCGACCTTAGATG
The DNA here is from genome assembly GCA_019776745.2 of Taxus chinensis. NCBI lineage: Eukaryota > Viridiplantae > Streptophyta > Pinopsida > Cupressales > Taxaceae > Taxus > Taxus chinensis. The sequence goes on from CM034157.1 coordinate 354,972,386, forward strand.
ATGTAGATTTTTCCTACTCTTCAACCCGGTAGTGTGCTACAGTTTATACGTGAGTGTGCATTTGACTACTGCTACCTTTAACCCTGACCCATTACCTAAATCACCCGAGTAGACCTTTCACCCTCTTCCTCTACACCCACTTACCTTTTCCTCACATTTAACTTTTATCAAACCACTCACCACTTCAACCTACTACCTCATCAGTTCCTGGTTTGAGGGGGATCACCTTCACCCACACATGGGGCAACCACATCTTATTTTTGGTAGCATCGCTTACCAATACAAGCTACGCAACAAAAAGGGGCAAAATGTAGACACTAAAATTAGGTCACGCTCTCCCTTCATCCCTTAACATATAAGCCCCCCTTTATTACATCTACCTAACCATGAGCCCCTTCACCTTACTAATATTAATATCTACACAAACACTTCACTTAGACACCTCACCAAGCTAACTCAACCTAAGACCTATTCTTAGCAAGTTACCATAACTAACTAAGACTTACCCAAACCCTAAAAATCAATACCTACATTCCCTCTAACCACATTCCCGCATGCTCACAAGAATCTCCTAGTCTAATCCGTGGGATAACCACCCAAGATCTGAGGAAATCAAGAGGATCTCCCTAAGTTTAGTAAACCTAGAAAATCCCACCTTGACTGATGTCGGTTACCCCTAACCATCACCGGTTAAGCTGGACCACCGTCGATTACCCCTTTTAACCCAAAACAACCTTACTCTCAAGGTTGGAACTTGGAACTTGGAAGTTGGAAGTTGGAAGAAATAAATTTTATGAGAAAGAACGAAATCATAGAGAGATAATGCATCTTCAGAGAGCCAATTCCAGCAAGAACTCACATCCAAGGAAGGAGATTAAGGATCTTCTCCTGCATAACCTTCCCAACCACATTCTGATCTATCCAAGTAAAAAAGGAGTGTGCATGCAGCCCATGCAGAAGATTTTCTCAGTTGGTAATCACTTGTAGCCTTCAAACCCATCATTAGCACCTCCATCCTTCAAATAGAGACCTTCAAGAATGAAATCCAAGTAAGTACAACATCATACTTTCCTGGTTATTTCATTTTATCATTATTTCATCATCCATTGTTCATCTTGCTCCATATTGACCATCTCCAACATTTTACACCTCTATAGACCCATCAAAACCTCGTAAAAACCTATTCCATTCACCCAATACCTCATCCCAACAAATCAAATCCTTTGGGCAATCACAAAGGAGACCAAAACCCTGTTCTGTGATGTTTCCAGATCTCACACTAACCGGTGCCGATCATACCTAACTATGGCCAGTCACCCTTAACTGACACCGGTCTCTGTGTTTACCCGCACAACCTTAAACATTAAAGCTAATTGATTAATTTTGCAACATTGCATTTTCTACCACTGTGAGAAAACATTTGGTAGTTAGAAGATAATAAGAAAGGATTTTGTAGATTGACCCAATTCTTAGCTATAAGTTTAGATGAAAAATTCATAGCTACCATATATTGCAATAACTTTCCTATCAAAGTGTCACAATTTTTTCTCATGGGATTTTAAAAGACATCATTTGGTTAATGTAGCCAAATAAATACCACCTTGACTGAGACACGTTTTCTCCCTGAAACATGTTTTGGCTATGAGTGAAACTTTGGCACTGATTTTTTGTCATCATGACCATTAAATATTTCTCAAGGGGACACTTGGATGACCCATACATGCAACTATAGGATCTGAAATTTTTTCTCCATGCCTTCTAATTTGGAAAAAAATCAAGTCTCAAATTTGGTGCTAGTTTTATGATATGAACCAAAGGTTTAAGAACCAGTTATAGATTTCTATGGTCATTGTAATTTGGGGGTGTTGTGTGGCTAGAGAAAGGTGAACCTTAGGATTTTATTCTAATATAGACATGCATGTAATATTTTTTTGTTTATTAGGTTCCTTGTTATAAATGTTTCACATATTTTGAGTAAGATTTTCTCTATGAAGCACATTTTGGCTCAAAAGAAAAATTTCCACCAATATTTCGTCATCACACCCTATAGAGATTGCATTTTAGCTATATTTTGAATGTAATTCCATGCCAAAACATATATGATGAAACTTAACAAGGCACACAATAAGATTATATATTATATCCTCTCCATTAGTGGTTTAATATTTAGTTTCATTTCCATGCCCTCCCTGAGTAGGATTCAATCTCTGCTCATATAACTTGTGAATTTATGTCCATGTAAAAACACTAATAGTGAAACTTATCAAGGAACATACTAATGTTTTATGTAATGTATCCTCTCTCAAGTTCCAATGTAAAATTACCTATCATAAGGATTCCCTTCCCAAGTGGGGTTTGATCATGGGTTAGGTGGCTTTTCAATTTAATTCCATAGTCAATGTCATTCCCAATGTGGAATATAGAAGTGGAGGTTAAAGCTAGGTTTTTTAGACATTTCATTCCCAATATAAAATATAGAATATTTACAATTTATTTAAATAAGTTCATAATGAAAATGTGGTATCGTGGAGGTGGTAATTTCTCAATATGTGTTTTCATGTCTTTTTGCAAGGGAAAAATTCAAGATGAAAATATGACAACTATACCCTAGTGTCAAAATTTTTGTGTATAAACCCTCACGAGTACTCCTACAGGTCATTTCCCCCCTCAAAATTAGGAATATCCCCATCCTTCAAGTTCCCATATGTTTTGAAATACCATTCCCCATGTGTTTGAAATGTGAAATCAAGCTCATGAAGTTCTCCCAATGAAGTGCTTCTCAAGGTAGTTTTCTCAATGAACCTAGAAAGGATATTTCTAGCATATTTTGGAAAGGTGTGCACTCTACAGGATAGATTTGAAGGCTAAATAATTAAGAAGTGGTACTGAGGAGGTAATATCTTATTGAAATTGATTTAGGGAATATTTTAAGGTGTGGAATACAATTTCAGTGAAAGTGGGTTTTTTTAGATGAAGGAGCTTGTAGTTCAATAAATCACTTGAGCTTTGGAAGATGATTACGAGGGATATGAAATTAGTAAGAGGTTAAAAAATATACCATTGGAAATATAATTAAATTTCCTACCTGAGGATATTTTAATAATCCCCACAAGACCAAATAAATTTTCTTTGTAATCTATTTTTAGTAGGCATACCCTACGGTCCCAAGAAAGAAGGATATTTTTTGGAGTGTTTGAAGAAAAATTGGACAATGAGACCCATCCCATTATCCAAAAAATTATGTTTTAATTCAAAATCATATAAAGAAGTTCCCTAAAATACCTTTGGGAGCTCTGACGACTTCATTTTCAAGATCTCTCTAAAGGACACTTTTGCAGTTAGAAACATTTTCTAGTGCCACATGTTAACATGAGGATGAAGCACACTTTTCTATCCTTCTTGTCCCTTTTATAAGGGAAAAATCCTACAAAAATTATTATAGACCCACCACATTACCTTGCGAGGCATTTGTAAGCACCTTTTACAAATTTTCTAGCCCCTACCTCATGTAGTGCATGCCTACCACTAGTCATCACGAGGTTGAGGCACATTTTTGTGTAAATTTTGTCCCTTTTCCAAGGGAAAAAGGGATATATAAAAACTCTTCCCCCCACGTTTCTCCCACTTAGTTCCTCATGTGACTTCAACTCAGCCTCGGGTGCCAAAATTTAATTCCTCCCTCTCTCTCCTCCACCAATGCATTTCTGCCACTTGTCCTCATAGGGTTAGGGTGCAATTTTGTATTCCCTTAATCCATTTCCAAGGGGACAAGGGGGAAAAATAATTGTCCCCCACAAAGGCATAAAAACCAAGGAGAGCACATTTTTCCATTTTCCTCCATTTTTCTTGAAGTCTACCTGGAGCTTTGGCAAAACTTTTCTATATTATTTCTCCTCTATTGTTCCTAATCAATTCATTCCTCCATGATTTAATGATCACAAAAAAGATTTTTTTTACAAAATTTCAATTTTTAAAAACTCCATACTCATATATTTTCTAGAAGGACTCCGTAACTCGTGAATGTAAAAAATTCATATCTAAAACTATACACAAATCGAGGTGGGGTTATTTGTAATCTTCCTCTTTTCATAATTCCTTCAAGGAAAAAGTGATAACATATTGAATGATTCCATATGTTTTTAATGGTGGAAAACCTTGTTTTGTGCCCTATAATTATATAGTGTAATATTTTCCATCCTTTACTACCTTATAGTTGTTTACATGACCATTAGGGTGCACCTTTTTATCAAACTATCATGACCTCATTAACAACACATGACAAGTAAGTATGATAATTATATCACACATGGTCACCTCTTCATGTCTCCTCTAGAGCTTAACAAAAAATTGTTCAGTCAATACACTTTGGGGTCCTTCCGATAACCAATAAACTTTATAGGGATTGGGATATGAAATCCTCTTCAATCCCAACTTTTCTATCCAAGTCTCCATTTGTTGTTGCTTTGTGCTTGCGCTATGTGACTTAAAAGTCCTTTCATCTCACCTTGTATGAAGTTTGAAATAGCATTATCATGCTTTGTGTTGGGAAAAATGTTATTTCGCCCCATTTTGCCTCAAAAAAATTAGTATTAATCCATTAAGTGACGTAATCCCATCTATAGAAAATATTTGCAGATTCGACTAACACATCACTTGTACTTCTACTTACACAGTATGAGAATTAACATTCCTAATGTTAGTAACCCTTTCCATCACTTTGCAATTTTCATGCACTCAAAATTTATACACCCATTCTCTCCACACTTGTAACATGTGTTGTCTCATTCCATTTCTTATGATTATGAGCTTATTAGATGTGTATGAACTTCTTATTATTTACTTACTATTCTTAGTAAGTTGATTGCCCCTTTTGTGGATGATTTGGCACTTCTTGGTTGCCAAGTGTGCTGGACCATTTCCCCACCAACTTTCTATAAGAACCAAAATTTTTTCTTAAAGCATTGGTTGGAGTCTCTTAAATTGGAATTGCACCCATTACTTTGCTAAAATCTTTCCAAGAAGCACACAAGAAAACTCAAAGCTTTTTCCTTGTTACTTCCTTCTCTGCATTGCTACCAGGTCTACCCATAAACCATTTCTGCTCCAACACTTCCACAACTTATTTTGCATACCAACCAACAGAATTCCCTGGGCCATTGGTATTCATTAGTGGAAAAAGAAGCCGAGGGGATAAAAAAAGGCACAAATACACTTGGATATCATCATGGTTCTACATTTCTAGGTTGGGGGTTTTATTTAATTCTTTAAAAATTTCTTTTAATTTAGATTTAAATTCATTACCAACTCAAAATCTTGTTTTAAGGAGGTAAGATTTACAAGTTAGTTTTATTTCCTAAAAGTAGCTTCCGTTGTAAACTCCTTCTCAGCTTATCCCTTTGGATTTTTCTGGGAAGGATTTGTAGGAATTTCTTGTGCACATAAATTTTCATTTCTTCATTTTCAAATTACATGTAGCTTTCATTTTATTCATTAGTATATTTAAATGTTCATACGAGAAATGATTCTATTGAAATTTTCCTCCTTGCTTATCCCTATGGATCTACAAGGGAATTAAGTTTGAAGAAGATTTTTTTTCTATGCATCTTGTTGAATTTCTTCACAGTTAAAATATTTTGTAGAATTTTAGTGTTTTACCCAGTCATTTTTAATGGAAGAAATTACTTATGAGAGGATTTTACTTCTTTCTATGATTCAGACATAAATCTAATAGAGGAAATATAATCCAAATTTCCAAATTAGAAGAAATCCGCTATTTAAGTTAGAGTAAAATCCATTAATATGCAATAGAGGAATAGCCACATCCGGGTATTTCACTGTTTAATTTTTTTATTTTTTAGCATAGAAGTTGTTTTAATTTAATTAGAACTAATCTCCTTTTCTTTGTAGATTTTATTTATTTATTCTTAGTAAACCATAAAAAATCCCAAAAATATATATTAAAGTAATTAGATTAATTTATTTATTTTATTTCCTTTCATTCAAAATCTTATGGAAAATACAAAAAAAAGAATATATTAGTTTGTGTGCATTTATTTAATTAATTATTTGCACGTAAATTTATTTAAATAAAGGAGAGTAACCAAGTTTTTTTAATTTGAATTTATTTGCATTGTTTGTTTAAAATAGGAATTTACACTTAATTAGATTGGGAATGATCAACAACCCCAGGTTTCCATAGTGGCCTAGGTTACCTGTCCTTAAATTCACACCTCTTTGGTTTCTTACATGTTTTGTTTTCTTTTTATAATTCCTTGGTTACTTCCCACATGACCATTCAGGGTCCATGTCAACCAAGACAAAGATTTTGTGATCCAATCATGCCATAATTGAACATTGACATATGATTGACTGATATCAACCAATGCCTTAGACAACTTATCTTTAAGACTACCCCAGTCCCACTTACCAACACCATACAAATGATTTATGTGAACGACAAGGTAGACATTGCCAAAATGTTCTAGGAAAATGAGCCTGGTAGGGATTAGAATTTTCCTTGTTTTCTGTTCGTCATATATTCATGACCCTCTTTATAGAGGAATTAGTAGAAAATGAAGGACATTTTCCCCACATTCCAAGTCCTAGTAGATCCTTATTTGACTCCATTGATATTGAATATGAATTGTGTGTGGCTATCATCCTTGACAGCACTATTACACCTAAACATGTTATAGATACATTTATTACACTTAATGAGAAAATACCCATTTTTCCAGTAGAGAACATTTGTTTGCCTTGATTTGTTCTATATCTATATCCATATCTTTCCATCTACCCATCCTATAGCCATCCCATATATTCCATTATGTTTGTCCCAACATGACCTCAGGATGTCACATGTTTATAGGATTCATGTGTTGATTCTAAGGTGTGCATGCACCTCATCACTTCCTAGTGTTCCAATGGGAGGAATCTCACGAAAATTGGAGCAAAGCTTCAAAAAAATTATGTAAAATTTTCCCAGTGGTTTTATTTGAATCCAGCACCGGGAAGACTACTTTCTATTTTTAGTAAGCCTCTATATGAGAACCTACTAAAAATGGTAAGTCTGAGAAAATTGTGTATTCATACTTCTCATTCCATTCCCCCATAGCTGAAATGCTAAAAATTGGTAAAATTTGTAAAAACGACAAAGAATTGGCTAAATGAGACCATAATGGTGGATATTCTAAAAATAGTAAATGGGTAAAATGAACCAAGAATGGTCACATTACGATCCTTCACCCATCCTTAAATGGTCTCAAAACTCACGAGAGCTCCCCTATATGATTTCAAGTCAATTCTTGCATTCCCCAATGCAGTGAACAAAGAGCGTTAAGATGAAAAAAGTGCCAATTTTTTTATCAAGGACCATTCTAGTTCATCTCACATTGGGTGCATGATCAAAAGGTGGAAGGTATTAGCTTTCATTTCATTTCTATCTCCTTTCTCTGTGATTAGAAGGTTTTTATGCTTCACTCATCATTGCATCCAATTTCTCTCTTGTGAGTGATTAATCATGAAGTTGAAACAATGTCTCAAATATCATAAGGTTTATTTCAATAAGGGGATTCATCCTCTAATGTTCTCAGTGGTCTAATTCTCAATTTTTCATCACTCCTTTTGATGTGTTTGAATGGTGTGATGAAGGTTCATATTTTCAAAGATTTAATAATGATTCAAGGTATATAAAATGGTCTTCATCAAAACTCTTCATAAGTGCATTATTTTGGAGGGTCATTAGTGGTCAAATTTTCATCTTCAACATCCTTGAGGTGGAAAAGTCATCATGGTTGCATTGTACAAGTAAGTTGTTTCAAGTCCTCAATCATATGCATGATTGGTTAAAAATGTGTGGCATACTTTCATGGTTTGTTCAAGAGGAGGTTTCTCATGGTGAAAAAGGATTCAAAGGTCCAAATTTCATCATTTCATTAGAGCATTTTAGTGGCTCATTAGTGGAAATGATCTTCATTGAAGGTAGAGGAACCTTCATTCATTTTTAGAGCTTATTATCTCCCCCCTCCTTTTCTCTTTCTCCCTTTTCCTTCTTTCCCCTTTCTAATTCTTCATTGAGATTAATCATTTTATTTTGTACTATCCACTTAAGTGACATATTTTGAAATTGTAAAAGTATTTTCTCAAAAATTATAAGAGAAATACTCAATTTTTCTCTTCTAATGGAAAATGAAACATCACAAGTGGAATAGGAACATGAAAATTCATGTGAGGGGAGATGAGAGGTCAATACGTATGAAGTATGAACCAATCATAGTCCTCCATGTACTTCAGTGATGTCAGTATTTTGATGGGTTTTGACTATGCTCTATAAAAATCAAACCAATAGGATAACAACACGTACCTTCACCTTTTTTCTTGGCTAATCATTTCAAAATTTTCTCTAATAGAAATCCAACACATATCCCATAGTGTTAGTCTGATTGTACATGTGAAATCTTGACCAATAAAATATCTCCATGCCCTTCGTAAATTGTTTCCTTGACTAAAACTTATGAAATGCAAATGAATAATAAATTACCACAACACATTATGTGTCAGCCTTATTTAAAGGACCTTGTTAGATTTAGAAATTCTAGCTAAAAGAAAAGCTCCATGTTTCCTTTGTATTTTAAATACATGACTGGGTTCTGTGAAATGTGAACCAATAGGAAGGTTCCACAAACCCTTAGGAGATAATCTATTATTGATCATTGGATCAATAGGGTGATGACACATAGCTTTGACCTCAGTGACCATAGTCCAAACCTGAAAACTTAAAAATTATGGCTTATTCTGTGAGCTTATGTCCACCAGATTTAAAAAAATAAAGAGAGGCCTAAAATGGTGCCACATATCCCCAGCTAAGATGTTGATCTACCAACACGTAGCCCCTATCTATTGGAGTAAAATTTGACAACCAAATGAATGTCAAAATGACTTTTATAAAATCTTCCAATGATTTAAACTTTCTCCATGTGGATTTTTGAATGTTGTTGTCCAGTGATTTTAAGATATAGAAATTGACGTTCATTTAGACGTATTTTGCTCTTAAAAATAATTAAGTTCATTTTTAAATATTCATCTTTACTTTTTCATTATGATGTTTCTACCCTTGATGTTTTCAAAAGAAAATTTATAATTATAGTCCTTAGCTTGTGTAAAACATTCATAATTCATTCCCATGAACTTGTCTTTCTCAAATGGATAAGTGTAATTTATCTGAATTTAACCCAAGGGAAAATTTGGGATAATAGTTGGTGACCTCTAGGGAAAATTTCTTGCTAAATTAAATGATCAGTATCCTTCTACATAACATCCATTAGACATGGATTCATGTACTAAAAGATGCAACCTGCTTGGAACTGTTAGAAAACTTAAAATACCTTCTAAGAAAAAGAAAACATGTGCATACAAGCACTTATTAAAAAAAAAACTAAAAATATAAGAAAAATGGAAATGCAATGTACTTGCAAGAACTTATTGAATTGAAAATCTAGACTACCCTAAAATAACTAGAGAGAAAAGGAAATTTAAATAAAACCAAAGACTCATTGTTATAAATAACTTGCTTTCCTTAGAAAGTGCAGCCTTGAGATCAGTTTGATATCTAGATCGCATGGCATAATTGCAGAAATGGATTCTACCATTGATTTTCTCAAAAAATCAGCCTATAAAAGAATGAATACCACTACAAGATCTATATTCTGTCTTTCTAGATCTTGAGGCTGATTCTTGAAAATTTGAAGCTCTTTTTTATGCTCTAAACTGAGCACAACTGATGGAAAATCTTGTTTTGTCTCTACACTAGCCAAATACATGATTGGGAAAGGCATGCTATTTTGAATTTTCCCATTCCTTTGAAGCTCAACCCCATGGATGGGATCATCTTACAGAATTTCCTGAAAATTTCAATTTACAAGATGATCTTTCTTTCTTGGAAGCTTCTCTTCCTATGCTTTCTCTTGTATCTATGCATTTTCCATGATGGCTGATTTTGAAATGGTGTCAACATCTTCTTCCTCAAAAAAAGTTTGAAAGATCAAATATATCCTATTCCTTAGTAGGAAGATATCCTTGATCAATTGAAACTCTTGAAGATGTCCTTGATTTCTCTCTACAATCTTCCAAAAATGTAGCAAGTTTCAAACATGTAGACAAATGAGGATCTGTGCATTCAAATGCAATGTATTTATCACTTTGAATCTTATCTTCCTCTATTTTATAGATTGCACTAGTGTTTAGAAACACTTCCTCTTCCTTTCCAATACTAACTAGACTTTCCTTCACATCTGTCTGATTTTATTTGAAATTCAAGTGCTCTTTTTGCATAGTTTTTACATTATCATCCTCCTAATCTGAATCATACCAATCATCCACTAATATACAATTTTTATCCTTGGTAGAATTGGTTGGAGAAGAAGCATATAAAATGTGCTACTCCTCCAAAAAATCATAGAAGACCTCCCACTCTACTAACCTTATAGGATAACTAGGCTTAGTAAGTGTTGGGTAGAAGCTAGAGACACCATGTGGAATATCACATATTTTGGAAATGTTAGTGAAATTGGGTAATGCTCTTAATGGATGTGGGAGGGAATTTTAGAAAACATGGGAAGTTATTTGATCATTATCAACCTGTGGAGCATCAAATGAAGGACAAGGAAGAAAATTATAATGCTAATTTTGAAAGGAAATACTGGATTTTCCATTTTCAGAACAAGGAGAAAGAATCATTTGAGATGTTGAGGGAAGAATTACAACAACAGAGATGGGTTTTATTTTTCTAACCTAAATGAGCATCTTCTCATCTCGTGATGTAAAGGAAAATTCTTAAGGAATACTACTACCTCCTAGAGATTGAATTAACAAAGATAAATCAACATTAAATGATCTCAAAAAGTACAGTAATTCCATACCGTGTGGGAGTCTTTATTCTTAAGGAATTTTGTGTCAGGTTCTTTTAAATGTGATATTGAAATCAAAGATAAACTCCATTAGAGCTTACTCTATTTTTCTAAGATGTTCCAAGAGGGAAATGACATCTGTATTCTCCTCAAACTAGTTGTGTAGTTGTTCTCCTAGCTGATACCATGTGCAAATGGATTGTGAAGCCAATCTATTGAAATAATCTCTTACTTTACCTCTAAATGATAAAACTAGAATTCTGAGGCAAATTTTCTCTTCTATGATATTGTGAATGGAACAATGGTTTGTTATATCTTAAATGTGATCAATAGGATATTGATCTCCATTCCCATGGAAAAGAGGAAGGATTTTTAGAGCCGATTTGGGAATATCATCCCATTTTTGTAAATGGGGGGGTAAAAATGAAATGAGAGAATGAAAAATATATTTGGAGAGCCATGAGAAAATGGTGGCATGGAATTGAATTTTTTGGATTGGGAGGAGCTTTAAGATATGATTTAGAACTTGAAAATATGATCCTCTTAGCTAAATTCAAAGGTAATTAAAGGAAATAAAATGGAATACCTTTTGTAGATGATTTGGTTGTAACCTCTGACATGAAATATCTACTGATATGCTATGAGGATGTGATTTAAACTAATGGAGTCACTAGATTCTAGATGAAAATGTCTTAAACATTGATGTTTATCAAAAATAACATTAAGTTATTGACAAATCCTTATACTTGTCCCACCACGAGTGCCAAAAAATTGTTGTCACTTTCAAATGCACCCTTTGAAGAATGGTATCATAACTCTCCTTTTAATTGACAAAATGGAAACAGTCCTAGGTTGTGGGTAATGTGTATTTTGGAGTGAATCTCCAGAGATGGTTAGTTCCCCTAGTGAAACACCTAAACTAATTCTACCTCCTAAAACTAACTAGGAAAAGGGAGAAGGAAAGGAAAGAAAAAGAAATACAAAGGGAGGTGATACACCAGAATGTTTTGAGAACTTGAGAACATAAATATAAGTAAATGAGTCAATCTGAAAGTGATTCACAAAAAAATTCTAGAATTGATTGTCACTAGAAAAAAAGGGGAAAAATATGGCTCCATAACAAGATCCTGCAAACAATATGTAAAACACAATTTATGACCTGCAAATTGACACAACACCGAATAAAGACATAATATATTTAACTGATGAAACAAGGATAGATAAGTATCAAAAAATAAAATCATTTAGAATAGAGTATGCACTAAATACATATTTGTAGAAGGTAAAACACGTCTTCTTTATTGCTCCAAGAGGTGGAATAAGAATAAATAGTAACTCATGATCCTTTCTTTCTCACTTAGAAATATTGAATTACTCTAAAAAATATGAATGAAGAAGTCAGAATGATTTTACAATGTTTTCTGAAGTTTTTATAGAAATCTAAGAGAGAAAAGAAAGATATGAAAAGCCTAGACATACAAGTATGAATTAAAAAATAGAATAAAATAAATATTTGTTTGCTTATTTTGAAAGTAACTCATTCTTTCTGAAAGCATGTGTTCTTTCTTCTTTATTTTATATTGTGCCCAAAAATAATCTCTACATGGCTCAAAATAGTTTTTCTTTTGTATTGCATGCTTTTTTATGCTTTTAATCTCTTCTAGATGAAAAAATGAGATTTAATACATACTTTTATATATTTTTATCCTTCTATATGACCCCTTATTCTTCACTTGCTTGGATTTTCCTCTAAAATATTCAATTCCTAAAATAAATGAAACCAAATTGTATATCTTGGTGAGAGATTTCTAATGGGATTGATTTTTCTAAATTTGGATTCGTAGATCAAAAGCTACAGCCTCCTGAATGTTTTTCTATCTTAATGCACAAGAAATTGACACATTTTAGCTTATAATTGGCTCAAGAATTGGGATTGCTCATGGGTCTACCTCATTGACCTTTTTCTATGTGTCCTTATCTGATTATCTCACAAAATCAGAATTTTCTTCTTCTTGAAACATAAGCCATTAATAATATGCCACATATGCAAAATACCAGGATTATAAAAGATTTAAATGTGAAGTATGAACCAATCACAGTCCTCCACATACTTCGGTGATGTAATTACTTTGACTAGTTTTGACTATGAGCTATGAAACTCAAATCAATAGGATAACAACACGTACCTTCACCTTTTTTCTTGAGTGACCATTGCAAAAATTTTTCTAATAGAAAAGCAACATGTATCCCATAGTGTCAGTCCAATTGTACTTACAAAATGTTGACCAATAAAATATCTCCACTCCCTTCACAAATAATTTCCTTAACTAAAACTTGTAAAATTTGAATGAATAATAAAGTCCCACAAAATATTAGGTGTCATCCTTATTTAAAGGACCATGTTAGACTATGAAACGTGAGCTAATAGAAAAGCTCCATGTTTCCTTCGGCTTTTAGATCTATGAATAAGTTATACAAAATGTGAACCAATAGAAAGGTTTTGTTATAAAAAATAACTCCCTTGGTTATTTGGAAAACTTATATATCCATTCTGACTTTGAGGTTCTACATTGCTGGTTTCACACACTTTAGTTGTTCTTCTAGCACATTAACTTGGCTGTAGTTCCTTGCACACCCTTGTATGCTCCTCTTATCCTGATCCTTCCATACTTTCCTTCTCCTCTTCTATCTATTCCATTATCCATGGGGCTCAATCTCTATGCATTCTCCTTCTTTCCAATAATTTATGCATCTCACACGCACGCACCTTGGACCTTCTTCCTAGAGTTAGCTAAGTCCCTGACATCCTCACACACCCTCTTCATGGCTGTTGCACATCATCTTGTAATGATTTTTTCCTCTTACATACATTCCTCTGAAAGGTTTTCCTTTCATTTTTCCCCGCATGCATCACTATTTCACACCGCCTACTTCCTTCTCCCATACTTCTTTCCTCCACACACACTTTCAACACTTTTTTCAATGCTAATTCTTGTTCCACATGGACTGTCTGACATTGATTATATCACACGTAACCTATCAAAGTATGCTAATGGGGTGATGAATCCTTATAACCAACTAGTCAATGAAACATGGTAGAAAATGACAAAACATATGCATAATTGGTTGATCTTTTCAATTAATCCACGCGTTCCACATGCCATTTCATATTAGAGTGACCTATAGACTTTTGATAGCCATAAATGTTACCACAAATATCTGACTCATGTGCGCCCATACTCATTTGAAATATGGTGACGTAGGATACACTCTAGATCATTCAAAATCAAATTTCAGTGGGATTTAGTAGGTCAAAAATAGGGAAATGTATTTCTAGTCATTAATGAACATATCTAATTGCTATAACCACCCATATTTGATCTGATTTTCCCTCCTTGCTTATTTTACACTCCATACAAAACTGAAGAACCACATTTGACAGATTTGTAGGAAAATTTTTAGGAATTCATCGCTAACTTATGGTGGTTGAGTTTTCAAATCATATTTTCGCTCCTTCTATCCTTCTTTCTCTCATCAATTCATCTATAAATGTAAGAGAATGTATCATTGTAAAGAGTTGGACATTTTGGATCCTCTAGTGTTTGCTATGGATTCTATATCTGTGACCTATAGATCTTGTTCTTGAATGTGGATATCGATCTCATACACCATTTTAATAGACTATGCATACTCAAAAACAATAGAAATATTGTTTTGTGGCTATTCTCTACCTTAACATGTTTATATTCTTCTTTCTTTCCTTTATTTTATATTGTGTGCTTGGTGTGCCATTTTAAATCCCTTGGAGTTCCATTTTCTTATCGTGTCTCTGGAAATCAAGCGTTTGAATACATTCTAGTCTAGACTGCATGTGCCTAGCCTCCCTTTATGCCTTTTCCTTTTTTTTTCTCAAAACAAATAGTGTTCATCCCAATTTTTCTAGTGCTATCACATTCCTTAGATTGGTTTCAATTTTCATGTTCTCCTTCTATGCCTAGTTCCTTGGCACATTTAGCTTAGGATTTACCTTTCAGAATTAGGAGTAGTAGTAGTAATAGTAGAAGTAAGTAGAAGAACCAACCTTCTTGAGGGGTCTGTCTCAAGCACAAAAGGTCCCACAACTTGGATACTGTCCCATTGTTGACTTGAATGACTCATCTCTACAAGATCTAAGACATGGGTGAAATTTTGAACAAATAATAGGTTTCATGAACCCTTAGGAGCTTGTCTATACTTGATCGTTGAGTCAATAGGGTGATGACGTGTAGCTTTGACCTCACTGACCACAACCCTAACCTAAAAATTTAAAAATTATCGCTTATTATATAATTTTATGTCTGTTGGAGTTTAAAAAGTAAAGAGAGGACTAGAATGGTGCCACAGCCATGCCTAAGCCGTTGATCCATCGAAACATAGCACCTATCTGCTAGAATAAAACTTGATGGAAAAATGAGCGTTACATGAATTTTATAAAATCTTCCAATTCTTTAAAGTTCCTCCAGGTGAATTTATGAATGTCAATGACTGATTCTTTTAAGGCATCAAAATTGACGATCATTTAGATGTATTTTTCTCTTAAAAATGGTTAAGTCCATTTTTAAAGACTGATCTATACTCTATGATTCTTATTCTTCTACCCTCATTCTTTTCAATAAAAAATTTGTAATTTTAGTCTTCAGCTCATGCAAAACATTCATAAGTAATTCCTAGGAACTTTTCTTTCTCAAATGGTTGAGTGTAAGTTATCTAAATTTAACCCAAGGGAAAATTTGGCATAACAGTGAAAAATATCCTAATTGATATAGACGCTGAGGTAAATGTGCAAACTTGGGATGCATGGAATCAGATGGGAAGACCACCACTACAACCATCTTCTAATGTGTTGTATATGGTGAAAAAATAAGGGTTATGCCTATTAAGGTGTTGAAGGATGTTTCAATTATAATTCAAGGAGCCACATTTATTAAAGGCTTTCAAGTACGGGAACTAGCTGAGACAGAAAACTTTCCAACACTACTTGGACATCCTTGGTGTTATGAAAACAATATGAAATTATGATTTAATAAAATATATATCATTTTTGAGAATAAGTATGAGCACATAATCACACATCTTGATGATGTGAGGGATGCTCCATATACTAAGCCATTGAGTGATGAAGAGATGGATAGGATTTATGCATTCATAGTATGCGAACCTTAGAATGCGGAGCCATGTAAGGAAGGCACACTTCACTGGGAAGAAGAGAACTCAGTTCGTTATACTACTAGTGTTCCTTCTAAAAATTAGGCCCATGGTGTATGAGATGGTCGGGCATGAGATGAAGATACCAGTCACCAAGATGATCAGGCCACACATGGTTAGACATTTGGGAAAAAATCAATTACCCAAGTATAATGAGGAGGAGAATCCTGAATATTTCTTGCATGACATGGAAGAGAAATGAAAGAATGAGGGTGATAGAAGGAATATGATGGTTTACAAGTTACACAAAAAAACAATGTATTGTTGGGTAACACACAAAGATAACTTATTACGATTGTTTGAAGTAAGAATTACATTTTCAACAAGGTTTACTTTGAAAAATGTTCCTACGCTTATATATGAGTATGATGGGAAGACCCATAATTTGTTACATGTTTTCTAAATAACTCCCTTACTTATTTGGACAACTTATATTTCCATTCTGTCTCTAAGATCTACATTGTAAGTTTGCGCACACCTCATTTTATCCACCACCACATTACTTTGGTTACATATTCCTCATTTCCTTATGCGCTCCTTCTTTCCCTTTCCTTCTTAATTTTATTTTTCCTCTTTGTTCCATCTTTCCCTCCATGCACATCTTCTGCGTACTCGCCTTCTTCCCAGAATCACATACATCCTTCGTGCACACCCCAGTACTGCTACCAATAATAAGCTAAGTCCCTAGAACTCTTGTGTGCTGATTTCTTGTTACCACACATTACCTTGTAATATTTGTGCCTTCACCATACATTTATTCCTTAGGTATTTCTCTCATTTCTCACACAAATTTCACCTTTGCACATGCCCTTTCCTATATTTCCTCCTATACCTCACTCTTCCATGCACATGCCTTTGTGGATTTTTTCTGTGCCCTCTTATGCCACAAGGCATCTGTTAAAAATTGAAATAGGGTACCGAATCCTTTAGCCAATAAACAATTGACTAATTGGTTCAACCAATGCACATGCACCACATTTCTTGTGTGTCCATTTTGCACTACTCCAGATCTTATGACAATCATAAAGCCAGTTGCTGCTCCAGTGCTCAAACTTCTCACACACCTAGCCTTGCTAGAAAAATGTTGACATAGGCTACGCCCTAGATAATTCAAATTAAAATATCAATAGGATTTAGTAGGTGAGAATATGGAAAACATCTATCACACCATTAATATAGGATCTAATTTCCCCAATCACCTGATTTACTTTAGATCTCACCTCCTTTCTTCTCCAGCATGCCCAACATTCATGGAGAAGTGCACTTGATGAATTGGTAGGTAGATTTACATGCATTCATTACTAGTGGTTGAGTTTTCAAATCATGATTTTCCCTCCTCTTTTCTCTCATCGATTCATCTATAAATGTAAGAGCATGGCTCATTGTAAAGTTTTGGACATGTTAGATCTTCTATTATTTGCTAAGGACTCCATATTTTTGCATTTTGAGTCATAAACCTCTAGATCTAGTTCGTGCATGTAGATATCGGCCTTCAGATGTTATTATAATCAACTGTGTATACCTATGGAAGTAAATAGAAGCATCGTTTTGTGGCTATTCTCTTCCTTAACGTATCTATATTCTTCTCTCTTTCCCTCTTTTCTATGTTGTGTGTTTGTTGTGTTATTGTAAATCTCTTGTAGCTCCATTTTCTTGTTATGTATCATGAAATCAATAATGTGAATGTGTTTTAGTTTTTTCTACACATACTAGCATCGCTTCATGTTTTCTCCTTTATTTTTACTCAGAACAGATAATTTTCATCCCACTTTTTATGGTGATATCACCTTCCTTAGTTTAATTTTCAATTTTATGTTATCCTCCTATCCATGGTCCCTTGGATTGCTTAGCTTAAATTTCCATTTTCAGCATTAGGAGTAGTAGTAGTAGTAGAAATAGGTAGAGGAACCAAAATTTTCGGAGGTTTGTCTCAAGCGTGCAAGGTCCCACACTTGGATACACTCCCATTTTTGACTCAAACAACTCAGTTCATCTAGATATGAGTAGTGAGGTAAAAGTTTGACAACCAAAAGTTTCTGGAAAGCCCAATGGGACTAGCATTGAAATCTTATATTTCAACATTACTAATTATGGTGTGTGAATTAGCAATTTTCATACTTTGGAGGCTAACTTCAACACATATGATGACTCCTAACACACAGATCTACTATTTTAGCAGCTAAGCACCATTTATGAGACAAGTACATACCAAACAGAGTACTGCATCTGAATGATCCTTCTAATATCTCCATCTTTTACCAAGAAACACACATATCAAAACTTCCATGCATGTATCCTCATTTCCAGTGCACCATACACATTCCAGTCCCCCTCATAGTAGACCTACGCACCATGTTATGGTGTTATAACCTCCTCTTCCAAGGAAGTTGTTCTAGTTTCACTAGTGGAAGCCCACTCAATCTTAATACACAACATGATATGCAAGCAGCCACACTCAAGAGTATCCCATACTTCACTAGTGATAATCAAGTCACCCTTGTTGAGAATATATAGGATGTTGCAAACGTATGCTCTGTCTATCTAATCATGCATGACGATGTAGGAGTTAGGTTGTTTACAGCCTCATTCAAGGGTAAAGCACTCCAATGGTATCGATGCCTAAGAAATGTATTTATTGCCACTTGGGATGAGCTTGGAACAACTCTATGTAATTAATTTGAGGACAAGTAATATCACATGTCTTTGGTGGAGCAATTGACTAAAACAAATAGAACATCCCAACAAGCAAATGATTGATTTCAATATCAGATTCTAGAAGACTTGGGACATAATTCTTCAAGTGGTAAGACCTACAGCCCAACATGATTTCTTGTATTATCTAAGGGATTTGAATAGTGACATCTCATTCATGATTCAATCCATGAGAGGTAGAACCTTTCCTACTTCTTACAACATTGCAATAATGGCAGAGAATAGTCCCATCCAGGCAGGAAAGTTGGCTCCTAGATCTCTCATGCCCTTATTCCCAAATATGTCTCCATCACCCTAACCTTTTTTTTCTCATGTTCCTATGTAGAGCACATAACCTATCACATCCAAATCACACTCTCCCATGAAGTATAAGGAAGATGATGAGATGAAGGCCCTGATTAGGAACCTATCTAAATAGGTCATATCCTTGGAGAAGAAATAGGCACAAGCCTTCACAAATAATTATAATCAGACACATAATAAAAATAATCATCCCTAGTGGAATCAGTATGGAAACCAAATATATGGGTAGAACAGATAAAATGATAGATGACATGCTAACATGCATCTTCCCTTGCAAGTTCTTCCTCTAGCACAGTCGTCTTCTAGTGCCCAATACAAGTCAATCACTAGTTCTAGTTTAGAAAAAACATGGATCAAGATTCTGAATAGTGATTTCCTTGCAAATTTATTCATAGTCAATATCACTATGCCAATGTTGTGTGTGCATAGGCCTATATGATCCAAAATGCTTCTAACTATGAGCCTTTCACCAGTGCAAAGCATCCTCAAAATCAAGAAAAGACAGAACCCCCTCCTAAAGCCAACTTGATATTATTTGGTGCCAAGGAATTTTTTACAATCAAACAAGCTGTAGATGATAGAAATAGACCACGTGCCCAAGTTGCTAATAACACAAGGTACAAAAAGAGAATGCTTGAGTCTGGAGGGTAAGTCTCAATTCCTAAAACACATGCCAATCCTCAAAGCAAAAAGATGCATCCAAGTATTCTAGTAGTAAAGGTGCACATGTTCCTATATGTGAGGGTCTGTGAAATTCTCCTTTCAAAGTAGTACACCCCCTCCCTTGGTAGTTCAAGCCTCTGCACCAGCTAAGGCCCCTGCCTCTACACCCGTACAATTGAGGAGATATGTTGTTTTTCCCTAAATACATAAGTTAGTGGGTCTTCCGTTTAACATTTTGTACCAGGATGAAGAAGAAAATATAAATTTCACAATGTGGGATGCCCTGACCATTCCATCTTAGCATGACCTATTGCATGAAGATCTTGACCCAATTTTAGTGTGCTAATCAAAATGTTCACAATTCACAAGATGTTGTCAATATCTACCAAGAAGAGGAGAAACAAGTAAATAAGATTATAAAAACCCCACCCTTTTATATTTCCTTGATCATAGAAAAAAATATCATCCATAACTGTATGATTGACTTAGGTGTCAGTATTTCTATCATGCCGAAGAAAATTTTCGTTGTCTTAGGTCTCAAGTATAGCCCCTTGAAAACATGATTCCTACAACATAATGGCTCAACTATTACTACCCTTGGAGTCATCAAATATATTCATTTAGCCCCCCATGCATTTCCAAGCCTCACAATAACCCAAGATGTGTCAATTAATGATCTACGTCCTTTATTTTCCCTTTTTCTGTCAAGATATTTTATTACAAAAGTGGGTGGTTACTTGTCTTCTGATTAGTCCCATATGTTACTCAAGACAAGGTATGGTACCCAATTTACCATACAAGCTAAGCTAATATTTTCCTATCATGTTGAATCATATGACCCCTCCCCTTCTCAAAGCCAATTTCCTAATCCAAGAAGAACACACTATAGTCTATGAAGAGAACCTCTTCCCCCTCCTGTACCTGACCTAGTGATGGATGAATGGGAAAAAAGGCACCATAATTTTGATCCATATGCTGAAAACTTGAATCATTTAGAAACTAGGATTGGGACATATTATATCCTTGAAGAAGTTGTATTTCCACACGCACTAAAGAAAAGTGAAGAAAACTCTGGTCTGTGGAAATTGTACTTTGACAGTTCTATAAGAAAAAATGGCATGGGTGCAAGGTGTTGTTCTCATTTCTACCAAGAAGTATAAATTCTTCTTGATGCACAGGTTACAATTTTCCCACTCTAAATAATGTGGCAGAGTATGATGCGCTAGTGCACAGTCTTCTCATTATGGAAAAGAAATAGACCAAGGTGCTGCAGATCTTTGGGGACATAGAACTGGTTATCCACCAAGTCACCAACAATTGTGTGAAAAATAATAAGCTTCTCAAAGCTTATAAATAAAGATTCTAGGTCCTCCTTGAGAAATTTTATGCTCTAAATTTGTAGGTAGTGTCATGTAATATAAACAAAGAAGCTGATCAGATGGCCACATGCTTGGCTCACAATTTTCCCCAAGTTGAATACTTTATCAAAGGGAAACATGTAGCACATAAAAATGGTGATTCAAACCATCTATTCTAGAAAACAATACAATATGGAAAGTGTTTGAAAGTGATGTGCAAAGATTGTCAAGTTTATTTAGAATGAAGCTGATTTTTCATGAAGCATACAAGATGACTTCTATGATAGCTCTGTTAACCAAGTGATCCAGCTGAAGAAAAACAAGTTACCTAAAGGGCTGGTCATCTTAGAGAAATATTTTTATCCCTGATGATGAGTTCAAAGTTGAAAAAAATAATATGCGTGTGACATAAGATGATTGCTCCCCAATCACTATTATACATGGAAAGGAGTTGCTACTCAGTAAATATTACATGCAAGATGAGAAACAGGCCTTCATCTCTCTTTGTTAGAAATATTGTGACATCTTCTCATGGTAGTATGAAGACCTCAAATGATTTGATCTAATTGTTTCTCAACAATCCATTAACCTTAATCTGAGCATCAAACCCATCAGACAAAAGAAGAGGCTAGTCAATCTAAGGATATATCCCCTCATGAGGAAAGAGTTGTCTAAAATCATTGGGGTGAAGATTATTTTTCCCATTAAGTACTCTACCTCAGTCATGAATCTAGTTCCAGTGCAGTAAGAAGAATGGTGAAATCAGAATTTACATCGAATTTAGAGATTTAAATAAGGCATAATTGAAGGATCATTATCCTTTTTCTTCTATGGAGAATAATTTAATAGAAAGTGGTCTGGAGCACATAGATTATTTATGCTGGATGGGTACTCTGACTTCAGTCATATCTTGGTCAATGAAGATGATCAATACAAAACTACATTTACAACCAAGTTAGGAACATATGCTATATCAAAATATTCCCTTCGGTCTATGAAACGTAGGTGTGACATTTCAGCGTGTCATGGATATTTCCTTTAAAGGTATATATCAATAAGTTCATCTTGGTTTACCTAGATGATATAATTGTCTTCTCAAAGAAAAGTGTGGACCATATGGTGCATCTAGAATAATTCTTTGAGAGATGCAGAAAGTTTGAGGTATGTCTTAACCCCAGAATTAGAAATTGTAATTTTTCTATGGCATAGGGTAAGCTAATAGGCAATGTGGTCTCAAAGGATGGCATTACAATTGATCTTGAGCAGGTTTCAACCATCTTGACCCTTTCCTTGTCGATGCATAATAAATCCTTGCACTCCTTTCTCGAATTTTTTTTTTTAGGTGTTTCATCCCTAAATTTATAGGACCAATTAGGCCCATCACCCTCATGCTCAAGAAGGACAAAACCTTAAGATGGACATTAGAAGGAAAGGAGAGCTTCAATAATATCAAGAAAGAAATTTCTTGTGTGCCAAAATTCATTAATCTATATGACTCAAAGTATTTCACCTTTATGCTTATGGAATTGATACGAGTGTTGTTGTTGTCCTGACATAATAAAATGAACAAGGACTCGAGCAATTGGTGGCTTTATTTAGTAAAACACTACAGGATTTCAAGCTGAAATATAGTCACATGGAGAAATAGGTCTACACCATTATGTGTACTCTTGAGAAATTCAAGAGAATACTCTCCAAAAACCACATAAAAGTGTTAGTTTCACACTCAGGTGTTAGATACTTCATCATGGGAGTTAAAATTAGTGAAAAGAAAGCGTGCTGGGTAACAAAAATCATGGAGTATGATGTCACTATCATAGCCAAAAATATATCAAGAGGTAGCACACTCTATAAGTAGCTTGCTGAAGATGAGAAGAGTGACCCTGAGACTTCATTGTTTCTAAAAGAAGATCTACCATACATAGAGCATGAATAGTATGGATCCATTAGCGCATGAAAATGGATGAAGGACATGATTACATTCCTTTTCGAGGGTGCATACCCTCCTAGTCTGAACAAGGTAAAGAAAATACATATGAGGCTATAATCTATTCCATATGTTTTGATCGATGTCCATATCTTCAAAAATAATCTTGATGGCATGTTGTTGAGGTGTATCGATAGTGCACAAACTGAAAACATGTTAACATAATTTCATGATATATTCTCTATTGGATACTTCTCTACCAAGACTATTGTAATAAATATAATAATGGCATGACTATTTTGTCCTACACTATTCTCAGAAGAGCACAAGAGGTTAATGAAATGCAAAAAATGTGGTTTCTTTAGAGGAAAGAAGAAAATGACAATGTTTCCCCTCTGACCAATCCAAACAGATTAGCCTTTTGCATAATGGGGTCTTGAATTCATGGGAATGATCAATCCTCCTTCGAGAATTGGTCATAAATGGGTGTTGATAGCTATGGACTACTTCACCAGATGGAAAAAACCTTTTACACTCAAGGAATCAACTGAGTTAGTCATCCTAGACTTTCTAAAAGGAATTGTAACAAGGTTTGGCATTCCTAAAACCATTATCTTTGATAATGTAAAAGATTTCCTTAGTACTAAAATCACTGAATGGGCTCTTAGTATTGGTATATATACCTAAATACTTATTCCAACTATTACCCTCAAGGAAATGGTCTAGTAGATTCAAAAAATAAGAACCTGATCAAAATCATAAAGTGGAAAATGAACATCAGTTAAAGACAATGGCATACAAAGGTCCCACGCACTATTTGGGTAGATAAAATCAAAACCAAGAAGGAAAGAGGAACTTCACCTTATAAGCATGTCTATGGAAAGGAGGATACACTTCCTTTGATACTTGAGTTGAATTCATTTGCACTTACCTAACAAATGGAATTTGAGGGTGTGGACCAGAGATATATTAAAATGGAAGAGCTAGTTAAACTTGAGGAATCAAGAAATTCTACCATGATCAAGCTAGAAAAAACATCAACAATCAAAAAAGAAATGGTTTGAATGAAAGGCTAGGACTCAAGCTTTAAAAGTTAGGGATTTGGTCCTAAAATCAGATGCTGAAAGAGCCAAACTAGGGAACCACTCAAATTTTGATGCACTTTGGAGTGGCCCATACATGATCAGTTCGTGTATGGAGGCTAACTCTTTATATTTGAATCATCTTGATGGAGGTGTGCTATAAATCCCAGTCAATGGGATCTATCTAAAAACCTTCCATTATTTTTACTGCATCATTTTGTATAAATTAAAGTAGTTTTGATTCCTCCAAGTATGTTGTGCTTACAGTTCCTTGTTTGTATATAGTTATTTCTTCTCATGGGCCCCTTGTGCACACGCTCTTCTCTTTCTTCCAAAAATCTAGTCTTTTCCAACACCATTTGTTTCACCTGATTCTTAGATTGTTTCTTCAAAGCGTTGATGAAATAGATAGGGTAACGGGTGTAGGAGGAATACTTGTTCAAATGTTAGTTGATGGGTTGTTACGTGCATATGACTTCCAAATCCACAGCTGATCATGAGAGCTTTCTTGGCTAGGAGTAACTATCTATAATGCAAAGTAAGACGACCAAAAGGAATTAAACAATACGGGCAGTGAACTACCTAGCGTATGCTAGATTCGGGAAGTGTGATACTTCCTAGATGGCTATCAGTCCACTGTTTTAAACAATTTAATTCTATAAACAAAGTAAATCCTATTATAGTTTGAAATGATTTAAGTATCTCACTTAAAAACACAATAATAAATAGATCTAATCTAACAGGATAAGCTAGAATAGAATTCAAAGGTCAAATGATTGGTTCTAGGTTTTGTAGGTTTGACAGAGGTCTCGGGTAGATCACAAGTGAATGAGGGTAAAATGAAATTAGGTTGGTAGGTCTCTATTATAGGTTGTGTGGTCAAATACAGAGACTGGTGTCGATCAGGGGTGACTGACAGTGGCTAGGTGTAATCGGTGCCAATCACTGTTAGATCTGGAAATATCACAGAACAAGTTGTGGTCTCCTTTGTGATTACACAAAGGACTTTGGTGGGTCAAGATGAGGTATTAAGTGACTGGAGTAGGCTTTGGTAAGTTTTTAATGGGTATAAGGAGGTGAAAATGTTGGATAAGGTCAATAGGGGGGTGAGATAAACAATGAATCATAAAATGATGTTGAAGCAAAATAAACCAGGAAGTATGGTGTTATACTTACTTGGATTCCATTCTTGAATGCCTGTGTGTGAGGATGGGGGTGCTGATGAGGGGTTTGAAGGCTGTAAGTGATCACCAACTGAAAGAAAGATTCTCCATGGGCTATGTGTACACTCCTCTTTGTTTGGATAGATCAGATCACGATTGGGATGACTGTGCAAGAGAAGATGCTCAATCTCCTTCCTCGCATGCATATTTTTGTTGGAATTTTCTCTCTGAAGATGTGTTATCTCTTTGATATGTGTTCTTCCTCATCCACCTTCTCTCAATGTTTTACCAACCTTTTTCTAACCTTCCAATGTTGAGAATAAGGTTGTTTAGGGGTTAAAAGGGGTAACCAATGGTAGTATAGCTTAACCGGTGATGGTTAGGCATAACTAACATCGGTCAAGGTAGGATTTCCTAGGTTTACTAAACTAGGGAGATCCTCCTGATTTCCTTGGATCTCATTCTGTTATCTCATGGATTAGACTAGGAGCTTCTTGTGAGCATGCGGGGATGTGGTTAGAGGGAATGTAGGCATTTATTTTTAGGGTTTGGGTAGATCTTAGTTAGTTATGGCAACTTGCTAAGAATATGTCTTAGGTTGAGTTGGCTTGGTGAGGTGTCTAAGTGAACTATATGTGTGGATATTATTTAAATAAGATATTTAAATAATAAATATAGTGAGGATAATAAATTAATTTAATTAGATTAATTAAATTAATATTAGTGGGGTGAAGGGGGTCATGGCTAGGTAAATGTAATAAAGGGTGCTTATTGGTTGAGATATGAAAGGGGAGTGTGACCTGATTTTAGTGTCTACACCATTCAACATAGAACAAAGTTCAGAACATGTTTCAAGTGGCTTAGAGGAAATAATTCAAAGCTACAGATCATATATTCATCTGCACGTTGAATCCGTGCCCAATAGATGCTCCAGGTTATTGATCTCCTTCATCTAGTAGGTAGATGGCCTAGAAAGTTACCAAACTATTGTCTAAATAACTCCCCTAGTTATTTGTACAACCTATATTTCCATCTTGGCTCTGAAGCTCTACATTGGAGGTTGTACACACTTCAATTATTCTTTTGACACATTCCTTTGGCTGCATTTCCTCACGCACCCTTATGAACTTCTTTCGGGTGCTTTCCTTATATTTTTTTCCTCCATCTATTCCTTTTTCCCCTTGCACTCAATCTATATGTATTCACCTTCTTCCCATTGGTTCATGATTCTTGCATGTGCCTTAACCCTACTTCCCAAAATCAGCTAAGTCCCTAGTATCCTCGTGTTCCCCTTTTCTTGTTTCTACACATAATTTTATAATGATTGCACCTCTTCCACATATTTATCCCTTAGGTATTCCTCCCATTCCTCCCAAACGCATCACCTTCATGTGCTCCTTTCCTCTTTTTTCCTTTTGTATGTTGTTATTCCACGTGTGTACCTTTGTTCCTTCTTCTGTGCCATTCTATGCCATGCGACATCTATCAAACATTGAGTGTGTTACATGTAACAAATCAAAGCATGTCATTTGGGTGTTGAATCCTAGAAACAAATAAATGAGTGACACATGGAGGAAAATGAAAAAATAGTTGTACAATTGGTTGATATTTAAGTCAATCAATGTGTGCCACGAGCTTTACATGTTCAGTCCAAACTGACAAATTTTGATAGCTGTAACTTTTCCTATAGGGCTCTGACACACACATGCTAAGTCTCATTTGAAATCTATTAACGTGTGCTACACTCTAGATCAATCAAATTCAAATTTCAGGGGGATTTGGTAGGAGAGAAATAGCGAAACATATTTCTAGCCATTAATGAATAAATTTGATTGCTCTAACCACCCAGATTTGATCTGATTTTAAATTTGTTATTCTCCTACATGCTAGAAATACTTGGAGAAGTGCATTTCATAGGTTTACAGGCAGATTTACAAGCATTTAATGCTTTTTGTTGGTGTTTATTTACAAATCTGATTTTTCCCTCTTTCTCCTCTTATTCTCTTATCGATTCATCAATAAATATAAGAGCATGGCTCATTGTAACAGGTTGGAAATTTTGGATCCTCTAGTATTGTATAAGGACTAGGTATCTGTACGTACCCAAAATTGTAAGGTACTGTACTGCGGAACAACGTAATAAGTGCCCCAATGATGATGTAGGTCTCTTCGCAAGGTGTTCGGGGTCCAGAAAAGCTCTCCGAATATGCGTTAACATCCCGCATACCCCGCTTAGCCCCCACGTGCTTTGTTTTCCCCCTTTTCCCTCTTTTCTTGCCCCTTTTCTCTTTAGTAACAAAACCGCCACCCTGACTGGGCAGCGGTCCTGTAACCACCGCCCTAAACAGGACGGCGGTCCTTTACGCAGTTTCCAGAACATTCTTTTGACGTGACTCACGTGAAATATCAGCATTTCACCAGCTTTCCTTGCCGACTTAGGCTTGCATTTATGTTTTTGGTCCCCCGGAATAGTGTTTTTCCTTTGTTTATTGTTTAGGAGTTTAGTTTGATTTTAATTTTTGGGTGATTGAATTCCTATAAATGAGTTACTTGTGCTCAAGTAAATGGCCCTGAAGTTTTCCTCTGAATTTCTCTTTGCTGTAGATTTAATTTTCATTGTTGCTTAGAGTTCTTAGTTCAGTTCTTTGCATGCTTAGTTAGCATTGTCCAACTGTTGGTAAGCCACATATCCAGCTTGTGCAAACAGTGTTGCTATTCTATCTAATCCATTAGAAGTAGAATAGCTTAGGAAGCCATTAAAGTTGCAGGTTTTTCTCTTCAAACAAGATAGTTTCAGGTTCTGGACTCATTATGTTGCATGATTCGTAAAATCCCGCTAGGAATTGCATAATCCAAGCTCTATACTTGTGCACTATCCCGCTCCTACTCACATTTTTAGTCTGCATTCTGAGTTGTCCTTGCCCCAATATCTATTTCTATCGATGCTGGCATTACACACTTTTATGGATCCACGTGAACACGAAAGAACAAGGAGATCATACTGAGGGGACAAGATCACACACACCATCGGATTTGCCACTGTTCTGCGGAATCCAGGTTCTAATCTTTCAAAGTTCTAGTTAGAATCATATCAAATAGAGTAGTTAATCACTTTATTTCAGTAAATTCTATTCTCGACATTGCCAGGGAAGCTGTGGGGATTGATAGTTTCTGAGAAACTATGATTCACTCCTCACTTCTGAGGTAGGATTGAGAATCCCGCAAATAGATTAGTTATTTCATTATTTAGAATAGATCTACAAATTGCACAGACAAATAACTACACTCGGCTATTCTGTTTGTTTTAAGTTGTTATTTAGTTGTTAATTCTAGATATTTTAAATAGCTGCTTTCCTTAAACTCTTATAAATCAGTCAAGAAAATACAAAAATAGAAGTTATATATGTTTTAGTTTTATTTCCACGTAGTTAGAATTTGCTTTATTATAGTTAGATTTTTGAATTTCACTTTGTATGACAATTACGGGACCTAGGGAGCCCAGAGAATACATTTTCGAGCCAATCGTGCCTCAGCCCAATCTCATAACAGCAATAACTGATATTGACCAGAATCTTAGAATCCAAGTCTTCCAAACAACAGCAGACTTCCAGCAGATCAGATCTCAGTTAGAAGGATTAAACATAGAAGACGACCAAGCACATACGTTTTGCTCAAATCAGCCAAACTACAGACTACCCTAGAAAAACATCTATATGACTATAGAAGGGTTTGAAAAAGAACAAACATTCAGGTGTGACCCTTTAGTTCCACAACCAGACACAGGAGACACCATCACAAGCATAGATACCGGCCTAAGAATCCAGGTTGCAAGAACGCCTGTGAGGTATTCTGAGAAAATCACACAGTTGTTGGTCCTAAACATAGAAGCTGAGAAAGCATATGATTATTGGATACTAGGGATCAGGACTTGACTCCACGCATGACCATAGCTGGCCCACAACAACCACAAACCTATGGTTGTGACCCACAGGTCCCACAGTCTAACGAATCCATAAGTCAATCAGATATAAACATTGGCCTATGCACACTAGTATTCCAATCCACTCCACTTCCACCTATTATCATCAAACAATTGTCCTTACTAGATATAGCAGCTAACGAAGCTAGAGAATTCTGGACTAGGCCAGAGAATCGTCCATAGAGTCAATTGTTTCCACCATCCACCATATGACCTTATCTGGAGACATACACGAAACTATCCGAGGTCATTTCCCATGTATTCCACAACCTATAGATTGAATCATGCCAGAGCTCGATATTGATTAGAGCCTTCGAGAGTTCATCCTTGCCGATCGATTTATCACACCAGTCCAGGTTAGAAGGGCCTTCTTTGCCTTAGATTCACAAATTCCACTAGTGCGTGTCGAAGACATCAGATTACCTAACTAGTCTGTCTATATACCACGCATATTCCATCCCCATCGGCTGTCTCGGCATGACCTCGGGAGGTCGGGTACGTGGAAGAGTTACCTGTAGATTCCCACGCTTGCTTGTCACTTTTTCAACGTACAAAATTGGTGAACTCGACGTGAAACTAAAAATTGTTTCACCTTCTCTTTGAGAAGTTTCATCTCATCTCAATCACCTTCACTCCTTCCTATTATTCTGCGGGTATTCATATACCCCCTGAATATGTTGGGATTCGATGAATATGGAAGACCCCTCTTGGGTCTCGAGGCATACTACGCCCAACAGAATAGGAAATCATCACCCTCGCTCTCAGTATGGGGCGACAATTATTCAGCTAATCAGTTGTCAACACAAACCCCAAGACTCAGGTATAATTCATCTTTTCAAACGGGGGAGTTAGATCAACCTCCTCGAACGCAACAAATAGAGCCTTCAGGCTCGAACAATATGATGTTTACCAGGGAATCTGGTTCATCTCCTCAGATGCTACTTAGACCACAAATTAGTAGACAATCAGACCCATATCTGGTCTTAGATGATGAATGGTCAATACGTTATCCTAGGAGTGAACAACATTCTCGGGGTATGTACCCACCTATAAGAGGTTTACAAATACAACCCGAGGTCTCTTTTCAAGAAAATACCTCTATGCCACTGCATATAGGAAATACTCTCGGAGATACTTGGGAAGATAGCGATCAGTTCATGACAGGATATCACATGCCTATACAACACCAGGGTATATAACAAACACCACTCAGGAAAAGCACCATGACTTCACCAAATGAAGTCATTTCAACGTTAGTAGAAAAAGTGAGAGGGTTAGAACTTGCTCAAGCAAGTCAAAATTCTCCATTCATTCAAGCAGGGAGTTCCAACCCACCATACCACCTTAGCCAGGTAGATCTCCTCACAGGATTAGGCACGTTGGGCATGCCGCCTCACTATCCACAACAAATGCCAACAAGGCCTGTCATCTCTAACACTATTCCTCCCTGTCTAGTATTAAGCAACCCATTACTAGACAATACCCCATCATACTTAAACATGTACTCCAAATCACCACAAGGAGATATGTTCTCCTCTCCCAGCATGTTTTCTCAAACATAGGGACTTCCCTATGCCCTTACCAATGCATACGTTGCACCGTATCAACAACCCATCCCACCACCACTCCCTCAGCAACCACCATCAATGGTTGAAACATATGCGATAGGAACTCAGAATATTTAAAAGAGCCCTTAGATTTCGCCATACAAAGCGTCATGTTTCCAATACCCCTTCCCGATTTACCCAAGTTCAAAGGTGAGGGAGATCCAAACGCGCATATCAAAGCCTACGCTACAACCATTTGAGAGATACTCCCATGGGATGGGGTTGTTGCTAAAATATTCCCCAAAACTTTGGAAGGC
Source organism: Taxus chinensis (assembly GCA_019776745.2). Lineage (NCBI taxonomy): Eukaryota > Viridiplantae > Streptophyta > Pinopsida > Cupressales > Taxaceae > Taxus > Taxus chinensis. Next base: position 355,003,585 of record CM034157.1, read on the forward strand.
ATCACTCTCGACTGGTATTATAGAATACCTGAAGCCTCCATCCATTCATTTAAATAGCTCGTATCAGAGTTCATTAAGGCCTTCAACATGAACAAACTGTTGAGAACAAGAATCAGGGAGTTCTTGCACATCAAATAAGAACACAACAAATATGTCACCCATTACATCCAGAGGTGGCGTACAGTTCTTTATTTTTCATTAAGTGCTCCAAACATGGATCAAATGGAACTATGCAATTTATTCCTTCATTCTCTCAGCAAAGAGGTGAAAGAAGAAGTCCAGAAGTTCCCATTAAGAACTTTAGAGGAAGTACTTGAGAGTGCTCTTCGAATAGACCAAGTAGCGATAGATACTGGTCGTAAGACATGTGGAGCAAATGGGAGGTTAATCACCCCCAGCCAGAACACTACGAATTATCCCGCTACCACAAATGTCAACCAAGGACCCAAAATCCTTAACAAAAATCAGGGTGTAACAATGGATGGAGTAACTGACTAGCCCAAGAAGGTAAATGTTGTCAATACTCCATCACAAAAAAACAACCAACGAAACAACAACTTTACCCCGACAATCAATATAGTGGATTTTAAACATTCACAACAACAACAACAATGGTGAAATCCCATGAAAGGGCCAAGTCAAAACTCATTTGGTTATCAAAACCAAAGCCAGAAACAACAAATGCAAAATTTTAATCCTAATAGGCAACAGTTTGATCAGAATTTTAGGCCACAATATACACCAAACCAACAAAATAGGAATTACAATCCCAATTCTTATTGTGGTTTCCACAAAATTCGGGGTTATGATACTAGAACGTGTCGTGACTACAATAAATTCATGCAACGTTTACCAGAAGAACAAAGGCAGTTCTTCACAGATTTGTTTTTGGTAGATCCCGTATCATCACCACCAAACACGCTAGCAGGGGCAGTTTCCCCTCAGAATGCTCCTCTCAAGATCTTTAACGATCCACTCCCAAATCATGATAGTAATAGGCTGAATCCAACTGGAACAAACAAAAGTGCAATGACAGGAAACAATGATCACGAAGCCTCGACTTCATTAAATCCATTAGTTACACCACAGTTAGGAAGTCAACTGACACCCAAGATAGTTAGTTTGGTAGAATTAGATTCTGAACTACCTATCGAAGCTATAACAAGAATGCGAGAATATTTCTCTCAACCGAGCCCAAGTCATCTGCCAAAAACAGATAAGAGTTAGCAAATAGTAGAAAAACCTGTGGGTACTTACGATTTAATTAATGATCTAACAAAGACCTTCTCGCACATATCATTTTTAGATTTACTAAAGAACTCTCCTCCTCACAGAGCTGCTCTTTTAGAAGCATTAGGTCTAGGTCATCTAATTAACATCACTCCACCTCCTGAAACATAAGTAAATCATGTAGATTTTGATATCCACCATCCAGGGCAGCTAGACAAGGATGTCAAATTCATATTTGAAATAAGTAAAATGTCCACAGATGCTGAGATCACACACCGAGGTGATCCAACCTTACACTTACAAGTATGGGTTTATAATAACTATGTAAAATGGGTAATGGTTGACGATGGGGCCATAGTTCACATAGTCCCTTTCTCTTTCCTCCAAAAACTAGGATATGGGGAAACAAACTGTTCCACCACTTGAAATACATTGAGAGGCTATGATAGCCTTAAAGCCACTTCAATAGTAACTATAATACTCCCAGTCACCTTAGGACCCAAAACAATCCTGACTGAGTTTTATATTATAGATCGGGAAACTAATTATAATATGATACTCGGCCGACCATTGATACACTGAATGAAGGCAATCCCTTCTACTTTATTTCAAGAAGTAAGATTCTTGCATCTAGGAAAGGTATTTGTAGCCAAAGGCGATCCAAAACCTTTTGATTTGCACCTAGCTGATTTAAAGAAAAGACCAGGGGTGCACTCAGAATTTGAACTTCCAACAAACCAACTTAATAAACCCACTGACCCAAAACCAGAGGTGAAGTTGGTACCTACAACGGATCTTGAAACTATCAGCATAGCCAAAACAATTCCAACCCCCAACGATAAAGCTAAAGAAACGGTATCATTAGGGACTACTGCAAAAATCGTTGAGTTAATAGAACAAGATTCACCAATGTTCTTACCATTTGATTTAGTAGGTATAGGATATTCCCTAGGTGTTGGTTCCCTTCCAGTAGAGGACCTCTGCATGGTAGAAGTAGAGTGCGCAAACGCAGCAGATGCCCCAACATCTATACTCCCGGCTAAGTATTGGACTCTCCATTTCGATGGAGCTAAATTCCGTTATGGAGCGGGGGCAGGTATAATTCTTACTTCACCTGAAGAGAAAGTCCTCCTATTTGCCTTTAAGTTAAACTTTGAATGCATAAACAACGGTGCTAAGTACGAATCCCTCCTCCTTGGCCTCACCTTAGCCAAAAGAATTGGTTTTAACAACATCAGAGTCTTAGGAGACTCACAATTAGTGGCAAACCAAGTTTCTAAAGTATACGAACCAAAGCCGAACACTTGCAGCTTTACAAAGAAGCCGTATTAAATTTAAGCAAGGCATTTAACTTCATATCCATTGAAGCAATCCCGCAAGAGAAAAATCTTCTCGCCAATTCAATAGTAACTTCAGCATCATGTTTTACTCCAAGTAATGGTGTCCATTCGTGATGAACCATTGATAAAAATAACGACAAATCGCCTTTCAAGTGGAAGTGAGTCTACCACCCCAGACCATGGCGATAATAATATGGCCACTTTGGAATACTTAAACGCCTATGCGGCATTACATCTCTCCTATCATATGCTAGATTTGTCCTTAATTCCACATTCGTCTTCCTACTTCGGGAATCCCATGATGGATCTCCCCTCACAAATAGAACCTAGCATATACGCAGTAGAAAATGGGGAGGATTTGGATTTACCTCCAGCACCACCTGAGTTCGAAGAGGGTAACACCTCTTTGATCGAGGAGACAATCGATGTCAACATCGGGATAGAAGATGAACCGAGAATATTGAAACTAGGTTCTTCGTTAACCTCAGAAGAAGTGGAGATACATACTCAGATCCTCAAAGAACATCAGAAGGCATTTACATTTAATTATAAGGAGATGACAAGAGTCGCACCCCACATTGCGGTGCACAACCTCGTCACTAAATCAGATGCAAAGCCAATTAAACAAAAATCAAGACCCATGAAGCCCAAAGTAGCTCTCATGGTAAAAGAGGAGGTAATAAAACTTCTTCAGGTAGGATTCATCAAGCCAGTCGACTACTCCCAATGGGTATCTAATATCATCCCTGTTCTCAAGAAGAATGGGAAGATACGCATCTACATAGATTTTCGAGATATCAACAAAGCATTTCCTAAGGACGACTTCCCGTTACCATCCATCGATGTTATTGTTAATGCAACAATTGGTTTTGAAATTTTGTCTCTCATGGATGGATTCTCAGGATACAATCAAATCAGAATATTTGAGCAAGATCAAGCTAAAACCACGTTTATAACTCCTTGGGGAACCTATTGCTACGCTGTTATGCCATTCAGTCTCAAGAACACCGGTGCTACGTACCAGCGGGCCATGACATATATATTTCACGATCTAATTCATAAAATTTTGGAATCCTACGTAGATGACTTGTTGGCTAAAGCCAAGAAGCGTTGTGACCATCCCGAAGTACTCTGCGTCATTCTTTCATGCCTAATAGAATACGGAGTCACACTAAACCCAGAGAAATGCGTCTTTGGTGTAACGGGAGGGAAGCTCCTAGGTTATATCATATCGTCACGAGGGATAGATGTTGACCCAACCAAAATATGGGCTATCCTCAAGATGGTTCCACCTTTGGATCAATCTGGAATCAGATCATTTCTCAGAAAATTGGGTGCAATCCGAAGATTCGTCCCAGACTTAAGCTTTGTCGTTCATCCAATCAACAATTTACTCAAGAAAGACTATAGCACTGATTGGACTGAAGACTGCAATGAAGCTTTTAATGCAGTTAAGCATTTCTTACTGTCACAACCTACACTAATGCCACCTAAGCTAGACCTCCCGTTGATTTTATACTCATGAGTTACCAATGTCTTGTTAGCTTGCATGTTGGCCCAAGAAGACGATGACAAAAGAGAACGCACGATTTATTTCATCAGCCGAATGCTGCTCGACTATGAAACACACTATACACAAGCAGAACGAGAATGTCTCGCCATAGTCTTTGCAACCAAATGCCTAAGACACTATATGCTAAATCAAGAAACAAGGGTCATGGTAAAAACAGACCACTTACGAACCTTCCTCACATAAGGGTCCTTGTCTAAAAAGGCTGGACATTTTATAACCTTAATGGGAGAATTCGAATTAACATTTGTAAATCAGAAGTTGGTTAAAGGACAAATCATTGTGGATTGGTTAGCTGACAACCCATTAGATGGAGGCGATCTAGTAGATTTAGACTTTCTAGATGACTACGTATACTACATCAAAACCCGACCCGCTATCTTTGAGTGTCCCTGGTATGCTGACATCATTAACTATATCATGGACCATACATATCCAGAAGGATCTACACCACAACAAAGAAGATGGTTACGCATAATTGTAGCTAAATACGTCGTTATAGAGCAAGTGCTCTATCGAAAAGCATTCAATGGAATGCTCCTAAGATGTGTCGACATGGAGGAATCCAAGAAGATTCTCCATGAATCTCATAGCGGAATATGTGGAGGCCACTTCGGTGGCCATGCCACTACTCGAAAAATACACCGAATGGGCTATTTCTGGCCCACTCTAGAACATGATGTAATAGAGTTTGTACGCAGGTGTCGTAAGTGCCAAGAATTCTCCCATGAGATCCACATGTTGGCACAAGTCCTGAAACCAATCATTACTCCATGGCCCTTTTCTACATGGGGCCTAGACTTAATAGGGAAATTCTCTCCCTCATCCACAGAAGGCCATAATTTTATAATCACGGCCACTGAATATTTCACCAAATGGGTAGAGGCTAGGCCTCTTACAACTATACCTGGTTTTGTAATTGCCAAGTTCATTTTGAATCAAATCATTTACAGGTACAGTATCCCGTAAATCATTATCTCCAATAATGGAACCTCTTTTAAGAATGAAGAGGTTTGTGAGCTATGTAATAAATTTAAAATAAGCCATCATACGGCTTCCTTTTATTATCCCCAAGCCAACAGGCAGGCTGAAGCAACAAACAAGACACTGAAAGCCATTCTCCTTAAAATGGTAAAAGAAAACAAATGAGATTGGCACTTGAAGTTATATCCAGCCTTGTGGACCCACCAAACCTCAATAAGAACACCAACGGGAGCAACTCCTTTCTTGCTAGTATTCGGGGTAGAAGCAGTTCTCCCACTTGAGGTCGAAATACCCAGTCTCCACATTTCATTACAGGGGATTCTGGATGAAGATGCTTACAGAGAAGCACGTCTTTCTCAACTAGAAATCCTGGATGAAACTAGGTTAGATGCTAAGCAGTGACATAGAGCTTATGCTGACCGAATGTGCCGGCAGTACAACAAGAAATTCTATGAATGTGATATATATGAAGGTGATCTAGTTCTAAGACTAGACAGCCAGATTGACAAGAAGACCGGTGAAGGAAGGAAATTCCGGCCCAAATGGTTGGGCTCATACCGAGTCATGAAGGACTACAGAAATGGTGCTTACCTCTTATGTATGCTAGAAGGTGAGGATTTTGGCGAAACAGTCAATTACCTGCACCTCAAGCGGTTCTATGCATGAGCAACTAGCACTACTTGTATAATTATCTACATTACATCTTCATACAGATTAAGATCATTTTGTCCACTTGTTTCTTACATAAATTGTGATCAAGGAATCTATTCTCAAAAGCAATTCACTATAAACTCATGATGTTGTTGGCATAAAGCTCTTCAATCATACATCTCCATCTTCATATATCATCGAATCATCTCGGAATCTTTTATCAAATAAAGATAGACATGACAAAGTCTTAACGGTAACCATACCAAGATCTGCAAATTTATTCTCACTTTGATTTCTTCTTAGGATAGGTGTCTTGCCTATGGTATGTTCTAGAAGCTTCATGGTGTCACATCTATCCCATATGCATATCTCTTTGGGAATAAGCACATACTGACATTTTACTCAAGAAAACAAGTCAACAGGTAATTAAACAGAAAATTTTAATTTTACACATTTCCTTGCCCCACCAACCTTCGGTGATGAGCTTGCGTCTCTTACTAGTGACGTAGGGTTGGGAAAGGATGGAAATGCCCTTACTCGCCTATACCTTGCCCACGGTGATAAACCCACGCTTCTTACTAGTATCATGGGGCAAAGTGTAGGGGGTGTTCTTGAAAAATAAGTACAAATGGTCATACGCAAACAATGCAAATTTTCAAACTTTGAGTCAAAAATAAATGAAACAGATGTTCAAAATCCCAAAAGAGTTAAAATCCTAAAAACCCAGATTTTGTCTACTATGTGGCCATCTACGGGTCTAAGTCTGGATAAACTGCAAAGCAAGTTGCTTCCAAAACTATGAAGTCACTCGAGTGGAGTTGGCTTGTAGCTTCTAATTTGGTTCCGCCAAAGCTTTGTCTGTCTTAAATCACTATCATTTCACCACATTTCATAACTTGCGCCCTTCTTGGCTCTTGGTGATGAGCCCTCGCATCTTACTAGTTGCGTGGAGTTAGGAGTGGGGCAAGTTAATCTGTTCATCATACTGGTTATTTTCATCACTTTACCAAAACAAACATGAGCTATCCATATTGCTCGCAGAAGCTAAGATTCAAAATCACAATATCTCTACATTATCATGTATCAGCATCATGAAATACAAAAAGAAAGCAGGCATCTACATCATTTGTTCACCATTGCATACATTCTAAAAAGCATACAAACATACATCGTAGTATACATAAAGAAGCTAGAAATAGAAAGGAAAACATGAGTGACAAGCTTTTGATCCAAAACGAATGCATATATATAAATAATCAATGTTTATATACAATGCCACCAAGCACTAGGCATGGTCAAAACACTCAAAGAGCTCATGATACATAATAGTACAAAATACACAAGGACCAAATGGCCTCTCAACCCCTACGCGACCCCTCCGAAGGTGCACGCCCTCGCCTAGGACTCCAGCTACACCAGCACTCTGAATGTACAGAGGGCTCAGGGTCCCGAGGGGTAGCCGCGGTCTCACCACGAGAATGGCTCCTCATAAGGTGCTCAGCCATCCTATAGCCCGCTAACTCTGTGCGCAAGGTCGACACCATCCTGGCCACGTGCCAAATGGGAGCAAAGACATCGGTATGTCTGCCAGCTGCTGAGGGCTCCCCGACGTCTACGGACAGCTCTGCGCAAGTCCTATCCATGGGGATCATCAGGGAATCGGTATATACCCTGCGGATCAGATCTCGCCACTCGTCAACAGTCTCTGCAAACAAAGAAGAAAAACAAATCAGAAACCAAGAAAGAGGCTAAAAGATACAAGATAAAAAAACAAGGAGAGATAGCAATTAAAACAAATCCTAAATTAAACAAGCGTTAAAGAAGGAAGAAAGGATAACTTACTCAGATCGTTGGGCCTCCAAGATGGGTCGCTGGGACTGGCACCTGCCGCGGATGCCACTGCTGACTGGTGGGCTGCTCCTGTGGCAGGGGCAACATGTTGCCCTACAACTGATTCATCCTCTCCACCATGGCCGTGAGAGCGTGACTCCTCTGAAACTAGAGTGTCCTTCTCCGCGCTCTCCTCAGCCCTCTATGCCTGCATAATGTCCTGAGTGTCATGCCACTCAGGATCATTGTCATTAGTCTGCTCCTCCGACCCTCCCTCTGTAAGCTCCTTAGAGTCGGAGTCAATATCTATGGGGTCATCGCTACTATGAGCAGGACCCACAGCAATCTGAAGTAAAGGTGCCCGAGGTGCACCAGCTCTCCCTCTAGCACGAACTATCCTCTTGGCTGCAATGGGAATGCCATGAGTGATCACTGTCCAACCACGGCCTCTAGTCCCCCCTATGGCCTCGCGAACTGATCTGTAAACTGGCGCCACTGGGGGAAGCATGCCCATATATGGTAGGCCAAACTATTGAGGAACTCTGCCAAAAGGATGCACCTCCACTCGTCCCACTCGATTAATGAGCTACCCTGTGGTGGAGCAAGAAATCAAGGTAAGAGTCTCCTCTTCCCATATGCTGGCCATAAGCCGGTACGGTGTCGCCTCCATGTCTACAGTAGTAAGGGAGGTAGTGGGCTGGTGAGGTGCTCTAAGCACCGACATATCTGTCCATCTGGCTGCCCTCAAAGCCCCAGGATCTGCCACCTCCATGCCTCTGTCATAAGGGATAAAACGCTTATACACCCAACTCATGGCTAAAGTTGGGTGGCTCAATGACTGTCCCTGTAAATGGACCACCCTGTATAAATCATGGTAGGTGGTCCCTAGAATATTTGCACCTCAGGTGTATATCTGGCCATGCCCCTCTATCTGCACAATGATGGGGGCCCAGCAGTATAACAATGTATCCACTCCCTTGTCCCCGATCAGTCTCCAGGTAAGGATCCCCATGATGGCCTATCGAAGTACGGGGATACGCAAAGAAGGAATGGATCGAACTCTCACTCCCTTCTTCGACCCTATGGAGATAACTGCATCTCCCATATATGCTACCCACTGTGCAATCTATGCCTGTGAGCCTGCTGTCTCTAATGTAAGTCTCCTCCCGATGATCGGGACCCCCAAAATATGATAGACATCCTCGAGTGTGATGGTCCACTCACCACGGACCCCTGGCAGTCAGAAGGTGTTCTGATCTGCATCCCAATAAGAGAATAAGTCACAAAGGATGTGACTAGATGGTGCAACATGAGGCACACGCGATATACACAGTATACCAGCCCTTTGAAGTGTGCCCTCCTCATCCTATGAGAGGGCATCCAGTACTCCTGAGAGCCAATCAAACTCTCTCTCTCTCTGCTCCATCTAATATACTCCTCTCTCGCCTGCATACACCCAAAAACACACAAAATATAGCAAGTTAATATCTGAACAATACCAAGAAGGTCATAAAAATGTGTAGAAGTGCAAAAAAAATACAAACACAATCTCAAATATAAGTTCTTTTGCATTCTGTGTAGAACCACCGCCCTGAGCAGGGCGGCAGTCGTGTTCCGAAAACCCATGCGGGTTTTTAATCTTAAAAAGCCTAAAACAAGCAAAAAATGACCATTTGACCTAAAAATGGAGCCTACCCAGTAGGTGCCCCCCCTAGGTGGACCTTTTGAACCTAATATTTTCAAAAATAACCCCCCCATTACAACAAATTTAACATTTCAAATTTAAAGGGGGAAAAACACAAAATTGAAGAAAACCAACCTGTGATCTAGCAGGGCGGTGTTCCATGCGTGGAGGCATGATCACGATCTCACTGCGGACGTTTTGAATATACTCACGCAAGAAACCATCGCCGTGGGTCCCAGAGCTCAAAAACAATCAAATCAACTCACGCAAATGAAGAAGAAAATGGGCCCACTTTCATATATATAACACCCTGATTCATTTTAAAAGACTTTTTCACAGGTTTGGAGCGCTGATGGAGGTAAGTCCCTATCCCTGCGCGAAAGGTACATTCTCATTCCCTATTATTTTAGCGTTTATTTTCTAAACTATTGTATCTATCTGCACTTGAGTTCTCCTTTCGTTTTGCAGATAGCGGGAATTTTGGATGGCATAATTTCAACACATGGACATGTAAGGTATAACTTCTAACTTCCCATTTTGGGACTGCCATACTCGGACCCACTGTTTTATGCCTCTTCATGGCTAAAACGCTTCTCCAAGGGGGCAATATGTACAACCCATAATTGTAAGGTACTGTACTGTGGAACAGCGTAATAAGTGCCCCAATGATGATGCAAGTCTCTTCACAAGGTGTTCGGGGTCCAGAAAAGCTCTCCGAATATGCGTTAACATCTCGAATACCCCGCTTAGCCCCTGTGTGCTTTGTTTTCCCCTTTTTCCCTCTTTTCTTGCCCCTTTTCTCTTTATTAACGAAACCGCCGCCCTGACTAGGCAGCGGTCCTATAACGGTCGCCCTGAGCAGGGCGACGGTCCTTTATGCGTTTTCAAGAACGTTCTGTTGATGCAACTCGCATGAAATATCAGCATTTCACCAGCTTTCCTTGCCGACTTAGGCTTGCATTTATGTTTTTGGTCCCCTGGAATAGTGTTTTTCCTTTGTTTATTGTTTAGGAGTTTAGTTTGATTTTGATTTTTAGGTGATTGAATTCCTATAAATGAGTTACGTGTGCTCAAACAAATGGCCCTAAAGTTTTCCTCTGAATTTCTCTTTGCTGTAGATTTAATTTTCATTGTTGCTTAGAGTTCTTAGTTCAGTTCTTTGCATGCTTAGTTAGCATTGTCCAGCTGTTGGTAAGCCACATATCCAGCTTGTGCAAACAGTGTTGTTGTTCTATCTAATCCATTAGAAGTAGAATAGCTTAGGAAGCCATTAAAGTTAAAGGTTTTTCTCTTCAAACAGGATAGTTTTAGGTTATGGACGCATTATGTTGCATGATTCGTAAAATCCCACTAGGAATTACATAAGCCAAGCTCTGTACTCTTGTAGTATCCCTCTCCTACTCACATTTTCAGTCTCCATTCTGAGTCGTCCTTGCCCCAATATCTATTTCTATCGATGCTGGCATTACACGCTTTTCTGGATCCACGTGAACATAAAAGACCGAGGAGATCATACTGCGGGGATAGGATCACACACACCATCGGATTTGCCACTGTTCTGCGGAATCTAGGTTCTAAGATTTCAAAAGTTCTAGTTAGAATCATATCAAATAGAGTAGTTAATCACTTTATTTCAGTAAATTCTATTCTCGACATTACTAGGGAAGTTGTGGGGATTGATAGTTTATGAGAAACTATGATTCACTCCTCACTTCTGAGGTAGAATCGAGAATCCTGCAAATAGATTAGTTATTGCATTGTTTAGAATAAATCTACAAATTGCACAGACAAATAACTACACTCGGTTATTCTGTTTGTTTTAAGTTGTTATTTAGTTGTTATTTCTAGATACGTTTAAAAATAGTTGCTTTCCTTAAACTCTTAAAAAGTTAAATGCAAAAATAGAAGTTATATATATTTTAGTTTTATTACCACGTAGTTAGAATTTGCTTTATTACAATTAGATTTTTGAATTTCACTTTGTATGACAATTACGGGACCTAGGGAGCCTAGAGAATACGTTTTCGAGCCAGTCATGCCTCAGCCCAATCTCATAACAGCAATAACTGATATTGACCAAAATCTTAGAATCCAAGTCTTCCAAACAACAGCAGACTTCCAGCAGATTAGATCTCAGTTAGAAGGATTAAACATAGAAGACGACCAAGCACATACGTTTTGGTCAAATCAGCCAAACTACAGACTACCCTAGAAAAACATCTATATGACTGTAGAAGGGTTTGAAAAAGAACAAACATTCGGGTGTGACCCTTTAGTTCCACAACCAGACGCAGGAGACACCATCACAAACATAGATACTGGCCTAAGAATCTAGGTTACAAGAACGTCTGTGAGGTATTCTGAGAAAATCACGCAGTTGTTGGTCCTAAACATAGAATCTGCGAAAGCATATGATTATTGGATACTAGGGATCAGGACTTGACTTCACGCATGACCATAGCTGGCCCACAACAACCACGAACCTATGGTTGTGACCCACAGGTCCCACAGTCTAACGAATCCATAAGTCAATCAGATATAAACATTGGCCTATGCACACTAGTATTCCAATCCACTCCACTTCCACATATTATCATTAAACAATTGTCCTTACTAGATATAACAGCTAACGAAGCTAGAGAATTTTGGACTAGGCCAGAGAATCGTCCATAGAGTCAATTGTTTCCAACATCCACCATATGACCTTATCTGGAGACATACACGAAACTATCCTAGGTCATTTCCCACATATTCCACAACCCATAGATTGAATCACGCCAGAGATCGATATTGATTGGAGCCTTCGAGCGGTCATCCTTGCCGATCGATCTATCACACCAATCTAGGTTAGAAGGGCCTTCTTTGCCTTAGATTCGTAAATTCCACTAGTGTGTGTCGAAGACATCAGATTGCCTAACTAGTCTGTCTGTATACCACACATATTCCATCCCCACCGGCTGTCTCGGCATGACCTCGGGAGGTCGGGTATGCGGAAGAGTTACCTGTAGATTCCCACGCTTGCTTGTCACTTTTCTGGCATACAGTATCTTTGTATTTTGAGTTGTAGACCTCTAGATCTGGTTTTTGGATGTAGATATTGTCCATTTGATACCATTGTAATCGAGTGTGCATTTTTGGAAGTAATAGAAGCATTTTTTTGTGGTTATTCTCTACCTTAACTTGTTTTTATTCTTAGTTCTTTCCTTTCTCTTGCATTGTGTGCTTGTTGTGTCATTATAAATTCTTTGAAATTCCATTTTCCTGTTGTGCCTCATGGAATCAATTGTGTGAATGCATTATGGTCTATTTTACACATGTATAGCCTCCATTTATGCTTTCTTCTTCATTTCCACTTGAAACAAATAGTGTTCGTCCCACTTTTTCTTGGTGTTACCATCTTCCTTAGTTTAGTTTTCCATTCTATGTTATCCTTATATCGCTAGTCCCTTGGCATGTTTAGCTTAGGTTTCACTTTTAGCATTAGGAGTAGCAGTAGTAGTAGAAATAGGTAGAGGAATTGGCCTTCCCTAGAGGTCTATCTCAAGCGTGAAAGGTCCCAAAACTTGGGGATTTTCCCATTATTGACTCAAACAACTTATATCCTACAAATCTAAGACATGGGTGCAAGTTTTAAAACCAACAGTATATGTCCACAACTATGAGAGACAGTGGGCACAAGGTCAAGAGGATTTACTACTTGTAGACACTAGGTTTTCTTTACCCGCCCACTTACTTCTATACACACATTATTTAATTAAAATCTTATCATTATCAATACATAGCCTAAGCCACCTCCCCTCATTTTGTAAAATCAATTTTTACACCCTCATAAATTACTATTTACCTATCCCAGATTACCTTCAATCCCTTTAAAACCACTTAACCATTTCTAAATCATCTCTAACCCATTTTATCCCAACCTCCCAACCTCCCCAATGCATGTAACCTCTTTAAAAAAAATTATGTCACTTATTTACTAAAAATTCATATTTATGAGTTGGTTTTAACCACTTCTAATCATTTTTCCTGAAATCCCAGGATCACCAATAATTCTAATAAATTGCTAGTGATTATAAAGGCATATTTTACTCCTCTCTCAAAGATCTTCAACATTATTTTACACAGTATTTCACTTTTTCTTCAATCCATTGCAATGAATCTCCATCTAAAGCTCTTGCAACACATCATTTTGATAACCTCTTCATCAACCATTTTCCTAGGAAGCTTAACAAATGGACATGAAATTCAATTAGATATATCCATAATTTGGAGATATCTTCTAACCTATTTTCACATCAAGAGGTGTTTCTCTATATTTTCTCATCATTTTCATTTCATAAAAACATCAAAAATAATTACAAAATTATCATTAACAATCTTTATTTATCATTTTAAGAAAATTTTATCATTTTCACAGTAATTACTCACAATTCCCTTGAATTACTCGTGATTCTCTCTAATCACCTGTGATTCCTTTGAATCACCATTGATCCCTGTCAATCTACATATTTTAATCAATTTATTGGTAAAACATCAATTTTTATTAATATTTTAGATTTAGCATGTGCTATGTAAGCATGGCTTTACTTTAGAAGGAAACAACTAGTCTATCCCATCCTATTCCAAGTACCTACAATCATCCAAAAATTCAGCAGCCCTTCTTTTGGGAACAATACAACACTCTTCAAAAACTTACCTTTTGAAATTCAATTTTCCACTGACATCAAGGACATCAAGGATCAGATCAAATTCCTCCACAAGATTCAACAAGAAACAAAGGAATTTTGGTACAATTACTTTGAATCTATCCAGATTGCATCCACCCTCACCCAAGTCATATTTGAAGTAGCACAAGACTTAGCATTTAATCTCAAGTTCTAAAGCTTCTTATTTATTATTCATCTATCTATTTATATATCAATTTCTTTATTAATTTGCTTAATTTTATCAAAATGAGATGACATCCTCAAAGGGAGTCCCTTTGAATTCATGGAATTAGATTTTGTTGAGAAGCTCTTCATCCCATTTATCTAATCTATTTTTCTCAACTATCTTTGATCTGTAGGTTTCTTCATAAGTAAAAGCAGAAGGATATTTATCCAACAACATTGACATCCATCATCATGGGTATCAGTAAACCCCGACATCTTCCAAGGTCAATTTTTTTTTTGTTATTTCATTTTATTAATTTAAAGTTGTAAAGAAAAAAAATCTTTGGTACATTTTGGCATGCCCAGTTGGACCTTTTCCCCTTTATTTCATTATAAATTAATTAATTTTCACTATAAGGTTCTTTACATTGTAATTTTTAATGATCCAGTTAAATCACCAATGATTTTGGTGAATCGCTAGTGATTCCTATGAATCAACAAAGATCTCTGTAGATTGTTCTTGATTTCTTATTCAGTCATCCTCTGACGTTCATTTCTATTTTCTATCCTTTATTTTCATCTAACCCTTACAGGTTTCTGCCTTGGGATATTTTTGTTTGTTATGTTGTAGCTGTGCTAAAAAAATACAAAATCTAAAGAAATTAAAAAGGAAGTGTTGTATAGGTACGTATCTTTCCTTCTTTTTTATTTCAATGAATTTCATTTTTGTTTACTACCCTCTTCGAACTCACATTTATTTTTGGTATTAAAATTAACCTTTCATCCTGTGTGATGACATAGTATAATTAGGATGTTAAACAATTATATTCACTTAATCTCCCCCACACACAACCAAAGCAAATCAAACAGAACTTCCACCAAAACATTCCTACCCATGTGAACCTACTTGGATTTCATCACAAAGAGGAGATTTCAAATTGGTGTTCTATCCAAGTATAAACAATTTCTGGGTGATATATTGGTTAAACACCCGACTCCCTTATCACTGTAGGACTGTGAAGTAAGGGGTTAGGACCCAATACCAAGCCCCATACCAACACTAACACAGATTCAGATCTCATGTACCTTTGAGTATATCAAGGATTCCAACCTTTAACGTCACCAAAAACCATCCGTAGATTTCCATTTCCTAGGGACATGTTAACCATTTTTCATATTTCACTCTTCTTTTAGTTAATCAAGATAATTGAAATTCTTTTATTTATTTTTTCTATTGCTTATAATCAACAATATAGATTTAATTTTTTTCATTTTATGTTTTTTTTGTTTTCATAGTTCTTAATAGGCAACAATACCATCTACAAAATTACAAAAAATATGACTAAAAAATTTCAATGAATTATTAAAAACCTTCAAACCTGTATCGAGGATGCTTCACATTTAATAGATCAACATCGAGAATCTATATCATCTCAACCACATGATAAAGAACCCCCATATTCTTCCAATAGTCAATCTGAGTCTTCTGAAATACCCGATCCACCTAGTCCTTGTTTCTTTGATAGTGCGGATATATTATTTTCTAAAATACAAGATTCAAACCCCATTTCCCTCAATGCATATCTCATTTCTTGGGGTGTTCATCTTCAACCATTCACACCTATATCATGGCCCCCTATATCTATCACTTCGTATGAATTCTCCCAAATTTTTGATCCTAATCATGATCCGGTCATTCAACAAGCACATCCTTACCACACTTCCAACCAATTAGAAATGTCTAATATCATTTCCTCACCACTTATCATTTCCTTTGACCTTAATGTGGTCTCCTCATAAGACACAACTAATTAACAACCTAGATCTTCACCAAACCTTTCCTCTGGATCAACATCATCCCAAAACAATAGTAATGTATTCTCATCTACGTTAAGTCCCTTAGTATCATTTATCATCCAAACTCTACCTGTAACTTCAACATCCATTCCATCAAACATGTCTCAGTATGTCTCATCCCAAAACCTACATCAGTTGTCTAAAACATAGTTATGTTTATCCCAACATTGATACCACCCATTAACACAAGTTCTATTTCCACTTTCCACCCTTCACAACAATCATCTACTATCCCTACTTCCTCTCCAAAAATGCCCCTACATTCATACCTCTATTCCCTTTATACACATACCTCAAAATCTCATCCACTCATCTACTCCTCTAATCCTTTCCAGCATATACCTACAAAATCTCATCCATTCACACACACATCTACCCCTTTTCAACACATACCTCAATTATCACAACCTCTTGTAAACACATCCATGTCATTCTAATACCAATACATCTAACCTTCACATCCTTTAGTTTCACATCCTAATTATAACATTCTTTTGGGTACTCCTCTTCAACAAAATATCCCACAACCATATAAACAACCAAATAATTTCTTATATAAACAATTGGGTTCATCCTCATCCAATGCAAAATAACAAACTCAAACCGATTCTCTATAGGATTTGATGAATATAATATCTAGTCTTGAAGCCACTTTAATGGGTCCTAAAAACACATTATCTTAGAAAACAATATGAAAAAAAACCCATTCATCCATATGTACCATACAAAGCCTACCCTCCTCATTAGGAAATCCCTAAGTTCCTCAAATTATATAGCAAATAAGACCCTCAATAACACATTTGGGCCTTTCGACATGCCTGTTACCTTATAGCACATGAACCAAGACCTCATGTTGAAGAAATTCCCCATGTCTTTAGCTGGCCTTGCTTTAGATTTGTATAACATCATCCCACAATATTCATTTTTCTCATTCTCACAACTTTCTCATCTCTTGAACATTTTTCAATCAATATCACATGAAAAATCACTATCACTGACCTATATGCAATCAAAAAATTTTAAGATGAATCCATTACCAACTTGTCACTCATAAGAGGGGCATTATTAACTAATTATCATTTTCCCTCCCATATAATGACCTAATTGAGTTATTCTCCCACTCTTGTGCCAAACATATTTCATATACATTATAAATTAAATATTTAAAGTTATTTGAAAAATCCTTCATAATGGCTAACGAACTCGAGCTTTGCACTCTAAAAGATGGTAGGTTAAATCTTAAATCAAAGAAACAAAAACTTGAATTTTCATCCAAACCATCCTATAACCAGGACAAATAAAAATCATCAGCTAATGTATTCATTGTCAAGACCTCTCCCAAATAATGTTCAACCACCAAATCATCTCATCCTTAACGCACTTATAATTATATTAAAAAATATTATAATACCATATTTTATAAACTCCTAGCTTCCAACATGATCATTCTCCTTCTTATATGCCCTATCGATACATCTATCTCAAATCTCTCTTGGTACAGATATAATTATTATTTAAAATACCATAGAGTTAAAGGCCACAACATCAAAAGGTTTCCTTCATTTTGAAACTTCCTCCAAGATCTAATTGACAAAGGTGATTTAAAATTAGATAATCCTAATGCACCTCAAAATAAGAATCTAGATGTTTTTAAACAACCCTTCCCAAATCATTCTCAATTTACTAGCCAACCACAAACCAATCACATTCATACCCATCATAATATAAAAAATGTAAAAGAACAATCACCACGGTGAAATCTGAACCTCCTCGCATAAAATCCACATATGAACCATATACTAGTAGTTGTTTCATGGAAACAAAAAACATCAAACCAACCACATCTCTAAACCCTATAATTAAAAATAAGACACCTTTATCCACATATGCTCCATCCCCATTTAAAATGCCTTTAAGCTCTACACAATATTTACAAAAGAAATCTATCTTATAAAGTAGGAAAATATCATATGAAGACCAAGTAACTCATCAATACACATGTAACCTTCAAAAGTACACCACATGACCATTTACCCCTTCATCTACAAAACCAACCATCATAACCCACGGCCATCTTACTTCTTCAACACAAATACCATGACACTTTCCTTCCATCTTAGGGCCACATCCCTCAGCATGGTTACCCATCATAACCACACAATTAAAAACCATCCTTGAGTACATACATACAGAAACTACACTAAAGGTAGTTCCTCCAACACCTATCAAATTGAAAGAAGCGTCACTTCTTTTGGAATCTTCCTCAAAAGAAAATTATACATTGATCTTGGAAACGATTCTTCAGCAATATATCATAACTCTAACACCTCTTAAAACATTTATCTCTTGAGGGTGAAATCCTTATTATTATAATTTCAAGGCCTTTTTGATTATCATCACACATCAAGACATAATATAGTAGATTGTAAATCTCTCCATGTTGCTATAAAAAATCATGCAAATAAGGGACTTGTCCCCTCATATATAAAAACATAAAATTCCACCCCATGAGACATCCACAACCACTGCATATAAATCATCACCTATTCCTAAAACCACTGAAATTGATAAATGTCTTGATAAATTTCCTTCTCATCAAATCAACATAGTACATGTTACCACTAAAGCATGTACCCAAAACCTTGATACTACCAATCAATACAAATATAAAATATCCCTTCCACTTGCTTGTAAGTCATCAACTCCAACATTCACTACTAATGCTAAGGTTTCCATCCTTGTCACCCCTTGTACATAATTCACTAGGTACACAACTTCTTCCTAAAAAAAATTCACCAAGATCCAGTCAAGATGTCCCGTTATGAGCTGGTGCAAACCTCACCTCCACACTAACAAGACATGATCGAAGGCCTCTAATCCATATCGGTACCCTCAAATGATCCTGAAATCTTAAAAAATCTAATGGGGACACTTAAAACATCTATTGTAATATCCTTTGATAGTTCATAAGTACAGTCACTACAACCAAAGGATCATGACTCCCATTCTTCATCACCACTCAAATCAATGACATCCTTGTTAAGAGGGTTATGATCGATAATGGTGCCAATATCAACATTATTATTTATATCGTCACATTTCTTTGATAAAATTTAATTACCTAACACCATTGTCACATAGACACCTTATGTGCTCTGAGATTTCAATGATACCATTATGCCCACATTAAGCACTATCATCTTACCACTTAAATTCAGAGTTAAAACCATTCCTTAAATCTTCTATCTAGTAGAAGGAGAGTTCCCATATAATATTATGGTAGGCCAACCTTGGATATGGGCAATGTGTTGTTTCCCATCAACACTCCATAGATGTATCAAATAGGAACATAAAGGTAAGACATTTACAATTCTAGAAAATTCGAACCCCTTCAAATCCTATCACATAACATACCACTCCAAAGGTGTACTTGTTCCTAAATCAAACTCAGACTCATGTGATGAAGCCTCTACTAGTACATCCATTCCCTCATCAAAATTACTAGATGACCTCTTTTGCTGATGTTATACAAACATCTTTCACTGGGGAGTATCATCTCCTCACAATCAACTCACTTCCCACACCTAAGACTTATGGTAGACCTGAAAAACAACCCACGTAAAAACCTACTGTCATATATGTCATCTCCTATAGTCCACCACATATAAAAACAAACCTTTTCTATAGAGGGATTGATAAACCTTCTACACGTCCTACTTATTAATGTCTAATCATGCCATTCATATCAGATTTCAAATTCTTATATAACTAAGTTTTTTACACAAATGTAACTTCATCACTGTACCTGGAAAGGATTTGGATTTACCCATTATGAGAAGGGTATCCATGACTTAATTATTGAACACTCCCTCAAATGAAATGAAAAATACGAGATAGGTTATGAGAAACTAGTTTGCTAATCCTCCACACATACCTCATCCAACTATATCATAGAACATGAGTCATCTTCCTCATCTATGTAAGACAACCCTATGGACATAGAAGCCACCATATCCATCCCACCTAACATTTTTTATTCAATAATATTCCACTGGGACCATTGACCTATCAAATGAATCATGATACTAAGACACTTCCTCTCATCTGGCCTGAAATGATAAAAGAAGACTCAACCACTATTAACATCCTCCAATGCCAAGATGATCAAGCCATTCTCTCTCACATGGGGGAAGAGGACCGTTTATTTTAGAAAACCCTACCCTCTGGCACCTAAACACTTCTCAATAAATCCATTATCGACATTAACATAGGGACTCTACAGGATCCTCATATATTTAAATTTAGAAAATCTTTAGATCCAAAGGAGTTAAATGACTTCACCGCCTTCCTATCCAAATATAGTCAAGCCTTTTATTTTTCATATAGTGATATTCCAAGTATCGATCCAAACATTGTCATCCAAAATATCATCATGTATCCTAAAACTAAACCTTTCAAACAAAAATTATGTAGGATGTGCCCTCGCATAGCTCTTCTCATTAGAGAAGAGTTACAATGTCTACTCTCTACTAATTTTATTATACCCATTGACTATTTACAATGGGTCTTTAATATTATACCCATAACCAAAGCCTCGAGAAAGTTTTGTATCTGTACTAACTTTTGATATTTCAATCTTTCTTATCCTAAAGATGAATTCCCTCTTCTAGACATCGACCAACTAGTCAACCTAATAGCTTGCCATGAGATTCTCTCCCTCATGGATGACTTCTTTGGCTATAATAAAATCCTCATCACTATCAAAGATCGACATGAAAAATACTTCATCACTCTAGGGATGAATTTATACTAACATGCTATGCATTTTGAACTCAATAATGCGGGGGCCACTTATCAACGTGTCATGAAATACATTTTCCATGATCTTATCCACAAAATTGTAGAAGACTATGTTGATGATCTCTTAGTAAAATTGAAGCATGATAAAGATCATCTCTCCATCCTTGATGCTATATTTTTCCATCTTATTCAATACTTTCTTCATCTCAACCTCGCTAAGCGTGTGTTCAATGTCCTCAATGGTAAGCTCTTAGGGTTCTGTTAACTAAAATTCACCCCCAGGGTAATTTTGATAACATGCATTAGAAAATTCAAGTCCCAGGTTGAAAAGAGAAAGTTATGAGAAAAGGTGAAAGGATACAAAAGGAACAAGCTTGGGCCAGAAAAAAATCATGAAAAATGGCCAAGTCCTAGTCTTCGTAACAGTCAGGACATGAGGGACGTCGAGGCGCAAATCGGCCGAAAGATCGCTAGGCAGTCTACAGAGCACAAGGAACATCTAGGCCATCAGGACGCACGGGATGTGGAAAGCCGATTCGGCCGAAGAAGAAGAAAATCGACTAATTGCTGAGCGAAACAGTTTGGGACATTCGGGCCGTGGGAACGCGAACCGGCCAAATCGGGCGAACCGGAAGAATTTGTCCCAGATAGTCCGGGACAGTTGGAACAGATGTATGTGAACCAGCCGAATCAGGTGAATCAGAAGTTTTTGTCCCAAGTAGCATTGGGACAAGTGGGACAGAGGGACGCAGAAGGCGCGGATAGCCGAAAAGCTGAGAACCAACCAAATCATAACACGTGTCACAAGGAGAAAAGTCCAAAAGTCAAAGGGTGAGTTTTGAAGGGTCAATCTGGGCCAATCAAAAGAGGACGTGTGTCCTATGGAGTAGGAATGCAGAGCTTGGGGAGGAGTTAGAATTTGGCTAGAAGTTCACCCAAAAGCTAAAAGGAAAAGGTCTGCCCGTGCCCCCTGTCGACCAATCAATGCATGCTGCGTGTCCCAAGTGGCGGGGGCGCAAAGGAAAAGTAAAAAATGTTCCAAGTCATCAAAAAGTCAAAGAAACCCCGTGGGAAAGGGAAGGAGAGAGAATACACATCCAATCAGATCATGACACGTGTCATCTAGGTGGCAGAGCGCGGGAAGAAATTTAAAAATCCATTTTCGCTTGTTTTGTGCCCTAAATCTTCAGACCTCCATAACTTTCGATCCAGAGATCAAATTTGCACGTTCTTTATATCATTGGAAAGCTGGTGAAATGCTCTACACGTTTCTAGGTCAATCTTGTATTTTGGTTAGGTGTGGAGAGAGAAAGTTAAGAAATGGTTCTGACGCGTGATAATAGACAAAAATGATGTTTCAGCGACCAGCTTTAATACAACAGACAGCTCACCGTTTCTGCTAGACAGTCCGCCATTTTGCTAGGGTTCTCACCTACTGCCATAATGAAATGAGTTAAATGTGACCTAGGAGTGGTTGGGGAAGATTTGAATCTCCTCTCTCTTCCCTCTCTCTTTCTTCCTATATATTGTACAAAGGGGCTTCTTTCAAAATAATTACAAGTTGTTCATCTTTTTTGCTCTGCCCTCCCTTATTTTTTCTTCTCCAAGGTTGAAAATGGAGTTCGAACCTCCTCCCTTGCTTTGTAATGGTGTTTTTCCTTTTACTATTGAAATGACGTTCTGTGTAAAATTCTGGAGCAACAAAAACGTGTTTTGTGATGCATCTGTCCATCCTTACTCATTCCTTTGCTTGTTTTCTTCTTGCCTCTCTTCATTGTAGGTATTTGTGCATGTTTTGATGTTCATTATAGGTCTAGAGCTGTGTTCA
This sequence comes from Taxus chinensis, assembly GCA_019776745.2. NCBI lineage: Eukaryota > Viridiplantae > Streptophyta > Pinopsida > Cupressales > Taxaceae > Taxus > Taxus chinensis. Next base: position 355,026,230 of record CM034157.1, read on the forward strand.
CGGAGTTTTGGGGCATTTTCTACGTGAAATCTATCTTTGGGCCTGTGATGCATCTGTCCATCCTTCCCATTGCTCACCTCTCCTTGTCCCATGGCAGTTTTGATAGATGTTCAACATTATCCTTCTCTTTTGTATCACCGTTTTAGTGTAGGATTTTGCTATTTTTCCCTTTTCTCTCTCTCTCTGTCTCCTTGGCATAGTTATATTAGGTTTAGATTAGCTTGCCTGCACTGGAATAGCTTGTGGCAGGTAGTTTAGGAGTGGGAACCAACCTTCTCTGGAGATACCTCTCTCAGTTTTACAAGTCCCACACTTGGAGAAAGGATTCCATGTTGTGCAATCACACTGGATGCCTAAACATCAACCTAGAAGCCTGATCTGCATCCAAGGGTGCTGTGAGTCTGCAACAACAGGTTCATCCTATCTATCTAAGGCATTGAAGTAGACCCTGCTAAAATCAAGGCCATTATAGAAATGCATCCTCTATAAAACCTGAAAAAATTATGAATCCTTTAGGGTATGATTCAATCCATCTACTACTTTATATCACAAATATTTGATTGTTGTCAACCCTTTCATCATATCCTTCAAAAAGACATTAATTGCATATGGGACCAAAATTATTAATCGATGACCTTAAACAAGACCTCCTATCACCACCTGTGCTCACACCTCCATGTGAGGAGGATAATTTATACCTTTACATATACACTATAAATCATTCCTTAGGTGTCGTGCTCTCTCATCGATATGAGAAAGGTCATAAAAAAGTTTTATACTATAAAAGTAAAACCCTCCATGAATACAAAACCCATTATATCAAAGATGAAATTTTTTGTTGTTCCTTGATCTTAACCACTTCCAAGTTCTACCATTATTTACTCAATCAAAATACTTATGTCATTAGCAACTTGAATCCTCTTAAAAACATGAACTCCACATAACTTCACTTGGTGACTTATGCTTATGAACGAGTTTGAACTTGAATTTATCCCAAATAAATATATCAAAGGACAAGCTATTATAAATCAGCTCACCAAAGAGTCTCTCCATATAATAAACCCCTTCATAAATAATTATTTGATGAATCCATTAGTATCATTATTAATCAAGGATACACCCCTCTCAAAATCAAACTCTTCTTTGATGGATCTAAGTTTCAGTAAGGGGGAGGGGCTAGTATCGTCATTATACCTCCCTCTTCTTTGATGGATCTAAGTTTCAGTAAGGGGGAGGGGCTAGTATCGTCATTATACCTCCCTCTTCTTTGATGGATCTAAGTTTCAGTAAGGGGGAGGGGCTGGTATCATATTATACCTCCCTAGGGGACTCATATCCCTCTATCATTTAAACTATATTTTGAGTTTACTAACAACATAGCTAAATACCCAGCTTTAATCATAGGTCTTCAAAATGTGTTCATAAATATTAGACATCTACGAAGACTCATAAATTGTTATCAATAAAATTAAAGGAATTTTTTAGTGTAAAAATGAAATTCTACAAAAATATAAATCCATTATTGAATTCCTCCTAAAATTCTTTGATTGTTACACCATCAAAATAGTCCTGCGATCCTTTGAAAATTTTATGGACACCATGGCTTCTCTAGTATCCCTCATCCCTTTATCAAATTCTAAGTTATTTGTTTTCATCCATAAACTTATTCAACCATCCCAAAACAATTAACTCCCCTATATCAACATTATTATAAACAATCCAACTGACCTATGGTATACCCAAACATTTTACTATCTTTCAGAATCCAAAATTCCTCCTGATCTATCTAGAAATGCTAAATGATATTCTCTTCAACACACTACCTAATATGTCATCTTTAGAAGTGTTATGTATAAACGTAGATTTGATGACCTCTTGTTAATATTCCTTAAATATCACGAGTCTACTAATTCCATCCAAGAAGTCCATGATGATATTTTTAGTGGAAATGTCAATGGTACAATTATCGTTAAGCATGTCCTCTGAATGGGCTATTATTGGCCTACTATCAATCAATATTTTTATGCATATGTCAAGAAGTGCATAAAATTTCAACACCATTAGAATCTCATTCACATCCCTAGCCAAGCCATATAACCCACTCAAGATGTTAAAAAAATTGTTGCTGATAATGGAAAAGCCTCTAAGAAAAAATATGTTAAGAAAATTTGTGACACATTTAACATCAAACTAATATTTTAATCACCATATTATCCACAAGAAAATGGATGATTCAAAGCTTCTAAGAATACACTTAACAAAATCCTCATGAAAAACATTGACAAACTAGGTAGGAATTGGCACCTCCAAATATTGTTTTCTCTATGGTCTTATCGAACTAGCATCCGTACTCTTACAGGTGCTACACCCTTTTCTCTAGTCTATGGCTCTAAGGTGGTCTTACCCCTTGAAGTTAAAATTCCTTCACTCCATGTATCCCTCATATCTTTCATCCCTGATGAGGAATATTGACAAGACCATCTAACACAATTAGAATTTATAGATGAGAAATGCTTAACATCTCTAGAACATCATCATATCTATTAAGAGCAAATGAAACACGCATATAAAAAACATGTAAAAAAATGTGACTTTAACATCGGTGATATTTTTCTAAAGGAAAATAAAAAATTCACTACTTTGAAAGGGAGTAAATATGGAAATTTTTCCCTAACAAGATCGGTTCATATGTCATCACTCACAAATATGGGTCGGGTGCTTATCGTCTAGCTTCCCTTAATGGTAAAACTCAAAAGGAACCTTTGAATTCCTTGCACTTGTAGACTTTCTATTGTTAAAATTTTGACCATTATGATATTAGTCACATCAAATATATTATTTCACCATCAACCAACCATCTTATCATCGTAATGATTTGAAAGTATGTGGTTCTCTACATCACTATCCTTGAAATCTTAAAGATGAGCACCATGGCTCTGTTCATCACATATTTCATATGGATAAGCTCCTCCTTAGCATGAACCCTACAATCATTACATGCATCCACCTTATTTACTAACTGAAGAAATTTCATGGGGCATGCATGTGTAGTTTGTATACACATCTTTCCCCCTCCTTGAAATGGTCTATTAGGGACTACTCTCAACATAAAAAATCAAAAATATTTATGGATACATATTGTCAAAATAGACTGATCCCTTGAAATACAACTATAAAAATATAAAAAATACATTATAAAAAATTTAGACTGAATCATCGAAGGAAAGCTACCTTTCAAAATCATAGATAGGTCCCTCGAAGGAAGGCTATCATCAAAAATAAAAAAGACAAAAATATAAAAATATTTGATGACTCCCTCGAAGGATGACAACCCATGTAAAAAGGCTTCCCACATTGATAAACCTTCAAAAATTTAAAAATCATCATAGGAAACCTTCCCACATTGATTATCTTTCCCATCAAAGAAAACTTATAGCATCGATCAATTTACTTCAAAGATGAAATGTAAAAGTTGGGGCATCTTTCTATAAAACCGTTCAAAGGAGAGCATACTTTACCACACAACCTACATGTGTTAACCCTTCCCATGTCATATGATAGTATACTTCTCATCTCCATATTTATCCAAATATTGTATGTATGCCTACCTATTGTTAGTTACGTGTTAATATTTTTTATGAAGGACAAAAGTGCAAGTGCCTTCACTATATAAAGTCCCATCACATATGCATCAAATCCAGTATAAAGAAATCATTCCAAGTTTTATTCTTATCCAAGAATTAAAACACAGGTTGATATTTAAGATCATAGTAAAAATAAAAATTCATAACATAACAACACCATCACCTATAAAAGATTTATAAAAATAAACACTTGTAGAAACACCTATATAATATCAACATTTATCAAACATCTATACAAAATCAAAACATTAAATACAATCATGACATCACATAAAAACCAACACATGAATCTTGGATCAAAATAATCATAAACACACAATCATGTCTCTATACATCATCTAGTGTCTAAAAATATCCTTATATCAAAAACTATACATTGAATCAAGGCTTTATAAAGATACATATACATCAATATAGATATCTACCTACTAAACTGGAAATTCAAAAAGAAAGCACTCATGTGAACACTGCTCACCTGAGCACCACCAGCACCATTGTCACCTACATTCAATCCTTTACTAGGACCTCCCCCATAAGTACCTCTTCCATCTAGACCTCGAGGGGGCTTACACACACTTGTAGTGCTAACAATAGGACCTATTTTTCTCTTATATAGGTATGTTGTGTAATGGAGAACAATAGGTAGGTTTTTTACCACTAGATCCTCATAATTGGATAGTTCATCAAGTAAAAACTGGTAGTTATCTATGCTAACCATACTAGGTTTTCCCATGCGACCACTAGTATGAGCCCTAGCTTCCTTTAACTTGAAACCTATCACGTAAGTACTTGTTATCCAAATAGCCCTTCTCAGGGTCTCTAGCTATTGTCTATAACTATCTCGATCAACTATGGCCTACGCTAATTATTGACCCAGGATATCTCAATCACCTCTCAATCCATCATCTGACCTATCAATCTGTCATGATCCACCCTCAAATTATCTCTCTTTGCAGTCACAACATCCCGCTCAACCTCCATTGTGGCCTTCTCAACCTCTAATCATCCAATAATAGCATTTAGAGTTGCTTTACCTAAGCCACCACCAACTCCCTCATCACCTCCCTCATCAACATCCTCATCACTTCCCTAGTACACTCCTTCAAAACTATTCTACACCCATCTACCCCCTCAAGTAGGATGAGCTCACCACCATATAGGAAATGATTCTTTTATGCCGACATCATCTACAACAACCGGTGCTCCCTGATCATCGAAACCTATGCCCCCTCTTTGTTAGGAATAACATAGGGTAACCAACACACTGGTAATAGAGTCCCCACATCCCCATCATCATGTCTATATAAAAATGGAGCCTTCAACGCATCCTAAATCAAACAAAACATATTTTTAGGACCCCGCATATTTTTACAACCTAAAAAATCCTTCACAAGATTTGTTTTATGACCTTAACACTAGTTAACCATACATTTATACGACATGAACCCTTTAGTTCCCCTATCACTTGGTTCACTTGTATTTACAAGCATATCCTTTCTCCCTATGAATCATACATTTATAGGTCATGAACCATTTCTTTTCCCCTATCACTTGATTCCATAACAGTACTCATCTTGTTTCAATACATTATCTTGGGAACATTCAAACAAAACATGTTATCGAATAAAATCAATCAAACTGGTGATCCTTGCATTGCATTAGAATCACCCCCCCAGTTTGAGAGGGGATCACCAATTTAAAACAACCTATCTCAAAAATATTTGTTTCCAACTTTTTGGTCATCGCAAACTACTCGATAAAAGGGAGAAAATGTAAACACTCAATTTTCATTACCCACCTAATTCCTTCTATACACACATTATTTAATTAAAAAATTATCATTATCAACACATAGTTTAAGCCACCTCCCCTCATTTTGTAAAATAAATTAATACAGTCGAAGGCCCAATCCTAGTAGCCTAGTCATATAGAAAGCAAGGGTTTCCCTAAGAATTTGTTAATGCAACTTATATGAGGTGATAAGGGACCTATTAAGAGTATATAAAATTCTTAATGGTGAATTTGAGCTACATATAAACTCAAATATCTGTGAAATATGTTCTTGGTAGACCTAGGTAAGGACTAGTGGTGAAAATTGCAAAAGTTAAGGATTAGGGAATTACAAATAGAGTTGGGTCTTAAAAGTTTGAGGTAACATATAAGGTGATAATAATATACCTATAAATAATTGAATAAATTATTCTTGTGACTATCTTAAACATCTTGTTGAGATCAATTAAAGATAAAATTAGCATGTTTTGGCAAATAGAGATGAATGGATGGAATATAACCTATTTGGTGAATGGAAACATGAAAGTATGAGAATTTAATGAATATTTAGAGTGGTGGTAGTACTTTTTAAATTAAAATATCATCCTTTTACTAGAATTAAAGCTATGTAATAAGAGAAAAATGAAGGAGATCAAAGGTATGTGAATGTAAAGTCTATTTTCATGATACTAGATTAGGTTAAATGATGTATATGCATGATTTATGATTTTTTGGAACATATTAAGTGTTTATAGATGAAATTTATATTCACTTAAATGTGATATTGAAGTAATCCAAGATAATTTTACAACTAGAGCTAGTCCTATACCAAGCTAATGCAAAATTTCCCTAAATTGGTTCAGGAAGGGAGGTGAATGTAGGGGATTGTACATCATTTTGGTATCAGAGTGTGCTAGATCATTTAATAAGGTTAAATGAAGTTATTTCTTGGAAATAACAAGTTGTATGATAGATGTTGATGATAAATATGCAAGTCAAGAACATGAAAATATAAGAAGAGCTTTGTGAAATAGTGTAACATTCCCATTTTAAGAATTTAGAAACAAGGGAATTTTTTTGAATAATGTTATATGTTCTAAATAATCATAATTTGGAACACACATTCCAATCCAATCAATCTCATAACAAAAAACCATATGCAGTGGTAATGACTTGGTGGAACACTGATCTCTCATTTCATGACTCGGTATCATACCGATCTCTCATGTTAACTTAACAATTTATATACTAAGTATAGTTGGTTCTCTTACCCTTTTCAGGGTATTAAGTGTTCTGTTTAAGAGGCCTATTTGAATATCTGTTACCAATATTCATCTGAAATTCCACTTCTTAACCGAGGTGATGTAGGACAATGCAACTAGCAGATTGTGATACTTTGGCCAAATATTTTCAACATACTTTTCATGTTATATTCCTATATGGCATACTCATCAAATGGAATACGTCCTTTACCCCACTTCATTTGTTATCTAGAATTTTCTTCACTAACACCTATCAGTCCAATTGTGCAAGTTTAACCCTAGATAAGGGTAGCTACATAGGCCAGTGTAGAGGTCTACTCATGGTGACTAAGGGTACATAGACATACTCAATCAACCTAGGTTGATTGGGTGTGTCTAGTTATCCTAAGTAATTTTAAGTTTACCTCGACACTAGATCATGCCCCTATCTTCATATAAAGAAGAACTATGTTCAAGTATTATTTATAGTAGTCAAGTAGAATAAATTTGGAAGGGTGTTGGGACATGAAAACTACAACATTGTACCCTCATGATTACCTTAGTCATCATGAAGGTACTATGCAACAACTAGCATGTACCAACATCCTCCTGAGTTTTTCCTCAACCGAACTTACATACCTGAATTAGAAAGTTGGTTACTTATTAATTTACCTTAACAAGGTTTGATTATTGTAACCCTATTAGATAATTAGATCCAATTAATTTCCAGGGTTCCATGTTAGAACTGCATTAAAAGTGGGTTTGTATATGAATATGTATCGTAACTCTTTTTTATGTTATGTTCTCTTATTATCAACATTCAGATTTAAGATTGCATAATAGGTCCAACACACATATATGTGTTGGATTGGCTTACTCACTTACACTGAATCAATCTTATGTAAGTTTTGAGCACCTTTTTACAATTTTATACTTCATTTAAAGAAGTCTAATCCTTTCAATTTCATTTCATTATTCACAATAGTTAAAATATTAATTGCAAAGGAGATGTCTTTCTATTATATTTTAAGTGAGTTAATGTATGTTAGTACCCCATTAGCACATTATAGTTTTCACTTCAAGTTTCATTCTAACCCAAACATCTGATTTAATTAAAATCATAGAGATATAGTCTATTATCAAAGGGAGAATTTAAACTTGTAAAGTTGCATATTTGTTAAAGAGGGTACTTTATCATACTCCCCCATTCCCTATTTGTTTTAAACTCAGCCAAGAGAGTATAATACATGCAAGATATAGAATATTTTCAAAACATTCCACACATGGATAATAAAAAGGAAGTACATCAAGTACAATATATTCCATTAAACTTAAATACTCAAGAGGAGACATACTTTTACAACTCAACCACTTCAGACATTTCCAATGTCAAATAGAAATAACATATTAAAATTCAAATACAACTTTCCTTTCCATTAAATACATTTCAATAAAGAATCACATTTCATTTTAAAAAAGATCATTTTTTTTTTATAAACACTTGTAACTTTCTTAAGAACTTTCTTCCTTCATCACTTATGAAGTCCATCTACAAAGTAAGTGTAACAAGTTGGGGGACAAAAAAGGGATCATAAGTGGATGTCATATTGCAAATAACAACATAATATCAACTTGTAGGGATTATTAGCAATGCATACACTCAAAATTAGAAAAAATTATCGCAATATGAATCGTAGCATCCAGAATCTAGTTTCTAAACTACTAATTTTTTTTAAAAATGGACAAGTTTAGCTATATTAAACAATCAAAATTCAATGACTTGGTTTTTTTTTTTAAAATCGCCTATAAGATTGTAGTCTGTTTGCCCATGATTTGGATGACCAAAAATTGATATATATATTTTTCCTTTGGTGAGAAGTTAGATGCCACTATCTATCTTGGGATAGATTTTATTTTGTATTTTTTTGAGTAATATTTTATTTTTTATGATTTTTTCTGTGAAAGTGGTCTGAAAACATAAAGAAAATAGAGCACTTTCCGTTTGCCCGCCATAACTTCATCAAAAAATATTGAAATCAATAATTTATTTTTTTTAAAATGTATATAATTTCACCACGGTTGGGATGGTATAAGTTTTATCACATTCTGACAAGTGAAACAAAATTTGCAGTCTTAAACCTAGACATAAACATTCACGGGAAAAAGTGTCTTAAAGACCTACTATTAGTAAAAAATTATAAAATGATATTTATCCTATTCTATTCACTTTAAAATCAATATTTATACAAAGCTAACAGTCTCCCCTATGCGATGGTACCATTTTTATGACATATTTTTGACTTTTCGGCATGGTTCAAGTCCACGGAAGACTAAATTTGATGTTTTGTTGTTTTTAATGTAAAATTCAGGATTTGATGTCCACTTAATTGTCCCCCAACAAAATTGCTAGCACGGGTTGGTTCATTGAACTGACCATGATAATCTCTAAACATTAAAATGATGTGATTTTACCTAACTGTTCCATAAAAAGAACTCTGATGTTTTAGGAACAGTCCTGAGCATTACAGAAAGATATTACCAAAATAAATTACAATTCTTGAAGAAAATAAGGAGATCAAAAGAGATTTATCCAAAACATGAGTAAGGTTAAGTCCTAACTTACATAAATTATAAAGGCCATTTGTCCTTAATTTAATTATTGCTTCCTGGATAGTAATTCAAATAAGGAAGCTTCAACTAAAATCAATAATATTTTGGTCCCTGTACAGGTGATAACATCTTCCCATTCATTGAAATCCTTTGCATCAGATGACTGTACAATTTTCTTTCTAACCTTTAGGCATAAGTATTGCAGTCCAGTCATATTAAGAATATTCTCTAGCATGCAATTCTTGATCATAAGTTCATCCTCAATCATACAAGTCATTAATCAATCCCTATAAAATCTAAGAAACAGTTTAGGATACTTGAGACATGAGAATCCTGACAATGTGCCTCCTAAATGAAGGTGTGGAGGATTAGAGTCAACATTAGAAAGAGGTAGCAATTAGGTCAAGAAAAATACAACATGCCTAACCAAGAAAGAAAGAGAGAGTATAGTAGTTTTCATTTCAAACAATCAAATAAAATCCTTAAAGAACTTTATCCAAGAACATGTTTCATCCAATGAAATCAGCTCCAGGTAAACTGGAATAGCAATTTTTTTTTCGAAAACTGGTGCAACCCAGATAGCCAAGAAAAATTTTGCTACAAGTATTGAATAATAAAAAATAATTTGATTATTTAATTAATTTTATTAATTAAATAATAATGTTATATGGTTAGTATAAACCATATTATTGTTGTATTTTGTTATATGGTTTTATCAAGTCATATTTGTCTTTTATTCCCACAGCTGTGAGATAATTGTTATAACAAGTTATGTGCTTCCCGCATGTAATATTGGAAGAATTTGTGAGTTTAGTTTTACAGGATGCAACCTATTTACATTTGGTTCTTGCACATGGCTGTTCAATTCCTATAATAATTTCAGCACTCCATTGTATTTTGGTTGATCGAGCCAATATAATCGACTTGGCTTGAAAACATTGAAGGGCCAAGTTTAGTACCTACACCGGATTGAAGCTTTGGCAAGTTTTGAATCCTTGCAGCCAGTGTATTGAGAATTCCTGGAGTTGCATCTGTATTTGGAGATCAATCTGCATCCCAGCTTCCTAGGAAATGACCCTGTACACTCAGTTGAACCTCCTTGTGAATTCCAGCTAAACGTAAAGAATTTGGTTATCCTGAGTGCACTCCATACTAGGCAAATCGATCTCCCTAGAAAGATGATTATTTGAAATATGTTTACAAGCTCCATGTCCAAACATCAACCTACAGCTTACAACCCACAAATAGAGGTTTTATCTCTAAGAAGAAGATACAATTCATTCAAATTTGCAAGACCTGAAGCTTCAACCGAGTCCCTCCAACTGAGTTCTAAGAGTACATAGAGGTTACATTGCAGTCAAACTGAGTTCTGATATGTGGATTGATTCATATGGACCAAGCTATTGTTGAAGCTGCATTGACCCATTCTAATTGGTTTGATGTGATCCTGAGCATGTGGAGTCCTCTACAAGCTGACTCCACATCTACTCCGAGTAGATCCAACCTCTAAAAGAACCTGCAACATAAACAACGAAGAAGCAAGAGTAATCAACCAGCTTTCCATACTATATCTCTGTCCATGTCGACCAAGTCTTGCAGATAATAGTAAGAGCTTGTCCACAAACCATGCCATCCCTCATCGTCCTATACAAGGTAAATAAAAAAATGATGGATTATAACTCAAAAAAGGAGAGCAAACAAAAAGTGATGGTAGTAAACAAAAGTAGCTACAGATCCATTCTTTGAGCAAGAATAACTCTAATTTCCCTCCTCCAAACTTAGAATTCACTTGGAGCTCCACCTCAGCCACATGAATTGACATGCAAAAACTAGGTCACATTTTTTAATAGGTTAGTTTAGATTTCCTTTTCTGTATATACAAATATCTCATTTCCATACACTAAGCACTCATGGAGCCTAAGTGGTCAAGAGGAATGACTTAGAGATGGTAGGTTCATTGTTTGAATCACACCAAAAACACAAGGTTTTTTGAATTTTTAAATATGGAGGAAAAATTAGAAAAACCGCCATAGTTGGAGTTGAATTTGGTGAAAAAACCACCACTAAATAGCTAGTTATAGCTAAAACTGCCCCTAAATATTTTAGCGGGGAAAATCCCTAATTTAGGGTAAATTTTTTTTTCCCATTTGGCAATGTTTTCCAAAGGGGTGATAGCTAAAAATTGCTTTTTTCAGCTAGTTCTTTGCAATTTTTTGCAGTTTGGGTCATTCTAGGCTCCTAAGGCCACTAAGGCCTGAAATTTATTTTTTTTGCCTACCATTCAATTTTGTATAAATTTCTGAATGTAATTGCATGTTGTAATATAGTGTACTAATTTGTAGGTTGCCATAGTCAACTAAAAACTTTGTAACTACTTAGAAACTGGTAGAATATTGTAATCACAAAAAGTAAAAAAATTGGTTCTGTAACACTCACGAGATCCTAGATCTCATTCGCAGCGTTCGGTATATACGGTGCCTATGGGAAGTGCTTACGAGTAAAGCCATCATGAATACTACTGCACTTAATGCCTAATATATCTTCAACAACATCGTCTGGGCATCGACCCTTTAAATCGACGAGGAGAAAAAAGGTCACAGTGCACACACTATGAGCAATATCATCCATCTGTGAACAATTACACGACATAAATCCAGACTGAGAAATTATCCAAGTATATAGCGATATGAGGACATTTCTTTGAGTCGGTGTTGATAATCACACAAACCCCTTTCATTACTATCTTGGTACCATGCATTTAATTCTTTCACGTACGTTAACGCCCCTTTCACGCACCACCGGGTATATAGAAAGGGAGATATTCTTCCACGTACCTCTAGGTATATCGGAAGGGCACATATATAGAAAGGTTCGGTATATCAGACTGATGGTATATAGATTGAGAGATCTTATACCTGGAGTGAAAAGAGCCAAACCCTATCAGTGATATCTACAAAATGGGCACCAATGCCCCTAAATTTTTTCTTTTGGATTCACAACTACTTAGAGAAAATAACTATGTTGCATGGAAGAAAAAAATTAAGACACAACTTGAGTTTGAAGAAATTTGGCCTGCTGTGAATGGTACTCTTACCAATCAACTTCTGATATAACACAGCAGTGGCAGTTTGACAACGTAGATCAGAAGGCCAAACTCATCATATTTTTTGGAGTGTCTAACGATTTGCAACCCCACATTCAAGATGCCAAAACATCCAAATAAATGTGGGATAAGTTAAGCAAAGTATATGAGGCCAAGAATAAGAATGTTATACTAAATTTGTACAGTCAGTTACACACATTGAAGTTCAAATAGAATGAAAAAAATAGAAGCTTTCTTAAGAAGAGTTACAGAATTGAGGGATTCACTTCTAGCCCTAGGAGAAGCGGTCAAAGATGATGATCTCATTCCCATTGTTCTAAGATCACTCCCTTCTTCATACCATATTTTTTTAACAACGCTAACTTGCCAGATACGACAGTTAGTTTTTACAAATTGGTAAACTTACTGCAACAAGAGGAAGCAATGCAAAATAAGGATGATGAAGAGGAACAAGGATTTTATTCACATAAAAAATGGAAAGGAAAAGGTAAAGGAAAACCTAATTCCTATCAAAAGTCCCAAAATCAAAATCAGTATCAAGAGGATAGACAACAGAAGAAGCAATTTCCAATCTGTAAAAGAGGACATAACCTACAAGATTATTGGTATAATACTTACAAGAAAGGTTCATCAAGCAACTCTAGACCACAACAATCTAACAAGGGACATTCTAACTATAATCAAGGGAAAAAAATGATAACTAGAAAAGAAGACCCTATCAACAAGGAAATATTACTGAGCACCAAGAACAGTCAAATAATGAAGACTACTTGTTCACTGCTCAATCAAGTGAACCATCCATGTCATCTAGTGATGTTTGGTATGATGATTTGAGGGCCACTCGACACATGACCATCCAAAGAGACTGGTTTGTTTCAATGAGGGACACACCATCAAAAAATCATGTTTTATTGTGAGATGCTTCTTCATATACAGTTCAGGGGATTGGGAACATTTCTCTCCTACCCCTGGGTTCATGCAATTGCAGACTATCATATGTCTTATATATCCCTAGGTGACAAAGAATCTCTTTTTAGTTAGTAAAATCCTAGATCATAACTTGAAAATTTACTTTGATGGTCATTCTGGAAAGAAAACCTATTTGATTCGAGACAAATCAAGAGGCTCGAAAATAGTTGCAAAATCCTCCATTGTGGGACGCATGTTGTAACTTGATTTTGTTCATAGAGATGATCAATCACTTGTGGCTAAGAACTCCACCTTAGAACATTTGTGGCATCGGATACTTGGTTATGTAAGTTTCAAGTATCTCGAGACACTTTGTCGGTGTAATATGGTACATGGGCTGCCGTCTCTTCAAAAGGATACAAACAAGTGTCCTCACTAACTAGTAGGAAAACAACACAGAGCTTCATTTCAAAAGAGTACATATCGAGCTCATGGTAAGCTTGATCTAGTTCATATCAATCTTTGTGGTCTAATGCAACCAAGTCATTATCAATTTAAGTAATTCATGCTATTTGTTGATGACTATTCAAGGAAAATGTGGATTTTTTTTCTTCACAAGAAAAGTGAAGCTTTTGAAACTTTCAAGAAGTTCAAAGTAGCAGTTGAGAATGAAACTAATCATCACATCAGAAATCTCTGCTTAGATTGAGGGGGGGAATTCACCAGTAATGAGTTCAAAGACTACCTATAAACTCATGGTATTCATCGACAAATTCATCCGTCACACACACCGCAACAGAATGGTGTTGTTGAGAGAAGAAATCATACTATTATGGAAATGGTGCGATGTATGATCGATGAATCTAGACTTGCAAAGACATTCAAGGTAGAAGAAGCAAAGAAAATAATGTATTTGTTGAACAGAGAGCCTACAGTTGCTCTTAACAGAGTAACACCACAAGATGCATGGTCAAAGCGGAAACCATCTATTACACACCTTAGTGTATTTGGGTGTAAATAAAGCATGCACATACCCAAGTAGAATAGAAGGAAAATGGACATGAAGTCACAGAAACTCATCTTCATTGGGTATAGTGAAGAGAATCTTAGGTATAGATTGATGGATCCTAAGACCAAAAAATTCTACACCAGCAGAGATGTTGAGTTTTTTGAGTTTTTTGAGAAGAAGGAAGAAAAGAATCCTCCTCTAGACTCACCAGATGTAGATTTTTCTCCAGTTGTAAAAATTGAAGCTGATGTTCCCTCAAAAGATGAAAGTGACGATGGGGATGATGGTGTTGATCAGATAGAATGATGACCCATGGGAATAGTTTAGCATATGCCTAAATGGTGTACTATCACATTATGAGATCTAAGAATGGATGCTCCACCAGATACATCCACCCCTGGACCACAGACTCACAGTAAATCAAGATAAGAAGTTAACTTTGCTTTGATGAGTAGAGTTATTGAATCTGATGAGCCATCTACAGTCCAGGAAGCCCTATAGTCAAAATATTCAAAAGATGCCATGGATTCAGAATACCAATCAGTGATGAAAAATAACACTTGGAAGCTTTTCGATCTTCCACCAGGGAAGAAACCCATTAGATGCAGATGGATATTTAAAACAAACTACAAAGTAGATTGGATAGTAGACAAGTATAAAGAAAGAATTTTAGCAAAGGCATACACACAAAAAGAAGGCATTTATGATGAGGAGATATTTTCCCCCATAGCTAAGACCAAAATGACCAGGATGATCTTTTCTCTAGCTGGAAAGTCCATCAGATGGACATAAAAAGTTATTTCCTAAATGAAGATCTACAAGAAGAATTCTACATGACTCAACCTGAGGGATATGTAATACCTGGTCAAGAAGAAAATGTATGCAAACTCAGGAAATATCTGTATGGATTTAAATAGGCACTCTAGACATGGTACATCAAGATTGATGAGCATCTCATACAACATGGATTTGTTAGAAATCCATACGATCCCAATATTCACCTCAAAAAGAAATAGGGGATATTGTGATTGTCATTGTCTATGTCGATGATCTAGTCATCGTTGGCAGTTTAGTGAGGATGATAGATGTAATGAAGAAAGATATTAATTGATCGTTTGACATGACCGATCTTGGGTTAATGCATTATTTTCTTGGATTGGAAGTATGGTGGAAATAGAATCACATCTTTGTTTCTCAAATGAAATATACCAAGACCACACTTGATAAATTTAGGATGATGGATTACACACCAATTTCTACACCCATGGAGAACAAATTGCAGTTATCTCGTTCAGATCCATCTCCTAAGGTAAGTTCCACTCTCTATTGGCAGCTGATCAAGAGTCTCATTTACCTGACCTACACTAGACTAAATATTAGCTTTGTAGTGAGCTATCTATCTAAGTTCATGCAGGAACCCAAAGTTTGTCATTGGAAAGTAGTAAGGTTCATTTTAATATATCTCAAAGGATTAGTGGATCTTGGTTTAGAATATAAGAAGAACGACAACTTCTTCTTGGCTGGATATTCATATCCAGATCATGCAGGTAACATTGATGATATAAAATTCACTTCTAGATTTGTATTCTTTATGGGATCTAGACCAATACCATGGGGAAGTAAGAAACAAAACTTTGTTTCTCACTCTTCCACAGAATTAGAGTATCGTTCTACAGGAGAAGCTATCTGTGAAGTGATTTGGCTACTTCACATACTGTAAGGACTTAGAATACCACATGACAAACCAACCACCATGTATGTTGACAATGAAGGTGTTCTCAAACTTTTTCACAATCTAGTTTTTCATGAGATAACAAAGCACATTGAGCTATAAGTTCATTTCATATGTGAACATGTGCTGAAGCACAACATCCAACTTCAATATTGTCCAACAACTAAACAACAGGAAGATATCTTCACAAAGTCACTTGCACATGACAAGTTCAATTTTTTCAGAGAGTTCCTCTCCTCATCTCTTGAGACAATGCACAATAAGGGGGGTGAATGTTACGTTATTAATTATACATAGTATATATTAAATTATTTATTTAATTATATTAATTAAATAATAATTTTATATGGTTATATTATAAACCATATTATTGTTGTATGTTGTTATATGGTTTTTAAACCATATTTGTCTTTTATTCTCACAGACATAATTGTTATAATTGTTATAACAATTTATGTGCTTCCCTAATGTATTTTGGAAGTTGTTATGAGTTTAGTTTTACCTGTGCAACATATTTATTTGTCTGCACATGGTTGTTCAATTCCTATAATAATTGCAGCACTCCATTGTATTCTTGGTTAATTGATTTTAATACAATATTCAGGCTTCCGCCCCTGTTTCTCAATCTACAAATAACACATATCAAAGAAAGACAACATATTCTCAAGATGAAACAAAAATTGATAAGAAAATAGGAGAGGAAGAAAAAACACTTCCATTTCCTAAGTCTAACCAAATGAGGTTCACAAGCTTCAATCAATCAAATTGAAACAATCATTTACAAGAATTCATAGCATAATCTCCAAACAGATAAGAGGTTAGGTCTCAGTTGATTGAACAACTACCTAAAATAACAAATAACGAAGACTAAAACCCTTCAACACATCATACTGATTAAGATGGATGCTATAAAAGCCACAAATAGGTTAGCATAAAAAAAAAATCCATCTTCCTAAGTCACGGGAACGAAGAAGAAGTATGTCGCAAACAGAAGAGGAGTTCATCCACATCTCCATACCATCCAAAGGGAGGAAATAATGAAAATGACAAACTTGAACAAATAAAAGGTGTCTTCATGTAATACAAGTCTAAAAAACAATTTTTGAAAGCTTCCCATAATTAATTAGTGAAATAGAAGTATGGGGGGACTGAATTTATGCCTCCTAAAAAATTAACAACAGTTCATTACTACCAAAATGTGAAAGGATTAAATGAATCCCAAGCTGTTAACACTTCCGTGTTACTGTTTCAAGATCACAAAGGAATTTTACCCTTGCAAGAACCCAATGGAAATAATTCCTAAGTTATACAAAGTTCAACAAAAGGAGAAACAATAAAAACTTCATTTCCTACAAACTGTGTCCAACACGAAACACTATAACCATTAGTTCTGTTAAGAAATCACTCACATATTTCCTTTTTCCATAGCATAACATTTTGATAAACATGCGGTTCAAATAAAATTTACCACAAATCCCATTCAACTAAAACCCAGAATTAAATCACACACAGTATTAAGAATCCCATCATGTTCTTCACTAAGGTGTGTTCGAACAGAACTTAAAGGAACATGCTTAGAATCAAAAGGATTGATTTCAAAATTATCAGAAAAAAACTAACGTTAATACATACTATCCTGGGTAATACCCAGAAGAGATTTCATAGAGGTGAAACGAAACTATCCAAACCTTTTCCAAAAATCCAAAAACTGAAGAAGATCACTAGTTACACAGCCCCAAACAAAGTTGAAACTATTTAAGCCATCAAAAAAAGTTCTCACAGTAGAACGAAGATACAACAACTCAAACTATAAAACAAGTACACCCAGAATAACTCATTCAAGGGTTAACATATTCAAAACATCAAACCAAAACAACATTAAATAGGGTTGATTTGTGTTCACAAAAAAATCTCAGAATCATGATAGAGAGAGAGAGAGAGAGATCAACTCAACATGCAAAATAAAACCAGATCAATCAACTCATAACAAATTTTTTTTATGAATCACTTGAGTAAAAACAAAAAACATTAATGGGTAGAGCCTATCATTCATGACAAAGATTCTTCCTGATTTGCAGAATATTTCCAAGCCAAACCTCAATAGCCTTTTCTTCTCCACGTAATGTCAACCAAATTCCAATACTCTATCTTCTTTTATAACTTCCACAGAGTCCAAAATAGCTCAAGAAACACAAAAATAACCAGTCAAGAAAGATTCGAAATGGAGATTCGATGAACAAAAAAACATCATAGTAGAGATTGAGCTCGAAATGAACTGAAAGACCAAAACAACCATGCAAAAACTTGCCATGCATTTTCTTATGCGGTTTCTTCACTAAAAATGAAGTCAATAAATGCAAAAGACAATAGTTCCCTCCTTTTTCTCCATGCCACCGCCATCTATGCTTAGTGATGCCTCTATTTTCAATAATTTTGCATGCAACTTAAACTTGGTGGAGATGCCAACCAAACATCCCTTAGTTTCTTTACGCCTATGCCAAAGTTGGCAGTCCTTCATATTAAAACTGAAATCAATTCCCATTTAATTCCTTGAAAACTGATGCCACCGACAATACAACTTGCCATGTCATCCATAGGTACCCCTTAGGTTATCAATGACTTAGGTTAGATCAACATTAGGTTAGAAAATCAACCTAGGTTCTTAGGTAAGTCTTTAGTTACCTTAGTTTGTTTTAAAATTTTATAAACATAAAACATACCAACTTAGGTTAGATTTAACCCTTAGATTAGGGTCTTAACCTTAGTGTTATATTATTAGGTCCAAGGTCCCTATACGCCAATCAACGCCTTAACAATATCAAGAAGACCCAAGGCTTATCATCAAAATCCTGATGCTAAGTAGGGATCCCAGAAGAAGGGTCCTTCACATCTGTAACCAAAACAAGGCCTAGTCCATCTGTTGTCTTTCCTTTCTAGAATGCTAAGACAACAAGACAAAAGGTAAGAATAACTTAAGACATACCTTGGATAAATGGAATTGATCCAAGATATTGCTGTTTACACTGAATAAGTTATGACAACTGAAATACAAGTTCATCATCTTTATAAATTGAATTTAAGACTAAACAAAGAGATGAATGGCCTCATTTTCAAGCAAGCAAAAAATCACAACAGAGTGAACCTTTACAACAAATGATTCATTTATCCAATGCAAACATTATTTCCAAAATTCATGAAAGTACAACTTCCTAAGACAAATCACATGTCAACATTTGCACTGTCAAGAGTGGAAGTCATCACAGTAACAGTCATGTTAGAGATGTTACAAATAGCTAAAGAGAATGGGTATGTGGTGCCTAGGTGGTTTAGTAAGAAGAGTGAAAGAAATATGACTACGAGAACTAGAAAATAAGAAAGTTTTAAAGAAAATGAGGAAGAAGGTAATGAAGATCTATTGAAGGATTTGTTAGTTTTGATTAGTCAAAGAAAGAAAGAAAAGGATGAAAAATATAATAAAAAAATAAGAGAGATGGAGAGGCAAATAAAGTTGTGGGAAGAGAAATAAATTAGGGATTTAAGTAAAAGTATGAAAAAATATAAGAATTTGAGAGGAAAGTAAGAGAGATACAAAGGCAAGAAATGCAGATAGAGAATAAAATATTGTTGATGAAGGTGGTAAATTTTCCTCTTAGGTCACCTAAGAGAGAAGATACTACAATTGAGACAAAAGCTAAGAGAATAAGAGAGAAGGATAAGAGGAATGAGAAGAGAGGAATAAGTTAAGAAAGTAATCCTAGAAGAAGATAAGACAAATTAAGAGGAAGAAGTCACAGAGAGATTCTTGACATCTATTGAGGATAATGAAGAGGAGATCATCCATGGATATTCTAGAGAGGATATATGGCCTAAATATTTTCATTCTAATATTGCATTTTATTGTGTGAATGTAGGTGAAGAAAGTAAAGACAAAAATATCTTGGAAAATGTCTTGAAAGAAAACCTAGAAGACTTAGAGAAGCAAGAGGAACCAAAATTTGAAGAAGAGGATGAATATACAACTAAATAAGAGTTATTGTGGCAAGAGATTATGCATGGGCCTGAGATACAAGTTTCTTTTTAAAATGAAGAAGAACATAAACAAGTAGAGGTTGAGTTTATGAGGCTTTTTCATGAAGAAGTTGAAATTCAAGAAGAAAAGTGCAACATCATAGAGAAGGTACAACAGTGTGAGTCCTATATGAGGGACCAAGAATAAAAAAAAATTGAAGGAAGGAGTATTAAGAAGGTTGATGAAAAATGAGAAAGATAGAGAGAAAGAGAGTTATGAAAAATGAGGAGGAATAAAATTTAGTCGCAGGTATGAGAGAAATGAAAAGAAGATAGAAAAAGAAGAGTGGGCATGGAAATTATATCTTTAATACCTCATGGAAAGTGAGGTAGGTACAAAAATATGTGAGGGATCAAGTTAATGAAGGGATAAGTCAGATTCAGGAAGAGAGAAAAGATGAAGGGGAGGTATAAGGAGGAAAAATGGAATAGGAAAAGTTGCCTACACTAGAGGCATTCCAAGAAAAACAAAAAATTCTAATTTTCAATGTTATTCATTGAATGAAAGAAATATTTTAGGTTTTATAGAATAAGGAACACAATTTTTTAGTGTTGAAAATGATAAGGTAAAAAAAATTTGGTTATCCACAGGTGAATCTAAGAAATAAAAATTAATGTTTTAAGGAAGAATATGAAGAAAATCAACATTTTTTTATGATGGAGCAGCCAAAAAGAAAACCAAGAGGGGAAAGTATAGAGGAAAGAAGAAAAATAAATGATATTTATAACATTTTTGTTGAATGTACAGGGGTAGAAGATAAAAAAGTTGTTCTTTATTTTGATTTGTATTAAGAAGACAAGAAAAATAAGAAACAAGCCAAGAAGAAGAATGGAAAAGAACAAGAAAAGAGGATGAATAAATTGAAGAGAAAAGAGAAGAATCGGAAAAATAAAACAAAGAGGAAGATATACAAGAAACTGAAGAGCAACTAGAAGAGGAAAAAGAAAATGTTATGATGCATTTTCTTTAGGTTGGGAGTATGATGCAGGATCATCCTCTCACCAACATGGCAATTTTGAGACTTTTCATAAATTATGTAATTTTGGGTTGATCTCAACTAAGAAATGTTTAGGGCTTATTAATGAAGTCCTAGTAGTTACATTAAAATTCATAAGCTGATTTAAGTCCTTGAGAAATTCAAATAATGAATTTTCCCTTTAAAAGAGGTATTTAAAAATTGAGAGTTATCCTAAATCATTGTGGACTTGTTTTTTCATCTTAGGTGTTTGAGGGTGAGTGGTAAGATTTTAATGATGCTAGTAAAGAATCCTAAATGCATGAAAAGGACAAAATGATGTATTTCAAGGTTAAAATTTATTAATCTATAGGTTTTAAATGATGATGTATAGCAAAACTCAGTTAAGGATTAAAATTTGTGTCTATAAAGGAATAAGGGCTTGCATTTTTGGAGTTACTCAATAGGAGGGAATGGGCTCGAGGAAAGGATCTTGAGAAGGAAAATTTTGTAAGAGAATATAGTCATGATGAGATCTCTATTTACATATGAGAAAATGATGGTGTATTTGATGAGTTAGATCATGAATATGATTGAAAATATTCAAGTATGATGTGAAATTTGTGATTGGTCGCTCTTGAATGTTAGCAAGATTATAACCATTGGTTCTTATTGTTTAAGAATGTAGGTATTTCCATTTTATGTTGATTGACATGCCTTGAAGGCTCTGTTAAATTTTGTACCTTTTAAAAAAAGGGATATTGATTGTTATTTAAGAAATTTCCTTGAAATATAGCAATGATTCTTCTCTTGTTAAGGTGAATGAAAATTTAGAGGCAATGTATAATTGTTTAGGTGAATAGTTATCCTTGTTTTGAAGTAATAATTCAATGATTGTATCACTGGTAAACATAGTTCTACATTTGGGGAAAATGATTTTAGTTTCTTTACTCACTTTTTAGTAGATATTTCTCAGGATTTGGAGAGAGATTAGTTCATACAATATTTATTTATACAAATGTATTGAAGTATAGTATTGATCTTTAAGTGTGTGATTGCTAAGTCTAAGAATGTGAAACTGTGATCAAAGTGGAGTATAGAGTAAGGAAAGGTTACATGATTATTTCAAGTGTTGTTTTAGGCTAGATTATGATGAATATATATATCCTTTATAGAAATATAATTCCATGATGCAATAGATGATGATCCTTGTATAAATCTTGTGCTTGAGAAGACTGGGTATAAGAAAAGGAAACCTTGTTTTCTTGCAAAAATTTGACTGTGTGGGTTTTTTGGCTAAATATTGAATTATTAGACACTATTAAACCTATAAGGAATGCATATATATTTTTGAGAGTTTATTGCATTGTTTATTCAAAGGAATAAGGAATCTTAGGTTAATAATATTCATTTTTGACACTTAAGGGTTGTGAGGGTTTCATTAAAACCCTGGTTCTCATGTTTGAACAATCCATTTCTTAGTGATTATTAATGATTTATTAATTATTTGTTATCATGGTGGGTTCAGGACTATGGATTATTTTGAGATAGTTCAAGAGGATTTAAGTCTTGAAAACGATTTTTCTTCATTCTACATACAAAAGTCCATTCTCAGGTTATACATAGATATACAACTAGGGCATAATGGAAACTAGGTTTTGAAGCCCTTAAACTCTAAATTTTTTATTTAAATTTATATCTTATCACAGTGGTAATGTAATCTAAATGATGGAGAAGTAATTATAGAAGAACATTGGATAAAAAAACTTTATGTATGACAGTTTGGAGGTAGGCATTGCATAGGTTTGAAGAGTAAGGGAATAATATCACTCTACCAAGGAATTAGTTGATAGAAGAAAGATATTTTCTGGAAACTTTATAGAAACGTATAAGAGTATTTTGGGTTCTCAAAAAAAAAACTTATTGAGTTGTGGAACTTTCTACACACCGAGAAAATCTTGGCAGTTACTTTTGGAATACCTAGAAGGGTTTTCAGGACTAGAGCTAGGGTTTGGATTTTAAGGCCTTAAACTATTAAATTTTGAAATGAAGTTTGGATTAAAGTTATATGTAAAGGTATATTATATTAATATTGAAACAAATTGGAGTTCCACATGGAAAAAATGATAAATCCTTAATAGTCTAGTTCTGAGTTAAAAAGTACAATCTAAAGCCTAATCCTCGTAGCCTAGTCATAAAGAAAGCAAGGTTTTCCCTAAGAATTTGTTAATGAATTTTATAATCAGTGAAACGGTTCCTATTAGGATTATATAACCTTATTCATGGTGAATTTGAGATACATATAAAATCAAATATCTATGAAAGATGTTCTTGACAAACCTAGGAAAGGACTTGTGGTGGAAATTGCAAAAGTTAAGGATTAGGGAATTACAAGTAGATTCGGGTCTTCAAAAATGGAGGGAATGTCTAAAGTGATAAAAGGATACATAGAAAGTATCTAAATTACTATACAGGCTTCAATAAATTATTGTTATTATGACTATCTTAAACATATTGTTGAGATCAACTAAAGACAAAACTACCATGTTATGGTAAATAGAGATGAATTGATGGAATCTAACCTATTTGGTGAATGGAAACATGTGAGTTTGAGAATTTAATGAAGTTTCAAAGAAGTGGTAGTACTTGTGAAATAAAAATATCATACTTTGGCTATAATTTAAGGTATGTAATAAGAGTAAAAGGAAGGAAATCAATGTTATGTGAATGTAAAGTATATTTTCATGATATTAGATCAAGTTGAATGATGTATAGGCATGGTTTATGAGTTGTTGGAAGAGAGTAATTATTTATAGATATCATTTATTTATATAGTCTCTTAAAGGTGATATTGAACGAATCTAAGATAATTTGACAACTAGAGTCTGTCCTAGACCAATCTAATGAAAAAATTTCCTAAATTGGTTCAAGAAGGGAGGTGAATGTAGGGGCTTCTACATCATATTTGGATGCAAAAGTGAGCTTTTTTGGAAAGAGGATTAAGATAAATTTCCAATGGTATGATACTTGATTCTTGATGACAAGTTTTTCTATGTCAATTTGGTTGCTCTTCAAGACTAAATTTGTGGGCTTTTAAGACTTAGTGGGGTTTTCATGCTTCTTGGTGAATTTCATTATGGAGATTAATGTTTCAGATATTCTTGTGATTTTTTTATGCTACAATTATGTTCATGACCTATGTGGAGATTTTTTACCCATGAAAAATATATTAGAAGACCTTGAAGATCATTTTGGATTTGGTAGTACTTGGAGAGTGCATTTTGGGCTTGTTTGAGAAGTCTTGAGCTTGTTCATGATGTTTTGACCCCTTCTAATCCTTGTGGTCATTTTTATTTCTATTATATGATGTTATTGATCTATTTTTGTGTTGATATGTTTGACCAAATTGGTCTTTTCCAACCCATGAATTTTTTAGTATTAATATTGGTATATAATCATGTTAAATGAGTTAATTGTGGCTAGTTGTGTATAGGAGGAAAAGTACAACCTATAGAGGAGTGAAGAGGAAAGTTGAGAGATATATCTTAAAAGAGGTGTGAGTACTTGAGAATGTTTTAAGATCTTAAGTACAAGGAAAATTGACATATTCAGCCCATGAGAAGAGACATTCAACAAGTTAGAGAAGAGCTTGTTTTGAAGAGGTTTTGGTGTGTTTAAATAAAGTGTGAGCTGAACTTGAATCAATATCAGTTGTGTGATCATAATTTCCTCAATTATCATCCATTTATAAGTGTTTGAGTTGGTTCTTGATCACTTTAGGTGGTTGTATCCTCCTTGTGTGGTTGGTGCTCCTTGTAGGGTTGGGGCTCTACTAAATTAGGGGTTGTGTCTCCTTATGGGGTTAATGCCTCACTAAATCACAAGTTGGTGATCCTTGTGAAGTTAGTGATTCACTAAAGCCATTTATTTTGAGTAATATAAGAAAAATTTCAGTGGTTTTTCTTCCCTTTGATGGTTTCCCACTTATATATGGTGTTCATGTGTTGTGTATCTTGTTACATACTCTTACGATTGAATGTTGCACATCTTAATATGCTCACATGGTTATGTATGATGAATGGACAAATTAAATGATGAATGCATGGTTTGGTAAATGAAGTAAATATTGATGTATGATTGATTCAATCCCCTATAAGTCACTATAATTCCAAAAAAATTATTAGGGTTTTTTAGGATTTTGTTACTTTGGAAAGAGATAAAATTTGAAGATGGATGATTATATTGAGCTGTACTCAATTAGAATCCTGTAATATTCATGTCAGGTTCAATAGAAATGTATGACATGCCAATAATATGTCTCAATAAACTTCACTGTTAAGTCTTTCATTCTATAAGGGTGTCGAGGAAACGAATAGGAGACATACATGAGCCAACACACAATGAACATATTTAATGGGGATACAAAAAGCACTAGGGTAGCATATCTAGATGGCATTAATACCTACACTAGGTCAACCTAGGGTTTCCAAGGACTGCACTCAAGATAGGGGATATTACCCTACTGATATATTAGTATATGCGTGAGGAGAAGGATAAATCAATGATAAATAAGGTAAACATGCACAATACGACTGAAATCAAAGTGAAGGAAACATAAGGAGTTGATCAAATAAGATAACTATGTTAACTAACATTAATGTACATGTAATACTAAAAATAACATAGAGAAATGGGGAAGGTAAATGAACTAATCTATGTAAAATAATAAAGATGGTTAGATCACATACTTATACATATAGGATGGTCATTCATGCATCTATCTCTGTAGAGAAGTAGCATACTGAGAGAGAAACACTATTAGGTGGAAAAGAGGAGAAAATTTCCCATCCTAGACTTATTATAGATGTCCCAATAGTGCAAGAAATCCAACCAAGAAAAAAGTATCCAATCCAATCCAAGCCAAGTGAAAGATGAACCAATAGTAAAGCAAAAAAATGAAAAGTTGACGTATGAGAGAAGAATAGATGGAAGTTCCTAAGATTCAAGATTTCTTCCTTTATGAATGTTAATATGTGGTAGGTATATATATGATGCTATCTCCCATGCGAAATGGTGTTGGCCAAGAAAAAAATTACATTGACACCATTGCCCATGGGAGATGGTGTTGGCCAAGGATGGTAATATGAGGTAATGTGCAATGCAAAGTGAAAATAGGTGTCATGGATCAAGTAGATGGATGAAAAATGTGACAAATGCTGAGATGAAAGAAGGGTGTTGGGCATGCAATGTGTATGAAATATAGAGGGACAATAATAACTAGTGAAAAGACAACTCAGGCTAGGACCGCATAGCGATACTCTCTCTTTGTATCATATTTAACCCATAATGATTATGTGAATAATCATTCTCCATTCCCGGCAGGTCCTTTAAGGAAACCGCTCAATAAATGGATACATTAATGACCCTTATCTACACAAACGAAATTGTTAGTAACATGTATGAAAGATGAAAAGTGAAAAATTATGTGTATACACTACTCATTAAATTTTTTACTTTCAACTATTTGCAAAATCATTCATTATATGAATGATGTGTGGAATAATTTAATTTGCCATTAGGATAAGATTGATTTTTATGGGGAAACATCATAGAAAAAAAAACAACACAAGATTGAATCCAAAATATGAATAAAGTCACCAATCATGTGGGGCTCATTGGCTTAGAATGGGAATAAACTCAATTTGTAAGTCTAATATTTTATTATTTTCCACAAATAAATAGTTTATTTTGATTTTTAATTAACATGTCATTAATTAAATTATAATTTTATGTTATAATAAGAAGAATATTATCAAGAAGCTATCAATCCTTGATATAAGGAGCATATTTGAAATTTTAGATACATTTCTCTATAAAAATAAATGGTAGCATGAGGGTGCCACCTAAAATGGATTAATTTATATCTAATTTTACACACATACACACACAAAGTTTTTAATGATTATTATTTTTCATTTTTTTAGTTGATGCACAAGGTCAATCCTGAATCACGATGGATTGGTGAATCAAATTTAACATTTGAGGATGGATGCTTATGGGGTGGGTGGGTATGGAAATGTTTATGTTGGGGATATTGATTTTGGAGGTAGTGATTTATGGGTTTTGGGAAATAATTTTGGGAGTGCTAGTGGTTTGGAAGATTTTACTAGTGGTAAGTGGGATAGTGTTTACACTGATGATGCCTTCTTTGGTGGGTTCAATCATTACTTGGCTTTAAACCTTTTTTATAATTCATACTATGGTATTTTTATTGTACTGCTATTTTATTATAGTTTTTAATATATTCTTTTATATTTAAGAAAAAATTTTAGACTAATTGAATTTTTATTTACTTTTACTTTATCCTTGTAATTTTCTATTTAAATTTATTCAATGGTATTAAACAAAAACCTATCTTGTGAAAAAACAGATGAGAAATTTTGAGAGTTCAAGGATCTTACTGGAAAATAAGTTGAAAGGCATATCAAGGTTATTCAAATAGAAAATGGAGGTGAGATGTGAGTCATAGGTTTTTTATATTTCAGTACCTCTAAAGGAATTTCCTTGTAGCATGCAGTTGCATAAAGCCCTTCACAAAATGGAGTTGCAAAAAGAAAGAACCAAATTCTTAAGGAGATGGCCACTTGTATGGTTCACTCTAAATATATTCCTCCGTCGTATTGGTTTAAAGTAGTTAATTGTACTTGCTACATTCAAAATCATTTTCCACACAAGGTAGTAAGAGGGATGACACCCTTTGAATCCTGGTTTTGACACAAACCTAATGTTGAACACTTTTGCATCTTCAAATCTAATGCTATGGCCCAAATTATCATAAAGATACACAAGGCCTTAGAACCATAGTACACACCTTGTATCTTTGTAGCATGTCATGATGGCATAAAGGGCTATAGATTTTTGAACCCTACTACTCATCAAATTTATTTTGAGAGAAGTGTGAAGTTTGACAAGTGATCTTCGGCTTCCACTTCTCCACCCACTGAGCTCCTTATTATGATATTTGATTCTAAATATTTTGATGATGAATTTTTTATCCTTTTCCTATGCATGATCCTCTTCCTAATCCTCATGATCCTCCAAACTCTCATGCTTCGAAATATTTTGATTATGATAGTACTAATGATGAGTATTTTATCCCTTGTTACTCAAGTGAATAATCTACGTATTTTGAGCCTAAATCTCTTCTTGGTCCTCATTGGGCTAGGTAGAATTTATAAATTGATGGATAATGGATAGGGGATCCTTTGAATGAGAGACATACTCATTCAGAGTTCACTAAACCACACTCCTTTTCCTTCACTTCTGACCCTTAGTATTTTTGAGAGGCTTCTAGATTAATGAGTGGGATTCTACTATGGATGAAGAGTATTATCCATCCATGAAGAATCATCCTAGGGATCTCACCCCTCTTCTAAAAGGAAGAATAATCATTCAGTGTTAGTGGGTTTACTGAAAAAAGTATGGTGTTGATGGAGACATCAAGAAGTTTAAAGTGTGACTTGTAGCTAAGGGTTTATGAAAAGTAGATAGGGTTGATTATTCATAAACCTTTTCTCTAGTTACGAAGATAACTTCTATACGACTAGTCCTCACCCTCTCTACCATGAACAGATGGTAATTCCACTAGATGAATGTTAAGAGTTCCTTCCTTCATTGGGACCTAGAGGAAAAAATGTATATAGAAAAACCCCCAGGTTATGTCCATGATCCCTCCCTCATTTGAAATTTAAAGAAGTCCCTATATGGTCTTACACAAGCCCATAATTTCTACTTGCATTAGGGTTCACTTGGTGTCACTCTTAGCCTAATGTTTACATTATACAATATGATGACTCCATATTCATCCTTATTTTGTATGTTAATGATTTTTTAACTATGGTAAGTTATTCCACAATCATTGATTTTGTGAAGATTTCATTATTGTTGTCATGAAAAATTTTAACATGAAAAATTCAAAAAAAATCACATGACAACTAAAGTCACCCTTGAAAATCCTTGTCTTGGTCAATGTGTACCTTCCCTTTGGCCAACTCAATCAATGTGGTACCCTCATTATGTATTAGAGGGATGCGATAATATTATTTTCAAGTGTGTGTAATAGATATGCAATCATGTGAGGTAGTTTAGGAAAAAAATTCATGGAATATCAAGTTTAAGAATAGGTTGTGTAACACCATGATACTTATAACATGGTGTAAGGAAATGAAAGCATTGGAAATGCTAGTTATCTTGTTCTGAATGGTTCAAGAGCCTCGAGATGAATTGGAAATAAAAAATATACTCATAAAAAAGATAAGGAGGACTACTTCACATTGAAAAAGTTTTTAGGACATTCAATGTTGTATATTTTAATATATGCACATGAAAATGCAGATGAATATCTCTGATCTCGGTAGAGATTCAGTGGAATATTTTGGGAGTTATATGAAATTTTTGGACTTGATTCAAAATAAAAATTGACATATTGGAGGCCTTATTCATACCTAATAATTTTGTTTACATTTTCATAATTAGAAACCTTGGGAGAAGTTCCTTTCACCGACACACATGTTTGAGTAGAAATGAAAAGGGGGTGAATTTAAAATTGTAAGAAGAATTGGTTCCTTAAAGTTGTGAATTTTAGCATCAGCCCTTTTATAGTTAAAAACATATTAAGGTTTCTTATGAAATTCATAGGGAATCTCCTAGGGAAAGAAATTGGGTTCAGATGACTATTTATGGTATTGTTTGGTGAAGGCAGGCTTTTGAAAGGGGAAAAAACCACACTTTGAGGACTCTTATGTCACTTTTCCCCTTTTTTCCACTTAACCAAAGGGAAATTATGGACATTAAAGTGTGCCACCACATGGTTCATGAGATTTCATCACTTAAAGGAAAACTTAGAGTGTTAGGATCATGTTATAAACTCACATTGAGTTTGGCCCCGTTCCTCATGTTGCTAGGACCCTTGGCACATTCTGAGCATGATGATGTATATTTTCCCCTTTTCACAATGGAAAATAGGGAAAAAGAAGTGTGCCACCACGTGGAAAGAGTTATTGCGTCACTTAAGTTGTCACTTTTAGTGTCACTTTGACATTTTGAGAGGCATGTTGCCCCTTTTCCCCCTTACCCAGAAGGACATGGGGAACATGAAAATGCAACACCACATGGATGAGTTCTTGTTTTCACTTAAGAATTACAAACTTTCTCTCTAGGTTTCTTTCCTAAACTTCATAACTGGTGTGTTTTGGCCTCCTCTTTGTGACTCATCCACCCTTGGTGCATTTTATAAGTCACATGTCCATTTGTCCCTTAATAAAAGTGGTAAGGCACATGGGGACATCTTAAAACAATTTATAAAGTTATAGCTCATCCTCAATTGCCAGGTAACTTGAGTTTGTAAGGATGGTCCAAGGTGAGTTTTAGGTTGAGCTAGCTAGGTAAGAATGGAAAGGCAAGAATGAATAAAAACTTAGTCATTTTTAACTCCATTTTTCAAGATTTCCTTCCCTCCATTTTTGCTGCATTACTATTACGCTGCTGAAATTTTTCAAAGCCTCCATTGCCAAAATGGATTTTTACTCATATCTCCTCCATTTCTACTCCTTTTCCTTCAAAACTTTTTCTACAACTCCTACTTCTAAACACCTTTAAGAATATGTAAATCTCATTTCCATTGATGCTATGATTTTTTCATAGCAGTCCCTTGAAGATTTTTGAGAAAAATCTTTCCTTTTCATATCTCAGAAAACATGGAGATCAAAAAAACTTAAAAATTGAACCATGAAATCAGATAAAAATTCCTAATCCAACGAAACAAACTTCATCTCAATCAGATACCCAGAGGTTATGATTTTATCTTTAGTAATTTTATAGTTTATCCTAACTAGGAATAGTAAATTTTGATGATTAAGATGAAGCAATTCTAAAACCTTCATGCAATCCCCAATTTCAGAGCTCCAAAAAATGTAAAAAATTAAAAATTGTGAAAATTGGCAATAAATAGAAAGTAAGGGTGATGTAAGACTTAATAAAAATAGTAATTTCTTTGTTTCTATCTAAATTTCACCCAAATCATCATCCTCTCATTTCCTCAAATTTTTCAGACACCATGAAGATCAAGTACATTGGATTTGAGCCTATTTCCAGTTTGACCATTGAGTACCCAAATGTTTGAGACAATGATGTGACACACTTGAAATTGGATGATCTAAAGGCCAAAATGATAAAGGAACCTAGGGGAACTATTGAGGATAAGTTCTTCACCAGAGGGCTCTACAAGGAAGGAGGACATTCTTTTTGTGTGCATAGCACTGAGTTAGCCATAGCTTGTGTAAGGAACTATGATCTTTGTAACACCCTCTTTATTACACTTATCAACTAGGAAATTTATTTTTAAAATTTATGCCTCACTGATTTAAGTACCTAGTATTTAAATACCAGCATAAATTTGAAATTTAATCCATCTGATAATAGTCATAAAATGATGTGCAGTTGTATGAGAGTATACTGATCCTATTCGATCCCCCTCAAAAACACTTTTTACGAGCCATTACACCCAGTGAATGATTTGGTTTCCTTTTCAAGTATTGAAAATCATTTAATGTTTTCTAAGTTCATACTTGGAACTCAATCATTTAATCCCGTCAGGCATCTGACATCTTATATCATTGGTGACTCTAGGATAATGTAATAAGCATCTTACACTACTTTGGTCAAAGTTTTAGAGACATGTATGCCATGCTCAGTTTCATGGCGACACACTCATTGTTAGGAACTTGTCCATCACCTAATTCAGCTATATATATTTTCTTCCATTTTATTATGTTTCTAATTAAAAACTTAGGCATTCTTTTATGTCCATTTCTATTTACTAGGTTTATTTAGTATTCCTACTTGATTCGAATACTACATGGTCTAAAGGTTCATTTATAATCGTACAAAGTTTATAATTTAACAACTAATATATAATAGATGAATGCATTATGTACATTAATATCTTCCTCCAATATATTTTCCTTTTCCCATAGAATAATAACTACTCAATCCAAACTAGGTAGCACTAAAGTAATAGAAACACCCATTAATGTCTCATACCAGTTATGTGAGTTTTGATTACAAGAATCCTAAACTAGTTTTAAATTTTCCATGATCACCTTCATAAGCCAACAATCAAGGTGTGCCTCTAAAGGATTCATCTTGTCAAGCATCACTAGATGTGTTTCTCTATTATAAATATTACAATGTTGACCCTTAGCCAAATTGTTATGGTTATTCCTATGTGATATCAACTTAATTCTTCAAGGGATGAGCTTCTACCAATAAGGGAAGAAGATATATTATAATATATTTAGACCTCTAAGATGAATTATGCTACCTACTTGACAATGATAACAATTTACATCACCAACTATTTCTATTAGTTTTTTGTGCCTTTAAGTGTTTAGCTAAATTTACCAATTCTATTTAATTTGAATTAATATATTAAATTTATTCAAACATTGGTGGTTGAAGTATTGCTTCAGTTTGGTTCATCATCCTATCTCATCTTTTGAAGATGAGTATATTAACAAGACTTGTACTTTATTTTACAATTTCACTATTTTGATAACATGTTTGGGTATAGAACATCTTGTAAATAAATCCTTTATAGCCCCTTTAGTTCAGTACCAACCCTATGTATATTCTCAAGCCTACTTATCTTCTGTATTATTTGATATCTTTTATTAAGTATTAAATAGTTCATGCACTCAAGAGACTTTCTACATAATAATATATATCTTGCTTGATTGTATAACTAAATACTAGACTGGTATAAACAACTCCAAATAAAGATGAAACGGTCATGATAATCTTATCCTATTTCAAATCATCACCATGAATTACTGATAAATAAAACAGTAACGATATACCTTTCAACACAGTTATAGATTTCAAAATATTCCATATATATATATATATATCTTCATATCAATAATTGACAATTCCTATTACAGAGTCACAAGTGACTTATTCAAGATGATCATAGAATAACTCCAAAAATTTTCCTTTACAAATAATCTTTCTCCTGATCCAAACATTAGAGAAATAAATGTCTTTCACATAAATCAAATAAGAGTACATTCTTTTTATTCATGAAATAAGTATAGCTAATAAATTCATACTAACAATTCCTTTATTACCAACTCGAAGATCCATTTGACTTGCATGGTTAGAACATGGTAATTTCTATATGAACTAGTATGATAAGATTTATTTCTCCCTTAATAGTATACACCATCTAGTATTTACATATATGAAATGATGCATTAAGTTAAAATCTCATAAATGACCAACAATGACACATTTGACATTTTGCATACTCATTGATGTTATCTTCATTAAAATTGGTCTACATAAAATATAAATTCAAGTAATAAATTAAACATTGGTATAATTACAATCAAACAATTACATTTTTCCATAATGAATGTATTAGCTATATCGATATTTCATACTTCATACTATCGAATATTGACATATTGTACACTCGTAGATATCCTAAATGAGATTCAAATAGTTTATATACCACACCAATAGATACAAGTAATGAATGACTTTAAATCCCTCCTTAGTATAAAAACTTGAATGATATATTACCATTCCAAGGTAATCCAGTAACACTCATTGGTTATAACCCATTGTATGCCACTACTTGTATTAAAAGTTTCTATTATTATTTACAAAATGTTTATAAATTAGTCATTTCATTGACTAACTTCCTACCATCCACATAGTTGAGAAAGGATTTGTATCAGTCCCTAATCAATCAAGGTCACCATTAAATGGATTACTTAAGCTTAATAGAACATCGACATAGACCAAAAAGGGATCATTGACCAACACAAAAATACTGGATGAGTAACGACAGATTATCAATATCATCAAACAGGTGGTCAACAATTTTTTAGTAACCAAGTAATCTCGTTTACCTTGAACCCTCAAAATGGATGCAATAACAAAGTTATTATCACCTTTAAACTGACTTACTTGCATAGTCAATAGAGTGGGCACAAAAACTGTGTACACCAATAAAGGATGGAATCTAAACTTAGGAAATTGATAATGATTTCATTATAACTAAGCCTTAAATTTGGCATGAATCCTAAAACCAAAAGGAGAATGACCAACCCTTAAGGAGGTGAGGGGTTATATATTTCAACAGGAGAAAACATAAACCAACAACAATACAATAAAAAAATTATCACAATGACCCATTACTACCAAACATCTCTAAATATCAAGGACGATACTCAAGTAAAAAAACCAATAACACTTACACTTGAATCTTATGGATTTTATTCTAGGTTATACATATTACAAATTCAACACCCCAAATCATATGGGTACTTTCTTATAAACTTACAACCGAATATACACATATATATCGAAAAAATACACATGTATCAACTACCATCATCATTGATAACAATGACAAGGAACAAGCTATAGCTAATTTATCATATACACTTATTTTCCAGAGGTTTCTTAATACCGTGAAGCCATATAACAATATCACATGATATACCCAAAAATGTGTTATTATATATACCATAAATATAACTCACTCTAGTAAACCCTAGTCATAGAGTTCATAACAGATATAAGCCACATTATTTTATATTATGTTTACATATATAAATAAAAACACATCTGCATGATAATATCATACCAGCATATATTAATTTGATATTAATTAGCATCATTCAATCTTAGGAATAAGCAAGAAACCACATGTTTTAACCGAACATCTAAAACCAAAGTCCACAAATAGCTAACTGAGATTAATGCAGAGTTTTAGTTATGCAAATAATAGCTAGAGAAAATTATTAAAGAAGAGATAGAGCATATCATGCATGAAATGATAGTATTCTTATTTCCCTTGAGTTTCCAAGCTTTCTTCATTATCACAGTTCCAGAAATTGAATCCATAGAAGCCCAAAATCTTCTAACCTCCACCATACTTATTTATTAATCTTTGTTAATAATATTTCCCTAAAATTCCTCACTCACAATTAGAGTAGTGCATGCAAAAGTTTGAATAAAAACTGAGCACCAAAATAGGGATGAAAATAGCATGCAAATTTCCATGAAATCTCCCAAAGAAAACAACAAAATAAAACAACCATTACATTTCCTCCCTAAAAACTTCTTGTGCCTTCCCCAAGGATGTGAAGGGGAGTTTCGAGAAGAGTTTAATATATGAGAGGACACTCAAATTTCCCTCCAAAATTCACACCACCCACTTGTCAGCACTTTGAATTTAGTAGTTCCCCAACTCCACTTAACCATGATTTGTAATTTAATAACCATCAATTTAGTAAAAACCTCTATATTTGGTCGATGTCATCTATTTTATCTCGTGGTGGTCATTAAATGTTCCACATAAATATAACAGAGAGTATATGCTGAGAAGGCGGTGGTGAAAACTCACCTCTTAACACACAAACCAGTAATTTGAATCCAAAGCTCATAGTTTTAGTATCAATTATAGCACCCCCCAAAACTTATCAACCTTAGCTTAAGCTCCATTAAAATTCTAAATAAAAAACTTAGTTATACAATATTAGGTCCTTCAAAATTTATGCAAATCTTTAATAATTATATCCCAAGCTTTAGTAAATTCAGTGCATCATCCATCAGTTGGTATAAGGTTAGGCCCCCTTATTATTTGAGCCCAAGGTTTTATAAGTGTTATCCAAAATTTACCCTAAAGGTAAATTTTATAACTTGCATAATTTCTTTAAAATTGAATAGGAAGAAATGGTGAAAACAAAAATTTGGGTTTTGAAGGCACCTATTTTATTTTCTCTAACTTCCCCATTTAAGAAAAAGCTGAGTTAGCGAAAATTTGCTAAAAATTTAGAGAAATGGGGAAAAGGAATTTTTTAATGTATTGTGGTTTTGGATGCTACAGGTGGAATGGCTACGAACAAAACTAGAGTTCCTCACCCTCGAATTGGGTTTGAAATGCTAAAGAAACAATGATTTGCGGGTAAATTAGGTCCTCACAGCCTAGGAAATATAGGTTTCATTGGGCCACAAGTTCCCCAAATACTGATTTACTCGATTTGGAAAGGAATTAAGTGGGTTCAAAGTATTGCAAATAAGATGGAATTTTTAAGTCTGAATGACAAAAGTGCCATAGAGACATGAGTTCCCCACAAAGGTGAAATTTCTGAACAACAAAGGAGTCAGATTCTAGATTGGATAAAACAAAATTTGGACACCGAAATGACTCTTGTATCCAATTGCCTTATGTCCCACAAAAACCCTCAATACCTACAATGCAAAGGGGAAATGGTTTAATGTGGATTGTGAGAGCCAACTTGGAACACCCTAACCATGATATTAAAATGGTCATAACTTTTGACCTAGAGCTCCAATTTTGAAAAAAAATAGACTTTTCAGAAAGGTCTCGACATCCTCTATGCTAGAAAAAATAGATTTCTTATTTAGTGAGGTTAGGTTAGTGAATAGTGAGAGTTAACATCCATAGCTCTAGAGATTAAATACATAGTCCCATAACAATTAAACTTGTGAAACTCAAAATGGCTATGATCACTCAGAAGGTCATAACTTGAGTGATTTTCAATGGAAAAAAATTGGTCTTATTGTAATCCTGGCTCTGATCCTGATGTATAGTGTTGGTACTGAAATTTGTTCTCCTTTTCAGTCTTAGCAGCATCAGAGATATGGCATGAAGATTAAATTTAGATAGATCATGATGTGTGTCATTTTGTATCTGGGGATGTGATCTAACTAAAACTCAGATTTGTGGAGAGATAGATAGAACTCAAATAGGACTTGATCTTGTCCCAATTGTTTTAGGTTATGCCTTTCAACCAAGGTAAGAGGACCTATTTTGTAACCCTCAAATGGTGAAGGAGATGAAGATATCCCTCACTTTGTGTAAATGATATGAAAAGGGCCTTGAGAAAATATGATCAACACTCCAAATTTGACTTTCACAAGTTGTCACTTCCAGTTTATGGAGATATTTTCAATGAAAGGCAAGGGTTAATGCAGAAATTGCATGATCCTGATTTACTTTGTGCATTTTTGTAGATAGAATTTTTTTTTTTTTGACACACAATGCAATGCAGGGGTAGTATGGGGTAGGATTAGTTATTTTGAATGAATTTTTTGGTGGGAGATTTTAGACAAGACTAACCATAATTTTCTAGATTATTTGAGGACCATTGCAAGAAATTTGTAGGACCTAAATAATAGAATTCTTCAAAGGGGTTAAGGTACTCCTTCAACCAGGATATGTGCAATAAATGGAATCCCAAATCTGCACTCTACTACACAATATTCAACAACCTGCCACAAAATCTTGAAGTAGATGAACCAACAAAGCATCCGGAAACCTCTATTTTAATGACCTAAGGTGCACCAAAAGGTTTACAAACAATCTCTAAATTCAAGGAAGGTAAAGTGATTTTAAATCTATTTATCTCTTTATTAGATGAAATCTCTTTTGAATGGGAGATTGCAAATGCCACTAAATTATCAACAAGAAATGAGACCATGTATGATCAAGAGATATTTTAAATAAAATATTGCAACAAGAGCAAGAATTAGAAATTGAAAACATTCTGAAACATAAGTGCATGCAATTTTTTCCATGAGACAACACAAAATAATCCAGAATGACCAAATTTATCAGCAAGTGAATGTTATAAGAACAATCTCAGAGCTTGTTGATGGATTTACAACTGAATCTAACTCAACATGATACAAATCTGATGCAAAATGGAATTAGAAATGGTTCTCAGGTGGTTTCTCAAAGAATGGGATTTTTCCCATTTTTTCCCATGAAATTCTAAGTTTCTCTAAACTTTTTTATGTCCAAGAACATGCATTATATAAAATTCTATTACATTTTATCCTTCTTTCCCAAGAAAATAATATGCCCAGCATCAAGTTTGTTACAAAATTCCAACATGATTCGTAGATAGGGACATTTAACAAATTTGCAACAAAAGTTGCTAGGTTTTTAAGAAAAGCTGAATCATTACAAATCCTTCATCATTATCCATTGAGGAGGAACGTTTTTCATTCTCTAAGCATGCAGACCCCTTTCATTTCATCATTTCATCCTTATCCCTCATAAATTTGATTCTATAAATTTTTGATTTAATATTTCACATTTTAGACGGGCTGGGGCAAAAATCATTCTAAAAACATCTCAAATCTACAAATTGATCCCTAAAACCACTTGCATTGGTCCTTGCAGACACAAACGACATGAATTTTCCAAAAAAATGATGAAATTTGAAGCAAAATTCACTTTTCCACACTTCCAGGAACAAAAATGGTGGTGAAAATGAAGAATGTATAGTTACCATTGATTTCCCCTTTTCCCTTCAATCTGGGCCCTCCACATGTCAAAATATGATTGGGAATGGATTTGGGATCACTTTTTGACTTTTTATAATTTTTGGAAAAATGTAAAATTTTGAATTTTTTCTCCACCCCTCCACCCTTGAAATTTGGTGCTGACACGCGGCACATAATAGGTCCCATTGAAGTTACAACTCAACTCTACACATTTCCACCCTTTTTGGAAATTTGGAAAATTTTCACTTTTTTCCCCACGGGCCTGAACCTCCACCTCTGTCCTTGACACGTGTCAACTTTTCTATCATTAAGGATCCGTGGGCTTATTTCATGTTTTAACCCGTTTTTTCGCTAAAGGAAAATTTTCTCATTTTTCCCCATGGGCCCACGCCTTCGATTTCTTCCCTGTCACGTGTCTCCTTCTAATTTTTCATGGAGCCATGCCTCAAATTTTTGCACTAAGTCATTTTCGCGAAAAGGGAAAAAATTCCCTTTTTCCTCCAATGGCTTGCCGACCTATTTTGCTCGCCACATTTCTCCCCTAGATTCATTTGTAGGCTAGTGCTTCAAAATTGCATTCTGACTCATTTTTCAAAAAGGGAACAATTTCCCTTTTTCCTTCACCAACCTACCAACCTAATTTGTGCCCTAAAGCTACCAAGTGTCTCCCTTTGTAATGATACGGACCTACGGTCCTTTCCTCACCCTTTTCCCTTTTCGCCAAAAAGGTAAAAAAGCTTCTAAGTCCCCACTAGCCTTCCATCCCACCATTGAATGACAATGTGACACTTGTCCTCCTACAGAGTTATGGGGGAAATTTGGATTTTTTTGCCAAAACACCAAAAATGTTAAGTCTTCAAAGAAACCCGTCAATTCTTTTCTAACCACAAGTGGCCATGTAGGAGACATCGTTTGAGATTAATTTTGACGAGCAAATGACACCTAAATAACTGTCAAAAAACACAAAATTTTCCAGAGATGCTTGAATTTTTATTTTTCTTTGTGGGTGAAGGATTTTTTAGTCAAAAAACAAATGGAAATTCATTTTAGGCAATATTCAACCATGGGGATTGATTTTCAAGGAAAAATAAGAACAAAATGAGAAAATTTTAGCTCCAAAGGCCAGGAAAGATGTAAAAAACAATAAAGGCCCGTGGATTTGGAAATTTAGGGCATAAAATAGAGCTTGCATGTATTTTTCTTTCAAGTTGGGGTAAAATAATAAGTTTATGAGCCATTTTAAGCATTCAATCCGGATGGGAAAACTTGCAGACTACCAAATTTGAAGAATTTTTTTTAGAGCATTAAAACCAAAGGGAAAAGATGGCAATATAATAGAGGATCAAAATGGGCACCAACATTGCCTCCTACTCAGGGATGGGCACTTCCAGTGAGTGCCACAAGAACAATGTAGACCAAGTGCCAAAATAATCCATTGGGAAAATGGATTCATGAGCAAAAGCCACAAAAAATAGCTGAAAACTGACAAAAAATGGTTGCCACACACCAAGGCAAACCAAGAACCACCAAAACACCAAAAAATAGAGCAAAAAACAAAACACTATACACTATACAAATTGTTGCATACCTCAAATTTGGGGATTAATCCAAGAAATACTTCAGATGCCTACCATTAACAAGCAGTTTGAGAAATACCCCATCTAAGTCTTTTAGAAAAAGGTATTCTCAACAAGTATGATATCAATGGAGTAAGGTCCCATCCACAATACATCAGTTTTTCCATGTTTGCCCTTATCTTTATTTTTGTTGTCCCACAACAATACTAGATCTCCAATATTGAAGGCCCTAGGAGTCACCTTCTTATCAAATAACCTTTTCAAATTCTCTCTAAATATGACATGCCTTTAGTGGGATGCTCTTCTCTCTTCATCTAGCTATACAATCTGATTAATCCTTGCTTCATATGGACTGACCTCTTGATCTTAAAGTTGTTGAACAAACTCAAATGAAGATAATTGTAGATGTAATGGTAGCAGAGCTTGAGTTCCATAAACCAACTCAAATGGGCTCTTACTAGTAGCTCTCTTGACAGTGATTCTATTAGCCCAAACTACAAATTTCAGTTGTTCACCCCATTTTCTCTTGTTCAACTCCAAGGTTCTCCTGATGATCTTCAATAAGTTCTTATTGCTGGACTCAGCTTGCCCAATCCCTTGGGGGTTATAGTTGAAGAATAAGTCATATTTGTTCCATACTCCTTGCACATTTCCATCAAAGGTTTATCTCTGAAACACATGGCATTATCAACCATAATCTTGACTGGCATACCAAATCTACATATGATATTATTCAACAAGAAATACATAACAAATTGGTGTGTTGCTTTATTGGTGGGGATTGCTTCTACCCACTTGGTGAAGTAATCTGTGGCTACAAGGATCCAATTATGTCCAGCACTGGAAGGGTCTAAGATTTCACCAATGAATTCCATCCTCCATTGTTTGAAGGATATTTAATTGATACAATATGCAAAGGAAGGGAACCTGAATCTTTCATTCTTCTAGAGAAACGTTAACATCTTTCACATTTTCTAATCAACATGGTTACATATTTGAATAGAGTAGGCCACCAGTAACCATATCTCAAAACTTTGTGTACTATAACCCTTCCAGCAAAGTATCCTCCACAAACTCCCCCATGGAAATCAGCAATTACTTTGGGAGCTTCATCTTCAGTTATACATTTCAAGAGGACACCTTCAGGGTTCTTCCAAGCCAGGCTAAAGTCAGTGATGATGTATTTTTGAGAAGCCAGCTTGAGGGCTATTTTCTAATTTTTATTTAAATGATTGGGACAACATAGGTGTTTGAGGTAAAAAACTATATCCTTGTATCACTTGAAACTTACCAATTTCTCAAGAACATTTACCCTTTCTTCCTCTACTTCATTCACTTCCAAAGTTTGAAATTTGCTCTTAGCCATGAGCTTGGCAAGACCCAAACCTCTTACTAGCTTTGTGGTTTGGATGTTGATATCATACTCCTATAGTTTTTTCACTCATCTACAACTCTTGCTTGAGATCTCCATCTCTAATAAGATGTCTTTTACCATGGTGTGGGGAACATAAGTAAGAACTTTTTAACTTAGGATCTAAGGCATGAAAACTTTTGTTACTTTCACCAAGACAAATGCTTGTTTTTCCATGATTTTGTACTTCATCTCAGTAGCTTTTAAAGCCTTGCTAAATAAGGTAATAGGCCTCTCAGCCGCATCTTCATCCTTTTGGAGCAAAACAGATGCAATAGTATTTTCAGAAGCAAAGGAGAAGATTTGGAAAGGCTTCTTGTAATTCGGGGCTGCCAAGATAGGTGCATGCTTCAATGCCTCTTTGATTCCTTCAAAGTCTTTAACGGCAGCCTCCTCCCACTTGATAATTTGATCTTTCTTTAACATGCATGTGATAGGAAGAGTCTACTCAGTAAAATTGGACACAAAGCTTCTAATGAAATTGATCTACCTAAAGAAAGATTGGATGCCCTTCTTCGTTCTTGGAATTGGGACCTTATTGGTTGCTTATACTCTCTCAAGGTCAATCATGACACCAGCCTTTGAAAAAATATGACCAAGAAACTTGGTATTTTTCACCCCAAAGTGACACTTCTTTGGATTGAGAGAGATTCCAAATTCTCTACATCTGATCAACATTCTTTCCAAGTGATGTAAGTGATCTTTTTTGCTCCATGAAAACACAGTCACATCATCCTGATAAACTACAATAAAGTCATTTATATAACCAGAAAAAGCAACATCCATTGCCCTTTGGAAAGTATCCCTAGCATTCATGAGACCAGAAGACATTCTCACATAAACATACATTCCCTAAGGAGTGGTAAAGGTAGTTTTAAATATTTCTGACTCCTTGTCAACAACCTGATTGTAGCTAGAGAAACCATCCAAGGTGGAAAAAAATTCAGATACAATCACTAACTACAGCATGTTCTCCATGTTTGGGAAAGGATAATTGTCTTTCAATGAAGCTCTATT
Source organism: Taxus chinensis (assembly GCA_019776745.2). NCBI lineage: Eukaryota > Viridiplantae > Streptophyta > Pinopsida > Cupressales > Taxaceae > Taxus > Taxus chinensis. The sequence goes on from CM034157.1 coordinate 355,068,665, forward strand.
CAAATTTATGAATTCTACACAAATTTTGATATCTCCATTCTTCTTTTTGACTGGCATAAGGTTTGCAACCCAAGATGAATACCTTTTGGGCTGAATGATCCCTCCATCCTTCATTTTCTTCAATTCATCTTGCATTTTTATGGAGAGGAGTGGATATCATGTTGGAATAAGTCTTTTCTATATGCTTTCAACTCTGAATATGACCAGGAAAGATAGTCTTGATATTGTTTCAACAATTGGAGGTAGGACTATTTTTCTTCATTGTTAAAACTACTGCCCAACCAAACTTTTCTTGGTTTATCATTAGTTCCCAAGTTATGCTCCTCCACATCCCTTGAGGTAGATATGTTTCTATTGATGATGTAATCAACATTGCTAAAATTTGACTCAAGAGCAACAAGACCTCTAGGAATGGTGTTAGTTTTCAATTGGATAATATCCTTTCCAAACAAAGTCTCTCTTCCTTCAGTCATGCATACCATTGGTTCCCAATCAATATTATGATCTACAAACTCACCTTGATTTTGTAATAACCTTTTCACTTGAGCATCATCATTAAACACTTGCCAATGCTTGATGTTGTCAGGGATAGCTGGCCTAGTTAACACTTCAACATTGTACTTACAATAAGGTGAAATGGTGCAATGTCCAAATCTTGACCCCAACACTGCCAATTTATCAGCATCAACATTCAAACTTCTATCATGGTGCACAATATTGAAAGAATCAAACATCTCAATTAGATCCCAAACTGCATGCTTATATTGTTTCATCCGCTGATTTTTTGTAGCATACAATTTTCTTATTTGTTTGAAAACTAGCTCTGAATCTCCTTTTGCAATGATGTCCTTGACACCATACTTCCATGAAATTCTCAGACCCAAAAACAAGGCTTCATACTCAGTAATGTTGTTAGTACATTCAAAATTAAGCTTGAAGGAAAAAACAAATTCTTCCAAGCTAGGAGAAATCAGAATTATACTAGCACCATTTCCAAATTTGGAGCAAGCTCCATCAAATAGAAAGGTCCAAGGAGAACTTACCTATTCAAGGCACTTTGACTGATCCATCTTTTGTTCTTTTCCATCAGCAAACCCAATAAAATTATCAACATCAACATCAGCAAACAACACCTCATAGGAAGCATTGTTTGGATCCTCAATTAGATGCAACATCTTCTTTTCTCCATAGAGCTTGACAAGGCTGCCCTAAATGGGAATGGTGGAAAAATACATATCCATTTGGACACTCCCTCCAACACTTATAGCCCAATTTATTGACAATAACATACCCCATTTGGTAGGGCAATCAACAATCACAACATCCAATTTTAAATTCCTCCCGGGATAAGATGCAAGTTGCACCACCAAACCCTTCACACAACCAACTACCGACACTTCTCTTGAGTCCATGGCAGTACACTTTCCATAGGCTGTTGTCACTTTGATATCCAACTCATTCATGACTTCTAGAGGCATGACATTACATGATGCACCAGAATCAAACATACAATTGTGAAGTAGCCTATCCTTTATGATCAAAGTTGTGAAGAATGGATCAACATTCAATTGGGAATCAACTAAGGATGTCCCCAAATATACCTCAGGTGTCTCTCCAAAATCCTCTACTGCTGGTGGTGTTTCAAGGTTAGCAATGATCTGAGGAGGAGTTTCAACAACATTTACATTTCTGCCTGGAGTAGTCTTCTCCTCCTTCAATCCCAAGTACTCAAATGCTCTCTTCTTATGCTCAAGAATCCTAAGCAACTCAATGATTGGAACACTCACTTTGATTTGGCTCAATACTTTGGCTATGTCATAGGGAACACTCTTTGGCAAAGTAGCATTGGAAGGAAGATAAACAGATTCATTAGATGGTGAGGGATTCTTGGTAGTTTAGGCATGAGGAGGACTGTAATTTTTTCTTGGGATAGCAGAGCTTTTGGCAGGTGTTTCTTTTCTAGGAGCTTCTTTGGGAATTCTTGTGAGCAAGGGTGTTTTAGGTTTGGCTTGAGGCCCAACTCCCTTAACAACTTTTCTTCTAGTGTTATAGTCTTTCTCTTGAGCTACAACAACATTCATCAACAATTTTCTATCTTCCTCCGAAGGGATACCACCATCATACTTCTTAATCATCAAAGCTCTTAAGTATTCAAAGTCATTGTTAGGAATTTCAAAATCTTGCACTACATCAACTTCAAGAGTATGAGGGGGAAGAAAGACTTGTACCCATTTGATGCAATCCCAAAAAGTAGCAGTTGTCCTTGCACTTATCACTTTAGTAGATGTTGCTCCTCCTTGTGAGCTTGAAGAACAGCCCACCATGCAGATATCATCATCAGTACCATCATCATTATTAGCTTCACCATCTTGTTGGTCCACTTCACATGGAGGATGGGGTAGAAAACACCTATCACACTAATCAATATCAACAACTTCCTCAACAACAGCAACCCTAGTAGTTAGGGGATCAGGTAACACTCTTCCTTCACGTGCTTGAGGATGTCTATTTAAGAACCCCATGGGTCCTTTTCCTCTATCATCTTCCCTTTGATCACCTCTAGGATGATTGGAAAATATGTCATGGTTTTGTGCTCTTTGCTGACCTTGTGAAGTTTACCCAATTCCCTTCTCAACTCTTGCCAACTTGTATGAGATCTCTTTGACAGCCCCTGCCAAAGTTTTCACAACCTCCTCCAAATCAGCACCCTTGCTAGCTTGAGGTTTTTCAAGGTTTATCAACTTTACACCATCTCTCTTGAGAGGTTTCCCAATTTCTTTGATATTGTTTTTAATTTGAAGTGCCATGGTGAAAGCTTTCCTTAGATTAGTAGGGTTCTTATCTCTTAAGTAGTAGGATACCTTTTTATCAAATGCATCTATATATTTGATTAAACAAGACTCATCACAAGGCCTCAAATTAATTGGAAGCCTTCTCAAAGTTTTGTTAAACCTTGTGTTGAAGTCATGGACTGATTCATTGGGGTTCTTCTTGATATTCTCAAATTCAGACAAGAGAAATCTAGGATTAGTCTTGTCACCATATTGCAACCTAAATGCATTCTTCATTTCAGTCCATGAATCAATAGAATTATCAGGCAGAGCCTTGTACCAATCCCTAGCATCCTCTTCTAGTGTATGAATGAACAATTTAATATACACATCTTCAAACTCTATTTCAAAATCCTCCATCATGTTAAAAAAAGTTTGAGATGCTGATCACCAGTTATAGCATTGTTACCTTAGAACTTTACAACCTATTTCTGACATCTTGTGTAACAAAATTTAGGTAACCATCCATTCCTCTAAAATCTATAGAACCAAAGCTGTTAACAACAAATGGAGGTCTAGGCTGAGCCATATTGTTTGGTGGAGGTGATCTTGGGGGTGACACAAGCTGATGAGGAGTGCAAGGTCTTTGGGGCTCAAGAATGTGATTCACAAGACTGGTATTCTCTAAGTGCTGATTTTCTTGGAAAGTTTTATTTGAATTGAAACACAGAGGTGCAGATTGAAGAAGGAACTTACCAGGTACAGCAGAAGGACCTTCACTAGCTGAGGCAAACAAGTTTATGAGAGGATTGCTTGAATCAGAATCACTTGAAGAAGAGTGATAATCCTCTACCAAAGGCTGATCTCTCTCACCAATGGATATATCTTTGCTTGATGTCTGACCTTTAACAACTTTCCAAACTCTTCTCCCTTCTAACTCTGAGTTCCTTGAATCTGTAAACAACTTCTTAGCAGAGTCTCTAATGAAGAGAGATCTTCTTCCTTCCAGTTTTGTAGAGATTAGCAACACAAAAATAAATGACAGAAAGCTTAAGACACTGGTATTTATCAAGATCAGAACAACATGGAGTCGCCACTAAGGATTTTCACCTTAGTTGTGTAAATGCACTAAAATACTCTGTCAAATATCTATCAGCACTGAAAATATTTCCAAAATTTATAGATCAGACCTTCCTTTATTTGAATTTATCAACCACAAATGCAAATGAAGTGCAACAACTACTGGAAACTGATAAAATTACAGGAAGAACTTATATCTTCACTTAATCCTTACAAATCTGATTATAAAATGATGCTTCAACAATGTATTTGCATGCAGAATTTGCAAGGGACATTACCAAGGTTTGACATGCATTCAAATATCTCAAATATGTATGCACATGGATCAGATTGAACTAAGAAAATATCAAACTCAGAACTCTACCCTTCATTCCAGCCTTATAAATCTGATCAGAAGATGATACTCAGATTTGTAATTGCACATAAATCACATAAGAAGTATTACTAAGGATCTAAAATACTGAAATACTGAATAATGTCAGATTCAAATTGGCAGATAGTGCATTCTTCCTCCCCAGCAAGTGTTGGTACCCAAATTTGTTCTCCTTTTCAGTTTGAGCAGCATCAGAGATATGGCATGAAGCTTGAAGTCAGATAGATCATGATGTGTGTCATTTTGTAGCTGGGGATGTGATCTACTTGGCACTCAGATTTGTGGAGAGATGGATAGCACTCAAATAGGACTTGATCTTGTCCTAACTGTTTTAGGTTGTGCCTTTCAACCAAGGTAAGAGGACCTATTTTGTAACCCTCAAATGGTGAAGGAGATGAAGATATCCCTCAATTTGCAAATAGTATGGAAAGGGCCTTGGGAAAATATGATCAACACTCCAAATCTGACTTTCACAAGTTGTCACTCCCAGATTATGGAGATATTTTCAATGCAAGGCAAGGGTTACTGAAGACATTGCATGATCCTGATTTGCTTTGTGCATTTTTGTAGATGGATTATATTTTTTTGTTGACACACAATGCAATGCAGGGGTAGTATGGGGTAGGATTAGTTATTTTGAATGAATTTTTTGGTGGGAAATTTTAGACAAGACTAACCAGAATTTTCCAGATTCTTTGAGGACCTTTACAAGAAATTTGTAAGACCTAAACAGCAGAATGCTTCAAAGGGGTTAAGGTACTCCTTCAACCAGGATATGTGCAATAAATGGAAGCCCAGATCTGCACTCTTCCACACAATATTTGACAACCTGCCACAAAATCTTGAAGCAGATGAACCAACAAAGCATCCAGAAACCTCTATTTTATCATGACCTAAGGTGCACCCAAAGGTTTACAAACAATCTCTAAATTCAAGGAAGGTAAAGTGATTTTAAATCTGTTTATCTCTTTATCAGATGAAAGCTCTTCTGAATGTGAGATTTCAAATGCCACTAAACTATCAACAAGAAATGAGACCATGTATGATCAAGAGATATTTTAAACACAAGACTGCAACAGGAGCAAGAAACACAAATTGAAAACATTCTGAAACATAAGTGCATGCAAATTTTTTCAAGAGACAACACAAAATAATCTAGAATGACCAAATTTATCAGTAGGGGAATGTTATAAGAACAATCTTCAGAGCTTGTTGATGGCTTTACAACTGAAACCAACTCAACATGATACAAATCTGATGCAAAAAGGAATTAGAAATGGTTCTCAGGTGGTTTCTCAGAGAATGGGATTTTTCCCAGATTTTCCCATGAAATTCTAAGTTTCTCCAACCTTTTGCATGTCTCAAAACATGCATTATATAACATTCTATTACATTTGATCCTTCTTTCCCAAGAAAATAATATGCCCAGCATCAAGTTTGTTACAAAATTTCCAACATGATTCGCAGATAGGGACATTTAACAAATTTGCAACAAAAGTTGCCAGGTGTTTCAAAAAAGGTGAATCATTACAAATCCTTCATCATTATCCATTGTGGAGGCACGTTTTTCATTCTCCAAGCATGCAGACCCCTTTCATTTCATTATTTCATCCTTATCCCTCCAAAATTTGATTCTGCAACTTCTTGATTTGATATTTCACATTTTTGGATGGGCTGGGGCAAAAATTATTTCAAAAACACCTCAAATCTACAAATTGATCCCTAAAACCACTTGCATTGGTCCTTGCAGGCACAAACAACATGAATTTGCCAAAAAATTGATCAAAATTTGATGCAAAATTCACATTTCCACACTTCTCTGGAGCAAAAATGGCGGCCAAAATGAAAATGTACAGTTACCATTGATTTCCCTTTTCCCTTCAATCTGGGCCCTCCACGTGTCAAAATATGATTGGGAATGGATTTGGGATCACTTTTTGACTTTTTAACATTTTTGGAAAAATGTAAAATTTTGACTTTTTTCTCCGCCCCTCCGCCCTTGAAATTTGGTGCTGACAAGTGGCATATGGTGGGTCCCATTGAGACCGTGGCTCAATTCTGCACATTTCCACCTTTTTTGGGAATTTGGAAAATTTTCACTTTTTTCCCTGCGGGCCCGCACCTCCGCCTCTGTCCTTGACACGTGTCCACCTCTCTATCACTAAGAATCTGCGGGCTTATTTCATGTTTTAACCCATTTTTTCACTAAAGGAAAATTTTCATTTTTCCTCTGTGGGCCCGTGCCTCTTATTTCTTCCCTGCCACATGTCTACTTTTAATTTTTCGTGGAGCCACACCTCAAAGTTTTTCACTAAGTCATTTTTGCGAAAAGGGAAAAAATTCCCTTTTGCCTCCAACGGCCCGCCGACTCACTCTACCTGCCCCGTGTCTCCCCGCTATACTTGGCAGACCCACGGCTCCTTTCCCAACTTTCATCCCTTTCGCCAAAAAGGGAAAAAATTCCTTTTTCCTTCACCGGTCGCACTACTCCCCTTCTGACCCCGCCTACCATGTGTCCACCCCTTGTCCAATGGTGGACCATGCGACCATTTCCTCACCCTTTTCCCTTTTCACCCAAGAGGAAAAAAATCTTCTAAGTCCACCCCCTGCTTGCAATGTGTCCCCCTTCACAGCATTTTCATCCTTTTTCCCTTTTCGCCAAAAATGAGATCTTCTGACACGTGTCCTCCTGCCTATGAATAAAAACAGATGTTCCCTCCAGCAGAGTTGGGGGAAATTTGGATTTTTTTTCCAAAACACAAAAAATGTTAAGTTTTCAAAGAAACCTGTCAATTCTCATCCAATGAAAAATGGCCACGTATGAGGGGAGGCTTGAGATTAATTTTGACGGGAAAATGACACCCGTATGACCATCAAAAAACACAGAATTTACCAGAGATGCCCGAATTTGATTTTTTCTTCGTGGGTGAAGGATTTTTTGGTCAAAAAACAAAGGGAAATTGATTTTAGGCAATTTTTGACCATGGGGATTGATTTTCAAGGGAAAATAAGCATAAAATGAACAATTTTGAGCTCCAAAGGCTGGGAAAGATGGAAAAAATGACAGAGGCCCATGGATTTGGAAATTTAGGGCACAAAGTAAGGCATACATGTATTTTTTCTTTCAAAATGGGGCAAAATAATAAGTTTGTGAGTGTTTCAAATCATTCAATCTAGACAGGGAAACTTGCATACCATCAAATTCAAAGAAAAATGTTTTAGAGCATGCAAACCAAAGGGGAAAGATGGCAATATAACAGAGGATCAAAATGGGCACCAATGCATAGCAATCAAGAAATCTATAAATTGATGAATTTTTTATTGTGTTTTTTAAGGAAAATGAGCCTACTTCTGTTTAGTTATTGAAAAGTGGTTGGAAAACCATTTAATGAGAATGATCATTCACTCTCTCTCCTCTCAAAATTCTATAAATAAAAGTGTTTGGCCCATTATAAAGGAGGATAATTTGAGTAGAAAAACTCTACCATTTTGGTTTTTTAAAGCCAATGTGTTACAAGCCTTTGTAGTGGACTCCTTTCATGGTGATCTGGGCCTTTTTTTTGTAATAGTTTGAATTGTGCATATCAATGAAGCAATAGATGCAAGTTTGTGGATGTATCTTCCCTTGCTGTGTTTGTTTGCATTCTTCTTGCCTCTTCAATCTCATTGTAAATATATTGTGTCTATTTTATGCTCTTGCAGGGATTCATTGTTATTGTGTTTGCATGGAAATGTGTGTTGTGAGTGTTATTATTAGACTGTGGAGAACTGTTATCACCCTCTCTAATCTACATTTTTCTTCCATTTTCACACATTGGGGATTGTTCTCATACCCTTATTTTGGTGCATCACCTCTGTAGTGTAGTTTCTTTATTTTCATGTTATTTTCTCTCTCCCTGGTCCCTTGGAAATTAGTAGGATAGGATAGTTAGTAGCTTCATTTTAGTGGTGTTAGTTTGCACTAGGATTAGGAAGAAGAACCAACTTTCTCTGGAGGTCTATCTCAAGTAGCAAGTCCCACAACTTGGAGATAGTACCCATGTTACCTAGTCACACTGTGAGCTCAAGCACACACACTTGTACAAATCAGAGGGTGTTGTGATTTGGTGATAATAGTTTTGGCATGCCTGGTGGGACAACAAGAAGTCTTCTTTTTATTACAAAAAGTTTGATGTGATCTTGTTGTGAAATACCAACTTGTAAGAGACGTTGAAATAACACATCTGATGACTCCAAAAGGGAAGAATCCACTGGTTTCAGTAGTCCAAGATTTACAAATTTATGAGAAGAATTCAAACAAGGTCAAGAACTAGAGAGGAAGGAATTTTTGAATACTTGCAGTTATCTCTAGGAAGAGGAAGAAGGGGAAGAAGAGCTCAAAGGTCTCCATCTCCACCAAATAGAACACTATCCACACCTCCACCTAGTAGGCCTTTCATTCAATCAACTAGAGTTCTTAGACCAATTATAATGGCACATCTACAACAACAACCACCACAAGGGCCACCAAATCCCTATGTCAACTTCATGGGAAGCATCCCACTTGCTCTCAATGCACAAAATCCAATTCTAGTTGCAGCATTGAAGAACATTCCATATTTCACTAGAGAGAACCATACAACTCCAATTGACCACATCCAAGACATTGCAAATGTCTATGTAATTCATGAAATTTCTGAAATGGACATTGTTGTTAAGTTTTTTGGCATCCTCCTTTAAGGGTAAAGCTTTGCAATGGTTCAAGGAAGTCTAACAACAGGATCTATCCAGAATTGGGACCATTTGTGCACAACTCTTCACAATCAATTTGGGGAGAAGGCAGACAACTTATCTCTATTGGAACAACTAACCACAATCAAGAGAGCACCAAATGAGTAGATGGCTGATTTCAACTTTAGGTTTCAAAGGACATGGGATAGAATTCCACTTACTGTGAGACCAGTAGCTGAAGGTTCCTTTCTATACTTCCTAAAAGCTCTAAATTCAGATATTGCAATGATGATACAATCCATGGGAGGTACAAATTTACCCGCAACTTATAGTATTGCCATTAGAGCCAAAAATTGTTTGATTCAAGCTGGAAAACTTGCACCTAGGCCACCCATGCCTCTTTATCCAGAATTAGGAAGTCCAAGCACTAGTCAAGCACCTACATTAGCTCCCATTCCTGCCCCAAAAAATTAGAGCTCCACTGAAGCTTCTACCTCATCTTCTAGTACCTCAAATGAGCTCCAAGAAGTCATGAAGTAGTTGCAAAACTTAGGAAATGAGTTGGTGACAATTAAGAGGCAACAAGCTCAAAATTTTAGGTCATATCAGCCTCAAACCCAACCCAATAGGCCTTTGTATCAGCCTAATAGACCACCTACTCAAGCTGCAAATCAGAACCAAGTAAAACCTCCTGTGAATAGGCCATTTCAGCCTTACAATCCTAATGTTGCATCCACATCTAGAGCCTTGGTACCAGTGCAAAATAACATGGCTCAAGAATATGACTGGTGTTTCCCATGCAATCAACCTCATAACCAGTCAATGTGTTTCAATGGTGCTTTGAATCAAGCTCTTATGGTGACAAAAATATGGTGTGGAACAAGAGACAAACCAAGAAGAAAATCAGCAGCAGGAAGTTACTCAAGAAGCACCTCTAAATGAGACCACACTTGTCAATTGGCAAGTTGAAGATTTCTGCGGAATAAATCAAGCCCCTTCTCAAAGTGTAGCAGCCAATACATGGTCTAAGAAGAGAAATATTGGAGAGGGACATTCATCCAATTCAAATGATTCACAACCCTCTATCACTCAACAAGGTATTGGTAATCAAAGTGCAGCTCGAATGCTCAAAATCAGCCCAAACCACCTTCTATATCAGCCCATATACCGGTTTTAACATCCCATGTGCAAGAGAAGACTATGCAAAGTAAAGGGAAACAGAAAGATATCTCATCCCCATTCAATATTCTTGAGAAAATGAAGAAAAAAAATGTGAACATTTCAATGTGGGAGTCATTAGCTATCCCAGGCCAAAGAGATCTATTGCAAGCTGTCATGGAAAATTGGTCTGCATCAAATCAGTCATCCAAAGAAAAAGAAAAGGTGCTTACCAATGCAGCTCACCAGGGAGGTAATCAAGGAGATCAACAAGATAAAAACATGAAACCTCCCCCATTTTATATATCTTTAATCATTGGGAACAATCTTGTCCATAATTGCATGATTGATTCAGGAGAAAGCAACTCTGTCATGCCTAAGTAAATAGCTTATCAGCTAGGTCTTCAATATGAAGTCATTTCTAGAGGTGTGGTACAATTGGATGGGACAGAAGTAAAAATAGTTGGAGTAATCAAATATTTGAGGCTCACATTGCATGTTTGTCCTAATGTGAATGGTCTTACAAGATGTATTAGTCATAGACTTCACACCACTCTTTGCATTATGTTTGTCAAGAGACTTCACCACTAAAATTGGAGGTTATTCATCTATTGATTGGTCACACATGTTATTCAGAACAAGATATGGAGCTAAGGCTACAATCAGGTCTGAGCCAATTGCAAATTTCCACATTGAGCCTCATACACCAAATCCAATCAATGTAAATTATTTAGCATTTGATCAAGAATATTTCCCAAGCAGTTATGAAGAATATACTAAGGTTAGAAGCATTCCTAGATTTAACTCTTGATGAATGGGCTAACAAAAGACATGCCTTTGACCCTTACAAGGAAATGGAGGAAGCTGAATTAGGCATTTATTGCTTGCATGAAGAGAATCCACCTCTCCCTAGCATCACCAAGCCAGATCACAAAGATGATAATGAGGTATGAAATTATTATTTGATGGCTCAAGGAGTAGACAAGGTTTCGAAGGAGGATCCATGCTTATTTCACCACAAGGTACAAAATATTACTCAAATTTCCATTTTCAGTTTTCTTTCTCAAACAACACAACTGAGTATGAAGCTTTAATCCATGGGTTGTATTGGGAAAGAAAGAGAGGCATAAAGAATTTACAAGTGTTTGGAGATAGTGAGCTAATTGTGAACCAAGTAAAAGGAAAAAATTTGGCTAAGAATGATCTTTTGAAGAATTACAAAAATTGGGTATGGGGCCTCATTGAATATTTTGAAGCTTTTAACATCAATTCCATCCCAAGAAAGAAGAATGAAGCAACAAACAGACTTGCAACAATTGGGGCAGCGTTTGACGTTGTGGAAAGTATCAAAAGTGAGAAAACTCAGCCCCATATCAAGGTTGTGGTAAGACCAGTTGTCCCAGATAATAATACAAGTTGGAAAGTCTTTGAGAATGATCAACAAATTGTCAATTTTCTACAAGAAGAAGTTGAGTTCTCTGCTAGAAACCAAGACAAGTTGGAGAAGCAGTATGGTGACCAAGTGGTGTAGCTGAGAACTAACAAATTACCGAAAGGCCTTGTGACTTTGGAATCAATCTTCAACCCAAATGATCAATTCTAGAAAGAGAAGGAAAATATTCAGGTAAAGGGTGAAGATTCAGAGCCTATTTTAGTAGGTGAAGGAAAGACATTGCAAATTGGAAAAGTAAGTACTCAACAAGAGAAATATAAATTTGTTCAACTTTGTCAAGAATTCCCAGATGTCTTTGCCTGGACTTATAAGGATTTAAGAGGTTTCAATCCAAAGTTAGCACAACATACTATTGAGCTAGATCTGGAATCCAAGCCTATCAGACAGAAGCAAAGGCCGGTGAATCCTCACATTGAACCTCTCATGAGAAAAGAGTTGAACAAGCTAATTGAAGCTAACATCATCTTTCCTATCAAACATTCAAGTTGGGTTGCAAATTTGGTGCCAGTAAGGAAGAGAAATGGAGAGATCAGACTGTGTGTAGACTTCCATGATCTAAATAGAGCTTCACTCAAAGATCATTATCCACTTCCTTCAATGGAACAAATCCTGCAAGTAGTAGCTGGTTCGGAAAGGTTTTCATTGCTAGATGGCTACTCAGGCTATAATCAAATAATGGTGAAGGAAGAAGATCAGTTCAAGACAACCTTCACTACAAAATGGGGCACATATGCTTATAAGAAGATGCCATTTGGATTGTCAAATGTCAGAGCAACATTTCAGCGAGCTATGGATATGGCATTCAAAGGACTAATCAACAAGATAGTGCTTGTATATCTAGATGATATCACCATCTTCTCAAAGAATGCAACAGACCACCTCTTTCACCTTAGGAAAGTATTTCAAAGGTGTAGAAGATTCAGAGTGTCTTTGAATCTAAAAAAGTGTGTATTCTTGGCACATGAAGGAAAATTTGTTGGGCCATATTATTTCAAGAGAAGGATTGACAATTGATCTTGAAAGATTTGAAGCCATCAAAACTTTTCCATTTCCAAGTCACAAGAAATCTCTCCAAAGCTTCTTGGGAAGGATAAACTTTGTCCACAGATTTGTGCCTAATTTTTCCACTCTTGTGAAGCCATTAACAATGATGTTGAAGAAGAGTCTTGCATTCAAATGGACAATAGAAGGAAAAGAGAGTTTTGAGGCTATCAAGCATGCAATATCACAAGCTCCAACTCTTATCAACCCAAATTTCTCCAAGGACTTCATGTTGTATGCTTTTGGAGGATCAGACACAATCTCAGCTATCTTGGTACAACTGAATAAGGAAGGTTCAGAACAACCCATAACATTCTTCAGTCAAATCCTGGAAGATTATGACTAGAGGTATTCTTTCATTGAAAAGCATGTTCTTGTTGTTATTAGGAGCTTGAATAAGTTCAGACACTTGGTCTCGAACAATAAAGTACTTTATTTACCTTTATTTTATTTATCCAATTGTTAGTGTCTCATGTTGGGGTCAAGGATTATCTCCTAAACAAGGATTTGAATGAGAAGAGGGAAGGTTGGATCACTCGGGTAATGGAAAATGATATTGAAATCAAAGTGACCAAGCTGGTTCGTGGAAAAGGTTTGTGTGAAAGCTAGCTTCCAAACAACATGATGAGTCAAAAGGTGAAGAAGATTTTTTTTGCTGCTGCAAAATGATCAAGAACAGCCAACTAACAATACACCCATTCCGTGTTGGACCTAAGACTTGGTGCATTATCTCCAAATAGGTTTGTGCCCTCCAGAATGGAACAAAGCTAAGAGAAGATATTTCATATTGCAATCATTTTTGTATGTGCTCATTGATGGCATCCTATTCAAGAAGGATGTGAATGGGGTGTTATTGAGGTGTGTCCCAACAAATCAGATTGAGAAGATATTACATGAGTTCCATGATGGGGAAGTGGGAGGCCACTTTTCTCCATGAGTAACAACTCTCAAAATCATGAAGGTTGGTTACTATTGGCCTATGGTGTTTAGTGATTGATACTCATGGATTAAAAAATGCAAAAAGTGTGCATTCTTCATAGGGAAGGAAAGGATAGAAGTGCTTCCCATTCATCCAATTACAGTAGATCAACCATTCATGCAATGGGGATTGAACTTCATTTGAGTTATCAATCCAAATTCAAGTCAAGGCCACAAGTGGATACTTACGGCAACAAACTATTTCACCAAGTGGACTGAAGCAGTGGCACTCAAGGAGGAAAATGAATCTACATCTTGGATTTCTATGAGGGGATAGTCACAAGGTTTGGTGTCCCTGCCACCATCATATCAGATAATGCATTGGCATTTCTTGGCACAAAAATCACTGAATGGGCTGTTAGAAATGGAATTTATCTCAACACTTCTTCAAATTATTACCCTCAGGGTAATGGCCAAGCAGAGTCTACAAACAAGAACTTGCTGAGAATCATAAGAAGAAATCTTGATGAAAATCAGAGAACTTGGCACATGAAGCTCAAATCATCCCTATGGGCTGATAGAATCACACCCAAGAGGTCTAAGGGAAACTCTCCATATAAGCTTGCGCATGGAAAGGAAGCAGTGCTACCTATATCACTTGAGTTTTCAACATTGGAACTCATGAAATAGTTAGAACTAGCTGAGTTTGAGCCCATGGAAATTAGGTATGCAGAACTGATGGAATTAGAAGAAACAAGAGAACATGCAATGCAAACCATGGATAAAGATAAAGCATTGATCAATAGGAGATTTGACAAGAAAGCTAAAGCCAAGACATTCCAAGTAGGAGACTTGGTACTGAAGTGGGATGTTGATCGTGCAAATCTAGGAAAGCATTCCAAGTTTGATGCCATATGGAGTGGTCCATATATGATCACTGAATGCAAAAGTAGCAATGCCTTCTGACTGGCTAAGTTGGATGGTGAAGAATTACATATTCCAGTCAATGGAATCTATCTCAAACATTGCTACTAGAAGGAAGAATTTCTCACCCTTGTACATATTAGTCTAGGATTTTCAATTCCTCCAAGTGCTTGTGCACATTGTTTGTTGTTGTTAGAATAGGTTTTAATTTCCCTAAGTACCTAGTGCACATGTTCTATTGCTTCTAGTGTATGCTTTGTATATAGTTCATCATGCTTCAGGAAAGAGAAATTGTTAGTGGGAAGCTCATAGTTGCTTGCAACAGTTACAAATTTCAAATTCAAACAAATGCAGAGCAACTAAAATCAGGTCAAGAAACAAATTTCAAATCTTCAATTCTTTTACTTCCTTAAATCATCAGCTGAGTTCCTCAAATCAAGGGATCATTGGGATAAAATTTGATATTGTAGATGGCAGTCCTCAGTGTTTACTCAACCTTTAGTTAGTGTATAAACAACAAATATAAGCCACCATGCATATCTCTTAGGCTTGACAACAACCTTTGCAGCCTAGTAGCCCAAGCTTGGAAATCAGCTCCAGTAAAATCTAGGAAGGAATGGAACATTCAGAAGAAGAAAGAAAGAGAAACTTAATAGAGTTCCATGATGTCCAAATTAACACATGTTCATCATTTAGCCTTGAAAATTGTAGTTGCTGGGAGAGGGTGAAACTCAAGGTTTTAAAAAATTTTCTACTCTCAAAAATCTTGATTTCAATATTATCTTATGAAAGTTGAGAATGTGGAAAGAAGAAGATAGCTCCAAAAGCAAGCAAAGACATTTCAAATAACCTGGGGTCAAGTTTCAGAGTTCAGATCAACTTGTGATAACTATGCAGACTCCATGCCCAATAAATAGCTTCAGGCAGCTGGTCGAGCTCCATTTAGTAGGAAAATGGCCCCACGAGTCACCAAATTGTTATCTAGAATTTACCCTCAAGGTAAATTCTATAACTTACACAATTTCTTTAAACTTGAACAGAAAGAAATGGTGAAAACAAAAAATTGGATTTTTGAGGCACCCCTTTGACTTTTCTCTAACTTCCCTATTAAAGAAAAATCTAAGGAGTTAGTGAAAATTTTCTAAAAATTTAGAGAAATGGGGAAAAGGCCTATTTTAATGTATTGTGGGTCTGGGGGCTGCCATTGGAATGGCTACAGACAGAACTAGGGTTCCTCGCCCTCGACTTGGGTCTGAAATGCTAAAGAAACAATGGTTTGCAGGTAAATCATTGGGCCACAAGGTCCCCTAATCTGATTTACCCGAGGTGGTCCAGGTATTTCCATTGGGCCACAAGTTTCCATGAAGTTCCCCGATTCACCTAATTTATAAAGGAATTGAAGTGGGTTCAAATTATTGTGGATAAGGTGGAATTTTGGGGCCCGAATGACACAAGTGCCATAGAGAAATGGGTTCCCCTCAGAGGTGAAATTGTGGCTCAATAAAGGAGGCAGAGTATAGCATGGATAAAATAGAATTTGGAGGCATAAGAAACCCTTGTACCCAAGTGTCTTATGTCCCATGCAAACCCATAATACCCACAATGCAAAGGGAAAATGGTTTAATGTGGATTGTGAGAGCCCACGTGGAACACCCTGACCATGATCTTAAAATGGGCATAACTTTTGACCCTGAGCTCTGATTTTGACAAAATTGGACTTTTCGGAAAGGTCTTGACATCCTCTATGCCAAAAACCTAGATTTATTTTTTAGTGAGGTTATGTTGGTGAATAGTGAGAGTGAACATCCACAGCTCCAGAGATTAAATGCACAGTATTGTGGAAGTAACAATTAAACTTGTGAAACTCAAAATGGCTATGATCACTTAGAAGGTCATAACTTGAGAAATTTTCAACAAAGTTTCACAAAATTGGTCTTGTTGGAATCATGGTTTTGAGATAGATGTAAAAAAATCAAGAAATCTAGAAATTGATGAATTTTTAATGGTGTTTTTAAGGAAAATGAGCCCAGTTCTATTTGGTTGTTGAAAAGTGGTTGGAAAAACATTTAATGAGCATGGGAAATCATTCTTTCACTTCTGAAAGTTATGGGACACCTTGAGATTTATTTTCAGGTCCAAAATCACCAACCACCCTCATTTATCATGACTTGTAATTGGTTGGAAAGGGAATTTCAGGAATCACATCCCCTCTCTCTCTCTCCTCTCAAAATTCTATAAATTGGAGTGTTGGGCTCATTGTTAAAGATGATAATTTTAGTAACAAAACTCTGTCATTTTGGTTTTGTGAAGCCAATGTGTTGCAAGCCTTTGTAGTGGACTCCTTGCATGGTGATCTAGGCCTTTATTTTGTAATAGCTTGAACTGTGCATATCAATGAAGCAATAGATGCAAGTTTGTGGATGTATCTTCCCTTGTTGTGTTTGTTTGCATTCTTCTTGCCTCTTCAATCTCATTGCAAATATATTGTGTCTATTTTATGCTCTTGCAGGGATTCATTGTTATTATGTTTACATGGAAAGATGTTGTGAGTGTTGTTATTAGACTGTGGAGAAATGTTATCACCCTCTCTAATCTGCATTTTGCTTCCATTTTCACACATTGGGGATCGTTCTCATACCATTCTTTTAGTGCATCACCTTTGTAGTATAGTTTTCCTTAATTTACATGTTATTCTCTCTCTCCCTGGTCCCTTGGAAATTATAGGATAGAGAAAGTTAGTATCTTCATTTCCATAGAGTTAGTTTAAACTAGGAGTAGGAAGAAGAGCCAAATTTCTCTGGAGGTCTATCTCAAGTAGCAAGTCTCACAACTTGGAGATAGTACCCATGTTACCCAGTCACATGGAGAGCTCAAGCACACACACTTGTATTTTGTATCACGTTTTTATTCCAATTTCAGGCACCTTTTAACATAACAGACACATTATATTATTGTCATTACTATTTTGATCCTGGATCAAGATCATATTGTCCAAGTACAAGAATTCCAAACTTATTAGATGTGATCATAAAAACCAAGGTAATTAATAGTGAAAATATTATCATGGTTCCCAGTCACACTAAAAATCTGGTAAAACACATATCATGACATTTATATCGGTGAGAATTAGAATCAATGAAATTGTTTGAATTAATCCAATAATGAGAAAGAAAGGTATAAAAGCATATTATCTATTATCATGTTACACATCATGTTTAACCTATGAGTTTACTTATCCCATTGTCTCAAGCATGCAACAACAATGTACATATATTTAGATCATGCAAAATAAAGAAACAACAGGGGTGTTACATACCTCCCCCCTTTAAAAGCATCATTGTCCCAATGATTTTATCTTATTAATTGAAATCAAAAAAATCACTTAAAGGTTATATCTAATAATCTTGGAAAATCAAACATTATTTTTCATAAAAAATTGAAATTTTTAGATCTGAAACTCAAATTTATTAGCTGTAACAGCTTATCAACCAACAAAAATTATCACACAGTAAAAAATATGACGTAATTTTTTTCATGATAACAAGTTAATCATGTAATATTATTTATCATATGATACAAATAGTAAAAAAATCCATTTATTGCTGAAACAAATAAGGAAAACAATTATTTTAATTTCCCACTGTCTTCCTGTTTTGACCTGTTCTTCTAAGAAATTTACAATTTTCTTTGAAATTCACTCAATGATCTTCTTTTTCCAATTGTACATCTATGTTTTTTATATTTAAGGATATCTTCATCCTTGGTTCATTGTAAGTGATTACTTCCCCATCTAATATGTTCCTTTCTTTTCCTTTTAGGCTTGTTTTTTCCACCTAATTTACAGGTAATTGTTTTCCCTTTGTACCAAATAATCATTGATTTTTTTTGGAATAGTGTGTGTGTGTGTGTGTGTGTGTGTGTGTGTGTATATAACTATAACAATAATTCATAATTTCAAATGCATTTAAATATAATCTCAATTCCATGAAGACATTGAGCACCAACAATGTTATGTTAACAGACATGGGTCTAAAGTTTAAACAATTTTCTCACATACAACAAAGAAAAAGAAAAATCAGGTTTCTGAATTAGTTTTCAGCTAATCATTAGGTATAACAATATCCATCCTAATTTTCATTGTACAATACAAACATCAGGTATTCCTTCACAACTTTCTGAACATCCTTTTGGGGATACTTGTTCCTTTTCTTGGTTATTTTTCATTACATCTGTCATCATCACCCATTGCTTGTTCATCTTCTTCAAAGGAAAATTGATGGAATAATGCTCAATCCCACATATGAAACACCCTCAAGCAGGTCCCTTTTGACCACATTGAATCTTTCCACTTGCAGTGTTATTCCTCTTTTTCTTGTGGGTAATTACAATAATCTTTTCTACATTTTTATTTTTGGAAAAAGTTATTTTTCTGTTATGTTTCTTCCACC
The DNA here is from genome assembly GCA_019776745.2 of Taxus chinensis. NCBI lineage: Eukaryota > Viridiplantae > Streptophyta > Pinopsida > Cupressales > Taxaceae > Taxus > Taxus chinensis. Next base: position 355,087,541 of record CM034157.1, read on the forward strand.
ATATTTTCTTAGCATTCCATGATGAAGAATAGTTTAAATTATTATTATTCTTATCCTTTTTGTGAGTCATCATGTGCCCACTGGATTTTATGATTATCACTACATTACAATAAGGCCCATAATCATCCAATGTTCCTCCCAATTTTAGGTTTAATTCATCTTTGGATTTGCAAATCTGAAATCCATCATAATTAGTCAATTCAAAAATAAAACAACCCCCTTTATAATTTTTATTAAAAAAATCAAGTTATTTTTCTTCTAACTTATCATTTTCCCCCATCACTAGCTGCTCCAAGGAAGCTAACTAGTTTTAGGTATATCAAAGAATTGCTAGATTTTTGTCTAACTTTTACACCATTGAACCTATAGAAAAATCTGGTCCAGTTCTTTTTTCACAGTACATCCTTCCCATATCCATTGTTATTTTGAAAAAAAAACAATTTTATTTACACTGATGACCCAATAAGTCCAAGAGATGTAACCTTCAGCTTTGATACCAAAATGTAACACCCTCTAAATTATGTTTCTCAACTAGGATTTTTATTTTATAAATTTTATGCTTCTCTAATTTAAGTACCTAGTATTTTAATACCAACATAAATATGAATGAATATATCCAATAATAGTCATAAAACCATGTGCAGTTGCATGAGAGTATATAGATCCTACTTGATCCCCCTCAAACACTCGTAATGAAAAATTACACCCATTGTATCATTTTGTTTCCTTTTTCAAGTATTGAAAATCATGTAATATTTTCTAAGTGCATACTTGTAACTCACTCATTAAATCCCATCATGCATCTAACATCTTAGATCCTTGGTGACTTTGTAATAGTGTAATCAGTAGCTTACACTACTTTTATCAAATTTTTAGAGACATGTATATCATTCTCAATTCCGTCACACTCGTCATGAGGAACTTTTCCATCACGTAATTTAGTTATATAGCTTATCTACCATCTTATTATGTTCATAATTTACAACTTAAGCATTATTTTATGTCCATTCCTATTTATTATCTTTATTTAGTATTCCTACTTGATTCCAATTTTACATGTTCCAAAGGTTCATTTATAAACTTACAAAGTTTATAATTTAACAACCAATATATAATACATGAAGGCATTATGTAAATTAATCTCTTCATCCAATATATTTTCCTTTTCCCATAGAATAATAACCACTCATTTCAAATGATGTAGTACTCAAGTAATAACAACACCCATAAATGTCCCATACCACTTATGTGAGTTGTGATTACAAGAATCCTATTTTTTTTTAAAAAAATCCATGGTCACCTTCATAACTCAACAATCGAGCTGCACCTATAAAGGATTAATCTTTTCAAGCATCACTAGATGTGTTTCCCTATTAGATATATTGAAATTTTGACCCATAGCCAAATTTTTATGGTTATTCCTCAGTGAGATCAACTTAACTCTTCGAGGGGTGAGATTCTTCCAATAAGGGCAGCATATATATTATAATAGATTCATCCCTCCAAGATGAGTTATGCTACCTACTTGAAAAGTATAACAATGTACATCACCAACTATATCTATTAATTTTTGGTGTCTTTAAGTGTTCAAATGAATTTACCAATCAATTTAATTTAAATGAATAGATTAATTTTATTCAAACATTGGTGGTTGAAGTCTTACTTCAATCTAGTTCATGATCCTATCTCATCTTTTGAAGATGAGTATATTAATAGGACTTCTACTTAATTTTATAATGTCATTGTTTTGATATCATGTTTGGGTATATATGAACATCTTGTAAATAATTCCTTTATAACCCCTTTTGTTCAGTACGAACTCCAGGTATATCCTCAAACCTACTTATCTCTTGTATTATTTCATATATTTTACTAACCATTAGATAGTTCATCTACTCAAGATAATTTCTACAAAATAATATATATCTTGCTTGATTGTATAACTAAATACCAGAGTGGTATAAACAACACCAAATAAACAAGAAATAGTCATGATAATCTTATCCTATTTCACATCATCATCATGAATTATTGATAAACTAAACATTAATAATATACCTTTCAATGTAGACATATATTTAAGAATATTCCCAATATATATAAATATATTCATATCAATAATTTAAAATTCCTATTACAAAGTCACACGTGACTTATTTAATATGATCAAAGAATAACTCTATCCTTTTTCCTTTACAACTAATGTTTCTCCTGGTCCAAACATCAGGGCAAGTAATTTCTTTCGAATAGATCAAATAAGAGTACATTATTTTTCTTTGTTAAATAAATACATCAAATTAATTCATGCTAACCATTCCTGTATTACAAAAACAAAGATCCCTTCCACCTGTCTGGTTAAAAAATGGTCATTTCTATACGAACTGGCATGATAAGATCTATTTCTTCCTTAATACTATACGCCATCTACTATTTATATATATATGAAATGTTGCATTAAGTTAAAATCCTAGAAATGACCAACAAGGACACATTTCATATTTGTATCATATCTAGAAGACATTCTTCATTCTCATTGATGTTTTATTCGTTGTAATCAGTTTACATAAAATAGAAATTAAAGTAATAAATTATACATCAGTATAATGATAATCAACCAATTATAGTTTTTCATAATAAAGGTATTAGTTATATCAATATTTCATACTTCATACTATCGAATACAGACATATTGTACACTCACAGATATCCTATAGAACATTCAAACATTTTCTATACTACACTAATAAATACAAGTAATGAATGATACTAAAAAATTCCTTAGTATACAAACTTCAATGATATCTTACCATTCCAAGGTAATCAAGTAACACTCATTTGTTACAACCCATTATATGTCATTGTTTGTATTAATAATGACTATTATTGTTAACAAAAAATTTATATCTTAGTCATTTCATTAATTAACTCCCTTCCATCCACATAGTTCAAAAAGAATTTTTAACATTCCATAATCAATCAAGGTCACCATTAAATGTATTACTTAATATTAATAGAACATCGACAAAGACTAAAAAGTGATCATTGACCAACAGAAAAATATTGGATGAGTAATGATAGCTTATCGATATCATCAAAAAAGAGGTCAACAATTTATTTAGTAACCAGGTAATCACATTTACCTTGAACCCATAAAGGGACGCAATAACAATCTTATTATCACAACAAGACCAACTTAACCGCATAGTCATTAGAGTGGGCACAAAACTATGTAAAACAACAAAATATGGAATCTAAACTTACAAAATTGATAGCAATTTCATTCTAACTGAGCCTTAAATCTGGCATGACTCATAAAACCAAAAGGAGAACACCCAACCCTTAAGGTGGTGAGGGGTTATATATTTCAAAAGGAGACAACCCAAACCAAAAACAATACAATCAAAAAAATTATCACAGTGACCCATTACAATCGAATAGGTCTAAATATCAAGGACGATGCTCAAGTAAAAAAACTAGGAATACTTACACTTGAATCTTCTTGATGTAATTCTAGGTTATACATATTGCACAGTCGACACCCCAAGTCATATGGGTAATATCTTATAAAATTAAAACTTAATATATATACACACACACACACACACACACATATATACATACATACATACATACATACATACATACATACATACATATATACATACATACATACATACATACATACATACATACATACATATATATATATATATATATATATATATATATATATATATATATCAAAAACATACACAAGTATCAACTTCCATTGTCATTGATAATGGAGAGAAAGAACAACCTACAACTAGGTTATAATATATATATATATATATATATATATATACATACATACATACATACATATTTTCTAGAGTTTTCTTACTACCCTGAAGCCTTATAACAATATCAAATGATATACCCAGAAATTTGGTATTTGATATACCATAATACAACTTACTCCAGTAAACTCTAGTTGAAAGGTTCGTAACAGATATAAGCCACGATATTTTCTATTATGTTTACATATATATAATGAAAAACACATCTGCAAGGTAATATCATACCATCATGTATTACTTCAATATTATAAATAATAATCAGAATCATTCACTATTAGGAATAAAGAAGACACCATAGATTTTAACCGAACATCTAAAACCAAAGTCCACAAACAACTAACCAAGCTTAATACGGAATTTTATTTATGCAAATAATAGGTAGAGAAAATTATTAAAGAAGAGATAGCGCATATCATTCCTGCAAGATAGTCCTCCTATTGCCCTTGAGTTTCCAAGCTTCCTTTGTTGTCACAATCCCAGAAATTGAATCCATAGAAGCCCAAAATCTTCCAACCTCCACCATACTTATTTATTAATCTCTACTAATAATTTTTCCCTAAAATTCCTCACTCACTATTACAGTAGTGCATGCACAAGTTTGAATAAAAATTGAGCACAAAAATAGGGATGAAAATAGCATGCAAAGCTCCATGAATTCTCTTAACAAAAAACAAAAAATAAAACAACCATTACATTTCTTCCTCAAAAACCGTGTGTTCCTTCCTTAAGGCTATGAAGGGGAGTTTTGAGAAGAATTTAATGCATGACAGGACATTCAAATTTCCCTCCAAACTTCACACCACCCACTTGTCACAACTTTGAGTTTAACAGTGCCTTAACTCCACTTAACCATAATTTTTAATTTAATAACCATTAGTTTAGTACAAACCTCTATATTTTTTCGATGTCACCTATTTTAGTTGGCGGTGGTCATTAAATGTGCCACATAAATGTAAGAGAGAATACATGTTGAGAATTCAGTTGTGACAACTCACCCCTTAACACATAGACCAGTAATTTGAATCCAAATCTCATAGTTTTAGTATCAATTATAGCCCCCCACAAACCTTATCAACATTATCTTAAGCTCCATTAAAATCTGAAATAACAAACTTAGTTATGCAATATTAGGTTGTTTAAAATTTATGCCAAGATGTAATTACTCTATGCCAAGATTTAGTAAATTCGGAGCATCATCCATCGGTTGGTATAAGGTTAGGCCCCCTTATTATTTGAGACCAAGGTTTTATAAGGTGATATTCATGGCCAATATCATTAGGCCTTTTATTATAGCTTAGGTCATTAAAACTTGAATTAAAATGACTTATTTTTTGCAATATGTTAGTGTATTAAGCATTTTTCCATGGCTAAGAAATATAAGTTTCAAAATAATAATTCAATTAACCTTATTCCTCAACTTAGGCCTTTAAATTACCGTGACCAATTTTTGTGAAGATATAATCAATGGAAATCAAATACACTTATTTTTCATCACGTTTTTATTCCAAGTTCAAGCACCTTATACTATTTCCATTACTATTCCACTCTTGCATTAGGATCATATTGTCTAAGTACAAGAAGTCTAGACTTACCAGATGTGATCATCAAAACCCAAGGTAAGTAATAGTGAAAAAATTATCATGGTTCCTCATCACACTGAAAATATGGTAAAACACATATTACGACATTTATACTAGTTAGAGTTAGAATCAATGAAATTGTTTGACTTAATCCAACAATGAGAAAGCAAGGTATAAAAGCAAATTCCCAGTTACCATTTTACACAACATGTTTAACCCGTGAGTGCACTAATCTCATTGTCTTAAAAATGCAATAGAAATGTACATACATATAGATCATTTGAAATAATGAAACAGTGGGGGTATTATAATATGACCATAAAGACTATCTCCACTAATGAAAATTCTTTGCTGGTAGTTCTAACACCTAAGGGAATCTCACAATGTTTGCAAATTCCCACCTAAATTAATATGGTCATCATCACATGGGGGTTTTTATCCCAAGAATATTTAAAGGAATATTCCTATCTTCAAGGGTTTACAATTGGATCATGGCTGAAGCAAGGGATAAAACCTTCTCAGATGCCAAAGACACTGTCCTGAAATGGATTCCATAAGGCATATTTAAATGAAATTGTGCTCCTAAACAAAGTGATGGGTGAAGAAAAAATGAGGGAATTTCAGGACTCAATGAGACAATTTATTTTTCTAATAAATGAAGGGGGTCAAATGATCAATTGGGGTCAAATAATCAGTGATAACATTCATAGACAATTGGAGCAATTCTTGGCCACTAAGAAGTTCACTATGACCTCTTACATTGTTTGATTTCTCAAAGGATATCCTAAATGAAGAATTTAACCTCAAGTAGTGGAGTTGATCATGAGGTATGGAGACTTCTTCAAATAATTTTCTAAATTTAGTTATCTCAGGGTAAGTGGATTTAAAATTTATCCTTTCCGGTTTCCAAGATACCAAAGCCACAAAATCCTCTTGATTGAGTTATGTAAGTAACTTTCCCAAGTTCATATCAGATGCAAGGTTGTGAAGAAGAAGGTGTTACCATGTGTGTCTACCACTCCCCATGAATTATTTTACATGGACTAATCTCCTCTCATAGATCCTAACTCTTGAGATTGTAGTGAAGACTAACACCTATGGGTTTTGGTCTAATGGAAATCATGGTACAACATATGGTATCAAAGTAACAGGTCTTGATTTTGAAACTCACTTGGGTAATTCTGAGGGGGAGATTGTTAGCATGTTTTTCCAGTGCTCCCCTGAGTTTCGTAACATGGAATAACTATCTCTCGTAGATCCTAACTCTGGTGATTGTAGTGGAGAATAACACATATGGGTTTTGGTCTAACGAAAATCATGGTCCAATAGAAGGGTGTTTTTTTCGTATCGTTATAAATTTATTCATACAAGAGTTTGGCTTATGCTTTAAATATTGATACCTCTATCATTGCATTCAGTATGCATTCATATGTGGAAAGAGATAATTTTTATATCAAAGTTGATCATGATTCCTTCTTACTTCCCACCTTGCATCATATTTCTCAAATTGAGCACCTTTGGATCAATGTTGCTAATGATTTGGAGGTCAGAAGGAGGGACTATATGAGAATTACAATTGAACAAATGATCTCCTTCAATTTTGAATGCTTTGATTAAAATGTTCCTGGTAATGACTCAGATCTATTTGACCCTAAATTTGAAGTAGTGAAATATTCACCTACCTCTCCCATTCCATGGCACATCACTGAATCAGGTGATATAAAGGAGATGAAAATTCATGTGATTCAAAGGTCCAAAAAGTGTTATAACAAGAGAAGATCATCCTGTATTAAAAGAGGAATCATAGGTAGTTTGCCTAGGAAATATTCTCTTCCTCATCTCACAAAGTATCTGATGAAGTTTTGGGGTCATCTCACCCCAAGAAGATGAAAATTATAGAGATTATTGGATCATCTCCCTCATTGGAAGTACATAAGAGGTCAAAGGTCAGTGAAGATCATATTGAATAACTTGAGCTAGGTGAAATAGACCCTTCACAGTCTTAGGATAATCCAATAGATCCACTTATTCCTATAGAAGAGGTTGAACTAGCCATTTCAAGTCATGCTTTGGCTCCTTACTAAGCACCCAAAGTGTCTGATCTTCTTATACTCCTTCTGAACCAATTTTCATGGGTCAATGAATTTCTCGGAGAGGAGTCAAGGATAGTGAATTAGGATTTGACCCCCAACTTCGATGCCATATTGAAGTACCTCAAGAAGAAAATATTTAAGAAAGCACAAACAACCTCTAGGTTCTTCACTAAGGCTTTCGGAGCTCAGTTTGTAGAGGTTGCACATCCAAAAGTAATCAAGCATGTGGAAGAAATGACACCCGATGATTATGAAATGACTAGAGTCTCTTTGGGGACAAGCTTCACATGAGGTTGATACTCACATGTTCAAGGAATCTTCAACACGGATCCTCGCAAGGAATGAGGAGTATGAATAAAAAATTGATCATTTGGAGGAGCATGTGAGGACCTTGTCTTCATATATGTAGTCATTTCTTGAATAATGTAAATCATGATTACCTCCAATTGAAGAAATTTCTCCTATTTTTAGCTTCAATTCTCAGTCCCTGAAGTAAGCTCAAGAATTCACAATTCGGGGAATGACAAGTGACCAATGTGTGAACATGATACTGGAAAAGGTGAATTCTCTCTTCCCTAAGATCATCTCCTTGTACACATTCCTCTTGTCACACTGAAATGAAAATCAAGAAAGACTAGAGTAGAGATCAAGAAAGAAATTTACCCTTTGGGAAAGTATTCTCCCATTGCTATTGGAGATGAATGATTTTGATTCTCTTGCTCTAATAAGTTCAAATGTGTTCTCATCGAGCTTAGAAAATTTTTCACCCATTTGGTCCCACACCATAACTTGGAGGTGTGATGCACTAAAAGAGGCTATTTCTAATTTGGAGTTTTGTATTTTGGATGATCTCAGCACTAACATGTAAGATCTTGGCACTCCTTCTCTCAGTGGGAACATTTATTTGAAATATTTTTAAGATTGATTTCAACAGCTAGTTAACGAAATGATTGGTGATCCCCTTTCATTCGATGGTGACACTTTAGAATTCCTTGTAGATATTGGAGGTTCCATCTCTAATACTCCAAGGAGTCATGAAAAATGGTTTATTCAATGTGGAAATATCAATACCACTCCTGAGACTTGGCTTGAAATATTGATACATGTGAACATCCCAGAAGTTGATAAAGTTGCATTTACAGTTTCCATATTAAACAAGATGGTCAAAGGAGAAAGCTTCATCATTGGAGATCTTCTACAGAGTCTGGTAGGAGTTTATTCTTCAACAAAGGAGGATTCTTCATCAAACATTAGTCAACTCCCTTCTTTTTTCTTCTTTTCCCTCTCTCTTCTCTCCCCTTTCTAATTCTTCATTTTGCACAATCATGATATTTTGTCTTTTCACTTAAGTGACTTTCTAATGTTGCATTGTAAAAGTCCCTTTTGATTTATAAAAAGGGACTTATTTTATCACTTCCTAGGAAGATGGAAAGTCATAAGTGGAATAGTAAAATAAAGAGTCAAGTGGAGGGTAGATGAATGGTTGCAATGTAAAGATATAAATAAGGGTGACCTCCTCACTTATAGAGGATGGTTATTGTTGTTCTCTAGCTCTCATATTCTCTCTAGAAGCAAGATAGTTGAATTCTTCCATTCCCTAGTCTCATGTTTTCTTCCCCATCTCAACTACACTCCATAAGCATGTACTTATTGAATATAATGCAATGAGACTTTGAGCTTCTTGTGTCTTGTTCCTTGTTATATGTGAATGGTGTCTTCTCTTTGAATTCATGAATGTATTTATGGTTTTGAGGCAAAAAATCTATTGTGTTGTTTATTGTGCACAACCCTCCCCTTTTTCTATTCTTTTCATACCTTCCTTCTCTTTCTCCCTCAAACTACTTTTTCCTCCCTTGTAGAAACCTACAAGCACTTTGCCACAGGCATAGGGAAGTACTCCTTTGTGATCTTCGGTCGAAAGACCAACCCCAAGAAATTAGAATAGTGTAAATATTTATTGTTTTCAATAAATGGAGCTACCCCATTCAAATAAAGGGACCTAGTCCCACACACTGTTGGTGAGAGAACCCAATTTTCCACCTGAAAAATTATTTCACCAACAGTTTTTGGCACCCACCATGGGGCAGATTTTGTTGTTTCTGCACCACCTTTCAAAACCACAAATCCCTAAAAAGTAAATAACTGAAAAATACAAAAAAAATCAGATTTTTGAAATCCATAAGAGTCTCCATGTATACTCCATATTTTCCCTTCATGACAATTCCTGGGAATCCTCCTTTGTTGCAACCCGATCTCTTTTTCCTCCAAGATACTCAAGAAGACATCACTGCTGATCTAATGAATTGTATTTGGTATAATAGAGAAATTTTTGAACACTTCCACAGAGCTTCAAGAATCATTTGGAAGAAGAGTGTGCACAAGCCTTAAAATGTGCAATACAATCTCAAAATCAGAAGAGGTGAGCCTAGAATAATTTTTTTGAATTGTGCATTGAAGTTTACAGAAAGATGGTATACAATATCCTCAAGAGCTAGTGGTGTGACTGATCCTAATTTTGAAGAATAATTGCAAGTTGATTTCAGAATTCTATTAGTAAAATTGCAAGGAGAACAAACCAACAATACTTCCTTGAATTTTATCCAACCTTTTCTCTTGAATACTCCATTGATAAATCAATGGTTGAACCATTGAAAGTTAGAATTCCTTAGAAGAGAAGTAGAAGAAGTTGTAAGAAGGGTTGAAGAAGAAGAACCATTTGAATGGCTCAACAAGCACCTTTGCCTTGGGGAAAAACATGGGTCCATTAGCTCTCAATCCTCCTTTACATGAATTTTCCTAAAGGTCCACAGAAAGAACTTTCCCAAGTTATATGGTGATGGGAAGCAACACCTGGATGACCACATTACATCTTTCATCACTTCTTGTGGAGTGCTAGGTGTAGGATATGAAGATGTGTCAATTCGTTTGTTTGTAGAATCTTTGCAAGATGTGGCTGTGGACTGGTTCTACCATTATCTACCAAGGAGGTCTATCACTAACTGGAATGATATGAAGACCAAATTTAAATCTAGGTTCAAACCTGTCAAGGATGCCCATGCCCTTCTTGCACAATGGTCTCAACTGAAGAAAGAACCTTATGATCCCATGAGGGAGTTTGTTGCCAAATTCAATAGAATGTTGTACAAGATCCCCGAAGCTACCGACCTACAAAGGACAACAAGTTAAGATTCTTCACAAATTCTCAACTTCCTGAGGTAAGTTTCATGTTGAGAAGAACTCAACCAACTGATTTGGAGGAGGCACAAAACTTTTGTTGAAGTTGAAGATGACTTGATAATGTCAGGAAAAATAAAAAAAGGCCCGAGCAAGGAGAAAGGCCAAAGTTCAAATGCATGGAACAATGAAACTCATTAGTACAGAAGCTGGCTAATGATGTTCTCTCCCTTAAGAAGTAGTTGGCTCAAGCTTCCATGAACAGAGATGCTCCTAGAAGAAATTTTCCCAAATAAGCAAAGGATTGGTCCACACCCAAGAACTTTCTCTTGAAGCACCTCTAATAAATGCAGTCTTGTGATGCTGAGGAGGAAGAAGAAGAAATTGAAGAACCAAAGGAAGAAAATGAGGATGGTAACGTCCTAGATATTGAAGAAGTAGAAGATGATGTATGGGTCAATTTCATTGAGTATTCCTCAGGAGAAGATGATGATGATGAAGATGCACCCAACTTCTCATGTGTAGTATTCACCCACTCTCAATCTCAAAAAGGAGCTTCTTCCTCCACCACTACGAAAAAGAAGAAGAAAGAAGATCCTGAGGTGGCGACTCTACAAAACAAAATAATCAACAGAGGATCTCCACTTCCACCTTCTATGGACTCTATGAAAGAAAATCTGGACCTCGTGGTGAGTAAGAATCAATATTCTGGTGCCAAGTAAGTCTCCTAGTACTTCTCCTATTTCCAATTCTACTTCTATAAAGGCCAATCCTTCCAAAAGCTTCAAATGTTCCGACAAAATCAGCCAATGTCTCCCAATCAGCTACTCCCATTGCTAAATTTGTACCAACTTCTAAAGTAGTACCTCCTCACCCACCAAAGCATATGTTCCCTGAGGGTACATACCTCATCTCCTTCTACTCCATTTGACATCATTGAGCATGTGAACAAGTCTAAATTTAAGATTTCTAAATTTGAATTCTTACAAACACATCTAGATCAATTTTAAAGACTTGTTCTGCTACATCAAGGTAGTAGTTCAAATCCCAATGATGCTATCCCAATTCCAAAGGACTATACCTACATGCCTACCCCTCCATCTCAAAACATGCTTTCCTTGAGCACAAAAAAGACCAAAAAATTTGAACCTTTCTATTTTTCCCTCCTAATCAAAGCCGCCGATTGACTAATTACACAATTGATTCAGGAGCTTCAAATAATGTGATGCCGATAAAAGTTGCTAACGCTCTTAGGGCTTACCTTGACATGAGCCACTAGCTCTTGTTATTCCATGGAGTTAAAGAAGTTCCACTAGTAGGGAGAATCAAAGATGCACAAGGTAGCTCTCAAAGATGAAGGTTCAATTTTCCGGACAAGAAAGTTTTGCTGACCATCTTGGTAGCTCGGACATCCAACATCTTTTGGAATGTTGTTAAGAAGAAGTTTTTGTAGATACTTGAGAGATGAGATTCAAATGGATTGGTCTTCCACAACCATTCCAGTAAGAGGAGAAATGAAGAAGTTGTTTCCCATGAGAAAGATGAAGTACACCTTTCAAAAATCAGAGGATCCAAAGGCTGATATATTGTTTCAAGATAGTGGACTTGGTAACTACTTCTTGACTTTAGAAAGGGATGGGAAAATTCCTTTTTTTATCGTGGATGATGAAAATCAGTTGTGGACAATGGATTTTGATAGAATCCATTCCAGTGTCGAATCAGGATTTGGTTTTGTATTAACTTCTCCTTCGGGTGAGTTACTTCCTTTTGCTTATAAATTACAATTTGAAAACACTAATAATACCACGAAATATGAAGACCTTCCTCTCGGGATGGATGTACATGAATCCATGGGTATTAAGAAGTTGAAATGTCTTGGTGATGCTGAAGTGATTGTCAAACAAGTTAGAACCAATATCAAGTCAAGAACCCAAGGCTCAAACATTACATGAATAGAGTATGGGATTGCATCAAGTCTTTTGATGTTTTCTCTATTCATGCTATTCCCCATGAGAAAAATGATAAATATGATTCTCTTGTAGTCTTAGCTTCTCTAATGACCCCACATCCATATTTCAACAAGGACAAAGTAACTATCAAGATGATTTTCAAGCCAAGTGTGTCATATAATGTCAATCACTGATAGGTGTTCAATGATGACATTCATCTTATCTATTTCTTGGAGTAAAGAGATAATTTCAACAATATTCTCTATGAAGGGAAGTAAATCCTAATCATGAGTCTATTGCAGATGAAGATAAGGGAGATTGATAGAAATGGGATTGATTCAGAAGGGGTCATTAGATTAAAGGGCAATAAAATTCCAAAAGGCCTTGTATCTCTTGAAGACTTGTTTGATAAGCATGACATGTTTATAAAGAAAAATCAAAAGAATCCTCTTAGTGCACTGTTGAGTTTGAAAAGGAGAACATTGGTACCCCAGAATAACCAATAATGGTCAATATTGGAAAGTGTTGTTCACCAAAGGATAAAAGGAGTTTCATCTCAATCTTGAGGAGATACTCCAAGGTGTTTTCATATTTGTATGATGAGCTCAAGTCCTTCAAGCCGAAATAAATCATCACTCAATACCTCTCAAGGCCGAAGCCAAGCCATTCAGGAAAAAGCAATGACCATATAACCTGAAAATTATTGCTACAAGATCAAAGAAGTGTTGAAAATGTTGCATGCAAGAATCATTTGGCCTATTCACCACTCCACGTGGGTGGCCAATATTGTTCTAGTGTGGAAGAAGAATGGCAAAATAAGGATTTGTGTTCAACTTCTATAATTTGTATCAGGATTCATGAAAAGACAACTACCCTATGCCTATTATGGACCATATCCTACAGGAAGTCACTGGGTTCAAGATGATTTCATTACTTGATGGTTTCTTTGGATACAATCAGATTGAGGTTGCAGAGGAAGATAGATCTAAAATGGCTTTCACAACTCCATGGGGCACTTTTACCTATAGTAAAATGTTGTTTGGCCTCATCAATGTTGGAGTAAAATTTCAAAGGGAGATGGATCTTGCCTTAAAATATCTCAAGCACTACATTTTCATTTACCTTGATGACCTTACGATATTCTCCAAAAGGTGGGGAGATCACTTGAAACATCTGGAACAAGTATTGATCAGATGTCAACAGCATGGGATCTCTCTAAATCCTAAAAGTGCATTTTTAGTCTTATGGAAGGGAAGATCCTTGGTCACATCATGAACATGTTACTAGCATGATGAAGCCTCAAGAAAGTTTTAGGTAAAATAAGGAAGGAAAGGAGGCATTTGAAAGAGGTTTTAAAACCCACAAGCGAGGATCACTAGGGATGACATGCACATCAACATATGTGTGAAAAAAAATGTGAAGAGATCTCAGAAGGAGCGAGCATCAACCAAATGTGCATGAAAAGATTTGAAACACAAGTAGAACCTAGTTAATCCATAAAACTCTCCTTTATCTCATAGATCAAATGGGGTGTACATATAGGAGGTGCATAGTAACCCCCAGTGATGCAATCATGACAACTCTAGTAGAGATGGGAGTTACATTCCCAGAATAGAATTGTAACTCTCAATGACACATATGAGGCATTGATGCATTAATGCACTGACGCGTAAGAGAATCTCATAATGACCTATAAATGACACATGGACCTATGACTCACCTAAGTGAGATGACTCACCTAATGATGTGGAAAATAACACACACCAACACCCCCCTTCATCATAACTTAGGATGAAGTGACAAGTCAAAAATTACAAAATGGGTCCTAGCATAAAGCCTGATGAGGTACCCATGTAAAAGAAAAAGATCCCAAGTAATGAAGGAAAAACCAGTGGGAAAAATATCCACCACAAGAGAACAACACACTCTAACTAATCTAAGAAAGATGCCAAAATGGGTCCTAAACCATAGACGAGCCTGAAAAGGTACCCATGTACAAAGAGGCAATCTCTCTAGAAAGAAGAAGAAGAGAGAAGAAGAGGGAGACGAGAGGAATGTAGAAGATGTCATGGATGGATCTGAACTATGCAGCTCTAGGAGGTCTCCCAAAATAATGTTGATGACAAGATCCTCTGCCTCTAGACTGAAGAAGAGCCACCTGCATCAAACTATGTGAGTACCCTTAGGAAGGACAAAATTGACGTGCTAAAATTCCACCCACTCCGCAAAGGAAACCTAAGGTAGTAGCATGAAGAGATTTGAGTCTTGTCCATGAAAGTGTGACATAGGTCTAGCAAGTGAGTGCAAAGGAACCGAAGGTAATGTCCACAAGCGTAGAACTAGTCAGAGTGTGAAGAGTTAACACCCGCAGAAAGGATGTCCAACTGAATGTGAAGGGAACAAAACATCCCCCACAACAGAAAATGGATCCATAAGCTGAGGGTGGATCAATGAAGGTCTCTGAGAAATGTGGAAGTGACATGATTCTCAGAAGGGGAACTCCCAACAACAGGAGATGATGAACTCCTCTGAAACAATTGTAGAGATGGATGAGGAACCTATAGTACATCACAAGTAGACTCTGCAAAAAGATGAACTAAGGTCATGGCAGATACTCGTCCCAATGAGGGGGCTCGAACAAACAGAAGAGCAATATCAGATAGGTATGAGTCATCTAATGAAGGTAAAGGAGTGAAAGGAACATTGCACAATGGAAGTGGAAAGGAGGTTGGTGTAATGATGATATGAGACTGCTCGATATCTGATGATATGTGGGATGTACCAACATACTCTGGAATAGTGAGAGAAAGAGGAGAAGAGTCCTCTGTAGTACTCTTGACATCAGAACTAGGATGCAAAATCCTCATCATCAAAATTAGAACCAAATGATTCTATGTCATTGGAACTGCCATCACACAAAGAAGAGGAGACAACTGAATCAACAGCAGCAATGATGGTAGAATGTGAAGGGTCTCCATAGAGGGACTGAAGAATTCTCTAGACACTGTGGGGATGATATGAGTCTGCCACATGAAGGCAGAGAGGTTTGGAGACATGCTACATAAAGTTACCAAAAACATGGTCACACATGTCAAGATATTCCTCAAGATGACAAGAATCGGTGGTTATAGGAACTAGCTCATGTAGATAGGGAGTAAGGCCCTTGTGAGAAAAGTAGCATTCCATAGATTTATGCCAATCATGATGTGTAGTTCCCTATCTCCTAAGTGAGAAGTGGTGGAGGCTATAAGGTGGTCCTACGACACTCAAGTCTGGAAAGAGCACTCTCCATGATGAAAGTAAGAATGCAAGATGCACAAGAGGTTGTGTGGTGCAAGACAGTTCGAGACATCAGCCGATAATGCATCTGCATGTGATAAGCCCAAGAGTATGATCAACCCCCCCAGAATATTGCGACACTTTATAAAAGTAGTGCATTTATAAAAATGGCAATGTCCATCATGGTATTGTGTGAAAAATCATGCAACTTTGACCAAAGAAGCGCTAACAAAACATAGCAGCGAGTCAAAAGTTATCGCATTAGTTACGATTCCCGCAACTGATGGAAAAATGCCACCAATCAAACTGCAAACGCATTAAAAAAGTGCATAAAACGGGTGCAAAGGGTATCGTGTGGGTACTTTTTGGAAACGGCATCTAAATTTTAGCAAGGGTTTGTTTTGCTTGCGAGGGGGGATTAGCCTCCTGCCAACCCTGAAGACCTCGCCCTTCGTCTTCGACACTCGAACGAAGGGCATCCAGATACAAGCAAAAATAAACCTAGAAATTATTACATGCCATGTTGACTGAATGTTTTTTATTTAACACCTTAAAATAATGAAAGATGAGATTTGATCACGTTTTAGTCATGTGGCTTGAAGCTAATTGAAGGGAAAAGGCTGTGTTGAAATGTCAGGCCCTCCATTTTCGGAGAGGTCCTGACCGGCTCAGTCAAGGAGTCCCACTGTTGAAACGGTCATTACATTTGGCGATGCAAGGCTACACGAGCTGAAACGTTGCGGAGCGAGATGCGCTGGAGGAGGTGAGGAAATGGCAACTGAGTTTGGTGGTGGTTGGAGAGCATTACTGAGGGTGTAGGGTCACATTTGGAACGCCAAAGTGGAGTGAAACCACGTCCACGAGCTGAGTGGAGGCTGTGGAACGACCGCCGATGTGCATCGTCAGTGTCAGGTGTAACCGTGTAGGAAAAAAACACAGGTAAGAAAAATGTGAATGGTGGTAAGAGCACAACAGAAACATTAGAGTTGAACATGCAGTGAGCTATCAATAACACAGTAACACCTGAGACCAAATGGTTGAATGGAAAAATGTTGCAGAGGATGAAATGTTGTTCCAAAATGCACTGTTGAGTAGAGGAAGCACAAGCCAAACCACAGGAAACAACACCAACATGGAGGAAACCACGGTTGAAGCCAAGCCGAATAGAGGTCAGCAAGGAAAAAAAGGAAATGCTCCAATAATGCATAGGTGGAGGGTGAAAAACACAGTTGAGTCAGGACCAAGTAAAAGCAAGTTAATGCTATGAAACTAGATGGGAAATAAACCCGTTAAGCAAAGATCCCAAAATTAAGGAAGATCCAACCACTGGTTTGAATGACTGAGAAGTACAAAACATGATAAAACCCACGAATGAGAACTCGAGCTGTAGGACTATTGCATGCGGTGCCAACTAGAGGTAGGGGCTCAAGTTGAAGGAAACACAAAAAAAAATCATGTGGTAAAAGTTACCCAAAATGAACCCGAGAAACCAGTGCATAATATCGATCCATGCACAAGCAGTGTAGATAGGCGATGAGCGATATGTATCGATCCAACATTAGGCCACGAGAAGAAGCAGTGAGCTAGGAGGGTCAACTCAGCAAGTTGGGGCTGAGTTGGGCCCAAAAGTAAGATTACAAAACCTCAAAAACTACATAGAACCAACACTAAAAAATTCTGAACTAAAACTTGAAACTATAAAACACCTCCATAATACACCATGTATCAGGACGAAAAACCTCGAACACTAGGTATAAAGCACTGATCCAAACACCTTGCAAGTAGAGATCTAAGATCGAAGATGAACCTGAATACAATGCATATGAAGCACGAGAATGTGAATAGCCATTACCGAGAGCTAGAGAACACACACAAGAAATTCTAGAGGAGTAACATCGGATCCACAATATCCATGTGCTCTGATACCATGACAAAGAGGGTTTAAAACCTACAAGCAAGGATCACGAGGGATGATGTGCACATCAATCGGACATGCGACCATGGTCAGTGTGAAGAGATCCTTGGGAGGAGTGAGCATCAACCGAATGTGCATGCAAAGATTTGAAACATGTAGAAGAACCTAGTTAAGCCATAAAACTCTCACTCTATCTCATAGATCAAATGGGGTGTACATATAGGAGGTGCTGAGTAACCCCCAATGCTGTAATCATACCAACTCAAGTAGAGAGGGGGAGTTACATTCCCAGAATATAAGTGTAACTCCCAATGACGCATATGACGCACTGACGTGCTGATGCACTGATGCGTAAGAGAATCTCATAATGACCCCTAAATGACACATGGACCTATGATCTCACCTAAGTGAGATGAATCACCTAATGATGTGGAAAATAACACACACCATACTAACAATTATAATGTAATCCTATGGGAGACAATACCCAAGGATCCTAGTCTTGTTCATTGACCTGGAGACTGGGACAATTAAGTACTTCCCTTCAAGAATGTTATGATTCAGGTTGAATACTCTTTCATCCATCTTAGTTAAAAAAATAAGAAGGTATTGAAGCACCAATTTCCTTCCCGAGCTGTCAATTAAAATATCATGAATTGAAAGACAATAAAATGGAGAAACATGCATATGCCATGGTCAAAGTAGTTAAGAATTTCAGATTCTACATTCTTAACTCCCTCACTATGGTGATGGTCCCAGGGTTAGTAATAAAATAAATTCTAACTCAACAAGATCCAAGAGCTAAGAGAGGTAATTGGGTAACCAATATCCAAGAGTATGACTTGGATATCCAACCTTTGAATCTGGTCCAAGGGAATGGTTTGTGTGCGTTAATGGCTGAAGACGAGTCTCTTATGAATCAAAATAGAGAAAATGAGTATCAATTCTATGGATGCATAAGTAAGGACTTTCCTCAAGTCCTTTTTGGAAACACCACCAATGAGTGGTATTTTGATATTTCATAATTCCTCACCTATGGTGAGTGCCTAGAACACCTTGATTATAAACAAAGGTGGAATTTCAATATGAGACCATCCAAGTATGTCATCTAAATTCATGTGCTATATAAGAGAGGATTGGATGTATGTTTCCTGAGGTGTGTTGACAAGGAGCAATAAGAAAAGTTATGAAAGGCTTACCATGACCAAACTTGTGGTGGAAATTTCTCTACCATGGCGACTTCCCAAAATATCCCCCACAGTAGGTACTATTTGTCTACATTGTTTTTAGATGCTAAAGAGTGATTTTCTTAAGACGAGCTATGCCAACAATTTTTGGGAATACCGCAACTCGCTACATTACCTCTTCAACCGATGGTCATTGAGGAAATATTCCAGCAGTGGGGCCTTGATTTTATTAGTGTGATCAATCCTCACTTGAGTAAAGGTCATGCCTACGTTCTTAAAGCTACAGATTACTTCACTAAATGGGTGGAGGCCATTCCCATCAAACAAGATAAATCTAAAATGGTATGTAACTTTATCAAAGAGAACATCATTGTCCGTTTTGGAATTCCCAAAGGTGGTGGTTGATAATGAAACATATTTTTCATTGATGGAACTAATTGAGTTTTATATAGATATGGAATATCACTCTCACATACATCAGACTATTACCCATAAGGGAATGGTTAGGCCGAATACAACACCAAGAACATCGTGAAAATTATCCATAAGCATGTTGATAAATGTCAAAAAAATTGGCACAAGAAGCTTTATGATGCATCATGGGTGCACAAGATCACTCTGAAAAAATAAATTGACATGTCACCTTTCAGTTACTTTATGGGATTAATGTTGATATCCCCTATAATGGTTGAATTACCTGCTCCTAAATTGGTTAGAGTAGTTGAGGATGGTCAATTCCATGGTTCTCTTGATAAGAGAATCTTGTATCTTGTGAAACTTAGTGAAGATAGGGTACTAGTGGTTGCTTGAATCAAAGAGCATCCGTTGAAAGTGAAAAATATTTTTGAAAAAAAGGATAAGGAAAGAGATTTTCAAGTTAGTGATCTTGTCTTACTATGGGATAAAATAAAGGAGTCAAAGGGAAATCATGTATGATTTTCTTCTTCATGGCTTGGACCATTTCAAATTCGGGAATCTTGTGGAGAAAATAATTTTTATCTTGCATATCTAGATAGTATCTATTTAGAATTGCCTCACAGTGGGAAATAATTGAAACTATATAAAAAGTGAAAGTGGGTTGTCACATGCATGTACCATAGGTGATTTTAGGTTGTGTGTTTCCATTTCCTATTGTGTGTTTCCCTTTCCACATTGTGGGTTTGTTTCTTATTGTGTGTTATATGTTTGTGTTCAATAAGGAAAGTTTCATTGTGTGACTCTATAGCCCAATGGATATGGCATTGATCCACAAAGTGTCATGAGATTCTGGAGTTCATGCTTTTCCTATCCTCACTCCATGTTTCGATATAGAACAAGTCCCTAGAAAGAGAAAGCCATCTATTGTTCATGCAAAATTTTAGCATGAAAAATTCAAAATTTTTTGACATGACAACTTAAGTCACCCTTGAAACTCCTTCTCCTGGTCAATGTGAACCTGCCATTCGGCCAAGTTAGTCAATGTGTTACCCTAATTATGGCCTAGAGGAATGTGATAATATGAATGTTAAGTGTGTTTCATGTGCATGGGATGATATCCAAGTTGATTCAGGAAGATATTTGGATCCAGGAAAAGATAAGTGCTTCCAGAATCCCAAAAGGCCTATTTTAAGGCTTTTTACACCTAATGAGAACCCTCTGGGAATGAACCAAGAAGAGATAATGATTCTAAGAAGTGTGTGGAAGAGTTATGTAATCACCTAATTAAAATTATGAAATTTTTGTAAGGAAAATAAAGTTTAGGAACAAGTTATGAAACATTAGGCTACTTATAGCATAGTGTAAGGAAATGAAAGCATTGAAAAATCTAGTTGGCTTGTTTAAATGGTTTTGGGAGCCTCGGGATGAATTAGGGAAGAAAATAAATACTCGTAGAAATATAAGGAGGCCTAATTCACATTGCAAAAGGTTTCAAGGAGATTCTATGTTGCAGATTTTGAGATATGGGCCTGACAGTGTAGATGAAGATCCCTGATCCGGTGGAGATTCAGTGGAAAGATTTTGGGAGTTATATGAATATTTGGGAACTTGATTAAAAAAAAAATGACATATGAGAGGCCCTCTTCACACCCAATGGGTTTTTTTTTACATTTTCATCATCATAAACTTTTGGGGGTAGTTCCTTTCAGTGGCACACATGCTTGAGCAGAATTGACAAAGGGGGATAAGTTTAAAATTTCATGCAGAATTAGCTCCTAAAAATGGTGGTAATATTCTCATCATCCATTTTGAGTCAAAAAATATAAGTTTTTCCTATGAAACTCCTAGGGAAGCTCTTGGGGCAAGAAAATGGGTTCAGATGACTATTTCTGATAGGGTTTGGTGAAGGAAGGATTCTAAAAGTGGAAAAACCACACTTGGAGATCCCTGATTTCCTTTTTCCTTTTTCCCTTTTTCAAAAAGTAACATGGGGGACATAAAAGAATGCCACCACATGGTTCATAAATTTATGTCACTTAAAGGTAACTTAGAGTGTTAGAAAGTGTTATAAAATCACATTGAGTTTGGCCCCCTTCGTCATGTTGCTAGGATCCATGACACATTTTGAACATGGCGATGTTCCTTTTTCCCATTTTCAAAAGGGACATGAGGTATAAGAAAGCGCGCCACCACATGGAGGATGTTTTGCATCACTTAAGTTCACCACTTCAAGTGTTAGAAATCATGTTTTCAACTCACCCTCTAAGAACTGGCCCCTTCCTCATGAGAATAACCCATGGTGCATTTTGAGATTGATGTCCTTTTTACCCTTTCCAAATGGATATGGGGGACATGAAAATTGCACCACCACATGGAGGAGAATATTTCCATCACTTAAAACTTGCAAACTTGCTCACTAGGTTGTCATTTTCTCAACTTCATAATTGATGTGTTTTGGCCCCCTCTCATGAATCCTTCACCCTTGGCACATTTTTCATATCATGATGTCCCTTTTTCCCTTAATAAAGTGGTAAGGGACATGGGGACATCTTAGATCCATTTAGAAAATTTTAACCCACCCTCACTTTCTAGTTAACCTGGGTTAAGCTAAAGGTGGTCATGGGTGAGTTTGAGGTTGAGTTAGCTAGGTTAGAGTGTAAAGGTGAGTATGAATAAAATCTTATTCATTTTCCTCATTTTTCATATCCCCTTCCCTCCATTTCTAATTTTCTACTGTTATACTACTAATTTTTTTCAAAAACCCCATTGCCGAAACTAGTTTTTTGCTCATATACCCCTCATTCTTACTCCTTTTTATCTAAAACTTTACATGTATCTCCTACTTCTAAATGCCTTTAAGATGATCTAAATCTCATTTCCATTGATCCTATTATTTTTTCACAGCATCCCCTTGAATATTTTTAAAATTTTTTTCCTTTTAAGATCTTGGAAAACTTGGATATCAAAAACACTTGAAAATTGAAACATGAAATCAGATAAAAATTCATAATCCAAAGAAAAAATTTCTCAATGAGACAACCAGAGGCCATGATTCTATTTTTAGTAAGTTTTCAGCTGATCCTTACTAATAATACTAATTTTTGATAATCAGTATTAATATATTCTAAAACCTTTGTGTAATCCCCAAGTTCGGAACTCCAAAAATTGCAAAAAATTTAAAATTGTGAAAATTGGCTATAAATAGAAAGGAAGGGTGAGGTATGATTTACTAAAAATATTAAGTACTTTTATTGCATCCAAATTTCACCCACATCATCATCTTATCATTTCCTCACTATTTCCAGGCACCATGAAGATCAAGTACAATGGATTTGAGCCCATTTTCATTTTAACCACTGAGTACCCGAATGTTGGAGACAATGATGTGACACACTTAGACTTGGATGATCTTTGAAGGCCAGAATGATGAAGGAACCATGGGAAATATTGAGGATAAATTTTTCACTGGAGGAATCTATACAAGGTAGGAGGACATCCACTTTCTGTGTAGAGTCACTGAGCTAGTCATAGCTTGTGCAAGGCATTATGATCTGACAACGAGAATTATCTCCACTAATGATAATTCTCTATTTACAGTCCTAACACCTAAAGCAATATCATCATTCCTAAAAATTCCTACCCGAAGCAACATGGTCATCATCACATGGGAATTTTCATCCCAATATTGGTCAAATATATATTCCTATCTTCAAGGGAATTGGCTCATGGCTTAAATAGGGGAGAAAGCCTTCTCGGATGCCCAAGACATTGTCCTGAAATGAATTCCACGAGGCATATTTAGATGTAATTTTCTCTTGAATAGAGTAATGGGTGAAGAAAAAACTAGGAACTTTCATGAATGGATGGAATAATTCATTTTGGTAATCACTGAAGGGGATCAAATGATTGACTGGGGTCAAATAATCAGTGACAACATTCACAGATAATTGGAGCAGTTCTTCATCACTAAGAGGTTCACTATGACCTCTTACTTGGTGTATGCCCTCACATACAAAAGGCCCTTCCATGGTCCATCTCTCACCCAAAATTTACATCAGAGGGCTCCTGCATTTGAAAAGTATCAAAAACTCACTTTCAGGGAGGGAAACTCACATTTCACAAGAGTGAATGATGCATTCACTATGTACATTGTTCGGTTGCTCGAAGGAGATATTGAATGAATAATTTCACCTCAAGTAATGGAGTTGATCACGAGGTATGGAGGATTCTTCACACAATTCTCTACATTCACTTATCTTAGGGTAAGTGGATTCAACCTTGCTCCTCTCTGGTTACCGAGGTACTTGAGCCATAAAATCCTCCTGATTGAGTTATGTTAGCAACTTTCCCAAGTTCATATCAGATGCAAGGATATGAAGAAGAAGGGTGTTTCTTTTCCCATGTCCTTGGGAATTTATTCATGCAAGAGTTTGGATGATGCTTCAAACATTGAGACCTCCATCACTGCCTTCAATATGCATTCATATGTGGAAAGAGCTAATTTTGATATAAAAATTGATCCTGATTCCTTTGTCCTTCCCACCTTGCATCATATTCCTCAAATTGAGGAATTTTGGATCAATTTTTCTGATGATTTGGAGGTTAGAAGGAGGGACTACATGAGAATGATATTTGAGAAAATTATCTCCTTTAAGTTTGAATGGTTTGATCAAAATGTGCATGATGATGACTTGGATCTATTTGACCCTGAATTTGAAGCAATGAAATATTTACGTACCTCTCCCATTCCATGACACATCAACGAATCAGGTGATATAAAGGAGAGGAAAATTCATGTGATTCAAAGGTCCAAAAAGTGGTATAAGAAGAGAAGATCATCTTGTATTAAAAGAGGAATCATGGGTACTTTTCCTAGGAAATATTCTCTCTCCTCATCTCATAAGTATCTGATGAAGGTTTGGGATCATCTCACCCTAAGAAGAGGAAAATTGTAGATATTGGTGGATCATCTCCCTCAATGGAAGTGCATAAGAGGTCAAAGGTTAGTGAAGATACTATGTTGAATAACTTGATCCAGGTGAAATAGACCCTTCACAGTCTCCGGAGCATCCTGGTAGATCCATTTGTTCCATAGAAGAGGTTGAACCAACCTTTCAAGTCATGCTTTGGTTCCTTACCAAGCACCCAAGGTGTCTGATCTTATTTTTCTACTCCTTCTGATCCATTTTCATGGGTCAATGAATTTCTCAAAGAGGATTCAAGAACAATGCAAAGGTTGTGGCACCAAACTTCGAGGCCATATTGAAGTACATCAAGAAGAAGAGAGTTAAGAAAGCACAAAAAACCTCTATATCCTTCAATGAGGCTTCTAGAGCTCAGTTTGTAAAGGTTGCACACCTAAAAGTAATAATAATATAGAGGAAATGAAACCTGATGATTATGAAATGACCAAGAGTATCTTTGGGTCAAGCTTCACACGAGAGTGATACTCATATGTTCAAGGAATCTTCAACATGGATCCTTGTAAGGAATGAGGAGTACAAGAAAATAATTGATCAGTTGGAGGAGCATGTGAGGACCTTGTCTTCATATGTGCAGTCATTTCTTGAACCAGGTACATCATCCTTACCTCTAGTTGAAGCAATTTATCCTATTTGTAGCTTCAATACTCAGTCCCTGAAGAAAGCTCAAGAATTCACAATTCAGGGAAGAACAAGTGACCAATGGGTAAACATGATAATTAAAAAGGGAAATTTTCTCTTCCCTGAGATCATCTCATTGTACACATTCCTCTTGGTCACACAAATTAAAAATCAAGAAAACTAGAGTTGAGGTCAAGAAGGAGAAAGTCCTTTGGGAAAACAATCTCCCATTGGTAAGAGAAATGAATGATTTTGATTCTCATGCCTTGGTAAGTTCAAATGTATTCTCATCTGCCTCAGAGAAATTTTCACCCATTTGGTCCCACACCATAACTTGGAGGTGTGATGCACTAAAAGAGGTTATTGCTGATTTGGAGTCTTGTGAGGAAAGTACATCAAGAATTTTGGATGATCTTGGCACTAACATGCAAGAGCTTGGAACTCCTCTCAGTGAGATTATTTCTTTGAAATATTTTCAAGATTCATTTCAAGCAGTGGTTTGGGAAAGGATTAGTAATCCCATTTCATTTAGTGGTGAAACTTTGAAGTCCCTTACAGAGATTAGAGGTTCCATCTCTAATACTATAAAGAGTAACGTGAAAAATGATTCAGTCAATGTAAAAATCTCAATGCAACTCCTGAGTCTTGGCTCAACATATTGAAGAATGTGAACATCCCAGAATCTGAAAAAGAAAGTTTCATTTAGTTTCCAGATTCAACAAGATGGTCAAAGGAGAAAGCTTCATCATTGGAGATCTTCCATGGAGACAACAAGAGTTGATTCTTCATCAGAGGAGGGTTCTTAATTGAATAGTTAGTCAACTCCCTTATCTTTCTTCCTCTTTTCCCCTCTTCCTTCTCTCCCCCTTTCTAATTCTTCATTGTGTATAATCATGAATTTTTGTCTTTTTCACTTAAGTGAATTTCTAATGTTGCATTGTAAAAGTCCCTTTTGATTTATAAAAAGGGGACTTATTTTCTCACTTCCTAGGAAGATGGAAAGTCACAAGTGGAATAGTAAAATGAAGAGTCAAATGGGGGGTAGATGAAGGGTTGTAATGTAAATATATAAATAAGGGTGACCTCCTCACTTTGAGAGGATGGTTATTATTGTTCTCTAGCTCTCATATTCTCTCTAGAAGCAAGATAGTTGAATTCTTCCATTCCCTAGTCTCATGTTTTCTTCCCCATCTCAACTACACTCCATAAGCATGTACTTGTTGAATATAATGCAATGAGACTTTGAGATTTTTGTGTCTTGTTCCTTGTTATATGTGAATGGTGTCTTCTCTTTGAATTCATGAATGTATTTCTAGTTTTGAGGCAATAAATTCTATTCTGGTAATTATTATACAAAACCCTCTTCTTGTTATTATTTTCTTACTTCTTTATCTTTCTCCTTTAAACTACTCTTTTCTCCCTTGTAGAAACTTAAAATAACTTTTCCACATGCATAGGACAGTACTCCTTTGTGATCCCTGGTCAAAAGAACACCCCCCAAGAAATTATAATAGTGTAAATATTTTTCGCTAACACTTAGCTAACAATTGTTCCATTACTTTCATGGGTTTACTTTATTAATTTCTTAGGATATAAATTTCACAATCTAACCGAGGAATTGCAATTTTGCAACCTAAGTATGCCCTTAAATTGCTAGCTATATTTTACATGTCTAATTGTAAGCCTTCTCCTACTTATTTCCTTTTCAAGGTTAAGATAGTTTTTTATTACTCTAATCCCATATTTGATGGTACCCTCTATCACCAGTTGGTGGGGATTTTTATCTATGTGACTCATTATAGTCACAAAATCATGCACTTTAGGCATTATTTATCTTAGTCTTATACTACTATTTAGAAGGTTCTCAAGTGAAGAAAATACTAATTAATCCCACCTTTTTCCCATCTTATTTTTACATTTTATTTCATCATTCCCGCCAATTCTCCTATACATGCCTAGCTATTTTGTAATTTTCCTATCATTTTATCCTAAATCAGGGTGCCCAGGCTGTACTAGGAAGCACTAGGGAGCCCTAGTCCCACCTGGGGTGCCTCGATCATTGTTTTAATTTCCCAAATCTTATTGGGCTCTTTCTATTTGTTTTTCATCCTTCTCTTTTTCATAGCTGGCCATGTCGGGGTTAATTACAAAATTAGAGAATGAGAACCCTATAAATATAAAGTTATGAGACCATAATGAGGGTCCTAGCATCACATAATACTATCAATCCATCTAGAGTTGCATCCATTTCATCACTTGCATCCACATAGTGTCATTCATCAAGGCTAGGAGATCTGCATCAACACACACAACATAGGGGGAGGGATTATATTATATCCCATGAACACATGCTATTACATTTTCTATAGTTATTTTTGCTTGTTACTTCACAAAGTGTGATGGGCACAAGAGCACCTAGGTCACGAAATGCACACACACACAAGAACTACATTTGGGTCCGAAATGTAGTGCAACTCTTAGATTAGTAAGCCTATTGTTGTGGAAACTGAGGTCAATCCAACCCATTCATTTTGCATATTTTATTTTTAGGTTTTTGATACTACTTTGTCTTTTATAGGTGGTTCCTCCATCTTAAATTATTTCCTACACTAGAAAGAGTTCGATAGATCCAGTGTGACAGACAAAAGATTTAATGGCATTTTGTGACACTGCCAAAATCAGATTATGAGATTTTACAAAGATCGGTGCACCTATTCTCCAGACCAGGTTACCCTAGGCTGCCCCATTACCTTCATGGGTTCTTCTGTATCCTTATATATTCTAGATGTGACCTTTATGAGACCTTTAAGTGATCATTACTACTCCTACAATCTATAGTTAGACCTGCAACAACTTGTGACAATCTCTAACAATCAGCTAAGTCCTTTCCTTATACACCTTTACATATTTACAGTTTTATTTTATTGATTATAATTATTTAAGATTATTCCATAATGTCTTAGCATAGTTTAAAATGTTTTAGTCCTCCTATATTAGATTAAATGTAATTATAATTTTTTGTATATTATTTTAATTTTAGTTAATCATTTTGGTGAACCTGACCATATACACTTCTAGAACCTTCTTCCTTAGTTAACTAGGGTTTCCTTTTCTTCCTTTTTTATGGCTCAATATCATGAGGAATTTACTGAAGATCACCTTAAATACATCAATGATCACCTTGCTACGTACCCCTAGGATCTCGAATTACTTATGCATGTGGCTCATGAGGAATCTAATAACTTGGCATATCTCAATCCTTTAGTGGCTATGCCAACTATTTTGGTCACTCAACCACATGATTCTATGATTCCACCTAATTATTTTGATTCTATCCCCACTCCTACTAATCATTTTATGCCTCTTTTATTTTCACATGAAAGGAAAGTATCCTCTATTCGTAATCAAGATTTAACCTCTCTGTATCATGATCTCTAGGCTCAAATTCGTAAGTTGCAGCATACTACTTCATCTCCATCTTTAGAGTCTACCTTGTTATTGCATACTCCATTTGGACATGCCATCTCTACTCATCCACTTCCTCCTAATTTTTTTCCTCCTAAGTTGCCCATTTTCAATGGGCATGGTGACCCACAAGAGCTTCTTCGGGCCTTTGATGTTTCTTGTCTATATTTTTCTAACAATCATACTCTCTTAGCTAAAATATTTCCTCGTAGTATCCATGAATATGCCATATGATAGTTCTATGATTTACCTATCCACTCAGTCACTTCATTCACTCATCTATCTGATGCCTTCCTTACACATTTCTCCATCAACATAGGTTCTAATATTTCTTATGCTCAACTAGCACAACTTAAAAAGGGTTCCAATAAACAATTGGCTAACTATGTTTTACAATACAAGAATAATCTCACTAAAATGACAAATGTACTTGTTGATTCTAAGTTGTAACATCTATTTATCTAGAATCTTTTACCTCCTCTATAAGAAAGTGATCTCTTTGAGACATTTTCTTCATTTGATAAAAAAATTTATACTCTTAAGCTACGTGAGTCTAAACTTTTACCCATCGGAAAACTTAAGTATCATGAACAACCTTCATCCTCCACTCATTTTAAAAATAAGACACAATTCAAGCCATATAAATCTAATCCAGCTGACACTAAACTCACAATTAACATAATTACACCATCTACGGAATTCCACTCCCAACAGCCTAGGCGAACATTTAACAACATTCCCATAGCACCACATCTTATATTACAAATCCTCGATAAAAAATTTATTACCCTTCCTCCACCACTCAAGTTAGACCCATCATGATCTAAAGGATGAAAATAAAATGAAAAATTTCATTGTGATTATTATTGTTGTGTGGGACATTCTATAAATTGATCCCTAAAACTCCGAACAATTATCCAAGACCTAATTGAAAATGATCAACTCAATTTCCTAGAATCTACTAGCTCTACTCCAACTAAGGACAAGGGTAAACTCAAACTCTTTAATAATGAATCCTAATAATGTGACAAAAATACCATGGATTCTTCCACTAATCATACATATCATGTAGCATCACCTCTAGAATCAGGAGTGCTTGATTTCCTAGTTGCTAACACTGAAACTACATCACCCATCATCTCTTTGTCTAACACTGATTATCACACTGCATTTACATCTACTCATTTACACATACATGAATCTATCAGCTTGACCACCATAAAAAACACTAAATTTATTCCATCTTGGCACATTAGTGCATGTTCCCTATCCCTCTTACAGTCTATCAGTTATCCTCCATCGCAAATCAACTATTCGTTCAATAGACCTTATGGTATCGTCAAGTTACATGTCACAGTTTGTCCTCTCACTCTTCTTGTCCCTTTCCTTGTTGGTCAAGAAGTTGATGGATGTGACATGATTTTTTACCTTAATTGGTTTCATTGATCCTAGTCTATTATTTCCATGAACCACTTACGCCTTAAATTTGCTTACAACAATCAAGTTATTTTCATTAATGATGTCCCTTCTTCACTTGATCAGTATTATCACATACATCTATGATATAGTCACTCGTATGTCCTCTAATATTTCCCACACATCTCCTATGATGTTTCCCAAAATAAATTCTACTCCTAGTTCACCTACTTGAGTATCCTCTACGATACCACTTCACTATATTATTCCTACACACTGGCATAGGCATGTTCTTAGGACAACCACTGCATCTCAACATCAATCATTTCCTTTCTTTATTCCACGTAGATCTTCTTATCCTTCACACATGAAATTTCCTCGATATACATTGCTAACACATTTTACTATGCCACAATATTCATCTTATATACATCCCTCGCATGTGTATCGACTTCGTTCCCCCACGTAGATTTTTTCTACCAGACCACAATTACTCGACCATGCTCCTAAGCTTTCATCATCTTAAATGTTTCCATTCTAAGAACATTTTGAATGTCCTTCGACCAATGAATTGGTTTTAATTCATAATCACTAAATAGGGGAATAAACTAAGAGAAAATCCCATTCTAACCTCAAAAATCCTCATCCTATTGGAGAATCCAAAACCATATCCAAAAGTATTGTACAGATCTAAAACTTAGATAAAGTATACAACCAATGAATGCGAAAATAAACCCAAATAGATAAAATAAACTAGAGAAAGATAAATCATATTTGAAGACGTGGTTCTTTATTGGGCTACATCCACCAAGAAATGACCAATATTATTCATTCACTAGCTTTACAGAGAAATAATAAAATTATACAACATGATAAGTCTTCCAACTTCCTCACAGGATGTTCAATGTTTTTCCCGCACTTAGCTACTCTTTCTTACTTAACAAGAAAAATAATATGTAAAAAATTTCTCTTTTCTTCTCTCATACCATCATACAATGCATACATACATATATGTATATCTATTCTAGAAAAATAATCTTTAAAGAAAAATATTTATTCTAATTCTCACCCAAAAAACAAATCACCATTACACAAGTTGACCGATGTTGGTTGCCACGAATGATATGTAAAGTCGGTTAGTTCCTAAGATCTGAAATTAGTCACTTTGAGTAGATATGCATGTCCATAATTTTGGAATGAACTAATTCAGTCAAATCCAAAGTGGTTTCATCAATATTTTCCAAACTCAACCAATGTTTCAAGAAATTCCTAACCAAGGCTTTGTTCAATTATCAAATCTCACATTACATGCCTTCTTTCATTTTTTCCATGAAGTAATTTTAGACATTGATCTGTAAACTCTTAACTTTAGAATTATCCACAGAATCAAAAATTAACATTTCTTTTATACTTTCTATTAGAAAATGATAGAGATACCTAGTGAATTAATTTTACTTATGCTTAGAATCCACAATTTCAGGAAAGGAAAGAATATAAGCTCATAAACCAACAAATTTTATCCTGGAAACTTCAAGAGGAGGAAAAACAAGTTAAGAAGGGAAATTGCTCTTTCTTCCCACTTTTATTGGCCAATTCAAAACAACAAGTACAGAAATTACAATAAGTATGAAAGAGAAGTAGATGATATCTAACACTTCCTCCTTTACTTGCTTTCTAGTTCTCTACACTCCTTTCTTCTACAAAACAAAATTCCAACACTAATGGTTTCTTGCTCCCTTATTTGCTTCATGCTTTGATGATTCATTCTCTTCTATAACATTTATTTATAGCCTTTCTCATGTCCTCCCTGCACTGGAGAATGGGAAAGGTCATGCAGGAGAAGAGACATGATGACAACCTTTGGAATTATGTCTGTTCATTTCATATTTTATTTTTTGTCCTGTGAAGACCACTAGGACTACAGACTAGCAGTAATGCAGACCGGTGGTCCTAGGACCCTAGTTGGCAGCGGTTCTATAACCACCACTCTACATAGAGGGGCGGTCTATGTTACTAAAAAGACAGAACCTTTTGTATATAATTTTCCTTCTTCATGTTGACTTGTTTGATGAAGTAGAGTCATTTTGGATCCCTATGGATCACACCTCCCCTACTTAGGAGGATTTTGGTCCCACAAAAGCTTAGTGGGGGAGTAGATGAGGAAATAATTCCCTCACTTTCTCCTTTGAGTACCACCAGGCCTACCTTGGTGTCTTTCCTTTCAGTCCAATCTGCCAAGACTCCTGTGGACCTCTCCTAGTCTCTCTGACCTTCTTGTAGCACTACATCCTCCTCCAATTCTCCTCGTGAGTCCAAGACACAATCCTCAATGGAAGGTAACAACTGTAGTTCTTCATCTTCATCTAGCATGGATGGCTCATATAGGTGCAAGTTCTCATAATTTACTAGAGAGTACATCCTCATGAATGATGGCAAATCAAGTCAAAAGGCATTTTCTCCAACCTGCTCCAATATGGTGAAGGGTCCATATCGTAGTGGCTTGAGCTTTCTGTGCTTGACCTTGTAAGTCTCTCTTTGCTCAAGTAAAGCCAAAATCTATCTCCAACATGAAGCTTATGTTCCCTCCTATGTTGATTGCACCTTGTTTTGTACTTATCTTGAGATTTCTCTAGTTTTTCTTTGACTTTGAGATGGATTTGTGGATCCTCTTAATGAATTTATTTTCTATAGTCACCTTTGAGTCTCATGTATCCTATCCTCATCTTCTATCCAACTGCTATGTCTAGTGGATTTGTAGGTAGATATCCCAAGCATGCTTCAAATGGTGACTTCATAGTGGATGTGTGTACTTGCCCGGTTATAGGAATGTTGAATGTAGGCTAAGGACTCATCCCAAGTCCTTGGGTATTTGTTGTTATACCCTCTGATCAACTGTACCAAAGTCCTGTTTACCACCTTTGTTTTTCCATCTGTATGTGGGTGGAAAGTTGTGCTCCTCTGTAACTTGGTATCCATCTTGTCCCACGAAGTAGTCTAAAACTTCCCTAAGAACCCTGGAATCCCTGTCAGAAACAATAGACTTTGGCAAACCAAAATGCACCCATACATTAGAAAAGAAAAGATATCAATTACCTCGTGTGCTTTTATTGTATTTTTACATTTCATAAGAATACACATCTTATTGAATCTATCAACAAAAACATAGAGATAGTCATGGCCATGTTTATACATGGGTAGTCCTCCTACAAAATCTATAGAAATATCCTCCCATGGATGAGTAGGTACCTGGTAAAGGCATATACAAACCTTCCTTCCTAGTCTTAGGCTTGCTAGTACAACAAAGTTTACATCCTATTATAAATTTTGATACATCTTCTTGCATATTGGGCCAATACATGTACCTTTGCAAGTGGACCAAGGTCTTGCCAACACAAAAATGTCTCGCTACTTTTGAGGCATGTGTTTCCCTCATCGATAGAAGTATTTCTTCTTTTGACACAAAGCTTCCCCCATTGGTAGAGTAGCCCATCTTTGAGATAACAATCTTCACTCCCTATCTTTTCAACACCTTGGGATTGCAACTGCTGAAATATAACCCCAAAGTCTTTTTCCTTGGCATATGCCTCTCTGTAAGCTTCCTTCATCAAGGGCTCGATCTGAGAGATAATGGCCAAACAATAGGAAAACTTCTCCTATGTGGGCGGCCTAGACAACATGTCTGCTACCAAATTTGTACTACCCTTCTTGTATTTGATCACCAGATGGAACTGCTGAAGGAACCCCATCCATTTGTAGTGCCTTTCCTGCTATAATTTAGACTATGCTTGCAAATATTGGAGAGGTTTTTGGTCAGTGTGCACAATAGTTTCTTTACCCAAAAAATAATGCTTCCATTTTTTAATTACCTGAACTAGTGCATACATTTCCTTATCATATACTGAATATCCTTTAACTACTGAAGTGAAAGTTTCAGAATGATAACATATGGGTTTACCTCCTTGAAGAAACACTGCACCCATAGCATAATCACTAACATCTGTCTCTACTTCAAAAGGTTGCTGCAAATTAGGAAGAGAAAGTACTAAGCATGACTAATCTTGTATTTCAATAACTCAAAGGATTTTTCTTGTTCCTTACCCCAGTCAAAACCCTTACTCTTTACGGCCACTGTGTGTAGAGGTGCTACAATTATAGAGAAGCCTAGAATGAACTTCTGCATGTACTGTATTGCTCCCAGAAAACACCTAGCCTCTATGGCTCCTGTTGGTGTTGACCAATTAGTGATGGCTTCCACCTTCTTTCGATCCACTCATAGCTCTCCTCCTCTAACCACGTTCCCAAGATAGACAAGTGACTGTTTGGAAAATTCACATTTCTTCATATTACAAAGTAGTTGTTTCTCCCTAAGAACTTGCAAGACTTGTTGCAAATGAGTTAGATGTTCTTCCCATGTGGCACTAAAAATCAAGATATCATCTAGATATACAATGACACATGAATCTATGAAATCCCGCAATACATCATTCATCAATCTCATAAATGTAGTGGGTGCATTGCATAACCCAAAAGGAAGTACTAACCGTTCATAAAAACCTTGTTTTGTCTTGAAGCAAGTCTTCCATATATCCTCCTCCATTTTGAATTGGTGACAACATGACTTGAGATCCAACTTCATGAAGAATTTGGCATGTTAAATCTGGTCCAAGAGATCATCTATGCATGGAAGTGGATATCTATTCTTTATGGTGATCTTGTTCAAAACATGGTAGTCGATGCACATTCTCCAAGAACCATCCTTCTTTGGCACCATCACAATAGGCGAACCACATGGTGAGGTGCTTGGATGTATCACCCCTTGGTCTAGTAGTTCTTGGAGTTATTTCTTTACTTCAGTACTCTCAAGCAAGGATTGCCTATACAACCTAATGTTCCATAGAGGGGATTCTGGCAATAGTTGAATCTCATGCTCTACTTCCCATTTTGGTGGTAACCTACTGGTAGCCTGAAATATTTCCTAAAAATACTGAATAATACTATCCAAATCATGCTTTCCCTAGTTAGAAATATTTGAAACTTCTACTCCATCTTATTTATCCTTTAACAAAAGTAAAAAAATTTGATGATGATTTTCTTGAATAAGTCATTTTTCTTGGTTAACACTCACCATAGTAACCTGTGTCTTACGCTGGTATGCCCAGATGTTGTATCTGATCCCATCCTTAACCCATCTATACTAGTTTTCCCTCCTCATAAATATATCTGAAAACGTGATGTTGTAATTTTTATCACTTTATAAGTTTCCAAAGATCGTGATTTTTTTTAACCAATTTTAAGTATTTTTGAATCCACAAATTGATTAAATTCTGATTATTTTGCATCCATAGAAGTGCGGAAAACTTGTGTAGCAAAGAAATAATCAGAAAAACTGAAAAGAATCAGATAACAAAAGAGATTGTTTACGGGGTTCGGAATTCCTACGTCCCCGGGTTCAGATTGAACCGATCCATTAATAATATTGAAATGCAAGTACAATAACTCTTACAAACAACCAATAATGAATCAAAACCTGCAAATGAGTTGATCAATGTCCCAAGAACTCTGAAAAATAGCAGAAACTGTCCCAAGAACGATCCGTGGCTCCTACAGTGTTTTCACAATGTGATCTCCCTGCAACTGTGTTAGAAAAACACCTACAAATGGAGATTTAAAAACATTCCATGAAAACAAATCATATGTCTGAGATCAGATCTGAATTCTGAACACTTTTCATGTTTACACCAAGTCACAATTCGGACTAGAAGTGCATTGAAATTCGTGTTTTCCAACTGGCTGTCTTGAAGATCCCTGTTAAAATCTGCATTCAAAGCTTCCAAAAACAGGTTAAAAATCATCAAAAAATATCAAACCTTATATCGTTGGAATCATCTCAGAATTCTCTACATTTCATCTTTTTACTCCAAGTTCCCAATCTGAGTGAACGGCCTTCAAAAATGGAGTTCTCTGCAATCTGGTCCTTAAGCTCTTTGCACAGACCTGTACCTCCTGTATAAGAATAAGCGCCCCATTTTATAGTGTTGCCCAAGCCCCTTGGCGAGTTGGTTGGTGGATTGGCTTGGACCCATGAGGTCAGGGGATCAAATCCCAGCGGCCTCTATTTTTGGCACGGATTTGCATTTTTTTTTGTTTAAATGGGATAAAATCCCAATGAGCGGCATTACATTTTAATGGGATTAAATCCCATAGTGGAGCGCATTTGAATTTTTAATGGGATTAAATCCCATCTAGGGGCGTGGATTGAATATTTAATGGGATTAAAATCCCATAAAATTGTTATTTGTTTATGGGATTAAATCCCAAGTGAAGCGGTGGCATATTTGTTTAAGGCTTTATTTAAGCCTTTTCCACGCATGGGGCTTTTAAACCGCGCCCCCTAAACCGCTTCACCACCCTTCTGCCACGTGGGACAGTCCACGCATGGCTTAATGCCATTAAACAGCTCAAAACATATGCATTATTTTAATAATACTAATGTTTTTAACATTAATATATATTTATATGTGGCATTTGAGAAGTGGCCTTACCAATATAAAAATATTATTTCGACCCATATAATGTGGTATGAAATAATCCTGTAGTCCACTTGTCGTCTCCCGATAGGCAAATCGAGAAAATTCGACGAGTGTTGGCAAGCCACGTGTCACAGTGCGATTCGGTCCAATATTGACCAGTTGACCAGAGTTGACTTTCCCGTTGACCGAACTTTGACCGAACATATCTAGAGCTCCCGATGTCCGTTTGTCGCGTTCTCACAGTCGTTGGAAAGCTCTCGAGATGATCTTCTGCACTGACACCATTTAGGGATGTTTAGGGAACGTTTTCAAAAATGATCCCCTGATCACACCTCCCCACTGAGAAAGGCTTTTTGTCCACAAAAAGTTGTGTATCAACCCACAAAAACATGCTATCTCTTCCTGCATTGCACAAACACATACAAGAACCCAAAATAACATTATAGGTTAAATAAACGCAAATAGTTGATTAGCTAGTCACATAACCGATCAGATAATAACACCCAATTAAGCTAGTGTTCAACTGAAACGCTGCAACCCTGTCAACTCTACGCACAACTGTGAACTGTCATACCCCACTGTAATGCCATCACAAATAACTGACCAGATAATAACACCCAATTAAGCTAGTGTTCAACTGTCACTTTGTGATACGGCCGATTACCAAAAATTACAATTCCATAACACGGATCAGTATACAAGACATCTAAACTGCCCACAATTAGGCTAGTGCCCACTGCCCATCTGAAACTGTAACCACTGCAAGTATTCACTATCAGAATATAATAGACTATCAACGCCCAAAAAAGCTATAGTCAATAACTGAATCAACATGAATATGCCAAAACACTGTATCGCCATCACAAATAATAAGTCAGATAATAACACCCATCTATAACAGAAGCTAGTGTTCAACTGACACTTTGTGATTATGCTGATTACAACTGCAAGTTTCAAATTTAGACATGCTACTGATGCCTATCCCTGCATAGTGTTTTCAACAATGGAACTACCAACCAATCTGAGAAAACAAAACATGAGTATGATGAACCTATCACTCAAATCTTCTCTTCAGCTGTTTCCATTCATTTTCAAAGCTTAAATATCAACTTAGGAATGAATCCTTATCAATCAACAGGAATCCCTAAAATATAGCTCTGAAAAACAATTTGCTTGCCTACTATCAACAATTTACTGTAGTGCAAATATAAAGTTAAGGAGTGTTTTTCCCAACCAATCACTTGGGTTTTTCCGTTTTGGTTGTTTTACCTCCTCAGTACCACAATGAGTTTTAGTTAGGTTTAGCACTGTTGGTTTTACAATACTGTTCTTTTTAACAACTTTCCAATTTTGTTGTTTAGGAACAAACCAACAAACCTTAACATCATGACCATTCCTATTACAATGGGAACAAAATTTAACTTCCCTGTTTTTAGGAGTCTTACCCATTTTACCATTCTTAGAACTCTGTCTACGAGAATGATTCCCCTGTTTAGGAGAGGTAACCTTCTTGCCATTTCTCGCCTTTCCTTGGTGAGATTGGTCTTTAGCACCTGCCTTATCATTCACAAAAGGCGTTAACTTCTTAATCAAATTTTTCCTCTTCCAACAATATGCAACAGAATGATTAGTACCTTCACAAAATGTGCAAGGGAAAGCATATTTCTGTCTACCAAAGCTATATTGTTCCAACTGAAAGAGTGTATTAGAAGTTTTAGGATTTGATTTTCCCTTAGTGCTATTTTTAGTGTAAGTGGAAGGAGGTGGAATCTGATTACCTCTTTTACCTGTTTTCTTACACCTTTCATTGTTCCTCCTGATGGCGGAATCCTGCAATTCTAGTGGTGTAGATCCTTGGCTGTTGGAAGCTTGTCTTCCTTCAGCTGCTTTGGAACTTTCTCCAATTTCCATTTTCCCACTAGAATAACCCAAACCTGCAAACCGAGGCTGATCCTCTACCTGTATTGGGTTAGCATCACCTTGTCCATTTTTACCAAGGCCCGTTCCGTTAAATCCCATCTTAACCATTAGCTTAGACCCAATTCCCTTAGTGTGTTTTTCAAACTGACCCAAAGGAATATCTGAAACTGAATGAGAGGAAGAATTAGAATGTGAACAACTTACAGTGCATTCTGTCATAGTACCTGCATCTGATTTGGAAGGCATTTCCTTCTTGTGTCCACCTTGTTGCAGCTTTTCCAAGAGGGCATCCTTGGTCCGTATTTCTTCCTGCAACTCTTTAACAAAGCCCATCAACTTCTTGCTCTCTTCAAGCATCTTGTTGACATACTCCTCTTTCTTGGTTATAGAGGATTGTGGCTCAGATTTTAACCGCACGATTTCCTCTTCTAAGGAATAAAAATTAGCTCTCAAGAAAGAGTTTTCTTCTTGGAGTTGGCGGTTTATGGCTTCAAGCTCATCCAGTTGCTCTTGTTTGGATGACTTGCCCATGATTCCCGGTTCCTGCAAACACAACCTGTACTTCCCAAAACTGCACACTGCAAAAGAAGATTAACAAGCCCCAAAATGTCTGCACACTGAAAACTGAAATCAATACTGAAACTGAAGCCAAACACAATTAGAAGCTAATCCGGCAATCTAACTGCTCTGATACCAAACTTGATCTGAAAACGTGATGTTGTATTTTTATCACTTTTATAAGTTTCCAAAGATCGTGATTTTTTTAACCAATTTTAAGTATTCTTGAATCCACAAATTGATTAAATTCTGATTATTTTGCATCCATAGAAGTGCGGAAAACTTGTGTAGCAAAGAAATAATCAGAAAAACTGAAAACATTCAGATAACAAAAGAGATTGTTTACGGGGTTCGGAATTCCTACGTCCCCGGGTTCAGATTGAACCGATCCATTAATAATATTGAAATGCAAGTACAATAACTCTTACAAACAACCAATAATGAATCAAAACCTGCAAATGAGCTGATCAATGTCCCAAGAACTCTGAAAAATAGCAGAAACTGTCCCAAGAACGATCCGTGGCTCCTACAGTGTTTTCACAATGTGATCTCCCTGCAACTGTGTTAGAAAAACACCTACAAATGGAGATTTAAAAACATTCCATGAAAAAAAATCATATTTCTGAGATCAGATCTGAATTCTGAACACTTTTCATGTTTACACCAAGTCACAATTCGGACTAGAAGTGCATTGAAATTCGTGTTTTCCAACTGGCTGTCTTGAAGATCCCTGTTAAAATCTGCATTCAAAGCTTCCAAAAACAGGTTAAAAATCATCAAAAAAGATCAAACCTTATATCGTTGGAATCGTCTCAGAATTCTCTACATTTCATCTTTTTACTCCAAATGCCCAATCTGAGTGCACGGCCTTCAAAAATGGAGTTCTCTGCAATCTGGTCCTTGAGCTCTTTACACAGACCTGTACCTCCCTGTATAAGTTGAAGCGCCCCATTTTATAGCTTGTTGTGCTCCCTTGGCGGGTTGGCTGGTGGATTGGCTTTAGATCCATGAGGTCAGGGGATCAAATCCCAGCCTCTCTATATTTTGGCGGATTTGCATGTTAATATGGGATTAAATCCCAAATGAGCGGCATTTGATAAGATGGGATTAAATCCCAAGTGGAGCGGCATTTGCATTTTTAATGGGATTAAAATCCCATTTGGCCGTTAATATTCTAATTTGCATGTTTAAATGGGATTAAATTCCCATTTGGAGGGCCTATTATTGTTTAAGGTAAATCCCATGTGGGAAAAGCCTTGAAGACCGCCAAAGCCTTTCCATGCGCATTTAATTGGTCCTTTCCACGCATTTAAACCGCCCCCTAACACCGCTTCATCCCACCAGTTCTGCCACGTGGGACAGTCCACGCATGGCTTAATGCCATTAAACTTGCTCTTTCAAACATATGCATGTTTTAATATTAATGTATTATAACATTAATATATATATTATATGTGGCATTTGAGAAGTGGCCTTACCAATATAAAATATTATTTCGACCCATATAATGTGGTAGAAACTCGGTAATCCTGTAGTCCACTTGTCGTTTCCCGATAGGCAAATCGAGAAAATTCGACGAGTGTTGGCAAGCCACGTGTCACAGTGCGATTTGGTCCAATATTGACCAGTTGACCATAGTTGACTTTCCCGTTGACCGAACTTTGACCGAACATATCTAGAGCTCCCGATGTCCGTTTGTCGCGTTCTCACAGTCGTTGGAAAGCTCTCGAGATGATCTTCTGCACTGACACCATTTAGGGATGTTTAGGGAACGTTTTCAAAAATTATCCCCTGTATGTTTACAGCTCTCATGAATTTCTTGGAATCCTTGGTTCAGTTCTTTGGGTGTACTTCCAGATGTAACTTCCAACATGTAGTGTCAGTATGACCATTGATATCACAATTATTACAAAAATTCTTAGGATCTTTACAAGTATTGAAAGTAGTGGCAGTATGTTTACCTTTCCATTTCCACTTACCTTTGTTACTTGTTTTTCCCACACTCTTTTTTCTATTGATTTGTTGACTGCCTTTCCCTTGGCTCTGTTTCTCCTTTCTCATTTTCATCATCAATGTAGTAGGCTTCACACATGCTTCATTAAGATCATTGGGCTTCATGGAGATAACCTTCCTTCGAAGGTGAGTGTGAAGTCCTCCCAAATACTTCGGTTAGAATATCCTCATCCTCCAAGTCCATATTAAGCAACATGGCTTGTCTTCAAAAATCCGTAGTATAGTCTTACACACTTTGACCACTACCTTGTCTAAAATACTGTCCATTTAATCATCATGGTCAGTCTTATGGCCAATAGGATAGAATTTGTCTCTAAGTCAATTCTTTAAAACCTTTCCAAGATTTCACAATAGGATGCTTCTTCTTTTCACAAGTGGTTAGATGGGTTTCCCACCAAACCATAGCATGTCCCTCCATTTTTATATGTGCAAAGGTGATCCTTTGTGCCTCAGTGACATTATGAACACTAAATTATACTTCTAATTGTTTTAACCATTTAT
Source organism: Taxus chinensis (assembly GCA_019776745.2). Lineage (NCBI taxonomy): Eukaryota > Viridiplantae > Streptophyta > Pinopsida > Cupressales > Taxaceae > Taxus > Taxus chinensis. The sequence goes on from CM034157.1 coordinate 355,128,980, forward strand.
CAAGAAACTTTGCATGTACTTTTCCTTTAGAGATTTTAATCTCAACTTTTGTTTCAACTTTAAAAGGAGTATGATCAGATTTTACCTTCTCTATTACAATTGGAGTCTCTTATTCATGTTCTTCCCCATCTTCTTCTTTTTGGCCCTTTCCTATGCCAAAATTTTTGACCTAAGTTGAACCACCGAATTCCATGGAGTCTTGCATGAAAAAAGTTATTTTTTGCAAATATGCAAGTTCTTCTTTCCTTCTAAACATCATATCCATCATGGTCTCTATCATCTCAATTCTACAGACCAAGTTCTCTTCCTCCATTTTCCCCCAAATTATCAGTTTCCACTTCTTTGTAGAAATTTATGGATCACAAGGTAAAGCCTCTTCATCTTTAGATCTCGTCACTACCATACAAATCCAATAAATAATACCAAAGTCCTGGATACTTGTTAGATCTTATGCCAAAATGATCTATAAACTCTTCAACTTTGGAATTATCCATAGAATCACAAATTAAAATTGTTCTACTTTCTATTAGAAAATGACATAGATAGCTAGTGAATGAATTTTTCTTATGCTTATAATCCAAAATTGCAGGAAAAGAAAGAATATAAACTCATAAACACCAAAAAAATTTATCCTTGAAACCTCCAAAGGAGGAAAAACCATTCAGGAAGGGAAATTTCTCTTTCTTCCCACTTTATTTGCCAATTCAAAACAATAAATACTGATTTTACAATAAGTATGAAAGAGAAGTAGATAATATCTCACATTTCTCCCAATTACTTGTTTGCTCTATCTCAAGACTCCTTTCTTCGACAAAACACAAATCCAACACTAAGAAATTCTTTCTCACTTGATTTCATGCTTCGATGATCTTATTCTCTTCTACAAACATTTATTTATATCCTTTCTCATGTCCTCCCATGCACTAGAGAATGGGAAAGGTCATGGAGGAGAAGAGACATAAATAACCTTTCAAATTCTAAGGATTTTCATTTCATATTTTATTTTATGTGTGAAAGATCCAGGACCATCGCCTAATACACACCGACGGTCCTAGCTTAGCCACCCTGGTTGGGTGGTAGTTTTGTAACCAACGCTCTACATATAATGGTGGTCATGTTACTAAAAAGATAGAACCTCTGTATATTTATTTTCCTTCTTTGTGCTGACTGATCTAATTAAGTAGAGTCATTTTGGATCCCTTTGGATCAATACTCAACAATCTACCACTTGGAGATCAGTTGTTGCACTGTATTGTACATCACCATCTTTGGATCTTTTTCCTTGGCCTGTTTCTTCATCTTCAATTCTCAAACTTGAAGACCAACAAAAGTGAAGTGAAGCTCTAACTTCTCCTTTACCAACTACTTTGTTAGCATATCTACAAAGTTCTCATCTATATGGATTTTCTCTAACTTCAATTTCCTATCCTCTAACACCTATTGTATGAAGTGATACCTCAATTGAATGTGTTTCATTCTTAAATGAAATGTTGAGTTCTTTTCCAGATGGATCACGCTCTGAATATCACTGTATAATCTACAATCCTTTTTCTCCTTACCCAACTATTCCATGAACCTACTAATCCATATCATATCCTTGCTAGCTTCTATAGTTGCAATATACTCTACCTCTACAGTAGAAAAATCCAAAACCTTATACAATCTTGAAATCTAGGTAACTATCATTCCACCTACTGTGAAAACATATCCACTGGTGTTCCTCCTGTCATCCAAATCTCTAGCCATATATAAATCAACATAGCTACGTAAAGAAGTATGTGACCCTCCATATTATAAATCCGTGCCAAATATCCCTCTCAAATACCTAAGAATCCATTTGACCACTTTTCAATGTTCTTAACCTAGATTAGCCATAAACCTCCTCACAACTCTCACTGCATGTGCAATGTCTGTTCTAGTAAAAATGATGACATACATAAGACTTCCTACTGCCAAAGTATAAGGAACACATGCCATGTACTCAACCTCTTCATGTGATGAAGGAAATTTATCTTTTCTCAATTTGAAGTGTCTAGCCCGGGGTTCATTTTAAGATACCTATGCGAAATCGGAGATGGAAAATACCCGTCGAATATCCCCGGAACCACTTTCGCTGGAAAGGTGAATTTTTTGGGGTTTGTGTGCAAAGTTTTCACCTGAAAGAATATTTAATTTTCAAGTCATGTGATAGAAAGGTTTTAGATGCACGATAAATTTTTTTATGTTATACGACAACAAATCTCCTATCGCCCGTCTCTAACCTATGCCCTCCTTTCGTGCATCAACAACACAGGATTTTCACGGGTCAAAAACCTCATGTCATGCATCAGCAACCTCCTATTAGGCATCTACATCCTCCTACCTCCTATCATGCATCAACAAAATGCCCTTGTCACACATCAATAGACTTTCCTTGTCACTTTTTAGTATAATTTTCTTGTCAGGCATTTGAGAATAATACTTGTCACCCAACTACAAATCTAATGAATATCTATAATACTATACTTTATGTACTAGCCTTTATTGCTTCAAAAGTTTACTATACTTGATAATAAATATTCCCCCAAGTGGTATGAGTGAGCTAGTAGTGTTTTACTTGACAAATAATCTAGGATTATATGGGGGATATTTTCAATGGTAGGTGAAGCCGACCCCTAAAAAAATTAAACTGTAGTTTTTAGGTGAACAAGTGACTTACCCGCACCAGAAAATTCACCTTTTAAATTTTTTCTAAAATGGAATATTTGACATATTACAAATATTCACCACTTAAAAAAACCCTAGTCCAACCATAGGTGTACTAATGGGTTTTGAGTCTTGCATGTTAAACCTTTCCAATACCTTATTGATATAAGCCTCTTAAGACAAATCGGTCAACTTGGAGAGAGTTTTTTCTGTCTCAGTGAATTTGCATGCCAAGGATTTTATTTGCAGGTCCCAAATCCTTCATTGCAAATGTGTGAGCTAGTGTTTCTTTATTTTTACCAATGTCCTTCATACTAGATCCTGTAATCATTATATCATCCATGATGCAGCCTAGAATTCTCAATTAACACCTAGTCACGCTAGCACATCACTAAGCACAGGTTGAGCACTCACCCAAAGTGCGCCAAGGTACCAGTTCCCTCTTTAGGGTTGTTGTAGTAGGATGGTAGCATGGTGAAATGATAAAGACATCTATTTATAAAGTAATCCATCATTACATAGTATACCTGAACCAGATCTATAAAAGCATGCATTTAAGTATAATCATCAAGAAATCAATAGCATGCAATGATAACACATAGAAGACACTTTGGTTCAAACCAATATTCTTCATATAGTAAACATGACAATAATACACAGAAGCTTGATACAATAATAGTCATGCGCACATGGATCTGTTACAATTATCTAGTCTCATGCACTTCATGAATCTCTCTACCCTTCAACACCACACACATCTATCAACTAGGTGATTCATCTAATATATATAGGGTGGGGAACTTTCCCTTCACCGCTAACTATGCCAAAAATAGGTCACACGCTAATAATAGCCATGTGCCATTTACAATTATAGCCATACATGCAAGTATTTTATCTATAGATCACTTACAGTTAACTAGAGTGATGAATCTATTCTTGGATTACTTCCATGCAAGAGTGCTTCGATATGATCCTTGAAATATAGACAAAGCATGGCACACAAGTCTCAGCATCGCTTTGTGTGTTCCACATGCCAGCCTCTAAAAATAGACTTGATCTATGAAATCGGCTAAGTCCCTGAAAGTTTGTCTTTGCACCTCTGCGTGACGCCTTCCTATTCCTTCACGCCTTTGATCCCATCCTATGTTTTCTCATGTGGACTATGTGTGTGAGTTCTGCTAAGTGTTTTATCTGACCAACATTACCCCACACTAATCTCATTATCACCCCCGATAATGGTGATGTCCACAACTGAGTAAAGAATGGTTGAAATACAGAATGTTGAATGAATCTTTACACAAAGAATAGAAAAGAATTTAAAGAATCAAAGAATTATTCAGGCCTCAAGCTCCTCTGTTTCTTTCTGAAGTATCATCTCTGGATACTCCTCCTTTATGTCTGCTTCTAAGTTCTCCCACTCCATTAATGCCTTTCCTGCTTTCTCTGGAACATCCACAATGATAGATTCCAGCTCCTCCTGAGTTACTTCTTCCTTGCTCATTCTAGATTACAAGCATTATGCTTGACATAGATGTATGCATCCCTTCCAGCACATCCATCTTCTGAGAAATGATCTTTCTGAGTTCATCTAACCTCTCTTTATGCGGTGCCTGTGCCGCAGCCAATGCCTCGCACTTCTACTTTACCATAGTTAGTCATTCAATGTGGCCTAGTGTGTCATCCTTCATGGCCTTTTGCACCTCATTGTCTTTTGTCAGTGTTTTTACCCTTATTAGCACAGATGGAGCCATGCATATCATTACGGCATGATCGGCTTTCTTCAGCTCCTCTTGGAGTACTTGTAGTAGGCCCTCATATGTAGCAATCTTCCTTACTACCGCAACTTGTGCTTTTTCTGCCTCTTTCTGCTAGGTCCTTGGACTGTTTTGGCATACGCACCTTTTCATCCTCCAATACTAATTTTATCATTGTCTTTATGTAGTGCATCACAGAAGGAAATTCTTTAGGTACTTATGATTCCAAATGTGGGCGTACCTTTAGGACATCATCTCTAATTTCCTCCTGCCATACTAACAAAAGTGTCATATTTCCTTTTGATTCTTAGATCTCTATCCTGTACTAAACACACTATTTCCACATTCTTCACCTTTAGATCCCCTGTAAGCACTTTAATTGTAGTAGATTTGTCAATGTTCCTTCTAACTACCTCAACAGATACTTTTACCAATGCATTACTTACCTACTCATCTATCATAACAGTTGGTTTAATTGTCATGTGTCAGGCTTCTGGTGTCTTTTTCAATCACCTAGATGCACATGATTCTTCATAGACATCAAAATCTGGTTCATCCATATGTGTATGCATCAACCATGAAATTTTTTTTGTGTTCACAATGTTGCTTTGTTCTTCATCCATAAGTGCCCATCCAAATAAATATTTTTACACGATGGTGCTCTAGAACTGAGCATGAACAATCTTATCCTGGTCCTCTGCATAACCCATAGTATACACCCTTATGTCCTCACTTTTCTAATGGGACCTTGGCCCTTTTCAAATGGCAGCATCAAGATTAGGAATACTAGTTATGCCCTCATCCCTACCTTGTGTAGCTTCTGATTGCTCCCTTTCTTCCTCTCTACTCAGTTTTTCCTCCTCATTCTGAGGCTCCTCTTCTACCCTATGATGGATTGGAGATGGAAGTGCTTTCTCCTAAGACTCTCCTGCTTCTTCATCTAGCTTGAGCTTTCTTCTTTTCTTCTTCTCCTCAGGTTCCTCTATCGGTGAGAGTCACGAGTGACTTCCTTGTTGTCTGTTGGGCTTCCCCTTGTGACCTTGTGCGCTTGAACACCTTTCTGAACCGTTGGTTGCCCTGCGCTACCTTAGTATTTTCTTCTCCTTGTGAAGTCATCGTGCGCTCCTCCTCCTATCCACCAGATGGTTGCTTCCTCCTACACACCAAACCACCACTATCCTTATGCTCTTTTTCCTCTTCCTCATCACCCTACATGGGTTTAAAAGGCCTAGGTGCCGGGATGTTTTCCATAGTGTGCTTCCCCTTTGGTGGCCCTGGGAGTGTGAACTCATTCTTTACATACTTATTATTCTCCATCTTTGGTTTAAGTTGGAGATATATGAGCGTGACCTTGATATCCCCAATAGAAAATGTTTCTGGTTTGATATTCAAAATCTCTGAGATAATATTCTCATTATAAGCATTCTTCCCCTGGATATCCATACTTCTTTCGCAAGGTGTGGTATTCACAATCCACCTTGTCTGCATTAAACACTAACCTCCTTGTATCAATAAATTGATGAACCGAAGCCTAGAAATATCACGATGTGAATGCGTATGGTAGTTTACACCAGGGGCTCACAATCCATCCACCATTGGAAAACACACAATGCAAAAATGCTGGTAAACAGAAAACTGAGCCTGCTTCCCCATTACTGAGGGTAACTCCTTTGGTATGTGCCACTCTTCTTCAAAATCTGTGTGGAGCCTGTCATACCACATCTCCTCTCTCTCCTTTACCTCATCCATCATAGACCCCTTGTATAGATACTTGCTGAATCTTTCAGCTGGAGACTTGTTATTCATGGGGTATTCCCATATATTTTCTTTCGGGCCATCCGGTACTCCAAACTCCATGAATACTAAAGAAATTAAGAAGAAACCAAAACTTATCTTACTTGTCCTGTGCATGCTTCCTCTACTATTTGTTCTACAATGAAGCCAAACAATGTTGTAAATAACCCCTTCTAACATGCGCTTTGCCACATGAAGCCACAATGAGTTTACTTATGACCAATGATCTTGGTCATTCAATTTCATAACCAGGTGTTCTGCTGCTTTTACTACCAGAAAATCGTGTAATTTATCAATGTCCATTCCACACGGTCCTTTCTAGTATCCCAATGCTTTGTGTGTTTTTAAATGGCAACCTTGTTAGTTAGGTCAGTTTTAATGTCCTCACCCATCTCCTTCAAGCTTGTTACTATGGCAATTAACATGGGTGTTAGTCTTACCCTTCATCCTATAAAATAGAAGAAGTCCTCATGGACTCAGCTCATCAACCACCTGTATAATGGTGTATATTTCCCAAAGTATGGGAGCTCATATGTTTGGTAAACACCAATCCTTTTCAATAACTTCTCCCCTACATCATCATATATCGGCATCCCATCACATGTTTGCCTGTACATTTGGGAGTTAAGTGAATCATCAAACTTCTTCTGATTTTCCTTGGTTCGATGGTTATACTCGATTATTTTGCTTTGTCGTATGTGGGAATCCCATTCCTGGCCCATAATTACTTCTTCAGGATACTGCATCTCTGAAAAAATTGCTCTCAGGAGTCATCTCTTCCTCCTATTCCACTACTACCTTCTTCTTTCCTTTTACTGTTGCTGCTTCCTTCTTTAGAGCCATTATTCCCTTTGTGTTGTGTTTCTACACCTTCTTCTGTAATTCTTAAATGGTTTACTTCAAACCCTACCCAATTCAATCGTGCCCTAGATTGTAATCATGAAATCACATGCCCTAGCTTTTCTCTGTCAATCTGCTTCATTCAAACCCTTCTCCTATGGGGATACAATCTTCTCCAATACACAGATCTACCTTTCACGCTTGGTTTTTCCCTCTTCACACCTTGAATCACTTACTCAACTCTTCACACTTAGCTCTTCGTTGAATTCTCATAGTTGCAAGGGTATAAATGAATTCACATCCTGTCCTTATATAGATTTTTAAATTTTTTTTAATGCATTAATTACTCCTCCACCTACCAAATATTTCTCATTTATTGCTCAATTTTGTCATTTCCGCTTAGTACATCTTCGCACCACCACTATAACCTTCTAGCACACCTTCCTACCTTCTAGTCATAGACTTTTCTTCAGCACATGCTCTAGCGCCCGAGTACCTCATCACTGCACCTTTTCTTGGTAGTTATCATGGCTGCCGCTTAGCTCACGTTATATTTTTCCTTCATTCATCTCCATCCTTGGTTACTTTTGAGAAGCAATCCTTTGTAATTCACCTTTAGTAGCTTACTTCCTCAACATCCGCAACATTATACCTTCCAATCTTCACAACATTATACCTAGGAGTCCCCAAAAATCCTACCCCATACTAAAAGTATGTGCAGTCCTCTACGCATCAACATGCTTCATATTGTAGTTAACTTCATGCACGCAAGCATGCTTATTACACAAAAATAGGAACTAAATTGACAAAGCATAGCGACGATGAAAGAAACACATTAAGGAAATGCAAAAAAAGGAAACCTAATCTATCTGGCAACACTACCTTATTACAAACACCAAGAAGATTATTTATAGTAGAGCTTCAACCTACTCCTGTTAAAGTAACCAGGCAGCCATGTTTCCACAATTGCTTCTAACTGGCAAGCATCTGATTCAAGTATGTGAGTTATAACATACGGCCCCAACCAATGCACCTTGAGCTTCCCTGGATGGCACAAAAATTAGAGTCATACAGTAGTACCATTTTTCTGACCACAAGTTTCTTATCCCAAATATGCCTATCATGCCATGCTTTCTGGCACGCTTTCTCCTATTTCTGACTCCAACATGCTATGGCCCAGCACTCATCTAATTGAACCATGTTCTCAATCTGTTCTTCCACAGCTTGCTCATCATCGAGACCTCCAACATGCACAATGCACAACGAAGGTAACATTTATTCTATAGGAAGGATAGCTTCTGCGCTAAACACCAATTGAAAAGATTTGTCTTTGTTCAACATCTTATATGTTGTTTGGTAGGCCCAAAGAATATTAGATACTTTTTCATCCCAATCCTTTCATCCCACATCACAAATCTTGGTCAATGTGCAGCTCAAAATCTTGTTGAAAGCCTTGGTAGTTCCATTTTCCTGAGGGTGATAGGGTTGTAGTCTTGTGGTGGGAAACCATAAACTCATCTAACAGAAGTCAGATTGTCTCATTTAGAAAATGGGTGCCCCTATCACTGGTTAAACTTAAAGGAAAACCATACCTGGTAAGGACATTTTCCCATAAGAACCTTCTTGTTGTAGCCATTATACCGTACTTCGTAGGAGCAACTTCTACCCATCTCGTAAGATGATCTGTAAAAGTAATGATATAGCGTGATCCAATCCTATGCACAGTTGGTGAAATAGGCCCTACAAATTCTATCACCCATTTCTCAAAGGGTTATGTACTTGTAATTGGTCGTAAAGGAATCATCCCTCTGTCCTAGTCGACCTAGACACTGACAATGGTGAAATGCCTACAATACTCCTTACAATCCTTATACAATGTTTCCCACCACAAACCTTCCAAGTAGGATCTTCTGCCTGTAGCATCACCAGCGTAGTAGCCACCTGCAATACCACCATGGGATTCCTCCATTATATCCTTTCATTCATGCTCTAATAAATATTGGCATAACACCTCATCTCTTCCTATCTTGTATAAATCACCAATGATTAACATGAATGGTGTTTTACGTATAGAAGTTGCTTTTTCTCCAAGGACCGCATGCCTTTTGGTGTCATCCCTATCCTCAAGAAGACAAAATGTCCTCTAATTCCATTGGCACGCATTGTAACCTATACAACTATGCATCAGGCATGGTCTCTTCTATTTTTTTTGCTTCTTCACCTGATTGAACCCTAGACAAGTGATCCAGTCCAGAATTACTTTTCCCTGGTTTTACCACAACTGTAAATTTAAACTCTTGAAATAAGAGCATCCATCTACATATGTGCCATTGTAAGATGGGTTTGGGCTTGTTCACCAAATAATTCAATGCCATATGATCTGTATAAAACACAAAAGGTGTGGCCAACAGATACTATCAAAATTTGTGCAAGGCATATATCATGGACAAGGCCTCGCGCTCTATAGTGGTATAATTCTATTTGTACAAATTGGGATTCATTCGATAAGGTCACTTCCTAACAGGGTGTGCACCTTCCTTGAGCTTTATCTTAATTTCTCTTAGTGATTTATGCATGCCTTTAAGTTCATGGTATCCTCTTGGGAATAAGTCCTCATAGTCTCTAAGTAACTCTATGATCTTTTCCACTTCTGATTCTGACCAGTAATCCCCAATTATCACCTCCTTAGGTTTAGCTTTTGTTCCTATATTTACCTTTGTTGTCTTCATAGGTTCATGATATGCATGCGCATCTACATCTGCACTGGATAACACTTCACGTGCTCCATGTGAATGATCCACTTCTAAGTGCTCAACTTCCTCATCATCAATTATGTAAACCAACTTCCCCTTGTCTTTTATAGAGAAGCACACTCAAGTAGTATGATATCATCTACTTCATCCTCAAAACACGCCCCTGTCTCTGTCTCACCAAATAATTCCTGAATAAGTTCTTCCGCTTTCCCATTGTCTCCCATGGTTAAGTGCTTGATAAATCTTAAATCCTTGTTCACTGGTGGTGTAGATGAGAAGAAGTTAAAATTTTGGATCATCCCTGCATTCAATTTTTGCCAATTGCCAGTGTCATGATGTAATTCATCATATACATACCAAGCACACATGTAACCTTATATAGTAGAATAAAACCGATGCACCCAAAGTGAGGGTGCTAATGATTCCTATCCTACTTTCCAGAGTCTCTCACACTGCTGGATATGATGCTGAGTAGGTTGATCACCATGACAAGGGAAACATTTTGTAGGTACATTACTTCTTGAAAACCTGGTTGATAAGGCGGTCCCAATCTTTCCCCATTCTAAGAGATTATCCATGTGGACCACCCACCAGGACGCTGCTGTCCCACCCAAAGTATATGACAACATATCTTGTCTTTTAAGCTGGTCACCCCAGTTTGCTTCCACGGCCTGTAATAATCCATCCAAATCTTTGGATCCAGTATATCGGGGTACTGAGTGACCTATACATCGGAAAGAGTGAAAACCATTTTTCAAGCAATCACATGCTTAACTTCGTGCCCCACCAGTTCATAAGTTCCATGATCCCAAATATCACAATCCATACTGGTAGTATCACTGATTGACTGAGAATCTTCCCAATGAAGGATTCCTTCCTTAGATGGCTCATTGACCTCTGGGTCTCGAATAGCACGTATATAAATTTTGTTCAAGTCCTCTTCACTCAAAGGTTCCACATATGGTATGGATTTCCCATCATTCAATGGTATTATGACCCTTTCCTCCTTATTCTCGAAGTTGATATACCCCTTGTTAAACCTCAAATCAATCATTGTTTGCATAACACCAAGAGTTCCCAAGAAAATCTGGGAAGCTATCTGCTTCCACAAGTGCTAACACTTCGAAGTCTCCTGTGAACTTGGCCCCTTGTATAGTGATAGATGCATCCTTCAAAACTCCTATGGGAGTAGTTTTTTGTTTTATTTGCCATGAACAATACATTAGATGATGGCTGCATAATGGGGTATCCCCATTTGTACCCATGCATCCAATGTAAGTACATTCACTTCCGCACTTATGTCAATCAAAATATTGCTCAACAACCACACATCCACAACAACATTCAAAGTGATCTCCTTGTCATAGTCAATGCTATCGGGGGGAAAATTCACATGAATTATTTGTCTTCTAGTCTCAGTTCCCATGCGCAGAGCATTCCCCTTCAACCCATTTCATAATAAAGGGATAATATTCTCCTTGGTGTAACGTTCTACATACCTCTTTGATGTTGTCAATATCAGACAGGGCCTTTTTCTATATCTTTATGCTCTAATTTCTGAAACTGCTCTTTCAAACCCTGTATTTCACCTTGAAGGCTCCTAAGGACCTCCATAGTTTCCTAATAGAATTCTTTCTGATGAGCTGGATCTAGATACCTAGCATGCAAAACATCCTCCCTAGTGATTGTCAACTTTTGTTGTAAGACCTCTCTCATGCATGCTACCTCAGCTCGTGTGGTTATCTTGACTATTACTGCCTCAGGTTCTAGTGTTAACTTGGGCATCCAATGATTCTCTATTACGCGTTGGATTCTAACCATCCTTGCACATTTTTTTTCTTACTTGTGCTGCTTATTGAGATGCTCATACAAGTCTGACCACTCTTCATAACTATGCCCCCTTCCACAAAATGAACATGAAATATTCTATAGGAATTCATGCCTATAATGGTCAGGTGAGCCACATGTATAGCAAGTTCCTCAAGGGAATTCACCTCTTCCCCCACCTCAGCCTCATCCTCCATATCTACCTCGATATCCTCATCCTCTTTCACGAACCCCTTTAAATCTTTCATCATTCATGTCATAGCACGTTTGATTATAATCCCTATCCTGATGCTCATTCTTTCCTTTAGAACTATCAGCCACACTCGCCTATCGCACCCCAATATCAATGGAATCATGGATCTAGCCAATCATTCTATAATCTTCTGTATCATGGGTCATGGACCTATAAATATTACAAAAATAGGATACATTCTTCCTTATTACACATTGTAGTAGGGGCCAGTGACTAGCATCATGATTCAAATGGAAAATCTCATAATCTAACAGCAGTGAACGTACAGATCTGTGAGGGAAACTATCCTTGGTGTGGCCTTCCACTTCACAATCTGTACACCAAATTCTTGAGTGCATTTCATGAGCTGAGTTTGCTGATAATTTCTATAACTATTTTTCCATAGCTGTTATCTGAGCCTCCAAGAATGGACTAACTCTAGTGTCAATACTCCTAACTACCTCAACGCATAGGGATGCCTCCAGTGCTTCGCATGGGATGGTATAAGTTTTATGCAATAGTTCTCTTTGAAATGGAGTAATCAATCCCCCAAAAAACCATTGTGCATGCTAACTTGCATGAATGTCATAGGAATGTTTGGCTAGAAGTGTTTTAAAATGGGCATCATACTCACATACACTTTCAGTAGTGCCTTGCTTTATATCCTTAAGTACACTTATACTCTTTTGCTCAAACTCTGGGATATGGAAATCTTTTAAGAAAACATCTTTCAATGATGCATAATCAATAAAAGTTTGATTGGGATCAAACTTCCTATACCAACTGTGCGAGCGCACCTATAACGTAGTAGTAAATTGACTTTCCTTGTGCTCAGAAGCTGTGATACCTTTCACGTGCCACAATATTTCACACATATGAATGTGTTCAACAGCATCCTCAATACCTCTGTACTCTGAGAGATGAAGAGACATCTCCATATAAATGTTCTGGGGTTGTTGCGGGCCCTGACCACCTGACCCAGAACCTCCTTGGTTTCCTCTTCCTCTAAAACCACCCAAACCACCAGAACTAGAACTACCCATACCTCTCGATCCTCCTCTTGAATTTGGAATAAGGCCCGTAGATGCACTCCCCTACGTCCCAACAGTGGTACTATACTGGACCCCTACAGTCTATGAAGTAGTCCCAATTCCAGAGGTGAATCCCACACTCGGTGCGCTCATATTCATGTGCAGATGATGAGCCTGAAAAAGTACCCACAAAGAATAACAAAGTTTTCTGTGTTGTCATTAATGTAATTGCTATCTGACTTATTTCTTCTCTTTCACTTCCTAAATGAAAACTTTGTTTACCTGATGGACTAGATACTGGAAAACCAAGCATAAGGGCTAGGTCAGTAGGTTGGCTTAGATGTGCGCCTGCGGTCCAGGTCATATCTACTGGGCACGCTTCCATGTGAGGCCAAAGAGGGTTCTTTGTCATGCTTTCCTAGATGGGGGAGTTCCTGATGCTCTAGCTCTTCTTCCTCCCCATGAGCCTCAAATCCTTCACGAGCCATATCTCTCCACAACGCCATCCATTCTGCAATTTCTTGTTTCTTGCATAATTCCCTCTCACGCGCCTCATCATACTTCAGCCGCCTCTCTTCCCTCTTTCGTGCTACCGCTAGGTCTACTATCTTTCACCAATCATGTTCCTACCCCCACACGTGGATATTTTTAGCTTTCCATGGGTTTATCTTCCAAGTTAAATGTTACCATTAGTATCTTGATTACCATTGGAATACCTTGCAAATACGTCCCTCTAGGATACCGTAGGAACTGGAACTCAGCTACCTCTGGGCATGAATAAGTCAAAATTGAATACTCCAGAATATAGCTATTTAGAACACCGTGAAACCAGTATCTACCACGTGATTCTAGATCAATTCAGCATCATATAGTGTTTGAAATTCCTCCTGTGTCCAAAAAATTAGTGTACAATACCTTCAATTCCGCTTAGACGCGAAAACAATCAACCACTCGTATAATTCTATGAGAAAGATAGCAAAGAAGCTTTTGTACAAACTGTCATACAAATTCTACTCTACCCAAGTGCGTATGTTAAATCCGGATCCAGTGCTAAAAATTCATGCGTATTCTTCCTCCAGATCATGAATCCACTATTCAACACTTGCCAAAGTTAGCTTGTATGTCTTCATCACAAACAATCCTAAAAACATCTGAAAAAGATGTCCCGGCAATGGAACCAATGATGCAGCCTAGAATTCTCAGTTAACACCTAGTCACGTTGGCACATCACTCAACACAGGCTGAGCGCTCACTCGAAGCACGCTAAGGTACTAAGTCCCTCTTTAGGGTTATTGTAATAGGATGGTAACATTGTGAAATGATAAAGACATATTTAGAAACTAATCCATCATTACACAGTTATACCGAATCATATCTATAAAAGCATGCATTTACGCATAAATCATCAAGAAATCAATGGTATGTAATGATAACACATAGAAGACACTTTGGTTTAGACAATATTCTTCATATAGTTAAACATGAAAATAAAATAGAAGCTTGATACAATAATAGTCATGCACACATGGATCTGTTACAATTATCAGTCTCATGCACTTCATGAATCTCTAACCCTTCAACACCACTGTCTATCAACTAGGTGATTCATCTAATATATATAGGGTGGGGAACTTTCCCTTCACTACTAACTATGCCAAAAATAGGTTGCACGCTAATAATAGCCATGTGTCGTTTACAATTATAGCCATACATGCAAGTATGCTATCTATAGATCACTTACAGTTAACTAGAGTGATGAATCTATTCTTGAATTACTTTCATGCAAGAGTGCCTCGATATGACCCTAAAAATATAGAAAAAGCATGGTGTGTAAGTATCAGCATCACTTTGTGTGTTCCACACACCAACCTTATAAAATAGACTTGATCTACGAAATCAGCTAAGTCCCGAAAGTTTTACTTTGTACCTTTGTGCACGATGTATCCCTATTCCTTTGCGCCTTAATCCCATCCTATTTTTCCCTGTAGACTCTGTGTGTGAGTTCTGCTAAGTGTTTTATCTAAAATAAACACAATGGTCAGATTCACATCTCATATAACCATGCTCATGCATAAAACTATCAAACCTCAAATACCATTGCCTTGGAGCTTTATTGAGCCCATACAAGCTCTTTTTCAAGTTTCACATAGGTTTCTCCTTACCCTTGACTTCATACCCAAGTGGCTGCTGCATATAAATCTCTTCCTCCAAATCACCATGAAGGAAATATGTCTTAACAACAAGCTATTCTAAATGCAAATATTCTATTGCAACCAAACTTCAATAGTATGAATAGAAGTCATCTTAACTACGTGAGAAAAATATCTCATCAAAGTTAATACCTACTTTCTATGTAAATCCCTTTACCACAAGCCTTGCCTTGTACCTTTTCATTCTACCCTCTTCTTCCTTGATTCTATAAACCCACTTGTTCTGTAGTGTGTTTTATTACATGTTGTAAACTTGACCAAATCCCATGTCTAATTGTGTTTTAGGGATTCTATCTCCTCATCCATGCCATATTCCAACTGCTCATGGGTATCTACATGCATTGGTTCTTCAAAGATTTCTAGTTCACCACTATCAGTCAATAATAAATAAGAAAAGGAAGGTGAAAATATCTCTGGAGGTCTAATTACCCATTGTGACCTTCTTACTGATATTTGGAGTGTTGGGGTTCAAGGCTGTGTTGTTGCATATTTCTCAATCTCTATCAGTGACCAACACCAGTCACCTATAAGTGACTATGGTTCCTCTACCTTCCAACCAACTGTGGTTGCCTTACCGATAACTATTCGAGAAGTACCGACGCTGGTTTCACTGGTTGTTCTGTTTTGAACTTGATCCTGTTTGTCGATGTCAGTTATCCTAACCAACATCGGTTACTGTAAAACCAACATCGGTGCCTGTGGATGTCTATTTTAGGTCTAAAAGTTGATTTTCCTTCAAAATATTCCCAACCTATTCATGTTTAGGCACCAAAACCTAATCCATGGACATTCTTTTTTCATTCCAATCAACGTCATGACTCCTAACAATATTAGAATCTTCTAAATCCCAAAATTGATATCCAAAATCACCAAATCCATAACCAATGAAAGTACATCTCATGGATTTAGCATCTAACTTATTCCTATTTTCTCTATCAACATGCACAAAAGCTTATGAGCCAAAAAATTCTAAGAAAATAAAAATCTACCTCTTTTCGAGACAAAGCTTTATCTGGTATTCCATCATCTAGTGTTGTTGAAGGCCCATGGTTGATTAAGTAATTGTTGTATTACTTCTACCCAAAACTTCAAAGCCAAGTCAACATGTATCCTTATGTTTCTAGCAGTTCCATGATTATTTTGTTCATTCTTTTTGCAACTCTCATTCTCCTGTGGAGTTCTAGGAACCATTCTTTCTCTTCGTATTCCATTCTATGAACAATAATCATTGAACACATTGCTCCAATACTCACCACCATTGTCAAGATCTAAGGCACTTTAATTTTAAATTTGTTTCATTTTCTAAAAGGGCTTTCCACCTTTTAAAAGTTTCAAAAACATCAGATTTATGCTTAATACAATAAATCCATACCTTCCTTGTGACATCATCAATGAAAGTCACATAATATTGGGATCCACCAATAGAAGCTACCTGGGCTGGTCCCCACACATATGAGTGTACAAGCTCTAATTTCTTCTCCTTCTTTGTTGACCCAACCTTGAGAAATCTCACTCTCTTCTACTTTCCAAATATGCAATGCTCACAAAATTCAAGATCTAATTGTTTCAAATCTGATAACTTACCCTTATCCTTTAAGATTTGCATTCCTTTTTCACTCATATGGCCTAGTTGATTATGCCACATTGTTGCTTCTGAATCTATAGTAGATAGCATAGAAAAGGAATCAGTAACACAGGTAGATAAATATAAAGTTCCTACCTTCTTACCTCTAACCACAACAATAGATCCTTTGTAACCTTCCAAGAATTAGCTGTGAATGTAACCATGCATGCAGATTCACCTAGTTGCCCTACAGATATTAGATTTCTCTTGAGGCTTGGCACATGCCTCACATCTTTCAATACCCATGGATTTCCATTCTTTAACTTTAGATAAGAATCACCTTTACCATTAATATTGTATGGTTCATCATCTCCTAAATAAAATTTTCCAAAATCACCCTGAACATAATTTTTGAAATAACCCTTATTAGGGTTGCATGGAAAGAAGCTTAAGAATCTAAAACCCAAGATTCTAATTTATTATCCAAGGAGAAAATAAGGGCATATTACTTTACCTCACTTGTAATGTTTTCCTCGACCGTTTTCTTTACCTTTATCTGATGCATTCTCTTTTTTTTTCTTGGACCAATACTCTTCTTTACATGTCCTCTCTTTCCACAATTATGACAAAGTAAATCTCTGTACCTGGATCTAGATCTGTCATGTCTTGAATTTGATCTCCCATTCCTTTTTCTTTTGGATCTCCCCTTAGATCTTCCCCTTCTTTCCACATTTAAAGAATTTCCAGATGATTCTTCTCTCTGATACTTTTCTATGAATTTCCTCATTAAGGATTACACTAACCACATCATCAAATTTCAAAATACCTTTAGAAGCAGATATTGTATTACTAACAACCATTACCAAGATATCCCAACTATCTGGAAAAGAACATAAGAATAAAAGTGCTTTCACTTCATCATCAAACAAAATTTCTACCAATTTTAATTGATTTACAATAGACTAGAAATAATTCAAATGATTAGATACAGATCCACCTTCTTGCATCTTAGAATTAAAAGTTTTTTCATCAAATAAACCTTATTTGAAGCACTAGGAGTTTCATACAAATTAGCTAAATATTTCATCAACTCTATCGTGGTTTTTACATGTGTAAAATTTGAAGCCATTGATGCTGCCAAGCTCAATCTTATAGATCTCAAAGCCTTTTTTGTCAAGAACCTTCCATTCTTCATCATTCATCTGTTTGGTTGTCCATGCTCATCTAATGGTAAGTATAGATCTTTTTGGTCCAAATAATCCTCCATCTGCATCTTCCATAGTTGATAATTATGACCGTCAAATTTCTCTACTCATGTATTTACTATCTTCATGCCATTTCTGTGCTCCCACTCAATCAGAAAACCCTCTGTGAGTAAATAGGACTGTCAACACAAAAAACCTCCAAACAAAGATCTGATACCATTTGTTGGGGTTAAACCATATAACAATTTTACACAGATCTATAATCAGATAAAGCATACAAGCAATGAATATGGATATAACCAGAAGATTAAATAAAACAAGAGAAAAGATAACACCAGATTTAACGTGGTTCACCCAGTGTGGGATACGCCCACCAAGAAAATGCTAATATTATTATTTAGTGCTTTGACAAGGAAATAAAATGAAGATCTACAATCTTCCAACACCTCATGGGATGTTCAACATTTTTCCCTCACTCAGCTACTCTTTCTTTCTCACCAAGAAAACTAACATGCAAAATTAATTGCTATTTTCTTCTCTCATACCCTCATACAATGCTTATACATGTAAATATATCTATTAGGGCAACTAGTTCTATGCAATTAGAATCAATAAATTATCTTTAAAGAAAGATATTTATTCTAATTATTGTTTAAAAAACAAATCACATTCACATAGGTGAACGATGTCAGTTCTTTCTTGACCAATGTTGGTTCACTTCTTAACCAATGTCGGTTACCTCCTGACCGATATCGGTTTCCCCCTGACTGATGTCAGTCACTATCAAAACTAGTAACCTGTAAAATCAATATTATTGTGACAATAATTTACCTCCACAATCAAGATCTTCCTTTCTCACTCTTTTATGTATTTTTTATCTTTTGGTCATCTTTTACACTTTTGGATCGGCCTTCTAGTTGTCAATTACAGAAGTAAAACAAGGGAATCATATATATACATAGTTATAGCTCTCAAATAAGGGGCCAAGAACTAGTATTACCTACTATCACCTAAGCTTACATCCAAAGGCAAAAAATAACTTCAAAAACGTCCATCTAGGGCACATCCACGTAAGGTACAAGGGATGCATCACTGCTTGCATAAATAACATAGGAGGGGAAGTTCATTTTATTCCATCTCACACATTATTTAAATTTTTTATATTCTAAATCTATCCCACTATCATTTTGTAACTTGCACAAGGGCATCCTAGGGAATCATTACACACACTTTTAGACAAAACTACATAGAGTCTGAAATGTAGTACAATACTTGGTACTAATTTTTCTCTTCGAGTGACCATTGGGGTTAGTCCAAATCCCCATTATTCTTCTTTATTAGGTTTGATGTGGTTTGTGGGTATGTACAGTTAGGTATCTATTTTTTAGGTTATAAGTATAAATAACGACATTGGAACAAATATGGAGTAACAAATAGAGATCAATTAATGAAGCTCCTCCTACATAGAAAAGATCATAACCTAAGAATTTGGGGGGAAATAGAGCCCATATCTATTCATTAGCACCCAGACGCTCGTATCCTCATATGGGCACATATTTCATGCTACATTTCCGAGTCTTAGAACCTTGAATGAACCTTAAAACTTCTGGTATGTTCTTGGAATTCACTTGTCTAGATAATCTCCAAATTGTGTGAAATCAACTAAGTGGACCTTCTCTCTCTTGCTTAGGGTTTCATATTATTACATATTTTTTCTTTTCCATTTATTATATTTTATCGCTTGTAATTAATATACTATAGTAGTTACTATGAAATTAGAATTAATTGTTATATTAAATCAGCATCCCAAATTTCCTTAGATGATTTTTCTAGGTCTACATGATGAAGTTAAAATTCAAAGAGTTGGTAGAAAGGAAAATAATATATTTTTCTCTATCATATTTTATTTTTCAATCTAACAATTTCGATGGCATTAGTAGGTGTTATCTCTTTCCCATTTACAATGCCCCCAAAAAATTATTTATAAGTTATATTTATATTGTCACTCTCCATGTATGAAAATTTAGATCATAATATTTTTCTATGGTAATTTCCATTTTTAATAAAATAAAATAAATACAACTATGCATTTTCTAAGTTGGTGGAAGAGTAAACAAAGAATAAGCATGTGTTAAGCTATACTCACAGCACCCCTGGATGCAGATCAGGCTTCTAGGTTGATCACTCTAGCATCCAGTGTGATTGCACAACATGGAAACCTCTCTCCAAGTGGGACTTGTGAAACTGAGAGAGGAATCTCCAGATTAGAGGCTGGTTCCTCAAACTCCTCTGATTTAGATCTAATGCTTGCACAACTACAGAGGTTCAGATCCTAATCCTACTCTAACTTGCAAGGAGACAGGGGTAGAAGTGCAAGAAATTGAAACTAACTAAAGATGGTGATGCACCAAAAGGAGTGGTGAAACATATTTGTCATGCAAATAGACACAGACCAAAGTTCACAACATAAAACATACACAGACTGATAAGGTATAATTTAGGATCTGAAATGAAGCAAATAATACAAACAGAGGACTGAAACCCATTCACAGAGCTTGCATTATCATTTCAGTGTCAAAAACACGCATTACACCCTCAAAGAGGTAAAAGAAAACTGTTACAATCTTTGGAGAGGTCTGATCCTTGCATCAATCACTTGCTGGAGGTGAAAGAAGAAGTCTGCTATGCCCAAAAAATGTTCCCCCCTTTTAGAAATGAGCCAAATCTGGCTTTTATAGTGCATGGGTCGAGCCTAGGAGACAGAAGTGTACAAAAAACGTGAGAGCCCATCCTTCTTGACTGTAGGTGTATTAAAATAGCATGGGGGACCTTACAAACCCATACCCTATCATTTTGACCGAATTACAGGAGAATGCGACCCATTCTGCATTAAATCTGGTCGCTGAAATGTCACTTCTGGCCATGAACACGCGTCAGAGCTGTTTCTCAATTTTCTCTCTCTAGACTACACCAAAATTCAAGATTAACCCTAGAATCATGTAGAGAATTTCATAAGCTTTCTGTTGATATAAAGAACGTGCAAATCCGAGCTCTGGATCAAAAGATATGGAGATCTGAAGATTTAGGGCACAAAACAGGTGAAACGGATTTTTAAATTTCTTCCCGCGCTCTGCCACCTGGATGACACGTGGCATGCATTGATTGGTCATCAGGGGCGTGGGGCAGACCTTTACTTTTAGCTTTTGGGTGAACTTCTTGCCAAATTCTCTAACTCCTTCCCGAGCTCCGCATTCCTTGCTCCATAGGACACGTGTCCTCTTTTGATTGGCTCGGGCTGACCCCTCAAACCTCGCCCTTTGATTTTGGACTTTTCTCCTTGTGACACGTGTCATGATTTGGTTGGTCCACGGGTCTGCCGGCTCTTTCGCGTCCACCGCGTCCATTTGTCCCGGATGTCCCAGTGCTGTCTGGGACAAAAACTTCCGATCCGCCCGAAATGGGCTTCCCTGTCCCTTTTCTGCCGGTGACACGTGGCGTGATCTGATTGGCTCTTGGCTTTTTGGCTATCCGCGTCTTCCGCGTCCCTTTGTCCCACTTGTCCCAGTAAAGACTTCCCCGTCTTCCGAACGTGGCCGATTCACGTCCTTCGCGTCCTCACGGCCCAAATGTCCCCAGTAGTCGAAAGTTCCCCTTTTCGGCTTGAATCCGGCCGGTTCGCGTCCTTCGCGTCTTCTTGTCCCAAATGTCCCAGAGCAGTTAGTCGATTTTCTTCTCCTTCGGCTGAACCGGCTTTCCGCGTCCCACGCGTCCCAATGGCCTGGATGTTCCTTTGCTCTACAGACCACCTGGCGGCCTTTCGGCCGATTCGCGCCCCGATGTCCCTCATGTCCCGACTGTTGCGAGGACTAGGACTTAGCCAATTTTCATGATTTTTCCTGGCCCAAGCTTGTTTTCTGCAACTTTTTCACATTTTCTCAGAACTTGCTCTTTTCTTCTTCGGCCAGGGGAGTTAGAAAAAATCTGAGGGGACCCTAGAAACATGATTTTTTGCCCTGAATCAATCAATTTTCCTGGGGCTTGAGAATTCAATGCATGTTATCAAAATTTACTCTGGGGGGTGAATTTTGGATAACAATTGGTGACTCAGTGGGGGTACCTGCCTGCTAGGTGAAAATACTAGTAGCCTGAAGCAGTCCATTGGGCATGGGGTTATCGAACATTCAGTTTAGAATCCCAACTAACTTAGAATGTGCAAGGAGGAAGATGGAATATCACCTGATGAAAGCAAGGACTGCTAAACATCTCCATGGACAGCAAGCTGTGCCAAAGCACTTAGGGAAAACAAAACTAACCTATAGCAAAATAATGTGCACAAGCACTTGGAGGAAAGAAAATCTAATCTAATATTTACAGAGGTAGTGAACTTCCCTCTAGAAGCAACGCTTGAGATAGATTCCATTGACTGGAATCTGCAGTTCTTCACCATACAATGAGGCCAATTGGAAAGCATTGTTGTTCTTGAACTTTGTGACCATGTATGGGCCACTCCAAATGGCATCAAATTTTGAATGCCTTCCCGGTTTTGCTCTATCCACATCCCATTTTAACACTAGATCTCCAACTTGAAAAGATCTATCTTTGGCCTTCCTATCAAAGGTCTTCTTGATCAAAGCTTGATCCTTTTCCATTACTTGGGATGCCTGATTTCTGATCTCTTGCAGCTCCATCAACTCTGCATACCTCACCTCCATGGGCTCAAACTCTAGCAACTCCAGCTGCTTCATGAGTTCCAACGTTGGCAACTCAAGTGACATGGGCAAGATTGCCTCTCTTCCATAGACAAGCCTAAATGGAGAGTTACCTGTGGATCTTTTGGGAGTTATCCTATCAGCCCATAAGGCTGATTTCAGTTTGGTATGCCAAGACCTCTGATTCTCATCAAGAGTCCTCCTAATGATCCTCAACAAGTTCTTGTTTGTAGACTCGGCCTGGCCATTACCCTGAGGGTAATAGTTCGATGAAGTGCTTAGGTAAATACCGTTCTTGACAACCCACTCAGTCACCCTAGATCCAATGAATGCCAATGCATTATCAGAGATTATTGTAGCAGGTACACCGAATCTGGTTGTTATTCCCTCATAAAAGTCTAAGATGCTAGACTCATTTGCCTCTTTGAGTGCTACTGCTTCTGTCCATTTGGTGAAGTAGTCTGTGGCTGTCAAAATCCATTTGTGCCCTTGGCTTGAAATGGGATTAATGACTCCAATGAAGTCCAAACCCCATTGCATGAATGGTTGGTCAACTGAGATTGGATGCAATGGGAGGGCAGCAAGTCTCTCTTTTCCTGTGAAGAATGCACAATTCTTACACCTCTTGATCCATGCATAGCAATCACTGAAGATTTTAGGCCAATAATAACCAGCCTTCATGATTTTTAGAGCTGTCACTCTTGGTGCAAAATGGCCACCAGCTGGTCCACCATGAAACTCTTCCAACACCCTTTGAATCTGATTTGTGCTAATGCATCTCAGCAGCACTCCATTCACATATTTCTTGAACAAAACTCCATCAACAATGGCATACGGAACAGCCTGCAACTTGAAGTGTCTCCTTTGGGTCTTGTTCATCTCTGGGGGGCACAGGCCTGTACCTAGGAAGTGTATAATACCTTGGGTCCAGCAAGGAGTGGGGGAAGCATTGTATTCTTCTTGATTGCCACTTGGCTCATGGCTGTCCTGGACTGTCAAAACAGCCTCTTCTTTGTTGCATACTTCTTTTTGCTTCCCCAAAACCAGCTGCTCACACAGTCCTTTCCCTCTTACCAGCTTGGTGACCTTGATCTCAATGTCATATTCCATGACACGGGTGATCCAACCTGCCCTTTTCTCATTCAAATCCTTGTTGAGGAGGAAGTCCTTAACTCCAGCATGTGAGACCAGCAACTGGACCTTGTTGTTTGAGATTAAATGCTTGAATTTCTTCAAGCTTCTGATTACTGCAAGCACATGCTTCTCAATAAAAGAGTACCTCACCTCATAGTCATCTAGGCTCTGGCTGAAGAAGGCAACCGGCTGCTCATCATTATCTTTGTTCTGCTGTACTAGAATGGCAGAAATAGTGTCATCACCTCCAAATGCATAGAGGATGAAATCCTTGGAGAAGTCTGGGTTGATGAGAGTTGGTGCTTGAGAGATAGCTTCTTTGATTGCTTCAAAACTCTCCTTGCCTTCTGCTGTCCACTTAAAAGCCATGCTCTTCTTTAACATTTTGGTGATGGGCTTGACAAGGGCTGCAAAATCTGGGACAAACCTGCGGACAAAATTGATCCTTCCCAAGAAGCTTTGAAGAGCCTTCTTGTGACTTGGCAATGGTAGTGCTCTTATGGCTTCAACCCTCTCTGGATCAATTGCCAGTCCCTCTTTCGAGACAATATGGCCTAGAAGTTTCCCCTCATGAGCCAGGAATATGCATTTTTTGGGATTCAATGATACCCCAAATCTTCTACACCTCTGAAATACCTGCCTCAGATGAAAAAGGTGATCCACTGCATTTTTGGAGAATACAGTGATGTCATCAAGATATATCAAAACTATTTTATTGATCAACCCCTTGAATGCCATATCCATTGCCCTTTGGAAAGTGGCTCCAGCATTTGATAGGCCAAATGGCATCTTCTTGTAGGCATATGTTCCCCATTTGGTTGTGAAGGCTGTCTTGAACTGATCTTCCTCCCTCACCATAATCTGATTGTAGCCTGAGTAGCCATCAAGTAGTGAAAACCTTTCTGAACCAGCTACAACCTGCAATATTTGCTCCATGGAAGGGAGTGGATAATGATCCTTGAGAGAGGCTCTATTCAAATCTCTGAAGTCGACACACAACCTGATCTCTCCATTCTTCTTTCTGACTGGGACTAAGTTGGCGACCCAACTTGAGTGTTTGATGGGGAAGATGATACTGGCCTCAATAAGCTTGCTTAACTCTTTTCTCATGAGAGGTTCAATATGGGGATTCACTGGCCTTTGCTTTTGCCTGACAGGCTTGGATTCCGGATCCAGCTCAATAGTATGTTGTGCCAACTTTGGGTTGAAACCTCTTAGATCTTTGTAAGTCCAAGCAAAGACATCTGGGAACTCTTGACAAAGCTGAACAAAATCAGATTTCTCTTGTGAGGTACTTACTTTGCCAATCTGCAATGTTTTGCCTTCTTCCACTAAAATAGGCTCTGAATCTTCACCCTTTACTTGAATGTTCGCTTTCTCCTTCCGGAACTGATCATTCGGGTTGAAGATTGACTCCAAGGTTATGAGGCCTTTTGGTAATTTGTTAGTTCTCAGCTGCACCACTTGGTCACCATACTGCTGATGCAGCTTGTCTTGATTCCTGGCGGAGAACTCAGCTTCTTCTTGTAGGAAATTAACAATTTGCTGATCATTCTCGAAGACTTGCCAACTTGTATTGTTATCCGGAACAGCTGGTCTCACAACCACTTTGATATGAGGCTGAGATTTTTCACTTTTGATATTTTCTACAACGTCAAATGCAGCCCCAATTGCTGCCAGTCTGTCAGCGGCTTCATTCTTTTTTCTTGGGATGGAATTGATGCTAAAAGCTTCAAAATCTTCAATAAGATCCCATACCCGATTTTTGTAGTTCTTCAACAGATCATTTTTGGCAGCATTTTTTCCTTTGACTTGGTTTACAATCAGCTCACTATCACCAAATACTTGTAAATTCCTGATGCCTTTCTTCATTGCCCAGTGCAGTCCATGAATTAAGGCTTCATACTCAGCCGTGTTGTTTGAGCAGGAAAACTGAAAACGGAAGGCTGAGTAATACTTTATACCTTGTGGTGAAATGAGCATAGCTCCTCCTCCTGCACCTTGTCTACTCCTTGACCCATCAAAGAACAATTGCCATACTTCATTCTTGTCTTTATGATCCGGCTTGGTGATGCTGGGGAGAGGTTGATTCTCTTCATGTAAACAATAAACTCCTAGCGCAGATTCTTCTACTTCTTGATAGGGATCAAAAGCATGTATCTTGTTTGCCCATTCATCAAGAGTTAGATCCGGGATACTTCCAACCTTGGTGTCAGCCTCATCAGTGCTAGGGTGATCTTCTTGATCAAATGCTGAGCAATTGGCATTAATCTGACTTGGAGTGTAAGGCTCAATATGGAAGTTTGCAATAGGTTCGGATCTGATTGTGGCCTTAGTTCCATATCTTGTTCTGAATAGCATGTGTGACCAATCAGCAGACAAATACCCCCCAATCTTGGCTGTGAAGTCCCTTGACAAGCAAAGGGCAAAGAGTGGTGGAAGGTCTATGATTGATACATCTTGTAAAACAACAACATTTGGACATGCGTGCAAGGTAAGACTCAAATTTCTAATCACTCCAACTGTTGCTATTGCTGTCCCATCTAGCTGCACTACCCCTTTAGATGTTATTTCATACTGGAGCCCTAGCTGATCAGCTATCTGTTTAGGCATTACTGAGCTACTTGCCCCGGAGTCTATCATGCAATTATGTACTAGCTGATTTCCAATGATTAATGAAACATAGAAAGGAGGGGGCTTCAACATTTTACCTTGTTGCCCTCCATGACTTCCTTCAGGCTGGGCAGCATTTGTAAGCACTTTGTCTTGCATCTGAACCTGCTGATTCGAAGTTGGCCAATCCTTCATGGCAGCTTGCAGCAGATCTCTTTGGCCTGGGATAGATAGGGATTCCCACATTGATATGTTGACGTTTGTCTTCTTCATCTGATCAATGATACTGAATGGTGATGAAGGATCTCTCTGCTGTCCCTTGGTTTGCACATTTACTCCTTGCACGTGGGCAGCAACAGCTGGCATTTGAGTTGGCCTAGGGGCTGTTCTTGGCTGCCCTTGTGCATTTGAAACTGGACTTTGCTTGCCAATCATTTGTGGAGCCGTGGAAGGTTGTGGATTGGCTGGGGCTAATGGCTGTTCTTCACCCAAATTTCTCCTCTTTGACCTTGTGTTGGCTGCAACACCTTGAGAAACTGCTTGATTCATGCCACAGAAATCTTCTGCTTGCCAGTTCACCAATGTGGTGTCATTTGGGGCTGATTGCTGTTGGAATGTTTCTTGTTGTTGACTGTTTCCTTGACTGCCCTCGCCCTCCACACCAGTAGTTGTCACCATTAGTGCTTGATTGAGAGCACCATTGAAACACATGGATTGGTTATGAGGCTCGTTGCATGGAAAGCACCAATCATATTCCTGAGCAATGTTGTTCTGTGTTGGCACTAATGCCTTAGAGGCAGATATGGCATTTGGATTATAGGGCTGGAATGGTCTATTGGCAGGAGGCCTTGTTTGATTCATATTTGCAGCTGGATTAGGTGGTCTTTGTGGTTGGTATGGCTGCCTATTAGGCTGAGCTTGGGGTTGATAAGAAGGTCTGAAACCTTGGGCTTGTTGCCTCTTGAGAGTAACTAGCTCATTGCCTAGGTTTTGCAATTGCTTCATGACCTCTTGAAGCTCATTTGGGGCACTTGGAGATGAAGTGGAAGCTTCATTTGAACTCTGATTTCTAGGAGTGGGAGAAGGAGCCAAATTAGGTGCTTGACTGGGTGTTTGGGCTCTCTAAACTTGGAAACAATGGCATGGGAGGTCTAGGGGCAAGTTTGCCAGCTTGGATTAAACAATTTTCAGCCCTAATGGCAATGCTATAAGCCATAGGGATAGTTATGCCTCCCATGGACTGAATCAACATAGAAATATCAGAATTTAAAGCTTTGAGATAGTATAGAAAAGCACCTTCTGCTGTTGGCCTGACTGCCACTGGAATCCTCTCCCAAGTTTTTTGAAATCTGAAGTTGAAATCGGTCAGCTGCTCATTGGGAGCCCTCTTGATGGTTGTTAGCTGCTCCAAAAGAGACAAGTTGTCTCCCTTCTCTCCAAATTGCTCATGAAGTGCAATACACAGCTGATTCCAGTTTGTGATAGAACCAGCTCCAAGGCTCCTAAACCATTGTAATGCTTTACCCTTGAAGGAAGATGCCAGTAACTTGACAGCCACTTGCATTTCATTGATTTCATGAATTGCACAAAGGTTAGCAATATCTTTAACATGATCACCTGGAGTAGTCTGATTTTCTCCAGTGAAGTAGGGAATGTTCTTCAAGGCTGCAATAGGAACTGGATGTTGTGCATTGAGAGCAAGTGGGCTGCTGCCTGTGAAGTTGACGTAGGGATTGTTCTGAGCCATTCTAATTGGTCTTAAAACCCTTGTTGACTGAATGAAAGGCCTACCAGGTGGAGGAGTTGAGAGAGTTCTGTTTGGTGGAGATGGAGACCTTTGAATCCTTCTTCCTCTTTGCCTTCTTCTTGGAGATAATTGCAGGTATTCAAACAACACTTCTTCTTCTCCAACTCTTGACCTTGTGGTGATTCTTCTCATGAGTTTTCAGGCCTGCACTTGGAACCAGCTGGTTCTTCCCCTTGGAGTCGCCAGATATGCAAATAATAGCTCTTTTTAAGCAAGAAAAATGCAGCAGATGCACATCAACCCTGCTGCAATAAAAATGAGACCTCTAGTCCCACCGGGCGTGCCAAAACTGTTGTTGCAGGCTCACAGCACCCCTGGATGCAGATCAGGCTTCTAGGTTGATCACTCTAGCATCCAGTGTGATTGCACAACATGGAAACCTCTCTCCAAGTGTGGGACTTGTGAAACTGAGAGAGGAATCTCCAGATTAGAGGCTGCTTCCTCAAACTCCTCTGATTTAGATCTAATACTTTCATAACTACAGAGGTTCAGATCCTAATCCTACTCTAACTTGCAAGGAGACAGGGGTAGAAGTGCAAGAAATTGAAACTAACTAAAGATGGTGATGCACCAAAAGGAGTGGTGAAACATATTTGTCATGCAAATAGACACAGACCAAAGTTCACAACATAAAACATACACAGACTGATAAGGTATAATTTAGGATCTGAAATGAAGCAAATAATACAAACAGAGGACTGAAACCCATTCACAGAGCTTGCATTATCATTTCAGTGTCAAAAACACGCATTACACCCTCAGAGAGGTAAAAGAAAACTGTTACAATCTTTGGAGAGGTCTGATCCTTGCATCAATCACTTGCTGGAGGTGAAAGAAGAAGTCTGCTATGCCCAAAAAATGTTCCCCCTTTTAGAAATGAGCCAAATCTGGCTTTTACATTGCATGGGTCGAGCCTAGGAGACAGAAACGTACAAAAACATGAGAGCCCATTCCTTCTTGACTACAGGTGCATTAAAATGGCATGGGGGACCTTACAAACCCATACCCTATCATTTTGACCGAATTACAGGAGAATGCGACCCATTCTGCATTAAATCTGGTCGCTGAAATGTCACTTCTGGCCATGAACACGCGTCAGAGCTGTTTCTCAATTTTCTCTCTCCAGACTACACCAAAATTCAAGATTAACCCTAGAATCATGTAGAGAATTTCATAAGCTTTCCGTTGATATAAAGAACGTGCAAATCTGAGCTCTGGATCAAAAGATATGGAGATCTGAAGATTTAGGGCACAAAACAGGTGAAACGGATTTTTAAATTTCTTCCCGCGCTCTGCCACCTGGATGACACGTGGCATGCATTGATTGGTCGTCAGGGGCACGGGGCAGACCTTTACTTTTAGCTTTTGGGTGAACTTCTTTCCAAATTCTCTAACTCCTCCCCGAGCTCCGCATTCCTTGCTCCATAGGACACGTGTCCTCTTTTGATTGGCTCGGGCTGACCCCTCAAACCTCGCCCTTTGAATTTTGGACTTTTCTCCTTGTGACACGTGTCATGATTTGGTTGGTCCACGGGTCTGCCGGCTCTTTCGCGTCCACCGCGTCCATTTGTCCCGGATGTCCCAGTGCTGTCTGGGACAAAAACTTCCGATCCGCCCGAAATGGGCTTCCCTGTCCCTTTTCTGCGGTGACACGTGGCGTGATCTGATTGGCTCTCGGCTTTTTCGGCTATCCGCGTCTTCCACATCCCTTTGTCCCGGATGTCCCAGTACAAAATTCTTCCGTTTCGGCCCCGGCCGGTTCGCGTCCTCACGGCCCAAATGTCCCGAACTGCTTAGTGCGAAAGTTCTCCTTTTCGGCCGATCCGGGCGGTTCGCGTCCTTCGCGTCTTCTTGTCCCAAATGTCCCAGAGCAGTTAGTCAATTTTCTTCTCCTTCGGCCGAACCGGCTTTCCGCGTCCCACGCGTCCCGACGGCCCGGATGTTCCTTTGCTCTGCAGACTGCCTGGCGGCCTTTCGGCCGATTCGCGCCCCGATGTCCCTCATGTCCCGACTGTTGCGAGGACTAGGACTTAGCCATTTTTCATGATTTTTCCTGGCCCAAGCTTGTTTTCTGCAACTTTTCACATTTTCTCAGAACTTGCTCTTTTCTTCTTCGGCCAGGGGAGTTAGAAAAAATCTGAGGGGACCCTAGAAACATGATTTTTTTCCCTGAATCAATCAATTTGCTGGGGCTTGAGAATTCAATGCATGTTATCAAAATATAGGGATGTCTTGGTCCACTTGAGATGCTGAATCATGAGTGATGTCCCATGTTTTTAAGCTCCTCTTTGAGCCATCTATATAATTTTCTTAAGACATGTTTACACTAGATTTGCTTTGGTAGTTATGTACACTATCCAGATTAGGCTACACTGATTAGATTACATTTGTCTTATTACATACATGATATGAGATTGGATCTAACACTTGATTTTTTCTAACCATCCTTCTTTTTTTAACACGCCTAAATCAACTTTCTACCAATTTTTCTTCCCTCTTCCCCATGTTAATAAGGGAAGTGTTATTGGAATACTAGAAACAGTATGTCCTCTTGAGGGGCCACATTATTCTCCATTCATTGACATTGCATGCATCCCCAAAGAGGAGGGAATCATTGAAGACTTTTCATACTATTAATGATACTCCTAGGAATAGTTTAGATACTTTCCAGCATATTGGAATTGTAGGTTTACATGTACTAAGTGAGTTCAACTATGTCACCAAGAACTTTGTACCCATACACAATGTTTTTATAGACACTAGGTGTCCTTAGCATTTTTGGGCAAGCAGTTGAACCATATGCAAAGGGGATCATGCAATGGAGTTCTCTTCAATACTTCTAGAGATGTCTACAGACCAATTCTCATCAGATACCCTAAGTTTTGATTTTAAGGACTGCTATAGGAGACACTAGAAGGTTCCACAAAACAATTTTACAAAAGAAAGTTAAAGGTTGAAGGACATGGAGCATTTCCTCCCTAACTTCTTGATGTATGGTGTGGCATGAATGCCCAAAAAACCTTGCAGCAAAGGAGATCAACTTCGAACATAAACCCTATTCTAATATTGGAAATGGATCAATATATGCAACATGTTCCATTTCCACTTTTCAAGAACATTGTTGTAAATTTAAGGACTTTTACACCAGTTTCATGAGTAGGATTGCATATTTTACACAACAACATGTATCACATATTTGAAAGCTTGATCATTTTATTAGTATGTAGGTCTAAACCAAAAAAACGTATGAAAAAATCATATCAAATAAAAATGGGGGAAAAAATGAGGAGGAAAAAACAAGACGACGAATATAAAAGAATGCAACAAAAACACATGCATTGATCTATTACATAGTGATATAACCTCCATGTAAGTACACTACACACAGTCAGCATCATGAGATCCACACTTAGTGTTTGCGTAAGAGTAGGTCCAATCTCATCATATGGATTATGAACATTTTTTCATGAACTTTAGTTTAAAGGCTTCACTTTTTCTTTTAATTTTACACACTTGAGCTCTAGTCACCTCGGAACATTTCTATAAACTATACATCGGAAATCAAGTATGCATCCACACTACTTTTGTTTATCAAGCGATTTACACTCACCAAAATAAAGTCGAGGGAAGAAGATGTAGTCACAAAATCATACACTTTAGACATTTATTTATCCCTGGTCTCATACTACTATTTAGAAGGTTCTCAAGTGAATAAAGTACTAATTAACCCCCACCTTTTGGCCATCTTATTTTTACCTTTTATTTTGTCATTCTCGAGGCCATATTGGCCTATACATGCCCAGTCTATTTTGTAATTTCCCGTAATTTTAGCCTTAAAATAGTGCCCAGGCTAGTATTAAATCCTTAGGGTTGCACTGGTCCCTCCTTGGATGCACCCGATATTTTTTTTACTTTCCCCACCACTTTTTGGGCTCTTTCTAGCCTATTTTTCATCTTTATCTTTTTCCTAGTAATCTAGCCATTTTTGGGTTAATTACAAAATTTGAGCATGAGAACCCTATAAATATAAAGTTATGAGACCATAATGAAGGGACCTAATGTCACTATCACTACTATCACTCCATCTAGAGTTGCATCCATTGCATTATTTAGCATATTCACATAGTTCCATCATCAATGGAACAAGATAGGGCATCTGCATCACACTTCATAGGGGGGGGGATTATATTCTATTTAATGTACATATTTTATTACATTTTCTAAATTTAGTTATTGTTTTCGCTTAGCTTCACGGAAATGTGCAAGTTAGGAACAAGAGCACCTAGGGCACGATTATGCACACACAAACACTAGAACTACATTTGGGTCTGAAATCATAGTGCAACGCTTAGCTCTAGTAAGCCCATTATTGTGGAATTTGGGGTCATTCTGACCCATTCATTTGATATATTTCTATTTTTAAGGTTTTGATACTTCTCTTGGTTATTTGCAGGTCATGTACATCATCTTGAGATTATTTCCGAAACTCTGATGCAGTTCAAAGAATAGTGATGTAGAAAAATAGTGAGGGTTTCAGGACCATTCTGCCACACTTTCAATGGAATGATCATTTCATGAGCTTTTGTACAAAGACTAGAGGTGCCCAATTCTATGAGACCATATAAGCACCCGAGGCACCCAGTCCCTTCCTAAGTTCATAGTAATCCTCTTTATATCTTCTGGATCCTGACATTTATAGGTTTTCTACAGTGTCATTCTTGTTTCCTATGAAGAGAAATATAGACCTCAGTGACTGCAGTCCGATGAAAAGTGTCCAGTCAATCAGCACTAAGTTCTTTCTTCATAAACCTCTTACACATTTAGGGGTTTCAAATATTTTATTGAGTTTAGTTGTTTGGGTCATTCATTACATATGTCTTTAGCAATTTTATGGCACTTTATTCAGGTTTGCTATAGGTTTAGATTAACTAGTATCTACAATTTTACATGAGTTTAGTTAATCACTATTAGCATAAGCACTGCAACATTAGGATATCACATAGAATCAAAGCAATGCCACACTTCTAGAAATCAGTAGTCAAAAATTTATGTTGAGAGCCACAAAATGAAGTTCATTGGAAAGTTGTGTTATTCCAAAACCTCATTCACTATTTTCGTGGATGCATCTTTACCAATGAAGATTCCATTATTTAACATTTGGAGGTTTGAAATTGTATCTTGTTGGGAACTAATTTTGATTACGCCTTTTGATTTTCAAGCGTTAAAAGTTTCCTCAGGCTAGAATTGTTTAACAAACTCAAATGGAAAATCCGGGTCATCTTATTTATTCGAGAAATATTCTCGAACGTTATTGTGAAAACCATCATTCCAATAACTGAGGAAGAATAAAGGGTCATTTTGATTCACATGTTACCAAACATTAAGATTTTGAACATTTTGACAAAATTCCTGAAATAGTTTGAGTCTTAAATTTTGATTCCAATAATATCAATCTTACATCCATACTTTCATGAACACATGAAAGATTTATTAAAGTTGTAGGATTAAGATCCAGTGGATAAGCACATTAGATTTTATCCTGACATACACTTCATATGGGAGTTGGTTCAAAACATAAATCAATACAAACTACCTTTATTGTCAAAGATTTTCAGATTTGTCCAAATATTTTACTACCAAGCATGTACAATATGTTCTTTTCTCTATAATCAGGATTCTGCACATAATTTTGCACTCAAACCAAAGATTCTACAAAGTTCTGATGCATGTAACGTAATCTATCCAACGCATGAGTTGACCATAGGTTCGTTTCATGTAAGAGAAAATGGATTCTGCTTCATTCTCAATTATGTGTTTCATTGCAAGGGAAATGATCTTGTGACGATAAAGGAGAAATGTTAAGCTAATCTTTTTTCAGATACATCTAGAATATAGATTGATTGTGTTGATAATTCTCTAAGATATCAAAAGGAATTCAGTACATGTTGTAAACCTGTTAGGTGTTTCAATTCCTAATTTTAGGTTATTTTACTTGAATAATGTTCTATGCAAGTGAGTTTTCATAATTTCGCTACAACTTCACGAAAATTACCAGATTTCTTCATGCAAGTGCATGATATTATTTCATGCAAACTTTAATTCTGCAAGTCTCAACCATTTCATAATGGGTCAACGTCCTACCTTTAACAAACCTCATATGTTAAGGTTTAGATTTACCAAAATAAGTCCGAAAAAATTGACCTGTGCAAATGAGTTACTCACTCAAGGATATACCTTTCTTAATGCATACTAACCTTCCAACACTAACACCAAATTGACATTATCGCCCTACTACAAGCCAAAGTTAGCATTCAATAATTTAATCCCCCAAGACCTGTAAAAATATCTTGAAAAGGTATTTCCTCATAATCATAAGGCTAGGGATAAACACTTCCATTCCTAAGGCGTAGTAGATGTATCCAAGAGGCTGAATTCTATGGTTACATAGGACCAGATTCGGAATGAACTATAAGCACGTGAACTCTTTATGTGCTTAGTACATTGATGATTTATATAGTTGTGTGTTATCTCATATGAAAAAACTTCCAGCTTATCCACTACCAAATTAAAGTGGTATTTTTTTTAGGAAAACCAAACTCACCAAGTAACAGGTCTCCAATCTCATAGTGCCTCATGTCCATAGCTTCATAGTACCAAAATACTTAGCCTCTATCAAAGGAAGTATGGAAATAGATGTTTAACAACTCTTACATACCCATGCAATATGAGTCTGAGCCAATTTTATAGAAGAGGCAAGAGAATAGGATGAGGTGGATCCATGTAGGATGCCACATCACCCATCCTCAACCCCATCCCAAAATTCAACTTCATTATCCAATGCATAATAAATAGGTTGGTGAATAATATGATAGTTTACTTACATACTCAAATCCAACCCACACCCCAAAGGACTGAAATTAAATCATGTAAGAAAAGTGCAATTAAAACCTACAATTTTCCTTCTCAAAAAACATTATAAAATTAAAATTTCAACTCTCCAACATAGGTATGGTTGGTAATTAAATTTAAGAGGTATGGGACAAGTTTAACTTGTCCCACAAGCCTCCAAGAAAAAATTTGAATTTCCAAGAAAGTGGAGTGTTTCACACTCAAAAGTTAACTTACACATCACTTACACATCTCTTACAACACTTTAATTCAAGGCCAACAACTCTATTAATTATTTTATTATGACATATTTTAATTAATTAACTTAACAACATGATTACTCAGAATATTACACACCATTTAATGAATAAATAAAGGATTAATGCACCACAAAATAAACACGTGCAAACATAAACAAAGGAACCAATAAATAAATACACATAACCATTTTAAGGTTATCCCCCCATGGGAATACCTAACACACACAAGCACGCACAAACAAATACTAGTTACCATGGTGACCTTGTTGAATTCATCTAGAATTCCAATGTGGTTGGTCTCTAATCCCTTGATGTTTATTGTGAAATTTTTACTTGTAAAACACGCATACCTACTTCGGCCTCGTGGACATATCAGAACATCCAAAATAATAAAATTAAAATTCCAAAATCATCTAGATATATGGATCACAACAACATCCAAGTAATCAACAAGATCATTTGCAAGTTTACTCAACAACTATATCATCATCAGATAATTTCCATTTGCAGGTCTACTCACAATATCTAAATATCACATGTCTAAAAACCTCCATTGTATAACCATGTCAAACAATATATCAACATCAATATCCAAAATGCCTCTAATAATCATCATGCATCATAACTGAATCAATTCAATAATAATCCATGATCTAACATATAACATTATACTATAATAAAGTCCATAATCATGTCCATAATATAATTAACAATATCATGATCAGTATCAAAAGGTGTCACATGGAAGTAGGCACTACACCATGTATGTAAGCAATTTTTCTCCAAGTTCTTATACATGCCTTCATTATTGTTTACGTGAAAAAGATA
Source organism: Taxus chinensis (assembly GCA_019776745.2). Lineage (NCBI taxonomy): Eukaryota > Viridiplantae > Streptophyta > Pinopsida > Cupressales > Taxaceae > Taxus > Taxus chinensis. Next base: position 355,165,114 of record CM034157.1, read on the forward strand.
GTAGGACATTTGGTATTCAATCTATAGAGTTCTTAGAAATCAGAATGTTTTATTTACACATTCAAATAATCCATTTGTTCCATTTTATTCCATAGCAGTCCACTGGTTCCTCAATTTTTTAATCCTATACCATAATGGTATTCTTGAAAATATCCCATATTTCATTGGAGAGAATCATACGACTATATTTTATCACATCCAAGACATTGCAAATGTCTACATCATCCATTAAATTATTGATATGGACATGGCGGTTAAAACTTCTAATCTTCATTTCAAAGGAAATTCATCCTTTAAAATAGTTTAGAAGCCTAACTAACAGGATCAATTAGAAATTGGAATGAGTCTATGTATCAAGCCTGTGTAATCATTTTGGAGAAAGGGATAGACAAATTTATTCTATTTGAGTAGTTAACCACCATCAAAAGGTTTACATCCAAATGAATTCAAATGGTGGATTTGAATTTCAGTTTCAAGAAAAACTGGGACAAAATTCAAATCCTTGTAAGACCTACAACTGAAAGGTGCATTTCTTTAATTTTGTAACATAAGGATTAAATTTTGATATATTTTTCATGATACAATCCATGGGAGGTACAACTCTACCAACATGCCTTTATGCATTGGACAATTATTTTGAAAATAGTTTTGATACAAGCTGGGAAATTATCCCCTAGGCCACCCATGCCCTTGTATCCTGAATTGCTACAAGCTACCCAACCTTCTATTGCTCCTATCCATGAGCCAAATCACAACCTTTTGCATCCACATCCTGGACACTCCTAGCACACAAAAGAAAGATGAGGATATGAAAGCTCTAATCAAAAACTTAACCAAAAAATTCATATCCCTAGAGAAACAACAATCTCAATCCTATAGAAACTATCAAAATCAAGGGAAATCTTCAAATCAGGGGATATCAACCATATAGAAATCCAATCTAATAAAATATATACACAAAATCATAAAAAATAATAGATGAAAAGGTCAAAGTGCTCCTCTTCCATTAGAAACAATTCCTCCTCCACAAGAACTTCCTACTCCTAGCTCAAGCCAAGCACTTGGTTCAGTACTAAAAATAATATGGCTCAAAAAACTGAGTGGTGTTTCCCATGCAATTTACTGCATGATCAATTAAGTTGTGAAAGGGAAATACATCTTCAAGCATGTATGGTTCAAGGTTCTTCCAATTAGAAAGAACCACTTCTGGAGGCACCCAGTTCAAATGTAGAAGCAGTTCAAGAAGCCAATACTGATGTCAACCTCATGTTCTTTGGAGCTTGAGGACCTTTGTGTGGTCAATCAAGTGGCAGGTACCTGTAATAGACCCAAATCAGTGTTGTTGATAATACAACATTTAAGAAAAGGATTTTGGAATCATAATCCTTCATCTTCCACATGGTCAAGGAAATGCCATGGTAAGGAGAAAGAGATCTTAGATTGGCTAAAAACAAGACTCCTGAGGTACCTGGTAAAGTTGTGTTGGAAAAAGAAGTTGTTGTTCAACCAAATCTATTCAAATGATGTACAACATCAGAAAAAGGAAAATAACATGCGCAGATGTAATAAATCTGTGGGTCTTCCATTTAACATTGTTGAGAAAAATGAAGAAGACCAATGTTCAATGTAACAATGTGGGATGTGTTGGCTATTCCATCACAACGCGATCTCTTGTGTGAATCCCTCAAGCATTTTCCTCAGGTGGATCCAGTGGTGCAGAAAACTCATGCCGTGGTCAATGTCTGTCAAGAAAAGGAAGATCAAGTAAGTAAAAGTGTCAAAACCCCACCCATTCTACATGTCATTAATTGTGGGTAAAACTTGGTTCATAATTGTATGATTGATTCAGGGGCTAGTACCTCTATAATGCCTAAGAAAATTGTTGATATCCTGGACCTCGGATACAGTACTGTGTCTAAGGGAGTCTTACAACTTGATGGGTCAACTGTGGGTGTATTGGGAGTAATAAAATATCTTGAGTTAACACTTCACGCTTTCCCAAGACTCACCATAACCCATGACATATCAGTAATTGACTTTCCTCCCATGTTTTCCATTTTCTTGTCTAGAGATTTCACTACTAAGGTAGGTGGTTATTTGTCTTCAGATTGGACTCACATGTTTTTGAGAACTAGATATGGTACAATATTTACAATACAAGATGAGCACATATTTTACTACCATACCGATTCATATGATCCTACTCCCATCTAATCAAATTTACTAATACAAGAAGAACACGAACAAGGTTTAGTTGTAGAAGAATAACCTATCCCTCCTTCTATGCTTTACTTATTGCTAGATGAATGGGAAGATAAAGATCATGAATTCGATACCTATGATGAAGAGCTTAAATCCTTTGAGACTGGTCTCGACACTTATTGCATTCTCCAAGAAGGAATCTATCATACCTGTGTCATTGAAGAAAGAAAAGGAAAATATTTTGGACTATGATGGATGTTATTTGATGGTTCTAGAAGTAAAAATGGATCCGTTGGGGTGGGTTTTGTGCTCATTCTCCAATGAATGAGAAGTTATCTTTTCTCACAGATTGTAATTTTCATGTTCTAACAATGTAGTTGAGTACGAAGCATTGGTGCATGGTCTTTTAATTACTGAGAAGAAAAAATTAAAAATTACAGATCTTTGGAGATACTGAATTGATTATTCACCAAGTCATGGGTAAAGTGTGTCACAAAGAACAAGTTGTTAAGGGATTATAGACATAGATTTTGGGATCTGATAGAAGTATTTGATGCCATTAACCTACAAGTTATGCCTAGGAAGTTGAACAAGGATGCTAATCAAATGGCGGCTCTGGGTTCTCAATTTTCACCAGTGGAAGACCTTGTCAAGGGAAATGTGTAACATATCAAAATGGTGGTTAGGCCATCCATTCCAGACAATGAGACCAAATCGCAAGTTTTTAATAGCGATGAAAAAATTGTCCAATTTATACAAAATGAAGTTGAGTTCTCCTCAAAGATGTAATCTGATTTGCAGGATATCTATGGTGATAAGATAATTCAACTGAAAACAAACAAGTTTCCAAAGGGATTGGTCACTCTGGAGAAGATCTTCAGTCTAGATGATGAATTCAAAGGATGGAGAAAAGAACATGGTGGAAAAACAAGAAGATTTCCAACCAGTCACAATTGCTCTTGGAAAAGAACTTCTACTTGGAAAGGTATGTAATGAGGATGTAAAAAACACTTTTATCTCCCTGTGAAAAAAATTCAGTGATGTGTTTTCATGGGACTATGAATATTTAAACTAATTTAATCTAGACACAGTCCAACTATCTATTGATCTTGACCCAAAATTCAAGCCAATTAAACAAAAATATAGGCTAATTAACCCCAAAATTGAGCCCCTCATGAGAAATGAATTATCTAAACTCATTGAGGCCAAGATAATTTTTCCTATTAAGTACTCTACTTGGGTGGCAAATTTGGTTCCAGTAAGAAAGAAAAATGGAGAAATCAGATTTTGTGTTGATTTTAGAGACTTGAATAAAGCCTCTCGAAAGGATCACTATCCTTTACCTTCCATGGAGCAGATCCTACAGATAATAGCAGGAGCTGAGAGGTTTTCCATGTTTGATGGCTACTCAAGCTTCAACCAGATCAAAGTTAAAGAAGAAGATCAATACAAGACCACATTCACCACCAAATGGGGAATGTATGTATATCAGAAGATTCCCTTTGGCTTATCAAATGCATGTGCCACTTTCCAAAGAGAAATGGAAATTTATTTCAAGGGGTAAATCAATCAATTCATCTTGGTTTACCTAGATGACATCACTTGTCTTTTTCTAAAGAAGAGTGTGGATCATATGAAGCATTTGGAGAAATGTATTTGAAAGATGCAGGGAATTTGGGGTGTCCCTCAATCCCAAGAAATGTAACTTTGCAGTCCCTAGGGGTAAAATTTTGGGGCATTTTTATTCTCAAAGGAAGTCATTTCCATTGATCTAGAAATAATTTTAGCCATCTTGGCTCTTTCCTTTCCAACTCACAAGAAGGCCTTGCAAGTCATTCCTTGGAAAAATCAACTTTTTTAGGCATTTCATTCCTAACTTCATGGTTTGGTAAGACCTATTACTCTCATGCTCAAGAAGGATTCAACTTTCAAGTGGACCACGGAGGGAAAAGAAAACTTTGAGAAGATAAAGCAAGATATTTCTCAGGATCCTACATTGGTCAACCCTGACTATACCTAATTCTTCATCCTATATGCTTATGAGAAGGAATCTAGTATTTATGTGGTTTTAACTCAAAAAAATAATCAGGGACTAGAGCATCTTGTGGCCTTTTTCAGTCAAAAACTGAAGAATTATGAGCTCAAGTACAACCACATTGAAAAAAAAGTGTTTTACTATCATGAGATATTCAAAAAAATTCAATAACATGATTGCCACTAGCCACATCAAATTTTTAGTACCACATTTCAGCATCAGAGACTTCATTATGGGAGCAAAAAATAGTGATAAATGAGCTGGATGAGTGACTAAGATCATGGAATATGATGTGACCATCAAATCCAAAAAATTGGTAATAGGAAGGAACTTTGTGAGAAGTTAGCTTTAGATGCTATATGGATCACCAAGAATATCCCTCATGAATGAAGAGCCTTCAAAAAATGTTGAATGGAAGAAGGATGAACTAAATGTATTCAATGATCATAATTGGATTGAGGATCTGGCTAAGTTCTTATCTACTAGTACATATCCTCTTTGATTGAACAAATAAAAAAGAAGACATCTCAGGATGCGGTCTATTCCCATTCAATTATGCATTCAAAAGATATGGTAGGGGGGGTGCGAATGAATATTCATGGAGTGTACTGAATCAAAGGTGAACAATGTGATAAATTTCTATCTAAGTTCCATGATGGTTTCTCGGGAGGAAATTTCTCTGTTAGAGCCACAACCATGAAAATCATAAAAGAAGGATACTTTTGGCCTACATTGTTTGTGGATGCTCACAAATGGGTGAGAAAGTGTAAGGAATGTGCTCTCTTCACTGGAAAGAAAATATTGGTGGCTCTCCCACTTCATCCAATTCAGGAAGATAATCCATTTACATAATGGGGTCTTGACTTCATTGGTATGATTAATCCTCCATCTAGTGTTGGTCACAAATGGGTTTTAATACAATAGATTATTTTACCAAGTGGACAGAAGCCACACCATTGAAGGAAGCTACTGAATCAGTTATCCTAGACTTTCTTGAAGAAATTGTTATAAGGTTTGGTGTTCCTCAAACTATCATTTCATGATAATGCAAAGACTTTCCTAGGATCCAAATATTTTGATTAGGCTTTTGGACTTGGGATTTATCTTAAGACTTCTTCCAATTACTACCCCCAAGGTAATGGATTAGTACGGAATCCACTAACAAGAATTTGATCTAGAATCATGAAGAGGACAATGGACATCAATCAGAGGAAAGTGTTACATAAAGGTGAGAAATGCTCTTTGGTGCCAGACAGGATAACATTGAAGAAAGCTAATTAGTACTTCCCATTACAAATTGGTATATGGAAAAGAAGTTAAGATTTCCATTTATCACTAGAATTACCTTCACTTGAATTAGCTCAACAATTGGAATTTGAAGGTGAGAATCAAAGGGAGATCATAATGGTAGAATTGGTGGAACTTAGAAAATAGAAATTCCACCATGATTAGGCTAGAATAACATTAGACATACACCAAATGGTGGTTTTATAGAAAGGCTAAGGATAAGACATTCATGGTCAAAGATTTAGTCTTGAAATGGGACGTGTATCAAGCTAAACCAGGAAGACACTCTAAATTTGATGTTATCTAGGTTGGATCATACATCATCACTGCTTGTAAGGTGGCTAACTCATTAGAGTTATCTAATCTTGATGGGAATGTTCTTCAAATCCTAGGCAATGAGATTTACATTAAACCCTCTCATTATGATATTTCATTGCATCTTGTACATATTAGACTAGTTTTCAATTTATTCAAGTGCTTTCAACACATTAAATTATTGGTATTGTAGGTTTCCTTCCCTAAGTTCTTTGCAAAGTATTGTTACTTGAATATTGTCTTGTTGCATTATTTTCATCATGTTTCAAAGGCCAAGGTAGAAATAAATTCAAGGTGTCAAGGATAAGTTGCAGTAATCTTAGAAAATAAAATTCAGAGCAACTAAATCAAATTTGGGAATCCAAGTTCAAAGTTTAGATTAGTTTCTAAGTTTATCAGGATGACTCAATGCCCAATGGATGTTGTAGGCCACTGATTAATTCATGTAGTGGGTAGATGATCCCTATGAGTCATAAAAAATGTTTTCTATTTTTGCACTCCCTTGCAAAAATTTCATAACTTGGAAAGATATGGACTTGGTGGATATTCATTGTTGAAATTGGAAAATTCACAGAGTATTTGAACATGCCCTCTAAAATTTAAAGCCAAAATGAGCCACGTGTTTTAAGAAATCCATGGGTGGATGAAATTTCAAAATGTTTTAAGCTACACTAGGGAAAAGCTACGGAATGAAGTGAAGAACTTGCAAATGCTGCACGGGTGAAGGTGAAGGAAGCAAAGCCACACCACAAATAAACTGTGAGGTCCAGTGAAAAGGATTTGTAAAGATGTGAAATACAAAATGAAATGCCATGGAAGTCAAAAACCATAAAACCTAAAATGTGGAGAATGCCACATAACAAAGAAAATGACAATTTTCGTGGAAGGACTAAAAATGATATAAACTTTTGATCTAATGATCATGATCTTTGTAGATCTTATATCATTGGAGAAATCTCAACCTCCTCTATGTAATGAAATTTATATTTCCTAAATCAAATGGAGGTAGGTGGGTGGGGAAGAGGAATACATCTTCAACACGCAAAAGAATTTCTCTAGGTGGCAACCACCAAAATTTAATGCAGTATGGATTGCTCATTCCTTCTTCAACAAGGATAAATGGCATGTAAAAGTGGATTTTCAAGGTTGCTCAAGATCTTTTTAGAAAATTTAGAGAAGGTGGTGGAAGGTTGGTGGAAGGAGGAATTCAATTTCCCCTCTCTTTTCTTCTTCTTTCTTCTTCTTCCTTTTTTCTATATACTGTAAAGTGATGCCTAGTTTTAATATTGGATACTTTGGGAATGTGAGGGCATCATTTTAATGTTGTATGAGTGTTCTAAGAGTTACATACATTTGGTTATGGTTCTGAAATTGTTTTGCATATTTTTCCTTTGTTGTAATTATTTTTGCATGATCTTTCAACAAATAAAATCATCTGGTTTTGTGGCTCGCTTCCTTCCTTAGCTAGTGTTTATTATGTTTCTTTTCCTCTAATTTAATTATGTGTATGTTTTATGTGTCATTCTAGGATTTATATCTATTTTACATCATGAAAATGGAAAAATGAGTGTGGTTTTGATCTATGGTTGTCATTTCTATCCTCTTCATCATTGTTTTCTCCCATTTTCTCTCTTTCAGAAGTGTCTTTCCCATTATTTTGGTGTTATCACCTTCTCTAATTTAGGTTTATATTTTATGCATCTCCTTCTCACACTAGTCCCTTGGAATTTTAGAGTAGAGTTAGATATTTTTATTTGATTCCTAGGAGTAATTTAGCATTAGGAATAAGTAGAGGAAGCTGACGTTCTCTAGAGGTCTGTCTCAGTTTGAGTCCCACACTTGGAGATAGTCCCATGTTGCTTCAAATCCCTAGATTCTAATGATTTATGAAGGGTGCAATTTTGAGGTCCAACACATACCATTTACGGAAGATGTTCTAGAAAGTGTGGTTAGGAAATAATTTTATTCATTTACAGATGGATTCATGAGGTACTATCAAGTGTGAATTTATACTAAATATCAACAAAAAATACATATTCCACTAAATGGGAATCTTTCATGTACAAGGTGATTCCTTTTGGGCTTAAGAAAACATATTTAGTTTTTACTAGGATAATGGTGAGTGTGTTTAGATATTTCATACATGATTTGTTGGAGGTGTACATTGTTAAGGTATCATATAGAATTACTAATATTTATGTTTGAGTGATATTGTGTGTTACAAATTTCTCTAAATTTGAATAACTTTCTATTCCTGATTTCTTTTGGTATGTTTTTAGGACATTTTACTTGTAAGGGGGGGGGGGGGGGGGGGGGGGGGGGGGGGGAGGTTCTTGGTTGATAGCCTTAAGATATATATCATAATAACACTCTCGATGTAAAAATAATTTAATTAGGCAAGGAAATTGTTGGGTTATATAGAGCAGTTGTTGAAGAAAATGGAAAAAAAATCTATAGAATGGACCATGGAGTTCCAAGGGGAACTAAAATGATTGAAAACAAAAATCTTGAACTCACCTATCCTAGTACTTCCAAACTGAAAGGTTCCTTTTCACGTACATGTGGATGCATCGCATATAACAATAGAATTTTTTTTAACAAAAATGTAAGGTAATGTGGTCCATCTAATATCATTTTCAAATTAATTTTTTTTTTAATTAAGGGCAAATAGTTTTGAAGGGACTATACCCTGTATACAAAAGGGCTCAAAAGCCAGATAGCAAAGGTGAGAGAAACAGCCCAGAGAAGGGAAAAACAACCAACCAAAGAGGGCTCAATAGCCAAATATGACAATACAAGTGAAGAAAGGATCCAAACGTACAATGATCCAAAAAGAAGCAGAAAAGATCAAAAAGAAACCAAAAGAGAAAAAACATATAGAACTTTTCCAAAAAGCAGCGCTAGAACCACCAGATAACAGCAACTTTGCAGCCAAAAAATAGCATCACAGCAACCCGTTACTTTATAGCCCTGTCAATCTTGGTCTTGATAGCTTGCAGTGACATGAAGAAGGCAATGGGAGTGGCCTAAGAGGAGTCTCTCATATCTGCCTGAGAAATTGCAATATCTCTTTTCTCTTTAGGGCCCCAAATATCCTCATTAACCCCACTTACATTGTAGAAACTATGAACATGTTGTTCAATGAAATTATAAATTCTTGTGAGGGAAGATAATATGCAGTCATTGTAACTTTTTGCATCCCCCATTCTGCCATCCAAAGACTATAACTTCTTGAATACTTCAGCAATAACCCCCTCTTCATCATCACTTTGAAGAATTCCTTTTCCCTTAGCTCTTTCCATATTTTTTATAGTCCCTTTGAGCTCTTGTATCTCCTTTTCTAATCTGTCCACTCTGTCCATCAATTCCTCCTCCTTGGGCTCCTCCATCGGTTTACTGATATGTAGGAGGTTCTCAGCAAGTTCCAGGTCTTTTGTGGCTCCTTAGGACCCGTTGGGAAGTAGGGATTTTAGCTTTGATGCTCTTGCTTTTCTTGCTGGAAGCAATAGCTTCAATCTTTCTTTTCAGCAGGGGGGAGTGGAAGTGGTGCGAGCAGGTGGAGGTATGAAGGAAGAAGGTGGGGTAGGATTCATGGGGGGGCAGCTAGAACAGTGGTGATGGATTAAGAGGATAAGCCCCTGGTGCAAAGGAACAACCCTAGAGTGGCTCTAGACTTCCCTAATTGATTTCTCCAGCAAGTTTATCAAATAGTGAGGAAATCTGATGATGATATTTCTATGAAAGTGATTTAGAAATATCAAATGTTTTTGAGGTATAGTCACAAATCTTCCTTAAAGAGTTACATACCTAACCACCATCCTAGTAAGCTCAGCAAAAGGCTCAGGAATTGACGCCACCTTGATGCCAGCAGTCACAAATTCAAGATTCTCCCCCTCATCCAGGAACTTCTTGGTCTCCACCTCCCTGTCCACCTTCTTACTGAAGAATTTGGTGCCCTCCAAGTTAAGTCCTATGATCTGGGTGATGAGCTCTTCCGTGATCTCAATCTCCATGTTACTGTATTTGACAATCTGATTCTTCCATCCCTGGGTGAATCTGATAGAAATGTCTTGGTCAAATCCTTGAATCCTTTCAATTAAATTAGACAGACCCCCAATTTGTAGGTAATTCCAAAGCTCCGTATTCTCTTTCCACACCGGATTGTGGGTCGGTTCAGTTTTGCAAGGCAGACCCCCCATGTTTCCTCTACTCCTTTTCCTATTCTCAATGGTAAAAATGCTACCACTATGTGGGATAGGCAGAGCTTTGATGTTGGTATTTGAATCTTTCCTTTCCGTGAAAGTAGGTTTAATTATTATTCCATACTTGTAATTATTGCCCCGCTCCTCGGCTTTCCTCCTATGTCTAGAAATGATGACAGTCCATCTCGCACATATCGCACTAAAAATTATTGAAGGAAAAATAACACTATTTAACTATAGAAAGGGACATATTGGAAATGATATATGATATACACAAATATTGTCATTATCTTATTAACAAAACCATTTTTTTACACTAATCACAATCCATTGAATTACATAATAAATAGACCTGTTACACAAGAACATATTATGTTGGTTGATGACATTTCATGAAGTTGAGTTCACTATTTTGGATAAACTAGGGAAGCTAAATAATGGTCTCAACTACTTTTCTTAGATTAAAAATGGTAAATATAAAGGTACAATAGAAGATGATTTTCCACGATCACACCTATTTTGAGTAAAGTAAGTCCCTAAGGAGATGGAAACATTAGCATAAATCTTGGATACAGGGGAATTCTTGGAAGGATACTCTAAACATGCTAAAAGTTGGTTTTTGATTCAAGAATTTCCATTCACATTAATAGAGGGAGAATCATACAAGAAAGGAAGATTTAAAGTACAATACATATTAGTACTCCAATATGAGAGTTAGAGAAATTTAAGATAGGCCCATGAATATTTTGAAGGAACATATAATGATGGATATGGAACAACACAAAAAGTGTTGATGGTGGGTCTATGTTGGCATCCGCTTTTCAAATATGTGTGCAAGTTTGCACGAGGTCATGATATTTTCCAAAAAGTTGGAAAACTAAATAAAAAAGCATGAAATACCCTTAATACTAGTGTTTTCATTAGCCCCATTTGAAAGTTGGAAGATATAATTTATTAGGTTGATTAATCCCATGGCCCATTGTTTTTTAGTGAGGTTCAACATAAATGGGGAAATGTATCTAACAATTTGGACAAAGGATATTCCTACAAAATATTACACCATGAGGAAAATGACTAAGTTTATTTACAAGAATATCATCATGTGGTTTTGATACCCATTGAGTTTAAAAAGTGATCAAGGAAAACATTTTCTGAATGAGACAATATAACTTCTTAAGCACTTTCTAATAACTTATAAAAAAAGTACGTTATATAATCTAGAGGAAAACAAAACAATGTAGGCATTCAATAAGGTTATAGAAAAGGTTCTTACTAAGATTTGTGAACTAGATCAAGTGGATTGGGATTTTAAGATATTTGTCACATTGTGGGCGTACCACAAAACATACAAAAGGCTAATACATATTGTTCATTCCAACTTGCATATGTCTTAGATTTTATGGCTCCTATGGATTTTATCATTCTGAGTATGATAATAGCTATAAAATTATGCATTAACAAGGATAAGTCCATACATGAGAGTTAATTAAGTTGGAGAAGCTATATGAGAATTGGTTTATAGTCGAGTATAAGTAGACTCAAGAGAAAGAAGGAAGAAGGCATGCCAAGACCACTATTGTAAGAATAAGGTTTTTGAAAAAGGAAATAAATACTATTATATTATAGTAAGTATAAAAAACCTGAAAAACTCAAAATTCAATGGTTAGGACCATATATAGTAGATGATGTTTTATTGTCTAGAGTGAATAAATTGAGAACACTGTTAGGAATGGAAAAGAAAGGGTATATAAATGGTTCTAGATTGAATCCATGTGTAGTTAAAAATTGAAGAAAAACAATATATATATATATATATATATATATATATATATATATATATATATATATATATATATATATATATATATATATATATATATATGAAAACAAAGTAAAAACATGATTTTTGACAAGAATAACAAAATGGTCAAAAATATAATTTTTTTAAAAAAAATATATAAAAACATATAAATATATTTAAATAAAATAGATTGTTTTAAAAAATTAGAAAAAATAGTTGTAAATTCATAAAAATGAATTTAGAAAAATAATAAAGATATAAAAGTGAGTCCTGCTAAATCAAAAACTGACAATTGAGCAGTTTAGCGAGGTGGGATTATGAAAACTTGCAAAGGCACAATGTCATAACAAAGAGAGAAACATATCCATGATGAATCCATGGAAAATTTCAAAGCTTCCCAATTGATGCCACTTCAAAAATTAAATGCAGAGAAAAGAAAAAAAGCACAAGCATAAGAATTGAAATTGAGATATATGTTGGGTGACGCTACAACCTACTTTTCCTGTTCAATAGGTTAGTCAGTTGTGACGTAATAAGATAAGAATGCACTTGATGTAGTTGAAGAATAGATTACTTAACCATCCATGTAATATATTGTCAAGAAAAATATGGACATAGCTAAGCAACAAAGACTGACACAATTGGGAGATGAATACAAAAGAAAGTAATGTGCAAGATTATAGAAAATTGATGACATGAATGAATATAACAACTTGGTGCATGAACAAATGAAGAAGTTACAGAAGAGGGTAATTGAATTGGATGCATATATCATTTTAATTACATAAAAATAAATTCATTCTGATATTACCAAGCTAGTTGTCCAAAATACACAATTGCAGTAGATAGACAAATATCCACCACACAAATAACAACGTGGAAAGAATTTCAAAAACAACTAACTACCCATTCTACAAAGTATCTACAAAAAAAGGGGTACTTTGAGCCTTGTAACATAAGAATATTTTTTTTTTTCATCAGTATTTAGTTATACAATAAACATTTACAATATATGTGACTGTTTATAGTGAAGGTAATATGTACAAATACAAGAGGACAATGTTGGTAGGTAAGATATAGGAGAGGATATGAGTGTGATTTTATGTGCAGAGTGTATTTGTGTTAGTGTGTATATAGAAGAGGTATATATGTGAGAATTTTTTTTATTAGAGGTAAAAAGAGTTGAGGGGACCCTACCCCAAACATCGAACACTCTATAAGAGAGTAGAGAAAAACATTACAATAACATCAAAAAACTATAATATAATTGTTCATAGTAATAAGAGCTCTTTTGAGACCATAAAGCAAAACTAACAACAACAAAAAACACAGATAAAACTAACAACATAGAATAAAGTAACACCTAGTAATAGAGATAGTGAAAACAAAACAACCCAACCCAAGTCATTTGTAGGCTTTTTCAAGCCCCTCCAACACCTTATCCCATTCTTTCTCCAAAGATTCAATATTAACCACCAAGGATCCCAGGTCGAAACCATCCAGGGTAGCCTTTCTCTTCTTGCCCTGACTATCCATGGCACAATAGGTATTGGCGAGCTACCCCAGAGTCTGAAGGTGTTGTAGGGTTGATTTCACCATCACAATGCTCCATTCCATATAACTATGGAGAATTGCCTTAACCTGATCCATTTCTTTGGTTATGGCACCAAAGTTGGCCTTTAAAACCTCAATCTCTCCGCCCTGCCCAAAGTTGACCGCTACCTCCACCTATTCTTTCATCTTATGCCAGTCATTGAATAAAAACTGGACTGATCTCTTAGTGAGCCGCATATCACCCTTGAGTTCCTCAATATCAGCTGCCATCCTTGCCAAGTGGTTGCCCCCATTGATTGGACCAACGTGACCCATTTCTTCAAAGTGTTGTTCCAGTTGAGCATTAATAGGGGTCGAGACATCCTGTTTGTTGAGCTCACCCTTGGTGTTTGACAGGGAGTAGGGATTTTGCTTAGAATTTAGGTCCTTAAGATTTTGGACCACAACCACCTCCACCTCATCCTGGTCATCATCCAAGTCCCCTTCCTGGGAGTCAAAATCGTCATCCTTCTCCTCTGAGTCTGAAATAGTGCCATCCACATAAGCTTCTAGAGCCAACTTGAGGGATCTAGTTTTATCAATGTCCAGGGCCACCCTTTTGACAGGGCAAGGATAAAGCCTTGATGGAGAGGGACAAAAATTATTCTTGTTTTGAACTATGAAATAGAGGCACACAGGGAATGAAACAGGAAGTAGGGGAAACTAAAATCCTAGCCATGCCTAAAATGATTTAGCATAGGGAGGTGGTAGGCATAAATACACTTGTGATGGCCCTCGAGGGTTAAAAATTGAATGAGAGAGAGAGCCACCTCATCATACGGATTAGGTAAAGACAATCTAAGGTAACCAGCAAAATGGGAGGTGAGATTCTCATTACCTTTGAGAAAAAGATTCAATTCTTCAGATGCTTCCTTCTTTGGTTTGTAGACCTCCCTCCCTAATGCAAGGAATGCCCATCACTTTTTCCACTGAATCCACCATAATATCCATCCTGATCCCCTTCATTTCCACCACAACTCCTTTTTTGGTTTCTTTCCAGGCACTAGAAAAATCCTTGCTTAGATTTTCAAAATGCCCTTTGAATATTTTCAGAAAGGGGGTAAATCCCTTGCTATCAAATAGAGCCATAGCTTCAGGCGTGACCCCTTCAAGATTAGCAGGTTCAATTCTGACAAGATCACCCCCCATTTGGCTTGAACAACAAAAACCTCTTCATGAATAGACCCAAAATCTAGAACTCCAAAAGATTACTCGCACACCAAGAACTGAAGTTTCTACAGACACAGGGGGAAAAATAGCTCTCCAAGAATACGTGTGAATCCCATCCCTGATCTTCTCATTATTGAGAGGTAAATGCAAAATCATCATACGACCCTTGATGAGATTGAAACCCCATGAAAGGATCTTATACATGTGCATTGGTGTCTTTTAATAAGTGTGCCCACACCTTGGGATCGAGAATTTCCACCTCCTTCACAAGTGTCAACTCAAGCCCATTAACCCCCGAATTAGCAAAGAAGTCCGCCACAACATTTGCCTCCCTATACACATGTTTGAAAGTGATGAAATTAAAAGATAGAGCCATTTTCTTAATACTCTTAATAGAGTTATGGTTGGAGATAGAGATGGATCCTTTCCCATTTATGTTATTAATTATGTTCAGGGAGTCCCCTTCCACTTCCAGATTGGAAAAATTGTGTTGCAGAGCTATAGAAAGACCCCAAAAAATCCCAGCAGCTTCAACGACATTATTAGTTTGAGTTCCCAAATTGTGATAGAACCCAAGGATAAATCTACCTTCAGAATCCCGAACCCCCCCCCCCCCCCACAACATGCATGACCAGGGTTTCCCTTGGAAGCCCCATCAAAGTTTAATTTTAAACAGTCCTTGCTAGGTTTCACCCAGCCTTTGAGTCGAGGGTTAAGACTAGGGGGCTAGTGGTAGTGGGTCCTAGACCCCACTTCAAAGAAAACCTAGATTCAATCTGAAGGAAGGAATTTTTTTGGAAGTTCAGATTAGAGAAATTAGCTAGGATAGAATTCACACAACGGGCTCCAATTTTTTGGGGGGTTCTTTTTTTCCTTTAAAGATTCTTCTATTTCTTTCCTTCCATATCTCCCAAGCCAAATGCATAATAGAGAAGGTCCATAAAAAATTTAGACCTTGGCTCTTAAAAGGACTTGACCATTGAATCCACAATAGTTTTATGGAATCTGGAAAAACCCAATTAACTTCAAAAAGATTGAGGATGGTTTTCCTGACTGAGACAAGAAAGGGGAAATTGAGGAACATGTGTGAGGCATCTTCACAATCAGATTCACACAAAACACATCTATTAATCATGTGGAAATTTCTGTTGTTCAAGTTACCAACCGTAAGAATTTTTTCATGGATAACTAGCCACCAAAACATATTAATCTTGGGTATTAATTCTTTTACCCAAACACTTCCCCATTTAAAATTATCATCTTCCCCCCCTCTTGAAAAAAGGAGTAGTAGGCACTTTTGACTGAGAAAAAACCATTATCTTCCTTAGTCCAGAATATACTATCCTCTTCAGGATTCTCTTTGTTAATAATAACTCCTCTTAATCTGTTGTTAATAGAAGAGATCTCAATGTTGTTAGAATGATCCAAATTTATGGTTTTCCATTGTCCCAAAGGGTCATCGAAATTGAATTCTCAGACCTTGGCCCCATATTTGGTCATAGAATCTCTATAGACTGTTGGGTAAATAGTCTTAAGAGGAAGGTCCTCTAGCCATTTATCCTCCCAAAAGTTAATGGTTCACCCATTTCCAACAAGCCATTTGCAGCCCTCAGAGACCACATGTTTAGCCCAGTTTAAATATTTTCTAGAAACAAGAAGAAGCATTAGAGTTCTGGGTGCAGAAGCACCATTCGTTAGCAGACAGATTAGGCAGTATTTCCTCCTTATAATACTAGTCCAAATACTCTCTTCCTTTAATAGTCTCCAACTCATTTTTGCTAGCATAGATTTATTCATTTTCATCCAATCTCTTATACCAAGGCCACCAAGTTTTTTGGGGGTACATACCTTATCCCAGGCGATTAGAGGAATTCATGTCTTTTGATTCGGTTCCACTCCATAGAAATATTTTTTGTATGCTCTCCAGCTTGCAGGAAATTTGGAGGGTAATTTGTAGATAGACATCGTATAAACCGGTAAATTCTAAATAGAGAATTTGAGAAGAACAACTTTTCCAGCTTGAGATAGTAGCGACCCTTTCCACCCTTCTAGTTTCTTTATAAATCTATCAATTAAAAAATTCCAATCAACAATCTTTGGGTTTTCCACCCCAATAAGCATACCAAGATATCGAGTTGGGATATTTTTAGAAGGAAAACCAATAATACCAATAATTTTGATGCTTCTTCTTTCAGGGGTATTGATAAAGAAGACAGAGCTTTTCCCATAGTTGATCAATTGATCTGATGCCTCCTCATAATCCTTCATTAACTGTTTGAATTCTCTAGCTTCTGGGACAGATGCCTCACCAATCAACATAGTGTCATCAACAAAATGTTGATGAGAAACCCTCTGATAGTTGATAACCATTGAAATACCACTAATTCTACCCTCCACGGTACCCTTATTAAGAGATCTGCTAAGGGTCTCAGCCATAATAATGAAAAGAAAAGGTGAGATAGGATCACCTTGTCTTAAACCACATGTCCTATTAAAAAAACCATAAGGGGTCCCACTAACTAGGACCGAGAACTTGGTTGTGGAAATACATGAGAGAATCAACTCCTTAAAGTCCTCTCCAAATATGAACCTCGAAAGAATCTTCAAAAGGAAATACCAAGAGACTTTTTCATAGGTGTTTTCCATATCAAGCTTATTAAACATGGCTTCCTTCTTATTCTATTTCACCGAGTGGAGGGTCTCCTAGATGGTGAAATTCCATCTTGGATCTGTCTTCCCATAACAAAACCTCCCTGTTGATCAGATATAATTATAGGTAACACAAGCTGAATTCTTAGAGCCAAATTTTTTTAGCACATTTTGTAAACACAGTTGCAAAGACTTATGGGTCTGAAATTTTTAAACTCCGAAGGATCATGATTCTTAGGGACCAAAGATCCAGAAAGGTGCTATTTAACTCCTGAAGCATCCTTTTATTCTTAAAAAATTCCTAAATAGCATTGTAAATATCATCTCTCACAATCTCCCATAAAGTTTGGAAGAAGAAAGTAGGGATACCATTAGGACCCAGGGGTTTATCAGAGTTTAAGGATTTTATCATAAATTCAATTTCTTCCATTGAAGGGATTTTAGTGAGCATGAAGTTGTCTTCTTCATTAATCAGATGGGGAATAACATCTAGAAACTACTCTTCCTTAGAGTTGTTAGAATTACTAGAGGATGTCAGAAGCCTACTGAAGAAAGAACATGCCTCTAGTTGAATTTCCTTAGGGTCATTGAGCATAACTCCCTCTTCATTTTTTTATGCATATAATTCTATTTGAGCTCCTTCTGTTGAGAGTGGAGATATGAAATAACTTTGTGTTCTTGTCACCATCTTTGAGCCATGAAACTCTAGATTTTTGTTTCCAAAATATTTTCTCCTTCCGAAGGATGTTATGATACTCAACAAGTAAATCCTTCTCCATTATTTTGGATGATAATAGTATTACCCTCCATCAGGTGATTCCATATCTCCCTAGAGGAGTGAGATCTCATTAGCCAGAGACTGTTTTTTTTTTTAAATGTTACCAAAACTCCTTTTATTCCATTCTTTCAGATTTTTTTTTAACATGAGCAAGATTTTTAACAATTCTAAATAAAGACATACCTTTGATTTTTACATTCCACCATCCCTTAAATAAATCAGTAATATCCTCATCTTGTAGCCACATCTTTTCAAATTTGAAAGGGATTCTCCTCCTCTCCTTAGCCTTGATCTGGAAGAGGATAGGATTGTGATCAGATCCTATGCGAGGAAGGGAAAATATCCGAGCTTCTTTTTTCAACCATCCCCAAGAGATCAAAGCTCTGTCCAGTTTTACCTGAATCAGCTGGTCACCCTTTCTTCTGTTAGACCAAGTAAATCTACTTCCTCTAAGCTCAACATCCATAAGATTACTGAGGGAAATAAAATCTTAAAGGTTTTCCATGCTTTCAGTGAGATCAATATTTCCCCCTTCTTTTCTACAGGACACAAAGGGTGTTAAAATCCCCCAAAATCACCCATTTCATCCTTTTGATCACGTTCTAAAATTTGGAGAGATCAGCCCAGAGTTTTTTCCTTTCACTTTTACTATTCGGGGCATAAATATTTGATAAGATCCAGAACTTCTTGGATTTATTATCCTAAAAAAGCAAAATCCATATGGTTATTTCTATTAAGAAGCTTTTTACCTTTGAGTTTTTCTTCATTCCACAAAACTCCCATACCCCTAGTAGTGTCTGTCGAACTAACAACAAAAATTCAAAATTTATTACAGTACCTTCCACAAGTCTCTAAAAACAGGGCCTCCACCATCTTAGTTTTCTACAAAGCCAAAATGTCAAAATTGTGAGTCATCTCCAAATCTTTTATCAATCTCCACTTGACAGGGTTGTTCAACCCCTAATATTCCAAGATATTATATTCATTTAGTCACTTGGTTCTTTGATCTTCTAAAGCTTCTTAGATCCAATTTCAATTGGGTTCCATCATCAATTTCCCTTTGACTCTATTTCTTCCTCGCCACTTGTTTGGAAGGTCTCCCAAATCCAACATTTTTTGGGGTCTCTTCATAATTTTCCCATTTGAGAGGAGTAGACAGAGAAGTTTCAATTACTACTTGGTTAAAGTCCCCCTTCTCAGGCTTGACAATCTCGTAGGCTTCTTCAGTTTGACAATCTCGTAGAGACCGCTTCATTAATAATTTCATGGATGTTGTTAAAAACCAGCTAATTTTCAGTTCCAAGGGACATAACATCCTTTTCCTTAGCATGAATATTTTTAAAGGGATTTGAAAACATTTCAAAAGACTCATTGAAGCTTCTATCACCCAGATCATTTGAACAAAAAAATTCCTTGGCTACTTCCTTAAGCAAGTTATCCATTTTTTTTTGTGGAAAGAGCATTTTTAGCTTGAACATGGATCAAATCCTTCTAGAACCACAGTTCTGAATGGGAATTCCATTGGGAATTCTTATGCTTTACTTCTATAAAACCTTCCTCATCCATAAATATAGGCTTCAATACAAAATTCAAAATTTATTGCAGTACCTTACACAAGTATCTAAAAACAGGGCCTCCACCATCTTAGTTTTCTACAAAGCCAAAATGTCAAAATTGTGAGTCATCTCCAAATCTTTTATCAATCTCCACTTGACAGGGTTGTTCAACCCCTAATATTCCAAGATATTATATTCATTTAGTCACTTGGTTCTTTGATCTTCTAAAGCTTCTTAGATCCAATTTCGATTGGGTTCCATCATCAATTTCCCTTTGACTCTATTTCTTCCTCACCACTTGTTTGGAAGGTCTCCCAGATCCAACATTTTTTGGGGTCTCTTCATAATTTTCCCATTTGAGAGGAGTAGACAGAGAAGTTTCAATTACTGCTTGGTTAAAGTCCCCCTTCTCAGGCTTGACAATCTCGTAGGCTTCTTCAGTTTGACAATCTCGTAGAGACCGCTTCATTAATAATTTCATGGATGTTGTTAAAAACCAGCTAATTTTCAGTTCCAAGGGACATAACATCCTTTTCCTTAGCATGAATATTTTTAAAGGGATTTGAAAACATTTCAAAAGACTCATTTAAGCTTCTATCACCCAGATCATTTGAAAAAAAAAATTCCTTGGCTACTTCCTTAAGCAAGTTATCCATTTTTTTTTGTGGAAAGAGCATTTTTAGCTTGAACATGGATCAAATCCTTCTAGAACCATGGTTCTGAATGGGAATTCCATTGGGAATTCTTATGCTTTACTTCTATAAAACCTTCCTCATCCATAAATATAGGCTTCAATACATTTTTCTCTCTAGATTCATTTCCATTACTTTACATTATTTAGATGCCCTTATTAATATTTATCTTCTTTGCAGAGGCCAGAAGGGCAGTTCCTTTGCCTTTTTCCATTTCCTTTGGATGATTTTCTCAGTGGGTCTTAGAGATAGTCAGCTTACATTGATGCTTTGCATGCCCCCATCCTTAACATTTCTCACATCTTAGAGGGAAGTTTTCAAAATCTATCTTATGTTCCTAGCTACCTAGTTTTGAACGCAAGGAGATGGATTTAGGAAAGGAAGAGCCCATTAGAGAATAGATATAGAATCTCATGCAGACCACTATGGATTTAGTAAGAATCACATTATCGAAAACTATAAAAGTTCCAAGGGTGTTAGCAAATCCTCTTATAATATCCACATCCCAAAGTTTTAGAGGTAGACTTGGGAGTCTCACCCAAATAGGGAATTGATTAATATTCTCTTTTTGGGGGTTGAATTTGGGGTTCCATTTCCTTAGGAAGAGGCCAAGTTTCCCTAGGAACCATAGGCCTTCATTGAGGATCCTTTGAGGATCCTCAAAGTTGTTGAGACTAAACAAGAAAAATCCATTTGAGAGGGATGTGACATCTATATACCCCTTAGGTTTCCATTTTTCAATAGACCAAGACCTAATGGAGTCAATATTTTGTCTACCCCCACCATATTTCCTATCAAGGCATTCTCCATTTTACTCAGATTCTTGTCTATAATGATATCTAGGATATCTAAGAATTTTCCTAAAGTATCATGTTTAAGTTGAAGAATGATTCTAGGACTTTTCTCTTTCTCTAAGCTTAAAATATTCACATAAGTTTTGGGGGACCCAGAAACCACATGATTACCATCCATCGAAAGTCTTTCGCACATACCTATTTCCCTTGAAGACTATCCACAGCATCTGTAGGATCTCCAGGAGGAATATGTTTGTTGTCAGTCTCCCGTTCATTGCTATTGATTCCTTCTTCCTCCTCTTCATCCCTCTCATCCTTCCCACCCATCTGATCACCCTTCTTGCCCACTTGAACACCCTTCCCACCTATCTCCTCACCCTTCCCACTCCTCCTTCCTGTCATTAATAGACCTATTTAAAAAATATATTTTTGTATTAAGTGTTTATGTGCAATATATCATATTCATATTTATGTACATATTCTCTACTTGAATTTTTTTTAATAAACTAATATCATCATACATTTTTTACCAATATATGGTCACCTTTCAATAAATCCATTGAAAAAATATCTAATTAAATATGTTCCCTAGAATTATTCCATGAATGAAATTCATAGTTTTCTTAAGAGAGATAAAAGTAGGTATGTAACACTACATCCACTTTCATTCTATTATGATGAATCTTTAAACATGATGCTCACAAACAAACAAAAAAAAAATTCACACTTTTTGAGATACAAAAATCAAGTTGAAGCCTTACTTGTTAAACACTTTGAAATTAAGGTTTTACTGTTATTCAAAACAAACAAATAAAATCAACGATAAATCCTAATTTCCTATGAACAAGGGGAAAAATTCACATCTCTCACATGCATCTCAAAACACCAAACCCTAGTGGTGATAATAGCGTTTAATAATAGAAATTTAAACATTATATTCATATGTTTGTAGTGAATACAATCATACAAAAATCCCATCCCTATATAAATGTAATGAATATGTTCAAAAAAAATCCAAGCCCTAACAATATTCCAAATTAATTGAACCATAAACCTTATAGGAAATAATCAAACCTTAATTACTATGTAAAAAATAAAACCCAAATCACCAAATGATAGAACTTCACAACATTGTAGTTAATGACGATAATATTTTATTTTCTACCAATGATGATATGGATTTGAGCATCGTAAATCATATTAAATAATGATAATAATATTTTTTTATGATAATCCATGACCTTTCTATCTATGATAATGTTTGAGAGGGAAAGTGATGGAAGGGAAATACCACCCAGATCAGAGGATCAGTTTGGAAATCCTGAGGAAGGGGAGATAGATGGGGACGTTGATCAAGAGGATAGGAACACTCCTGCAAAATCTATAGAGTCTTGGTTGAATAAAGTTAGAAATGGTGGATCAGCCTCAAAATCCCAAAATTTATTTCTCCAAGTGGTTAAGGAGGCTTCTAGAAGCACTTTAGAAATTCCTGACTTGCTTCTGCAACACACTACTGAAAAGCTAAACAAATCGCTGGTGGGGAAGTTGGTAGGTGGGAGACCCAATATTGACGTTGTTAGAAGATGGGATAAAATGAAATGGATTCCATTAGGCCATTTAGAGGTAAGTTCTCTTTCTAATGGTTTTTTCCTTTTTAGGTTTAATACCCAAGAGGATATGTAGAAGGTTCTGGAAGAAGGACCCTAGTTTTGGGGAAAATCTGGTTGGTATCTTAGGAAGTGGGAACCAACTTTCAACCCAGAAAAGGAAAATTTGAACCAATTTCCTATTTGGATACACCTTCCTAACCTCCCTTTGGAATTTTGGCATGAAGACATTGTCAAAGGCATAGCGAACTCCCTGGGTTCTTTGGTCATAATTGATAATGCTACCAGGAAAATGACTAGGCTTATCTGTGCTCATTTTTGTATTTATATTGTTGCTGATAAGGATATTCCCAACAATATCAAACTAAAGTCACATCTTGGGATTTGGGAGAAAAATATTGAAATGGAAAGATCCCCTAAAAAATTCTCCAAGTGTAATGGTTGGGGTCATTCTTCCCAGAACTGCAAGTTCAAGGTATCCAAAATATATATTCCTGTGCTAGGAATTGAAGGTAAAGGGGAAAAAGGGAAAGGCCTAATGCAAAGTGCAGCTGATCATAGGAAATATTTTTCCAAAGAATCTAAAAAAATTCTACTCCTTTGAGAATAAAGGAGAAGGTGGTAAATGAAACTATTACTATATCTACCATGGAAATGGAGGAGGATGGTTTCACCCTAGTGGTCAACAGAAGGAAATCAAAATTTCTGTCCTGGTCAGATTCTAAGGTAGGGGAAAAAATGGAAGAACTTGTTAAGGATTTCATGAAGGGTAGGAAGATAGAGATTTTTTCCTCAAAAGGGAATGAGGAATCTCTCAAGGAACTAGCTAAGATTGAACAAAAGTTAAAGGAAGTTGGCAAGATGGGGGACTCTGGTTTGGAGGAACCTGTTAAGGAACAGAGTAAGGGGGAAGAACCTTTGGGGCAGAAGGTAAGTTGGGACCCCCTTGTGGGTGAGGAGTTGATAGGAAGAAATCTTGGTTATCTTTTAGTGGAAGAAATGGTGAATATTAATATGTCCCCAATCAAAATGATGGAAGAAAAGAAAGAAGAAATTATGCCAAGAAACAAAGGAACTTCTAGGGAAAAAACCCCCTCAGGAAAAAGAAAAGTGGATTCAAAAGGAAAAAAGGGGGAAACCTCATTATCCTCTCCTAAATCTCAGGAGTTTGAGAACCCTATAAATGTGGAAGTTTCCAGTAGCAAACATGGTAGGCCTAGCAAATTTGAATCAAGGAAAAAAATACCCAAAAGGAAATAGATTCAGGGAAACAGTTGTGCTTAGACCAAAAGGTCTTTAAGAAAAAAAAACCCAATTTGTGGAAATGAATTGCATCTCATGGAATGGTAGAGGGCTTAATAACCCTGTGAAATGGAGGATTCTAAAAGATATGATTGAAAGACAGAAAATAGATGTGTTAGCTGTTCAAGAGACTAAAATGAAAGAAGACCTCTTTTTAAGTTCTTGCAAGTCTTTTTGGAATAATTCTAAAGCTTTTTCTGTTAGTTTGAAAGGAGCCTCTAGAGGCTTAGTTGTGGTGTGGAATCTGGCTCACTATGAAGGAACTCTCCTAGTCAAAAGAGATAATCATATGGTGGTGATGATGAGAGATCTGGAAAATAGAAATATTTGGGTTTTATCTAACATTTATGCTCCTACCCTTCATAAAGAAAGGAAAAATATTTGGCATCACCTATTGTCATTTAATCATTCCATCAAAGGTTTAGGATGGATTGTCTTGGGGGATTTCAATACCCCTCAGACCCTGGGGGAAAAAAAGGTGGATCTAAGGAGTTTACAGTAGGCATGGAGGATTTTAATGACTTTATTACTTCTTCACAGCTCCATGATATTGATCTTAAAGGTAGTAGTTTTACTTGGTCTAATAGAAGAGTTGGATCCCAACATATTCAAGTAAGATTAGACAGGGTTTTAGTCTTGGAGGAGTGGTTAATCCAGGATATCTCTCTTTTTTCTCTACCCCGGATAGGATCTGATCATAACCCTATTATCTTACAAATCAAGAATCCATCTAGAAGAAGAACCCCTTTCTATTTTGAGAAGATGTGGCTCCAGAATGAGGACCTGTATGACCTCATTAATGACTGGTGGAAACTGAAGGTTAAAGGAACAACTATGTATAGACTCTCTAAAAAACTCCAGAATGTTAAAGGTCACCTCAAAGACTGGAATAAAAAAAGCTTTGGAAATATCTTTCAGAAGAAAATGGAAATCAAGCTGAACTTGTAGAACGTTCAAAGAAAGACAGAGAGTTGGGATTCTGAGATGGATATTGAGGACCATGAAAAGGAATGGTCCCTTCTAGTAGAATACCATAACATTCTGGGCAAAGAGGAAATCTTCTGGAGGCAAAAATATCGAATTACTTGGCTAAAGGAAGGGGATAAAAATACAAGATTCTTTCACTTGTCCACCTTAAAATGTAGAGGGTTCAACATAATTAATAAAATTAGAAATGAAGAGGGTGTTATGGTGGAAGAAAAAGAAGAAATAACTAAAGAGGCTACCTCCTTCTTCTGTAACTTGCTGACTAATAACAGTGATCCTAATTTGAATAAAGAGCAAGAATTTTTAAAGTGCATTCCTCTGTTGGTTTCTGAGGAAGATAATTTGATGCTTTCAGTGATCCCATCAATGGAGGAAGTGGAATTCACCGTCAAACATCTCAATCCTGACAAGGCTCCTGGACTGGATGGCTTCCAAGCCTTCTTCTTTCAGCACTTTTGGGACATAATTAAAAAAGATGTCTTTGAGGTGGTGAAGGAATTTTTCAGGTAGAAAGTTATGCTGAAAGACATGAACTGTACCTTTCTTTCTCTGATCCCGAAATGTGGTAATGCTATGGAATTAAAATATTTCAGACCTATAAGTCTCTGCAATACTTCCTATAAAATCTGCACAAAAATCTTGGCTCTCCGTCTGTATTTGTTACTCCCCTCTATCATTTCTGATCAACAAGGGGGTTTTGTCATTGGTCGCCAAATCCAGGATGGGATCATTACAATCAAAGAGATGATCCACTCAGCTAAGCTCAGCAAGAAGGCTGCTCTATTTTTAAAACTGGATATGGCCAAAGCTTATGACAGGGTTTCATGGTGCTTTCTTGATAAAATCCTTGACAGGTTTGGTTTTGATGTCTCCTTTAGGAATCTGGTCAAGGCTTGTATCTCTAATGTCTGGTTTTCTATTCTCATCAATGGGTCCCCCTTTGGGTTTTTTCCTAGCTCTCAAGGCCTGAGGCAAGGGGATCCCATCTCCCCTTTCCTCTTTATTATCTTGGTAGAAGCTTTAAGTAGAAGATTAAATGTTGAAACTGAGAATGGTTCTCTCAAAGGGATCTCCCCAGTAAAGGAGTTGGAAAAATTTTCACACCAACATTTTGTTGATGACACTTTTCTGGTGGGGGAAGCTTCTGTCCCTGAAGCTAAGAAAATAAAATCTCTCCTTGATGACTATATGGAAGTTTTGGGACAGATGGTAAACTTCAGAAAAATATCTCTTTTCTTCCTTAACACCATGGATAGCCGTTGTAAGAAGATAGCTAAAATTTTGGGATGTGACTTTAAATCTTTCCCTACCTTTTATTTAGGTATCCCTCTTGGGGATAAGAGACTGTCTTGTTCTGATTGGAACTTCTTAATTGAAAGGTTTGAAAGCAAACTTGCTGGTTGGAAAGCTAATGTGTTATCCCAGGCTGACAAGATTACCCTTCTCATTAGTTCTCTTCAGAGTCTACCGGTGTATGCCATGTCCCTCTATCAACTTCCTGGAGGTGTTGGGGATAAACTAGAAAAAATCCAAAAATGCTTCTTATGGAGTGGCACTGAAAGAAAAAAAAAGAATCCCTCTAGTGGCCTGGGACAGAGTTTGTAAACCTAAAAAGCTTGGGGGACTTGGTCTCAGAGACTGGACTAAAATGAATAAATCCCTTCTTGCAAAAATTGGATGGAGGTTAACTAAAGAAAATGGAGTTTGGACCAGAATTCTAAAGAAAAAATATTGGATGGATGTTAATGACAAGAGATGGATTTTTAAACAGGCATCCTTCAATGGTTCATGCATATGGAAAGCTATTAACTGGGAAAAATAAATTGTGGCTAGGGGCAGCAGGTGGAAAATAGGAAAAGGAAATGAGATAAGCTTCTGGAAAGATAAATGGGCTGGGAATTTTATCCTTAAAGATCAATTCCCCCAAATTTCTAGTCAGCTCAAAGATAAATATGGGAAAAAAATCATTAACTATATGGCATATGATGAAGACAAATTGCTTTCAGACATGGAAACTCATGGAACTGGGACAGACAGGAACCCAATGATCACTTGAGCAGGCTCAATGATTTCCTAAAAAAATATGTTTCTTCTAATAAACAAGGACCAAGATAGAATAGTCTGGGACAAAGAACAAAGTGGTAATTTCTCTGTCAAATCAGCCTATTCCCTATTTTTTGAGGGAGAAACTAGAGAAGAAGATTTAAATGCTGGTAAGATTTGGAACAAGAACATAACCCCAAAGGTTAATGTTTTCAGTTGGCTTTCAGTAATGAATAAAATTCTTACTGTTGATAATCTTGCTAAAAGAGGTTTCCAGATGGCCAATAGATGTGTTCTGTGTGAAGTGAATATGGAAACTGTAAATCATCTTCTTCTGGAATGTCCCCATGCCCATCTAATGCTTTCTTCTATTCTGGGTTGCTTCTCAGTTTTCTGGGTAATTCCTAAAGAGATCAAGGATGCTTGGATTCAATGGAACTGTCCTTTCTTCAGTCGAGGACTTAAAAATCTCTGGGTCATGAGTTTGGGTCACCTATGGTGGGAATTATGGAAAGAAAGAAATAGAAGGATTTTCAAGAATAAGAAACTTCCCATTAGGGTGACTATAAACAAACTCCTACAGGCTGTTAGAAACAATTTTTCTATACTAAGGAAAAATGAAATGGAAATCCTTGACAATGAACATCATTTCTTTAAGAATTGGAACCTTATAGGTGACCCTAAACCCAAAAGATGTAATCCTCATTTGGGGATTAAATGGAATTCACCTAGGGAAGGTTTCTTTAAACTCAACTTTGATGGTGCAGCGAAAGGTAATCCTGGGAAAGCTGGGGGAGGAGGTGTTCTTCGGGACTCCCTTGGAAGATTTATTTTTGCCTACTTCTTCGACCTGGGCCTCCAATCTAACAATGTTGCTGAGGCAGCTATGATGTTTTGGGGGGTGAAGTTAGCCAAGGAGAAAGGCTTAAAACACCTTGAAGTGGAAGGGGACTCTTTATATATCATTTCATGTTTGAAAGGAAAATCTCAACCTTCTATTTCTATCGAGGACTTCATAAATAAAACTAAACTTTTAGCATCCTCTTTTGAGGCCATATCCTTTCATCATGTGTACCATGAAGGAAACTCTCTAGCAGATTTTATGGCCAATTTGGGGGTGAATGCTAGGGGTCTTAAGGTGGTAGAGGATCCTAATTTGATGCAAGCCAAATTTATTGAAATCATGAAAAGGGAAGGTATAACTTATAATACTCCTACAAATGAGGAGGCATTAATTTTTCAGACTCGTGACATCTCTTTTTCATGATTACTGAACTTGTACAAAATATATTTTCTAATCCTTGAAGGGGAAGGATGGCTATATTTTTTTTCTAGAAGTGGGAAAATTGGATTGGGGAAGGTAACTATTTGTAGAAGAGAAAGAAGAATAGGGTCAAAATCATGGGGGGTGACTTAGTAAGAACTGAACCTAGCAAGATTTGGGAGATGTCCATAGAGGCTGAGACACTACTCGAAAAGGTGGGTATGTTACCCTTTCTCAACATCTTTGATGGCTACGATGAAAAGATGAGTGAAGCAGTGGAAAAAACATGGAATGAAGGCCATGTTTGGGTCAAAAATTTCTCCTTTACCATTTCCCCTAAGCTTATTTCCAAAGTCTCAGGTTTAGCTCTGGAAGGCAGATGCATCTACAAACCTAAGTCAGACTACAACCTGGAGATTGAATGCTTCATGCAAGGTAAGGGAGCGCCTGTCTCTCTTCATAATGGTTATGCTCAGGGAAATTTTCCCCATCCTTTTGATGAAATTTCTCAGTTTTTTATGTCATACATTACCTTAGAAGGTCGGTATAAAGTGATATATGGTTACCATTTCCCCATGTTGAACCATGTCTGTAATGCTAAGCCCTATAATTTCCCTTTCTTCCTGTATACTTCCCTTTCGAAATCTATAGGAATGGTTGAGAAAGGTACCTTTCCCCTTCCTCTACACCAGGGCCTCATTAAATCCCTTCTTAGGCTGGGAACTCCCCTTTTGGGGAAAAATGACAAATTTGGGGCTTCTGTCGCTGAAGGCTCGGCGCCCAAGGAGGAAAGTCTTAGTGAAGACCTATTTGGAAAACCAGTGGCTAAATGAACCAGATCCAATCTGAGTCATGGTGTCATCAACAAATGTAGCAGGGTTGAGGAGGATCCTAAACTAGTTGAGGAAGTGGAGATTTTAGATTCGGGTGAAAACCAAGATGGGAATCCAGACTTGTCAGTTTCCAGTAAGGACAAGGTTGCTTTTGAAGGGGATAATAGTGATGAGGTGGAGAGTGAGAAAGCTCAGGAATCTACAGATGATAAGTGTTCCAAGAATTTGGAGGAAGCCATTGAGAGCTTGCATGCTCTTAAAACTACCCAATCTAACTTGTTTACTTGCCCAGGACTCTGTTGTCAAGTCTCATACTTTCATGTGGGAATTTGAGCATTGCAGGCTTGATACTGATATTAACAGACATAGGATTAGTATGGTCTCCATGGACCTGAAGGATCTGACTGATAAAGTGGAAAAATTATCTTCTTTGGTCCTTAGTGAACAACTCAAGAATGCCAATGAGAGAAGCCTGGAGATGGCCAAGGATATGCTGAAGATGAAAGAAGTTGTGTTCCAGATTCATGATGTCCATCTCCTCAATGTTAAGAGCACCATCCACCATCTCAAGCTTTTAGCTGAGATGATTCATTCCATGGAACTTGCTAAGGAAAGAGAAAAAGAAGGAAAAGGCCCCAAAGTGGAGATCCCTGAGCCAAACTATAAGTTTTGGAAAGCTACCATTGATTCCCTTGTCAAAGAATGGAATGGATGTATGAACTCAGTGGGGGACCTGATAAAAGAGTGACAAAGAATATGGGATATTGGTTTGATGTTGTTAGTTCTAAGTTGTTTTGTTAGTTTCTTGGTACTGCTACTGTTAGTTATTTCTCTGTTTATTTGTTGTTTGGATACTTTCCTTTATGTTTGTATCTCCTTGTTGTTGGTCTTGTGTTGCTTTGGGTTTGTGGTTGGGCTTCAATGGTATATCCCTTGGCCTTTTTGTAGGGAACTGGTAACATTTTATATGGGACAGGGTCACCTCATCCCTTTTTTACCTCTAATAACCTTTACCATTTTAACAATGATACCATATTTTTAGTTAGTAAAAATGCCACTTTTTAATATTATTAATGTTTATATTGCCTCAATATATAAGTTAATCAATTTATAATGTTAAAATTATTCTGGTATTTTATATATAATTTTTCCATTAATTTTAGTATAATTATACATAGATATTCTTTTGTTTATTTTTTATTTTTTAAAATATATTCTTAAAAAGTAGTATACAAATTTTCTTTCATCTTACATTTATTTTTCTACTAACCTAGCATCTATGTCTCTTACATTTGGAGAGGTTGATAAAGTGGAATTCTTTTCAAAAGGCACTAAATTTGTAAAGGGAGAAGTGTATTCAACCAAGAGGAGTCTAAATTAAAAAGATGTGGTAAGAGAATTATTTGTTGGTAGTGTTACAACAATATTATATGGAAAAGTACAATTATCTTATTCAGGGGATGAAATTGAAACTTTATCATATATTGAGAATAAACAATACTAGATTTCTTGGAAAGAGATGGATTTGTAAAAAAATGTATATTTATTCATTATTGATCACGATGATCATGTCTTTAATGACTCAGATTATTTTAGTGCTACAAAAAGGGGAGATTATATTGATGATAGTAAAGCACCATCAGTATAGTTCCTAAAGATAGAACAAATTTTATTAGAGACAAGTTCATTCTCAAACACATATATTTTCATAGAGAATATAACATATCCATAGGTTATATAAATCATGTGCTAAAATATCATGAAATTTGTGAAGAGAGATTGGGACCTTCAAGGTTTGGTATTGATTAAAAAATTGTTGAATTTATATTCTAATTTCTCAAATGTTATAAACTTTAGGAACTCAAAATATTTGTAAAAGGGATATCTCAATTGGAAAATTTATCTCTTGTACAAAACATTGATCATAATATGAAGTTTAAGGAAGTGCTACAAAATTGATCCATTTGTGCTCAATTTGAAGCAAGTATGTTGTTTTGGGAAAAATTACTAGTGTACTAGAAGGTGACATGGTATAACTTAAAGTATTGGATGTCAATACCTTTGATATGCATATCAATATAGTAGTAAACTTTCCCTACAAATAATGGTCCCTATCTGAAGGATATCTTGTATAATGGCATGCTATGAAATTAAGTGACATACATGGATTTCTTATTAATGTTAAATTAAAAAATTGAAAAAGAGGTGGAAGTCAACATGTGGGATGAATTTTAATAGCAACAACCCAATTCTTATATCCATGTTATTTTGATTGCAATAATTACAATCATTCCATAAATTTCATAATAATGCCCTACAATAGTAGGCAAGTTCAAAATTTGAATTCCCCTCCAAAAATTTCATTAAAGTGAATAGAAGATGAGGCATCATAATGGTCTAGGTTTATGGAGGAGGTGATAGATGTGAAAAAAAATTGTTGTGAATTGGACTATCTCAAAAAAATTTACATTATTACAATTAAATTTCTATGGCACAAAAATATAGCCTTAAATGAAGAAGACAAAATAAAACATGTGTTGGACACATTTACAAAAATTTCATCTTTAACATGGATATAAAATCTACAGTTTTCTATAAAATGAAATTAAACAATATGAATTCTTTTCAAAATGAATAGCAAAAAGGCTATGGATATCCAAGGTGAAATTTTTATACTCATAAATATCATTGGATAAATGGTGAAATGGTTACAATAAATGGTAACACTGAGAAAGAGAAACAAACATGAAATTATTTTGTAACAAATTCGTGTATAGAAAGAATGATATAAATATATTGAAATATTTCTTAATATTTGACTCATTCTATAGGACATGATGGATACAAGTTTCCTCAGAGACTATTTCCTATATTCTATACCCACAATTTAGTGTTAATTCTGTCTAATGAAGAGTTCAAATTTTCGGACCTTCCTTTAGTTTCACAATCAAACTTCAACAAGTAAATGAACAATATATCTTCACATGTTTCAATTTCAAAGAACAAATTGTTTTCCAAGTTTTACAAGTGTATGAATCTATAAAATATATGTATGGCCACCTTATGTAAGTAACCACTTTCAAAAATAGAAGACCAATAAACATAACACAATTAATACTGATTTAATGTAAATTAAATAAAATATTATTTTTAGAGTAATTATTGTAGATAATGATGTAAAAATGCTAATATATATTAATATGCAAGAAAAAAAACATGTACAATGTCAAACCCTAAGCATGAGAGGGAGATAGGAAGACTTAGCTAATTTCCAAGAAAATTGGAAGTGATCTCCACAAGTGAATAACTGTAACAAGATATAGGTAGTGTCATCAAATATTTTTAAAGGTTCTGCAACTTAGAATGACACAAGATTAGGAAACCCGTAGGAAGGTAGGAGTGCCTAGGCATTGGTAATTAGATCTGGGGGTTGGTGACTGAATCTAGGAACTGGTGGCTAGGAAAATGATTATATTTTGATATCTTCTATGTCAGAAGAGATTCACCATTGATTCCTATTCATCTCTTGAGATTCATTCCTTGATCACCGAAGGTACCTGTAACCTGCAAGAAATAAGTTCACCTATGCATACCCATAAACTACATTAAACCTAAAAAGGAAAATGTAGAATGGGGAATTGAAGTGACCCTGGAAGTCACCCAAAGAGTGTATTTATGATCAAATTCTATAATACATCTAAGAATCCATGTATTTCTTTACGAGAGTGTGTGTAATGGTTCCCTAAGATGCCCTTGTTCGCGTTTCACAATGATAGTGAGATAGATCTATAACGTAACTAATTTATAGAATGTGTGGGATGGAATAGAATAAAATTCCTCTCTTATGTTATGTATGCAGATGTGATGGAACCATTTTCCCTTGTATGAGTGCTAGATGGATTCCTTTGATGCTCTTTGTGCCTTTTGAATGCAATCTTAGATGATGATAGATAAAGCTTAGTTCTTGGTCCTTTATTTTTGAAAATAGAATTATGTATTTATATGATTTGCTTGTTTAAAATTTGTAATTAACACTTGAAAGGGTGGCCCAAAGTAGTAAAAAGTAACTAAGAAGTGAAAGGTGTCCAAAAGGATAAGAAATATGTAAAGAGGTAAATGAGCGCTTAGGAGGACAGGAGCACTTGACACTAGTGTCCTGGTCGAGATCTAGTGTTTGAGGCCATAAATAGATAAAATAGTCAAATTCTAGCTAGAGTGCAAGATGTTTAAGGTCAATGAAAGTGTAGAAGAAAAAGTAAAAAGGCTAAAGGGAGTTGTCAATTACTAGTTTTCTTACTTAAGAATCATTTAAATGCTAGCATGCTTTTAAGACATAGAAATGTACTCAAGTGCATATATTTTGTGATTACATTTTCTCCCACTTTATGTTGTTCAGTGAATAATAAATAGAAAAAAGTATATAGAGGATGTGTACCCTATGATCTTATAGTCAATGTGTCGAATAGCATGTCGAGTGGACAAGGGAAGCATGGAGACTAGAAAAATGGAAGTGGACCCTAAGGGTGAAGCGAATGTGTAGCTTATACCTATTGTTATGATTTTGTTTTTTGATGTTGGTTGCTTCTTGTTGTGTATGAAGGAAGAACCTACAAAACAAGAGCAATAAAGTAGTCAAAGTTCTATGTATGAGAAATAAAGGTAACATGTGTATAACTAAGTAAATGTGTGAAATTATGTAAAAGGAAATTTTTCACTTGGTGTATAAGAGTGTAAGCAATAGAGATTTGTACTTATTTTCTAAACTTGTTGCCGATGGGGATTTTTCAGGTGATCTCACGCAAGAGAAAATTGTTGGGGAGAGAGGTATAACTTTACTCTCCTTCCATGACTAATTCCCAAATGAGCACCACTATATATGGTATGTCCCAATTAGTTCTATTTGTTCCATGTTTTGTCTATATTATATTGTGACTAAATGTAAGAGATAGAATAAATTCTGTGACTGAAGGAAAGTTCTTGCTACTGAAGAATTTTTTGTAAAATATTTAAGATTGTGTCGTACTATTAAATTTCCTTCTTTCCCCAAGACATTATCACCCTTGGGAGGACACAAGATCTAGGTGCTACTGTCTGGGACAAGGTGTTAGTGTCTGCTTTATGTGTGAAGTCCAATTTTAATTATAGATTGTTTCGTGATTGTATTCCTATGTTGTTTTTGTATTGTGCTAATATGAACTATAGCTCTGAGATGATGTATAGGAGATCTATTCACCCAATGTATGCCCCCTTTTTTAGGGTACATGTGATGACTAGAGGAGAACATGGTCCAAACGAGAGGACCAAAAGATGATTTGAAGTGCATACCTTTAGGGGGTAGGGGATTTGCATCGTAGAAACTAAGGAAATTACAAACAAAGTAGGATAGTAACAAGTGTTAGTAGTAAAAGCTAGCATGTAAATATAAGACAATGTAATGAGAAAGTTTACAAACAATATGGACAAAAAAAATTAGGTTTCAAACATGGTACATCACTCACAATTTCATAAGACAATCAGGGCTGAAGAATCCAACAACATACAATGATCACACAAGACATAGGGTATATCCCGCAAACAATAACATATAATGGAAAATAATAAAAAAAACAAAATGTATTATATAACCATGTTTGTATATAGTCCTACAAGTAAAATTCTACACACAATTCACTCATTAGCATGTTATAAAGATAATTAGTATGTCAAATAATGTATATAGTAGTGAAAACTAAAGTGAAAGTAGTAAAGAATGTGAAAATAGAACCTGTAATGTGTAAGAGTAGTAAAGGTGGATGCCCCTAAGAGATTCAACGAGACTGAAAAGGGAGTCAGTGTCAGGCATCATGCATCGTGTAAGGAGCTATGAGAGATCTACATTCACTTCCAAAGACCAAGTGAACACACATGTGTATATCGAATAAGATATTAACATACTAAGAATCCAGATAGTATAGTAAGCAAAGTGCAACATATAAGTAGTATAAGAAAACAAGAGTAAATGCAACCAAGATATGTAAATTTTATGTTGGTGTGATGGTTTGGTATGCAAGATGTGAAGATAGAAGGAGATGCATTTCCCCCCAAAGTATTCTATGAAATGAGGTTCATTTATAAGTTCCTCCTCAGTAGTCGAGAATGAATCATAGAACAAGAGTGTGTTATCAAGAAGTGGTTGTGTTGTGTGTGAGTAGATTTTATAAAAGATATGTCATCAAGCATAGAGTGTGAAGTGTGTAATGTTAGGTTTAGTGATGTAGTGTGCCCTCAACAGTAAAGTGTGAAATGTAGCATGAGAGTGTGTCATAGAATAATGAAAATAAAATGCGTATAGCAGAAAAATGAGTATGTTTTAGAAAATATATCCATCAAACGCAAAGCATGAAGTGTAAAAGTAAAAACTAGAGACAATTTATAGTATTATAATTGGCGGAGAGTAAGTGTGATGTGCCCAAGTGTGTAAGGGATAGAAGACTATCTGGTGATAGTAAATGGTGAAGTCCCCCTGTGCTTA
This sequence comes from Taxus chinensis, assembly GCA_019776745.2. Taxonomy (NCBI): domain Eukaryota; kingdom Viridiplantae; phylum Streptophyta; class Pinopsida; order Cupressales; family Taxaceae; genus Taxus; species Taxus chinensis. Next base: position 355,200,735 of record CM034157.1, read on the forward strand.
TGAGAAATAACTTCTTCAATGCATGAACAATCTCAAATCAAATGCTAAGATATTTCTTACTCTCTAGATTGCTAATCTAACAAATGAACCTATTTAGATAACTTTAGCAATAAAAAGGGGAGTGATTTCCTCAAGATTTGAAGATGGAATCTCACCAAAACATGGCTATAAGACCATTTTTAAATCTTCCCATGCTCTTCAATTTGAGAGAATGGATGCAAGATGGAAAAGCTATTTCCTTCAATGGGAATGGCTCAAGATCAAAATGCCTATAGTTTATCCTAGGGAAAATAAGGTGTAAGAAGAAAGGTAAGGGGGGGGTTTATTATATAGCTTACCTAAAGAGGCAAGGCTAGCAAATTGATGAATGTGGGATAAACCCCAAAGAGGAAATACAAAGGCCATGTATGTTTAATAAAGTATGTGCACTTTGTGGGAGTTGAAAGGGGGTTTAATTAATCAAAGGTGATTAATTAATAGAAGGGGGTATGCTTATAGAAGCTTTAGAAGAAAGTTAGTATGATTTGGGAGATTTTAAGAGAGGAAATGGTTCAATAAATGATGATTTATTGATTTAGATTAGCGGTCATAATTAATTAAGAATAATTAATTGACCTAGGTAGAAGTGGACGTTAATTAACGAAAGGTCGTTAATCAACATCCTGAGTGATAGGAGGGCTAATTAATTAGTGAAATGTAATTAATTAATGATATAGAGGGAAATGGTGGGTTATTGACGAAGTGTCATCAATTTATGGGAAAGAGGATAGTTAGTGCAATTTAGGTATTAAAATTGCTTGACCAAATTCTAGGTGTCTACATTTTCCCCTCTTTGGGGTGGCGTAAGTGATGCCACTTCAAAGATAGTAGACAAGTACAAACAAGTGATTTTTTGAAGGGATAGAAGAAAAATTAGTAGAGTGAAGGATGCCCCCTCGAGTGTCAATGGGGTGATGAAAGAGGTCGATTTGTGATTGAAAAGATGAAGAGGAAAGACTAAAGTGGGGAAAAATCCCATTGCAATGAAAGATAGATGACGATATACTGGTATCGATATAGAGTAGAAATGTGGGCATTGATCCCTACATAATACCAGTACAAACTCTTTTGTTGAAAAGTTCATGTGGGTATCATTGTGAAGCGCAAGAAATGCTTTTCTTAACAGATCTTGTTGGAAATGATTTATAGTAGGTGATCCCTATTGCCCCAAGTGAGTTGGAAGAATAGTGTTAATAGAAGAGAATGATAAGGAAGAAAATGAAGATGAAGGGGATGGAAATAGCTTGCATCCAGCTGATGTAAAAACCACATTATGTCATCATATTGCAAGTGATCTATGTCATCGGTCCTTATTAAAATATACGCATAAAAAAAATGTAAAATGACATGAAAAGCCATAATACGAACATTTGTTCATTGCCAAAGCACTAACTCAATGCAACATACATAATGCAATGCAATACGAGAAAGTAAACAAGCTAACCTAACAGGGAAACAAGTACAAACACACATACTCAAACAAACAATGTTCAAGACAGTTGCACAAATGTTTTTGTTATCAAGCTTTGATTCTGACCTGTGTGAATTAATGACAAGGGTTAAGAATGGCACCCCAAGAAAGGATACATGTGAGGTGAATAAGTGAAGGATGTAGAAGTCCAATGGAAAAGAAATTATGCCCTAGGAAACTTCCCCAAGTAACGCATTTGTACAAAGGAAGACAAAGATAGTGAGAAAACCAACTTTTGTTGATGGAGGGTAGATCTAAATGATCTATGAGTCGTAGACAAGAACAAGTGAGATTCAAAGAAAGATGTTTTGTAGGATAATTTTTGATGTTTGAGTACAATGCATTTGACACAGATTTCAGCTGTGTGCATGCCATTTACCAATTTTTGAAATTTTTTTGAGTTTTTATATTTTTTTTGGATTTTTAAATGATTTTACCATTTTTTGGATTTTTGAATTTTTGATTTTTATATTTTTTTTATTTTAATTTTTAGGATTTTTGGATTTTTTAGAAGAATTATAGGAGAGAAGATCACCTGAAAGCAAAAAAATTCCCCAGGGAGAAGAAATGGTGCTAGGTAGCAAAAAAATGCCCCAACGGTAGACGAAAAAGGGCAAAAAATGATTATTTATTAAAAAAATATCACGAGGCTAGTAGAAGAAAATGGAACCATTACGGCAGTCAAATCACACCTCTTGACCATCGTGACAAGTGAAAAACACATCACAGGGGGGTCAAAATAGCCATATATACCATGTCATGGGGGTAAAATCATCATGAGTAGTTATTTGATACCAAACTCTATCAATTTGTCTCTTGATTTTGCTCTGACGTGTAGGAGAGATGGCTCGAGTTCAAGTCTGTATGAGACATGTGACAGACATCATTCGAGAGTACATACGGCCTCCTGACGATGGACCCAGGTATGTGAATGAAAAAATTTCATTTTAATTCATTTATTACATTTATTAGGGGGAAGGAAATTGCGCGACAACGTATGCGTGGCCCTTGGGGCACGCATACGTTGTTGGGGGGTGCATGTGTAGATGGTATGCGCTTGGGGGCACATATATGCACTAGGTGTGCATATGTGCTGGAAAGGCAAGGGTAGAAATTGGGGCGCAAGTGCATGGGGTGCATGCAAAATGGGCACATGTATGTGGTGGGCATGCGCAAATAAGGGCAGGGGGCACATGTGAATGTACCAATGTGTAGGTGTGTACACATGCGCCAAATGGGGGTGTGCATGCACTTGAAGGGGCACATGTGTAAAAAGGGTGCAAGTGCTTAAAAGCGTGGGCTGGAGAAAAAGTAGTTTTAGGAAACCTTAGAAGAAATTAGTATATTTTTAGAAGAACATAAAGGGATGAAATAGAAGAAAATTAGATGACTTACTTACTTAGAAGAAATGAAGTTAATGAAGTGTTTTTTGATCCTGTAGGGTGACCTTCTTGTTTTGGAGACATGCAAGCGACATGTGAGGCTGCGCTCCTTCCAGGAGACCTTCACTCGACATGAGAAGATATACCTGGAGATGACTTTAGATGTGATTGAACTTTCATACGTGGTGTAGATGCCACAGATTACCTTAGATCACATCCTTCTGACAGCCTTAGTTGAGAGATGGCACAATGAGAGTCAGTGTTTTCACTTCATTACTGGTGAGATGACCATTACATTAGAGGATGTGTGGCAGATTCTTAGAGTTCTGATCCAGGGCTGACTGATAGAGTATGATGGAGATGCCACCCATATTACATAGTGTCTTGTAGAGATGTTTGGCCTCTGAGACATACCCCAGAAGGGTATGGCAGTGTGGTTATATAGGTGATTTCAGGATCATTGGCTATCTCATGTAGTTGTATATTTGATGGCTCTTGTCAGTGCATTTTGCTCCTGACAAGACAGGTACCTCTTTTTTCCATTGGGCTTGATTGGAGTGATTCACGGATTGATCAGTGGAGAGAGATATTGTTGGGGACAGTGTAAACTAACACATTTATATTGGGATCTTCATCTTATTACTTACCATGGTCAGAAGACCATGGGTCCAACTACTCTTTTATAGATATGGGTGTGGGATCATTTTTACATTGGTCACCCTATAGGAGTTCTTAGAGTAGGGCTCCTAGATGAGCCCTTCGATGATGGGATGGGCACCGATTGGTGATTACATTTGAGGCCACATTGGTGATACAAATTACTATCGTCACGCATTTGATGAGTTATAGTTACACATGGTGACCTGACATCCTTATAGAGCTTATCAGTGGCCCGAGGATGCCACAGAGTTGAGTGTAAGATAGTGGAGCACTTCCTTATTGAAATTCATGATTATATCACAAAGTGGTACAAGGTGGATCATGTGCAATGATAGTTTGGTCATAGTTCAGGGTATCCTGGTGATGAGATGTGGTATGGTCATCGCTCTAGGAGACATTTGACATTGGCCCTCTTATTAGACTAGCACGAGCTCGAGTGAGCTTCAGTCTGATGGTACCACAGCCTTGGGTGCCCCTACGACACATTGTTGATCCATGGGAGACAACTGATTATCATGCATGGTATATCACAGTGCTCCTAGGAGACTTGATGATTCCATAGGCCATGCCATTGATGCAGGGATTGCAGCAAGCTGTAGAGGGGTTATAGGGTAGAGCTCATAGAGCTAGAGCTCAGCAAGTTAGTACAACAGGTTGTGCCTAGGACTAGGGATAGGGATAGGGATAGGGACAAAATCCTAGTGCACAGGTATAGATCCAGTTATAAAAACATATAGGTACCTTTACAACAGGTTCCCACATAGTGCCCAGTACACAGGTACATACCATATGTACAGATACCATAGTCACATATTCCAGATACCACATACCATCCACCATCACCAGTACACATAGGATGCACCACACAGATGCTCAGGATGGAGGAGATGGAGGTGGAGAGATAGATTGGAGATAGCAATGGAGATGGAGGAGGTGGGAGGAACTCCAGAGTTGGACTAAGAGATGGATGGGGGAAACCACCACATATCCCATCAGGTGGGGATGGAGAGAGCCTTATAGACCACCCTCACCTCCTAGATAGATTATTAGGAGGTGACTCAGTTGATGTAGTAGAGACAACTCAACGAGATCAGTTTCAGATTGAGAGAGATCAACTGTGCTACAGATTAATAGTGGTGCACAGAGTGGACTCAGGCTCAGGAAGATGTGGTGAGCTTACAACAGAGCTTACTTGTGCTCAGAAAGGCAGCCACAACATCAATGGGTACACCAGATGTGTTTATTGATTTAGCCACAGACACTCCAGTGGTGAGGCAACATCATATTGGAGGCTTGTATCATGTACATTATCCCATAGGGATAGAGGGCTATTCCATTTAGTCAATTTCATTAGTAGGTTACATCTGAGATCACATAGGTCATCCCGATTGAGATCAGATAGGGTAATTCAGCATAGAGAGCTCATGTATCAGACTTCCTCTCCTCAATAAGATGCCACCACCACCTAGCCACATAGATGCCACCACCTACTGGTAGACCGAGTAGTCCACATATGGGAGAGAGTCATAGTTGAATGCTTTTATTGATGTATTTATATATGTATGTATTTTTTATGTACGCCTTGATATGAAGGCACATTTTTTACATGATGTATTTGTACTATTTTTGGATATGCCTCAATATGAAGGCACATTTTTATCCATTCCCATGATGGCATACTTTGTATCCAATGATTTTGTATAGAGACACATTGTATATGGACATTGATATTTTGACATATTTACATGTATATGATGATGGAATTTATTATGATGTATGATTGTATCACATGTGTTTGATTTATGAGATAACATTAGATGATATCACATTGTTTTTATGAGATACTTATGATTGTCCACGTTTTTAATTTTTTGATATTGGGGGGGGGACAGGAGGTGGTCCCTATTGCCCCATTGGTGATATGGTAGGATGATAGTAGCTTAGCATACATGTTGGATGTTTATTTTCATGATTATGTAGCTTAGTTGTTATTGATGATATATATGATGTATGTGATGTTAGATGTGATGATATAGATGATGATGTGATAATAAACAATGTACAAGTAACAAACAAGCACAAGCAAAAGTTAACAAATCTACCAAATTTACACACTAAACAACAAAAACAACACAACTATGTACAAATATAAACAAGCATGCAAAACATACTGAATATAAACAAGCAAGAATGAATCTAATCTAAAAGAATAGATCAATCATAAGAAGTATGTTAAGCAACACACTATACAAAATGTACAAGCAAGTAAGTAAAGCTATACAAAAATGTACAAACAAACAAGCAAAGCAAGAAACAAACAAACAAACAAGTAAGCAAAGTACTACTATGTTTTTGTGAGACAATTTTTGATGTGTTTTATGTTGTTTTTGGGAGTTTTTGGAAACAATGTTCTATTGTTTTTGTATTTTCTATGAGATGATTTTCTAATGTTTTGGGATTATAACCATATTTGAATGTTTTTGTGATTTTCTGAACATATTTGAATGTTTTTGTAATTTTCTAAAGTTTTCTGAAGTTATGTATAGAAAAATAGAGAAACGTGGATGCCCCCAACATTAGATGGAAATGTACAAGGGTAGATGTCATGTGTTATGTGTAAGAAGGTGAAGATGTGAAGATGCCCCTAGTGTTAGATGGGAATGTAGAAAGGCAATATCTTCATATATTTACAAGAGGAGGATCAACCTGATCAAGGCTTCGAAAGGATAGGCTCAAAAGGAATCTCAGATGTAGGTGAATAAACTAGCTCTAGACAAAGAAAATGTACCCCCTAGATGTGAGATGCTTGTGAACAATGAATCCTCCCAAGGTGTGGAAACTAGTTTTCACCAAAGGACCTATCCAAAGTGCCACAATTGTGTGGTTTTCACACTTGGATGACCTATTTTCTCTTTACTTTTTTCTTTTTTTGATTTTTTTTTTTTATTTTTATAATTTTTTGGTTGTTTTTGAATTTTGTGCCATATTTAAGCATAGAACCACTTGAGGTGGATGGCATTCATAGGTTTGTGCAACTCATCTCCATTAAGATAGGAAAGTTTGTATGCTCCTGACCCATATTTTTCCACTATCACATAAGGTCCCAACCAATTAGGTTTGAACTTTCCCTTCTTTTCTCTTTCTTTCACAGTGTTGAACTGGTTTTCCTTCAACACCAAATATCCTACCTCAAATTGACGAGGTATGATCCATTTGTTGTAGCTCTGGGACACTTGATTCTGATACACTTTTAAGTGGTTGAGTGCACGAAGGTGTCTTTCATCTAGCAGTTCAAGTTCTACCAATCTAGCCACATGGTAGTCTTCATCTTTATCCAGATAGTCTCTGAGAGATATTCTCAGGGAGGGAAGCTCAATTTCCAGGGGGTGATGGATTAGGTTCCAAAAACTAGGGAATAGGGGTTCACACTAGTAGGAGTGTGAATGGAAGTCTATACATGCCCAGAGGGTGGGATGGATCTATAAATTCCAATTGTTACTAATCTTACTTACCATTTTTTCCATGATTTGAACAAGGGTTTTGTTAGAGGCCTCTACTTGTCCATTACCTTGAGGGTAATAGGGAGTAGACCACTTTAAGCATATTTGAAAGCATTGGCATAGAGATTTCACAATCTTGTTCTTGAAGGACTTACCATTGTCAGCTACAATGGCGGAAGGGATGTCATAACGGTAGATGAGATGATTCATGATAAATTTTGAGATTTGTGCCCCAGTAACATACGTGAGAGGAACAACTTCCACCCATTTGGTGAAGTATTATGTGGTAGTTATGATATGGGTATGGCCATCTGAGGAGGTAGGGGTGAGCTTCCCTATGAGATCTAGTCCCCACTTAGAGAATGACCATGGTGTTGTGATCGGTTGCAAAGGTTGTGACTGACACATGAATAAGGTTTCCATACTTTCTGGCACAATGCACACTTCTTGACATACTGACAGCAATTGGTTTCCATGGTAGGCCAATAGTAGCCTACTCTCAATAATTTCTTCACCAAGACCATTCCATTGGTATGGGCTCCACAAAATTATTCATGTACTTCCTTGATCACTTGGACTGACTCCGCTACATCTAAACAATGTAACAGATTCTTGTCATAGCCATGATGATAGAAGGTGCCTCTGAGGAGGGTATATCAGGATATCTTTTGGATAAGGTTCCTCTTTTCAGAGTGGGTTATATTTGGGGGAAAGGTACCGTTTTGTAGGTATTAAAGATAGGATCATACCAAGGGGATAAAGGACCAACAACTTCACAGGCCAGGCATGATTCTGGCATGTCATATGTAGGTTGTCGTAAGTTTTCAACAAAGAATGACATGTCATTATTTTCTGGTGGAATCTGTAGCATGGAACCCACTGTCACCATAGCATCTGCAGACCAATTTTGTGCTCTTGGGATTTGTTCAAAAGTGATATGCACAAAATACTCTTTGAGAGTCTCCACTAACTTCTTATATGGGATGAGCTTCTCATCCTTGACCTTATATTCATTGTTGACCTGTTTGATGATCAACTGCGAGTCTCCAATGACCTTAAGTTGGTGGATGTTCCATTTGATAGCTAACTTCATCCCAGTGATGAGCACTTCATATTTTTCTAAGTTGTTTGTACATGGAAATCTGAGGTGGAAAGCCTGAGGTATAAAGTCCCCTGAAGGAGTGACTAGCACTACTCCTGCTCCTGAACTGTGGAAAGTGAATGATCCATCAAAGTGTACTTTCCACATGATAGATTCTTCAATATACATTAATGATGCATCTAAAAGATCTAAACACACTAGATATGTTCTAGGTAAAGGTGCCTCAACTAATTAGTCTGCAAGTACCTATCCCTTAACTGATCTCTGATGCATATATTCAATATCAAACTCACTGAGTAGGATGATCCAATTAGCCATCCTACCAGTAAGTGTTGGCTTTGATAACAGGTATTTCAAAGGGTCAACTTTGGATATAAGCTTGGTTTTATTGTTTAATAGGTAATGGAAAAGATTTTAAAAGGTAAAGAATGACATCCAAACAATATTTTTCAATTTGAGGGTAGTTGAGCTCATAAGCGATCAGAGTATGGCTAAGATAGTATACCACTTTTTCTTTCTGGCTAAGATTGTATTGAGCTAATTAGGGCACCAATAGCAAATTGGGTCGTGAATATGTATAGCAATAGTGGTTTGCTTAGGGTTGGAAACATGAGGACTAGAGGATTACCCAAATATTATTTGAGAAAGGAAAAGGCTTATTGTTGTTCAGGTCCCCAAAAGAAGTCAACATGTTTTTTTAGCAGATGAGTGAAAGGATGAAATTTTTCTGTGAGTTGTGATATGAAGCGGCAAATGGCTTGGATTTTTCCCTACAAGCTGTGAAACTACTTGAGGTTTTTGGGAGGAGGCATTTCAGTAATTGCAGTTACCTTAGCAGGATCAACCTCAATCCCTCTTCTGGATACAATGAAACCCAATAGTTTACCTGACAATACCCCGAAGACACATTTCTTCATATTTAACCTGAATTTTGTACATTCTAAGACGATCAAAGATGCGTCTCAAGACCTTAGGGTGATCTTCTCTCATCTTTGATTTACCTAGGATATCATCAACATAATCCTCCATGATGTCATTAAGCATGTCATGGAATATCACTGTCACTTCCCATTGATATGTTGCACTGGCATTTTTAAGGCCGAATGGCATCACCTGATAGCAGAAAGTCCCCCAAGGGGTTGTAAAGGTATTCTTATACTAGTCATCCACCGTGATCTTAATTTGATTATAGCTAGAAAATCCATCCATGAGAGATAACATTTCATAGCCAGCAGTTGAATCGACAATCATGTCGATGTTGGGAAGAGGGAAGTCATCTTTTGGACATGCCTTGTTGATGTCTCTGAAGTCAGTACAGATTCTGATTCCTATGGGATTTTTTTGTACTAGGACTATATTGGATATCCATTCTGAATAATCAATTGGTCTGATAAATCTAGTTGCCAAGAGTTTCTCAAGTTCTTCTTTGACCAAGAAGGGCCACCCGCTGATGCATTTTTCTAAGCTTTTATTTGAATGGATTTGCATCTGCATCAATAACAAGGTTGTGCACTACTACATATGGATCCAAGCCCAACATATCTGCATATGACCAAGTGAATGTGTTTGATAATTCTCTAAGAAGCATTACAAAATTTTACTACTCTTGTGTTGAAAGTGAAGCTCCCAACTTGACTATTTTTATTTTCTCTTATATGCCAATGTTGACATCACTGGTTTATTCTACTAACATCTTAGATGTATCCTCCATATGCATATGATTAAGAGGGAGGTTGAAATATTCTTCCAAGGGTGTCTCAATGATATTTTCACCCTTGGCATGTGGTCACTTTTTATGTCCTTATATTTTTTGATTTGTTTTTCAGCCAACGCCTCAAAGAGGTTTTCACTGTGTGACTTGGAATTGTTTTTACCGAGGATTTTTAGAGGAAAATTTTCCCTCACTTTTTCTTAAATTTTTCTTACCACGTAATTCATCCTCCTCCCCGAAGTATGCACATGTATCAAGGTCAATGTAGAAACCTTTTTATGGTCCCGATAGGAATGTTGTCACAAATACCCATGAATTATGTAATTACCTCATCATTTTCAAAGAGGCCCATAGGCGCGTGAAGTTGTTAGTCCCAATCAAAGAGAGAAGGATAGAAAAGGTCAACTTGGGGTTATTTGGGGGTTATGGTAAAGACAATAGTGTCTATGAATAGGTTTATTGAGGAAATATCCTTGTATTGGATATGACTGGAATCTGTGTCGCTATCAGAATAAGAAGAGATATCCTCACATTCAGAGGAGGTAACATCTTGATCCATGGGGTGAGATCCATAAGGCTGAATATCGACACCATATCTTTCTATTTTGAAGTGTGGGGTTGGGATATGTTCCCTTATACCTTGTTCATTTTTACCACACCCATGTCCTTTATAGCCCATGGAGTACATCATTTTGCTAGATTTGGTGTACTCTGGAGTTTGGTAGCAGGAAGGCATAGTTTCTTCAGGGACCCAAATTATGGGAGGATCCAATAATTTTTCTTCTACTAATAAGACACCAGGTTGGAATTTCCTGATGGTTTGCTCATCTCTAGGTCATTTGTATCTAAAATTGGGCTTTCCTCTTATCTTGGGTGACAAGGATAGATCGAAGACCAAGAGGGCCTGTTTGATATCATATACTCTATAGCCATATTCAAGAATCTTCATCTCCCATGAATCAAAGGGAGAAACTGACATAGAATCCCTGTGGTCACAAGATATTAGTGTATCTAAATCCACACGTGAGGAAAGAGCTTCAGATTGAAGAGGTATAATAATGTCAGTAGAGGGACATCATAAGCACCCTTATTGCAAATTTATTCAAAGATCTGCTGTGAGAAAAGGGTTATGGATCTCCTTAAATGGTTATGGTGTGTCTCTCGTGATTCAATTTAATTCACTGATGGAAGGTTGATGGTATGGCTTGCATGGCATGTATCTATGGGTGGATAGGAAGCATGTTATATAGAAGATCCAAGTCTAGGACATGGAACTTGGTGTTATAACAAGTGGGTCCTACTTCCATTAGCAATGTTATCGTGCCAACTGATTATTGCTCTACATTGTTGTATGTTGTGATTGTGATGATGTGGGATTCTAGATCTACTTTTGTTCATCCCAACTATTTGATTAGCTTCAAGGTACATATGTTCAACCTAGACCCATTTTCCACAAGCACTCTCTTTATCTTTCTTTGGGTGACAAATACTTCAATGTAAAGAGGTAAGTTATGTGTGTGATCATTTTTTGAGATCTCATTATGGATAAAGGAGATGTGTTCACTTCGTGCGAGATTTTCCACCACCATTTGAATTTGGGAAGGATATATATCCATTGACACTCTTGACCCCTGAAGTGTTTTGTAAAGGATGTCTTTGTGTACATTTGATATCTTGAGAAGATCTAAGATCAAAATCTTAGTTGAGGTCTTCTCAAGTTGATCTAAAAGATCATATTCACCATCTTGAGGGGTAGGTAGAGGAGGTTCTAGAATCACAAGATGAGTGCACCATGTTAGCACATCACAATATTTGTTCTTAATTCTAATAGTATTTACATGCTTGTCAAAATAACAAACACATCTAATAAGTGAGTCATATTTATTATTATCGGCTTGGGTGTAAACATAGTTAACAACTTTATAGATCTTGGAAGACTCTCCCTAATTCATGTTTTTCTCATCCTATTTACCATGCTTAGGGAAAGGATCCTTGAATATTCACATTTTTTGATTAGGTGATTGATAGGGCTCAGGTGAATCAACTTAAATTTCTCCACTATCAATGAGGTCTCAGACAAAGTGTCTCAATTTTAGGCACTTGTCTATTTTGTGGCCTTTAACATGATGGAAATCACAATACTCATATTCTTTGTACCATGATGGTTTAGGTTCATTTTCATGAAAGGGTACTATTGTGGGGGATATTGAACCATGTTCACTACTGCGTTCTAATTGTTTCAGAATCATGGACAAGGAGTCCGTGAGAGGAGTGAACACTCGATGTTTGGTTGGGGTTGAATAGGTCCTTTGGTAAGTTTGAAGGGAGGACCAATTTGAACATCTTGTATATTTTAAGTCTATGATTCCATTTCCTAAGAAATTCTTTTTTTTGTTAAAGAATTTGGGTTTTTTTGTAGGTTTGGAAGGGTGGTTATCCTTTGAAAAGGGTTTTAGTGTCCATTTTTCTATTAAAGACTTTTCAATTTGGATAACTTTCTTAATGAATTCTTCAAATTTTCCAACACAATGCATTTGTAAATGAAAGGAAATGTCTGGATTTAAATTGGGTAAAAAATGCTAACCAATTTCTTTTTAGGGATCAAACAAGGGAAGTGGCTAGCTAAGCCCTGCCGTCATTGTAAGAAACTAGCAAAGGTTTCATTTGGTTGTTATTTTACACTACATAGGTCTAACATGGTGACATCACTTTCTACATTGAATGAGAAATGACGTATGAATCTTTCAGCTAATTCTAGCCATGTGAAGATAGACCCCTTTGGTATATGAAGAAACCATTCTAAGATTTGTCCTTCTAGACTCCGTGGGAACAAACATATAAGGTAATTTTCACTATAAGCCACTTCCTGGCATGCCATGTAAAAGTATTTGATATGATCTCATGGATCACCTTTCCCTTTATACTTGTCAAATTTTGGACAATCAAAATTCTTAGGAAAGGGTGTGCGTAACATAGCCTTGTCAAAGGGATAAGGACATAGTTCTTCAAATTGATACTTTTTACTATGTCCTACATTACTTTCTTGAAGGCTTTTGAGTATTTATTTCATAGATTACAACTCTTGTGTGAGGAGTTTCTATTTGGTTGGGGAAGCTGACATATATACATAACTATGTTTTGATGTTTCATCCCCTTGATTTTTTGTGTGAAGTTCATTATTCTTTCCCTTAGGTTTCTCTTGATGTGCATTTTCATTTATTTCCTTTTACACATGGGAAGCCAAAAGAGCTAGTTATCTACTAAGGATTTGTATTTTTTTTCATAGTTACTTCATCATTTTGAGGTCCCTCTTCATTTTAATGTGGAGGATGTTGTTCCATGTTCTCATGCTCCAATCTAGTGTTGTGAGGTGTTTTGATAAGTGGTAACTTATAACCTCTTGTGTTGTTGTTTTGGGGATTTAAAGTGGAAGCTTATACATTCCCTAAAATTTCATCCATGTTAATAAGGTCACATTTTTCATCTTCTTCCTCATTATTATTTTTGGTAGGTGGAACGAAGTCATGTTCATTTAGAATTTTAGCACCTAATTCTAAAACTATTTCAAGTACTCTATCTTTTTTGAGAAAAAAAAATTCATCCAATTGAGTGGGATCAAATTCAAACTCTTCCCATGGTGACTCTACTTCATCCCCACTATGATCAATCATGTCATATATCTCCTTTTACTGGAGAAGAGTGGTCTTAAATCATGACCAACGAAAGGATTTGACTCTTGTTTGTTAGATGTTTCCCATCTAGTTTTTTAGATGCCATCCTTGTCAAAGGGGGCATAGCAAGGGTGTTATTACAAAGGTTTTTATCAAATGTGATCAAGGGTATAACAAACCTAAGTGAAAAATAGAACAAAATGATTGTGAAGGTCACAAAAGAATGTTAAAATGTTCAATAAATAATGAATGATAAAGAATCAATGAATCAAAATAGGATTGTACCAAAAAGATAAGTCAATACGATGAAAAATCACAAGGAACAATCACGCAAGTTCAGTAAACCAATCAATCAACAAGGAACTACTCCCTATGAAAATGTTTTTCAAGGTAGTTCGATGTAATATGATCAACACAATGTCAGAACTTAAGTTAAGTTTAAGATAAACAAGGTGTAATTATTAACAAGGGGTTGATGTGACTTCCAATCAAAGTATACAATAACTCATTTAGTCACAAACAAGGCCTAAATACCAAAAAGTGGAAGTTATAAGGGTGAGAAATGTGACAATATCACTTAGATATGTTGACTAAGCTTTGTGGAAAAGTAAGATATTAGTATTAAAATAGTGTTGATACAACACTAAAAAAGTAACAACACCTTTAAAGATTTGAGGTAATGTTGGAAAGGAAACAATGCAAAAGTATGCCAAGGAATTGTTAAAATGTGGGTGGTGTAATGCTACAATCTAGACACTTAAATAAAGTTTACGAGAAACAAGATGTAAGTTCAAAATTATATCAAGTCAATGAAAAAAACATAACACTTTAAAGGAAGGTAAATGATAAACCAAGCCTAGCTACGATGAAAATCTTGACCTGGGTATCAAGATCAAATGGCTATCAAGATTTGAAGACGTACCAACACTTTCAATGTTTACCATCCAGTCTCAAGAAAGGATGAATGTAAATGGGTGAAAAAGTGGTGGACACAATCAATCAATAGCATACATATGATGCTTCTCTTATTTTGATCCAAAAATATCAACAAGAAAGAAAAGGAGTAGATCAAGTGGGGTTGAAAAATACTTGGCCTCACTTAATAGAGTTTTCCTTGCCTTATGATGAAGTGAAAAACTAAGAAAAAGTAATGCTTCGTAAACTTCGTGATGAATGACGCTTGGCTTAAACTTTAATGGAATCTCCCCTTGTTCGACTAACAAGGTTTTGACTCCAAAAAAATTATTTCTTCATGAAATCTCTTTGAAACATGATTGGCTTTGAGTTCGGTCAAGTTGGCTCCAAGACGAAATGGATTCCTATTTGTTTCTCTCAACTAGGTGTCACAAACTACCTCTACAAGCCCAGTTTTCAAGGAAGTCACACTAAATAAACCAAGGAGTATCCTAGATTTACTTTACCCCTTTGATATAATGAGCAATAAATGCACTCAACTATATTTTCACTAAGGTCACGTGAAGATAATTCAGACTCTAAATCTCACAAGTGTATACTAGAAAAGTAGGTAAGTGGAGTGCTTCCTATTTTTTCCACAAGGTTCTCTCTTGTGTGGACTACTTTGGGGTTCCTAGGAGCATCCCTCTTGTTATCTTAAGGCTTATGCCAAAGGGAGTTTCTCCTAGTTCAAAGTGGACAAGTCATAGCTCTTAACTGAAACCTGCATATACAATGTTTTGAATGTGGTGCTTTTTTTATCTTTTAACTTAATGTGGTTTGTTTTTACACCATTTGGAAACCTACATCAAACTGTATTAGTATTTTTTTAGATCCTAATTCTTTGACTTGTAAATTAGGTCATGCATGTGAAAGATTAGTAGTTCTTCAAAAATATCAAAACATCAAGAAAACAAGATTCAAGTGTTGTTTTTGATTTCCAAGATCAACCAAAAGGTGTGAGGGAAGAGCATACACAACAAAAAAACCCAAATATAATGAAATTATAGAATACTTGCAAAATCAAATTGTAAGACGATTCATTTTAACCAAATTATTATTTATTCCCTTTAATCAAGAATTTCAATGAAGTTTTTTAAAAGCATGAAAAAGGCCTAGAGTTGTTTATAATTCCCAAGATCACCGAAAAGGTGTGAGGGAAGAGCATACACAACTCTATCCTAGAAAATGAAAAATAAAACATTCATTAAATTCAATCAAACAAGTTAAAAAAACACATGAATCAATAGATATCTTGCAAATAAGAATTAGCTTCAAGGAAATTCCCTACATCAAGATGTTAAAACTATCAGGGATCAAATTACCATGAAACTTAAAAAATAGTACCTAAACCCCTAATCATGTCACACTTGCATAGCCCTAGACAACACCTACATGGACCTTACCAGATACACAGCTACTCATAACAATATATGCGCAAACTATACAACATGTGTGCGGCTTTGCTAAAGAAACATAGAAAGTAGAACAAAAATATGACCAGAGAGATAAGAATGTGGCCATAAGATGTATACGTGGATATCATAATAAATAGACTACAAAGACACATACTGATGCATGCACAGATAGAAAAAAACCTCTATGGACTTACAAGTGTATATGCATGTTTTGATAGGATAACATAGAGGGGAAAATATCAATGCAACATGTGCGCAACTAGAGAAAAACCGGCATGGTACATAAGACACATGCGCTGATATACAAGCTTATGCACACCCCACTCAATGTACACTTAGACCTAATGATGCTTAGTGGCATAGCCTAACACCTACCATGTACCTAGAATGACGTCAAAAATATGGAAGACTAACACAAACAACTTCAAAAAGGTCATTTTTTTTCCTAATTTAGCTTAATATTAATGACAACCCATCATAACAAAACCTTGAAAAGAGACTCAACACTTGTAAAGTTGGAAAATTACTCTAAGGAATTCAAAATATTTCACATGTGCATAATAAGGGTTAGCAAAAACTTGAGATAAACTAAGCAAAACTTGAAATTAAATTCAAAGAGACTATGGATCCATCCCACCGGGAGTGCCAAATGTGCTCATATAGAAATTTTCCATGCTAAGTAACAAATATAACACCTAGTAGCTTCTAAGAAATCAATCAAACCCTATAGAACCATCAAGATAAGAGCTTATGAGAAACAACTTCTTCAATGCATGAACAATCTCAAATAAAATGCTAAGCTATTTCTTACTCTCTAGATTATTAATCTAATAAATGAACCTATTTAGATCACTTTAGAAATCAAATGGGAGTGGTTTCCTCAATATTTGAAGAAGGAATCTCACTAAAAAATGGCTACAAGGCCATTTTTTGATCTTCCCATACTCTTCAATTTGAGAGAATGGATGCAAGATGGAGAAGCTATTTCCTTAATGGAGAATGGCTCAAGATCAAAATTCCTATAGTTTCCTATGGAAAATAAGGTGTAAGAAGAAAGGTAAGGGGGAGGGTTTATTATATAGATTTCCTGAAGAGGCAAGGCTAGCAAATTGGTGAATGTGGGATAAACCCCAAAGAGGAAATACAAAGGCCATGTATGTTTAATAAAGTATGTGCACTTTGTGGGAGTTGAAAGGGGGTTTAATTAATAAAAGGTGATTAATTAATACAAGGAGGATTCCTATAGATATTCTATAAGAACATTAGTATGATTTGTATGATTTTAAGAGAGGAAATGGTTTAATAAATGATGATTTATTGATTTAGACTAGCAGTCGTAATTAATTAAGAATAATTAATTGACCTAGGTAGAAGTGGACGTTAATTAATGAAAGGTCATTAATCGACATCCTGAGCGATAGGAGGGTTAATTAATTAGTGAAATTCAATTAATTAATGATAATAGAGGGATACTGGTGGGTTATTGATGAAGTGTCATCAATTTACGGAAAAGAGGATAGTTAGTGTAAGTTAGGTATTAAAATTTCTTGACCAAATTCTAGGTGTCTACACCCCCTACCCTATATCAAAGGAGACAAAGAAATGTGGAAATGATATAAGGTTAGTTGCGTAGGAGAGTTCCTACGTGCATGTGAAGGAGACTGATGTGAATAGGGATGTAGAGAACATATATGAGAAATGGCTTCCCGAGTCGGGGAATTAGGATGACAAGGTGGATTAATTGACTAATGAGGATGATATGGTTGTGACGTATGTCATGTGAAAATAGGATATCTAGGTTCATAACTAGTTTTGGACTTACAATGCATGGGAGGCCACATATGAACATAAGAGGTAGGTGTAGGAATAGAGGAATAATTGAGCCATTTAGGAGTTTAAAATTTCTTGGCGGATGCATCGATATCATTATGAGTGGGTTGAGGAAATGGTGTGTGAGGTGGAATACCTTTGATGATGATAACGTTTTTGTTATGGATGAATTTAAGACACTATTAATACATGGAAGGGATGGATTGGAAAACACAGAGCCAAGGAAGGCCTAAGATAATTTCATAGCCGAAAATTTCAGAGGTAACAAGGAATGGTGTAAAGATATTAAGAGACCCAATTTTAATGGGAAGAATGACATGACCATAAGAATTAGGAGCCTAAAATGTAATTAACAATGTCTAGCATTTAATAGCTATAAGAAGTGTAACAAAGTATGCATTCGTAAGAGCTAATGAATATACCATAGTAATATTGATAGCATAGATGCCGACTAAAGAATTGATATGTAAGGAATCAAAATAAAATGTGGAATGATAATTATGATCTGAAAATTTGATAACTTGTGATGGCACATCAGTAGAAGAAACAAGGAAATCAAGAGGCCCTGAAAAAAAAGGAGGAAAATATGATAAGAATGATTTGTAGAAGAATCTGAAGGTTTATTTTCATGGTTTGGTAAAGGGTCTTTGAATATTTTTAGATTTTTATTATCATTGATGGACTTGGAATTAGATGGTGAAGGAAGTTAGATGGATTTGTTATCAATAAGATATTCAATTAGATGTCTAAGTTTTAAGTAGTAATCACTGGGATTACTAATGCATTAATGGTAATCACATCATGTATTTTCATCGTAGTTTCAGCCATGTGGGTGAGAAGTATCTAGAATGAGTAGTGGTGGAAAAGTAATAAGATTTCTTCTGATAAGTTATGGTAATAAGAGCCAAGGAGCATAAGGTAATTTATTAAAAGTATGCCTTGGAGATTTCACTTGAAGTGTGGTGGTTGGAGAAACAAAATTGAAAACGACCTTAGCTTTAATAGGTTTAGGATATGGATTGAATGCAGATTTAGCTTGGAACCTATTTGAAAAGGATGAAGAAGTATCGTGATATTTCAATTTTCCCATGGATGATAATTTTCTTTCACGTAATATGAGTGTATGACATAGTTGATCAAAAGAGGGATATGTATCAAAAATGGAACTCTCTTAAAGTGGAGATAAGATACTTTGTACAAAGAGATATTGTAATTCAAAATCAATGAGTACATTGGTCATCTTAGTAAGATTGTACTTATAGCATAAAACATAGTCTATGATATGCTCATCGGATATTTTCTCTATTTGGGATAATTGTACTTAGGATATTGTATTACTGATACTGATAGAATAATGTGTAAGGAAAACATTAGATAAGTGCGTAAAAGATTTTACCAAGTGAACAGGTAGATCATAAAACCAACACATAGAATAATCTTGCAAGATTTTAGGAAATAGTTTAGCTAGTAATGTACAGTCATCCACATAATCAATACATGCCACATGGAAAGATAAAAAATGATCATGAGGGTTTCCATGGCTATAAAAGGTGGGAAGATTTGGTTTAATGAAGTTGGGAGGGAATGGATGAGAGGAAATGGTGAGTGCACAAGGGATATGAAGGAGTAATAAGGAATCTAGAGATGGAGAGGAATGTGGCGTAGCTTGTTGTAGTTGGCTAGCTGAAATGTTTTGTAGGAGTAGGCAAGGAAATAGGAATAAAGGAGGGGGGTGGAAGGGTAAAATGATAAGGTTAGGTTGTAAGAGGTAAAGAAGTAGCATAAAATATGGGAGGGTTGAGCTCAACTAGATTAGTGGCTTGCTCATGAGAAGAAAATAATAAAATATCTAATTCTTAAGGATATTCACAAATATACACTTAGAGGTCA
This sequence comes from Taxus chinensis, assembly GCA_019776745.2. Classification (NCBI taxonomy): domain Eukaryota; kingdom Viridiplantae; phylum Streptophyta; class Pinopsida; order Cupressales; family Taxaceae; genus Taxus; species Taxus chinensis. The sequence goes on from CM034157.1 coordinate 355,220,363, forward strand.
CGAAGATATTCATCGGTAAATGGTTCATAAGTCTCAGCCACGGGAAAAATAGTAGAAGAATGACTAGAAGCAAGGAAGGGTTCGAGCAAACATGTTCACTAAATGATTTAATGTAAATTAAATTAAATATTATTTCTATAGTAACTACTATAAATAATGATGTATAAATGCTAATATATAATAAGACACAAGGAAATAAGCATCTAAAATGTTGTATCCTAAGCAAGAGAAGGAAATAGGAAGACTTAACTAATATCCATGAAAACTAGAATTTATCTAGGAAGGTGAATAACTGAAGAAAACTATAGGTAGTGTTTTCAAAGATATCTGGAGGTTCTGTAACTCAGAACGATGCATGATAGGGGAACCAGCATGATGGTAGGAGTACCTGAGCACTGGTGACTGGAAATGAGCACTGGTGGTTAGGAAAATTCTCACATTATGATATCTTCTATGTTGGAAAAAAATCATTGTTGATTCGTATTTGTCACTTGAGATTCTCTCCTTGATCACCAAAGGTACCTGTAACCTAGAATAAATAAGTTCACCTACACATGCTTGAAAACCAAATAAAACATAAAAAGGAAAATACAAAATGAGGAATCAGACTGGCCCCTGCGGTCACTTGAAGAGTGAATGTATGACCGAGCATTACAATACATATCAGAATTCATGTATTTCCTTGTGAGAGTGTGTGTACTGATGCTCTAGGATTTCCTTATGAAATTTTCACAATGGTAGTGGGATAGATCTAGAATGTAGCAAATGTATAGAATGTGTGGGATGGAATAGAATAAAATTCCTCTCCTATGTTGTGTATGCAAATGTGATGAAACCCTTATCCCTTGTATGATTGATATATGGATACATTTAATTCTCTTTGTGCCATTTGAATAAAATATTAGGTGATGATAGATAATGCTTATTTCTTGTCCCTTTATTTTGAAAACATAATTGTGTATTTATATGTTTCCCTTGTTTGAATATCATAATTTACACTTGAAAGGCTGACCCAATGTAGTAAAAAGTAATTAAGAAGCAAAAGGGGTCCAAAAGGATAAAAAGTATGTAAAGGGGGACAAGAGCGCCTAGGAGGACAGGAGTGTTTGGCGCTAGTGTCCGAGGCCATATAAAAATAAAACAGTCAAATTGTAGAAAGAGTGCAAGATGTATAAGGTCAATGAAAGTTCATAAGATAAAATAAAAAGTTGAAGGGAGTTATCAATTACTAGTTTTCATGCTTAGGAATCATGTAAATTATAACATGCTTTTAGGACCTAGATACATACCCAAGTACATAGATTTTTTGACTACAAATACATTCAAAGGATTCATGCACATTTTTATTCGCATAAATTGTAATCAAAGGAAAAAATACAAGGATTTTTTAGAATTGTGCATTATAAAATGTCCAAAATGAAAACATCCATACCAAGGAAAGGAAAAATAGAAAAGTCGATAAAGAATGTCATGAAATTCTCAATTACTTTGTTTGGTATGCTCTGATATAGACAAAATATTGGGGGCTTTGGCCACTTTTCCCTACCATTTTTCAAACATGGAGAAAACTATACATTGACATAATTAGTTTTATGTCTCAAGAAGCTTGAAGAACACACCACTAATGAGTATGAAGATTTATTATATCGAAGAAAATCATCCAAATAAGCATTACATGATACACTATTACAAAATGAAATGCGTGAAAAACATAAAGTGTATAAATGGAAATTTTCACATTATGGAGAAAATAGTACTAAATTCACTAAGAAACCAATGATCCTATATTTTTAATTAGATAATGCTTCAAGTAATTACATAACCACATATGGTTTCATATGCATCATTATTGATAACAAAAAGGGTATTCACCATTTTTTTACGATATCTTCCTTCAATTTAGATACACTCATGAGGATATAAATTTATTTTTTTTGAAAATTAACAACATCATTATAAAAACTAGATATATTTTCCCTTCCATAGATGGTGGACACATACATCACATTCCAAGAGGAGCCAAGTACATTCACTACTTACCTTATTAAGGAAGTGTATAGCTCACGATGTTTCTCAAGCCACACCTAATAGAAATAATCCAAAATATTGTGGGTATTAGAAAACCTAATATGTTTAGGTTTCATGTTGTGGGAATAATACTAATGTTGGAATACAAAGAAACAATAAAGGATTTTCTATGGTCTAATCTAATTCCAATCCAACATACAAAAGAAAACAATCAGTTAGACTTGCCTCAAGGGGTGTCTCCACTAACACTATTAAAATAATTCAAAGAAATGGAGGAATTGAAAAATAAAATAATATCACATATTTAACATTAGGTAATAAGTGCAATAGGCATAGGTAGAGAATATTGGCTTCCTAAGATATCATAGTGGTAAAATGTTTGTGTACTTTAGATAGACCTCTCATAAATTTCATACTTAGATGGTTAAGTGCTTATTTTTGGACATATAAACAATAAGATGAATACATCTAAAATAAAATAAAGGGTTTTACACATTTTCAAAATGAAGATTACATCACTCAAAATATTCCAAGAAATGAATATTTGGCCTTTTTTGTGGTAGGAAAAATGAAATGTTCAATCCATTGATGGATGTGTATATGAGATAAATGTTTTTCATACGACCATCAAAAGAAAAAAATATATATGGGTGGGAAGGGAAGACATGAATATTTACTAAGTTAAACAACAATTAGAGACTATGGCCAACAAGATAAAGGTGTGATATTGGAAACTTGTAAGAAGAAGAAAAAGTGCAACATCGTATCAAGAATGTATACAACCAAATAAAATGTGGATGAAATAAAACAAGCCACAACATGAGATTCAATGTTTAAATGTCATCTGGGTATGTGATGAGAGAACGCCTCTATTGGGTACTCCCCTAACCTACCCCTCAAGTTAACACAATGGATTTGGAACTATCCATGTTCCATATATTCTTTCCAATGGCCATACAACATGTACAAATTTTTCCCTCTAAGGGATATACAATTTATGGCACATCTTAGGGTTAATTATAATTACTCCTCACTTCGGATCTATGACAAATCCTAGCCTTAATCTCTCATCCTCCTCTCACTCTCTCTATACTCCCCATTTTAGAATACTTATTATACCTTCAGCCCTCTCTGACCCTTAAAAACTCACACGTTCAACAACCTCCAACATTAGTGAATCATCCACTATTTATAGCTATGCACCCAAATTTTCCCACTTCTCTCTCCTTTATATTGGCTCCTCCGAATTTCCACCTTGGAATTTGAATTTGAATCAAGTGTCTTTACTAGTCCTTATCTACACAATATTCCACTGGATCCAATCTCCTTGTACGGCACATCATTTTGTGGTTGGTTCCTCCTTAGTAATGATTATATCATCCTGGTTTCCTATCAATCTATGTGATCATGGAGATATGTTATGTCTTTTCTTTCCTCTGCCAGTCTTATCATTGCTTTTTTATCTTCTCAGGGCTCATTCTTTATTGACACTTTTAATGTTCCCTCACCTTATACTAATGGATTCCTCCGAGATCCTCATGTACACTTCCTCTATCTATTTCATGCTTCCCTTTACACTTTCTGCACATGTGCTCTTCCAGTATTTACTCAGTGTCCTTTCCTTTGTTAGTGCCTCCCTGCAATGTTTTGGTCCCTATAGCTCCTGGACACCTATTATTCTAAAAATGTACTTCTTGCACTTCCCTTACTTGGTTTTCACCATACAAATAATTATAATTTACACGTCCTAACTTCCCCATATGCCCTTTTATAATCCTTTCTTTGCGTGCATTATTTTCTTCACACCCTTCATCTTGCTTTTTTAGCCTTCTATATTTTCCTGATGAAAACCCTCCTTGTGTTATCACCTTTTGTCTCATATGAAAATTTCTTCCATGAATGCCTCCATGCTTTTTTTGCTTTAGGCCACCTCTCTCTTTCTTCCTTGTCTTTTTTTTTCTTGTGACCTCCTCTTTCTCCTGAATATTTAGCTCATAGGACAACAATCTACCAATCTATTTGGTAGATATTCCTACTATTATGATTATCCAACACTGTTCTGTTATACTTTTATGGTTTTTTCCACTTTTTAAATCTATGTCAGCTTCTTTCATGACCTTCCTCTTTCATCTTCAATAGTTTCATGTAAACTTTTTTTTTGCATCTCCTTTCTATGATTTCCATTTATCTTTGTGCATACTCTCTAATTATCAGTGTACTGCATTATACTTGTGTACACATTTGTTCTAAGTCCTTAAGATGCCCCTGTGCATCGAAACACCTGAAAGTATTTAGCAACTTTAGGTCCTCCTCAAGAACATTCTAGTGAGTGGTAGAACCACCCTTTAGTAAAACTAGTCCTACGATTTCTTTATCCATCGACCCATCTCTCTCTTGCACTTCCTCTGATGCCTCTTCCAATCCTTGGTCACCCCTTAGTGACTCTATGGTGCATCTTCCCACAAAATCTTCTTCTCTAGGTGGATCCTTCCTTTTGATCCTTAGTGAGTTTAGAATTCCTCACACTTCCTCAGTGACAAGTATCTTACCTTGCTCTCTTTTTTTCTATCCTTTTCCCCTTTCTCTAAGGTTTCTCCAATGATCCTTCTTCCTTGGGAGCATTTCCTTATCTTCATCTCTTCCCCGCATATATATTTTCCACTTGTGTCTTCTTCTTTGGTCTTATCTATTTCTTAACTTCTCCCTCTTTTTGTTTCCTTTCCATTGTGATCCTTCCTCCTAGCACCTTATTTCTCTATAATCTACTTCTAATTTCCACATTTATTTATCTGGGCTACTTGTGCATGCTTTGGCTTCATGTTTCTCTCTTGTTCCTTGGTCATCTTCTTTTCATGACCCTTCATGCAAAAATTTATCTTTATTGTTTTCCATACATCGTTTTCCTATTGCTTTGTATCTCTCTTTACTATAGAATTCTTGAGGGATTCTTCTCTTCCTCACCTATCGAGATCTATTAGACCACACTCTTATTGAAAAAATTTACCTCCTTCTCTCTTGAATAGTGGAAATTGTTCTGCACCACCATCCTCTCTTACCTTTTCTCCTTCTCATGTTCCTTTTTCTTTGCACAAGAATTTTTGATCCTCTCCACATGATGACTCATTGAGATGTATATTGATCTCTTCTCCTAATCATGTACCTCTTTTATATGAAAAATTCAACAAGTCACCCTTAATTTGTAATGCATTTTTTTCCTAAGGGGAAACCTCTTTCGAGTTAAAATTCTCTTGGACTCTCTCGATCCTAGATTCCTCCTCCAAATTCTCCTACAACTCCTCTAAATTATAATAACACTTCCTTTTCTTTGTGCACTCCTTTTCTATTTGTGTGCACTTGTCTACATGCCTCCTCTTGAGATATCCTTAGATCTCCTTACTATGTACGTCATTTTTCATGCACATTCTCTCAATCTCCTAGGATTTCTCGACTTCCCCTGTAAGGGTACTTCTATTGCTGTATGCATTCTTATATTTACCCTCCTTTAATCCTCTTGGAGTTTTCTTATACACATATCTTATTAGGCTTCTCCTTTTAAACGAAGTCTATTCCTCTGCACTCCCTATGGTGCATTCCACCTTTGGTTTCTTCAAGATGCTTTCCCATACATCTCCTTGTGTATTCTATGCATTTCTCTTTCTTTTGTGCACACCTTCATTCTTTCCTTTTCCTTCCATCTCCATGGTTTCCTCTTACGTGAATCAACGTATACCCTTATACGCTCATGATTCAATGAAAACCATATCTCTTAACTTCTCAACATCCTCCTCTACTAGCATGACACTCTCACATGTTTTCAGATGATGCAACTTCACTTTCACATCTTTATACAAAAATTATATGGTTGAAACCCTTTTCTCTTGACGATCCTCCCACACTGGGCTCTTTTTTTACATTACACTCTTCCCTCACAACCTTCAGCGAGTGTATTGAAAAATACCTTCTTTTGATACCCTTAGATATTTCCTTTGCATGTTCACTCCATGATGTCCTTGAATCTCTATCATATCCTTTTCTCTCTTCACCTATTCATCATTCTTGGTCACAGAACCTCCTTTTATCAGGTAGTCTTCTTTCATAATTTCATGTTGGGTCCACACCTCTTGGAGTCCTTAAATATCCTTCATCATTTCATCAAGATTCTTCATGATTTTTTCATTAGAAAAAATTTCCTTTATTTGTGCCATCTTGTTTTTCTTCTCATGCCGTCTCTACCCACCTTCACAGGATGGAGAGCACGAACACCCTAATAACAACCTCATGTTGGATGGTTTGTTAGCCTCATTTTTAGGAAATTATCCTTCTCTAATACCACTTGGTGAAGGCAGAGGATCTACTGGGTACTCCCCTAGCTTGCCCCCTGATTTTACACAATGGATTCATAACTATTTATGTTCCATCTATTTCTTCCATTGGTACACATGAAATCTATAACTTCTTCCCTCTAAGGCATATACAAGTACTGGCACCTCCTAGGGCTAAGAAGACTTACTGATCACTTTGGCTATATGGATGATCCCACCCTTCATCTCTTGTCCCCTTCTCACTCTCTCTTATCATCCCCCTTTTGGACTACTTATTAGTCCCTTCATCCCTTTGCGTCCCTTAACAACTCACACATTTAAAAACCACCAAACTTAGTGCCTCATATATTATTTATGGTTGAGTGCTTGTATCTTCCCACTTCTCTCTCCAATGTGCCGTCTTCTCTGAATTTCTTGCTCCAAATTTGAAATTGAATATGGTGTCTTTAATGCCCTAATCTGCACAATCTACCTCTAACCAATCTCCTTGCACCATCATCTGGTGGTTGGTTCCTCCTTATTGAATGTTTCATTATTTGGTTTCCATTAAATATATGACTATGTGGATCTTTTCTATTCATCCTTTCCTCTACTAACTGCCACTAGATTCTTATCCTCTTAGGCATCATTCTTTGCACTTTCATTGTGCCTTCGCCTTAGGCTATGACTTTAGATACCCTTGCATTATTCCTCTATCTCTTTGTGCTTCTCTCCAAAATTCCTGAATGCTCTTCCTATTTTCTTGACATCCTTTCCTTCATTAGTACCTCCTTACACATTTTTTTCTCTATAGATCCTAACAATTATTCTTCCACACAATTTTTGTTCCTCCCATGCTTGATTGCCACTGTAAAAAACTGTTATTTGCACGTCCTTATTTCCCTGAGTACCTTTCTCTCCTTTTCTTTGTGCACATTATTTTTCTTCACACTCTTGAGCTTACTTCTTCGGTCTTCTATATTTTCCCAACACAACACTCCTTATGCACCACCTTTTTTTTCATGCACATTACTTCCATGAAAGCCTCCATGTTTTGTGGCTTCAGGCTACCTCTCTCTTCATCCTTGTCACTTTGTTCTTGTGACATCCTCATTCTCTTGAATAATTACCTCATGGTCGGTGATTTACCAGTATTTTTTTTTTATCTTTTCCTGCTACTACACCTCTCCCAAACTTTCTTGATCCTTTCGTGACTGATGTCCACTTCTTCAATCTCTTCCGTTTCTCCAAAACCTTCCTCTTTCATCTTGGTAGTTTCTTATAAAATTCTACCACACATATCCTTCTATGCTTTCCTTACCTCTTACATGCTCTATATTTTTTGTGCACCTCTTCTACTAGTAGGATGCCCCTGCATCAGTATGGAAACCAAACAAAACATGGAAAGGAGGTGTCATTAGGATACCTAAACAATGACATGAGACCATCAAATCATATCTAATAATACTTGAACAAGATAATGAGTCATCAAGTGAAGTAATTGAAGATCATACATGTGTATAAATGGAAGAATTATAATAATTTCATTGATTTATTTTTTGGACTTGTAGAAGTATGTTAAGATCTTAAAGATTACCATACTTGTGGAAGTATTGTTTAATATGAATCTGTAGACATCGGGTTTTTGTCACCTGCCTACTTCCCTCTATACACACATTATTTTATCTAAAAGTTATCATTATCAACTCATAGCCTAAGTAAAATCCATTCATCTCATAAAATCAATTTTTACACTCTCATAAATTGCTATTTACCCATCCCAAATTACCTCCAACCCCTTTAAAACCACTTAACCATTTCTAAATCATCTCTAACCTATTTTACCCCAACTTCCTAACCTCCCCAACTCAGGTAACATCTTTACAACCATTTTCCCTCATCAATTTACCTGAAAGTCCCGTTTAGGAAGTGGTTTTAACCACTTCTAAACGTTTTCCCTGAAATATCCAGATCATTGGCGATTTTAAAAAATCAACAACGATTATAAATAAAATCCTTCACTCTTCTCTTAGGGATATTTAGAAATCTTTTTCACATTCTTACACTCTTATTTTCCTCAAACATTGAATCCATGTCATTCCAAAGATCCTCAAGACAATTAAAATCATCTATAACATCAAAAGTCTCTTCAAGAAGCCGTCACACATCAAATTTCTTGGCTTGAGATCAACAATCAATGTCACTAACTTCATCCATCTTCTTCAGACATTAACCAACCTATTTTAACACTAAAAGTTATTCCTTTATCATCACTTTATTGTTCTTGTTCTATAAAACATCAAAAATAACCAAAAAACAATCAATTTAATTCTCTTTTTAGATCAAATCATTATTTTTAGAAAAATAAATCATTTTCATAGTAATCGCCAATGATTACTTTAATCACTCTCAATTCCCTAGAATCTCCCATGATTTTGTCTGATCACCCGCAATCCCTCTGAATCCCTTGTGATCCCTACTTTTGAACATATTTTCAATTAATCATAACTTTATATGAATTTTTATCAACCTTTCTGGATTTAACTTGTCCTCTGTAAGCATGGCTCTATTTTAGATGATAGTTCCAAGCCAGTCACATCCTATCATGAGTATATACAACCTCCCAATAATTTTTTAGCTCTTATTTTGGGAACAATACAACATCCTTCACAAACTTACATTGTTTGTTATTTGGTTTGCAACCAACATCGAAGACATTGAGGATCATAATGAGTTCCTCCATGATATCCAATAAGAAAAAAATGATTATTGGTATGACTACTTTGAATCTGTTCAAATTGCATTTACTCTCACTTGGGCCACATTTAAAGGAATGACCTTTAGCTCTAAATATTTTTATCTAGGTTCTATTATTTTCATCTATATATCTTTACATTAATGTTAATTAATTGTATAAATGGGCTAACATGCTCCAAGGAAGTCCCTTTGCATTCCTGGAATTTTCCTTTGCCAAGTAACTCATTATCATTTATCTAATCATTCTCTGATCTATCGTCGGAAAAAGAAGAATTGTTTACCAAAAAAAAATCAGATTGATCTTTGCGGGTATTGGTCATCCAACTTCTGAAGTCAGTTTATTTTTATTATTTAATTTTCTTTTAAAGTTTGAAAGAAAAAACTCTCTAATTTTGGCATTCCTGGTGGGACCTATATCCCCTTTTTTCATTTATTAATTTTTTTTCTTTTAGGTTCTCTTCGTTACAATCGTTATTGATGTTAAATCGCAAGTGATTTTGGTGAATCACTAGTGATTCCAAAATTATCGATGATCTTTACAAATTGTAATTGATTTCTTAGTCAAGTAGCCTTAACAATTTTCTCTTTGTTTTATAGCTTATTTAACCCTTGTAGGTTTTTTCTTTATGATTTTTCTTGTTCGTTGTAGCTATGCTAAAAAAATCTTTAAAAAGGAAGTATTTTACAGGTAATTTTATTTCAAAGCATTACATTTTATTTTCACCTCATTGAAATCAAGATTTCTTTTGGATTTAAAACAAAAATCTCATTATTGCTTGGTCACATATTTTAATTAGGAATTAAACGAATTACATTCACTTAACTTCCCCCACGAAACCAAATCACTTGAAACACAACTTGAATCAAAAAATTCCTACCCAACTGGACCCACTTAGATTTCATCACCAAGGGGATAAGTCTACTTGGTATTATGGTCAAGTATAAATAATTTGTGAGCAGTATATTGGCTAAGCACCCAACTCCCTTATCATTGCAGGACCATGAAGTGAGGGGTAGGCCCAAATACCAAGCCCTGTACCTAACACCAACATAGATTCAAGTCTCATGTACCTTCAAGTATATCAAGGGATCCTACCTTTAAAATAACCTAAAACCATCCATAAATTGCCATTTCCTAGGACCCTTTTAGCCATTTTTCACATTTCATCCTTATTTTAATTAATCAAGATAAATAAAATTATTCTTTGTCATTTTGGTTGTTTTTTGTAATAAAAAATTTAGATTCATTTTTTATTTTAGGTGATTACTTGTTTTCATGGTACTTACTAGACAACAATCCCATCTCCAAGACTCTGAAAATATAACTAAAACTTCCAACAAACTATCAAAAACCTTCAAACCTACATTGAATGCTTCATGTGTTTAATTAATCAACATTGAGCATCTCTATCACCTTGATCAGAAGATCAAGAACCTTCTCATTCCCCTAACAGTCAATCTTCCACATCCAAAATACCTAATCCACCCAGTCCCCATTTCTTTAATAGTGGGGACCCAATATTTTATAAAATCTTATACTAAAACCTCATTTCCCTTAATGCATATCTTACGGCCCAGGGTGTTCACCTTCAACCATTCACACCTAAACCACAAACCCCTATATCTAAGAATTCATATGAATTCTTTTTTCTTTCTGATCCTAACCATGAGCCAATCATCCAAAAAATACATCCTTATCCCACTAGCTAATGAATCAGAATCATATCCAATATCATGTGTCTTTGGATCCTATCATCACCTTTGAACCTTAATGTGGTCTCCTCATAGGATACCAACTAATCAATAAATCATCATAGATGCATCAAACCCTCTCATCTAGCTTCACATCATTCCAAATAAATACCAATGTATCCTCATCTAGGTCAAATCCTTTAGTCTCTTCTACCATCCAAACTCCTCATATAAGTTCAACATCTATCCCATCAACATATCTCAACCTACTCTCCTCCCAACAACCACATCAGTTGTCCAAAATGTAGTTATGTCTATCCAACATCAATACCACCCATTAACACAAGTTCTATTTCTATTGTCCACCCCTCCTCACAACATTCATCCACCATCCCTACTTCCTCTCAATTCATACCCAAGTAATCTCAACCTCTCATTCATACCTCCATTCCTTTCCAAAACATACCTCAACCTTCCCAACCTCTCATTCTACAACATACCTCAGCATTCTCAACCACTCATCCACTCCTCTACTCCTTTCCAACATATACCACAACAATCTCAACCTTTCATCCACACATCAATCCCTTTTCAACACATACCACAACAATCACAACCTTTTATGAACACATCCATGCCCATTCAATATCAATACATTCAACCTTCACAACCTTTAGTTTCACAACCCACCTTTAACATTCCCATGAGTACCCCTCTTGAACATAACATCCCTATCCCATATCAATCATATCAACAATCAAATAAATTTCCATACAGTCAACCTAGTCCTTCATCATCCAATATTTAACAACCATCACAAATGACCCTTTACAAGCATTAATGAACAAAATATCTAGCCTTGAAGCCACTTCTATGGGTCCTAAGAACACATTATCTTATGAACAAATATGCAACGAACCCATTCATCCAATACCATACAAAGCATATCCTCCACACTGGGAACTTCCTAAGTTCCTCAAATTCTATACAAAGAAGACCCTCAAAAACACATTCAGGCCTTTTGACATGCTTGTTACCTCATAGCACATGACCAGGACCTCATGTTGAGGACATTCCCTATGTCCTTAGCTTTCCCTTCCTTGAATTGTTATAACAAAATTCCTCAATACTCACATTTTCTCATTTCGATCAGCTCATATTTTCCTTGAACATTTCTCAATCAACATCACATGTAAAATCACTATCACCGACCTATACACAATCAAAAATTTGAAGACAAATCCATTGCAAGACTTTATCACCCACTAGAGAGGGGTTATTAACCAACTATCATTTTCCCTCCCACAAACCAAGCTGATATAGTTATTATCTTGCTCTTGTGCCATGCACATTTCATCTACACTACAAATTCAATCTTTCTAGAAATTTGATGAAGCCTTCACAATGGCTTGCAAACTTGAGCTTAACACTCTTAAAGATGGTAGAGTTAAAATTAGATTGAAAAAGATAAAAATCAATTTTTCTTCCAAACCATATTCTAGTCGAGAAAAATATAAACCATCATCAAACATAGTTGTCGTCAAGACCACTCCCAAATAATGGTTGACCTTAAAATGACTCTCATCCTAAATGCAACTACACTCCTATCAGTGAATCTTATAGTGCATTCTTTGATAAAATCTTAGCTTCCAATATGATCACTCTTCCCCCCATTCACCCCATCGATACATCTGTCTCAAAATCCCTCTTGGTATAGAGATAATGATTATTATAAATACCATAGGGTCAAGGCCATGACATCGAAAGTTGTCATTCATTTCAAAACTTCCTTAAAGATCTAATAGAAAAAGGTGAGCTACAATTAGATAACCCAAATGCACCTCAAAATCAAAATTTGGACATTTTAAAATAACCCTTCCCAAATCACTCCCCATCCACCAGTCAGACACAATCTAATATTATTCAATCACATCATGTTCTCAATACAATTAAGGCTCAGTCACTAATAACATCTGAGAGCCCCATCACAGAATCCACATCCGAACCACCCATCAATAGCCTCTATCACAGAAATATGAACCAAAATCCAAAAATCAATCACATCCTCTAGTCCTACCATTGAAAAGATAGTACTTCCATCCACATCTACTCCATCCTCTTCAAATTCATCTACAATTTCCTCAAAAACCCCACCAAATAGACCTATCTTACAAATTTTGAAAATCTCATATGATGATCATGTCACCCAATATTATCTACATACCCTTCAAAAACCTATCACACAACCACACACTTCTTCATCTAAGAAGCCAACAATCATAACACATCACCATATCACCCCTTCAACACAAAACAAGCCCCTTGCCTTCCATTCTAGGGCCACATCCCTCATCCAAATTACCAATCACTATCACACAATCAAAAACCATCATCAACACACATCCAAATAAATCACACCAAAAGTGACCTCTTTAACACCTATCCAATCAAAAGAATCATCACTTCCTTCAACTTCCACCTCAAAAGGACATTATACATTAATCCTTGAAAGGATCCTTCAACAATCCATCATAATATTACCCCCTCTTAATCTGTCTAGCTCTCAAGGGTGGAAGCCTTCCTCATACAACATTGAAGCCTCTTTTGATTATCATCTCACACCAAGAAATTCTACAGAAGATTACAAATCCCTTCAGGCCTCCATCAAAAACCTTACAAATAAATGCCTTCTTCCTCTAGACCTAACAACATCAAAAACACCTCACAAAATATCTATAATCACCACACCTAAATCAACATCTATACTCACAACCACTGAAAAACAAGGATTCTTCTAAGAAACCTCCTCCTCATCAAATTGATGACAGTATGTATCACTACTAGAACACGTACCCATGAACCTAACACCTCTGATCAAAACAAGTCCAAAGTCTCCATTCCACTCACCCCTGAGTCATCTCCTCTAAAATCTCCTACAAAGGCTAATGTTTCCATCCTTTTCACTCCTCATACAAAAGCCACCACCACAGTAAAACATTGTCATCATCAAACAACTTCACCAAGCTCCAGTCAAGATATCCCTTTATGAGATGGTGCAAACCTCACCTTCACACCAAAAATCCATGATCAAAGCACTCCAATCCATATCAGTGTCATCAAATAATCCATAACCTTTCACAAATCTAGTAGGCACGCTAAAAAATTCCACTGCTATTTCCTTTGATAGTTCTGAAATACCATCATTACAACCAGAAGACCATGATCTTCCACTCTTTATCACCACCCAAATCAATGATACCCTCATAAAAAGGTTCATGATCAATAATGATGCCAATATCAATATCATATCATCACATGCCTTTAATCAAATTCAATTACCTAACACCATCGTCACCAAGACACTAGATGTGCTTGGATATTTCAATGACACCGTCACCCCCACATTGGGTATAGTCATCTTACCACTCAAAGTTAGCATTAAAACTCTCCCCTTGAACTTTTCTATCTAGTAGAAGGAGAGTTCCAATATAACATGTTATTAGGCCAACCTTGGATACACGCTATGCATTGTATCCCATCAACACTCCATCGATGTATCAAATACAAACATGAAGGTAAGACCTTTATGGTTCCCACAGATCCAAATCCTTTCAAATCTTGTCACATGACATATCATCTGAATGATGTCCTCATTCCTAAATCAATCTCGGGCTCCTCTAATGAAGCCTCCACCATTTCATCCATTCCATCATCAAAACTACCAGATGACACTTCCTTTGATGATGTTATGCAACACCTTTCATTGGGGGAGTATCGTCTCCTTACACTTAATTCACTTCCTACACAAAGACATATAAAGAGGCCTAAAAAACAACCCATGTATGAACCCAATGTCAGAATATGTCATCTCCTATGGTCCACCACACCTCAAAAATAAATTTTCTACAGAGGGATTGACCATACCCCTCTACACATCCTACTTATCAATTTCATGCCAAACCATTCATATCAGAATTCAAATTCTTATATATAATCAAGTATTCACACAAATGTATCTCCATTGTTGCACCTGGAAAGGATTTGGATTTAGACATTATGAACAAGGTGTCCATGATTTGATCATCAAACATTCCCTCAAACCACATGAAAAATATGGACTAGGTTATGAGAAACCAACCTTTGAATCCTCACATACCACATCCAAATCTATCATAGAACCTAAACCATCTTCCTCATCTAGAAACGAAAATCCCATTGATGTTGATGACATTATTTCCATTCCACCTAATTTTTTTTTAGTCAATACTATTACATTAGGACCACTAACTTATCAAAATAATCACGGTACCGAAACCCTTCCTCTCATCTAGCTTGAAATGATATAAGAGGATTCACCCACCATTAAAATTCTTCAATGCCAAGATGATCAAGCTATCCTCTCTCATATGGGGGTAGAGGATCATTTCCTTCAGAAATCCTTACTACCTGACACCTTGACACTTATCAATGAATCCACTATCAACATTAATATGGGGACTCCGTAAGAACCTAATATAATTAAATTTGGTCAATCTTTAGATCCACAAGAGTTAAAAGACTTCACCACCTTCCTATCCAAATATAGTCAAGCCTTTTCTTGGTCATATAGTGATATGCCAGGTATCGATCCCAACATCATTCATCCAAAATATTGTCACCTATCCTAACACCAAATATATTAAACAAAAGATATGCAAAATACACCCCTACATAGCTCTCCTCATCAAAGAAGATGTTACAACATCTATCTCTCTGCTAATTTCATCATACCCATTGACTATCACAATGGTTCTCTAATATCGTACCCATAACCAAATCCTTAGGAAAGTTACATGCATCTGTACACAACTTTTGAGATCTCAATCTTGCTTTTCCTAAAGACGATTTTCCCTCTTCCAAACATCGACAACTTGTCGATCTAACAGTCTGGCCATGAAATGATCTCTCCTTATGGATGGATTCTCTAGCTATAACAAAATCCTCATTGCCACTGATGATCAACATAAAACATCCTTCATCACTCCTTGGGGAACTTTCTATTACCTAGGTAATGCCCTTTAGACTTAAAAATGTTGGCGCTACTTATCAATGCACTATGACATATATTTTTCATGATCTTATCCAAAAAACCATATAAGACTATTTTGATGACCTTTTAGGTAAATCTAAACAATGTTAGGGATCATCATCTCATTGTCCTTGATGCCATATTTGTTTGTCTTATTCAATATTTTCTTCACCTTAACCCTGCTAAATGTGTGTTTGGTGTTCTCATCGGAAAACTCTTAGGGTTCATCGTGTCTATTCAGGGAATTGAATTAGACCCCACTAAGATCAAAGCTATTATCAAAATTCCTCCTCTGTCAAACCTAAAAAATATGCAGCCTTCAAGGTAAAACTTCAATCAATCCGTCTTTATATCACAACTTTTAGATCGTTTGTCAGGCTTTTTCATCACCTCCTTCAAAAGGATGTAAACTTTAAATGGGACCACAACTGTCAAAAGGCCTTCGATGAACTCAAACAATACCTCCTATCACCACTTATGCTTTTACCTCCACATGAGGGGGATCCATTCTACCTTTACATATCCACTACCGATCATGCCTTAGGTGTCATGCTCACTCATCAGATATGAACAAGTATGAGACATAAGATCATTTATTATATAAGCCATACTCTCCATGAATATGAAACCCATTATACTAAAGCCAAAAGTTATGTTGTGCCTTGTACTTTGCAATTTCCAAACTCTATCATTACCTCTAAACCACAAAACTTATGTCATTACCAACTTTAACCCTCTTAAAACTATGCAATCTAAACCTTATAATAATGACCACATTACTCAATGGATTATGTTTATGACCAATTTTGATCTTGAATTTATCCCACAAAAATATATCAAAGGACAAGCTATCTTTGATCATATCGTTGAAGATCCTCTCCCAAAAATCAACCACCTCATGAACAATTCCCCTGATGAAACTATCAACACTATCATTGATCAAGAATACACCCCTCTCAAAATGACACTTTTCTTTGAATGGATCCAAGTGTTAGTCAAGGGGGAGGTACTGGTATCGTCATTATACCTCCCTGGGGGAATCCTATCCCTCTATCATTTAAACTTAATTTTGAATGTACTAATAACATGGCCGAATATGAAGCTTTAATCATGGGTCTCCAAACCGACATTCATGCTCGGTGTGCAAATATTGGACATCTATGGAGACTCATAGCTTTTTAGCAATTAGATCAAAGGAATTTATCAATGTAAAAATGAAATTCTACAAAAATATAAATCCATTATTGAATTCCTCCTAGAATCTTTTGACCATTACACCATCCAAATAGTTCCACGATCCTCTAACAAATTCATGGACACCATGGCTTCTCTAGCATCCTCTCATCCCTTTATCAATTGACAACTCTAAACTCTAAAAGTTCATTGTTTGTCCACATAATTGACCAACCATCCCACAACAATGAACTCCCTTCTATCAACATCATTGAAAAAATCCAACTGACCTCTGGTATACTCAGACATTTGCCTATCTTTTGGAATCCAAAACCCCACCTGACCTATCTAGAAACACTAAATGATCTTTTCTTCAATGCAGTACCCAATATGTCATCATAGGTGGTGTCTTGTATAAATATAGATTCGATGGAATATTTCTAAGATGTCGTAACTATCACAAGTCTACTAAAACCATTCACGAATTCCATGACGGTATATGTGGTGGAAATTTTAACGATACAACTTTCGCTAAACATGTCCTCTAAATGGGCTATTATTGGCCTACTATCAACCAAGAATGTTGTGTGTATGTTAAGAAGTGCATCAAATCTCAACAACATTCCAACCTCACACACATCCCCAAGTAAATCCTTACAACCTACTCCGTTTATGACAAGCAGACATAACTTCTATCATAACAGTCCACTAAATAAGTTACAAAATGGGTGGAAGCAATTCCGCTTATCTCCACTAAAGTAGATAAATTTGTCAACTTCATTCACCATGACATTATATGTCACTTTGGTACATCTCATAAAATCATCACAGATAATGGAAAATCATTTAAAAATTTAAAAATAAGTAAGTCCAAAAAAATTTCCACTTACAACATTAAGCTCAACTTTTCCTCCCCTATTATCCAAAAGCTAATGGCCAAGCTGAAGAATCCAATAAAATACTCAACAAAATCCTCACGAAGACTGTTGACCAAGCTGGTAGAAATTGACATCTTCAAACCCCATTTGTATTATAGGAATATCATACCAACTTTTTAACTCCTTTTTGCACTATGTTCAGATCCCAACCTTACATGTTTCTCTCGAAGATCTCCTCCCAGAAGAAGATTATCACCGAGAATTCCTATCACAACTAGAGATGTTAGAATAATGTCATCTAACTACCCTTCAACATCTTTATACATACATAGTACCATCACCATAGTCATGCATGCTCATAAGCTCGCAACATAACTCTACCAAAACATATAAATTTCTAAAACATGAAAATAAACACACATTTATAGGGATTGGGAATTTCCCTTCACCGACCATTCAACTTTAAAAAATAGGATACATGATGATAATAGCCATGTGCCCTTACATAATAAATACAAGAGCATGCAAGATTTCTATTAATAAATTATCTAATAATACAACAATATAATCCTATTAATAGCTCAAAAACCCTATATGACGCTTGATATTCTACTCGTCCAAAATAGCCTTTGTGTGCTCCTTAAGTCTCCTAGAAAATGTGCATTCACTCCATGTCTATAATTAGCTTCAATCTATAAAATAGATAAGTCTTGATTTCAAACCTTCTTGGGCCTGCCCTATTCCACTATAGTTCCATGTGTATTCCCGTGCCATATACCTATGTGCCCAATCCTTTTGCGTCTTCATACTTAGGTTGTATTCAATCAGCCCAACATTAACCCACACTAATTTTATTGATTCTCATGGCAATGGGTAATCCAACTTATCTCTCCATGAACAAAGAATAATTAATAAAAGAAAAAATAAATCATTGTACAAAACAATGAGAAAATTCTTGGAACCCTACTATTCAACAAGGATGATCAACTCTGGATATTCATTCTTGATCTCTACCTCCAATTCATTCCAATCACTTAGCACCTTACTAGTTTTATCTGAGATTTCACCAAGTAATACCTCCATTTCATCAAGTATCATGTCCACACCTTCATTCTATAGTATCTGAGAACATTATCTAGACTACAGACTATCCCTTCCATGAAATCCATTTACTGTGATACCAATTTACCAATATCCTTTATTTTCTCTTTTTGCTAGTTATGGGTTGTTATAAGCACTTCACGATTCTTTGTTAGTAAAGTAAGCCTCTCCACACATCCAAGTGTTTCATTCTATACTAATTTTTGAACCTCATCCCACATCCATCTATGATCCTAGTATGACTAACCATTTTGGGTCATATACTAACATTAATTACAAATCCGCATGTGCAGTATCATAGGAATAAATAAGTTTACCATCATACATTATATATGTCTAGAATAGTAAGGAAGTAAACAACCCACATACTGTTCATATCCATCTATTGTGCATTAATCAAACAACAAGATCATCATTTGTACATGGGTCCCTAAATCCAGCTAAAATTGACATCACTATGTGTGCATAATAGTGCAAAGCGGATGGAAAATACATATGCACATACTTATCCATTACTCATCATATGGCTAAACTATTTTCAACTAAATCATCATCAACTACATCTATATCCACCACATTGCAATCATTTTAAGAACTTTATGCACTTCTACCCTCAAACTTATCTCGTTCATCTGCAAAACATCTTGATTTCAATGTCTTGTATCCTTTTTAGTCATCCAAAAACACTCTGGAATGCTTTGCAAACATTATCAATGTTCTCCCGTGTAACATTGTTTCTTAGTATACTCTAGTCAAAGCGTAGGATTACCTGTTCATCAAACTTCACATTCAAGCTTATCAACGCATCATGGTTTAAATGGGTCACCTTATTCAATCTACATGACAAACATCTATTCCTTGCATCATGTCGAAGTCAAGCATTCTATTTAGAAATAAACCTTTTCCATAGAAAATTGTTTCCAGCGATTCATGGGTGGATCGTCAACGATTACCTCAAATCACTGAGCAATCTCATGTCATATAAGTCATTTTAACCTTCAAATTCTCACATTTGCGAATCAATATATCAATATGGTTTTTCATGGGTCGTCAACCTATTTCCAAGTTTTTACTGCTTATTAGATGACTGTACCAGGTTAGGAACATCCAATTAACAACAGCACTATGACCCTTAGCGGTATGTACTCTCAACAACCATTTTTTGGGAACAATTCAATATTGCACACGTAGTATGAAGTCTCTGTACCATCTATTTGACACCAAACATCAATGACTATCGAAGATAAACTTGAAGTCATCTTCAGAATTATTCGAGATGGTCTTCTTCCCATATATCCTCTGTATCCTCACTCTGTACTTAAGTTAGAGCTTTTCATAGCTCTTTCCTGGGACTGCTCTCATCACTCGGAGCAAGATCTCTATATCCCTATGAGACGTACATAGTCATCCTTTTCATTGTTAATCTATCTTTCTATCATTATCACTTTATTGTAAAGTTAGTAGGTGACACTTCGAAGGAATCCTGTGAATTGCCCCCATGTTCTAATTCCTTGTTCTTCTTAGTAATCTCTTAAATGGAGGTTTTGAAGTAGTCTATTCTATATCCATCTCTATTACACCTGTCTCCAACACTTCATCTTCTTCTCATCTAATGCAGAAGTAGGAGTCCTGCGCCTCGCTTTACATCTCACACATCTCAGGACATTGTATCTGCCGACATAGGTGTCATCTAAACCACTGCAGTATCTTCCTGAGCTTATTGGTGTCCTCTCCATGTTACATAATTAAGGGGAAACCGAAATCCACCTTGAGAAGACAACCTATAATACTATACCATCAAAGGAGATACAGAGGAATATTTCAGTGGATTAAATCCACTGAGAAGAGTGCCTTCAATTAGGTGAAGAAGAAGATCACTGTAGTAATCGCTTGTTTTGGCACTAGACTGATTTGGGACAAAATCATCATCACAAGTGGAGTGTGATGCAAGTGGTGTGGCCATTGGAAGTTGTCATGTGGAGCTAAGAGGTAATACCTATTGAAAATACTTTAACAAGAATTTGAATGAAGCCATTTTTGGAAGTACTCAGATATAGGACCTTGAATTTTATGCCATGGCTCAAGTGAGCTGAAAAAGTAGGAGATACTATTTACTACCCAACTGTGAGAGGTCTATTCCTCTACACTGAAAATCATGCTTTGTAATTCATAACCAGCCATCCCAAGTTGAATCAAAAACATGTCATGTGGATTGATTATCTACAAAAATGCGAAATTTTTTCTCAGAGTTGCACAAAAAAGGTGAAGACTAAAAATTAGCAGATGCATTAAGTAGGAGAGATGTAATGCTCCTA
Source organism: Taxus chinensis (assembly GCA_019776745.2). Classification (NCBI taxonomy): domain Eukaryota; kingdom Viridiplantae; phylum Streptophyta; class Pinopsida; order Cupressales; family Taxaceae; genus Taxus; species Taxus chinensis. The sequence continues at coordinate 355,241,676 of CM034157.1, forward strand.
CAGAAATTTAGTTAGAAAGTAGAGGATTTGAGTCACTTAATAAGCTGTACTTTGAAGTTAGGATCCCAACTCTCAAGTGAAACATAAGCTAAGTTTGAAAACATCCCATAAGAAGGATAGGAGACCATGGATGGATTTATCATGCTTCATATAAGGAGATGTTGTATTAAGGGATCTCAGTTATTGTAGAAATGTTAATCATGAGTATACTTTATATTTACATGCTTGACATCTTTAAGTGTTATCATTTATCTACATTGATTCTTTAGGATTTAGATCTGAAAATAAGACATTGTACAACTCTTGTTTTACTTTTACATTGCTTTATCCTTCTTAGTACTTCTATCATCTACTTTTATGGAAATTCCACTTTACTTTTGGACATTGGAAAATATGTGACTCAAATCATGTACCTTTTCATTATATGGGGTAGATCATCCCAAACAATACCACACATTAGATGTGCTATGCACTACTATGGGAGTTTACTGGTAAATTATATGTTGCAGCATTGGTCCCTCCTTTTCAACCAAGTTTTGATGCAACCTAGAATTTACCAGTAAAATCCCAGGCGCGCTGGCACATCACTCAGCCTAGAATGAGCACTCACCCAAAGCGCATAAAGGTACCAAGCCCCTCTTTAGGGTTGTTGTTGTAGGATGTTAGCATGATGAAGACTTGAGGCATTCAGAGCCATCATTAATACATCATTCTACAGTGCATGTACATATCTAGTTCTATAGAATAACAAATTTAAATGATAACCATGATGAAATCAAGCATGCAAGAGCCAATTATACTTCAGGATTAATACTCTAATTCAGCCAATACACTCCATTATATAAAAACATGATAAATACAAGAAGCTTCTTACAATAATAGCATTATATGCTCATGCGTAATCAGTTGATGACAACATAACTCTCACAGTAATCCAGTTCTTACATCCTCTCTCTATACTATACGCATTTCATTACATATTTATAAGGGTGGGGACTTTCCCCTTCACCGCTTATCTACAACTCCAAAAATAGGTAGCATGCTAAGAAATAGCCATGCGCCTTTACAAAAATAGGCTCACATGCAAGAATGATAACAATATATCTCTCCTAGCTAACTATCAGTCATAATTCTATCTTTAGCCTGCATCCATGCAAAGCACTCCGTAGCCACTCTTCCAAAAATAGCCAATGCGTGTCACACAAGTATTCATCCTGTTTGTGTGCTCCACATGCCATCTTCAAAAAATAGATCATAATCATGAAAATAGCTAAATCTTGAATCTATCTTTGTCCTTCGTGCGTGATTCCTTCCTGAATCCTCCCATGCCCTTGAACGCACTCTGCTCTTCTGTGCATGAATCTTCTGTATGCCTTTTGATAAGTGTTATACATTGTCTGCTCAACATTACCCCACACTAACTGCATTGCCACCCCGAAAATGGCTACTCCTTGAACAATAAAGAATAAAGTAATGGAAATGGAATGTTAAAGAATTTCTATACAAATAATATTTATTTACTTTTCATCATCCTCTGCTTCAACTAGAAGAATGAGCTCTGGATATTCTTCTTTTATTTCTACCTCTAAGGTCTTCCATTCACTCAGCGCGACCTATGCCTTTTCTGGGATATTCACTACAATAGACTCTAACTCATCCGATGTGCAATGTCTCCCTTCTCATTTTGTAATACTAACATAATGTTAGCCATTGCAGACATTCTCCCTTCCAACAGATCCATTTTATGAGTTATAATCTTTCCTATTTCATCCAATATGTTCTTGTGGGGATCCTGGGCCGCTGCAAGGGCCTCGCACTTTTTCTTCACCACTTCCAGTATCTCTACATGCCCCAATGTTTCATCCTTCATTGATTTTAGGACTTCATTATCCTCTACCATTGTCCTTATTCTGATGACTTTTTCTGGAGTTGTGCAGATATTCAATGCTTGATCTGCTTTCTTCAGCTCCTCCCAAAGGGTTTGAAGCAGTGCCTCATATGATGAAATTTTCCTAATCACTGTAGCCTTTGCCCTCTCTTCCTCCTATTCAGGGTCTTTTGGCGCTTGCACCCTAACTGGTCCCTCTTCAAGCACCATATCAACCAAAGTTTGCACATAGTACATAGCCGAAGGGAAATTTTTGGGCACCTTGGGCTCTAAGTGTGGTCTTGCTTGGAGGATGCGATCCCCGATCTCCTCTGTCATGCCAATAAGAACCCCATTATTTTTCTTCTCTAGGTCCTTTTCTTGTTTCAAGCACATGATCTCTTCATCCTTGGCCTTAATATCTTCCCTCAATCCCCTGATAGTTTCATATTTATCCACATTCCTCCTTATCACCTCTATAGATACCTTCACCAAGGCATTACTTGTTCATCTAACATAACAAGAGGATTTACTGTTATGTGTCTGGCCTGAGGTGCCTTCTTTAATCTTCTTGATACACATGATTTTTCACATACGTCGAAGTCTGGTTCATCCATATGTGTCTGCATTGACCAAGACAACTATTTCCTTGCACACACGGTGGCCATGTCCTCATCCATCAACTCCCATCCATAAAATTCCTTAAGGCCCACCATGCTTTAGAAATGGGTACGAACAATTTTACTTATGTCCTCAGTCGTAGCCCAGGACCAGTGCAATATACTCTCCACTTGTCCTCTTCGACCTTGGCCCCTTAGGAACTTGAGTGCCAACATTTTGAGTTTTTCCTGCTATGCTCTAAGAAGTCTCTTGCACTTTCCTATCTACCTCCTTTAGTCCTTCTCCATGCTTCATTTCTTCATCGTTTGGATCTTCTACGTCCTCTGGTGGTGTAGGAGATTTGGCATGCTCTCCTCAGACTCTCTTCATCCTCCTCGTCTAGCTTCAACTTTCTTCTTCTCTTCTCAGTTGTCTCCTTCTGTGGAGAGATTCGTGGTGATTTGCACACTGACTATTGGTGTAGCACCTTGGGTTCTAGTTCTTCCTGAATAATCTTTTGAAACAACACTCTCCTTGTACTGCATCCAAGTCCTCATTGCCTCCTTTTTACACTTGAGGTGGTGTAGTCATGCACTTAGTTCCTACCTTGTCTGTAGGTTTCCTTTGTCCTCTATGCTCCAGGCCACCACTATCTTCTCATTCATCTTCCTCTTCATCCACCACTATAGTCTCTGTAGGTACTAGAGTTGGCACATTTTCTATTGTATGCTTACCCTTAGGCAGGCCCTAGAAGTGCGAACTCATTTTCCACATATTTGTTGTTCTCCAACTTGGGCTTGAGTTGAAGATACACAAGCACTGCTCCAATGTCTCCTACTACCAAGCTTACCAGCTTCATGCTTATTACATCTGAGATAAGCCTCTCAATGTAGGTAGTCCATCCTGGATATACATATGTTTTTCTCAGAGTGTGATAATCACAATCTACCTTATCTGTGAGGAAGTTTAGGCAGCACGCATCTATGAACCGGTGAACTGATGCCTATGAGTAGCATTTTGTGAAGGCATATAGAAATTTTGCACCAAGGGCTCCAAGATCCATCCTTCATCACAAATTGCATGATGTAAAAATGTTGGTAGACTGCAAACTGTACTGCCTTACCCACCACCGAAGGTAACTCCTTGGGTATGTGTCACTCCTCTTCAAATCCTATGTGGAGCCTATCATACCACATCTCTGCCCTCTATTTAAATGGCCCAGTCATGGTCCCTCTGCATAAGTATTTATCAAATCTTTCTGCCAGAGATTTATTTTCCATGGGGTACTCCCAAATATTTTCCTTTGGCCCATTGGGCACTCCAATCTCCATAAACACCAAAGACAATAAAATAGCACCAAAGCTAATTTTTACACATATACACACTTCTTCAATGATTGTCTTTGCTATGTAATCCATGATATTGTAGATCACTCCTTGAGACATTTTCCTTACAACGTGTAGCCACATTGTATTCACCTGTGACCACCTTTCTTGGTCATTCAACTTTGTTATCAGATGTGCAGCTACCTGTACCACTGGGTACTTCTTCAATTTATCAATGTCCATGCCGCACGGACCCTTGGTATATCCTAGCTCCTTCCTTGTCTCCAGGATCACTGCTTTATCTATTAAGTCACTCTCCAGATCTGCTCCTGAGGCCCTTAATCCTGTCACTGTTGAAATTAAGGTAGCTGTGATTCTAACCCTCTGTCCAGTGAAGTAGAAGAAGTCCTCATGGACTTTTCTCATCAACCATCGATACAATGGTTCATATTTTCCAAAGTATGGAAGCTCATACAACTGGTAGACTCCAATATTACTTTAGCATCTTCTCTCCAGCGTCATTGTACATTGGCATGTCTTCGGCTATGCACTTGTTTCTTTTCATGCTCAACAATGCATCTAGTTCCTTCTTATTATCCTAATGTGCGATGGTTGTAATCACTGATCTTACATTTATAGATGTGGGAATCCCATTCTTGTCCCACAATCATGCCCTCTGGATACTGCATTTCTGATAAATTACTCTCGGGAGCAATTTCTTCTTCCACTTTGACCTTTTTCTTCCCTTTTACTCATGCTGCAGGTGCTTTCTTCTACGCCATTTGAAAATCTATCCTTTCTATCTTCTGTAACAAGCAATGTTAAAACCTCTAGTTTGAATCTTCATGCCCTAGTGGAAATTACGTTCCATAGCTCTTTCGTAACGTGCATCTTGCTTCACTCAAAACCTTCACCTATGGGGACGTAAGCTTCTCCTGCGCACAAATCTTCTCTCCACATCTGATTTCACACTCTTTTCACCTCAACACGATTTTCTCGGCTCATTTGCACTTAGCTCTTTTCAAATTCTCACAATTTCAACTATAAGAATGAACTCACATCTCATCCTTATATATATTTTAAAAAATCTAGTGCATTTATTTCTCCTTCACCTACTAACAATCTTATCATTAATCGACCATTTTCATTATTTCCATGCAGTACAAATTTGTTCCCAAGTTATAACCTTCTAGCATGCCTTCCTAGCTTCTAGCCATGGAATTCTCTTTAGTACGCCTCCATGTTCCTGAGTACCTTGCCATTGTGCCTTCCCTTGTTAGTTCTCATGGCCCTTACTTACCTCACATTATACTTATTTCTTCATTCATATCCACCTATGGTCCTTGCTTCCAGAAGCAATATTTTTTTTAACAATTCTCCAACTTGAATAGCACCCATAGCAATTTTTTCCTTTCATGTGTACTTATTTTCAACAATCTTGTTCCTCGATATCAATAACCACCCCACACTAATGGTATGTGTAATCTGTTAATGAGGACCTTTACAGGTGAACCATCAAAGTTGTAGGAAACCTTAGGTTAGTGAGACGTGCACCCTAAGGTGACCTCCAGATTTTAAAGAAGTTGGCTCTTCTCTAGTGGTTGGGGTAGGGTTAGAGGAAAGCATGTAAATGACTAAAAATAAAAAGGTGATGCGCCAATCTAAGAGAAGGGAAAGTGACAGAATACTTTGAAACCTTTATCTAGAATAGTTGAAGGGCTACACAGCATGATCCACTACTCTGATAACACAAATGTCTGAGGAACTGAAATGATTGATTTATAGATAATAAATGAAATAGGGAAATTCTAAGGGCATCAAGCACGATGAATTTCCTGACTCATTTAGAACTACTTCTCATAAAAGAAACGAAGATTCATAACATATAAAAATATGATTGCACAGAATAAGAACTCTTTATTCATATAGAGAATGGGTACATAAGGCCCTCAAAAGCACATATTACACTTCTCTTCTATGACAGAGGCTTACTAAGGCTAGACTTTACAAAACATACAGAACCCTTCGCTTTCCTCCTTTTTTCTTCTGAAAAACTCTCCTCCTTTTGCTTTCATTTTTACCTCCTTTTAAGGACCTCTTTTCCTCTGTTACTTTCAGCTACCAAATTTTTTTATTTCAATTTTGATAAGGCCTTACTCTTATCCTTCTGGCTCCTACCCCCAATATTTTAAATGCAGTGCTACCACTGTCAGTATTTTAATTCAGATCTGGAATAAATATTTCACTCCTTTATAGGAATCCATGCATCCACTCCCTACTTGGTATTTCTATTGAGTCTCTGGCCAGTGAAGCTCCTTTTCTTGCCACGTGGAGGGCTTGCACTCATTTAGGGTCCTCTTTCCATAGCCTTATATCAAACATGCACCAGATAGACACGTGGAGAGCTTCCACAAGGTAGACGTATCTTTGACTCTTCAACTTGCTTTGGGAGTGACCTCGTCAAACCCTGGACACGTGGAAAGCTTCTGTGAGTTTGAGAACCCACTTTGAAGTTCCATCTTTTTGGTTGCACTGATGGGACATGTGGAAGATTTATGTGGGACTTTTCATACTTAGTCGATTTTGGCCTTGAGCGATCAAAAGAATCTAGAGTCGGGGAAACAAAAATGCTTAATAAAAGAGTCTTAACAAAATAATATAATTAGTTTGGTGACTCACCAAGGGATTTTGTGTTAGTCATGGAAGAATATAACATCTCTCACCTTTCCAAAACTAAAAAATGTGGCTCAGAGAGGGCCACTTAGAGCTTCTGCAAAGAATCCTATTATCTGAGCCATTCTTACTCTGTTGGGTAGGTTCTACATTGCAAGGCTTGAAATGCTCAGTCTAGCTCAATTATCTCCTTGTGGGAGAAACCCTGGAGGCTTTACATTACTACATGTAGGTGAAACTCTAACTGTATGATAGGATTAATGATGGCCTCGACCTCAATGACACTGGAGTCCTCTTTCAAAGACTGGAAGACCATCTTGTCCTGGTGCTTAGTGATCAAAAGTTGTTGAATTTGGTCCTTTGATAAGACCATAGACTCATCTGGGAAGGGAGAGGGGAAACCTAGTTGCACTAATTCATTGATATTTTACTTTCTTTCCTTCATTCCCTGGTGAAGCTGTGCCAAGATATTTTGACATTTGATAGAAGCTTTGTTACAGCTCAAAATCTCATTGATCTTCACCACTATCAACCGCCTGTCAGTGATTCCTGCATTCTGAAGAGCAAGGTCTGAGGCATCATAGAGTTTTTGAATCAAAATATTTGACTCCTGGACCTTGGTGGATAAGGCATTGTTGATGGTGGAGACTGCATTTTCTACCTTAGAGCACAACTCCTGTGCATCAGATATAAATCCAAGTGTTGGGGCTAGATTTGCAGTAGTGATGGAAATCCTATCACAACATGAGGCATACAATCCCTACACTAATGATATGATTCCCACCTTCTGGGATCATTTCCCCAATTGGTTGGTCAAGTCCTTGACCATTTCATCGGAAGATTTTATCCTGGCCTGAAGGCCATTCTTTTCCTATGAGAGTGAATTGACCAGGGCCTCAGATGCAGCGAGCTTAGGAGCCAGAGCTTTTTCCTCTACTTGAGAAGCTACAAGGGCTTTCTTGGTTGATGTGTCCTTCAACTCCTTCTTGAGTTGATCTACCTCTCTATCCTTGGCCTTAAGCTTGGCCATGCGGCCCGTTTTTGTAGCCTCTACCTTTTGAAGGCTGGCTTGCACCTTTTTAAGCTGATTGTTGAGTTTCAAATAGTCGGTAGTGACTACCACCGCCATTTCATTCATTAGCTCGACCTTGTCCTGAGGCCGGAATTCAGCAAGGTCCACCACGATAGCACTAATGGAATAGTCATCATGTTGCATTTTTTATGTGGGCTTGGATACCTGAGGGACAAGGTGAGTGATGGTCAAAGAGCTCTATTGATGATCATACAAGGATCACACCTACTTAGTTGATAGAGCTGCCATCTCCTTCTTTCTCTACTTTAATCTCCTTTGATCCTGGGCTGACTTAGCAGACTCTGCTTGGCTCAAAAACTTAGAAGGAGAAGAGACCATTCCTCCTACAAATGGGAAACCAGGTGGCAGGCCATATGGAACAGTAACTGGTAATTGAGATGCTGCAGATACTAGGGCCAAAGAAGGGGGCATGATCATGTGGGGTGAGAAGCTTGGGATGGCAGTAGGGAACTACAGAAGTAGAGGAGTGATAGGTGGAGGAAGAGTCTGAGATGGAGTGACAGACTGAAGGGGACTTTTCGAAGGGAAAGGTGGAAGTGGAGGTGTTACAGAGAGAGAAGTCCCAGGTTGTGGTGTGGACATCATGGGGACTGCGACTGACTTTAGCCTTTTGTGGGCTGGGCTGGAAAGTGAGTCTCTTTCCGCTATTGATTTTGAGAGGTCAGGTGATGGAAAAACTGGGAAGGATTCTGAAGAGAAGTGGACAGATGAAGGTGCTTCTGGTATCCATTGTTGTGGAAGCTCAGAAGATTCTACGGTTGACCTGAGAGATTGCTCAGAAGTGAGCACAACTATATCCTCACTGTCTGGATCAGAGTTATGCTCCACATCCCACTTATCCTCCCACTACTCGTCACTAAGAACCTCCTCAAAGTTCTGTGTGGTCTGGCCAATTTCCTACCTATATTTCCAAAAGGCCTCAATTTTCCTGGGGCTCCAGTCCCTTCTTTTTAAGGCCGCTCGAAGCCCTTTTCCAATTGTTAGAGTAGGGTCAAATGCATATTTGACCTGGTGGAATGACTCCCAGTCTGGAGTTGGGATGTCCTGGAGTTTGACAAAAATATCAGGTGATTCAGCTAGGGGGCTCTGCCACGAATCAAAAAATGGCCTTGGCTCATGCTTGCAAGAGTTGGAGATTTTATTTGTAGCCAGAGTAGTAGCCATTTTCCCATCTGGATCATACCTCCATGAGTCCTTGATCAAGGTGAAACCATAGGAGGCCAACTTCTATGATAGACAATGGTCCACTCACCTTTTGAGTATGGTAATCCCTCCCCTACTAAATGGAAGCTCATAGACTTCTTTCTTCTTTTGGGTAGAGCCGACCTCCAGGTCCAGGATGATGAGCTGTCTGGTGACTTCGAGACTAGAAATATGAGGTGTGAGAATCCTTGGGAGCATGAAGGATTCACCCCTAAATCTGTGGACCCGAATCATGGAATGCCCTCTGGAAAAGAAGTAGTCACAGGTGTGCAATGGGTCTGAGAAGATAGACCACGCAGATTCATTCATTCTTTTATTGATCCCTTCAGGATCAAGCTCTAGCAAAAGAGGCTCCACAAAAAGCATTGAAAAATTCATAGACATCTGAAGAATGAGATAGTACATGGGTCCATGCAGATACTGGGATAATATTTTGGGGATTTACTTCCACATCCCACAAGGTCAGAGTCATAAACTGGCCAAAATATTGAGCATTTTGGTACAGGATGAGGTGGAAAAGAAAAGATGAATACCTGAAGGTGGATGCCATCGAGAAATGTCTGAGCTGCTCACAAATTGACCCCACGATGACCTCCGTGAAGTTTAATTTATATGTTTTCTTCTGGCTGATGGTCCTCATCTAGAACAGTGCCACCATCTACCAATCCTCAATGCCTTTGTCAGAGTCCTACCTGAAAATAAAAGCCAACATAGAATAGGCATCCTGAGCATCAGGCATGAGGGATTTTAAGGGAATGGGGAAACCTGGAATCCCTGAAACGCTGGTGTCTGACAGCCTCAACTCCTTGGTGAGGAATGGGACCTTTGTTTGACATAGGGTCCATATGTTTCAAAGTTTATCTATATTATAGAAACTGGCCGTCTGATCATAGGTCAGGGCTAACATGTCCCTGATAGCCTGTGGTGTAATTACCATGGCTATATTTCGGCCCTGGATTGTATGGCTCTCTGAGCTGAAACAGGCCACGCACATTTGTATGAGCTCTGGGCATGGGTGTGTAAGAGGAACCATATATTGGGTGAGAGTTGTGCTCCAGGTCCTAGAGCTGAATGACTCAGAGTCTCCCAGAAGGTTGAACCTAGCTCATGTTGCTTCTCTTAAAGCTTTAGGCCTTTTGTTGAGACTGGGGTCGAATATATCATCGGTTGGGTCAATGACCAGCGAAGGGTCGTTGTACCGGGACAATGGATCTGGGTATTTTAACTTAGGCTGGTGCGGTCGAGGAGGAATGGGTTTCCCTGCATAGGATTTTGTTTCCTGAATAGAGCTGGAGGTGGCCATGGTGTCTCTGAATCTAAAAATGACTCTGGAGGCTTTGGAGACTTTGATATTCGTCGATTAACTCAGAAAATTTAAATGCTTCAGAATGACCCTGCCGAACAGCTTGAGGCACCTTTAATAGCCATTTCTACCTAGGGAGTAAAAGCTCACACGTACTTGGAGTCACTTCTTATAACATTCCCTTTAAGCAAGAGACCCAAGGCACTGAACTCGGTGCCTTTTGATAGATCTTGCATTAATTGTGGGTCTCTTCATTAAGAAAAGGGGGCCTTACCCTTGATGATGACTTTAATGTGAGAAAAGGTAGGGGCACTTCCTTCAAAAAAAAAAAAAGAGACATGGACAGGGGTGGTGGAACACATGGAAAAAATACCCAAAAGAAAGTGAAGGCACAAAACAAAAACTAAAAAGAAGGGAAGTAGATATGTACATATGATACAATTTCTGAGGACACCTAAACGTAGGGTTTCAGGTGAATCCCATTCACTGGGATAGCCAAAGGATCTCCCACCATGGTTTCAAGTTCAAATGAGTTATGTTGCTTACATGCACTGATTTTGAATGGTCCAGTCCACAAGGGGTCAAACTTCCCATGGTTCCTGGGCTTGGCTGCTCTAGCATCCCACTTTAAGATGGTGGTTCTGACTTGGAAGTTTGGCTCTGATGTCTTTTGATCGAACCATGTCTTGACTATTTGTTGGTGATTGATCATGGTTTCATGGGTGAGTTCATGCCTCTCCTGGAGTTCAACCACCTCAATGAGCCTTACTGGCATCACTCCATTTTCCTCTATCTCAAATCCTTTCAGTAGTTGTAATGCGGGGATCTCCAAAGAAATTGGCATCACAACACTTTTTCCATAGACTATTTCATATGGTGAAGCTTTCAGGATCTATTTTGGAGTGATCTGATCAGCCCATAAGGTTGTTTTAACATGCTCATGCCATAACCTTTTATGCTCATGTCCCATCCTTTTGATGAGTCTTATCAGATTCTTATTTGTAGACTCTGCCAGGCCATTTCCTTGAGGGTAATAGTTAGAGGATGTCTTTAGATATATCTCGTGCTTGACCACAAAATCAGACACTTTAGCTCCTAGGAAAGCTTTGGCATTGTCAGATATAATGGTGTGGGGGGGACCAAAACATGTGGTGATATCCTGCAAGAGTCCTAGGATCACATTTTCAGTGGACTCCTTGAGTGGAACTGCCTCCATCCACCGAGTGAAATAATCAGTTGCCATGAGAATCCACCAGTGTCTGGCACTTGAAGTCGGGTTAACCATTCCAATGAAATCAAGACCCCATTGTGTGAAGGGTTCCTTAATTAGGATGGGATTGAGGGGAAACCTACGTAAACTTGACAAACCTTGCATTTGTTTGTTTCTGCCTGGCTATCAGTGAACAGGCTAGGCCAGAAATATCCTACTTGCAAGATCTTTATAGCCATGGTTTGGGCCAAAAAGTGACCGCCTGAGTCTCCATGATGCAATTCCCTTAAGACTCTCTTGGCCTCTTCATCTTCCAGGCATCTTAACATTAACCCATTAAAATTCCTCTTAAAAAGGAAGTTGTCAATCATAGCGAAATGAGTCCCTTGTTGCCTATAATATCTCCTCTTTTTAAAGGGGAGATGGCCTGGGTACTCTCCAGTTTGCATAAAATGAATTCTGTCAGAGACCCATCCCTCAGGTCTATCCTCTTGTAGGTACATTATCTCCTCTGATTTTCCATTCACTTTGGGGATAGGTTCCTGCGTCAAATATTGACACAACCCCTTGCCTCTCACAAGCTTCATGGGTTTTAATTCTATGTCATATTCCAGGATCTTGGTTATCCAATTTTCCCTTTTTTCAGTTATCTCACCCTCCATTATGTATTCTTTGACACTGGGGTGAGCCACCATGACCCAAATTTTGTTGTGTGTAACCAGGTGTCTAAATTTCTTCAGACCTTTGACTATGGCGTAGGCTTTCCTTTCCACAAAATTGTATCTTGTTTCATAGTCGTGGAGGGTTTTTGAAAAGAAAGCGATTGGGTGTTCCTCCCCTTGTCGTTCTCCTTTTTGAGTTAGCACAGATGCTATGCTATTTTTCCCCCATATACATACATAATGAAACTCTTTGAGAAGTCGGGGTTGTGGAGTACGGGGGCCGATGCAATAGCCTCTTTTATTGATTCAAAAGACTGACGACCTTCATCAGTCCATTTGAAAACTAGGTCTTTTTTCAGCATGAGAGTGATTGGGCGGATAGTTCCCATGAAATTTGATATAAACCTGCTGATGAAGTTGATCTTTCCTAAGAAGGATTGAACAACCTTCTTGTTGACTGGTAGGGGAAGCTCCAAAATGGCCCTGACTCTCTCAGGATCAATGGAAACTCCCTCCTTTGACACAACATGTCCCAGGAGCTTTCCTTGGGGAATTCCGAAGATACATTTCTTTGGATTCAGAGAGATTCCAAACTCTTGACATTTTTTAAACACAACTTCTAAAGCATCAAAATGCTCTTCCGCCATTTTAGTAAACACAGTAAGGTCATCAAGGTATATGAGGATTACCTTGTTTATCAACTCCCCGAACGTGGTGTCCATGGCTCTTTGAAAAGTAGCCCCTGCATTTGTGAGCCCAAAAGGCATTTTTGCATAGGTGAAGGTTCCCCATTTGGTCGTGAAGGTAGTTTTATGTTGATCCCTTTCCGTGAGCCATATTTGGTTATAACCCAAAAAACCATCCAACAGAGAAAACATCTCGGAGCCCGTGACCATCTGTAAAATTTGTTCCATAGAGGGCAGGGGGTAATGGTCTTTTAGGGAGGCCCTATTTAGATCTCTGAAGTCTACGCAGAGTCGTATTTCACCATTCTTCTTCCTCACTGGAACCAGGTTGGAGACCCATGTCGTGTGCTTGATTGGAAAAATGATACGAGCTTCCAATAATTTTCTTAACTCCTCAGCCATGAGGGCTTCCACCTTAGGGTTCACGGGCCTCTATTTTTGATGCACAGGCTTAGTCCCTTCCTCCAGGTCAATGGTGTGTTGGATAATGTCCTTATCATAACCATGGAGATCATCATATGTCTAGGCCATTACTTTATCATACTTGTGACACAAGGCCATGAGTCGGTCTCTTTCCTTTTGGGTCACTGACTTTCCAACTTTCAGTCATTTGTCCCTAGCTATTTCCAGTTCTACATAGTCTTCTTTTACTACCTCAAACCTTCTTCGATCCGAACTAGCATCATCTGAGTCGAAAATATTCTCAAGAGTAATTAATCCTCTTGGGAGCTTGTTCATCTTTAGCTGTATTATCTGGTCCCCATATGCTTCTTCAATCTTGGGCTGGAGTTGATTTGTGAATTGATCAGACTGCTGGAGGAAGTGTATGATCTGTCAGTCATTATCAAACACCTGCCAATGGTGTATGTTGTCAGGGATAGAGGGGTGAATGATCACTTTTATGGTATCTTTATTTTCAAGTAGATCCTGGGTTGGGTCAAATTGAGACCCAATGGTAGCCATCCTGTCCGCCTCTGTATTCTGATCATGGGGAACTACCTTAATATTGAAAGCTTCAAAATCATCTATTAAATCCCATACCCAGTGCCGGTAGGATCTCATCCTTGGGTTCTTAGTGGTGGCGGGTATTTCTTACTTGTGTGACCACCAATTTTGAATCACTGAATACTTTTAGCTTCCTAATACCCTCTTTTTCATGTGGTGCATAAAATGTGCACCAAGGCCTCGTACTCTGCCTCATTACTAGTACAGGAGAACTGGAAATGAACTGACTGGAGTATCTTCTTACCTGCAGGAGATATGAGGAAAACTATGGCTCTCAAGCCATTTTTTCTTCTAGCCCCATCAAAATATAGGGTCCATATTGGAGGGTTACTAGGAGAGCTTGTCTCCCATGCATCACCTTCTCTTTTCACCTTTGGGATTGTGGGGTTTTCATCAAAAATGACGTAAGTGCCCAGGCTAGTTGAATCAAAGTTCCCAAAAGGATCTCCAGGGGGAAGATTAGATAGATGATCACCCTCCTGGGGCTCTCCATCCTCTACATACAACTCTTCTTCTCTGGTGATCATAGCATGGGAGGCCTCGAAACCAGAAGGCACTTGGTCTGTTATATGCTCTTTGGAGAGTGGTTCTGACAAGACCTTCATTTTGGACCCATACTTGGTTCGTAGGATTAAATGGGACCAATCCAAAGACATATACCCACCGATATTAGCTGTGAAATCTTGGGAGAGGCAGAGCCCAAAGACCGGTGGGACATTAATCACCATGATATCTTGGCAAACAGTTATATTTGGGGTAGGAATAGAGCTGTAATGGGAGTCCCTTGATAATTCCTATGGTTGGAACAGATTTCCCATCCAGTTGCATAACTCCCTTCTTCAAGGGTTCATATTGAACTCCTAAAGCATCTGCTATTGCCTGAGGCATGATAGTAGTGCTTGCACCAGAATCTATCATGGAGTTATGTAATAACTTCTTACCTATAATAAGAGTTAAAAAGAAGGGGTTGGGCCTTGGCTTACCCACCTCTCCTTGTTGATTTAGCAATATGGTTTCTATAGAAACTCAAGCATCTTTGACCCATCCTTTCGAGGGACCCACCTTGGTCGCATCCCCTTCTAATTTTAGTGCTTCTTGGAGCAACTCCTTCTCGGGAATGCTTAGAAGATCCCACAAAGATGTGCTGGCTGGTGCCTTTTTCAGCTGTTGGACTATGTTGATGGGTCCAACCAGTGATGGTTTGAGAGGTGGCTGATGCTTTGTTCTTTCCTTATCAAGGTGATGGACCTCTTGATCATGTACAGTTGGTTTTGGAGCTTCCTTTATTCTTGGTGATGACGTGTTTATGATAATCAGAGGCTCTTTATACACCTTGTCGATTGAAGTTAGAGCTGGTGCATCTTCTTCAATGATCCTCTTCTTGAAGTGGGTGTTGTAGTTAAAATAAATAGGCTTCATAATAGATACCTCATTTATGAAGAGACAGACTCCTCCCCTTCTAACCAAGAGAAAAGGGCATGCTCTGGTGTAATCTTTGACTCTTGTTCTAGGGACATCCCTTGCATCTGGGTGGTGAAAGTGGCACTTTGGGCTCCCTCAGACTGATGGGGTCCAGCTGTATATGTGTCATAACCTTCTCTTGATCATTGTTCAGCTATCCTTAGCTACAAGTTCCCTTGGGGGCAGTCTCTTGGCATATGAGAATTATTGCAAGGGAAGCACCAGGCATTGGGCTCCTCAGCCAGATGGTTTTGTCTGGGGATGAGTTCTCTTCCGCTATTGGGGGGATTGGTTTGAAGAGGTGTTGGTACAGGGACTATTTGATTTGATGGTTGAGTTTTTGGTGGCCTCTGAGTATTCTGGTATGTAGAGGGATAAGTGGGTCAGCTACCTTGGAAACTCTGATAATTTTTCCTTGGATAATTTGTCTGATTCCTTTTAAGGTTCACTATCTCATTAGAAAAACTTCTCAGGATATTCCTCATCTCATCCATTTTGGGAGAGGAAGATGAGGCCGTAGTGGTAGGAATGGGAGATCCATAACCACAGGGGGTAATTATATAAAGATGTAGGGGTTGAGGCTGGGCTCGGTGTTTGTACTTGTGGAAAGGGGGCTATCTCAGGATTTATTGGTAAAAGAGTTCTGGGAGGGAGCTTCCCGACATCTATTAGATTATTCTCAGCTTGGACCGCAATGTTATAGGCATGTGGCAAAGAATCCCCTCCCAATGATTGAATCATTACTAAAATATCTGAATTTAGGGATTTTAGGTAAAAGACAATAGCCATACCTGCAGGTGGTCTAGCCAAGGCCGGAATCCTTTGCCAGGTTTTATGGAACCGGGTGTTAAAATATGTCATCAATTCTTGCGGACCCTTTTTTATACCAATTAGTTGTTGTAGGAGTGATGACCGGTCTCCCTTTTCACTGAACCTTGTCACCAATGGCCCCCCTAACTGGTCCCAAGTACCAATAGAGTTAGGGGTTAAAGATTGGTACCATTCCAGGGCCCTTCCCTTAAAAGAGGTGGCCAACAGACGTAAGGAAACATCTTTCTCCCTTATATAATGTACTGCACATATCTCTGCTACATCTTGGAGATGCTCCTTGGGGGTTTTGAAATCCTCACCACTGAATTTGGGTAATGCTTTTAACGCATTGGCTGGAATAGGGTTCCATACCACTGGGGGCATGGGAAAAATGAGTGGGCTTCCCTGATCCCATGAAATGAATGGTCTCAGAGGTGGAGGCTGAAGATGAGCCATAATGATAGGTCTGAGGGTCCTAGTTGACTGTGTAAAAGGCCTACCTAGTGGAGGGGTTGAGAGAGTCTGGTCCGGGGGGTAATGGAGACCTCTGAACCTATCTTCCTCTTCTATGTCATGGAGGAGATAGCTGCAAATAGTTGATTAGACCCTCTTCCCTTGCTCTCACCCTCATTTCACATTCATTTGTTCCTTCAAGTGGGTGAGCTGGACCTTACTCCAGTTGATATATTTTTGATGCTTCTCAATCCAGGGATTAATGTCCCACTGGGCGTGCTAGGAAAACTGTTGATGATGATCCTTACAGATGAACCATTAGAGTCATAGGAAACCTTAGGTTGGTGAGACGTGCACCCTAAGGTGACCTCCATATTTTAAAGAAGCTGGCTCTTCTCTAGTGGTTGGGGTAGGGTTAGAGGAAAGCATGTAAATGACTAAAAATAAAAAGGTGATGCACCAATCTAAGAGAAGGGAAAGTGATAGAATACTTTGAAACCTTTATCTAGAATAGTTGAAGGGCTACACAACATGATCCACTACTCTGATAACACAAATGTCTGAGGAACTGAAATGATTGATTTATAGATAATAAATGAAACAGGGAAATTCTAAGGGCATCAAGCATGATGAATTTCCTGACTCATTTAGAACTACTTCTCATAAAAGAAAGATTCAAAACATAGTAAAAATTGATTGCATAGAATAAGAACTCTTTATTCATATAGAGAATGGGTACATAAGGCCCTCGAAAGCATAGATTACACTTCTCTTCTATGACAGAGGCTTACTAAGGCTAGACTTTACAAAACATACAGAACTCTTCACTTTCCTCCCTGTTCTTCTGCTGAGAAAAATTCCTTTTGCTTTTATTTTTGCCTCCTTTTAAGGACCTCTTTTCTTCTGTTACTTTCAGCTACCACCTTTTTTGCTTTGAATTTTGATAAGGCCTTGCTCTTATCCTTCTGGCTCCTACCCCCAATATTTTAAATGCAGCACTACCACTGTCAGTATTTTAATTCAGATCTGGAATAAAGATTTCACTCCTTTATAGGAATTCATGCATCCACTCCCTACTCAGTATTGCCGCCGAGTCTCTAGCCGATGAAGCTCCCTTTTCTTGCCATGTGGAGGGCTCGTGCTCATTTAGGGTCCTCTTCCCATAGGTTTATATCAAACATGCACCAGATAGACACGTGGAAAGATTCCACAAGACAGATGTATCTTTGACTCTTCAACTTGCTTTGGGAGTGACCTCTTCGAACCTTGGACATGTGGAGAGATTCCATGAGTTTGAGAACCCACTTCAAATTTATATCTTTAGGGTTGCACCGATGGGACACATGGAATAATTTCATAGGCCTGTTCATACTTAGTCGATTTTGGCCTAAATCTTCAAATAATAATTAGCTTTTGGCAAGAAAATGTGCTTAATACACAAAAACACAAACTAAATTGACAAAGCATAGAGAAAAAGAAGGAAATACAGAATTGAAAACCTATTTTAAATGGCAAGATTGCCTTATTACAAACACCAAGAAGACATATTTATAGTAGGACTTTAGGATTCTCCCATTGAAGTACCTAGGTAGAAGTGTTCCATTAAGTGCCTCTAATTAGAAAGTGTGTGTTTCAAGTATGTGAGTGATAACATAGGGCCCTAACCAATGTACCATGATTTTTCCTGGATGACTGAAAAACTTAGAATCATTAAGGAGCACCATTTTTCCAATCTAAAACTTTTTATCCCTGATGTTCCTGTCATGCCATGCTTTCTTCCTGGCCTTTTCTTATTTTTGACTCCCACATGTTATTTCTCATTGCTCATCCAACTTGATTAAATTTTCAATCCATTCTTCTAATTCTTGTTCATTAGCTAGACCTCTAATGCACACAATACAAAAAGAAGGTAGCATGAATTCTATAGGAAGGATTTCTTCCATGCCAACACTAACTGAAATGGCACGGATTTGTTCAACATTTTATATGTTGTTCGATATACCCAAAGAAATCTAGACACTTCATCATCCCAATCCTTTCTTCAAACATCACAGATTTTTGTCAATGTCTAGCTCAACATTTTGTTAAAATCCTCGATAGTACCATTTGTGTGAGGATTATATGGTATAGTCTTATGGTGTGTAATCATGAATTCATCTAATAAAATTTTGAAATTCTCATTCAAAAAATGTGTTCCCCTATCACTAGTCAAACTCAAAGGACATCCATACCTTGTAATAATATTTTCCCATAGAAACCTGGCTGTTGTAGCCACTGTACAATATTTTGTAGGTTCTACTTCTACCCACCTTATCAGATAGTCTATGCAAGTGATGATATAACACAATCCAGTCCTACATGTGGCTAGTGAAATAGGATCCACAAAATCTATAGCCTATTTTTCAAATGGTTTTGCACTAGTAATAGGTCTTAGAGGCATTTCATCTCATTGACATTGTTTCCCAAGGTGTTGACAGTGATCAAAATCCTTTCAATATGCCTTACAATCTTTATACATGGTCTCCCACCATAATCCAGTGAGTAGAATCTTGTAAGCAATAGTGTCACCTACCTAGTGGCCACCTAAAATACCACCTTGAGCTTCCTCCATGATATATGTGAACTCATGTTCTAGTACATAGTGGCACAATACCTCATCCCGACCTAACTTGTACATGTCACCGCTAATCAACACATAGGGTGTCATGTGTATAGCAAGTTGTTTCTTCTCTAAGGATTTCATTCTTTCTATTCCCATACCTGTTCGTAGAAAAAAAACAATGTACTCTTATTTTGATGGCACTCATTGTAACCTATATAACTATACATCGGGCATGTTATCTTCAATTTCCGGTTCTTCTTCTCCTGAATTTATTCTAGATAAATAGTCTGGTCCATAATTACTTTTCCCTAGTTTTACCATAATTGTGAAATAAAATTCTTGAAATAAGAGTGCCCATCTGGATATGTGCCCCTGTAAATTGGGCTTGTTCACCAAATACTTCAATGTCATATGATATGTTTAAAAGACAAATAGTGTAGCTAGCAGGTACTGTTTGAATTTATGTAGCGCATAGATCATTGACAAAGATTTGCACTTTGTATTTGTGTAATTATGCTTTGTCGAAGTCATCTTTCTACTAGCAAAATAGATAGGATGATCTATAATACCTTCTCCCAGATGAGCCAACACCATGCCAATGACTGTTCCAGAGGCATCCAAATGTACATGAAATTCTTGGTCCCATGAAGGAAAGTGCAGAATAAGCACAATAGTAAGTTTCTCCTTCAATGTCTCAAATGTGTGTTGATGCAGTTCTCCCTAGTAAAACGTACCTTTTCCTTTTAGTAACTCCACCAAAAGGTGCTGAAAATTTGACATACCCCTTTATGAATTTCCTATAATATCCCATGTGACCCAAGAATCCACACACCTCACTTTGACTAGTAGGCTCTTTTAGGCCGATAATTACTGCAACCTTAGTTGGATCAACCAAAAAACCTTCCTTTCATATTATGTGTCCTAATAGTATTCCAAATGGCATAGAAAATATGCACTTATTGATGTTCAAAGAGACACTCAACTATCTACATCTTTTGTGCATTAAGCGAAGACTGTCACAATGATCCTTAACTAGACCATACACCATCCAATCATCTAAATAAACATGTAAGAAGTTGTGAATAAAGTCTTTAAACACCTAAACAACTATGTGTGAAAATACAACAGGCGCATTTTTCAGTTTAAATGTCATTAGAGTATAGGAAAATCTTCCCCATTTAGTAGTAAAAGTAGTCTTTTGCATAGCATTCTTGTGTTCCAAACTTTGAGTTGAAACCTCTGATAGCTTTTTGAAAGCAAAGCAATAGAGAATATATTTCCTGAGAACTTTATTTCAATGGTGCATTCGTCTCTTATTTCTCTTTAGATCTCTGATTAAACTTTGTGTTGTCTTAGATATAGATCTGAAACTTTCCCTTGCTTCAAATTCTACATTTTAAGATCTATTTGTTTCATCTATGTGCATGTGATCAACTCTTTCAACTATTGTTTGGTTTGCACATTTTCTTTCCTTTCTTCTCACATTCAATTATTTCCCTTTCCTACACATATTGCTTCTAACTACTTACTTGCTGCAAAATTACCTAGTTATGGTTCATGAGCTATGGAATTAAAGTAATACCAATAGATATATACTAGGAAATATAATTGATAAAATCTTACACGTGAGCCTCACTGGTAAATGAGGGAGATTTATCTCATGACTGCCTATATTTTTAGTCGTGCAAAAAATCGTGTCTTCTTCATCTTGGAGGGTACCAAGTGTAAGCTTCCCCTTGGGTTGTCTAGGGAGTTTGAATTCATTTTACACATATCTCCCATTTTCTAACATGGGATTGAGTTTGATATATACAAGGCCTTCTCCCCTTTTCCCAATTGCCAAAATCATTGCCTTCATGTTAATATTATTTGAAATCAATCTCTCAATATATGTAAACTTACTTAGATAAATGTAAGTCTTCCTGAGGGTGTGGTCATCGCAATCTACCTTATCTGCATTGAAATTTAACTAGTGCACATCTGAAAACCAATGTAAAAATGCCTAGAAGTAATGTGCGATGAAGGCATAAGGAAGCTTACACATAGGGCACAAATTTTTGTCCTTTATCTTAAATAACGCAATACAAAAGTGCTGGTATACTACAAACTATACATGTTTATATAATACCGAAGGAAGATCCTTGGATATTCTCCATTCTTCCTCAAATGCGGCATGAAGGTGCTCATACCAAAACTTTCCCCTCTATTTAAAGGGCCCACTCATGGTCCCATCACAAGTATACTTCTCAAATCTCTCTGTAAGAGATTTATTCTCCTCAGGATATTACCAAAATTTATCCTTTGGCCCATCAGGCACTCTAATTTATATAAAAACGGATAACAATATTGTACCGAAAATTATCTTCTAACCTTTGTGCACTTCCTAAATTATGGTTTTAGAAATGAAACCTACCAAGTTATAAACTAAACCATCACTCATTTTCTTTGTTATGTGCAGCCACAATGTATTTACCTACGGCCATCGCTCCTAGTTATTAAGCTTTATGAGGAGCTACAATGCTGCCAAAACCATGAGATACTTCTGCATCTTGTCTATGTCCAATCCACACCCTCCCTTGGTGTAACCTAATGACTTCCTTATCACAATTATTACCCCTTTATCCAAGAGGTTGCTACTCACTTCAGCACTTGAAATCCTAAGTCATGTCAAACTCTCAATCAAGGGCATGGTTGGCCTCATTCGCTGCCCTTAGAAATACAAAAGTGCTCATAGACTATGCTCATCAACCACTGGTATAATTTTTATAGTTTTCCAAAATAAGGGAGTTCATACAACTCTAAAACTCCCACCTTTTCTAAGAGGTTCTTTCCTAGGTCATCATACATGACCACGTCATCTGCTATCATGTTGTTTGTCTTTACAACAGGAAATTTATCTAATGTGTCCTTATTATATTTTGTCCTATGATTGTAATCACTCACTTTACACTAGAAAATGTGCATGTTCCAATGGTGATCTATGTAAAAAAAATTTAGCGGTGTCCACCACTTCAACCTCAATGTCCTTCTACTTCTTCCCCCGTGTGGCAACTCCAGGTGCTTTCTTTGGTGCCATAGTTACTATGAAGGTGTGTTCTTGTAACTATTTTGAGCTCTATAATTCTTACTCTACATTCCCTAGCTCAACTATGTGTTCCCTAGCTTAAATCCAAACCCTAACATTCGGTTTATCCTTCCCACATGCCTTTGTGTTTCTAAAACACCTTATCTAATGGAGCGTCAGATAATCACGTGTATAAATATGACAAATCCAACTAGTTCGTAGCTCTCCACACTTCACAAATCACTCGCTAGCTCGCTCTTCTTCAAATCAGTCGAATGCTCTTGATTGCAAAGGTAAAAAAAATTACCCCAACTCCCTATTTATATGTCTTGTCAAAAACTTTTTACTGCATTAATTGACATACCACCTACCACTGTACTACCACAATAAATGTGGATTTTCCTAGCATGTTTCCTCTATGTATCCAATCACTCGTAACCTTTGCAACCTTCTAGAGCACAAAACTACACCGACTATAGAACTTCTTATGCATGCTCCCAGTGCCAAAGTACATAAACCACTACATCCTATATCAAGTATTTATCTCTACCACTACCTCCCTCATGTCTCTCTACACAATCATCACTGTACGTGGATTTCTCTTTTGGCATCACCCTATTATCACCATATTCTTGACACCTTGTTATTTTTTGACAACCATTACCACCCCTACTACACACGTCCCTTCGGTAACTAGGAATTCCAACGCGTGCTCTTGTATTCATATCCATGATCAATTGTACAACTTTGTTCACCTACCTTTTTGTACTCTATACCCCACACTAAGGGTATGTGATGGTCCGTCTACGCAATGAAATCACTCAGATAGTAGTCAAATTCTGGCATGCAAGCGTGCTTATTACACAAATTAAAACTAAATTGGCAAAGCATAATAATGATGAAGGAAACACACACAAAGGAAATGCATTTAAGGAAATATAATCTAATGGAAATGATCTACCTTATTAAAAACACCAAGAAGACTTATTTATAGTAGGGATTCAACATACTCCCATTGAAGTAACCGGGGAAATCGTGTTTACATCCAGTCACCTTATAACTAGAAAGCACCTGAATCAAGTATATAAGTTATAACATATGGTCCCAACCAATGCACCTTAAGCTTTCCAGGGTGGCGTACAAAAACTTTGAGTCATAAAGAAGAACCATCTATCCAACTTCAAGCTTCTTATCCTTAATATGTTTATCATGTCATGCCTTCTACCTTGCCTTTTCTATCTTCTAAATCCATCGTGTTATAATGTGCCTTTCATCCAACTACATCAGTTTTTCAATACACTCTTCAAGTGCTTGCTCATCAACCAAACCTCATGCGCATGCAATACACAAAGAAGGTAACATGAATTCCACTGGTAGAACAACCTCCATGCCAAACACCAACTAAAATGGTGTGGCCTTATTCAACCTCTTGTAGGTTTTTCTATATGACCAAAGTATAATAGAGACTTTATCATCCCAATATTTTCTTCTAACATAAAATATTTTAGTCAAGGTATGGCTCAATATCTTGTTGAAAGCCTTAAAAATTCCTTTTTCCTAAGGGTGATAGGGTGTTGTTTTATGGTGTGCTACCATGAATTCTGCCAATAGTATCCTTATGGTATCATTAAGAAAATAATTACCCCTATCACTTGTCAAACTCAATGGGCACTCATACCTACTAACAATATTTTCCCACATAAACCTTGTTGTTTTAGTTGACGTGTAATTCTTTGTAGGTACCACTTTTTCCCACCTTGTAAGATAATATGTACAAGTTATAATATAGCATGATCTAGTCCTACACGTGGGTGGAAAAATAGGACACACAAATTCAATTACCCACTTTTCAAAAGGTTTTTCACTAGAAATAGGCCTTAAAGGCATCTCATCTCTATTCCTAGGATTTATAGGGTGCTGAAAATGATCACATGCCTTACAATATTATTTATAATCCTTATAAAATGTTTCCCACAATAGACCAGCCAATAAAATCTGTGCATGGTGGCATCTCCTACATAATGTCCACCTACAATTCCCCCATGAGCTTCCTCCATAATGGCTTCATGCTCATGTTCAAGTATACAACGGAACAAAACTTCATCCTGGCCTACTTTGTATAAGTCTCCACTGATCAACATATAAAGTGCGGCATATATAACAAGTTTCTTCTTCTCCAAATCCTTCATTCCCTCCGACCATACCAGTCCTGCAAAAATACAACAATATATTCTAAGTTAGAGGGTGTGTGGTTCAATCTAAAAAGTTGTGCATATGGCATTGTGTCTTCAATGCTATGCATCCTCGCCTATATTAATCCTTTATAAATGATCTGGTCCAGAATTACTCTTACCTGGCTTAACCACCATAGTGAAATCAAATTCCTGAAATAACATAATCCAACGGCATATGTGCCCTTGCAAAATGGGCTTGTTCACCAAGTACTTCAATGCCATGTGATCTGTATAGAAAATAAAAGGTGTTTCCAGTAAGTATTGTCAAAACTTATGAAGCATGTAGATCATAGACAAGGCCTTGCTCTGTAGTTGTGTAATTTTATTCTGTTGGAGTTAACTTCCTACTTACAAAGTAAATAGGATGATCAACAATCCCTTCTCCAGGTTGGGCTAATACCATGTGCTAATGGCCATACCAGAGGCATCCACATGTATATGAAAAGGTTTTTAGTCCATGAAGGAAAGTGCAAAATAGGAATTGAAGTATGCCTTTCCTTCAGTGTCTCAAATGCATGTTGTTATGCCTCACCCCAATAGAACTTGCCTTTACCTTTCAATAATTCCTCTAAGGGAAAAGTGATCTTGGCATAACCTGTCATAAACTTCCTATAATATCCTTTGTGCCCCAAGAACCCACACACCTCACTTTGGCTAGTAGGTTCCTCTAGGTCCAAAATAATAACAACCTTAGCAGGATATACTAATAGGCCTTCCTTACAAATAATGTTTCCCAATAAAGTCCTAAAGGGTGTAGTTAAAACACACTTCTTAATGTTTAAGGAGATGTTCAGCTACTAGAACCTCTCAAACATAAGCCTTAAATTATCACATTGATCTTTCATGAGCCCATAAATTGTTCAATCATCCAGATAAACCTACAAGAACTTATGTATAAAATCCTGGAATTCTTGTACAACAATGCATGAAAATACTACAAGCACATTCTTTAATCCAAAGGGTATAACTATGTATGCAAAAATTCCCCACTTAATGGTGAAATTTGTCTCCTCTTCATCCTCCTTAGCTATCCTCACTTGATGATATTTGAGAAATCCATCAGTGAAGGAGTAGATCTCACACCCTGCAATGCCTTCCAAAAATTTTTTAGTAAAAGGTGTTGGAAAGGGATCATTTACACATGCATCATTTTACTCCCTATAATCCACACAAATTTTAATTCTACCATCTTTCCTAATACTGATCACCATAGGTCTAACCCATTCTAACTTCTCAATGGGCTCAATGATTCCACTAAAATTTAGCATCTTGTCAATTTCTTCTTTCACATTGATGTGAGAGTTAGGGTTCATTTTATAAGGCCTCTTCCTAACCAGGCACACACCTTCCTTTAGCTTGGTTGTCATATCACTCAAATATTCATGTACCCCTTTCAATTCATGATAGCCTCTAGGAAACAAGTCCTAGAAGTCACACAACAACTCAATTATCTTAGCAACCTTAGAGTCAGACCAATAATATCCAATGATGGCCTCCTTAGGTTCAACATCCATTCCAATGTTGACCTTCTTAGTTTTCATAGGCTCATGGTAGGTGTGTGCCTTCTCATCTACATTATCTAAGACCTTTTTCGTACCCTCAGTATGCTCAACATCTAGATTCTCCACTTCTTCATCATCAATACATAGACCATTTTACCCTTTTCCTTTTCTAGGCAGGCATGCCCCAGTTTTTCTACATCTGTCTCCTCTTCTTCAAAGTTTTCCTTCAATTTTGACTCACCTAGTAACTCCTGAAGTAGTTCCTCACCCTTTATACTATCTCCCATAGTTAAGCACTTCATAACCTGTAATGCCTCATTCACTAGAGGTTTAGTGGAAAAATAGTCAAAGGTCTGCATCATACTTACAGTCAATTATTTCCAATTTCCAATCTCTCTATTCAACTCCACATAGACATACCATGCACGCATACAACCTCATAAGGTGAAATAGAGTTTGTGCACCCATAAGAAAGGTGGTAAAGCTTCCTTGCCATGTATCTAGAGTCTCTCACACTGTTGAACATGGTGTTGAACAAGATCCTTACAATGAAATTCACATATATGAGTAGGCGTATTGCTTCAGATAAATCTAGCAGAGAAGGTGATTCTCACTTCTCGCTACTCTAAAAGACTATTTATATGGACCATCCACTAGCACGATGTTTTCCCGCACAAAGTATAAACTAGCATATTCCTTCTTTCAACTTGATCTATCCACTGAACTTCCATTAAAAGTAGGAATACCTCAGGATTTCCTTCACTAGTGTACCTTGGTACCCAGTTACTTCCCAACCATATGACACAACGTGGCCTTCTTACATGCGTAACTACACTACTTCTCTCATGTCCAATAATTTCATAAGTGATATATTCCCAATTATCACATGCAACACTTGTAGTATCACTCATGGACTATGCATCATCCCACTAGAGAAATTCTTCCTTTGATGGCTCAAGCACTTCCAAATCTATAATAGTGTACACAAAGATTCTCTTAAAATCTTCTTCAATTAAGGGATTTACATAGGGTGAAAATTTTCCATCTGTCAAAGGGATAATGATGCTTTCTTCCTTGTTCTCAAAACATAAATATCCTTTTTTGAAGAATAGATCAACATTTTTTGCATAATACTAAGGGTACCCAAGTAAGGATGGAAAATTTTCAACCTCTGAAAGTTCCAAGACTTCAAATTCCCCATTAAACTTGGCCCCATGTATTAAACTAGATGCATCCTTTAAAACCCCAATAGGTGTGGCTTTAGTCTTGATTTCCATAAACAACACATTTGAAAATGGCTACAATGGTGGTCTACCCATCTGAATCCACACATCCAAAGTGAGTACATTTACTTATGCACCAGTTTCAATCAAAATTTTACTCAAAATCCATCCATCAACAACAACATTCAGAGTAATCTCCTTGTCATAATCCAAACTATGAGGAGGAAGGTTAGCATGTAAAATCTATCTTTTGTGCTCAATTCCAGTGCATGGGGTGTTTCCCTTTAACCATTCCCCCAAAAAATGAATGATTTTTTCTCATTGTAACATCTTGCAAACTTCCTTTAAATAATCAACATCCATATGATGGAGCTCAACTTATTTATATTGTTCCAACTTCCATCACTATTCCTTCAAACATTGTATCTCACCCTACAAATTCCTAATCACCTCCATGGTTTCTTGATAAACCTCATTCAAATGGATAAGGTATGGATAATTTTAATGTAGTACCCCCTCCTTTGTAATAATAGGCTTCTGATTTTAAAATTCCCTTCTGCATGTAGCCTCAACACATGGATAGTAATTAAAATAGGTACTAATTCAGGATTTTGTGCTAACTTTGGCATCCACTAATCTTCCATGGCATGTCGTACTCTAACCATTCATGTGCCCTTGTAATAATTTTGATTCTTACTTAGGTTTTTATACAAGTCTAGGTATTATTTGTAGTTTTCATTATTCCTATAGAAAGAATGGATAATGTTATGAGGGAACTCATGCCTGTAATGATCAAGGGATCCCTATGTATAAAATTTTCCTCTAGGAAATTCACTGCATCTACCACCATGACCTTGGCCTCTAAATCCTCCATGGTATACTCTACCTCTACCATGACCTCCTTTAAAGAACCCTTCATTATTATCATGATCATAATGTGCACCTTTTTCCTTGGAATTATTTTCAACAATGGTTTGATGTACACCGGTTTCAATGGCATCATGAATTTAGTCAATCAACCTACAATTTTTAGTATCACGAGTGGTAGACCTACAAATTTTGTAGTAACAAGACACAATCTTTCTTATCACGTGTTA
The DNA here is from genome assembly GCA_019776745.2 of Taxus chinensis. Lineage (NCBI taxonomy): Eukaryota > Viridiplantae > Streptophyta > Pinopsida > Cupressales > Taxaceae > Taxus > Taxus chinensis. The sequence goes on from CM034157.1 coordinate 355,269,749, forward strand.
CAGTAAAGGTAACCTACTTGAATCATGATCCAAGTGAAAAATCTTGTAGTCCGACAACATGGTGCGCACTGATTTACGAGGAAAATTATCCTTAGTATGCCATTATATGTCACAATCTATGCACCAAATTCCACTACACATATCGTACGCTAAGTTAGTTGACAACTTCTCTAAATTTTTAGCCATAGCTATAATCTAAGCCTCTAAAAATTGGATGACTCCTATTTTTACACTCCTAATAGCCTTGGTGCACATAACTGCTTCAATTGCCTCACGTAGATCTGTATAAGTATTCTGTGAGAGTGCTCTTCTAAAAGGCTTGATCAGTCCTCCAACGAACCATTTAGCATGCTAACTTAGGTGTATATCATATAATAACTTAGAAAAAAGGGTGTTAAATGTGCATCATACTCATCAACACTCTCCTTCATACCCTTCTTGATGTCCTTTAATGAATTGATGATATTCTTCTCAAATTTAGGGATATAAAACTCTTTCAAGAAAGCATCTTGTAACATGGTATAATCTACAAAATTCTGGTCTAGATCAAATTTCTTGTAACAACTATGTGTGTGCCCTTGCAATGTAGTTGTAAACTAGATTTCCTTACACTATGGAGCTGTAATCCCCTTCACACACCATAGTATCTCACATATGTGCATGTGTTCAGCTACATTTTCTATCCCTCTGTATTCTGGGAGACAAAGAGACATTTACATATAAATTTGTTGGGATTGGTGCGGACCATGCCCACCAGACCCATAACTAGTATTTCCTCATGTGTTTCCTCTATCTTGGAACCACAAGATATAGTAGAACCTGAGCCACCCGATCCTCCTGAACCCTCTCCTGAAGTAGGCAATAAACCAGAGGATGCATTGCCTTGTGCTCCTATAGTTGTGCTAAACTGAACTCCCATAGTTTGTGAATTTTTTCTACTTCAAAATGTTATTCCCACGTTCTACGTACCCATGTTCTGTGTTAATGACATGCTAGAAAATATACCTCAAGCAGACCTCCAAATAGTATAGATGACGATTGTGCCAACATAGATGAATAAGCTACCTGATTAACTCCTAAACTTGACTAGAAATTAACTCTATCCATCTTTACTATACCACCCAAACTAGCTTGCTTACTATTCTATACCATAGAAACTAGAAAACCAAGCGCAAGGCCTAGGTCACTAGGTAGGATCATATGTGCACCTATGGTCCTCAATCTTTCTTCAAAAAAACCTTAATTTGAAGCTCAAAAGGTTTCTCTTCCATGCTTTCCCAAATTGGGGAGTTTCATATGCTCTCGCTCCATGTCTTCTACACAAGCTCTAAATCCTTCACAAGTCATCTCTCTATGCAACACCGTTCTTTCTATGATATCTCACTTCTTTTCCAAGTCCCTCTCATGCACTTCATTAAACTAAATCCACCTTTCTTCTCTATGTATATCTTTTGCTAGGTATGATATCTTTCACAACACTTTCTCCTGACCCCACGCATGATGGGGTTTATCCAACCATGGGTTTCTCTTCCAAAGTTACTTTCATGATCAAGATCTTAATTTCTAAAGGAATGTCATGCAAATAAGATCTGGTGGGCTCACGTAAGAACTTGAACTCAACAACCTTCACATAGGAGTATGTAGAAAATTGCGTACTCTAGAATGTAGCTATTCAAAACACCATAAAACCAATGATCTAAAACACACATCCATGTCATATCTGCATCATATAAGGCCTAGAATTATTCTTGCTTCCAAACAAGTGTGTAAAACCTCCAATTTTTCTTTGATGCATAAGCAACCAACCACTCATACAACTCTATAGGAAAAATGGTGAAGAATGTCTCATATAGCTCATCATACAAATACTGTCCAACTCAAGCACATGTATTAAATTCAAGTCCAGTGCTAAATATGTGAGAATACTCTTCCTCCAAATCATCTAAGCACTCTTAAATGTTGGACAAGGTCAACCGATACATACTTATCATGCAGTATCCTACCAAAAAAGTGAAAAAGAGGTCCCAACAACTTGAACCAAAATGTAGCCTAGATTTTACCCACAAAATCCCAAGGTGGGATGGCAGATCACTCATCCTGAATTGAGCACTCACCCAAAGTGCACAAGGGTACCAGGTCCCTCTTTTATCTATGCTTATTCAAGGAGTTATCATGTTTAATCGATATTATAGATCCCTAATAGTTAACCAAATATATTACAGTGCATAAACTAGATCTAGATCTTAACGACACCTATAATTACGCCTGAGCAATTTAAATACTTAAATTGTGCTAATTATCTCCTTTCCTGCAAATTGACGACATATTGTCAATAACGCTCATCTTCTCTTCCATTGTCGTTAATTGATTTCATTACGCTAATTAATTAAGTCACCTATCCAACACATACCCTAATTAACGACCTTTCGTTAATCAACACCTTCTATCTAGTCTAATTAATTATTATTAATTAATTAGCCTCCCTTCTCATTAAATCAATAAATCTCTATTTAATTGGTTTAATTCCCTTCCTAATGGTCTAAATCACACTAAAATCCATCTAAAAGCTTATAAAATCTTGCACATGTATTTATTAATCATCTTGATTAATTAATACACCCCCTTTATCCACATGAGCCACTTGAGGACAAACTAAACCCTCCTAAAGCTAACTCAACCCCATCTAAACCCCCCTTATCCATAACTAACTCTACATCTCCATTATCCCACATTCATGAAGATGTGTTGAATCATTTATCCTTTGAGCTACATAAAGAGCCCTCCTCCTACCTTTATACCTACACCTAAATCTCTCAAGAGACAAAAGTAAGCACATAGTTTCATACTAATAGCCTTTTGTCATTCTTGAGCCCTCCATCCTCCATTCTTGAAGAGCTAAGCCTCACACCCAAGCATCCATTGAAGGATCAAAGCAAGAAAATATAATTTGATTGCCATTGGACTATTTAGGTCCATTTTAATGTTAAATTAGGCAATTAAGGGGAATAGAGTTCATGCATTTACATTGTGTTTTGATTAGATTCAAAGTTATTAATGTTTAAAGGGTAGGACTTGCTCACTTCTTCATCATGATGGTGCACATTTCCCATTTTTAACTAGGTTAGGAAGCTATTTTTAGGTGGTAGCTTTCTTGCTTTAAGTTTGGTTAAATTTGTAGAAACACTTGCACACATTTGGCACGCCCGGTGGGACACTTAGTCCCACGGCATTGTAGTTTACATTTCATTGTTTTGGCTAACTTTTTGATATGCACATGTAGTAATTAATGTCCATTTTCTTGGAATTTTTTCTCATTTGATATGTGTAACTTCATGTTCATAGCCTTAATTTTAATGGGTTATTGCCATTTTTAAGCTAACTTGTCAAAAATTTGAGATATTGTGAGTTTTCTTGTGTTTGCTGCCATATTTTTTGCAGGTCTGGCACAGGCATGATTTTAGGAGCGCAGGTGTGATTTTTGTGGCACAGGCATGGTTTTTGGGGCACACACGTCTCTCTGGTGGTGCAGGCGTACTGTTAAAATCTGTCATTCTGTCTGCTGACCCCTGGCGCATGCGCACTAACCCTGGCGCACATACCCTAACCAGCGTGCAGGTGCACTAACCCAGGTGCACACGTCATTTTGTACTGTACCTTCACTACATACTAAAACCTGTCAGATTGGCACACATGCCCTAACCAGGGCACACATGCGGTTTTAGTGGCGCAGGTATATTTTTCTGGTAATGCGGTTATTCTGTCTATTTTTCTCAGAGTAGCGCATATGTTGTTTTTGTGGTGCACACACCTCTCTGGTGGCGTAGGCATTTAATAGATCTAAAAATTCCACAGAGTGGCATAGGTACTATTTTAGGGGCACAGGCACTATTTTCGTGGTGCACACATCTCTCAGGTGGCATAGGTACACTGTGTGCTGAAAACAACCTTTGGTGGCACATACGCCCTAACCTACGCGCAGGCACTGAAAAAGGGGTGCAGGCATCCTTTTGCATTTTTTGAAATTAAAGTGTTGATGTGCTAACATTCTTGCAGGTTTATCTAATCATATATTTGTCTTTGCAGGCTGTTTTTACATGTTTGTATTTGATTAGGTAATATTTTGCATTATTTACTTATAGGATTAAGATCGCGTATGCTCTTCCCTCATGTCCCTTGGGGTGATCTTGGGAATCAGAAATGATTCTTAAGTCCTTTTGATGCTTTGAGATTGCTAAGAGTATTTGATTTGGAATTGGTTAATTTGGCATAGTTGAATTAAAGTGTTTTTCCATTTGATATCTTTTGGGATTTTGGAAGACATCACGTATGCTCTTCTCTTGTGTCCTTGGACGATCTGGAGAATCAGAAATGATGCCTTCTCTTTTTTGATGGAAAACTACTAAACATCATCATACAGGACCAAAATGCTTGTCAAAGAATGGAGGAATCGAAACAAAAGTCAGAAAACTACTAATACAGTTGTTATACAAGTTGCCAAACGGTGTTCGAGCAAACCACATCTAATTAAAAAAGATAAAAAGAACAACATATTCAAAACACTGTATTGCAGGTTTCAGAAAAGGGTACGTCCCTCTCCGCTCAACTGGAACATAACCCCTTTGGCATAATGCCTTAAGCTACAACAATGGGGGTGGTTCCAGGAACCCCAAAGTAGTCCACGCAAGAGGGAACCTTGTGGATGAAATGGGAAGTGCTCCGCACTACCTATCTGACTAGTAAATCCTTTGTGAGATAGAGTTACAAGTTGTCCCTACGTGACCCTTTTAAGTACACATTTGGATGCATTTATTGCCCACTGTGCTTGAAGGGGGAAAAGTTGAGATACTCCCAAACTAGTCATTGTGACTTTTTGGGTAAATCATCCCGCTCGTGGATAATCTTTGTAGCACCTAGGATGAGAGAACCACCTAGGAAGATATACTTTGGCTAGGAGCCCACTTTGACCATTCTAAAAATAGTGTTGAGTTGTGAACCATATTTTCATTGAGAAATGTGTGACGCGTTACTTTCGCCTAGTTTTTACTTGCCTTAGGGCGAGGTGAAACTCTGCCGAAGTGAAGCCAACATTTTTCATCCTTTTTTTTGATTTGCTTCCTTCACATTCTTTTGACACTTTGTTGATCAGAAGAAGGGTGATTACCTTTGTGTTACCAATCGACTGTTTCTGTCACTTTTATGTCCGTTTACGCCCATCCATGTTTGCGGCTGGGTAAGTTAAATGTCTAAAGTGTGCAGAGGCGTATTCACGTCATTGGTAGCCATTGTGATCTTGATACCCATGTCAAGATCGTCATTGTAGTTAGGCGTGGTTCATCACCGTGGACTTCCTTAGAAGAGTTAGCTTGTTTGTATCGTATCACTACAATTTTGATATTTACGTCTTGTTTCTTGTAAACTCGACATAAATACCTATATTGTAAGGTTACGCTGCACACATTTTTAACTATTCCTAGCTATACTTTGAGATTTTTAGTTTGGTTCTGTTATTACCTCGATTTCAAAGAGTGCCAGGTGTTACCATTTGTGCGTGTTATATCAATAACACCTTGATATCAATACTTCACTTTCTCGCAAAGTGGGTTAACATATCTTGGTGATATTGTTTTTTCATTCACAAATTGTAATTGGCACTTTTTGAGATATAGGTCTTAATCGAGTTTGAGCTCGCTCATCGTATATCTTGATTGGGAGGTCGCATTGACTTCTTGTATTTACTTACGTTTTGTTCATTCCCTTGAACTTGGCATAAGTGAAAACATCTTGTTAATCATCTTGCGATGTGAAACTACTTTTTGAAACGTAGTCTAGGAGGTACTTATTTTAAACAGGGTTCAATACCAAATGCTTGTGTCACTAGTGATTTATCACTCTATCACATTGGTATTCTCACATTGTTGACTTATTCATACTCTTAACAAATACATCTTGCATTTCACTTAGGGGTGATCACTAAGTTTTAAGCACATTTACAACTTACCCTAGTGAAACTATCACGAAAACATGGCTCCTAAAACATGTCTAGGGTTAAAGAAATAGACATATGAGGAACAACAAGTGCAAGCTTGGGAAACCTCTAACAGACAAGGGTCAAACCCCTTCATTGGACATGACCTAGGACCACTGTTTTCTGTAGAAAAGGAAACAGAAGAGATGGTCGATCATAGTGGAAATGAATTAGAATCACCACATGCAGACTTTGATTTTGACCCCACTCTACTAGATGAGTTTCTTCTTAGAAACAAAGATAGAGTGTTGGCATGGGTCATGGAATTAGGGGCCAAATTTCCCACCGAGAATGAACCAATACTACCTGACAAATGATGCTACTGAGGAAGAATGTCCCCTTATCAATATGGAAGATATTTTAACAGGCACGGACATGCTTCCACTTCTTACGTAGAAAATGATAAAGTGGTAGGGCATAGAATACCCTTTATCAAAGTGCCATGAAGAAACAAGATAGAACATGAGACAGGTGAAGAACCTCCACAATACGAGGAGGAGGAACCTTTAGAAGAAGAAGCAACAAACCAAGCCACAATCCAACAACAAATCAGTAACCTAAGCTGACAACTAGCTTTGCTTACTTCCCATGTACAGAAAGATGCAAACAAGAATGTTCAAAAGTTGAGGCCTAAGGTTAAGATCAATGAACTCCATCGGGAAAACCAAGGAGAAGAAGACACAGGGTATCATCGTGTTTACATCCCTGCTTCTCCCACTAAAGAACAATTGCTCACACAAGAAGTGCAATCTATGAAAGTGATGCTTGCGAGCTTACAAGAGAGCAATATAGGGAGCATCAGGAAATATCAATATGAAGAATTATGCCCCTATCCTTTTGACAAGACAATGACCCTTCAACCCTTTCCAAAGAAATTTGATATGCCAAAGTTTGAAAAATACAAAGGAAAAGGAGACCCAAGGGATCATGTTAAATATTTCTACATGGCATGTCAAGAGGTGTCTTATAGTGACAATTACCTCATCAAAATTTTTCCCAAGAGTCTCGGAGGTCAAGCATTGGAGTGGTTTACACGCTTACCACGAGGATCAATTTTCACCTGGCCAGAATTGGCAGAAAGATTCATGTGTCACTTCTCATATAACATAGAGAGTGATGTCACCATGGCAGACTTGTGTGGGGCCAAGCAACGCCCAAATGAGACCTTCGCCAGCTTCCTCCAATGGTGGAGAGGGATAGCTAGTCGCTTCCCTTGTGCTTTCCCTGAAAAGTAGCTGGTCAGTATTTTTGTTCCCAATCTCAACCTGGATATAGCTTTCCACCTCCAAATGCATTGTGTCCATACTTTTGAGGAGGTTATCGAGAAAGGGATTCAGATAGAAAAGGCTCTCATTGCCAAAGGCACCCTCAAAACCCAATCTAAAGACAACCAAAGTGTCAAACCCATGGAAAAGCTGAAGATCTTTAACAAAAACAAAAATGTGGTGGGAGATGGAATCACTGATTCCAAACGTGTTCAAATGGTCCAAACTGGTCAACCTTTTAAACTGACCAAGGGCCCAATTCAACCACCACCAAAGTGAAGAACATTCACCTCTCTCAATGAACCATTGTCAGTCATACTAAAATAGTTGGATGTGGCCCACATGATGACCTATCCTACAACGCAACCATTTGATGACAATGCTCTGAAACCTTCATGGTATAAGGAGCATGAATATTGTGAAATGCATCATGTTAAAGGACATAAGACAGAAAAATGTATGTGGCTTCACCACTATATTCAGGACCTCATTGACAATGGGGAGATAGAGGTGGATAACCCTGGAAAAACACAAACACCTAACGAGAAAATGGGGATTTATAAAGAACCATTCCCCAAGCATGATAAGTCAGAAAAGACAAAGCCGGATCAGGGAGATTCATCCCAAACCTATAAAGCCCATGAATTACTTGTATACCAAAAGAGATAACAATCATTATGATTCACTTATCGGATGTATTCACTCTCCTGCTGACTGTGTCAATACTATTTGGATCAAGGGAAAGGACTGCACTGTGGTAACAAGGCGTGCCTACCTCATGATTTTGGAACCCTCTCCGTTGACCCCGCAAACTGGTAAATATAACCTTTTAGAACAACTTGAGAAGACATCTGCTAAGATTTTTGTATTAGATCTTCTCAAGATATCCAATGTGCATAAGGACATTCTGTACCAAACTCTTCAGGGGTCGGGAGTGCCTTTAGAAGTCGATCCTGCACACCTTCAAGCCACGGTGGAAAACATTGCACCAAGTGAGCATCTCACTTTCAACCATAGGGAGATCCCTACCGAGAATCCTACACATAATCTTCCCTTATACATTGAGGTAGTTGTCACCCGCAGGAAAATCAAACGGGTGCTTGTGGATAACGGATCTGGGTTGAACATCTACATGCTTAAGTTGGTCAAACAATTGGGACATACAGAGGAAGATCTTGAGTCCCATATTATCACTATCACCGCATACGACAACGTGGAAAGAGAGTCAGCAGGCACCATCACGCTACCCATGGAGGTGGGCCCCACTTGTCATCAGACAAAGTTTCACGTCCTAGACTTGGAACTTCCATATAACATGCTTCTAGGCCGACCATGGATTCATGCCATGCAGGCCGTGCCATCAACGTTTCATCAATGCATCAAGTTGAAGCATGAGGGACATACGGTTACAATACCAGGAGATTCAGAGCCCTTTGCTCATTGTAGAGCTCTCAATAGCTTTACACGAAAGGGTACATATGCATGTCCCTCCGCAGATATAGTTGTCCCTCTTCAGTCTGAGGCCATGGAATCCTGGGTAGATTCAGATTCTCTTAGTTCTTGCGCTCATGGGGTGTCTACTTCAACATCTCCATTTGATTCATGGGAGATGAAAATCCTGGAATATGGCTGTGGGGAGTATAATGTACAACAAGTGCTCTTGGTTTCAGACCTCTCTTTGTCACCCAAGACTAGAGGTCGACCCAACTACCACTTCAGGAGACCTAGAGAGGAACACACTATTGGGTCATTCCTACCTGGAGGCTTGTTAGCTGAGGAGAAATTGCTTGATCCACCTACTACTTGGGTCCCTGAGGACACTCAGCCATCCTGTTATCAAACCCCAGAATATGAAAAATCTAGCAGAATGATGTACTCCATGGGCTACAAAGGCCTAGGATGTGGGAGGAATGAACAAGGACAAAGAGAACCAGTCCCTCTTCCACATTTCAAAATAGAAAGATATGGCATTGGGATTCACCCTTATGGAGCACACCCCAATGATCAAGATGTGACTTGTTCTGAGTGTGAGGATAGTTCTGACTATCTAGACAGTGATACGGATTCCCATTGTAGCCAATATGAGGATCTGGCCTCCACGAACCTTTTCATGAACAACGTTGTCCTAACCTTAACCCCCACAGAACCAACCCTTGACCTTGTATACCCTTCCCTTGTTGAATGGGACCAACAATGTCACGTGCCACTAGATTTATTTGAGAATGACGAGGCTATTGCAGAGTTCATGGGCATAAGGGATACAATCCCCATTGGAGATCACAAGAAAGGTTTCTTTATCGACTTAGACACCTGCGCCTACTTCGGCGAGGAGGCTGAACTTCATGGTCAGCAAAATTTAAAGAAAAGTGAGGGAAAAAGTTCTAAAGAAAAGCCTCAGAAAAAATTGAAGTCCAAGTCACACAGTGAAAACCTCTTTGAGGCACTGGCTGACAAACAAATAAGAAAATCAAAGGACAAACAAAGTGACCACGCCAAGGATGAAAATCTCGTGGAGACATCCTTGGATGAAGATCTCAACCTACCTCCTGATCCTACGTGTATGGAGGATTTATCAAAATTGTTAGTCGAAGAAACCATTGATGTCAATATTGGTACCGAAGAAGATCCCAAGATAGTAAAATTGGGAGCATCACTCTCAGCTAGAGAACAAAAGACGTTCACTATGTTGCTGCGAGAGTTTATTGATGTGTTTGCATGGTCTTACAAAGACATGCCTGGCTTAGATCCAACTTTGGTCATGCACAACCTAGTTGTGCATGCAGACGCTAAGCCTATCAAACAAAAGCTCTGAAAGATGCACCCAAGAGTGGCCCTGTTGGTTAAAGAAGAGTTGGAAAGATTGCTTGCAGCAGGATTCATCAGACCAATTGATTATTCTGAATGGATATCAAACATTGTTCCTGTCCAGAAGAAACCTATCGGTATCTGAATCTACATGGATTTTAGGGACATCAATAAAGCTTTCCCTAAAGATGATTTTCCATTGCCCAACATTGATATGATTGTTGACTCAACAGCAGGGTATGAAATGCTATCACTCATGGATGGCTTTTTCAGGTTATAATCAAATTAAGATCACTGAAGAGGACCAACACAAAACAAATTTTATGACTCCTTGGGGCACGTTCTACTATCAGGTGATGCCATTTGGCCTTAAGAATGTAGGAGCAACCTATCAACAGGCCATGATAGTGATTTTTCATGATATGATTCATGACATCATGGAAGACTACGTAGATGACATCTTGGGAAAGTCCAAAACAAGAGAGGATCATCCAGTCATTTTGCGGCGTATCTTTGAATGCCTGCGTGAATACAAAGTCAGGCTGAATCCAAAGAAGTGTGTCTTCGGTGTGCTATCTGGGAAACTATTGGGCTTCATTGTGTCAAGATGAGGTATTGAGGTAGACCCTGCTAAAGTGTCTGCTATCACTGAAATGCCTCCACCTGAGAATATCAAGCAACTGCGTAGCTTACAGGGGAAAATTCAAGCCATTCACCGCTTCATCTCCCAGCTTGCAGATAAATGTCACTCATTCACCCATTTTCTTAAAAAGGATGTCACTTTCCTCTGGGGACCCGAGCAACAACAAGCCTTTGCTTTGCTTAAACAGTACCTGGCTAATCCACCTGTCCTCATGCCTCCCACTCTGGGAGAACCACTTTTGCTCTATATTTCCACTACACAATTTTCTATTGGTGCGCTGCTCACCCAATACAACCTTAGCCATAAGGAGAAAGTGGTGTACTATCTGAGTCACACCCTCATCACCTATGAGCTTAATTATCCTCAGATTGAAAAGGCTTGCTTGGCCGTTGTTTTTACCTTTCAAAAACTTCGCCATTACCTGCTGAATACTAAGACCAAGCTCATATCCAAGGTCGACCCACTCAAGTATTTGTTGTCCAAACCCACCCTCATGGGAAGAATGGCTAATTGGATCATTCTACTCAGTGAGTTTGACATAGAATTTGTCCATCAAAAATTAGTTAAAGGACAAGTACTTGCAGACCAGCTAGCGGAAGCACCCTTGCAAAGCATGGAACCTTTGAGTCTGGATCTGCCAGATGCCTCCTTGCTCTACATTGAAGAATCTGTCATGTGGCAGATACATTTTGATGGATCATTTACGTTTCATGGTTCAGGTGCAGGAGTGGTCCTTATTACTCCTTCGGGTGATCCTATACCACAGGCTTTCCACCTGGCCTTCCCTTGCACAAACAACATTGCAGAATATGAAGCACTCATTACAGGGATGAAGCTAGCCATCAAGTGGAATGTTCATCATGTTAAGGTTGTAGGTGATTCACAGTTAATCATCAAATAGGTTAATGATGAATATAAGGTTAAGGATGACAAGCTCATACCTTACAAAAAGTTAGTGGAAACTCTAAAGGAGTATTTTGTGTGCATTACCTTTGAGAAAATCCCAAGAGCACAGAACAGATCAGTGGATGCCATGGCAATGGTGGGATCTATGCTTCGTATTCCACCAGGGAATAATGATATGCCATTCTTCATAGAAAATCTATGCCAGCCCACGTATGACATGCCAGAATCTTTCCTGGCTTGTGAGGTTGTTGGTCCCCATTCCCCATGGTACGAACCCATTTTCACCTATCTTAAGGACAACACATTCCCTCCCGATATCTCCCATTCTGAAAAGCAAATCCTGATTCACCAGATAGCCCGTTACACCCTTTTAGGAGGTACACTTTATCATCATGGCTATGATGGGAATCTATTACGTTGTCTGGATGTGACGGAGTCAATCCAGGCAATCAAAGAAGTGCACGAAGGGGTATGTGGAGCACATACAAATGGAATGGTCTTGGCTAAGAAACTATTGAGAGTAGGTTACTATTGGCCTACCATGGAAACTGATTGTTGCAATTATGTTAGAAAATGTGTGCTTTGCCAAAAGTATGGAAATTTCATCCATGCTCCGTCACAACCATTGCAACCTATCACTACCCCATGGCCATTCTCCAAGTGGGGACTTGATCTAATAGGAAAACTTACTCCTACCTCATCTGATGGTCATACACATATCATCACAGCCACAAAATATTTTACAAAATGGGTGGAGGCTGTCCCTTTAACCTATGTCACAGGAGCACAGATTTCTAAATTCATCATGAATCACATTATTTGCCGATATGGTATTCCTGCAGCCATTGTTACAGATAATGGGAAGTCATTTAAGAACAAAACTATGAAAGGTCTTTGCCAATGGTTCCAAATCAGATTAAAATGGTCCACGCCATATTACCCTCAGGGTAATGGACAAGCTGAGGCAACAAACAAGACTTTGGTAAGGATAATGGAGAAGATGGTCAGCAAAACAGGTCGAAACTGACACCTACAAATCCATCCGGCCCTTTAGGCTTACCGAACATCCATTCACACTCCTACGGGTGACACCATATTCCCTAGTGTTCGGGATAGAATCTATCATCCCTTTAGAGATCGAACTTCCATCCCTGAGAATCTCTCTTGGGACTATCTGGATAAGGATGAAGATTATCGAGTGACAAGACTGGCTGAGTTAGAACTACTGGATGAGAGGTGCATTCACGCTCTTAATCAGCTGAAAGATTATCAACATAGAGTCTCCAGAAACTACAACAAGAGAATCATCCCTCGTCAGTTTGAGGTTGGTGATTTAGTCATGAAGGAGAACCAGTTCAACACCAGAGCAGAGTGAGAAAAGAAAGGGAAGTTTGAACCACATTGGTTAGGACCCTATGTCATAGTTGCCAAGTATGGCACAGGGGCATACAAACTGGCTCACCCCAATGGTGATGAGCTCTGGGAGCCCATGAATGCCATGCATCTTAAGTGGTTCTATGCTTGAACATGGTGAAAGAAAATCAAAAATACAAAAAAAATCAAAAAATCAGAAAAAAAAGAAAACAGGTCATCCACTAGTGAAAACCACGCAATTGTGGCACTTTGGACAAGTCCTTGGGTGAAAACTAGTTTCCGGTGCCTCGGGAGGATTCGTTGTTCACAAGCATTCTGTATTAGGAGGGTAGTTGTCTTTGGCCTAGACCTGGTTCTACCTTCGAGATTCCTTGTGCACACCATCCTGTCCAGCCTTGATCTGGCTTTGCCTTCTTCTATTCATCTGTGAGGGGTATGGTCTTTCGTTATTTCCCATCTTACGCTGGGGGCAACTCAATGACTTCACCTTCTTGTTCATAAACGCGTGGCTTCTGCCCTTGTATATTCCCCATCTAACGCTGGGGGCATCCACGCTTTCTTGGTTACCTGCACATAGCTTTGGAAAACCATTAGAAAACATAGAAAAACAAAAACAATAGAAAATTGTTTCACAAAACACATAGAAAAGCACCAAAAACAATAGAAAATTGTTTCAAAAAAAAAAACAATAGAAAACAAAAACAATAGAAAATTGTTTCAAAAACACATAAAAAACAATAGAAAATTGTTTCTAAAACATAAAAACAATAGAAAATTGTTTCACAAACACCAAAAACAATAGAAAATTGTTTCAATAGAAAACACAAAAACAATAGAAAATTGTTGAAAATTGTTTCAAAAACATTTACTAAAAACAATAGTTTCCTTAGAAAATTGTTTCGAAAAGACCTAAACAATAGAAAAATAGTCCATGAAAACATATCTTACAAAAACATTTACTAGCATTGTCTTGTTTCCTTGCTTTGCTTGTTGCTTGTATAGTGTTTTGCATGCTTGCTTTTTGGGTTGTTTGTTGCTTGGGCGTACTTTGTTAGGATTCATCTTTTCTTGCTTAGATTAGATTTATTCTTGCTTGTGCATATTGCGGTGTGTTTTTGCATGCTAGTAAATCTTGGGAGATCATGATGTAATGTGTTAATTCATTATGTTCTTTCTTAAGCATTTGGTTGTGTTTGTTACTTGTTAATAAAGCATGGTGAATCATGGTGTATTGCATTAATTCCTGGTGTTCTTTGTTAGCATTTGGTTGTGTTTCTTGCATGTGCTCTGTTTTGTTATCATTCACATCACATTACCATCATTATCATCACATCTAACATCATCTATACATCATATATAAACAAAAATGCTAAGTTTTACATCATGCATGTATGCTAAGCTAATCATCACATATCGTATCATCAATGGGGGCAAGAGGGGTTGCGCATAATAAAAAATCTATCCCCCCCCCACACCAATATCATCATATCATCCCATCTATTAGGCATCAACAAAACATCACATGAGTAATACATTTGATATCATCTACGGATCTATCATCTAACATTCTAAACAAGCACATGTATATACATCAAACATCAGGATAACGTACATGCAAAATGTGGAATCTGATAACATCATAACAACATCCATAAGTGCTGAATCAAAAAAATAACATGCATCGAATCCAATGCAAGCAACGTGCTCGCTCAAGATACTAAATACGATTCATGTCCCATCATCAATTAGTTCCCCATGAGTTTAAAGACAAAGAAAAAACCATCTATATGCATGTATCAAAAACAATAAAGTACATCATCTCATAACCATGTGTATCTGAGCCAAAACAAAGTAATCCTCATATATATATATATATATACATGTGTGTCAAATATACATCTATATCAAAAATGGATACAAATCTGTGCTCTATATCAAAAATGCCTTCAGCTGAGGCGTACAAAGGTGATACATCAAAAATGTCTGTGTACATACATACAATGTCCAGATAGGTACTCAATACAATACATCATCGATACACAATGCCATAAAAAAGGGGCATGTATCTGAAAGAATCAAGCCTTCATCATGAGGCATCATCAAAAATACATGTATAACATAACTGTACATCAAAATCAGCCTTCATAAGAGGCATACATATCAAAGAATCTATATAATAAAAATGTGGCTCTCAACCACAGCTCTCGCCCTCACCGGGGCTCCCAGATCTGTCCTCTGGATGCTGGAACTCTGGAGGCTGGGATGGCACTGGTCTTTCCGGCTGCTCTGGTAGAGGCTTGTCTAACTGATCTGGTGGAATGACCTGACCTCCGTGATCGAGAGCCTGATGCACTCGACCCTGATAGCTGTGGCAGTGCCACTCGCTGCTCTGGTGGAACCACTCTGTAATATGTAGTCCTGTAGAAGAGGGCCTCACCACCAAGCCTAGTGGCATCACGTATCAGGTCCGCATCTCCAGAGGTGAGCGCTACCTGAAGGGCAGTATCTCACTCACCTGTAACTCGGCCCAGGTCTACCTCAGCCTGTCTAGAGGCAGCAGCCTCTCGATCTCTCTCTGTGGTCATCACCTACAGCTTGGCGTGGGCCTGGTCCCTCTGTGCTAATAAGGCCTGTGATCGTGCATACACATGATCTCTCTGTGCAATGACCATGCACACCTGTGACTGGGACTGATGAAGGAGGCTCAATATCTGTGCCCCCTGTGTTGTTGTCTCTCAGATCTGGCTCCGCCATGTAACTCTGTCATCTCCTGGGCCAGCCTGGGCCCGAGCCTGATCCCACTCTGAAAGTAAAGTCACAATGTGAGCTCGGGCCTCATCGCGCTCTGCTACAACTGTCACGCACCAGCCTTGAGCCTCATCTCTCTCTGCTCTGGCCGCATCTCTCTCAGCTATGAGCTGTTGTACCTACACCTGTACTGTGGCTGTCTGTGCCACTGGCTGGGAGGCTGTGTGTGCCTCAGGGGCTGGTCCCTGAGGTGCTCTAGAAGACTGTCCCTGCTCAAAAACCCTACCTCTGGGTGGCTGCATGGCTACCTGTACTGGGCCCTGTGGCCTCGGTCCCTGTGCCTGTGGGGCACCCTGTCCATCATGAGGGATACCATCAAAGGGATCCTCTGGGTCTGGCCCCAGTGCCACTACTCTAGCCTTGTGCTCTGCCCCATGCCATACCTCTACGGGTGGGTGAATACCTGCTACCCAAGCTACCTCTAGAATAGTGAGACCGGGGTAATACTGTCGCATACCATGCTGCATAATCAGTTGTGGTCCCTGGGTCTCTCACCTGTCGTAATGGGTCCCATGCCTGGGGGACCACCTGTGTGAAACTAGCCCTAGCTCAGGCCACTGGTATATGAGGCCCCATGGTCTGCCTCTCTGAGTCCCTGCGAGCATGCCAGATATCTGGCTGGGGGACCCCCTGTACTCTGCCAAGCTGCCGCTGGCACCTGTCTACATGATACAACTCCATGATATAGCTGTGGCTGCCAATAAGAAAGTGCTCCACCAAGCACACGCTGAGCTCTGTGGCATCCTCTGGCCACTGGAAGTGCCTGTATGGATGCCAAATGATGTCTATCACTGCTAGCTCATCGAACTCCCACCTATATCTGAATAGGCTGCCAAGATGGCCACGTACATCTCCGCCAGCTGCTACCCAAGCCATGTATGATGGCTCCTCAGGATCTCAAACTCGGAAAGGGCCCACAGGGAACCGATAGCAATATGATCCCATGACCATATCTGTAATAATGAGGCTGGCCCCCATGGTCTTCTGACCATGGTATGTAATCAGGTGCAAATCCCAGTATAAATGGGCCAGTATACACTGCCCCCAGCAATATCTCTCACCACTGTAAATGCCATGAACCAATGGCAGTAATCCTCTCGGGAATGAAGTCCCTGTCTTATCAGTGAGTAGGAACCCACTGATAAGTGCCATGATATAGAGAGGTCCCCGATGCAATGTCGGGTCGGAGATGCACTCATGTAAAGCTATAGTCATCCCGTCATGTGGGATGTCATCGACACCAAATAGAGCACTGCACGCTGCTCTAATCAGCCCTGCATCTGAACTGTACTCGATCAATGTACCCATCATGGGCACGTGTAGAATCCACCAAACATCCTCAATGGTCACTGTCATCTCCCCTGTGGGCAGTCTGAAACACTGACTCTCGCTATGCCATCGCTCGGCTAGCGCAGTCAGGAGGCCGTGATCTAGTACAATAGATGGCATCTGAGCCACGGGGCCCAGCCCCACTACCTCCAGTAATATCACCATAGCTCGGTGGTCATGCCGGTGTATACTACCCTCTAACTCGGCAATCTGGGTATGATGCTCCCGCATCTGTAAAACTAGTAGTCGTCTCTACAAAATAACATGCCACTCATTAGTTCCTAGCATTTCCTCTAAAAATCTATCTCATCTTTTAGGGTTAACCCAAAAATCCTAAAAATTCTTCTAAGTGTCATGTTTTTGACACTTTCCTATCTTTTTCTACCTGTCTAGGGTGCCTGCATGCCCTTTTTGGCATGTGCGCCATGTTTCTGGCACCTGCGCTTGCGCATGTGTGTCTTTTGGCATGTGTGCCCTCTTTTGGGTGCCTGCGTGCCCTTTTTGGCATGTGCGCCACCAATTTGGTGCCTGCGCTTGGACACGTGTGCTTCTGTGTGTGTGCGCCAGCCTCTCCATGCCTGTGCCACACTTTTTTACATGTGCACCCATTTCTGGCATGTGCACATGTGCACACATGTGCTTGTGTGTGCGCGTGCGCGCGTGTGTGTGTGTGATTTGTGTCTGCGCGTGTGCGCATTTTTGACTTGGCGCATGCGCCCTCAAAAGAACACCTGCGCCCTCAAAGTGGTGCCTGTGTGCCCTATCCCATGCCTGCGCAGGCATGCCTACACATTTTTCTACTCCTAAATACCTAATTTAAGGCATTAATGACAAAATTTATGAGCAGGGTTGTGATACTCACAAAGGGGCCATCGTCCGCGTGCCGCTGGTACCCCCGGACTGCATCCACGTGCCTCAAATGGTCTCGTGTGATCACCATGGTTCTCCTGAGTGTCAGAGCCTCACAGTAAAATTTTCTCAACTGCTCAGTTAAAATGAATTGGTCGCGATGTTTTTACCCCCCCTGGGGGGTATATTAACCTGTTTTTCACCGTTCGGAAGGCCGGGAGACCCGTTTCGATCACCGTTTTCTCCTCTGTTCGCTGTGGAATAATTATTTTTATTAAATAATTATTTTTCTCTTATTTTTCACCGTATTGGGGCATTTTTTGCTTGTCCGATACCCCTTTCTTCTCCCTAGGGAAATTTTATTGCTCCCTGGTGATTTTTATTCTTCTTCACACTCTCGTAAATAATTATTTTTCAAATAATTATTTTTTCTTAATTTTTCCACTTAACAAGGACATTATTTGTCCTTTGTTTCTCCTTTCTTCCACCTAGGGCACTTTCTGTCCCCTAGGCCCTTCGCTTTCTTCTTCTACTTTCTTCTACTGTTCACCATGGTTTGGAAAGCAAAAACAATAAAAACAATATATATATCAAAAAATCCAAAAACAGGGCAATTTTTTTCAAAAAAATCCTAAAAAGTAAAAAACCCTACAAAAATGGTAACTTGCTTATTACGGCTGAAACTTGTGTCTTGCGCATGGTATTTTCTCCATATCCTGTTGGTTTGTCTCACATCTTCCCTGATTAATATGACTCGTGGATCACCGGATTCACAACCATTCACAAAGCTAGCTGCTTGCTTCGTCTATACTCTGGGGCACTTTTGTTGCCTGGTGTTGTTTCGTTACGCACAAACACTTTTCATGGACCCCGTGTCCATTTTCATTTCCCCTTGCATGTATCCTTGCTCGGGGCATCATTTTTAACCCTTGTCATCAATCATGAACTTGTGGATCTCTTCAGCACTGATAACAAAACATTTGTACAACTGTCTTGACCATTGTTGGGTTGGATATGTGCGTTCGTACTTGTTTTCCCTGTTACATGAGCTTGTTTCCTTCTCGTATTGCATTGCATTATTGTATGTTGCATGGAGTTGGTACTTTCAGCAATGGACAATTGTTCGTAGTATGGCTTTTCATGTCATTCTACCTTTGTCGTATGCTTATATTTTTCATAAGGACCGATGATGTAGTTCCTATGGCAATATGATGACATCAAATTTGTTCCAAATAAATAGGCTAGAGGCTAAGCTCTTCTCTCCCCTCATCCATATTTCTTCTACATCACTTCCCTTTCACCCCTAATTTTCTCTCTCATCGGGGCATCCTGCCTCTTCCCCATTCTTCTGCCTATCTCTCATCTTTTTCGATCGTCGATCGACTTCTTCCATCACCCCATCGACACTCGAGGGGGCATCTCTCCCTCCTACTAATTTTTCTTCTATCCCTTCAAAATTTTCTTCCGTCTACTATCTTTGAAGTGGCGTCACTTACGCCACCCCAAAGAGGGGCAAATGTAGACACCTATAATTACGCCTAAGCAATTTAAATACTTAAATTGCGCTAATTATCTCCTTTCCCGCAAATTGATGACATATCATCAAAAGCGCTCATCTTCTCTTCCATTGTCGTTAATTGATTACATTAAGCTAATTAATTAAGTCACCTATCCAACACATACCCTAATTAACGACCTTTCGTTAATTAACACCTTCTATCTAGTCTAATTAATTATTATTAATTAATTAGCCTCCCTTCTCATTAAATCAATAAATCTCTATTTAATTGGTTTAATCCCTTCCTAATGGTCTAAATCACACTAAAATCCATCTAAAAGCTTATAAAAGCTTGCACATGTATTTATTAATCATCTTGATTAATTAATGCACCCCCTTTATCCACATGAGCCACTTGAGGACAAACTAAACCCTCCTAAAGTTAACTCAACCCCATCTAAACCCCCCTTATCCATAACTAACTCTACATCTCCATTTATCCCACATTCATGAGGATGTGTTGAATCCTTTATCCTTTGGGCTATATAAAGAGCCCTCCTCCTACCTTTATACCTACACCTAAATCTCTCAAGAGACAAAAGTAAGCACATAGTTTCATACTAATAGCCTTTTGTCATTCTTGAGCCCTCCATCCTCCATTCTTGAAGAGCTAAGCCTCACACCCAAGCATCCATTGAAGGATCAAAGCAAGCAATTATAATTTGATTGCCATTGGACTACTTAGGTCCATTTTAATGTTAAATTAGGCAATTAAGGGGAATAGAGTTCATGCATTTACATTGTGTTTTGATTAGATTCAAAGTTATTAATGTTTAAAGGGTAGGACTTGCTCACTTCTTCATCATGATGGTGCACATTTCCCATTTTTAACTAGGTTAGGAAGCTATTTTTAGGTGGTAGCTTTCTTGCTTTAAGTTTGGTTAAATTTGTAGAAACACTTGCACTACTTAGGTTGTATTCCATCAACTTAACAATAGAAAATACTTTAAAATCAAAGACGTTAAGAAAATTTGTGACACATTTAACATTAAACTAATATTCTCATCACCATATTATCTACAAGAAAATAGACAAGCTAAGGCTTCTAACAAAATACTTAATAAAATTCTTATGAAAACCATTGACGAAGAAAGCGGGAATTGGCATCTCCAAATCATTTTTTATCTCTAAGATTATCGAACTAGAATTTGTACCCCTACAGGTGCTACCTCTTTATCTATAGTATATGGCCACAAGGTGGGTTTACCCCACGAAGTTCAAAACCCATCTCTTTGTGCATCCCTAAGATATTTCATCCCTGATGAGGATTATTGACAAGACCATCTAGTACAGTTAGAATTGCTAGATGAAAAATTCTCAACAACTCTAGAACACCATAATTTCTATCAAGAGGGTATCAATCGCGTGTATAAAAAACATGTAAAAGAATGTTACTTTAACATAGGTGATATTATTCTCAAGGAAAATAAAAATGTCACTACTCTGGAAAGGAGTAAACCTGGAAAGTTTTCCCCTAACTGGATTGGTCCATATGTCATCATACACAAGTATGGCCCAAGAGCTTATAATTTATCTTCCCTTGATGGTATTGTACACAACAAAATTC
This sequence comes from Taxus chinensis, assembly GCA_019776745.2. Lineage (NCBI taxonomy): Eukaryota > Viridiplantae > Streptophyta > Pinopsida > Cupressales > Taxaceae > Taxus > Taxus chinensis. The sequence continues at coordinate 355,290,878 of CM034157.1, forward strand.
ACATGGTGTTACATTATTGGAATAGTTAAAATCCCCAATAATGATAAATATCAATTCTAATGATATCCAAGTTGAATTTCTCACTTATAGCATGTTCTTATAGCTTACTTTACCTTACTTGTTAATTATCCAGCTTATCCCACTTTCCTTATTTTGTAGAATTTTCCTTAGCATTCCATCCTTAAGTTACGTAACCATAATAGTAGTTGTGTAACCATTGGTCTTTTCATACCGGTGGTTCAATGTGATTCTACCTGAGACTTTTCCAATGTTTTCTGAACGTGTGTCGCCTTCTTCAAAATTATTTTTTGTGCATGTTTGTTGACCAAACAAGTTGTTCTTAAGCTTGTTAGATGTGTATAGACTTCTCCCTCCCTATTTAATATTATTAATAAGTTAACTAATACTCCCAAGAGTTATGTGGCACTTCTTGGATGCTAACTAGGCTAGACCACCTTTCTACCAATTTTCTATAAAAACCAATATTTTTCCTGAAGAATTAGTTGGAGTCTTCTCATTTGAAATTACAATATTATTTTTTTGGAGTCCTACCAAGATGTACACAAGAAAAAAAAGTTTATTTACCTTGTTTCTCTCTTTCTTGTATTACTACTAGATTTCCTGCAAACTAGCTAGCTCCAACACACCTTTATTCTTCTACACACTACCAACACATCTCCCTAGACATGCTTGGACATTCATTGAAAAATAAGCTGAGGGGATCTAAAAATCATTACCATCTTTGGATTTAACCTTGTTCTACATTTCGAAGTTGGAGGTGTTGTAAATAACTAGAAGTTTTATTTACTTATTTAGATAGATTTCAAGTCATAGTCTATTAGAAAACATTTTTTTAAGTAAGTAGCATTTACAATAGTTTTCATTTGAAAAGCTTCTGTTGAGGATTTCATCTCATCTCATCCCTATGGATTTTCCTATGAAGAATTTAGAGGAGGTTCTTGTGCACAACGTATTATTAATTCTTCATTATTAAATTATTTATGGATTTCATTGCATTGAATATTTAGATCCAGCTTACACATGAGCAAAGATTCTATTGAAATATTCATCCCTACCTATCTATGTGGATTTACACAGGAAGTGAGTTTTAAAATATTATGTATCTATGTCTTAATTTTATATTTCTTCATTTAGAAAGAATTTTTTTTACTAGGGAATCTTCATGGTAAGAATTACATCTGAGAAGCTTTTAATTCTTCCTATGATTTAGAGGTAAAAAAAGAGGATGTAATATCCATAACTAAAAATTAGGAAAAAAATTATTTTTATTAATAAGAATTAAACCCTCTACAATAGGGAAATAGCCACTTCTAGCTATTTCATTGTTTAGTTTAGTTTGTTTTAGAGAAGAAGTAAATTTCATTTTATTAGAAGAAATTGTATTATCTCTATAGATTTATTTTGCTTTCTAGAAAACAAAAAAATATTCAAAAACATTAGATTAAATTAGTCAGTTTATTTTATTTGTCTTATTTCCTTTCTATTAAAAATCGTTGAAAAATTAAAAAACAAGTATATTATATTTATTTCATTTTCTAAATCAATTAGTTTCCTTTTGTTAAATTAATTAGTTACACGTAGTTTTAATTAGATTCAAGGAGGGTAATAGATTTTATTTAATTAAAATATTCTTGCATTTCTTTGTTAATTTAGGAACATAGTGTTAATTAGATGAAAATTAACACAATTCCCTATGTTTCCTTAATTTTCTTAGGTTACCTACAACTTGACCTTACCTCTTTCAAACTCTTTGTGTGTTTGTTTATATCCTTAGATTATTTGTTTGCACATCCACGTGGCCATCCAAGGACCTAGGAAACCCATACAACTCGTTTGTGATCCTAGAGTGCCATAACCAAACACCATGACAAAATAAATATATATCAATCAAATCCTTAGACAACTTATCTTTCAAACCAACCCAATTCCACCTAGCATTATCTCACAACTGATAGCCTTAAACAACGAAGAAAATAAAGCTAATGAGTTCTCATTCAACCATCCTAGTGTAGATTTGTTGGGATGATGGAATAAAACTTAATTATGAAAGAATCTGAAGGTGTGGGCACGTAGACATAGTGCACATAGATGCACACAAAGATATTGGAAAACAAGGTGTGCTAAGGAAGGTTGGAAATCAAGACTTAGTCATTTTCCATTTTGAGGAGAATCTTGGACATGGATTATGAGGAACATTTTGTAGAAGACTTGAATAACAAACAAGGAATATTTTCGATGAGTAGAAGATCAAGCACCATGCATCATTTTAGAGCTAATAATAGGATTATATTACAATTTCATTATTAGATAATCTATTATTAGTGAGCTTGTATGCTTTTATATTTATCATGTAAGGGTACATGGCTATTCTTAGCATGTATTCTATTTTTGAATGTCTATAGGAGGTAAAGGGAAATTCCCCACCCCTATAAATATGTATTTATTTTTACGGCTTAGAGATCCCATGTTATAGTAGATTTATGTTGTGACATGGGATTTTAATGGGTAAAATAAGACTACATTTTGGTTCCCTTACCGGGACCTCTTTTTTAGTTGTTTTACAGGATGTTACATAACGAAGATGTATCGATTGACCTTGGCCAATAATGAAGAGTGGCTAGACAATTAAGAGGAAGAGTATGCTTACAAATTTAGCATTAGACCTGAATTTTATGCACGCATATGGGTTGAATAGAACCTGTATAATGAGTTGTATGAGACGTTATTTTCCTAATGTTCTATAGATTTGTATGAGTGGTTTTTTGCTTATGCATCAAAGAAAAATTGGAGGTTTTAAACACTTATTTGGATGCAATAATAATTCTAGGCCTTGCATGATGCAAATCTAACTTGGATGTGTATTGTAGATCATTAGTAGAGCCGTGTGTTGAATAGTTATATTCTTGAGTACACTATGTCTACTTATTCCTGTTAAGAGGTTGTTGAGTTCTAGTTATTGCGCAAACCTAGAGGATCTTATTTACATGGCATACCTTTAGCGATTAAGATCTTAATCATGACCCTAGATTTGGAAGATCATCCCATGAGTAACTAAACCCCACCATGCGTAGGGGTAGGAGCAAGTGTGGTGAAAGATGGTGGATCTAGTGGGAGAGAGACAAAGAGAAGAAATTTAGTTTAATTTTAATGAAGCACATGAGAGGGACTTGGAGAAGAAATGAGAAATTTTGGAAAGAATGGTGTTACAGAGGGATATGACTCATGAAGGATTTAGAGCTCACGTAGAAGATGTGGAGCCAGAGCATCTATAACTCCCCCATTTGGGAAAGTTTGGTAGAGAACCCTCTTTGGCTTCAGATGAAGGCATGTCTAAAGAAATATTGAGGACCACAAATGTATTTGATCCTACCTGGTGACCTATACCTTCCACTTTCTTTTACAGTTCCTATGACATACAACAGTAAACAAGATAGTGTTGACATTAGAGTGGTGAAAAATAGAGTTGATTTGTAGTCAAGTTCAGTAATTAACTAGGTAGTTTATTTATCTATGGTGGTGAAATCATTGATTGTGATATTTATAAGTCTGGTTGGAGGTATATTTTTTAGCCCATCACTAGCAAAAAGCATGGGTGTGCAGAACATTGGCATAACGTCTAGAAGTATCACAAATTCATAGACCATGGGAGTTGAGTTTAGCAAAACTATTGGAGCATAAGGTAACACATCCTATGGTATGTTACCTACTTCAAGAGGAGGATCAGGAGGATCAGGTGGCTGAAGGATCTAGTGGATCTGGTGGTTCTAGGGGTGGAGGAAACACAGGAGGAAATACAGGTTCTAGATCTAGTGGGCACAGTCTGCACCAACCCCAACAATATTTATATGGAGATGTCTCTTCATCTTCAATAATACAAAGGGATAGAAGCTGAGGCTAAGAACATATATACATGTGAGATATTATGGCATGCAAAGGGTGTTATAACTCTAGAAGCATAAGGTAAGCCAATTTATAACTACATTGCAAGGGCATGCACATACATTCTAGTACATGAAATTTGATCTGGACCATACTTGTGTAGATTATACCACGCTGTGTGATGTTTTCTTAGTAGAGTTTCACATACCTGAATTCGAGAAGAAAAACATCAACATGTTTAAGTACATCAAGCAGGGTATGACTAAGAGTGTTTAGGAGTATGATGCACATTTCAAAACCCTTTTGTCAAAATTATCTTATTACATTCACCCGAGCCAACATGCTCAATGGTTTGCTGGAAGAATAATCATGTTGTTTAGAAGAGAGTTGTCACACAAAAATTATACAAATCTGTGTGAGGCACTTGAAGAAACTCTACATGCTAAGGCATTAGATAGTGTAGACATAGCAGTTGGCCCATTTTTGGATGCTCAGATTGCAGCTATGGAAAAATAGTTAGAGAAATTGTCAGCTAACTCAGTGCATGAGATGCGTAGTGGAATTTGGTGCATAGATTGTGAAGTAGAAGGGCATACTAAGGATAGTTGTCCTCATAAATCGGTGTGTGCCATGTTGCTGGACTGTGAGATTTGTCACTTGGATCATGATTCAAGTAGGTTCCCTTTGCTGTAAAATGCTATAAGAAAAAAAAATTCCTGTTACTACAAGATTTGTAGGTCTACCAATCATGATACTGAAAATTATAGGTTGATTGATCATATTCATGATGTCCATTGATACTGGTGTACATCAGACCAGTGTTGTAAATAATTCAAAGGAAAAAGGTGAGCATCATGATCATGATCACAATGAAGGGTGCTCTGATGGAGGCCATGGTAGAGGTCAAGGATACCATGGAGGATTCAGAGGTGAGGTCGTGGTGGTGGAAGAAGTGATTTTCCATGTGAAACATGTTATACTTGTGGATCCCCTAACCTTTACAACTGTGAATACCCCCAAAAACTTATTTTTTATTTTTGAGGGAAAAACCACAACTATGAAGAATTCCTAGACTTATATGAGCACTTGAGTAAGAAACAAAATCAATATAAGTGTGTGGGGATGGTTAGAGTGTAGCGTGCCATGGAAGATCAGTGGATGCCCAAGTTAGCACCTAATCCTAAGTTGGTACATGTTTTAGTTAATACATACATTGAGGCTACGCACACCCATGAAGTTTCAAAGTAGAATCCTATCATTACAAAGGAGGAAGTATTACATGAAAATTATCTAGACCCTATACATCAAAAATAAGTTTATGAAGAAACCATGGAGGTGATTAAGAATTTTTAGGGTGAGATAAAATGTTTGAAGGAACAGTCGCAGAAGTTAGAAGAAAAGAAAAAAACTGACTCTTCATCAGAAGGATGTTGATGATTTAAAGGAGGTTTGCAAGATGTTGACAAGAGAACATCATTCCTTTATTGGGGAATGGTTGAAGGGAAAAACACGCATTGGAGTTGAGCATGAAAGATATATTTTTCATGCTAACCTTCCTCCTCAAAGTTTGGATTATGAAAAAGAGATCACTCTAAATGCTGTTGTTGATGGATGGATTTTGAGTAACATTTTGATTGATACAGGTGCAGAAGTGAATGTACTCACTTTGGATGCATGGATTCAGATGGGAAGACCACCATTATAGCCATCTTCAAATGTGTTTCTTATGGAAAATAGGACTAAAGCCACATGCCAATTGGAGTCTTGAAGGATGGTATTATTACTATACAAGGGGCCAAGTTTACTGGGGACTTTGAGGTCTTGGTGCTTGCAGAGGCTGATAGTTTTTCAGCACTACTTGGGTGCCCTTAGTGTTATGCAAACAATGTTGATATACGTTTAAAAAGGATATATAAGTTTTGAGAACAAGGAAGAGCACATCTTTATTCCTTTGAAAGATGAAAAAATTACACCTTATATAGAGCCCTTAAGTGAAGAGGATTTGAACAGAATTTATGTGTGCACCATTAGAGATTTGGAAGTACTTGAGCCATCAAAGGAAGGAGTTCTCTAGTGGGATGATGCACAGTCCATGAGTGATACTACAAGTGTTGCATGTGATAATTGGGCACATGGCACTTATGAAATGGTTGGGCATGAAGTAAGAAGTGCAGTTACGCGTAAGAAGGTCGTGTTGTGTTAGGAATTTGGGTAGTAACTAGGTACCAAGGTACACTTGGCAAAGGAAATCCTTGAGGTATTCTATGCACTATGAAAGTTCAATGGATAAATTAAGTGGAAAAAAGGAATATGCTAGTTTATACTCTGTGTGAGACAACAACATGTTGGTGGATGGTTCATAGAGATAGTATTTTGGAGTGGCAAGAAGTGAGAATCACCTTCTCTACTAGATTTCTCCAGAGCAATGCACCTACTCAGATATGTGAATTTCATGGTAAAGATCTTGTTCAACACCATGTTCAGTAGTGTGAGAGACTCTGGACAGAGGGGTAGGAAGATTTACCACCTTCATTGTGGGTGCACAAGCTCTATTTCACCTTGCAAGGTTACGTGCATGCATGGTATGTCTATGAAGAGTTGAATAGAGAGACTAGAAATCGGTGAGAACTGACTGTAGGTATGATTCAGACCTTTGACTATTTTTCCACTAAACCTCTGGTGAATGAGGCATTACAGGTTATGAAGCACTTGACTATGGGAGATAGTGCAAAGGCCAAGGAACTTATTCAGGAGTTACTAGGTGAGTCAGACCTAGAGGCATGCTTTGAAGAAGAAGAGACTGATGCAAAATAATTTGGGTGCGTCTTCCTAGAAAAAGAAATGGGAAGATGGTCTATGTAATTGATGATGAAGAAGTGGAGAATCTAGATGTTGAGCATATAGAGGGTACACGTGAGGTCTTAGATAGTGCAGATGAGAAGGGTGCACCTACCATGAGCCTGATGAAAACTAATAAGGTCAACATTGGAATAGAGGATGAACCTAAGGAGGCCATCATAGGAGATTATTGGTCTACCTTTGAAGTTGCTAAGATCATTGAATTGTTGTGTGACTTCCATGACTTTTTCCCTTAGAGGATATCATGAATTGAAAGGGTACATGAATCTTTGGGTGAGATGAGAATCAAGCTAAAGGAAGGTGCGCACCTGGTTAGGATGAGGCCTTACAGGATGAATCCTAACCTGTGCATCAAAGTGAAGGAATAAATTGACAAGATACTAAATCCTAGAATCATTGAGCCCATAGAAGATTCATAATGGGTTAACCCTATGGTGATCAGTATAAAGAAGGATGAAAGAATCAAAATTTGTGTGGATTATAGGGAGTTGAATTATGCATGTGTAATAGATCACTTTCCAACACCCTTTACTAAATAAATCTAGGAAGTCATTGCAGGGTGAGATCTACTCCTTCACTGATGGATTTTTGGATATCATCAGGTGAGGATAGCTAAAGAGGATCAAGAGAAGACAAATTTCACCACTAATGGGGAATTTTTGCATACATGGTTATGCCCTTTGGATTAAAGAATGCACCTGCAGTATTTTTGCGCATTGTTGTGCAAGCATTCTAGGACTTTATTCATAAGTTCTTGTAGGTTTATCTGGATGATTGGATAGTGTATGGGCTAGTGAAAGATCACTGTGATAATTTAAGGCTTATGTTTGAGAGATGTCAACAGTTGAGCATCTCCTTAAACATCAAGAAGTGCATTTTTGCTACACCTTTTGGGACTTTTCTTGGACAAATCATCTGTAAGGAAGGCTTGTTAGTGGATCCTGCTAAGGTTGTATTATTTTGGGCTTAGAGGAACCTACTAACCAGAGTGAGGTGCATGGATTCTTGGGGCACATAGGATATTACAAGAATTTTTTAAAGGTTATGCCAAGATTGCCATGCCCTTGGAGGAATTATTGAAGAGTAAAGGCAAGTTCCATTGGGGTGAAGCACAACAACGTGCGTTTGAGACATTGAAGGAAAGGCTTACTACACCTATTTTGTGATTTCCTTCATGGACCAAAACTTTTCATGTGCATGTGGATGCCTTTTTGGCATGGCCATTGGTGCAAGTATTAGCCTTTCCTAGAGAAGGGATTGTTGATCATCCTATTTTCTTTGCAAGAAGGAAGTTAACTCCAGCAGAACAAAATTACACAACTACAGAGTGCAAAGCCTTGTCCATGATCTACGCGCTACATAAGTTTTGATAATACTTGTTGGAAACACCTTTTATTTTCTCTACAGATCACATGACATTGAAGTACTTGGTGAACAAGCCCATTTTGCAGGGGCACATATTCCGTTGGATTTTGTTATTCTAGGAGTTTGATTTCACAGTGGTGGTTAAGCCAGGAAAGAGTAATTCTGGACCAGATCATTTATCAAGGATTAATTCAGGAGAGGATGCGCAGAGCATTGAGGACACAATTCTAGATGCACAACTATTCAGATTGAACTATGCACCCTCTGACTTAGAAGATATTTTTGTCATTTTGTACGAACTAGTGTGGAGCCTGAAGGAATGAAGGATTTAGAGAAGAAACAACTTGCCATCCATACACATTGTACCTTACATGTTGATTAGTGGAGACTTATAAAAACTAGGTCAGGATGAAGTTTTGTGCTAGTGTGTACTTGAACATGAGTGTGAAGCTATTATGGAGGAGGCTCATGGAGGTATTGCAGGTGGACATTATGCAGGAGATGCCACCACACATAAGATTTTATTGGCTGGTTTATGGTGGGAAACACTGTATAAGGATTGTAAAGAATATTGTAAGGCATGTGACCATTGTCAGCACCTTGGAAAGCTTGGGCATAGAGATGAAATGCCTTTAAGGTTGATTGCTAGTGCAGAACCTTTTGAAAAGTGGGAAATTGAATTTGTGGGTCCTATTTCCCCACCTGTGTGTAGGACTGGATCATGCTACATTATAACTTTTATAGATTATCTTACAAGGTGGGAAGAAGTGGCACTTACAAAGGATTGCATGACAACTACGACAACAAGGTTTATGTGGGAAAATATTATCAACAGGTATGGATGCCCATTGAGTTTGAAAAGTGATAGGGGTACTCATTTTCTTAATGAGACCATCAGGATACTATTGGTAGAATTTATGGTGCACACCATAAAACAACACCCTATCACCCTCAAGAAAATAGAACTGTTGAGGGTTTCAATAAAATATTGAGCCATACCTTGACTAAAATTTGTGATGTTGGAAGGAAAGACTGGGATGATAAAGTCTTTGTTGTACTTTGGGCATACATGACAACCTACAAGAGGTTGAATAAGGCCACACCCTTTCAGTTGGTGTTTGGCACGGAGGTTGTTCTACCAGTGGAATTCATGTTACCTTCTCTATGTATTATGCATGCAGGAGGTTTGGATGATGAGAAAGCACTTGAAGAGCATATTGAAAAATTGATGCAGTTGGATGAAAGGCACGCTATAGCATGATGGAGTTAGAAGATAGAAAAGGCCAGGAAGAAGGCATGGCATGATAGACATATTAAGGATAAGAAGCTTGAAGTTGGACAGATGGTTCTTCTTTATGACTCAAAGTTCTTGTGCCACCCTAGAAAGCTTAAAGTGCATTGGTTGGGACCATATTTTATAACTTATATACTTGATTTAGGTGCTTTCAGTTAGAGGTGCTGGATGGACACAGTTTCCCAGTTACTTCAACGGAGTAGGATGAAGCCCTACTATAAATAAGTCTTCTTGGTGTTTGTAATAAGGTAGTATTTCCACTTAGATTATATTTCCTTAATGCATTTCATTTATATGTGTTTCCTTTCATCATTGCTATGCTTTGTCAATTTAGTTCAGTGTTTTGTGTAATAAGTGTGCTTTTGCACCAGAAGCTGATTACTATCTAAGTGTTTTCATGCATAGAGGACCACACATACCCTTAGTGTGGAGTACACTATATACAGGGTACATGTACCAGGTTTTAATGTCTCTAAGGATGGGCATGCATAGAGGGATATTGTGTAGGTGCTTGAAGTAAGGGTGTGGATAGAGAAAGATTTCTCATGATTGAAAACCACATATGGATGAATGGAAGAAAAGTGTAATGTGAGGTAGGCTGCAGTAGTGGAAACTACTTAGTGAAAGGTGCAATGTATAGGTACTTTGGAGCATGAAGACGTGTGAGAGGAGGTTTGTGTCCAATGAGTAGTAGGTTCACCAGAAGGTTATGACTGTGGCATACAGAAAAATCAATGTGAAAAAGGAAAGAAATGCCAAGTTAATGCGAAGTAAGGTGGTAGGTGGTGAGCAATAAATGCATAAACTTTTTGAAAAACTATATAAGGAGGTGTTGTAAAATCATTTTTACCTTTGCGATCAAGCATTCAAGTGAGTTGAAGAAGAGTGATCTAGAAAGTGAGTTTTGAAGTGTGAAGAGATGCAATTGAAGTTAAACCAGTTGAATTTTTCAAATTTATGCACGAGATTTTTTGACACTCCATTAGAGAGAGGTGTTTGAGCTACACAAAGGCATGTGGGAGAGGAAATTAAAGTTGATAGTTAGGGTTTCAAACTTTCTAGGGAATGTGATTTGAGCTAGGGCACATGTGATTTCAAGTTGTAGAGCTCAAATAAGTTACAAGAACAAGTTTTTAAGTTACTATGGCATAAAAAAGAGCACCTTGAGTGGCCACAAGGGGAAAAATGAAAAAGGAAGTCAAGTTCAAAGTGGAGGATGCCCCTCGAAAGCCATTTTTCTAAGATGTAATATCCAGAAGGGGTTTTTATGGGTCACGACTGGGAATCACACATTGTCATTGTGCAAAGTAAGTGACTACAATCATAGAACCAAAGATAATAAGGATGAGTTGGATAAAGTTGTTGGTTGTGAAGACAACAAGAGAACATGGATGACATGGTAGTATGATGATGCGGGTGAGAAATTTGTTGACAAAGGTGGGATTTTTAAAGCTATATGAACTCCCTTATTTTGGAAAACATGAGAATTTATACCAGTGGTTATGAGCAGATTCCATGAGGACTTTTTCTACTTTTTGGGCATCAAATGAGGCTTAGTGCGCCACTAATTGGAAGGTTAACAAGATTGAGGAGTTCGGGTACAGGGGTTAATAATGACCTAAATGAAAAGGAGGCCATAAAAGTACCTAATAAGGTGTTGGGATACATGAAAGGAGGGTGTAGGATGGATATCCCAAAGTTACAGAAGTATCCAGTGATCTAGGAAGCAACACACCTCCTAATGAAATCAAACAATCAAGAGTGTTGGTCGCAAGTCAAAAAGGCCTGGCTGCATATAGCTAAGAAGATGACAGAAGGAGTGTTATATAACTTGTATGATTACATTAAAGAGACCATTATTGAGGAGGCACAATAAGGTAAGAAAATAAGTTTTGGCGCTATCCTTCTATCAAGTGTTTTTGTGGAAATTGGAGGGCCAAGAGATAAAATATGGAAGTACCCAAAGGAGAAGAGATCTCTTGCTGAAAGGTTTGAGAAGTACACATGTGATGGATCCATGAGTGGACCCTTCAAGCAGAGAGAAAAAATGTGGTATGAGCACCTGTGTGTTGCATTTGAAGAGGAATGGAGAATACCAAAGGAGCTTCCTATGGTATTGGGAAAATAGGTACAGTTTGTAGTATATCAGCACTTCTACATTGCACATTTTGGTATGAAGGATGGAAAGTGGAGCCCTTGGTGCAAGATCCCATATGCCTTCACTGCACACTAATTTTAAGTATCTATACACAAGTTCTTGGACACACGCTGGTTGTTTTTTAACATAGATAAGTTAGATTGTGACGACTATACACTAAGAACAACTTATGTCTATCCAAGTAAGTCTACATAGATTGAGAAACTAATTTTTGATGATATTAACATTAAAGCTATGAGTTTAGAAATTGGAAAGTTGGGCATGACTTTAGTATACATATGCCTTAATCCCAGGTTATAAAATGGAAAATATGTGGAGAATGAATTCAAGCTCCCTGGACCACCTAAAGGAAAACACATTATGGGTACACTTGAAGATGAGGAGCTCATTTCTCTCCTTGTAGGTGAAGAGGAAGAAGAAGAGGGGGAAATAATAGAAGGAAGATAGTGTTGGCCTTGTGCATCAAAGGAAACAACCAACTATTGAGGAGAAGAGAGCACTGTGATGAAACTCCTCCATTACAGGAACCAGATGGGGAAGTCTTGGAGATAGGAACTATGGAATTAGATGTTAAATAGACCACTGAGGAACCTTGGTTTAAAAGAGTGCTAATAAAAACAAGGACTCAAGGTGTGGGACCTTCACAACCCCTTAGGAGGTCACCTAGGACTCCTCTATGAAGGTAGATCCAAAAAATAAGATAAGGCACAAGTACATCCCTAGGAAGGATGAAGAGGACGAGAAATATGATGACAGTGTGTCAAAGTCTCCAATATACACTAAGGATATAGAAGAGCCTAAAGGAGAAGAAATTAAGGGTCAAGAAGATATAGGAGAAGATAAGGGAGATTGATCAAGCACGCCCCATACCATACAGTCAGGTGGGGAACTAGTGTTAGATTCGGTAGTGCACACCCCTAAAGGTAAGCACTCAAGGAAAGGAAAGGTGGAACAAAATTATGAGACTCCAACATTGGGTATGTAGATGATCTAACAAAAATCATACGTGTAAGGTTCCAAATCACTTTGGAGCCCAAGGACCTCTATGGCTAGGAGTTCATTGATACAGATATCGAAACTGCACGCACACAGAAACAATTATCTCGGAGCATGCAGAATCATATGGATGAGCCTCATTTTGATGTATGTGAAGAATTGTGTGTTTCGCACCAGTTGAAGAAGTCACCACACTTGCCATGTGATGGTTCAAGCTTCTTGTAATGTCTGAGATGTAGGTAAGCAACGCTTTAACAAAGGTATCTATCGAGGTTGCATAAAAAAACATAGACAAAGTAAAACTATTTAGGAACTATTAGATGATAAAAAGGATATAGATACTGAGATAAAACACTTGACAACCGAGAAGGAGAAAGATGAAACAAAGGCCAAAAAATTGACAAGTATGCTAGAAGAGGTTATGAAATTTTGAAGAAGAGGTCACACTTTGACAAATAATTACCACAAAATTTCCCATCTGTGATGCTTTATGTACGTGCACTTGTTCGAATGGTAATGGAGGAATGTCCTTTGCATATGCCGAAACCAAAGGATTCTATCGCATAAGTAGATAGGGCCAAGGTGACTATTGCATGAAAAATTACCGGTTATGAGTCTATTTGGTAGACTTTAAGGGAATAACTAAAGAAAGAAAATTTGGCATTAAATATGTGCATGATGCCTGATGTGATAATCAAGATGAATACCATGGCCGAGGAATATGAGGTCCTTAGAGTAGTGAAGAATGAAACACTTGGATGTGTGGAGAGGCTTACTTTAGTGGAAGAAAAGCACGATGCACTTGCAACATCCCAGAGCCCACACAAGGAACAAATAAAAGAGATTGGAAAACTCATCATGTGGAGGATGGATATGATGGAAGGAATGGTCTTCAAGCATGGCTAATATTCTCAGGGTATTGCAAAATGAAGGAGAAAATATGACCCTTGATGAAATGGAAGTTGTAGTTACAAACATTCTAGATAAAACTAATCAAGCACTGAGTGATTAGAATGAACTAGAGGCAAAAATCAAAACATAATATCCCAAGATAATTCTTCCTGTAGATGTATATGGAGCCAAGTATTAATTCATTCTTTATACATTCATTCTTTATTCTTTTTCATGGAGAGATAAGTTGTGATTACCCATTTTCGGGAGTGGCAATGAAATTAGTGTGGGGTAATGTTGGGATGAAGAAATACAACCTAAGTATGAAAAAGTAGAAGGATTGGGTGTGTAGGGCACATGGGTGCATGTGCATGGAACTATTGGAAAATAGGGCACGCCCAGGAAGGTTTGAAATCAGAACTTAGCTATTTTGTATTTTGAGGCCAATTTGGACATGGAGTGTGGGGTGTGTTTTGTGGAAGGCTTGAATAACAAGCAAGGACTATTTTTTTCGAGTATAAGATCAAACGCCATGCACAGTTTTAGACCTAATAATAGGATTATACTATAGTTGTATTATAATATAATTTATTATTAGCGAGCTTACATGCTTTTGTATTTATCATGAAAGGGCACATGGCTATTCTTAGCATGCAGTCTATTTTTCAAGGTGCATAGATGGTAAAAGGAAATTTTCCACCCCTATAAATATGTATTGATTTGCATGGCTTATAAATACCATGTTTTAATATATTTATGTTGTGATTGTTTTAGCACACATGACTATGGTGAGATTGATATGTATGAATGAATCTTTTTGTGTTACAGAAATTAATTATAATGGATCATTGTGGCTGGATATTGATTGTAGACTCATTTGTTACTAGTTCATGTATGGTAAAGTTAATCTTGGTTCTTGTTTAATTGTTCTTGCATATGGTTAAGATCTATGTCTAGTTTATGCACTAAAATATATTTAGTTATCTATTATAGATCCGATATATATGTATAATCATGCTAAATTCTTGAAAAAACTTCCATAAAAGAGAAACCTGGTATCTATTTTTGCAAATTAGCAGCACCCCTGGATGTTGATCAGACTTCTAATTTGACATTTTGGACATCCAGTGTGATTGCACAAAATTGAATCTTTTCCCCAAGTGTGGGGCTTATAAAATGGGAAAATAATCTCCAGTTTAGAGGCTGGTTCCTAACCTCCTCTGATAAGATATATCACTTATAAGTTATACAGAAGTTTCAAACTCAAAATCCTACTCTAAATTCCAAAGTGGACAGAGATAGAAAATGTAAAAAAAACTAAAACTAGTGCTAATAAGGTGATGCACCAAGGGAGTGGTGAGAATTTCTTACTTCTACAGATTGAAAAAGTTCATAAAAATGCAAAAAACCTTCATGCACAAACTGATAACTATAATGGAGGGTCAGAAATGAATCAAACAACACAAACAGAGGATTAAAACTCATTCAAAGAGCCTATATTGTCATTTTTACATCAAAAACCACTTGCATTACAACACCTAAGAGGAAAAATAGGTTGCAGTCTTGGAAAAGGTCTGATTTTTCCATGAAAATCACTTTTTGGTGAAATAGGGAGCCTGCAATACATAAAAAATGTTCAACCCTTTGAAAATGAGCCAAATATGGCTTTTACAGTGCAAGCCACAACCCTAGGAGAGAGAAACACAGGAAAACATGGGAGAGCTCCAACCACTGACCCAAAACACATTAAAATAGCATGGACATCCTTACAGGCCCATCCCTTGACATTTTTCACCACACTAGGAGAGAACGTGAGCCATTCTTCATTAAAAATGGTGGTTGAAATGTCATTTTTGTTCATGACCACGTGCCAGAGGCATTTTTAAGTTTTATCTCTCTAAAATCCATCAAAATGCAAAAATAACCCTAGAATCTTGTAGATAATTTCACCAAATTTCCATTGATATAAAGAACGTGAAAAACCAAGCTTTGGATCGAAAGATATAGCCGTTTGAAATTTTAGGGCAAAATAGGGCCAAATTGGATTGGCGGGCAAAATTTTTAAAATTTTCCACTTTTTGGTCATTTGGAAAATTTTCCAAAAATTCCCCATGCTTCGCCATTCTGGGTGCCATGTGGCATGTTTTGATTGGGTGTGGGCCTTTAATGCTTCATTTTCCATTGTTTTTCCCTTTGGAAAATTTTCTAAAAAATCCCTACCAGGCTGATGATCTGAGGACACGTGGCACGTGCTGATTGGGCGCGGGCCTGTCCTCCTAAATTTTCCATCGCCTTTTGACCATTTTTCTAACCTGGATGTGTGGCAAAACCCCATTGGATGCAGGCTTGCCCCTTCGAATTTTCCATGGTTCACGCTCGGGGGGCGATTTTTCCTTTGAAATTTTCTACTTTTTCCTTTGGGAAAATTTCCCAAATTCTCCCCGCCTTCCGCCGGGCCTGAGACACGTGGCACAATTTCATTCACCACAGACCCTCTACAAACATTTTTCCTTTTGCATAATCCCTTTTTGAAAAAATCCCAATCTTCCTCCGCACTCTACCATTCCGGGACACGTGGCCTGTTCTGAATGGTCTTTGGGCTTACGGGCCAATAATAGCCTTTTGAAATTTGGCAAAACACTTCTCCAAAATTCCAACTTCTCCTCTGCACTCTGCCATTCCGGCCTCTGGTGACACGTGGAAAAATGTGATTTGGCACGGGTCCTTCCTTAGAAATTTCTCCATGCACCAACACTTAGTTGATTGTTTCAATTTTTTCCCTTAGACACATGGTAGGATCCGAGTCACCGATGGGCTTGCAGGGGAAATCTTCCCTTTTGAAAATTTTCCAAACATTTGGTAAAAAACCAAGTTTTCCCCCGAACCCCGCCACTTCCTTGGACACGTGGCACAATTTCATTGGCTACGGGCCTTTCAGGGGAAAATTTCCCATAAAAACTCCGCCGGGCCATAACTTGAAAAATACATGGAGTTAGGAGGAAAACTTTACCTTTCTAAAAAGATGAGAAAGATCTCTATCCAATGGTGCCATTTCAAGAAAGTTTTGAGTGCCTGAAAATAAAAAAATTATGACTGAGGCACAAGAGAGGGAAGAATGAAAGGAGTTAGCCACAAAATGAGCAAGGGGTACATTTTGGATAACAATTTTGGTGACTCAGAGGGGTCATCTACCTACTGGATGAAGTTACCAGTTGCCTGAAGCAATCCATTGGGCATGGAGTCATCAAATTTTTTGTTTGGTAACCCAACTGACTAGAACACTACAAGGAGGAATATGGAGGGTGAAACATCACCTAATTGGAGCGAGGCCTGCCAACACATTTCCCGGAACAACAAACTTGTGCCAAAGCACTTAGAGAAAGAAAACTAATCTACAACAAAATAATGAGCACAAGCACTTGGAGGAATGAAAACCTAATCTAATATGTACAAGGTGGAGAATTCCCTTCAGAAGCAATGCTTTAGATGGATTCCATTGACTGGAATCTGTAATTCTTCACCATCCAATGAAGACAATTGGAAACCATTACTGTCCTTGAACTTTGTGACCATGTATGGGCCACTCCAAATGGCATCAAATTTTGAATGCCTTCCCATTTTTTCTCTGTCTGCATCCCATTTCAACACTAGATCTCCAACTTAGAAAGATCTATTCTTGGCCTTTCTATCAAAGGTCTTCTTTATCAAAGCTTGATCCTTCTCCCTTGCTTGGGATGCCTGATTTCTAATTTCTTGGAGCTCCATCAATTCTACATATCTAACCTCCATGGTCTCAAACTCCAACAACTCCAACTGTTTCATGAGTTCCAATGTTGGCAACTCAAGCGATATGGGTAAAATTTCCTCTCTTCCATAAACAAGCTTGAATGGGGAGTTACCTGTAGATCTTTTAGGAGTTATCCTATCAGCCCATAAGGCTGATTTCAATTCAGTATGCCAAGATCTCTGATTTTCATCAAGAGTTCTCCTAATGATCCTTAACAAGTTCTTGTTTGCAGATTCATCCTGGCCATTACCCTGAGGGTAATAGTTTGATGAAGTGCTTAAGTAGATCCCATTCTTGATAGCCCATTCAGTCACCTTGGACCCAATGAATGCCAATGCATTATCTGATATTATTGTAGCAGGTATACTAAATCTAGTTTATATTCCCTCATAGAAGTATAGGATGCTAGATTCATTTTTCTTCCTTGAGTGCTACTGCTTCAGTCCACTTGGTGAAGTAATTTGTTTCTGTTAAAATCTATTTGTGCCCTTGGCTTGAATTGGGATTAATGACTCCAATGAAGTCCAAGCCCCATTGCATGAATCGATAGTCAAATAAAATTAGATGCAATGGAAGGGCAGCTAGCCTCTCTTTACCTGTGAAGAATGCACAATTCTTGCACCTCTTGATCCATGCATAACAATCACTAAAAATCTTGGGCCAATAATATCCAGCCCTCATGATCTTTAGAGCTTTCACTCTCAGTGCAAAATGACCACCATCCGGTCCACCATGGAACTCTTCCAACACCCTATGAATCTAATTTGTACCAATGCATCTCAGCAACACTCCATTCATGTCCCTTTTGAACAAAACACCATCAACAAGGGAATATGGGACAGCCTACAATCTGAAGTGTCTTCTTTTGGTCTTATTCATCTATGGAGGGCATAGACCTGTGTTTAGGAAGTGCATTATGTCTTGGGTCTAGCAAGGAGTGAGGACACCATTATTTTCCTCTTGAGCGCTTCCTTGCTCATGGCTGTCTTGTAACGCCAAAACAACCTCCTTCTCATTGCATGCTTCCTTTTGTTTGCTCGAAATCAGCTGCTCACACAATCCTTTTCCTCTGACCAACTTGGTGACTTTGATCTCAATTTCATACTCCATGACACGAGTAATCCAGCCTGCTCTCTTTTCATTCAAGTATTTGTTGAGGAGGAAGTCTTTAACTCCCACATGAGAAACCAGCAATTAAACCTTGTTGTTTGAGACTAGATGCTTGAATGTCTTCAAGCTCTTGATTACTACAAGAACATGCTTCTCAATAAAGGAATACCTCACCTCATATTCCTCTAGGATTTGGCTGAAGAAAGAAATTGGCTGCTCATCATTGTCTTTGTTCTACTGTACCAAAATTGCAGAAATAGTATCATCACCCCCAAATGCATAGAGGATGAAATCCTTGGAGAAATCCAGGTTGATGAGAGTTGGGGCTTGAGAGATGGCCTCTTTGATTGCTTCAAAATTTTCTTTCCCCTCTGCTGTCCATTTGAAAGCCATGCTTTTATTCAACATCTTAGTGATAGGCTTGACTAGGGCTGCAAAATTTGGGACAAATCTCCGAACAAACTTTATTCTCCCTAAGAAACTTTGAAGGGAATTATTGTGGCTTGGTAATGGTAGTGCTCTTATGGCTTCAACTCTTTCTGGATCAATTGTTAATCCTTATTTAGAGACAATTTGGCCAAGGAGTTTCCCTTCATGGGCTAGAAAAATACACTTTTTAGGATTCAAGGATACTCCAAATCTTCTACACCTTTGGAAAACTTGTCTCAAATGAAAGAGATGGTCTGCTGCATTTTTTGAAAAAAAAAGTGATATCATCAAGATATATCAGCACAATGTTGTTAATTAAACCCTTGAATGCCTTGTCCATTGCTCTTTGGAAAGTAGCTCCAACATTGGACATCCCGAATGGCATTTTCCTATATGCATAAGTTCCCCATTTGGTTGTAAAGGCTATCTTGAACTGATCCTCTTCTTTCACCATAATCTGATTATACCCCAAATAGCTATCAAGTAATGAAAATATCTCAGAGCCAGCAACTACTTGTAAAATATGCTCCATAGAAGGAAGTGGATAATGATCCTTGAGAGATGCTCTATTCAAATCTCTGAAGTTAACACACAATCTGATTTCCCCACTCTTCTTTCTAACTAGAACCAAGTTGGCCACCCAACTAGAATGCTTGATAGGGAATATGATTTTTGATTCTATCATCTTATTCAATTCCTTTCTCATGAGAGGCTCCATGTGTGTATTGACTGGCCTTTTTTTTGTTTGATAGGTTTAGTACTTGGATCCAACTCAATGGTGTGTTGAGCTAACTTGGGATTGAAGCCTTTCAAATCTTCATAGCTCCAAGCAAAAACATCAGGGAATTCTTGACAAAGTTGTATGATCTCGTACCTTTCTTACTCAGTT
This sequence comes from Taxus chinensis, assembly GCA_019776745.2. Lineage (NCBI taxonomy): Eukaryota > Viridiplantae > Streptophyta > Pinopsida > Cupressales > Taxaceae > Taxus > Taxus chinensis. The sequence goes on from CM034157.1 coordinate 355,310,556, forward strand.
GTCACTTTACCAACTTAGAGTGATTTTCCTTCTTCTACCAAGATGGACACCTAATCTTCTCCTCTGACTTGGATGTTTGCTTTCTCCTTTCTAAACTGAACATTAGGATTGAAAAAGGACTGCAAAGTAATAAGTCCCTTTGGAAGTTTGTTGGTTCTCAGCTGTACCACTTGGTCACCATACTACTGCTCCAAATTTTCCTAATTTTTAGCTGAGAACTCAGCCTCTTCTTGCAAGAAATGGATGATTTGCTGATCATTTTCAAACACTTGTCAACTTACATTGTTGTTTGGAACTAAAGGCCTTACAATCACATGGATGTTTGGTTGCACCTTGTCTTTTTGAATGCTTTCAACAACGTCAAAGGCTGCCCCAACTGCTGCAAGCCTGTCAACAACTTGGTTCTCTTTTCTAGGAATGAATTTTATGCCAAATCCCTGAAAATCTTCAATGAGATCCCACACCCTATTTTTGTAGCACTTTAGTAGATCATTCTTGACAGCATGTTGCCCCTTAACTTGGTTGACAATCAGATCACTATCACCAAAGACTTGCAAGTTCTTTATTCCTCTCTTGATTGACCAATGCAATCCTCGTAACAAATCTTCATATTCAGTAGTGTTATGAGAGCATGCAAACTGAAATCTAAAAGCTAAATAATACTTAACTCCTTGAGGGGAAACTAGCATAACTCCCCCTCCTGCACCTTGTCTACTCCTTGATCCATCAAAAAACAACTGCCATACCTCATTGTCATCCTTGTGGTTTGGCTTGGTGATGCTAGGAATAGGATGATTTTCTTCATGTATGCAATAGAATCCTAGCTCAGATTCTTCTATTTCTTGATAAGGATCAAAAACATGCACCTTGTTTTCCCATTCATCAAGAGTCAGATCTTGGATGCTTCTAACCTTGGTGTCAGCTTCATCAGTGCTTGGATAATATTCTTGATCAAACGCTGAACAAATAGTATTGACTTGGCTTAGAGTGTGAGGCTCAATGTGAAAGTTTGCAATAGGCTCAGATCTGATTGTGGCTTTAGTTCCATATCTTGTTTTAAACAACATGTGTGTCCAATTAGCACATAAGTACCCTTCAATCTTGGATGTTAAATCCCTTGATAGACATAGGGCAAAGAGTGGTGGAAGGTCTACTACTGAGACATCTTGCAAAACAACAATGTTGGGACATGCATGCAAAGTAAGACTCAAGTTTTTAATCACTCCAACTGTTGTTATTTCTATCCCATGCAATTGCACTACCCCTTTGGATATGACTTCATATTGAAGCCCTAGATGATCAACTATTTTCTTGGGCATTACTGAACTACTTTCCCCAGAACCAATCATGCAATCGTGTACTAATTGGTTTCCAATGATCAATGAAACATATAACGGAGGGGGCTTCAACATTTTACTTTTCTGTCCTCCATGATTCCCCTCAGGTTGGGTAGCATTTGTGAGCACATTCTCTTGCATTTGGAATTGTTGATTTGAGGTTGACCAGTCCTTCATGGCAATTTGTAGCAAATCTCTTTGGCCCGGGATAGATAGTGATTCCCACATTGATATGTTTACATTTGTCTTCTTCATCTGATCAATGATGTTGAATGGGGATGAAGCATCTATTTGTCGTCCCTTGGCTTGCACATTCATTCCTTTCACATGGGCAGCAACAACTGGCATTTGAGCTGGCCTAGGAGCTATTTTAGGCAGCCCTTGTGTGTTTGGAACTGAATTTTGTTTGCCAATAATTTGTGGAATAGTAGGAGGTTGTTGATTATTTGGAGCCAATGGTTTTTCTTCACCCAAATTCATCCTTTTTGACCTTGTGTTGGCTGCAACACTCTAGGAAACTATTTGATTCATGCCACAAAAATCCTCTGCCTGCCAATTTACAAGTGTAGTATCATTTGGAGCTAATTTCTGCTAGAATGTTTCTTGTTGCTGGTTATTTCCTTGACTACCTTCACCCTCCACACCAGTAGTTGTCACCATTAATGCTTGATTTAAGGCACCGTTGAAACACATAGACTAGTTGTTAGGTTCATTGCATGGGAAACACCAATCATACTCTTGAGCCATATTTTTTTACACTGGCACTAATGCCTTAGAGGTAGATATAGCATTGGGATTATAGGGCTGAAATGGTCTGTTGGCAGGAGGTCTTGCTTGGTTTAAATTTGCAGCTGGATTGGGTGGTCTTTGAGGTTGGTATGGCTACCTATTAGGTTGAGCTTGAGGCTGGAAGGGAGGTCTAAAACCTTGGGCTTACTGCCTCTTGAGTGTAACCAGCTCATTACCTAAATTTTTCAATTGCTTCATGACTTCTTGAAGTTCATTTGAGGCACTAGAAGATGAAGTAGAAGCTTCACTTAAATTTTTATTTCTAGGAGTGGGAATAGGAGCTAAATTAGGCACTTGACTAGTATTTGGGCTTTCTAAACTTGGAAACAATGGCATTAGAGGCTTAGGAGCTAGCTTATCAGCTTGAATCAAACAATTTTCAGCTCTAATGGAAATGCTATAAGCAACAGGGATAGTTGTGCTTCCTATGGATTGAATCAGCATAGAAATATTAGAATTTAAAGCTTTAAGGTAATATAGAAAAGAACCTTATGCTACTGGCCTTACTGCCACTGGAATCCTCTCCCAAGTCATTTGAAATCTGAAGTTGAAGTCGGTCAGCTGCTCATTGGGAGATCTCTTGATGGTTGTTAGCTGTTCCAAAAGGGACAAGTTATCTCCCTTTTCTCCAAATTGCTCATGGAGGGCTATACATAGCTAGTTCCAATTTTGGATAGAACTTGAGGCAAGACTCCTGAACCATTGCAAATCTTTCCCTTTGAATGAAGATGCCAGTAGTTTGACAACAACTTGCATCTCATTGATCTCATGGATTACACAAATATTAGCAATATCCTTAACATGATCACCAGGAGTGGTCTGATTATCTCTAGTAAAGTATGGAATGTTCTTCAATGCTGCAACTGGGATTGGATTTTGTGCATTGAGAGCAAGTGGGCTGCTTCTAGTGAAATTGACATAGGGGTTGTTTTGTGCCATTCTAATTGGCCTTAGAACCCTTGTTGATTGAATGAAAGGCCTACCAGGTGGAGGAGTTGATAGAGTTCTATTTGGTGGAGATGGAGACCTTTGAATCTCCTCCCTCTTTGCCTTCTTCTTGGAGATAACTGTAGATACTCAAACAACACTTCTTCTTCTCCAACTCTTGACCTTGTGGTGATTCTTCTCATGAGTTTTCAGGTCTGCACTGCTAAAACTAGTTGATTCTTCTTCCTTGGAGTCATCAGATGTGCAGTTTAGGGCCCTTTTAAGCAATAAACTTGCAATAAATGCACATCAATTTGTTTCCATGAAGATGAAGACCTCTAAGGTCCCACTGGGTGTGTCAAAAATGTTGTTGCAAATCAGCAGCACCCCTGGATGTTGATCAGACTTCTAGTTTGACATTTTGGACATCCAGTGTGATTACACAACATTGAATCCTCTCCCCAAGTGAGGGAATTGAAAAATGGGAGAGGAATCTCTAGTTTAGAGGTTGGTTCCTCAACTCCTCTGATCAAATATATCACTTACAAGTTATACAGAGGTTTCAAACTCAAAATCCTACTCTAAATTCCAAAGTCGACAGAGATAGAGAATATAAAAAAACTGAAACTAGTCCTAATAAGGTGATGCACCAAAGGAGTGGTGAGCATTTCTTACTTCTGTAGATTGACACAATTCATAAAAATTCAACAAAACTTCATGCATAAACGGATAACTGTAATGGAGGGTCAGAAATAAATCAAATAACACAAACAGAGGATTAAAACTCATTCACAGAGCCTGTATTGTCATTTTTACATCAAAAACCACTTGCATTATAACACCTGAGAGGAAAAATAGGTTGTAGTATTGGAAAAGGTCTGATTTTTCCATGAAAATCACTTTTTGGTGAAATAGGGAGCCTGCAATACATAAAAAATGTTCAACCCTTTGAAAATGAGCCAAATCTAGCTTTTACAATGTAAGCCATGACCCCAAGAGAGAGAAACATAGGAAAACATGGGAGAGCTCCAACCACTAACCCCAAACACATTAAAATAGCATGGGCATCCTTACAGGCCCATCCCCTAAATTTTTTTGTCATGCTGGGAGAGAATGCGAGCCATTCTTCATTAAAAATGGTGGTTGAAATGTCATTTCTATCCATGACCACGTGCCAGAGGCATTTTTCAATTTTATCTCTCCAAAATCCATCAAAATGAAAAAATGACCCTGGAATATTGTAGATAATTTCACCATCTTTCCATTGATATAAAGAACGTGAAAAACCAAGCTCTGGATCAAAAGATATGGCCGTTTGAAATTTTAGGGCAAAACAGGGCCAAATCGGATTGCGGGCAAATTTTTTTAAATTTTCCACTTTTTGGTCATTTGGAAAATTTTCCAAAAATTCCCCGTGCTCCACCATTTCAGGTGCCACGTGGCATGTTATGATTGCGTGCAGGCCTTTAATGCTTCATTTTTCATTATTTTTCCCTTTGGAAAATTTTCCAAAAAATCCCCACTGGGCCAATGATCTGAGGACACGTGGCATGTGCTGATTGGGCGCGGGCCTGTCCTCCTAAATTTTCTGTCACCTTTTGACCATTTTTCTGACCTCGACGCGTGGTGAAACTCCATTGGATGTGGGCTTGTCCCTTCAAATTTTCCATGCGGGCTTGTCTTGAGTTTTTTGGTGCCACCTAACACGTGGCGAGATTCCATGGGTTCGCGCTCGGGGGACGATTTTTCCTTTGAAATTTTCTTCTTTTTCCTTTGGGAAAATTTCCCAAATTCTCCCTGCCTTCTGCCAGGCCCAAGACATGTGGAAAAATTTCATTCACCACTGATCCTCTGCAAACATTTTTCCTTTTGCGCAATCCCTTTGGGAAAAAATCCCAATCTTCCTCCGCACTCCACCATTCTGGGACACGTGGCTTGTTCTAAATGGTTGGCGGGCCTGCGGGCCAATAATAGCCTTTTGAAATTTAGCAAAACACTTCACCAAAATTCCAACTTCTCCTCAGCACTCCACCATTCTAGCCTCCAGTAACACGTGGAAAAACATGATTGGGTGCGAGCCCTTCCTCGGAAATTTCTCCATGCGCCAACACTTAGTTGATTTTTTCAATTTTTTCCCTTGGACATGTGGCAAGATCCGATTCACCGGCGGTCCTGCAGGGAAAATATTCCCTTTTGAAATTTTTCCAAACACTTGGTAAAAAACCAAGTTATCCTATGACCCCTGCCACTTCCTTGGACACGTGGCGCAATTTCATTGGCTACCAGCCTTTCAAGGGAAAATTTCCCATGAAAACTATGTCAGGCCATAACTTCAAAAATACATGGAGTTAGGAGGAAAAATTTACCTTTCTGGAAATCTGAGAAAGAGCTCTATCCAATGGTGCTAGTTCCAAAAAAATTTGAGTGCCTAAAAAGAAAAAAAATATGACTAAGGCACAAGAGAGGGAAGAATGAAAGGAGTTAGCCACAAAATGAGCAAGGGGTACATTTTGGATAACAGTATCCTTGCGTGCTTTGGGTGAGTGCTCATTTCAGGCTGAGTGATGTGCCAATGCAACTTGGTATTTTTGTGGGTAAAGTAAGACCACAAGATTATATTCCACAAACCCACAATCCAAAAAATTCATCCTTCCCACACGTCTCCTCTCACACCTCTATGAACTTGTCTATATATTTTTAAGAGGCAGATATAGGATGATTTCCACGCATTACAAATCCCATTTAAGGTATATTTGGTGATTCTAATATTGATAGAAACATCCATGTGGCTATCCTCCTTGACCGTTACATTTCACCTAAACAAGTTAGATAAGCGTTCATTACCTTAGATGAGCATATCCCCATAGTGCCCATAGAGGAAATTCATTTTCTTTGATATTCCTTTTAGCCATTATTTCATATTTTCATATATCCCATCTATTCATCCTATTTATCTAGTCCATGGCCATGTTTCCAGCTCATGTCAGTTGTCATGGTATAACCTCGGGAGGTTGAGTGCATCTAAGAGTCACGTGTTGATTCTTAGACATAAAAATTTGGTGAACCCAATATGAAGGACTAGTTACTTTTTGTTTCCTTTCTTTCATCCATCCTTCTCCTCTCCCATTATTTTGAGGGTGTTTTTACACCCATCGAATATATTGGGTCAAAGTTGCAATAGTCCCATTTTGGGTCTTAAATATTATTATACTCATATGGGTTTGCAGCAGTCACCTTCTTTGCTAGGGTGGGAGGATAATTACTCAAAACATATCTTATCTCTGCACACACCCCCTCCTCAATGGTATAATATTGGTTCATTGGTCATAATTGAGGAGATTTAACAACCTAACTACAATATGTAACCTGATTTCTCTAGTTAAAATAACATGACCTTTATGGGAGAACATAGGTTCTATACTCAAGTGTTTTCTAGGCTTCAAATTAGTATGCAAACTAATTCACTTCCTTCCTATCTATTTCCAAAGGATAAGTTCCTAACATGTCTCAACCAAAGAAAAAATCATCTCAATGCTATAGATCAATCCTCGGATAGGATTCAAGGGCATACTGATGTTCTTCTCTAGAACAAAATTGTTACCCCTCCTCCTATGATAGAAAATCCACCTTAAGAGGGGTGGCCTACTAAGGATCAATTCAGAGCAGGAAATCACATTCCTTTTCCCCCAAACAAGGCTCAATGCACGCCCAAGAAAAATGCAACACCCTCATCACACAATGTGATTTCAACATTGGTGGATAGAATTAGATAATTAGATATTTCCTAACCTTCGCATTCTAGACCATTCATAGGGCAAGGAAACTTTCCTCACCATGTTTAGAACAATAGTTATGTTCCCTTTATAAAATCACTTCTCAAGTCCATACGGGTGTTCCTAGCCCTAGATACCTTCTTACTAGATCAGTAACATTAGGCATTACCCCTTATTATTCATACAGATACCCACCATGGGGGCCAACTGAAAGTGCATTCCCAAAATCCATTCTAACTAGAAATATGATGTTCCCTAGTCTCATCCCTACCAATCTATATCAAAACAATGTTCCTCCATATCTTCACATTTATTAGAAATCCCTAGAAGGGTTCATTTTTTCTTATCCTGGTCCATGTGCTTAGCAACAAGGGGTTCCTTATGCCCTGACCAATGCCTATGGTTCCACCTCCACCTCCTCATGAAGTATTGTTAATGGTCGAGTCCTATGAGGTAGAAACATATTCTGAATATCTCAAAAATCCTTTTAACTTCACTATATGTAGTGTAATTATCCCATGAACATTGCCATATCTTCAAAAATTCAAAGGGGAGAGGGATCCAAATGCATACATTAAAGTGTATGTCACTTCCATTAGAGAGATACTCCCATGGGATGCGGTTATAGTGAAGATATTCCCCAATACCCTTGAAGGGGCTGATCTCAACTGGTACTATAGAATACTAGAAGCATCCATTCATTCATTTAAACAAATTATTTAAGAGTTCATAAAATATTTATACATGAACAAGTTCTTAAGAATAGGAATAAGAGAATTCATTAACATCCAACAAGAGTATAATGATTCCACTACCCATTTCATCTAGAGGTGGCAACAAGTCCTTTATTCCTCTGTCAGTGCTCCCAACATAGATCAAATAGATATTTTTTATCTAATCCTTCACTCCCTAACCGAGGAACTAAGGAGTCAGTACAAAAGTTTGCTCTTAGGAGCTATAATGAGGTATTAGAGGGTTCTTCACATTGACCAAGCGGTGGCGATAAGATATGTCTCAAATGGATACTCTCACTCCCTCTCAAGGTAATTCAAATTACGGTTCAAACAATAATAATCAAGGACCCAAGGTCTTTAACAAGAACCCCATTGCTAAAACAAATGGTATAACTGATTAATCCAGATAGCCAAACATTTTTAACACTAACACAAAAAATGGTAATAACAATGAAAATACAAACAACCAAAGGAGTAACAATTTCACTCCTTCCATTAATGCAATTGATTTTAGTCATTCTTCAATTCCTCCTAGTAGGTCCAGGCCCAAGGTCCTGGTTCAATACTTAAACCAATATAAATCAAACCAATATCAGAACTAAGGTCAGAGGCCTCCAAACTTCAACTACAATAATCAATAGTAGAATAACAACATGAACTATGGACTGCAACAAAAATAGAACCAAAGACCTTATAACTATGATCCCAACTTATATTATGGATTTCATAAGGTTATAGGACATGATACATAGAAATTTCATAATTGAAATAAATTCATACAATTTCTTTTATAAGAGTAAATACAACTCTTCATTGATATTATCTTATATAATCCCACAACGCCTACGTAAAATACCCACATGGGGCATCTTTCTCTATAAAATTAAAATCTCAAGATATATAAATACCCCCTCCCAATGATTCCTAAAAATGGAAGGATTAATCCTTATGGTACCAACAATGGGGTTCCCATCGGAAACAATGATCATGAATCATCTACATCCGTAGATCCTAGAGTATCTCCTCCTTTAGACAACAAAAATCAACCTAATATTGTAGGCCTAGTCGAGCTAGGAACTAAATCAGAAGTCCATGCAGTGACTCACATGCCCAATTATTCCTTGAAACCTCTCCCCATTTATCCCTCCATTTTATATGATATCTCAATAGCTCCTAAGACAGTAAGGGCCTATAATTTAATCACAGATATGAATAAGAAATTTTCACAAATTTCCTTTTTGGATTTGTTAAATAATTCCCCTACACATTGATTTGCTTTATTATAAGAGCTAGGTCTTGGTAATGTTATCCACGTCACCCCTCCTCTAGGGGACAAAATAAATCATATAGACTTCAATATATATCCCCTAGGACATCCCAAGAAATATGTCATATTTTTGTTTGATATTTGTAAGATACCTACTGATGATGAGCTGGCATAGGGAGAGGTGATCCCATGTTGTAATTGCAAGTTTGGATATAGAAAAATTCTGTTGAGTGAGCTATGATAGATTATGGGGCTGCTATTGGTATAGTCCCTTTCTTTTTTCTGAAAATGTTAGACTATGGAGAAACAAGTTGTTGCTCCCCCTGAAACACACTGAGAGACTATGATAGTCTCAAGGAAACCTCTATTAAAACCATAGTCCTTCCAGTCACTCCTTGGACCCAAGACCATGTTGACTGAATTTTATATTATATATCAGGGAAACTAACTATAATATGATTCTGGTTGACCCTGGATTCATAAAATAAAGGAAATCCCTTCCATTTTATTATGAAATAAGTCAGATTCTTACATCTTGGGAAGGTCTTCATGGCTCAAGATGACCCAAAGCCATTCAAAATCCATTTGGCCAACTTGAAGAAGAAGAAACTTGGGGTTCATACTAAATCAAACTTAACAACCAATCTAAAAACATCCTTAGGGTTTGAATATGAAAAATCCCTAGGAAAATTGGAATCCCCTAATTTAATTGATAGGGGTAAACACCCACATCTAATCTTGTTCACAACAACACACACACAACCACACACAGGCAAGGTAACCCCTAAAATTGTGGATTCAAACATGATCTTTTAATGACAATATCTCAAACTTATGCCTAAGATGCTCTTAGCTAATATTAGGTGATCACACTAAAAACTTTGTGAGTTTGTTCTCAAAATCAAAAATAATAAAAGATTAGAACTATGAATCTTGAGCATCCTATACCTCTACTAATACTATTGGATTCTCATTTATGATGGTTAAAAATCTTTTGGTAATAGGAAATAGGGGTTCACTTCTCAAGGGGAGGGAATCCCAGCTCTAGTTCAAGAATAATCCTTCTCAAGGACTAGTTCCCACATCTATTCTTGTGTTAAAAATTGAGTTATAAACACCTAAGGTAGTTGAAGGGTCAAATGCTAATGAAAACAAAGCCATTTTGGTAGAAACCGTGTCGACAAAAACCAAGACTGAAATTGTTAATCTTTTAGAGAATGATTTTCCAATTATTCTCCCATTTGATTCCATGGGCATAGGTCATGGTCTTATAATTACCTCTATTCCATCTATTGTCTTTGATGATGTTTATATGGTTGAAGTCTTAGAATTTAAGGAATAATACTCCAAGAATGATCAAGATTTTATCTTCCCTGGTGATTTTTGGACTCTCAACATAGTGCAAAGCGTCACTTTGGTGCTGGGGAGGGCGCGATCCTCACTTACCCTGATGGTAGGATCACGACTTTTAGATTTCAGATGAAATTTAAATACAAAAAAAAGTTTATATAAACTTCATTATGATAATATTACCAATAGGATTAGTGTGAACAACGATATAGTCTTGGGTGTCTCTCAAATCATTACTAACAAATTTTTATAAGTCATGAGACTAGAGCAAAGAACCTACAACTCTACATTTCCATTGTCCTTGATCTTTGCAAGGTTTTTGAATAAAACCTATTGGTTGATTCCATGGCTACTTCCTCTTCTCATTTTTTTCTGAGTGAGGACTCAAAGGAAACTGAATTCACAATTTCAGTCTGAGCTGAGACTTTGGTTTGAAGGATGCCAACCAATGAAATTTTTTCATATGTCGAGACTAAAACCAAGCCCACCATGCTAGATTTCATAGAAAATGATGAGGAAATATTAGGATACCTCAATTCTCATACAAACCTTCATCTAACACACCACAAGAAGTGATTTTCCTGTATACCTCACTCTTCCTCTTACTTCAGAGATTGTATAATGAGATCTTATTCTTCTAAAGATTTTGAAATCTATGATGTCAAGGAATACTTGGACCTGGCTCTAGCCCCACCTAAGTTTAAAGATTGTAACGCATCTTTGATTGAAGGAATGATAGACATAAACATAGGGATGGAAGAGGAACCTAAAATCTATTGAAATTTAGTTCTTCACTTCTCTGGAATAATTAGAAGCATGCATAAAGGTGCTTAAAGATCATTTAAAATACTTTACCTTTAGCTATAAGGAAATGATGGGTGTCACCCCTGATTTTTTAGTGCATAATCAGGTTACAAAGCCGAATGCTAAAACTTTAAAGCAAAAGGTGAGACCCATGAAGCCAAAGGTGGATTTAATGGTTAAAGAGGAGGTAATGAAACTCCTACAAGTAGGGTTTATCAAGCTTGTGATTATTCCATGTGGATTTCAAACATCGTCCCAGTTCTCAAAAATAATGGGAAGATACGCATCTGTATTAATTTCAGGGACATTAACAAGGCTTTTCCCAAAGACAATTTCCATTGCCCTTCGATTGATGTTATCATAAATGCAACAACTGGATATGAGTTATTGTCTCTCATGGATGGTTTTTTTGGTTACAACTAGATAAGGATCTATTAGGAGGACCAAATGAAAACTACCTTCACAAATCCTTGGGGAACCTTCTATTACGTAGTCATGCCTTTTGGCTTGAAGAATTTCAAAGCCACTTATCAACAGGAAATGACATACATTTTTCATGATCTTATTCATAAGATCATTGAGACATATGTAAATGACCTAATGGAGAAATAAAATAAATTTGGTGATCACCTTGAGGTGCTTCATGTCATTATCTCACACCTAATTGAATATGGAGTAACACTAAATCCTGAGAAATGTGTGTTTGGAGTAACAAGAGGTAAGTTGTTAGGATACATCATTTCATCTTGAGGCATTGATGTTGATCCCGCAAATATCTGGGAAGTTTTGGAGATGTCCCCACCCACTGATGAATCAAGCATTAGGTCTTTCTTAGGTAAACTCAGGGAAATTTGTAGGTTTATCCCTGACTTAACGTATGCCATTCACTCTATTAATGGCTTATTGAAGAAATATTGTTACAAAATTTTGACAAGCAACTAGTGTCACGAAGTGTTTGAGTCAGTGAAGTGCTTCCTTATGTCACCACCTATGCTCATGTCACTGAAAGTTTATCATCCTTTGATTTTATACTCTCGATCCACCGATGTCTTGAATAGATGCATATTGGAACAAGAGGATGATGATGGTCATGAGTGGGCCATATATTTTATTATCTACACTCTTCTTGATTACGATATGCAATACACGTAAGTTGAGAAGTATTGCTTGGCTATAGTTTTCACAACAAAGAGGTTAAGGCACTACATGCTTAACCAAGAAAAAGAGTGATAGTTAAATTTGACCAGTTGTGCAAACATTACTAACCCAGGCCGACCTTATCTAAGAAGTTTGGTCATTTCATTATGCTAATGAGTGAGGTTTGAACTCACCTTTGTTAACAAAAAGTTTGTAAAGGGACAAATTATTACTAATTGTTTAGCAAATAACCCTATAGATTGTGGGGAACTAGTATATTTAGATTTTCATGATGAATGTGTATTCTATATAGAATAAGCCCTCCCCTGGTTGTTTGATTCCATGGTACGGTGATATTTTCAATCACATTATGGACCAAGAATATCCCAAGGGAGTAGCCTAAAAAAATACAATGGCTACGTGTCATAACCACTAAGTATGTAATTGTGGAAGAAGTGCTCTATCGCAGAGCCTTTGATGGTATGCTATTAAGATGCATTGATGAAGAAGATTAAGAGAAGATCCTCTTCAAAGCCCACAACAAAGTCTATGGTGGTCAATTTAGAAGGCATGATACCACTCAAAAGATTCATTGCATGAGCTATTTATGGCACACTTTAGAGCACAATGTTGTAGAGTATGTATGTTGGTGTCAAAAATGTCAAATATTTCTCACATGAGATACACATTCCTACTCAAGCTCTACAACCCATTGTGACACCTTGGCCCTTCTCTACTTGGGGTCTTGATTTGATAGGTAAGTAATCTCCCTCATCATTAGATGGACATAATTTCATTATCACAACCATTGAGTATTTCACAAAGTGGGTTGAGGTCATGCCTCTTATAATTGTACCCAAATCCATAATTGTCAAGTTTATCTTAAACCAAATTATTTGTAGGTACGGAGTCCCACAATTCATTATTCCAGAAAATTTCATTCCTTTCAAGAATGAAGAGGTATGAGAATTGTGTGTGAAATTAAAAATATTACATCACACAACCTCTTTGTACTATCCTCAGGATAATGGACAAGTTGAGGCCACAAACAAAACCCTAAAGTCCATTCTCCTTGAGATGGTTAAGGAGAACAAAAGGGATTGGACATCTCAATTTATTTCCGGCCTTGTGGGCCTATAGGAGTTTGGTAATAACACCCATGGGGGTAACCCCTTATTCTTTAGTCTTTGGATCTGAAGTGTTTTTACTGTTAGAAATAGATTTACCTAGTCTTCGTATATCTTTACAAGGAATTTTAGATGAAGACAGATACTGAGCAGCATGAATGGTTGAATTGGAAACCCTTCATGAATCTCAACTTAGAGCTAAACAACATCACCGCATCTATGCTGACAATATGTTTTGTCAATATAATAATAAAGTGTAAAAATGTGAGATACACGTAGGATATCTAGTATTGAGACTTGATATCCAGATTGACAAGAAAATCAACGAAGGAAGAAATTTTAGACCCAAGTGGTTAGGCCCATACCAAGTAATAGAAGACTTTAAAAATGGTGTGTATCACTTATGTACTATAAGGTGAGGAATTCAGTGAATCAGTTAATTCATCTTCACCTTAAATGTTTCTATGCATAATCCATTTACATCTCCACTTATACATTATTGCATCCATTGTATACCATCTGCATTATCATATTATGAAATTGTAAATCAAGGAACTTAATTTTCAAGAAACTTTAAGAAAATTCAAAAATATTGCAAAAAAATTCAATCATATATCTTCAATATTCCATGATATCATCTCAAAATTATTCAAATCTCTTCATCATTTCAGAAATTAAGACTGATTTTAAACACTGATCATACCAAGACTTGCATACTTAGTTATATTCATGGTTTCCTCTAACTCAAGTGTCTTTTCCCATAATATATTATAAAAGCTTCTTGATGTCACATCTTTCCCTAGAAACCTCTCTAATAGTAGAAGTATTCTAAACATTTCACCTAGACCTCTTGTTCACCTATCTCAACCTTAGGTGTTGAGCCCTTGCATCTTACTGGTTATGTGGGGTTGAGGCTAAGGGAAAGTGTTCCTTCCCAAAAGCACAAGTCTAAAATCAATAAATAAGATAAATCAACAATAAATACAAAGATACTCTCATTTCAAAATAAAATTACACTTCCTTTCCCTACCAATATTTGGTGATGATCCCATGCTTCCTACTAGTGGTGTGAGGTTGGGAAAGGAGGGAAGTGCCCTTACTCACCTATGTCTTGTCCTTGGTGATGAGCCCATGCTTCTTACTAGTAGCATGGGGCAAGATGTAGGGGGTCCCATCAAATAAGTCAATAAGTTATAAATAAGTCAATGAATAAAAAGTTCTTTGAAATCTTAAAAATCCCAAGAAAGTGAGTTAGATGTGTATGTTACAAGAGAGTCAAATCCATTAAAACTAGATTTTTTCTTATAAGAGGCCATCCATGGATCTAAGTCTAGTTAAAATTGCAAGCAAAATCACATTCTGGGCTAGTTAGTTGACCTTGATTAGGGTTGAGTTGTAGGTTCTAGTTGGATTCTTTGTCAAAATCTTGTCTTTTCTCACCATCTTCATTCATCAAAATCATATAACTCGTGTCCCTCTTGGATCTCGGTGATGATCCCTCACATCTTACTAGTTGTGTGGAGTTAGGATTCGAGAGAGTTCATTTTATTATAATGTTACATTCACCATCTTTTTCTAATAAAATAGAAGTGTTAAATATTGCTTGAAAATCAAATTTCTAAATTACAATTTGTTCTCATATGCATCATAAAAAGAAAAAAAAGATATCATTTTTTTACACATTTGCATCATCATCATCCATAACATGCATCCATAAAAGCATATAAAAAGAATCAGAATTCTAAACATCTAAGAGTACACGGATGAAGAAAACCATGATTGAGTCAACTCTTACACAAAATAGCCAAACCAAAAAGATGTATATATGTATATATCAATAGCATCATGTTTCATGTACAATGCCATCACACTCTAATGCGAGTATGGTCAAAACACTCATCTATGAGCCAAAAATCCAAAAAAATTATATACGCAAAAATGATCTCAAACCAATAAGATCATGTGGCCTATCCCTCTCTATGGGATCCCACTGAAGGTGTAGGATGAGGGATCCTACTATGTTCCCATGAATCCTATCACTAGGAGTGAGAGCCTCCATGTGTCGATCAGTGAGTGTGCAATGAGAGTGACCATGAGATGGGGCATGTGATCTACTAGTAGTAGTAGGCTCCACTGTAAGAATGGTCTTGTCATTGTCTCCTCTCAGCTAGCTTGCATCCTTTATGCTCAAATTTCATCTGGTTTAGGGCCTCTGTGGCATACCATGTTTGCATGAACACATTGGTGTGATGAACAACCTTCACTAGTTTCTCAACATCTATGAGAAATTTCTCATGTGTCTTCCTCATAGGGAGTGCAAAAGTATCTAGAGAATCTGACGAATAAAATATTTCAATCCATCAGCAGTAGCTGAAGATTACAAGTGAAAACAATAACAAGTTAGGAAACTTCTAAAAAAATAAATATTGTGTAGTTTTATAACAATCTAGTCTAGAGAGTAAAATTGAGAGAGTATTTTACTTACTCAAATCTCCAAGCATCCAGGATTGATCAATTGGTGCTAGTAGTGGTGTGGGAGCTATGGTAGGCATATCCTCCACTCTAACCTCCTTTTCTACTATCTCTCCCTTAGTCATCCATCCAAAATGAATCCTCATCCCCTCCTCCTCCTAATGGTCAAATGATCCTCTGAGTGTGATGTCTCTACCTCAGCCTTTGCCTCGGCCCTAGCTTCAAAGGAATCTCTAATGGCCACCCACTTTGTGTCACTCTCTATCTCCACATGTGCATATTCCTCTATCTTGGCCTCCTCCTCCCCACTGTGTGTGGGTGTTACTTCAATCTGTAGAATTTAAACCGGCCTAGCCGAGTCTCGTGCAACATAATACGTGTCGATCAAAAATCCAAGAGTGATGATGATCCACCCCATATTTCCCTTTGGGCCAGCTCTAGCCTCTTGGATCCCTTTGTATAATATTCGAGACTGTTGGGAGGGCATCAATATAAGGCAATCCAAACTGTTATGGTACACCTTGTGAATTAGATGGACCTCCACTTTTCTGGTCCGATCCACTAACTGTGTAGTAGAACTGCATGTAGCCAAGGTAATAGTCTCCTCACCCCATAGGCCAGTCCATGTCCTTATATGGTTATACAACCATGTCATCTATGGTAACTGTAGAAATTGATCGGTGTGGCCCCTTGAGTGGAGCCATGTTAACCCATCTAGCTACTATGATCGCTTCGAGATCTGTTATCCCAATCCCCCCTCTGATAGGGGATCATGTGCTCATATACCTAGCTCATAACCAATGTCGGATGAACTAAGGGCCTTACCCTTCAGTCATATAACTCTGTATAAATCATGATAACTGGCACCAAGGATATCAATGCCTCATGCAAATATGTGGCCATGTTTCTCAATTCTCTATATTATTGGTGCCCAACAGTAAAGGAGCTTATCCCCATCCTTGTCCCAACCAAGTGCAAGCCAAGATGCCAATAATGGCCTTATGAAAGGAAGGGATAGGTTGGAGGCAACTGATAGCACTCATCCCATGCTTAGGTTTATGTGCATCTCTCATGTATGTTTCCCAGCTATGGACTGAGGGAATGTACTATGAACTGCACTAGTCAAAAGTCAACTTCCTGTTAGTGACAGGAACCCCTGAAATCTAGTAGACATCCTCTAAAGTAATCGTCCACTCCCCTCTAACTCTAGCTAGTCAGAATTTTTTCTAGTCTGCATCCCAATAACTCAACAAGTCACATAACAAGTGGCTAGCTAGTATAACCAATTATGTCTGGGATATCCTCCATATCCTAGAACTTGTGCAGTAAATCCCTCTCATCCTGAGTTAGTGCATCCAAATCAGGTAAACCAGTCACACTCTTGAGATCTGATCCATCTAATATACTTCCCTTGCATTCAGAAACATAAAAAATAACAAGTTAGGACCATAACAATGCATAATAAGCTCACCAAAAACATCATAAAAATAATCAAAATCCAAACTTTTTTATCATACTTAGTCAATTTTGAGAGTTTCCACTAAAATTACATAACTATCGCTCTGTGTAGAGAGGTGGTTACGTAACCTCACTATGGAAAATATGTATATTATTTTGCCCATGTTGTTGTTTTGTAACCAACATGGTAGTTTCACAACCACCACTCTACACAGAGTGGTGGTTACGTAATCCGCAACGGTTCCATCTGTGAAAATGGGCCATACCCTAAGGTCCCAAAAACTCAAAAAAGAAAAAAATTAGCCTTTTTGAATAAAACAAATTGTGGATCCTAAGTGTTCCACCCTTATGATCATTTTAACTATAAAATTAGCAAAAATAAACCCCTATGTGGAAGTTTTTCACATTTTCTACATCTTAGGGTAGAAATAAATAAATGCAGATAACTCACCTATTCGTGACCCACTACTCCTCCCACTGGTTTGGCTGCCATCATGTATGAACACTCTTCATTTTTTATTTTAATCTCACGTGAAACCATCACAGGTAATCCAGAGCTCAAATTTTCACTAAGTAAGTAAGTGCAAATGATTTCCAAAAATAGTAATTTTGAGTTATATATAACATGTGTTAATATATGTTTTGAGTATGTGTGTTTTACAAGGTAGAAGCATTGTGTTGGTACAGGTATATTTCTATGCCCATGGATATGGTAATTCCTCTTGTCATTTTAGTTTTGGCATGTTTTTTCGATTGTATCATTATATTTGCACTTGATTCCTATTTTCTTCTTATTAGTAGTGGGAAGCATGGATTGACATGGTATCAACATATGGGAGTGTCAGGTATAATTTCTAACCTTCCCATTTGGACTGCCATACTTAGACCTCACATTTTACACCTCTTCATGGAAAAAATGCTTCTCTGAGGGGGCAATATGTACGTACCCAAATTTGCATGGTGCTACATTTTCAAAACAGTTCAAATCCCCAATGGTGATTAATTATCAATTCCAATGATGTCCAAGTCCAATTTCTCTCTTGTAGCATGTTCTTATATCTTACTTTACCTTTCTTGTTCATTTTCTAGTATTGCTTTCCTTAGTCATTTTACAAAATTTTCCTTAGCCTTTCATCCTTAAGTTATGAAACCACATCGGTGGTTACATAACCACCCTGATAGTTACGTAATCACTGAGCTACGCATACCATTAGTTCCATGCACTTATACTTGATACTTTTCCATTGTGTTTTGAATACATTTCACATTCTTTGAACTCATTTTTTTGCACATTTCTTCACCAAATCAACTATTCTTGAGCTTGTTAGATGTGTATAGACTTATCCCTCCCTACTTACTATTATTAATAAGTTAACTAATACTCCCAGGAGTTATGTGGCACTTCTTGGCTACCAAGTGGGTTGGACCACTTCTCTGCCAATTTTATATTAAAACTAATATTTTTCCCAAAGCATAGGTTAGAGTCTTTTCATTTGGAATTACATTGTTATGTTGACGGAATCCTTCCAAGAAGGACACAAGAAAACATAATTCATTTTCCTTGTTGCTCTATTATTTACATTGCTACCAGAATACTTGAAAACTAGCTAGCTCTAGCACATCTTTATTATTTTGAACACTACCATCACAACTCCTTGGACACTTTTAGACATTCATTGGAAAAAGAGTTGAGCGGATTTATAAAGAATTACTAACATTGGATTTTTACCTGTAATACATTTCCAAGTTGGAGGTGTTTTAAATTCCTAGAAGTTTCTTTTACTTCTTTAGATAGATTTTAAGTTACAAATTGTTAGCATATATTTTTTTTAAGGAAGTAACATTCACTATAGTTTCCATTTGAAAATCTTCCGTTGAGGATTTCTTCTTAGCTCATCCCTATGGATTTTCCTAGAGATAATTTTAAGGAGGTTCTTATGCACAGTGTATTGTTAATTCTTCATTATTACATTGTTCATAGAGTTCACTGCATTTAATATTCAGATCCAGCTTGAACACCATAAAATATTCTTTTGAAATATTCATCCCTTCCTATCCTTGTGGATTTGCACGGGAAGTGAGTTTTAGAAGCTTTTGTATCTATTTGTTCATTCTATATTTCTTCATTTAGAAAGCTTATGTTTTACTAGGGAATAATTGCTTCTAATAATATTTTAATTCTTCCTATGATTCTAAGGTAAAACCAGAGGAAGTAATATCCGCAACTACAAATAAGGAAAAACTTTATTTTTATTAAATTACAATTAAATCCTCTGCAAAAAGGAAATAACCACATCTAACTATGTCAGTGTTTAATTTATTTTCTTTTAGAATAGAAGCAATTTTCATTTTATTAGAAGAAATTTAATCGTCTATGTAGATTTATTTTACTTTGTAGAAAACACAAAAATCATCAAAAACATTAGATTAAATTAGTTAGTTTACTTTGCTTTTTTATTTCCTTTTTTTAAAATAATTGAAAAATAGAAAAATAAGTAGATTAGATTTATTTCATTGTCTAAATAAATTAGTTTCCTTTTGCTAAATTAATTAGTTACATGTAGTTTTAATTAGATTCAATGAGAGTAATTGATTTGATTTAATTAAAATTTTCTTGCATTTCTTTGTTAATTTAGGCACATAAAGTTAATTAGACAGAAACTAACATAACTCCCTACATTACCTTAGTTGGCTTAGGTTACCTAAAACATGACCTTGCCTCTTGTGGAATCTTTGTGTGTTTGTTTACTTCCTTATATTATTTGTTTACACATTCACATGACCACCCAAGGCCCTAGGTAAGCCAAACAATGCGTGTGTGACCCAATAGTACCACAACTAAACACTATGACATAATTAAAAGATATCAATAAGGGCCTCAAACACCTTATCTTCCAAACCACCCCAGTTCCACCTAGCATTTTCTCACAGCTGATAGCCTTCAACGAAGAAGCTAATAAAGCTAATGAGTTCTTATTCAATTATCCTAGTGCAGATTAGATTTTGCAATCCACTAATTTGTCCTCCCCCCACGTCTCCTCTCACACCTCTATTACATGCTTTGGATATTTTGACAAGGGAGACATAGGATGATTCCCACGCATTCCACAACGCATTCAAGGTATATTTGGTGATTTTGATATTGATATAAATTTTTGTGTGGCTATCCTCCTTGATCATTCCATTTCTCCTGAACAAGTTAGATAGGTGTTTATTTCCTTAAACGAGAATATTCCCATGGTTCCCGAAGAGGAAATTCATTTTCCTTTATCTGTCTTTTATCCATATACACCCATTTTCACATATCATGTTTATTCATCTTATTTATCCATTTCATAACCATCTTTCCATCTCATATTGGCTTTCTCATCATGACCTCGGGAGGTCGAGTGCATCCTAGAGTCACGTGTTGATTCTTAGACGTACATGAATAGTTCATTTTCATTTCCTTTCTTCTTTCCTTTTTTTCAACCATCCTTCTCCTCTCCCCTTATTCTATAGGTGTTCTTACACCTCTTGAATATGTTGAGCCAGAGTTGTAATAGGCCCATTTTTGGTCTCAAAGCTTATAACAATCATATGGGTATACAACAGTCACCTTCTTTGTCAGGGTGGGCTAATAATTACTCACAAACTATCTTATCTCCACACACACACCCTCCTCAAGGGTATAATACTATTTCATTAGTCAGAGTTAAGGAGATTGAATAACCCAACTACAATATGCAACCTAAGTTATCTAGTTCAAATAACATGACATTTATAGGAGAACACAGGGTTTATCCTTGTGTGTTGTCTAAACCTCAAATTAGTACACAAAATAATTCAATTCCTTCCTATCTATTTCCAAATAATGATTTTCTAGTATGGCTCAACTGAAGCGACGAGTGTCACAATGTTATATATCAATCCTTGGATAAGATACAAGGGTATAATGATGTTTTTCTCCAAAAAAAATTTGTTACCCCTCCTCCTATGACATAAAATCCACCTTAAGAGGGGTTTCCTAATAAGGATCAATTTGTAGTATGACATCAGGTGCCTTTTCCCCCAAATAAGGCTCAACACATTCCTAAGAAAAATGCAACACCCTCATCAGGTGAAGTTATATCAATGTTGGTGGATAGAATTAGATAATTAGAGCTTTCCCAACCTTCACATTCCACACCATCCATAGGGAAAGGAAAAATTCCCCACCACGTTCAGAGCCATAGTTATATTCCCTCTACAAAATCACCTTCTTAGGTCCATATGGGTTTCCCTAGCCCTGGATAACTTCTTACTGAATCCGAAACACTAGGCATGCCCCCTTATTCTTTATATAAATACTAACCACAGGGGTTAATTGAAAGTGCTTTCTTAAAGAAAATTCCAACCATAAATGCGACATTCCCTAGTCTTGTCCCTACCAATATGTATCAAAAACATGTTCCCCCATATCTTCACATGTATTAAAAATCCCTATAACAGAACATGTTTTCTTATTATGGTCCATACGCTTAGCAACAAGGGATTCCTTATGACCCAGTCAATGCCTATGATGCACTATACCAAGCTCATGTTCCACCTCCACCTCCACATCAAGTATTGTTAATGGTTAATTCCTATGCAGTAGGCACATAATCTGAATATCTCAAGGAACCTCTTGACTTTACCATACAGAATGTAATGCTCCCATTACCATTTTTAAGATATTCCAAAATTCAAAGGTGAGGGGGATCCAAATCCCAACATCAAAACATATTCCACAACCATTAGATAGGTACTCCCATGGGATGGGGTTATAGAAAATATATTCCCCAAGAACCTTGAAGGGATATCTCTCAACATATACTATAGAATACCGGAAGCCTCCATTCATTTGTTTAAGAAACTTGTTTCAAAGTTTATAAAATATTTCGACATAAACAAGCTCTTAAGAACGTGAATCAATGAATTCCTCCACATCAAACAAGAGAATAATGAATTCTCCACCCATTTCATCCAGAGGTGGCATAAATTCCTCTATCTATGATCCGAACATGGATCAAATAGATCTTTTTGATCTATTCCTCCACTCCCTTAACTGAGAAACTAAGGAGGAATTCCAAAAGTTTCCTCTCAATACATATGAGGAGCTCTTAGAGGGCACTCTCTACATTGACCAGACGGTTATAGATAGTGGACAAAATACTTAGGGTCCGAATTTGAAATTGGTCACTCCTTCTCAAGGTAATTCAAATTAATCCAATGATGTGAACAATAATAATCAAGGACCTAAGGTCCTCAACAAGAACTGTAGTGCTACAAGGGATGGTGTAACTGATCAATCTAAGAAGTCAAATATTGTTAACACTAACAACACAAATAATGGTAATAGCAATGCAAATACAAACAACCAAAGGAATAACAATTTCACTCCATCCATTAATGCAGTTTGTTTTAGTCATCCTCCAATTCCTCCTCAACAGGTCTAGGCTCAAGGCCAAGGTCAATACCTAAACCAATATCTAAAAAAATTTCTAAATCAATATAAAAACCAAGGTGAGAGGCCTCCAAACTTCAACTACAACAATCAACAACATAATAATAATAGGAACTATTGGCCACAACAAAACTAGAACCAAAGACCTCGTGACTATGATCCTAACTTATACTTTGGCTTTCATATGGTTATAGGACATGGTGCTTAGACATGTTGTGATTGCAATAAATAAATACAATGGATTTCAAAATACCAAATACAACTCTTCATTGATATTTTCTTAGCTAATCTCATGATGCCTACACAGAATACCCACATGGGGTCTATTGCTCCACATAATTATACTCTTAGGGTCTATACCCTCACACAACATGTCCTAAAAATGGAAAGTTTAATCCTCATGGTACGAACAAGGGGTATCTCATTGGAAACAATGATCATGAAGCATCTACATTCATGGATCCTCGATTATTTCCTCCTTTAATAACCCAAAATTAGCCTAAGATTTCAGGCCTAGTTGAGCTAGAAACTAAATCAGAAGTCCATGTGGTGAGTTACACTCACGATTATTCTTCAAAACCTCTCCCCATTTATCCCTCCATGTCATATGATACACTGGTGGCTCCAAAACTAGTAGGGGTCTATGATTTAATCACATATCTGACTAAGTCAGAATTTTAGTTTTCAATTACAAAATTCAAATAAGGGAATCATATAAATAAATAGTTATGTTTTCAAAATGAGGTACCAAGCACTAAGAATTACTATTATCACCTAGGCTTGCATTTCAAAGGAACTAAAGTACTTAAAAGGTATCAATCTAGCATATTTACAAGGGAAAAGGGTTGCATCACTTCTCCATACATTGCATGGGGATGTCTATTTTTTTCCATCCACACATGTTATACATTTCTACATTCTAGATCTAGCCCACTATCATTTGTGTAGCTTACACAAGGGTATCATAGGGAAATTTCTACACACACTCACAAGAAATACAAGGATTCTGAGATGTAGTGCAATGCTCGATCATAATTTCATTCTTAAAGTGACCTCTGAGATCACTCCAAATCCCCATTTTACATTTTCCTTTTTATTTTTGATGTGGTTTATGAGCTTGTGCAAGTGGAATTATTTGTTATAGGCTACATGTACCTTTGGTAATCAAATAGTGAATAGTAGGTAATCAATAGATAACAATAGAAAAACCCTTAAGACACTATAGAAATTAGATTCTAATATTTTTTGCAGTCATAGGTGCCTAGTGCATGTATGTTAAACTAACTAAGATAATTAAATGAAACTAACACATAGTAGTCTCAATAACAAATATAATCTACCATTAACATAAGATGAGAGATTAAAGGAAATAACTACTCTAATTCATAAACATGAATTAACCATCTAATCTTAAACTATTCCCACTCTTGTAATGTATGATTTCTATTAAGTATGAGCCTATTTAGATCATAAGAAATCAAATTATATGTGTGTCTCCAAAGTGAGGAAAGTATCTCACTAAGAAATGACTACAAGGCCATGCTTGGATCTTCCATTACTACTCAACTATGAGAGAATGGATGCAAAGATGGAGAAGTTATTTTAACAATGGAGAATTTCTTTATTATATGCCTATAGTAATCACTAGAAAAAGTGTGGTGTAGGTGTGAAATAAGGTAGGAGGGTCCTTTATATAGCTTTCCAATTTGGGAAGAAGCTTGCCAAACTAGTTTATGTGGGATAAATGAATAAAGGAGATTTAGAAAGGATAAGATTGATTAGAGGAATTAACAATTGATTAAGAAACTCATGGGAGTTAGAGATGATTTAATTAATCAACTAGGATTAACTGATAGGCTAGGATAAGCTTAGAAATCTATTTAGATATTAGTTAGAGGTTAATAGATAGGATTAGAATGATTTAAGAGGGGGGTTTAACCAATAAGAGGGTTTATTGATTAAATGACAAGGTTAAAAAGGCTTATTTAACTAATAATAGTTAATTATTCAATTAGAATAGGAGTATAACTAACAAAGTGTCATTAATTGACATTCAAGATGGGATAAAGGCTAGTTAATTAATGAAGTTTCGTTAATTAATAGAAATGGAGGGAAAAGTTAGGTAATTAGCACAAAAGCACTAATTATAATGGAAACAATGGGAAAGAGGGTGGTTAGTTAGTAAACTTTTAGTATTAAAACTATGTAGGTGGATTTCAGGTGTCTAAATTTTCCCCTCCTTGGGGTGACTTAAGTGACGTCACTTAAAAGATAGTAGAAAATTATAAACATGTAAATTTTGAAGGAGTGGAAGAAAAATTAAAAGAATTAAGGATGCCCCCTTGAGTGTCGATGGGTTAATGAAAGAGGTAGATCGATTATCAAAAATAAAAATGTGTAAGAAGGTTCAACAAAAACCTAGTAGGTAAGTGTGCAAATATCAATGAGTAGGAAAGAAAATCCGATGCTTCGATGGATAAAAGAAACAAGGGGGGAAGGGGGATAAAAATAATCCCTATTTCCCCAATAATTGAATAAAAAATGTGATAGAAGAAATTGATAATGATGAAAATGATAATGAAGAATAGTGGAGATGAAGAAAATGGAGATAAATTTCATCCAACTTAGCTCAAGAGACAACTTTATTTCACCATTTTTCTCTATGATCTACTTCATCAAGCTCTTTATTATAATATAAGCATACACAATAAGTGTAAAATAACATGAAAATCTATAATACTAACATTTTTTCATTTGTAAAACACTAACTCAAAAAAACATACATAAATTAATGCCATACAAGAAATTAAACAAGAAAACCAACAAAGAATCAAGTAAAAACAAACATACCCAAACAAAAAACGTTCAAGATAGTTACACCAAAAATTTTTTATCGAGCTTTAGTTCCCAAATGTGTGAGTCATAAACTATATGAACTTTTATAGAAAATTAAGCGATGAGTTGGATTCAGAGTAGTGGGGTGTCCTAGTAACATTCTAAGAGAAAATATAAATGAATACTTCAAACTATATGAACTTTTATAGAAAGATGTATCCTAGTAACATTCTAAGAGAAAATATAAATGAATACTTCAAACTATATGAGTCATAAACTATATGAACTTAACGAAAAGGGTTAAAAACGGAAAAATGAAATTGTGCACTATGAAACTGCCCCAAGAAATTACTGTATGCAAGAGAATATAAGACATAGCAAGTAAACCTAGCTTTGCTAATGGAGGTAGATCGAAACTGATCTGTGATGTCATGCGTGCAAGAACAAGTGCAAGAACCAAAGAAAGATGTTTTGTAGGAAACAATTTCGATGTTTGAGTACATTGTGTACTTATAAATGATTCAGATGCAAAAATGTTATGTTTACCAATTATGTGAATTTTTTTAATGTTTAGGGTTTTGTAAATTTTACCCATTTTTTTGAATTTGTGGAATTATACCAATTTTTTTAGATTTCCAATGCTATTTTGATGATTTTTTGAAAATTTGGGAAGAATATGATATAGAAGAATGATGATGTTGCATGGGACATCACCACAAAAGCATTGGGAAGCAAAAAATATGTCCCATGGAAAGAAGAAAAGGTTGCCACTGGGAAGAAAAAAAATTCCCTAGCGTAAGCGAAAATGGTAGAAAAATAACCATTTAAGAAAAATAATCATTGTGACGGAATGCACCAGCATGTGCCGAGAAGAAAATAGAAGAAAAAATTAGTTACTCGACCCCTGGGAGGCAATAAAAATGAAGAATTAGGGCATGGATGGTATAAATAGTAGGTCGGGAGGGGTAAAATCCATCACGACCAGTTATTACTATCAGAACCCTACTGAGATTTGTGATATTTTTTCTTTGAGTTTTGGGAGATATGGTGTGAATTCTGAGACGTATACAACACAGCGTTGAACAAGTCTAAGAGTTTGAGAGGCTTCCTACGGATACGGTCCACTAATAAGAAAAATAAAAACATATTATTTTTGAGTGAATTTATTGTGTTTTTTAAGCTAGGGGAAGTTGGTGATTTAACGTTATCATAGTGCCTTTTAGCACACTATTATTAGGGGTCATGCATTAGTGTTAATGGATCACGATGTTAGTGTTAAAACTAGTGTGTTAGTGCACATCACTAGGCTTTACGTTAGGTTAGGCATGTGTTACCATGTGATTATGAGCACACCAATGTATGAAAACACATGCACTAGTGTAAGCTTGTGTAATTGTAAAAATGGACACATGTCGGTGTTAAAAGGAATGCACTGTCTTATGCCTACACGGGTGCAAAAAGGGACACACTAGCTCAAAAAGGGGGTGCGCTTGTACAAAACATGAGCTTTTCAAAATCAAAATAGAGGAAATTTGAATATGTTTAGAAGAACTTAGGAATTACTTAGAAGAATGTAAGAGTAATTAGAACACCTTAGGAAGATGTTGTGAGAATAAATGATGTTAATGGGTATACTTTGGGTAATCTTACATGAGAGATTACTGCACTTTAGATGTATGCATGAGTGGCATAAGGACACCTTTCAAGCATATGATCAGACCTTCTTCCTATCACGAGCAGCGAGGGTTGATTATCATGCTACATGTAACATGTTTATCATATATTATAGAGATGTCACGTATCTTGTTGGATCACAACCTCCTAATGGCCTTGGCAGAGAGATGGCACAAAGAGATTTAGACATTTAGAATTTGGACTCATGAGATGACTGTTACATTGGAGGATGTGTATCAAATCCTTTAAGTTCCTAACTAGGGCATCCTAGTGACAAATAACGGGCATTGTGGTAGTCCTGGATCACATATGGGATCTATTTCAGTTACAAGAGCATAGTTTTTTACATGATCGACTAATTTCCCATCTACTAGTATACCTTATAGTGCTTTACAGTGGTTACCTGCTGCCTAAAAAGTCTGGGACACAGGATCATGGATGGAGAGGTCTTCTTCTTGGGTCAGTGTATATTTTCCCACTTATACTAAGACTTACACTTGGTCTCCTACAGAGGTATGAGGAGTATGGGCCCTACTACACTTTTACAGATTTGGTCATGGGACAATATTGCTATCAGGCACCCACTTGGAAATTTGTGTGCTAGATCACCTGATGATCCATCCTGTAGGGGATGGGTGTTAGTGGGAGAGGACCTTAAATCTCACATGGGGGACACATATTACTACATATGTGGCTTTGACGATTTAGAGTCATGGATGGTTACCTAGAAACCATATTGTCTATTCTAGTAGAATGATGACATAGTAGAGATTATTATTGTAGAGGTAGAGAACTTCCTTATTGGAATTAAAAGGCACATTTTAGAGTGGTACATTGTTGACAAGGTGTAGGTATAGTTAGGTCTCATATAGGGTATTCCTCGAGGTGACATGTGTTATGCACACATAGCACAGAAGACTTTGTATTTTAGGCCTCGCATCCGACCATGGAGGGCATGAGATAGTTAAACAGATGTTTTCTCACATTTATCTACCACAATTTTAATTAAATAGAGAAAGGAAGACATCACTAATAAAATACATACAAACAATAAATAGAAATTAACCACATTATTAAAATACACAAAACCCATGGTCACATATAAAGGTGATCCCCCCCATGGGAATCCCTAACAACAACAAACACAACACAATAAAACATACAAACAATAAATAGAAATTAACCACATTATTAAAATACACAAAACCCATGGTCACATATAAAGGTGATCCCCCCCATGGGAATCCCTAACAACAACAAACACAACACAATAAAACAAGTTGTCATGGTGACCTTGTCGAATTCACCTAGAATTCCATTGTGGTTGGTCTCTAATCCCCTGATGTTTGTTGTGGTATTAACCTACAAAAAACAAATACCTCCTTCAGTCTCGTGGCCCATATCAGAACATCCAACATGATATAAATAAAATCACATAATCATCTATACATATGAATCGCAACAACATCAAGGCAATTAACAATATCACTTAAAAATTATATCAACCACTATATCATCATCATATAATATCCATTTTCTAGATCTACTCATAATATCCAAAATCACATGTCTGAACGACATCCATAAAACATCCATGTCAAATAGTATATCATCATCCACATATGAGTGTCTCTAATAATCATTGTGCATCATAACCAAATCAAGATCAACAATAATCCATGATCAAATGTCTAACATCATACTAAATCAAAGCATAATAATGTCCATAACGTAAACAACAGTATCAAAATAAGCATCCAAAGGGGTCAAAGGGAAGCGGGCACTACAACAATGCAAAACGTCAGCCACTATACACCCAATAATGAAACATATATTGTTTTCAAGGTAGATCCTTTGAGGTACATGATATCCAAGCCATATTTAATAGGAAGAATAGCCAAACAGGTAATGTTGCTAATTGAGTCTGACCTTAAGTTGCTATCACAAAAATTGGTTTAAGGGAAAGTCGTGTAGATCAATAAGATGAGGCTACCCTATTAGAGCACACACACAATGATGACACATTTCCGTATGAGGCTTCATGTGTTGGGTTTGGGATTGTATTGATTCCATCCCAGAGAGTTATTGGCACTAGCTTATAGATTAAGGTTTATGGGTATTAACAATATCGTTGAATATGAGGTGTTGATTGTAGGACTCAATTCAACACATGTTAATTCCAAGAAATTATATGGAGACTCATTTCATGGTTACCCAAGTCACATGTCAAACAAAAGAAGGTAAATTGACTCTATACCATAATTTAATAAACAATTTGATAGGCCGAATTGACGAGTTTGATAATGATATTATTCTTAAGAGATATAACCAACATGTAAATCCTATGGCTAGGGAAACCTTCTTATAGTCTATTGATATCACAAATGAGTTTGTCAAATGGCTCAATATTTTGATAAAACATACTACTGTTATGAATGATTTACACAGAGATTAAATTAGATATTATGGATAATCTGATAAACATGTATAACTATCCTTATTTTCTCATATCTTTGTTGGCCTACATAGTATTAGCAAGAACTTAGTAAGTTTCCATAGACTTCTTAGACATGTTTCTTTTATACTCTTCAAAAAGTCCTTGAAAATTACATCATGATCCTTGGACACGATGAAGTTCATATCACATTGCACAAGAAGTGCTTGACAATTTCCATGTGACAGTTTTCAGGTTTTAATGAAAATTTTATATCATGTTAAAACTCATGATGGGTTATTAGTCTTACTTGATATAACAAGTCATGTCATCATATGCAAAGTGTGATGCATTAAAGATTTAATCAATCAATCTCTTGCCCCATGTAAGTTGAAAATACTTGTTTCACCATGGCCATCATTAATGGGGATTAATGACTTATAGTTGGAAAAAGGAACCATAATATCTTAACACAAGCCACATAAATACCTTGAGAATCACAAGATTATAAAATCAAACAAAAAATAGATTGAACATTCATATTAGATATGTACCACCATAAAGAAAAACATTTTCAATTCTTGTTCAGGACACAATCATTCTCTTCATCCTCCTCAACCATATGAGGAATGAATTTACTCAATCCTAGATTCCTCATATTCAAATGGAATCAAGACGGTTCATGTAACTTTTTTTCTTCAAATACAAGATCAAACATGAATTCTTATAATAAGCTCCTAGACCTCTTGGTCCATTTTGTGGAATGTCTTCAACTCCCTAACACCAATCCTGAGCCATAGAAACATTATGGGTCACTTAAATTCACTGGCATAAACCATATTATGACTTTTCTATACCTATGAGGACCTAAACCATGCCTATGCCACACACCTGGGGACCATAGTTTTAAAAGTCCAAGAATTACCCTTAAACGATCTCTGAGATTCCTTCCATGAGTGTCCTTACAAGGTTTACTAATTGCCAAAATTGGAGGAAAATTACTTATTTGAAATTTTGAACTGAGAAATCCCCATCATGAAACTCAACATGACTTAAATACCTTAGAAGACATATTTAACCATTGACCCTCCATTAAACAAGAGCATTTGGATGAATGTTTACCATAAGTTTATTTAAATCTAAATTTGATGATGTCCAATGCATCATAATATGAGCATCCTAACGTTAATTTCATTCAAAAAGACAACATTTTTTCTTTCTTGTTCTTTTTTGAAATTATTATGATATTCATATCCTAAATCTTATTTTCTTGTTCAAACTTGTTCCCTTTATTGTTGTAAGTCTACTATGTCATCTCAGTGTTATCATTTTCTTCATATCTTCAATTTAATTTTACACTATTTCATTTTGATGATTCACAAGGATGAAGCTCTTTCATTGTTCCAATTAAAAATCTTCTTCTTCATTCCAGTTTCATTCATACTCCATTGCTCCATATGAAATCATTCTTCTTTATCTAGATCATTTCCCATATTCTAAATTTATTTTATTGGATTCTTTCATGACCTTTTTCTTCCTTATCATCTTGTAATGTTCTATCTGTTCTGGGAATTATTTCACTCTTTTTTCTATTCACCTCAGTGAATACATGCCCTACAAATTCATATTCTTGCATGATTTCATATCAAAATCTTATCATGTCCACCTTCAAACTCCATTGGATTTCTTTTCACTATCAGGGTAGCAAGAGCCTTGGTATGTGTTCTTAAACAATTTTATTTATGTGCCACCTAGGTCTTCATCCTACTTTACATTACATTAGAAACATCTTGAATTGAAAAATAAGAGGAATTGTTTCTCCCTTTAGATTTCATCACAGTGAGCTCTTAATCTCACTGACATTTCACGAACTCCATTTCTCATCCCTTTTCATCTATTACACAACACACACACTGAACATTGTAACTTATATATTCAATGAGCAAAATTGAATTATCCTCAGACACAATCTCTTTTTCAACTCCTCTCTTGAAATCTCTTCCTTTTTATTTCTTTTCTCAATTTCCTCTCTGCTCATCTTATCTCTCTTCTCATTTGTTCTATCTTTATTTTCCTTAGGCCTTTCCCCTTCAACTTTAATGGCCATTATACTTTCTTCATTTAGGAAGTTTCAAGCTAGCATGTTTTCTACTCTTGAAGTCCTATCATTTTCCAACCCATACTTACATACTTATTTCATTCTTGTATATCCCCTTGTATTTTCAACTGATCTGAAACTCTCTTTTAGGGACAAAACTTATCACAGCACCTCTTCTACTGGTTTAAACCGAATCAAGCACCCCTGTGCATGTATTTGAACTCACAGTGTGATTGGATAACATGGGTACTATCTCCAAGTTGTGGGACTTGCTACTTGAGATAGACCTCCAGAGAAAGCTGGTTCTTGCTCCTAAACTACCTGCCACAATCTACTCTAATGCAGGATAAGCTAACTGTTCTAATCTAAATTTCCAAGGGACCAGGGAGAGAGAATACATAAAATGAAAGCCTACACTAAAGCGGTGATACACCAGAAAAGGAGGGTGTGAGAGTAATCTCCAAATGTGTGAAATACAGAGGCAAAGTGCACACTAGAAGAGGTGATGACAGTTCATCCACAATCTAGCAAAAATGCATTCACAACAATATTCCAATACATGCACAATAATAATGAATCCTTACAAGAGCATAATAATAGACACAATACACTTGTAAAGAAGGTTGAAGGGGCAAGAAGAGTGCAAGAAAACACAGCAGGGGAAGATACATCCACAAACTTGTATTTTATTGCTTCATGATATGCACAATTCAATCTATTACAAGATAAGGGCCTGGATCACCATGCAAGGAGTCCACTACAAGGGCCTGCAACACATTGTCTTACAAAGCAATTTTGGTAGAGCTTTTTTACCCAAAAACTCTCCATTTTACAATGAGCCCAACACTCCAATTTATAGAAAAAATGAGAAGGAGAAGAGAAGGGAAAAATGGAAATCCCGAAATCTGTCCTTCAACCAAATGTAAGAGGTCATTAAATGGAGTGAAATGAGTTGTATATTACTTGCAAAAGGCTCCCCATACTGTCCCATGTGCTGCAGCAGAGAAAGAATGATGACCATGCCTCTTAATTGCACTCCCAGCTACCAAATAAAACACTGTTCTGAACCTGGCCACGTTTTCTTAAAAAACTCAATAAATTTCTAATCAAATATGGAATTTCTTGATTGCTGTGCATCAGGCTTGGAACCACGATTCCAACGGTACCAATTTTGTGCAATTTCATTGAGAAATGAAAAAGTTATGGCCTTCTGAGTGTGGGCAGCTATTTTGGGTCTGGCAGGCGTTTTCTGTCATTTGACGGGAATGAGCATTAACTGACTGGAGCCGAATATGTTTCTTTTAATTAAATATATCTACCCTCATTTAATAAATCCAGATTTTTGTGTAAAAATAGAGGACGTCGTGCTCATTCCAGAAAGTCCAATTTTGTGAAAATTGGAGCTCGGAGTCAAAAGTTATGGCCGTTTGAAGTTTCGCAAGGTCAAACATTGACTTTTCTTCTTCTGCCTTCGGCCCATTTCGGCTTTTCGCATCCCTCGCATCCCTCGTGTACTTTTGTCCCAGCTGTCCCGGACGAAAATCTTTGCATTTTCGGCCGATTCGGGCTTTCGCGTTGTTCTCTCCCACTTTCTGTCCCGGCATGTCCCGGACGAACCTTCGCCCATTGGCGGCTCTTTCGGCTTTCGCGTCCCACGCGTCCCTTTTACTTTTGTCCTGGCTTTCTTGGATGAAAAACCCTTCCAAAGGGGCAATCGGCCGCTTTCGCGTCCCATGCTAATCCCTTTGAGTAATTTCTCCCGGCTGTCCTCGAACAAACCTTCACCCATCTCCGCTTTTGACTCAAGTTCTTCCACGTGTCCCTTTCTAACTTTTGCAAGCCTAATCTGTCCCAAGAGGAACTTCTCCCATTTAGCCCGGGCTTTGAATGAATTGCAGTCCCCACATAACTTTTGTCCCGGCTGTCCTCGAAGAAAAAACTATGCCCTTCAGTGTTTGAGCTAATTTTAGCTTTCGCGTCCCACATTATTTTTGCGTTACCACATTTTGTCAAGCCCATGCTGTCCCGGACAGTTGGGATTAGACGCCCATTTCGCGGCACAACGTCCCATGCGTCCTTTTGTCCTCGGCTATCCTTGGAGACTAAGAATTCGGGCCCACTTTTTTTCACGATTTTTCTGGCCCGAGCCTGTCTTCTTGGGGTGAATTTTGGATAACATTTACTTTGAACAGTCGAATTTATCTATTCTACAATAAATAACTAGTTCTCTTTTTATATGAAGGATTAATTTCCACAACTCCTTATCAAAGACTTCAATATTTGCTATGCAAATGAATTTTTATCCTTCAGGATCATATCATCATCTGTTAAAACACCTGAAATTGTTTTGGTGAGTCAACTCAATCCTCCATTGTTACTAGTTTTGCATATCTCAATGTTTATTTCAATTTTCCAATCTTGGGTACTACTCTAATTTTCTTAACCTCTCATGAAATTTATTCTTGGTTGACCTATAATCAACTAAACCTGATGGATTTCATTCATCCACTTGAAGAATCCTATATCCATGAGATATGATTGTTTCAATATTCCTCTCTTCACTCATGATCCATTTCACTCTTCACTATACACTACAAAACATTGTTAGTAATGCCATCTGATTATTCATTCTACTTCAATACCTTTCAGACCTGATAGACCAAAAATTACATGGTTTGGATCATGTCAATATCACCAATCTAATCAACAAAACAAGAATGAAACCATCACTTCCCTTCATAACATACTTGCATAACTGTCTCATCATTACCCTGTAACTAATTCTAGTTATTTCATGCATTATATGATCTTTATTCCATGCTTTCCCATTCCACTCCAATCACTCATTAACATATTCAAGTCTAGAATCAATAAACTTGATCAAAATTCTTTATTTTTCCTTGAAATAAGGGTTCTATGGGTCCTCAGGATGTCATAAGATAGAATTTAGCTCAAATTTGGTTCAATGTTTCTTTGTCTTAGTCAACACTAACCTATATCATTATCGAAAATTCCTCAGGGTAATTTTATAACATGGGCCATTATCCTAATTTCACCCCCCAGAGTTAATTTGATAACATGCATCAAATTTTTTTAGTTCCAAGCAAGTAGATTGATTCAGGGGAAAATCGTAAAATTGGCTAAGTCCTGCTCAAGGCCACCTTTGGGACAGTTGGAACAATTATACGCGGAAGGCGCGGATCGGCCAAAAAGCCTCCAGGTGGCCCAAACAGAAAAGGGACATCTGGGACAAATGGACGTGAAATGCCTGGATCGGCTGAAAGAAAGAAAATTTGTCCAAGTCCTTTACAAGGACAAGTGGGACAAGAGTGCACGGAGGACACGAACCGGCCGAATCAGGTGAACCGGAAGAATTTGTCCCAGACAGCACTGGGACATTTGGGACAAATGGACGCGAAGGATGCGAACCGGCCGGATCGGCCGAAACAAGAAACTTCAGCACAAGGACAAGTGGGACAAAGGGGCGCGCGGGACGCGGATAGCCGAAGGAGCCGAAAGCCAATCAGATCACGCCACATGTCACCGGCAGAAAAGGGACAAGGAAGCCCATTTCAGGCGGATCGGAGGATTCTGTCCCGCGAAGCACTAGGACATCCGGGACAAAAAGACACGGTGGACGCAAATATCTAGCAGGCCCGTGGACAAATCAGAGCATGACATGTGTCGCCAAGGAAAAGGGTCCAAAAAGTCAAAGGGGCAAGATTTCGAGCACTGATCTGAACCAATGAAATAGTGCCATGTGTCCAAGTTTAAGGGGCCCATAAGAAAAGCCCGTGAAAAGGTGGAGAGAGGGAATTTCTCAATGAACCAGAGCCTGCCACGTGTCATCCAGATGGCAGAGCGCGGGAAAAGAAATTTAAAAATCCGTTTTCGCCTGTTTTGTGCCCTAAATCTTCAGATCATCATATCTTTCGATCCAGAGCTCGGATTTGCACGTTCTTTATATCAACGGAAAGCTGTTGAAATTCTCTACATGATTTTGGGATCAATCTCACATTTTGGTGTAGTTTGGAGGGAGAAAATTAAGAAAACGTCTCTGACGTGTGGTGATAGACAGAAGTAATGCTTCAACAACCAACTTTAATGCAGCAGACAGCTCGCCGCTCCTGTTAGACAGCCCGCCGTTTTGCTAGGATCTGCCGCTTCTATCATAATGAGATGATTTTAAATGCTACCAAGAAGTGGTTGGGGCAGATTCTGGATTTCCTCTCTCTTCCCTCTCTCATTTCTTGATATATATTGTAAAGAAGAGCTCCTTTAAGGGGTCAGACATTTTTGTTTTGCATCCTCCCTTCTTCCCTCGCTTGCAAGTGAATTTGTGGAGCTTTCAAACCTCCCATATGGGTTGTAATGCCAGTCTTTTTTGCCTCTTGGCCACTGCAATGTACTGTATCGACTCTTGAGCAAAATAATATATGTGTTGTGATTGACTCTCAACCCTCTCATGTATTCATTGCTCTCATTTTGATCTCTTATTGCAGTTTGGTTACCTGTGCATGGTGTTTGTATTGCATCTATGTGGTCTGTGTTAAATTTGCAAAACGAATGTTCTAACATTCCTCGGTGCATCACCTTTTTAGTTTAGGTTTTATTCTATGCATTTTCTTACCCTGTCTCCTTGGCAAGTTAGATTAGGTTTTAGCAAACCCTCTGCATTTTTTGTGTGCATCTGAACAGAGGAATAGGAACCAGCCTTCTCTGGAGAATCCTTTCTCATCTTTACAAGTCCCATGCTTGGAGAAAGGATTCCATGTTGTGCAATCACACTGGATGCCTGAACATCAACCTAGAACCCTGATTTGCATCCAGGGGTGCTGTGAGTCTGCAACAACAGTTTTGGCATGCCCGGTGGGACTTAGAGGTCTCATTTTTATTGCAGCAAAGTTGATATGCATCTGCTGCAATTTTCTTGCTTATAAGAGCTATTATCTGCATATCTGGCGACTCCAAGGGGAAGAATCAACTGGTTTCAGCAGTGCAGGATTGAAAACTCATGAGAAGAATCACCACAAGGTCAAGAGTTGGAGAAGAAGAAGTTTTGTTTGAATACCTGCAGTTATCTCCAAGAAGAAGGCAAAGAGGAAGAAGGATTCAAAGGTCTCCATCTCCACCAAACAGAACTCTCTCAACTCCTCCACCTGGTAGGCCTTTCATTCAATATACAAGGGTTTTAAGACCGATTAGAATGGCTCAAACAATCCCTACGTCAACTTCACAGGCAGCAGCCCACTTGCTCTCAATGCACAGCATCCAGTTCCTATTGCAGCCTTGAAGAACATTCCCTACTTCACTGGAGAAAATCAGACTACTCCAGGTGATCATGTTAAAGATATTGCTAACCTTTGTGCAATCCATGAAATCAATGAAATGCAAGTGGCTGTCAAGTTACTGGCATCTTCCTTCAAGGGTAAAGCATTACAATGGTTTAGGAGCCTTGGAGCTGGTTCTATCACAAACTGGAATCAGCTGTGTATTGCACTTCATGAGCAATTTGGAGAGAAGGGAGACAACTTGTCTCTTTTGGAGCAGCTGACAACTATCAAGAGAGCCTCCAACGAGCAGCTGACTGACTTCAACTTCAGATTTCAAAGGTCTTGGGATAGGATTCCAGTGGCAGTCAGGCCAACAGCAGAAGGTGATTTTCTATATTACCTTAAAGCTTTGAATTCTGATATTTCTATGTTAATTCAGTCCATGGGAGGCACAAAAATCCCTATGGCTTATAGCATTGCCATTAGAGCTGAAAAATGTCTTATTCAAGCTGGTAAACTGGCTCCTAGGCCTCCCATGCCCTTGTATCCAAACTTAGAAAATCCAAGCACTAGTCAAGCACCCACTTTGGCTCCTGTTCCCACTCCTAGAAATCAGAGTTCAAATGAAGCTTCCACTTCATCTCCAAGTGCTTCAAATGAACTCCAAGAGGTCATGAAACAGTTGCAAAATTTGGGAAATGAGCTGGTTACTATTAAGAGGCAACAAGCCCAAGGTTTTAGACCTTCCTATCAACCTCAAGCTCAGCCTAATAGGCAGCCATACCAACCACAAAGACCACCTAATCCAGTTGCAAATGTGAATCAAACAAGGCCTCCCTCTAATAGACCATTCCAGCCCTATAATCCAAATGCTATATCTACCTCTAAGGCATTAGTGCCAACACAAAACAACATTGCTCAGGAATATGACTGGTGCTTTCCATGCAATGAGCCTCATAACCAATCCATGTGTTTCAATGGTGCTCTCAATCAAGCACTGATGGTGACAACTACTGGTGTGGAGGGCGAGGGCAGTCAAGGAAACAGTCAACAATAAGAAACATTCCAACAGCAATCAACCCCAAATGACACCATGTTGGTGAATTGGCAAGCAGAAGATTTTTGTGGCATGAATCAAGCAGTTTCTCAAGGTGTTGCAGCCAACACAAGGTCAAAGAGGAGAAATTTGGGTGAAGAACAGCCATTAGCCCTAGCCAATCCACCACCTTCCACAGCTCCACAAATGATTGGCAAGCAAGAGTCCAGTTTCAAATACACAAGGGCAGCCAAGAACAGCCCCTAGGCCAACTCAAATGCCAGCTGTTGCTGCCCATGTACAAGGAGTGAATGTACAAACCAAGGGACAACAAAAGGATACTTCATCCCTGTTCAGTATCATTGAACAGATGAAGAAGACTAACATCAATATATCAATGTGGGAATCCCTATCCATCCCAGGACAAAGAGATCTGCTGCAAGCTGCCATGAAGAATTGGACAACTTCGAATCAGCAGGTTCAGATGCAAGACAAAGTGCTTACAAATGCTGCCCAGCCTGAAGGAAGCCATGGAGGGCAACAAGGTAAAATGTTGAAGCCCCCTCCTTTCTATGTTTCATTAATCATTGGGGATAAACTAGTACACAATTGCATGATTGATTCCGGGGCAAGTAGCTCAGTGATGCCCAAGCAAATAGCTGATCAGCTGGGTCTCCAATATGAAGTAATATCTAAAGGGGTAGTGCAATTGGATGGGACAGCAATAGCAACAGTTGGAGTGATTAAAAACTTGAGTCTTACCTTGCATGCATGTCTAAATGTTGTTGTCTTACAAGATATATCAATCATAGACCTTCCACCACTCTTTGCCCTTTGCTTGTCAAGGGACTTTACAGCCAAGATTGGGGGGTATTTGTCTGCTGATTGGTCTCATATGCTGTTTAGAACAAGGTATGGAACTAAGGCTACAATTAGGTCTGAACCTATTACAAACTTCCATATTGAGCCTTACACTCCTAGTCAGATTAATGCCAATTGCTCAGCATTTGATCAAGAAGATCACCCTAGTACTGATGAGGCTGACACCAAGGTTGGAAGTATCCCAGACCTAACTCTCGATGAATGGGCAAACAAGATACATGCTTTTGATCCCTATCAAGAAGTAGAAGAATCTGAGCTGGGAATCTATTGTATACACGAAGAAAATCAACCTGTTCCTAGCATCACCAAGCCAAGCCATAATGATGACAATGAGGTATGGCGGCTGTTTTTTTATGGATCAAGAAGTAGGCAAGGTGCAGGAGGTGGAGCCATGCTTGTTTCACCTCAAGGCATCAAATATTATTCAGCCTTTTTGTTTCCAGTTTTCTTGTTCAAAAACACAGCTGAATATGAGGCCTTGATTCATGGACTTCATTGGGCTAGGAAAAAAGGGATAAATAACTTGCAGGTGTTCGGGGATAGCGAGCTAATCGTCAACCAAGTTAGAGGACAACATGCTACGAAGAACGACTTGCTGAGGAGCTACAAGAATAGGGTATGGGACCTCATTGAGGATTTTGAAGCTTTCAACATTGTGTCCATACCCAGGAAGAAAAATGAAGCCGCGGATAGGCTCGCAGCAGTTGGAGCAACGTTTGATGTGGTTGACAACATCAAAAGGGAAAAAACACAGCCACATATCCATGTGATTGTGAGGCCAGCAGTTCCAGACAATAACACAAGCTGGCAGGTGTTTGAGAATGATCAACAGATCGTCAATTTTCTACATGAAGAGGCTGAATTCTCAGCTAGAAATCAGGACAGATTAGAGCAGCAGTATGGGGATCAAGTAGTGCAGCTGTGGACAAACAAGCTTCCTAAGGGTTTAGTAACATTGGAGTCTATCTTCAACCCTAACGACCAGTTCCGTAAGGAAAAGGCTAACATACAGGTCAAGAGAGAAGATTCAGAGCCAATTCTGGTTGAGGAAGGCAAAATACTTCAAATTGGTAAAGTGGCCACTGAGCAAGAGAAATCAGATTTCATACAGCTTTGCCAAGAATTTCCAGATGTTTTTGCTTGGAGCTATGAAGACTTGAGAGGATTCAATCCGAAGTTGGCACAACATACCATAGAATTGGATCCAGATGCTAAACCCATCAGGCAGAAGCAGAGACCTGTCAACCCTCACATTGAGCCTCTAATGAAGAAAGAGCTTAACAAGCTAATAGAGGCAAGCATTATATTCCCGATCAAGCACTCAAGCTGGGTTGCAAACTTGGTTCCGGTCAGGAAGAAGAGCAGAGAAATCAGGTTGTGTGTAGATTTCTGGGACCTCAATAGGGCATCTCTCAAAGACCATTACCCACTTCCTTCAATGGAACAAATATTGCAAGTAGTATCCGGTTCAGAGAAATTCTCTCTCCTAGATGGCTACTCAGGGTATAATCAGGTGATGGTGAAAGAAGATGACCAATTCAAGATGGCTTTCACCACCAAATGGGGGACCTATGCCTACAAGAAGATGCCATTTGGACTATCAAATGCTGGAGCCACCTTCCAAAGGGCAATGGATATGGCATTTAAAGGGTTGATCAACAAAATAGTTCTGATATATCTTGACGACATCACTGTATTCTCAAAAAATGCAGCGGATCACCTCTGTCATTTGAGGCAAGTATTTCAGAGATGTAGAAGATTTGGGGTATCATTGAATCCCAAAAAGTGCATATTCTTGGCTCACGAGGGAAAACTTCTAGGCCATATTGTTTCAAAGGAAGGGTTGACGATTGACCCAGAACGGGTTGAAGCAATTCAAGCACTGCCATTGCCAAGTCACAAGAAGGCTCTTCAAAGCTTCTTGGGAAGGATCAATTTTGTCCGCAGGTTTGTTCCAAACTTTGTAGCTCTCGTAAAGCCAATAACACTGATGTTAAAGAAGAGCATGGCATTTAAGTGGACATCTGAAGGTAAGGCAAGTTTTGAGGCAATAAAAGAGGCTATATCTCAAGCCCCAACTCTCGTCAATCCAGACTTCTCCAAGGACTTCGTGCTATATGCCTTCAGTGGTGGAGACACAATTTCTGCAATCCTGGCACAACAAAACAAAGAAGGATTAGAACAACCAGTTGCTTTCTTCAGTCAAGGCTTGGAGGAATACGAAACTAGATACTCTTTCATTGAAAAGCATGTACTTGCAGTGATCAGGAGTTTAAAGAAATTCAAGCACCTAGTCTCAAACAACAAGATCCAATTATTGGTCTCTCATGTGGGAGTCAAGGACTTCCTTCTAAACAAGGATCTGAATGAGAAGCGTGCAGGGTGGATAACTCGTGTCATGGAATATGACATCGAGATCAAGGTCACCAAACTAGTACGTGGAAAGGGACTATGTGAACAGCTAGCCTTGAGTCAACAGGTTGAAGCAGGTGATGAAAAAGAGACTGTCTTGGTACTACAAGATGGCCAAGAACATGAAAATGATGATGTGCCTACTCCTTGTTGGACTCAGAATATGATACACTTCCTACAGACAGGACTATGCCCTCCAGAGATGAACAAGACCCAAAGGAGATACTTCAGATTACAGGCTATCCCGTATGCCATTGTTGATGGAGTTTTGTTCAAGAAAGATGTAAATGGAGTGCTGCTGAGATGCATTAGCACAGGTCAAATTCAAAGGGTATTGGAAGAGTTTCATGGTGGACCAGCTGGTGGCCATTTTGCGCCAAGAGTGACAGCTCTAAAAATTATGAAGGCTGGTTATTATTGGCCTAAAATCTTCAGCGATTGCTACGCATGGATCAAGAGGTGTAAGAATTGTGCATTCTTCACAGGAAAAGAGAAGTTTTCTGCCCTTCCATTGCATCCAATCTCAGTTGACCAGCCATTCATGCAATGGGGTTTGGACTTCATTGGAGTCATTAATCCCAATTCAAGCCAAGGGCATAAATGGATTTTGACAGCCACAGACTACTTCACCAAATGGACAGAAGCAGTAGCACTCAAAGAGGCAAATGAGTCTAGCATCTTAGACTTTTATGAGGGAATAACAACCAGATTTGGTGTACCTGCCACAATAATCTCTGATAATGCATTGGCATTCATTGGATCTAAGGTGACTGAGTGGGCTGTCAAGAACGGTATTTACCTAAGCACTTCATCGAACTATTACCCTCAGGGTAATGGCTAGGCCGAGTCTACAAACAAGAACTTGTTGAGGATCATTAGGAGAACTCTTGATGAGAATCAGAGGTCTTGGCATACCAAGTTGAAATCAGCCTTATGGGCTGATAGGATCACTCCCAAAAGATCCACAGGTAACTCTCCATTCAGGCTTGTCTATGGAAGAGAGGCAATCTTGCCCATGTCACTTGAGTTGCCAACATTGGAACTCATGAAGCAGCTGGAGTTACTTGAATTTGAGCCCATGGAGGTGAGGTATGCAGAGTTGATGGAGCTGCAGGAGATCAGAAATCAGGCATCCCAAGCAATGGAAAAGGATCAAGCTTTGATCAAGAAGACCTTTGATAGGAAGGCCAAAGATAGATCTTTTCAAGTTGGAGATCTAGTGTTGAAATGGGATGTGGACAGGGAAAAACCGAGAAGGCATTCAAAATTTGATGCCATTTGGAGTGGCCCATACATGGTCATGAAGTGCAAGAGCAGCAATGCTTTCCAATTGGCCTCATTGGACGGTGAAGAACTGCAGATTCCAGTAAATGGAATCTATCTCAAACATTGCTACTGAAAATAAAAGGTTCACCCTTGTAAATATTAGCCTAGATTTCAATT
The DNA here is from genome assembly GCA_019776745.2 of Taxus chinensis. Taxonomy (NCBI): domain Eukaryota; kingdom Viridiplantae; phylum Streptophyta; class Pinopsida; order Cupressales; family Taxaceae; genus Taxus; species Taxus chinensis. The sequence continues at coordinate 355,353,282 of CM034157.1, forward strand.
CCTCTAAGTGTGTATGCACATTGTCTTGTTGTAGTTAGGTTTCAGTTTCCCTAAGTGCTTTGGCGCAGGTTTTGTCGCTCCTAGATTGAGTTTTTACAGTTCAGCGTGCTCTCGTAGAGGGAGTTGCAGCATCAGGCTCATTTCAGGTTATTGCTTATGACTCCATGCCCAACGGATCGCTAAAAGGCCACTGATCTTCTACCTAGTAGGAAGGTGACCCTGAAAAGTCACCAAATTGTTATCCAAATTTCACCCCTAGAGTTAATTTGATAACATACATCAGAGTTTTTTAGTTCTAAGCAAGTAGATTGATTCAGGGGAAAATCGTAAAATTGGCTAAGTCCTGCTCAAGGCCACCTTTGGGACAGTTGGAACAATTATACGCGGAAGGCATGGATCAGCTGAAAATCCTCTAGGTGGCCCAAACAGAAAAGGGACATCTGGAACAAATGGACGTGAAATTCCCGGATCGGCTGAAAGAAAGAAAATTTGTCCAAGTCCTTTACAAGGATAAGCGGGGGAGCATACGAACCGGCTGACAAGATTTGTCCCAGATAGCAAGGACATTTGGGACAAAACGTGAAGGATGTGAACCGGCTGGATCAGCCGAAACAGGAAACTTCAGCACAAGGACAAGTGGGACAAAGGGGCGCGCGGGATGTGGATAGCCGAAGGAGCCGAAAGCCAATCAGATCACGCCACATGTCACTGGCAGAAAAGGGACGAGGAAGCCCATTTCGGGTGGATCAGAGGATTCTGTCCCGCGAAGCACTGGGACATCCGGGACAAAAAGATGCGGTGGACGTGAAAATCTGGCAGGCCCGTGGACAAATCACAGCATGACACGTGTCGCCAAGGAAAAGGGTCCAAAAAGTCAAAGGGGCGAGTTTTCGAGCACTGATCCGAACCAATGAAATAGTGCCACGTGTCCAAGTTTAAGGGGCCCACAAGAAATTTCCCATGCGGGAAAGGTGGAGAGAGAAAATTGCTCAGTGAACCAAAGCCTGCCACGTGTCGTCCAGATGGTAGAGCGCGGGAAAAGAAATTTAAAAATCCATTTTCGCCTATTTTGTGCCCTAAATCTTCAGATCATCATATCTTTCGATCCAGAGCTCAAATTTGCACGTTCTTTATATCAACGGAAAGCTGTTGAAGTTCTCTACATGATTTTGGGATCAATCTCACATTTTGGTGTAGTTTTGAGGGAGAAAATTAAGAAAATGTCTCTGACACGTGGTGATAGACAGAAGTAATGCTTCAACAACCAACTTTAATGCAGCAGACAACTCGCCGCTCCTGTTAGACAGCCCGCCATTTTGCTAGGATCCGCCGCTTCTGTCATAATGAGATGATTTTAAATGCTACCAAGAAGTGGTTGGGGTAGATTCTAGATTTCCTCTCTCTTCCCTCTCTCATTTCTTGATATATATTGTAAAGAAGAGCTCCTTTAAGGGGTCAGACATTTTTGTTTTGCATCCTCCCTTCTTCCCTCGCTTGCAAGAGAAATTGTGGAGCTTTCAAACCTCCCATATGGGTTGTAATGCCAGTATTTTTTGCCTCTTGGCCACTGCAATGTACTGTATCGACTCTTGAGCAATAATATATGTGTTGTGATTGACTCTCGACCCTCTCATGTATTCATTGCTGTCATTTTGATCTCTTATTGCAGTTTGGTTACCTGTGCATGGTGTTTGTATTGCATCTATGTGGTCTGTGTTAAATTTGCAAAACGAATGTCTAACATTCCTCGGTGCATCACCTTTGTAGTTTAGGTTTTATTCTATGCATTTTCTTACCCTGTCTCCTTGGCAAGTTAGATTAGGTTTTAGCAAACCCTCTGCATTTTTTGTGTGCATCTGAACAGAGGAATATGAACTAGCCTTCTCTGGAGAATCTTTTCTCATCTTTACAAGTCCCACGCTTGGAGAAAGGATTCCATGTTGTGCAATCACACTGGATGCCTGAACATCAACCTAGAAGCCTGATTTGCATCCAGGGGTGCTGTGAGTTTGCAACAACAGGTAGTCCCAAGGGATACCTCATGTCATCCTAAAACTTTGAAAGATAATTAAAGGTAATTAGCTAATTGTCCTCATATTATCTTAAGGTACCATTACCCTGTGGACAGATTAATGTATCTATACTTTAAGAGGGTTAGTCTAATAAATGGGAATTTAATTAAAGTATCATTAATTAAATTAAATTGGGTACCTAGATCAGACCATGGTCTCAAGATGCGCATACAAGTTCTAACTCGAGGGTATCGATACTCAAATATTGGGGTCTTCAATATTTATAATAAATATATGTCTTCTTGAAAAACAATGTCGAGTCTTCTTAAACCCACTTCCTTAAATATATTTCTGATCAAGTTCAATTTTCATACATATTTCACCTCATAAAATCCTTAAAATGACCATTTAGTGGACTGATCTCATTATTCTACTTTTCTAGGACTATTATGACCCTGACTCTTCCATTTGAACATATGTGGTATGTCATACCTTCATCCTAGAATAGATCCTATGTCATCAATCCTAATATATCAAATGATGCATAGGTATTCTACAAATAATTTCATAGAAACATACTTCGCATCAAGAATCCTAAAATGTATCTATATGTGGTGTCATCTCAATCACTAAGTTATTAGCACATCACTATCTCATCAAATGGGTCAAATCACAGGGATGTCAAATGAATGTGATTCATGCCATATGTGTGGTCAGCGACTGTAGTATCCAAACTTGAATGAGATAAAATTAAATGTCTCCACTTTGATAGTTTTCAATTCTAGACTATCACATTTTTTTCTTTCACCAAAAAATATTACATTCTCCATAAAAATTATACTACATTCGCCACTCCATCCATAACCATTCATTCAAAAAGGGACTATATTATTTCATTTCACACACTTCTACAATCTCACTGATTTTTGATAATTTTCTAACCCTATGAATCTAGTTTCAAAAATATTTTCTATGATTTCTATAACCCTTTTTTTCATGTGGGTTCCTTAAAATTCATCCCTAGAAGCCATGCCACTTATTGAAAACTAACAAAAGAAATAATAATTCTACACGAAATAGAAATATGTAATAAGAAATAAGATCAATTCACCTTATCTTCTTTAATAAATTTGTTCATAATAACTAACAAATAATTTTTTTATTTTTTATTCCAATCATCCAATCTTGTTTATTCCTATATACCTCCCAGACCATGAAAAATCATATCACCCATGCAAAAGGATAACAAGGTGTAAAATTTATCTATAAGATATGGTTCTCTAATTAAATCCTCCCTCAGTCATGATAAATACAAATGTACTGACATTCAGATATAATTTTTCATTGGGTAACCATGTTGATTAATAAATGATCTAAATGATGTAGATAAGATCACTTCCTTCTCTTTGAAAGATAACATTGAGCTATAGAAAAACACTAAAGTGACCCATAACTTGCAATTTTTTTATATCCTACACACTCGTGCCAAACACCAATAGTCATAGCTTAGTCACAAAATCGTCTACAACTTGCTGAATTCATTGTTCAATAAACAATGAAATAAATATGGAATTCATATAAATCACTACAGTATATTTGGTTTTCCTACAATATTTAAACCTAAAAATGTGGGATATAATGCATTGCATGTCATGGATCATTTAGTCATCATTATTTTCATACCATCCATAACAAATACATACACATAATACTAATCTTGAAAATTGAATACCCCCTATGAATTCATCTTTTCTGGACAACTCCTCAATTTGATACTCATTCGAATGGAATGAGAAAAATCAGTCTATGAATTTTTATTACTATATACTACTAAGGGAAACATGAAAAATGGATACATAAAGGCGATGCTAGACATTTTTACTTGGGAAAATGAGAAATTATTACACTTGCCACCAATTACACTACTAATTCCTAATCTTATTGTTATGATTTTTAGGCAACCTACCAGTATGGACATTCAGACACTTTTCATGCCCTATTCTTAACTCCATCCTTTGTTAATAGCTCCTTATGATCCAAGAATGCTTACTACAACACCTAAGTGTGGACCCCACAAGCTTCCAATAATATCAAATTTGAATATTGGAGTAAAAATTCTTGAGTCAAATTTGTATATCTAGGTCCAAAGAAAATCTCATCAATACTTGATCCCTAGTGGGCTCATTGAAAGCTTGGTTGTACACTTACTCATAATTGTAAATCCACTATATGCTCTGTCCAAAACATGAGCAAAGATGCTGAGAATATATGTAATCTAGTTCCAAAATTAGTGCACTAATTACCAAAAAAAATGAGGAAATGGGAAAGGTCATAATTTGAAATCATGGTAAAAAAATTTAAATGTGATGTAATACACCCCTTTTTGTCTACATGTCATAAAATTGGAAGAAGAAACCATTAGCATTGTTTCACTACTAAAATAATGTGTAAATATTAGTGAGCATACACTTTGGCATTATATCTCTCCCACACAAAATAATCTATACAGTACATAACATGGTGTATGGAAATAGGGTATGTGCATTTTATTTTTTACCCTATTCCTAATGTCTTCCATTGAGGTCACCAAACATGGAACACTTAGCTATAGGTTCCTAGATTGTGAGACTTATTCTAGTGAAGTAGGTGGGCCATTAATGGCCACACTTACAACTTATAGCGGATACGGCTCCATGAGGTGGGATCTTTTGATAGTACCTTTCTATATAGTAAATACCTTACAACCTATGATAGATTTAACAATTTTAGTAGTCCCAATGACTTTAGAGCAGGACCAAATTACGAGTCAAGAGAGTATAAATATTCTTTATTGTTGCATGAGGAGCATGCTCAGTGGACATATTAGGGCTTGATATAGCTTCCATACTTACAGGAGCGAATGATTTTCATATCCATAAACTGGGATTTAAGTAGTTATCTCAGTGATTTAGTATATGATTTTTCAATCCGCTTCAGATGAGGCATAACTAATTAACGAATATTTATACCATGCTGCAGTAATTCTGGAGGGATATTTTAAAGGTGGCCCCTTACAGTCATAATTCCCTAGGCATTAGTCCATATTCTAGATTATCACACATGATTTTTTATCCATGCCCATGATGGTGTATACTTTGTATCTGATGTACATCGAGACATTTTTGTATATGGACATTGACATTTTATATGGATATATGATGATGATGGAATTTTGATTATTTATCACATTTTGTTTTTATATAACATATTTATGATATCGCATTGTGTTTTATGAGATATGATGTTTAGCCCATGTTTTTATTATGGTCTATGATGAGGGGGGATAAAGATAATCCCTATTTCCCCAATTTGATGATATTATATGATGTTAGCTTAGCATACATGTTTAATTTTCATTTTTATAATGATGTAGCTTAGCATTTATTGAGATGTGATGATGTTTAGATGTGATGATATGATATGATGATGAAATGATAACAAATTGTACAAGCAAACAAAAATAGGCACAAGAAAAAGTTAATCAAATCTAATACAACAACACAACTATGTACAAGTATGCAAATAGAACTAATCTAATGAACTTCACAAAAGATTAAAAAACGTTTAATCTAAGAAATTAAAGAACCAATGAATCCTATAAAATCATACAACATGAAAAAGCAAGCCAACAAAACTATGTACAAACAAACAACTAAGTAAGAAAATACTACTTTGTTTTTTGTGGGACAATTTTGAAATGTTTTACGTTGTTTATGTATTTTCTCAATACAATGTTATATTGTTTTTTAACTTTTCTATGAGACGTATTCTAAATGTTTTGATATTTTTGACAAACATATTTGAATTTTTTTATATTTTCTGAAAATTTATGCGAATGTTTTGGGATTTTCAAAAGTTTTCCGAAGCTATGTGCAAGAAAATGAAGAAACGTGGATGCCCCCAATGATAGATGAGAATGTACAAGGGAAAACCACATGTGTATGTGCAAGAAAGTGAAGATGTGAAAAATGCCCCAAGTGTGAGATGGGAATGCACAAAGGAAAAATATTTACATATATGAGTAGGATCAGCCAGATCAAGGCCATGAAGGATAGGCTCAAAAGTATCTCAGACACAGGAAAAAACTAGCTTAGGATAAAGCCACCGTATTCCTAGATATGAGATGCTTGTGAACAATGGACCCTCTGATGGTTCTGGAAACCCAGTTTTCACTAAAGGACTTGTCCAAAGTGCCATAATTGTGTGGTTTTCACACTTGGATGATTGATTTCTCTTTAATTTTTTTTTTTTTTTCTTATTTTGATATTTTTTTAATTTTTTGATATTGAAGGTACCCCATGCTTAAGCATAGAACCACTTGAGATGCATGGAATTCATAGGCTTCTGCAGCTCATCACCATTAGAATCAACAAGTTTATATGCTCCTGAACCAAACTTAGTAACCACAACATATGGTCCTAACCAATTAGGCTCAAACTTTTCCTTCTTTTCTCAATATTTAGTGGTATTGAACTGATTATCCTTTAAAACAAGGTCTCATACCTCAAACTAGTGAGGTATGATTCTTTTATTTTAGCCTCGATGCACCTGATTCTGATACACTTTTAGGTGATCTAGTGCATGAAGGCATTTCTCATCTAGTAGCTCTAGTTCTGTGAGTCTGGAAACTCTATGATCCTCCTCTTTGTCTAAATAGTCTCTCAAAGATATGTACAAAGAAGGGATCTCGATCTCAAGGGGTAAGATAGCTCTATGCTAAAAACTAGGGAATATGGAGTAGCAGTGGTAGGGGTGCAGATGGATGTTTGATAGGCCCAGAGGGTAGGATGAATCTACAAATGCCAATTACAACTAGTCTTGTTAACCATCTTTTCCATAATATGAACAAGATTTTATTTGAGGCTTCAACCTATCCATTACCTTGAGGGTAATAGGGAGTTGACCATTTTAGTTGGATTTGAAAATGTTGACACAATGCCTTCACCATTTTGTTCTTGAAAGACTTACCATTGTCAGCAACAATGGCAGAGGGAATGTCGTAACGGAAAATGAGGTGGTTCATGATGAACTTTGAAATCTGTGCACCAGTAACATAGGTAAGAGGACAACCTCTACCCACTTTATGAAATACTCAATGGTAGTAATAATGAACATGTAGCCATCAGATGAAGTAGGGGTAAGCTTTCCAATGAGATCAAGTCCCCACTTTGAAAAATGCCATGGCGTTGTGATTGGTTGAAAATACTATGTTGGGGCATGTATCAGGTTGTTGTACTTTTGGCACAACAAGAATTTCTTAACATACTGACAACAATCAGTTTCCATGGTAGGCCAATAATAGCCTACTCTTAACAATTTTTTAGCTAGAACCATGCCACTTATATGGGCCCCACAGATGCCTTTGTGCACCTCCTTGACCGCTAAGATAGATTCTTTCGAATTAAGGCAAATATAATAAATTCCCATCATAGCCTCTACGATAGAGAGTTCCACCAAGTAGGGTGTAGCAGGCTATGCACTAGATAAGGTTTCTTTTATCATGATGGGAAATGTCAATAGGTAATATTCCATCATGAAGGTAATTATAAATGTCATTATACCAAGGGGATAAGGGACCAATAACTTCACATACCAAACAAGACTCTGGCATGTCATATATTGGTGTTGCTAAATTCTCCACAAAGAAAGGCATGTCATTGTTTCTAAGTGGGATGTAGTAAAGATCCCAACTATAGCCATAACATCTACTGCATGATTTTTTCCTCTAGGTATTTGTTGGAACATGATTTATATAAAGAATTCCTTCAAAGTATCAGCCATTTTATTATAAGGAATGAACTTCTCATCCTTAACTTTGTACTCATCATTTACTTGTTTGATGATTAACATAGAATCACCAATTACATTGACCTGCATGATATCCCAATGTATAACTATTTTTAACCCTACAATGAGAGCTTCATATTCTGCTATATTGTTTGTACATGGAAAACCAAGTCTGAAATCTTGAGGAATCAGATCTCCTGCGAGAGTGATGAGCACAACTCCTACTCCTGAACCATGGAAAGTAAAGGATCCATAAAAATACATTTTCCATGTAATGGAATCCTCAAGATACATCATAGAAGCATCTGGAAGTTCCAGACTCAATGGTTTAGTTCCTGGAAAAGGGGCTTCAACTAGTTGATCCACCAGTACCTTCCCTTTGACTAATTTTTTATTGACGTACTCAATATCAAACTCACTAAGTAGGATGATCCAATTAGCCATCCTTCCTGTAAGTGCAAGTTTAGATAATAAGTACTTCAGTGGGTCAACTCTAGAAATGAGCTTGGTCTTATTATTTAGCAAATAATGATGAAGTTTTTGAAAATAAAAAATGATGGCCAAGAAATCCTTTTCAATCTGTGGATAGTTGAGCTCATAAGTGATCAACGTGCAACTAAGGTAATAGATAGATTTTTATTTCTGAATTATATCATACTGAGCCAAAAGTGTGCCAATTATAAATTGAGTGGTAGAAATTTACAACAACAATGGTTCACCTGAAGTAGGTGACATTAGAACAGGGGGTTTAGATAGATATTCTTTGAGCAAAGCAAACACTTTTTGTTGTTCTGGACCCCAATGAAAATAAACATCTTTCTTAAGAAGATGTGTGAATGAATGACACTTGTCTGCGAGTTGGGAGATAAATCTTTTGATAGCTTGGATCTTCCCTTGTAAACTACATAGTTGTTTGATGTTCTTAGGAGGAGGCATTTCTGTTATAGCTGAGACCTTTACGGGGTCCACCTCAATTCCTCTCCTTGAAACAATAAATCCTAACAATTTTCCTGATAGCACACCAAAGACACATTTCTTTGGGTTAAGTCTAACCTTATAGTCTCTAAGATGCTAAAAGATGTGCCACAAGATCATTGGATGGTCCTCTCTAGTCCTGGATTTTCCCAAGATGTCATCCACATAATCTTCCATTATATCATTTATCATATTGTGAAAGATGACACTTATATCCCTTTGATAGGTTGCACCTGCATTCTTGAGGCCGAAGGGCATGACTTGATAACAGAATGTCCCCCAAGGGGTAGTAAAATTTATCTTGTGTTGATCTTCCTCTACAATTTTAATCTGATTATATCCCAAAAATCCATCCATGAGGGATAACATTTCATAACCAACAGTTGAATCGACAATCATGTCGATGTTAGGAAGAGGAAAATCATCCTTAGGACATGCTTTATTAATATCTCTGAAATCTGTACAGATCCTGATACCAATGGGTTTCTTTTGTACAAGTACTATATTAGAAATCCATTCTGAATAATCAATAGGCCTGATGAAGCCTACCACCAATAATTTTTCCAGTTCTTCTTTTACTAATAGGGTGACACGAGGATGCATCTTTCTAAGCTTCTGCTTGATGGGATTTGCTTCTTCATGCACAACTAGGTTATGCACTACTAATGAGGGATCTAACCCTAACATGTCCACATAAGACCAAGAAAATATATCTAAAAATTCACACAGAAGCATGACAAAGGTCTTCTGCTCTTGTGTTGAGAGTGAAGCTCCCAACTTAACCATTCTAGGTTGCTCCTCTGTTCCAATGTTCACATCTATGGTCTCCTCCACTAGAAATTTGGATTCTTCCTCCATACATGTAGGATCGGGGGGGGGATTGAGATCTTCATCTAAGGGCGTATCAACGATATTTTCACCCTTAGACTGGTCATTTTCTATGTCCAGTGATTTTTCCATTTGTTTTTCTACTAGTGCCTCAAAGAGGTTTTCATTGTGGGACTTGAACTTATTATTTTTACAAGGCTTCTATGAGGATATCTTTCCCTTTCTTTTATTTTGATTTTGGTGACCATAGAACTCCGCCTCCTCCCCAAAGTATGCATATGCATCAAGGTTGATGGAGAATCCTTTCTTATGGTCACCAACAGGAATGTCATCATGGAGATCCATAAACTCACCAATTGCTTCATCATTCTCAAAGAAGTCGATTGGTACATGTTGTTGTTGGTCCTAGTTTACCAAGGAAGGATGGAAAATATTTAATTCAAGAATGATAGGGGATATAGTCAAGATAACCATGTTAGAAATTCGGTTCACGGAGGAAAGGTCTTCATAAAGACTACATTGGGAATCTGTTTCACTTTCATAATCAGACAAACTATCTTCTCATTCAGAAGATGCGACATTGACCTCTGGAGGATTGGAGCCATATGGTCACACAATGATACCTTATTTACAAACCTTGTGATGGTGTTTTAGAAGAGGTAACCACACACCTTTTTATTGGTGCCACAACCATATCCTTGATATCCCATGGCGCATATCATTTTATTGGGGATAACATACTTGGGTGCTTGATAACATGATGTCCATTTCATCAGTAGGAGGTGGTATCATAGAGGTTTCAAGAAACTTTTCATCTACCAACAAGCCACCAAGAGTGAAAGTATTGATGTTACAATGCTCTTGGGACCATTGATACTTGTAGCAAGGCCTACCACGCACTCTGGGTGATAGGGGAGGTTTGAAATTAAGAGGGCTTGTTGGAGGTTATACTCTCCACATACAGTTGGAATGGTCTTCATATCCCATATAGTAAAGGGAAATACAGATGTAGAAGCACTGTCATCATGAGAACACAAGGTATCTAGATCAACGTGTGAGGTAAGAGCCTTTGATTGAACTTGAATGACCATTTCTATAGAAGGACATTCAAATGTGGTGGGAAAATAACCCAACAATGCTCTGCAATGAGAAAAGGGTTGAGGATCCCCTAAATGGTAATATTTTTTCCTTCATGGTATAACTTTAGACATTGATGGTATGTGGAAGGCACATCTTACATGGCATGAATCCATGGGTGACCGAGGAGCATGTTGTAAGGAAGTTCCAAGTCCAAAACATGGAACTTGGTGTCATGAGTAGTAGGCCCCACTTCCATAGGAAAAGTGACCATACCAGTAGATTTTCACTCTTCATTATCATAGGCCTTGATGGTGATGACTTTAGGTTCTAGATCAACATCAGTGTGGCCCAGTTGTCAAACCAATTTCAGAGTACAAATATTTAGGCCTGATCCATCATCCACAAGCACCTTTTTTGTCTTCTTATGATTAACAATGACTTCAATATGTAAGGGTAGATTATGTGTAGGATCCTCTTCAGGAATCTCTTGATGGCTAAAGGTTATGTGATTAGTAGGAGCAATCTATGTGACCAAGGCTTGGAAGTGCATAGGATCAATATCAACTGACACTCCTGACCCCTGTAGCATTTTACAAAGGATGTCTTTGTGAACATTAGATATTTTGAGAAGGTCTAAGATTTAAATCTTAGAAGTGGTTTTCTCAAGTTTTTCTAAAACATCATAATGACTATCCTGAGGGGTAGTAGAGGAGGTTATGGGATAACAAGGTGAGCACATCGTGTTTCCATGACACACTCTCTCACTTTAATCTTAATAGTGTTGATATGTTCAATAGGTGGGTTAACACAACCAATTAGAGAATCAAAAGGATTATTGGTTTTGGCAACATAGTTGGTACTCTTGTTCTAGGAAGACTGACCTTGATCTAGATTTTTCTCCCCTTTATTATGCTTAGGGAAAGGTTCCTTGTAAATTCCCAAGTTTTGATTGGAAGACTTGCTAGGTCCTGGGGAATCCATTTCTACCTCTCCGCTATCGATTAGATCTTGTATGAAGTGTTTTAACTTCAGACATTTATCAGTATTATGACCCCTAACATGATGAAACCCACAATATTCATTTTCTCAGAACCATGTTGGTTTTGGTGCATCATCTCTGTAAGGTATAGTGTTTGGAAATTTAACCATGTTCACCATGTCTAACTATTTTAATATAGATGACAAAGAATCTGATAGAGGGGTGAATGTGTGATGTTTAAATTCAGGTGCAACAGTTCCTTTGGTAAGTTTCAAAGGAGCACTATTTTGAACTTCCTGCACACGTTTAGAATCAGTTATGCCATCACCTACAACATTTTTATTCTTGTTTTGAAATAAATTTGGTTTATCTGTAGGCTTTGATTCATGGTTATCTCTTGAAAAGGGTTTTAAGGTCCCTTTGGCTAATAACACTTTTTTGATTTGGCTACATTTTTCTATAACTTCCTTAAAGGTGTTACCATAATGCATTTGCAAGTGGAAAGTAATCTCAGGGTGTAGATTAGGCACAAAAATGCTAACCAGTTGTTTCTCTGGTATGGAGCAAGGGAAGTGACTAGCTAACCCTCGCCATCTTTGTAAGAAACTAGTGAAGTTTTCATTAGTTTGTTTTTTTGTATTGCACAAGTCTATCATGGTGATGTCATTTTCCATATTAAAGGAAAAGTGGCGTACAAATTTTTTGCTAATTCTAGCCATGTAAAGATTGACCCCTTAGGTATGTGTAAGAACCATTTGAGTGCTTTCCCCCTAGACTCCGTGGGAAGAGGTGAATGAGATAATTATCACTATATGTGACCTCTTGACATGCCATAAAGAAGTATTTGACATGGTCTCGTGGATCACCTTTACCTTTATATTTATCAAATTTTGGACAGTCAAAGTGATGAGGGAAAGGTGTTCTCAACATAGCTCTATCAAATGGGTATGGGCATAGCTCTTCAAATTAGTACTTTTTATTATGTCCCACATTGCTTTCTTACAAAGAAGTGAGGGTGTTCTTCATAGATAACCATTCTTGGTCAAATATTTGACCACGTGTAGGTGAAGCAGGCATATATACATGGTTAAGTCTAGATGTTTCACCACCTTTATTATCTGTGTATAATTCATGATATGCCTCTTTATGTTTTTCTTGATGTGGAGTTTTGGTGTAAAACTCATGATATGAAGCTCTAGGTTTCTCTTGTCGTGGAGTCTTCATGGGATCTTTGTGAATGTCTGAAGCTAAACTTGCTAATTGATGAGTAAGAGCTTGTATTTGTTGTTTAATTGTAACCTCATTATTTTGTGTCTCCTCATGAGTTTCACGAGGAGGGGGTTGTTCATGATTGTTATGTTCTTCATCCTCACAATGAATTCTAATAGTTGGGATGTGATAACTTCCATTATTTTGAGAAGGAATTTCTTCCTCATTCTATTGGACAGAAGTAGAAGCATGTCCTGGGTTTAGGATGTCATCAATATTGCAAAGGGGATGCTCTACTTCTTCCTCTCCATGAACCATGTTTGTGAGGAGAGTAGGATCAAATTTAGGTGGTAGTTTAGCCCCTAATTCTACGACACATCCAAGGAATTCATTTTTATTTTGAAATAGGAAGTTATCCATGTGGGTGGGATCAAATTCAAATTCATTCTGAGGAGAGTTCCCCTCATCACCACTATGGTCAACCATGTTGTTATCTTCAAAAAGAGGGTTTAAATTGTCATTAACAAAAGGGTTTGACCCTAACCTTTGATGCCCCATTCTTGTAATAGGAGGCATAATGGGAAATGTTTCACTAAGGTTGATTAAAAATGGACCCTAGGAAAAAACCAAGCAATGTGATGACTGTCAAATGTCACAAAGAATTTCAAATGAATAATGGAAAAGAATTCAAAGAATCAAGTTACAATGAATCAAGGAATCAAAATAATAAATAATCCAATGATATGGAACCATATGTACTAAGTATCTAGGAAAAATCACACAAGTTCAAGACAAGGATCCAATCACAATAATAACGACTCCCTATACCTCAAAGATAAGCTATGTTTCAATAAATGAAAACACAATCAGTACTTAAATCAAGTTTGAGATAAACAAGAATTAAGTACTAAAATGGTGTTGAAGTGATTTCCAAACAAGGTATACTTAAACAAGTTTAAACACAAACAAAGTCCAAGTCTTGAAAATGGAAGCTACAAATGTGAGCAACATAACAACACAACTTGGATATGTTAATCAAGATTTTTATAAAAACAAGATATTAGTATCAAAATAGTATTTTAATGATGCAAACAACATAATGATAACACTTTCCAAAAATTAAGGCAATGTTTGAATAAAAACAAGGTCTAAGTATAACAAGAAATTTGATATTTATGCGAGCAGCGTAACAATACAACTTAGAGACTTAAATCAAGTTTCACAAAGGAAACAAGATGTAAGTATCAAAAATGTATTGATATGATGTGAGCAGTGTAACAACTCAAGAGGAAATCAATGATGAGACAACCTAACTACAATGAGATAGTCTTGATGTGGGTATCAAGACAAAGGGCCTCCTAAAACATGAAGATGTACAAGCACACTTTCAACACTTACATTCCTATTGCTGTGAAATGGTCATGTAAGTAGAATATAAAAGTGGTGGACATGATTATTTTTGGATAGTACACACGTATATATGTTTTCTTTTGTCCCAAAAGGGAAACAAGAAAACAAAGGAGATAGAACAAGTGGTGATGAAAAATACTTAGCCTAACTTTGGTAGAGTTTCACCTTGTCTTATGACAAGGTAGAAACTAAGACAAAGTGATGCCTTGTAAGTTTTGTGATGAATAACATGTGGCTAAAACTTTAATGGACTCTCCCCTTGTTTGAATAACAAGGTTTTGACTCCGAAAAATTTTTGCTTTGTGAGAGCTCTTTAGAACATGATGGATAAAGTCAAGTTGGCCCCAATGCCAAATGGTTTCCTAGGATTTTGTTCACAAACTCACCAATTCTTACCTAAGAGAGGTACACATTTCTAGTAAACTAGACAATGGACCATTACCCCACAATCAAATTAATGATAGAGGCCTCATACGGGTAACTTGAAGCTTTTCTCACATGGGTTTTCAACTAGTCAAGTGGGTAGTGGGGCACTTCCTGTTTTGTCCACCAGTTCTCTCAAGGTGTGGACTACTTTGGGGTTCCTGTGGTAATCCTCATAATGATTTTTATGGCTTATGCCAAGATACTTCCCACAGTTTAAAGAGGATGGGTTTTAACCCTTACTCAAACCTGCAAATATAGTGTTTTGAATAAATGGTGTGTTTTTTTATCTTTGATTAAAAATGTGGTTTAGCACACCATTGGCAACCTATAACAAATTGTATTGGTATTTATTTAGATCCTTCTTCTTTGACAAACATATATGGTACTTCACTCAAATATTAGTAGTTTTCCAAGAAAATCACAATATTTGAAAGAGGATAAAAGGTTGTTTCTCATTCTCAAGATCATCCAAAAACACAAGAGAAGAGCATAAACAAAAATTAACCCAACTAAATAGTAAAGGAAAACTCTAAATAAAATAACCATTCAAATTCTTTGTAAATAATTCATTCCCTTAAGAAAAAATGAAAGATTAAGTTTCCAAATTAACCAAATGTTAGAAAAAGAAGACTAAAGTTGCTTTTGATTCTCAAGATCACCCAAAGGTGCAAGAGAAGAGCATACACAAACTTTAGCCTAACTTAAGTAAAGCATGGAAACATAACATTCATTAAAGAATTTAAAACATGTTAGAAAATTTGATTTAAAATGTAAAAACCTACAAAATAAAGTTAGAAAACCTGTAAAACAACAAAAACACAAAAAATTAGAATTGGAAAACCTCAAAATCCTGAGCCAAAAATTAACACAGAATGCTAGCGCAATCCTTTTAAATAGTAGTGGCAAGCCTATGCAACAGTAAATGACACACAAGCATATAAATATAGTTAGCATAATGACACAGTAATGTCAAGTATGATGATAAAGAAGAAAAAAATAGTGTAACACTAGTGTAGGAAGAGAGATGCTAATGCAAGCTAACAGTAGTGCAAGCCTAACACAGAGGAGAAAAATTCAAGCCGACAATAACACAGGCTAGAGAAGCTAGCACAAGCCTAAGCAATAGTAGTGCAAGCCTAAAAATGGTAATGCATGAGTTTGACAGTAGTGCAAGCCTTTTGACACTAACGCATGCAAGGGTTTTCATGCTATGCAAGGCACCTGTGCAACAAAAACACATGGGATTTGACAAAAAATGTCAAAAAAGCTCAAATATTTTCCAATTAACTTTAATTTTGGTAGCACCTCACCTCCTTTATTCTTACAAAGAGCACTAAAACCAAGAAAACGTAACTAATCTAGTTAAGAAACTCAATATTTATCTAAAAATGCTAAAAAGAGGGTTAGTAAGAAAAAATTGAAACTAAACTACAAAAACTTGAAATAAATGCATGAGACAATGGAGTAAGTCCCACCGGGCATGCCAAATGTATGTATGCTAAACTAACTAAGCTAATTAAATGAAACTAACACCAAGTAGTTTCAATAAAAAATGTAATCTACCATTAACATCAAGATAAAGCTTAAAGGAAATAACTACTCTAATGCATAAACATTAATGAAACATCTAATGTTAAACCATTCCTACTCTTGTAATGTATGATTGCTATTAAGTATGAGCCTATTTAGATCATAAGCAATCAAATTTGTGTGTTGTCTCCAAAGATGAGGAAAGGATCTCACCAAGAAATGGCTACAAAGCCATGTTTAGATCTTCCTTTACTACTCAAATATGAGAGAATGGATGCAAAGATGAAGTAGTTATTCCAACAATGGAGAAGGCTCTTATCATATGCCTATAGTAATCACTAGCAAAAGTGTGGTGTAGGTGTGAAAGAAGGTAGGAGGGTCCTTTATATAGCTTTCCAATTTGGGAGAAGCTTGCAAACTAGTGCATGTGGGATAAAGGATAAAGTAGATTTAGAAGAAATAAGCTTGATTAGAGGAATTAACAAGTGATTAACAACTCATGGGAGTTGGAGATGATTTAATTAATCAACTAGGATTAATTAATAGGCTAGAATAAGCTTAGAAAGCTATTTAGAGATGATTTAGAGGGAAATAGGTATGATTTAGATGATTTAAGAGGGTGGATTTAACCAATAAGAGGGTTTATTGATTAAATACAAGGTTAAAAAGGCTTAATTAACTAATAATAGTTAATTATTCAATTGGAAGAGGATTATAACTAATGAAGTGTCGTTAATTGGCATCCAGAGTGGGGTAAAGACTAGTTAATTAACAAAGTGTCGTTAATTGATCAAAATAGAGGGGAACTTAGTTAATTAGTGGTAATTCACTAGTTGTAAAGGAAATGACGGGAAAGAGGGTAATTAGTACAATAAGGCCAAGGGATTAACCATTGAATCCCATACAGAACCAAAGAAACATCATATAAAAACATCATAAAAACCTACATTGATAACCCAAGGTAGAATAACTAAAATCAAGATTCTGAGTAACTAACAACATAAAACTATGAACTAACAGCGTATTAACAACCAAGAAGAAACCATAATGTAGGAGACCAGACCACTTCATCATTATTTTACCAGTTCCCCCATAGTACTCATGCATCCATTCCATTCTTTGAATAAGCTGGCTATAGTAGATTTCCAGAACTTGTAGTTTGGTTCAGCTATATGTACTTTGGGACCATTTCCTTCTTTTTCTTTCTCCTTTACTAATTCCATTGAATGGATCATCTCCGCTAGGAGTTTAAGATGGTGAATGGTACTTTTAACATTGATAATGTGAACATCTCTTATCTGAAGAATTATTTCCTTCATCTTCAATATTTCATTTTCCATAGCCAAAATTCTTTCATTAGCATTTTTTAATTGTTCACTAAGAACAATAGAAGACAAATTCTCCACTTTTTCATTCAATTCCCTTAAGTCAATAGACACCATATTGATCTTATGTCTATTAATGTCAGTGTCTAACCTGCAATTCTCAAATTCCCTCATAAAAACATTGGACTTGACTACACAGTCTTGAGCATTAAATAGTTTCTTTTGGGCAATTTTGAGTGCATGCAGGCTTTTAATAGCCTCCTTCGATTTCTTTGATCTCTTGACCTCATATTGTTTAGGGACTTTCCCACTTTCCATATCCTCACTAATTTCCCCTTCCAAAGCATCTTCATCCTAATTTTCACTAGGATCAGAGTGGTCAGACTTTCCTTCCTGATTCTACCCCAAATCTAAAATAACTTCCACCTTCTCAGCTGAAACCGAAACCTTCTCCTCCCTGCATTGCTTCTTGATTCCTTATTTTACCGGGTGGGATCTATTTATTTTTTCCACACACCTGATAGGTAGATCCCCACTATAATTAACTTCCATGGCATCCAAGCTTTCAGTATTCCTTTATAAATAAACATTCTATAGGCTCGTAGAGGCCCCCAATTTTTTATTTTTACCAATAAGGGGAGTTCCCAACTTGAGCATAGGTTTAATGATACCTTGATGTAATGGCAAGGAGAAAGTATCTTTCTCAACCTAAGATATAGATTTGGTCAAGGAGGTGAACAAAAATATGGGAAATTATACGGCTTGTTATTTCTAACATGGTTCAACATGGGAAAGTGGTACCCATAGGTCACTTTGTGACGCCCTTCAAGAGTTATGTAGGCCATTAGAGTTGTGTATTTTAGCATTTGAATATCATACATTATAGTATTTACTTTGCAATTAGATTTAATTCTATTTTTATAAAATCAGTGACATTGAGTTGGCACGGGGTGCCAACTTTATGTTCTAACTATCATGGTTATGGCATGACACATTGATATATTTTTTCTTTTGATAGATGTACATGATTCATGTTGGAGGATTGTGAATTTATTATATTTCAACTATGATGATGATGATGATGATTATAATTGAGTAAATTTTAAATTATAATGAAATGTATGTGTGACTGGTGCATTTTAGCTTTAATTTATTAGTTTTTATTTGGTTAATCTATTAGGCGGATATGACACGTGCATTGGGATGAATATTTGAGGGTTGGGATTATGTATAAGATGACAAGTGTTAATGTTATTATTATTTTTATATTGTCTTGTTGTTAACCCTCTTCATGATTGTTGGCCAATTCTAAGTTTCTTAATTAATCTCTCTTATTGTTTATTTTTATTATTGTTTATGGGGATGAATGATATCCATTTGTGGTTTATTTTACCTTGTTTTGGGAGGTTAAATTTTTTATTTTTTGGTAAATTCAAATCTTCCCTTTAGGACTATTTTTGAGTGAAGTGTGGGAGAATTAAAACTTGTCCCACACTCCTAAAACTCATCCTTACACCTACCCATGGGGTAGGTGTGCTTGTTTTTTATTTTTAAATCATTTAGGGCTCATTAAGACCACATAAAGGTTCCTTAAAAGACTTTCCACCTACCCTTATGTATTTTTTATGTGAGTTGATTTTGGAATGAATTATGGGTTAAGGGATATTTATTTTTGAGTTGTTGGATTTTTTTCTCTATTTTGACTCTCCTTGTATTGTCCTTGTAAGATAATTTAAATTTTCTGGTTGAATTTGGATTTTGAGTTGATTTAGCCCATGTGGGCATGGATTTTAATTTATTGTTATTTTTGGATTTGAATTACCTTAGGAACTTAGGATGTTGTCAATTGGCATCATCCTAAGGGGGTGATCTTAAAAACTTTTCCTATTAAAGTGGGATTGTTTTCCATTTTAGGTAAGAAGCTTTTCTTTGGTCGATGTTGCTAGATTGCTTGAAGCTTGGTGATTGAAGAGATGCCAAGATGAGTATGAGCTGGATACATTCCATGTCATTTTTATAGTTTCTTTATTTTTTTACATGTTTCAATGGAATTTTGTGGTTTTTATTCTCTCTTGAGTGGTATATGGTTTTATCATGTGTTGTATTATTTAATTTCACTCGTTGTGGGGGCTATCAAGTGTGATGTGCATATGGGGTAAGGTAAGGTAAATTTAGAGGCATAAGTAGATGTTAAACCAAAGCAAATGTGTTTTTTCTTAATTTTGGAGGAACCAAGGGGGTTTAGGCCTTGTTATAGTAGAGAGATAAGTGGGGTTTTATAAAAAATTGGGTGGAGGGTTAAGTGGCATGAACCTTACTTCTTTGGAAAAACCAAGGACTTATGCTCAACCCCTTAGTGGATCGATAAGTGGTACAGGAAGTCCTCTAGCTTGATAGTGTGTATTTGATTTAAATGTATACCCTTGTCCTCATGAGTCATATTATGTTTGCATTTGTGTGATTGAATTGGCATCGTTGTGTGCTAGATTGTTGGGGAAAATTTTTTATCCTTGTCTCAGTATTAGATACAGAGTTCTTCTTGTGAGTTAGAGGTTTTGTGGGGAAATGAGATGAAATTTTCCCCATTACATGATTGGGAGTTGAATGTCACCTCCACCTATATTTTTGTGTTTGGGACACATTTTTGGTTGATAGAAGAGGGTTTGAAAAAGGAAAATATTGTTATTTTTTATATTCGATACTTGAAACCAAGTGGCATTTGAAACAAGTTATATTCTAGTGTGGCTATGTATTAAAAGTGTAATTGATCATTCCCATGTATTAAAAATTAAATCAAAAGTTGGAATGTATGATCTTGAGAGTGGCAAACCTATTTTGATGTATAAATGTAGATTTGAATTGAATAAAATGAAAGTTTTGTTTTATTGAATGGTTGTAATAACTCTAAAATTATTTCAAGTTTGCCAATTTTTCTCCCTTA
Source organism: Taxus chinensis (assembly GCA_019776745.2). Classification (NCBI taxonomy): domain Eukaryota; kingdom Viridiplantae; phylum Streptophyta; class Pinopsida; order Cupressales; family Taxaceae; genus Taxus; species Taxus chinensis. The sequence goes on from CM034157.1 coordinate 355,373,823, forward strand.
ATGAATTCATTATGAGTTGTTTGTTTAAAAATGTTAAGAAAAATTTAGTGTTTGGTTATTGAGAACTTGGAATTTCATTAAGGCAAGAGAATAAACCATTACTTGAAACTTTACCTTACTTAACCCTTGGGAAACTAAAAGAATGTAGGCTTTATTCTTTCATTGATTATAACCTAAGTTGGAAATATGTTTCGAATTTGTGAATATATCATTTGGTTAAAATGGGTAAATAAAATAATTAATTGGATTAAGTAAGTTAGAATGAATATTTTATTTATATATAATGTTAAGTTCTAGATAGTTGAAAAATAGTCTCTTTTGTGTTTATTGAAGTTGGGGTTCAAACTATTCTTATGAAATACATTATTATAAAGTTGCAGGGTTGATTATTATTCCAATCTATCTAGATTGGAAACAATAGTGTTGAATAACTCCAAGTCAGCTGAGTGTTTCCATAAGCATGTACAAAATCTTGCGATAACTTTTGAAAACCGGAGTGTTAATAATTTAAGATGAGTATATTTGAGTAATGAATCCATTTTGTCTTTTAAAGCAATGTAATAATAGAATGCATTATTCTAAGTTTTATTTGGAATAAAAACTAAGTTCTTGTTCCTAACTTTAACTAAATAGCTTAGAAAAATTTATATCTATATTAAATATATATATATATATATATATATATAAGATTGTTAGAAAGTGTATTTTAATAAGTTAATCAAAGTTTAAGATTTTTCTATAAAGGAAAATACTAATACAAAAGTAATATATTAATTACCGAAATAATGTAAATATATATATAGTATAATATGATGTGTGTGTGTGTGTGTGTGTGTGTGTGTGTGTGATATATATAGGTAATTTACTACCTAAGAAATTATATAAAAAATATATCTAATATATATATTATACAAAAATAAATAATATAAAATCTATTGTTTAAACTTATAAAGTTTGAAACTTTACTTTAATAAAATAAATAGATATTTAAAAAAATTGGAGCCATGGCCTACATAAGCTATGACCCCATTGTAAGAAAATTAATGTAAAGAGGGGGTGAGACGGTTATGTATGCCCATCCAAATATTAAAATAAGTAAAGGGGGGTGGGTTGGCCATGGTCGACCCACCTCCTAAACCCTTTATATAAATTCATACATCCACCCATATTTTAAAAGTTGCAACATATTAATAAATCTATATAATAATAATGAATATATGTGTGTGTATATACACTCCTATGTATGTATGTATATATATATATATATATATATATATATATATATATATATATATATATTTGTAGATTTATCTCTCCTCCAAGATTGAAATCCTTACATAAATATTCACACAAAATAAACTAGAGAGAAAACTAGAGGTAATGATAAATGAAAATGAGAGTGAAGGAGATAGATTAATATTTTTAGATGGGTTATGGTTTCTAGGTTCCCTAGATCCAAAGGAGGGGAAATATATAATAATAGGGCTCTCATTTCACCCTATGTAGTCATTTTTTACCCTCAATACTTCTTTCCAACCCAAAGCACGTCGGCCTATCACCCAGTAGGGGCTAGGCACTCACCCAAGGAACGCATGGGTGCTGAGACCCTCCTTTATGTGAGCTTTGTGAGAAGGTTCCACCATTAATGGAGGATTATTTACAGAAATAGAAGTACATTCACTTACTTTAAAATGTAGAAGATACAACTAACAAATATACATATTAATGCATCACATAAGATAAATAACATTGTAAGAACTATAATACACTAGATGTGAGCCATGATAAGTCATATAACATGAGGTTTTACATCCATAAACAAGTTATACAAAATGAACCCATATATATATATATATATATATATATATTGATTTAAAAGAGTTTTGGTAGCCACATTATAGTCAAAAGGGGTCAACTCAGACCATATATATTAAATGACAGAGACTTAACTCTTGTAAGCCTCTATGATATGAGATCCTAACTATACTTTCTCTCATTTTATCATAGATCTCAATACCAATACATAAGCTTATGGTATCCCTTATAACCCTCTAGCACTAAGTGCTCTAAACCCTAGGATTACTGGAACACTTCATTACTCTATGTATTTCTATGTATATCTATGTATATCTTATCCTCTCATGTATGTGTGTCTTCTCCTCCCTATCTATCTCTGGCCCAAAAATTCCTTTATATAATATCAACACCCACCACCATGCCTTCTCCAAGCATAGTTCACGTGCCAAGTATTGATGTGGTCCTAAATAAGGTGAATGATTATCCCTTTGCAAACCTTTCACTCTCTGTAATGATGTCTTCTAGGAATATTCCCTATGGGGAATATCCTTTTCTTGACCTCCAAGGTTGTAGGATGGCACCTTGTCTACTCATCATGCCTAGTTGGGTCCTCACACTTTTCCTCAAGTGCCTCTAGAATTCCAAATATGGAAAAGTCCTTTAAACCCATGTTCTGGCTCCCCCACGTGCCCCGGTTTCACTTAAACCCTTCTTAAACCCCTTTCTCCTTAACGCTTTCCCCTAAGTGCCCTTCTTCTCACAAGTCCTACACGTGCACACCTCTTGGTACTTAGCCAATATTTTAGGGTCCAACATTACCCCACACTACACATGTTCTCCATCCTCAGAAACATCTTGCTTCTTCAAAGAATAAATAATAGTGGGACTGAGACAATCTAAATGAAGAATGAAAGAATAAAATAATCTACTACTATTGTAGGAGTGGGAATTCCTTCTTCATGGTTTCCTTAATATTTTCCCAGGCATCTACCTCACCTTACGCTTACTGAAGTAGTTCACCTACTAGAGTGCTTACTTCATCAAAAATCAATTTTTCACTCATAGAATTTAGTGTATCTATAATGCCTTCTAGATGCTTGTTAAGATTGTCCACTGCACCCATTCTGTGAGTGACCTAGGGATATAGCTTCTTGAGCCGATTCTTAATCGAACCTCGTAAGGTTTCAATTGATCCTAACTTTTTCTCAACCTCAACTAGGATATTATCACACTCCAACATGTTTCCTTCTTTTATTGAAATTGCTTTAGATCTACCTCATGCGTAGCAACCAATATGCTTATTACCTTGTCTCTGTTAGCACAATTTTCATATACAGCCTCGACCATTTGCATGGTAGTATTTACAATGGCAAGGAGCTCAGAATACAAACTAACCATTTCCCTAATATTTTGTTTTTATTCCTCCTTCTGGAACACCATTGCCTCTTCTAGTGACTCTAATGTGAGTAGCTTCCTTTCCATGGTAAGGATGTGGGTTAAGTATTCTAATCAGTGTAAGGTTGACTTGTATTATTTTTTTGGAGGAGTTAGATCTAGATGCACTAGAATGATGGAACCCGTAATCTCCTCTACCTTCTTGTAAACCTCCCACACTTTATCCTTTTCATCCCTTAACTCATGCCTCAATTACGCATTAATCAGCTCCTCATTATTTATCTATTTATCTCTTTCATTGATTTATTCATTTTTCTTCTCAAGCTCTTCCTCCAAGACCCTTATTATGTAATTTATCCTAAAGAACCTCGCCTCAACTTCTACCAACACCTTTTTGACTGCGTTACAAACTTTCTCATTGGATAGTTGTTGGGCATTCACCAAAAGGTTTACTCCCTTGGCATCTGGTATCTTCATCAATTCCTCTCGGTTGACCTTGAATTTGGGCTCATCAACATGGGACTCAAAATCCCAAGATAGCATTTTCCTCCTGCACAAGTACGCACCCTCTTCATCGAAAGAAGACCATGCAAGGATTTGGTTTGTAGGCACGATACTTTGGAAATTCACACACAATATTTTGTTTGGATTACTAATGTAAGTCATTTCTTGTTACTGTGTCACTACTATACCCTTTCCACCTTCGTGTGCTGCCTTTGGGAAGCTTACTGCCAGATAGGGATACCCACCCATGTTTCCATCCTACTTCCCAACTCTCGCACTCTCCTCTGTCTCTTTTAATTCTTCCTTGTCACTATGCTCCACCTCTTGATCAAATAAGTCCTTTATTATGGCTACTACCTCCCTCTCCATGGCATCCTCAATCTACTCCTTAGTCAGGCTTGGAATCTTTTGATCCTTCATGTTTACTTCTTCACTCCCTCTCTGGGTATGGGTGCCTTCCTCATCCTCATCCTTCTTCCTCTAACTCATGTACGTCATACATAGGATGATTCTCATTCTCACCATGCTCTTCATCTTCCTTGTCACCCTTGTTGGCCTCTATTCTATTTTTTATTCTGAGTCCACCTTTTTTGTTACTCTTTTCTTCTTCCTAACTTCTGATTCCAATATAGGGGACTTTTATTTTTCTTCTTCCCTAGGTGACTCCTTTCTTTCCTATGATTCTTCTTTCGTAGGGGAATTCTCTTACTCTAGTGCCTCTTCCTTAGGTTTCTTCACTTTCTTTTTTACGGGGGACTTCTTCCTCCGTGCATAGGTGTTTGGTCTTGTGCCCAACTCCTACATGCCTACAAACTACATTTTATGTGTACATGGTGCCTTTTTCTTAGGATCCTCCTCTCTCTCCCTTTTCCTTGGCACAACCTTCTTCCTTATGGTTGGGTCTTCTAGGATAGAGACATCATTTTCTACATGAGTTCCCTTCTCATAATTAGGCCCTATATGCAGGTATACCCTTGTTGCGGTCCTCCTAGTAATAGGAAATGTCATTGGCCTCATCATATGTACATCATGGGAGACATAGTTATCCACATAGGCATGATTCTTTGGATATATCAATATTCTACGCATCTCGCAGTAATCTTGGTCTATCATATTGAGATCAAACCTTATCTTATTTGCCTCTTTGAATCGATTGACCTTGGCCTAGAAGTATTTTGTTGTGAAGGACAATGGAAATTTTTGCCAAGGACCTTTAGCGCCATCTGTCAGAGTAAACCTGCCAATACAAAAATATTGGTACACGGTGAATTCATCCTCACCTTGTAATAAAATAGGTAATTTCTCAGGTATTCTCTATTCACCGCTGAATGTGTCACGCATCTGCTTATACCATTTTTCTAGGCACACCTTGTGGGAAGCCGTCATGGTGTCACAAGTGTATTTCTCAAATCGGGGAATATTTCTCATCTATGTATTCCCAAACAAATTTATTCATCCCATCGGGCACTCTGATCTCTAAAAAGACGATCATAAGGAGGACATTACCAAACATGATCTTTTCTCCATCACACACGATGTAGATGATTTCTTCTACTATGAAATTCGATAGGTTATAGATGGTCCCCTCTGAGATCTTATGAAAAATGTTCAACCAAGCCATTTTTATCTATGTCCATCTCTCCTTCCCATTCAATTTTGTGACCAAGCGTGTTACCATCCTCATTACAGGGTCAAAAATTATAGAAATTTTGAAGTAGAGCAAACCCTTCTTGTACTAATAAGCTTCAATAATCTTCTTGATGGCATCCTTATTGTCCAAGTCATCATAGAATAATTCCCCTTTAGAGATAAGAATAGTAAAATTTGAAATTAGTTGAGGAGTTCTTCGTATCCTTCATCCTGTGAAGTAGAAGTGGTCTTCATGTATGCATGATATTAACCACTGGTACAGTCACTTAAGTTTGCTGAAATAGGGGAACTCATAGAGTTGTAATAACTCATCCTTCTCCATTTTCACCTTTACCTCATCATCATAGATAGGCATTCCACCTGGTGTCCTCTTTTCTACAGGGAAAATCCAATTCCAATGCTATATCATTCTCTATCATGCTTATTTGATGGTTGTAGTCACTTACGGCCATCTTTATAACATGCAACATTCATTATTTTCCAAGCAATATGACGTCTGGATATCACATCTCTGCATACCATTCTTCATTTAAATTGGTGGAAATGGCTTGTTTCCCCTTTCCCTTACCCTTCTTTGATGAAATGTTTATATTTTTCTTTGGTGTCATCTCTCTGTTGGGTCACTAAAATTTATTCCTTTCTCTTGATATTGGCTGTGCTCAACTTTTTGGCTCTTCTCCTACATGAAAATCCCTTCAATCATGTGCCCTAGTTTTGGAAACCTAACCTAGAAATCATTTTTCCACAATACGGCGTAATACCCTTTGGATCCTCTTACACGAACTTCTCCACTCACACCCATGTACTCTTTTTCCACTCTCATTCACTGATCAAACTAGCTATGCATGAAAATCTTCAAAACCATTTTTTGCACAAATTTTCTTTAAGGATACCCTAGGTTGTGAGAGCTCTTCGATAACACAAATAAAAGGTAAATAATAATTCACCATGACCTTCAACTTATAGCTTTTTCTTTTCTCCGCAATAAATTTTATGCTACCTACAAAGTAATTTTACAATAAATTTAGTCATTTCTAATGCCAACCTTCAACTCTTTTACCCTCATGCACAATTCTATGTGAAAACTTATACAACCTTCTGGCACAAAAACCCTTATTAAACAAATATCCTTACGCACGCGCTTTCAACACCGAAGGAACTTCTTTTGTCCTTATCCTGATTTTTGACATCGCCTACCTCATGTTGTTCTTATGCTTCTCACCCTTGTACATGATTTTTGTAAATACTTCCTGACACCAAACTCCTAATGTTCACCTTTTCTATGTGCACTCTTCCAAACTATGCACTTTTGATCCTTCAACCTAGGCCATCAAAATACAACTTCCAATACCAACTTTTGGTACTTGTCACATCAATCCACCCCACACAAAAAATGATGTGCAGTCGTCTAAAGATATAAAACTTTTGAAAATAATAAGTGGCTACGAACGCACAAATGTGCACACAAAAAACAAAAAGAAAGGTAAAACTCAATGAGAAAGGGAAACACAAATAAGGTAAATGCATTAAGGGAAATCCTAAGCTAACTAGAAATACAGCCTTATTTATAAACACAATGAAGACTTATTTATAGTAGGGATTCATCCTACTCCCATTGAAATGGCCTAGTAATCGTGTTCCATCTAGCACTTATAAATCATAAGCACCTGAATAAAGTGTATATGATACATTGTATGGGCCCATAAAATGGACTTTGAATTTCCTAGGATGGTGCAGAAACTTAGAATCATATAATAGAACCATCTTCCCAACCTCAAGTTGTTTGTTCTTGATGTGTCTCTCATGTCATGCCTTCTACCTAGCTTTTTCTATTTTCTGAATCCAATGAGCAATATCACACATCTCATCTAACTGCCTTAACTTATCAATCCTCTCTTTAAGCATTTGTTCATCAACTAATCCTCCCATGTGTGTTATATGTAGTGATGGTAACATGAATTTAATAGGTAACACTGCTTCTATGCCAAACACCAATTGAAAATGTATGGCCTTGTTCAGTCTTTTATAAGTATTCGAGTATGACCATAACACAATAGAAACATTATCATCCCAATCATTTCTTACCACATCACAAATATTGCTTAACATGTGATTCAGAATTTTGTTAAACACCTCAACAGTCCCATTGGCTTGTGGGTGGTAAGGGTTAGTCTTGTGGTGGGCTACCATGAATTTTGCCAACAAAATGCTAACTGTCTCATTCAATAAATGAGTACCCCTATCACTTGTTAAACTCAGTGGGCATCCAAATTATTTTCTTATGTTTTCCCATAAGAACCTAGCTGTTGTTACCACTGTACAATCCCTTATAGGTGTCACTTCTTCCCACCTTGTAAGATAATTTGTGCATGCAATGATATAACGTTAACATATCCTTTGTGTGGATGGGGAAATATGGTCTACAAAGTCAATTACCTACTTCTTGAATAGTTCTGCACTGATAATTAGTCTTAATGGAATTTCATCTATTTTCCCTAGTTTACCAAGGTACTGGCAATGGTCACAAGCCTTGCAATACTCGATATAATCCCTGTAAATTATTTCCCACCAAAAACCTGCTAGAAGGATCTTGTGCACAGTTGCATTCCCTGCATAGTGTCCTCCTACAATTCCATCATGTTCTTCCTCCATGATTGCAACACATTCATGCTCTAACATGTACCGGTGCAAAACCTCATTATGGCCTAGCTTGTATAAGTCTCCAATATTTAACATGTAGGGTACAACACGTATGGATAATTGATTCCTTTCTAAATTCTTCATTCCCTTTGGTGCCACACCTGTTTTGAGAAACACTACAATATCTTCCAAGTCAAAGGACGTGCACCACAATCTAAACATTTGTGCATTTGGAATTGTATCCTCAATGCTCTGTGCATCCTCCCCAGATTTAATCTTTGATAAATGGTCAGGTCAAAAATTACTCTTACCTTGTTTCACAACAACTGTAAACTAAAATTCTTGAAACAACAGGACTCACCGACATATGCGCCATTGTAAAACAAGCTTGTTTACCAAGTATTTCAATGTCATGTGGTCCATCTAAAAAATAAAGGGTATTACCAACAAATATTGCCTGAATTTTTGTATCCCATATATCATTGAAAATGCTTCGCGCTCATTAGTAGTATAGTTATTTTCTGTTAGAGATAGCTTTCTACTATTAAAGCACAAGGGGTGGTCAACAATCCCCTTTCTAGGTTGTGCTAATATTTCCCCAATAGCAACACCTGAAGTATCAACATATACATGGAATGGTTTTGCCCAAGAGGGAAAAAATAATATGGGCATAGTGATAATCGTATTCTTCAACATATCAAATGCCATTTTCTATGCCTCTCCCCACTAAAATTTACTTTTGTGTTTATCAAATTTTCCAATGGCGCAAAGATCTTAGCATAACCCCTAGTAAATTTCTGGTAATACCCCATATTTCCAAGGAATCTGTACACTACGCTCTGGCTGGTAGGTTCCCCCAATCCCACAATAAGGGAAACTTTGGTAGGATCCACCAGAAAACCCTTACATATGATATTTCCTGAAAGGGTTCCAAATGGAGTAGAGAAAACACATTTCTTAATGTTGAGGGATATTCTCAACTACCAAAATCTTCCAAACATCAACCTCAGTTGTCACAATGATCTCCCTCACTAATCCATATACCATCTAATCATCAAGGTAGACTTGAAGAAACTTATGGATGAAGTCTTGAAATGCCTACACCACAATGTGTAAAAACACAACAGGTGCATTCTTCAGTCCAAAAGGCATGATTGTGTAGGCAAAGCTTACCCATTTAGTCAAAAAAGTTATCTTTTCTTGGTCCTCCTTTGTAATTATAACCTAATGATATCCTAAGAATCCATCTGTGAAAGAATAGATATCATGCACGTGATGCTCCTTCCAGGATCTCCTCAGTGAAGGGGGTAAGAAAAGGGTCAATAACACATACCACATTCAAATCCCTATAATCAACACAAATCCTTATCCTTCCATCCTTTTTAATGCTGATGACCATCATATTATCCATTCTTATTCCTAAATGGCCTCAATGATTCCTGATGAGATCAACTTGTCAATCTCCTCCTTAACTTTAATGTGAAGATTCAAATTCATTTGATAAGGTCTCTTCCGAATTGAGCACTCTCCCTCCTTTAACTTGATCTTCATTTCTCCCAATGAGTGGTGAACTCCTTTAATCTTATGGTACCTATGAGGAAATAAGTCCTGAAACTCACGTAATAGATCAATGATCTTTGAAACCTCCCTTTTTGTCTAGTAATCTCCAATAGTAGCCTCATTAGATTCTACCTCTAAACCAATGTTAACCTTCTTTCTTTTAAAGGGTTCATGGTAGGTGTGCGCTTGCTCATCAATAATATCCATAACTTTATGTGTACCCACAGTATGGTTAACATCCACAATTTCCACTTCTTCACCATCGATCACATAGACCAATTTTCCTTTCTCTTTTTCCATGCATGCATGCTCAAGCTATATCTCCTCTTATTCTTCCTCATCAAAGAGAGTTTCTAAGCCTGGTTCACACAATAATTCCAGTATTCTATCCTCTACCATGGCATTATCTCCCATAGTTAGGTGATTAAAAAACTACAACTCCTCATCCACCAATGGCTTAGCACTCAGATATTTGAAATCTTAAAGGGAGGTTAGCCATTGACTCCTGCCAGTTTATTTTCTAATGGCAAATCTATGAGTGAATGTACCATATAGGCACGTAGCCTTGTAAGGTGGATTATAGATTATTCACCCATAAAGAAGGCAATAAGGATTATGTGCTTTCCATCTAGGCCTTATTACATGCTTAGATGTTAAATGAGGTAGGTTCCTTCCCATGATAATCTTGTATGATAGTAGGTTAATTAATTCGGAGAAACCTAACAGAGAATGTGATTCTCACTTCTCACCACTCTAGAAGGCTATCACAATGGTTCACCCATGAACATGTTGTGGTTCTGAATAAGGTATAGTTAATCATCCTTCTCCTTTCGATCTCACATCTCCATTGGGTATCCATTTCTCGCAGGAAAACATCAAGGTTGGCTCCCCTAGAGTAATTTAGCAACTTCTTCCCTCCTAGGCACTTGACTGAGCATGCCTTATTACTCTCATCATAAATCCTCTTAACTACCTTCTGACTAACTCATATGTCCCGTGTGTGAAATTATCACATGTCATACTAGTTGTATCACTTATAGATTGAATGTCTTCCCATGAAATAACGCCCTGTTTTGTTGTTTTCATAACTTCAGGGGTCCTAGATAGTGCGCACATAAATTTTGTCTAGGTCTTCTTCTCCTAAAAGCTCAATATAGGGCGCTGAATTCCCATCTATCAAAGGAATGACAACACATTCCTCTTTTTTCTAAAAACTTATATACCCCTTATTGAAATGTAAGTCAGAATTGGTCTTATAACAGGGGCACCTAAGTAATGTTGGAAATGGAGCCAAGATGTAGTTATTTATTTACCCTTAATACTTCTTTCTAACCCCAAGTGTGTCGGCCTATCACCAAGTAGGTGTTGGGTGCTCACTCGAGGCACACGTGGTCACCGATCCTCTTCTTTACATGATATTTTTGAGAAGGTTCCACCATTAATGGAGGATTATTTGTAGAAACAAAAGTACATTCACTTACATAAAAAACTTAGAAGATGCAACTAACAGATCTACATATTAATGCATCACATGAAGCTAACTAACACTGTAAGAAGTATAATAAACTATATCTAAGCCATGATAAGTCATATAACACAAGGGTTTATACCCATACACAAGTTATACGGAATGAACCCATATATATATTGATTTAAAAGGGTTATGATAGCCACATTAAGGTCAAAAGGGGTTAGCTCAAACCATATATATTAAATGACAAAGACTTAACTCATGTAAGAATCTTTGATATGAGATCCTAACTATAATTTCTCTCATTCTATCCCTTGTTAAATATCCCAGTACCCATACATATGCTTATGGTATCCCTGAAAACCCTCTAGCACTAAGGGCTCTAAAACTTAGCATTACTGCAACACTTTGTTACTCTATGTATTTCAATCTATATCTATGTATATCTTATCCTCTCATGTATGTGTGTCTTCTTCTCCATGTCCATCTCTGGCCCGAGCATTCCTTTACATAATATCAACACCCACCGCCACGCCTTCTCTAAGCATAGATTGTGTGCTAAGTTTTTTTATTATTGGTAAATAGTTTTTTGAAAGGGACTATACCCTTGGACTGTTTTTTCATTATTGTGTGTTAAGTGTTGATGTGGTCCTCAATAGGTGAATTCTTATCCCTTTCCAAACCCTCCACTCTCTTTAATGATGTCTTCTGGGAATATTCCCTGTGAGGAATATCCTTTTCTTGACCTCCAAAGTTCCAGGCTGGCACCTTGTCCACTCATCGCACCTAGTTGGGTCCTCACACTTTTCCTCAAGTGCCTCTAGAATGTGAAATATGGAAAACTCCTTTAAACCCATGTTTTACCTCCTACGTGTGCCCCGGTTTCACCTAAAACCCTTTGTCTTGCATGCCTTCCCCTGAGTGCCCTTCTTCTCATAGGTCCTGCACACGTACCTCTTGGTACTTAGCCAATATTTTTGGTCCAACACCCTCCTACCTACTTTTGACTAGACCTAGTTTAATGTTATGTCCCATTTAGGCTATAATATAATGTTTATTAACTTTAAAAGATAGAGCACAAATATAAAAGAGAACCATATTAATGTAAAGAACTAATATACCCTTATAGCTTAATAGTATGACCAATATGAGCCTATAGATTAGTTATTAAGAGGGATAAAACCTCCTTTATCTAATAAGATAGTGTTGTAGTATTGAGAGATCCATGGAAAATAAATAGTCATTATGAACTTAATAAGTTATTTTTAATCCCTTGTTTTAAATAGAATAATGAGATAATATGGGTGGTTGCGTTGACATATCTACATACGGTTATATAGGGTTATTAACATAGTGTTGTCTCGATGATTACTTTTAGTCATTCTATGTTCCTAGTGTTCTTATGCAGTTAATTCTCTTTTCCAATCTAACCTTCAATTGTTACGATGCATTAGCATCATACATAAAAGTCTATCAATATTGTAAATGTTTGTATCACCTCATTATTTTTTTCAAAAACTAACAAAAAAATTATTCCATAATTTTACCACTCATTTTTAATTTTTTTTACGTGCTAATTTGTTGGGCGTTACACCAAATGTTTGAGACTTTACATAAAAATATAACTAGAAAATAAAGATGATAAACACTAGAATTTAAAAGTTCATAGTTTTATATTTAGCCTTGGTTTGCACTAAAAAGACTAGGGAAATATTTATTATCGCATCCAATCAAATGTCACTATTGATAATTATCAGTTATCTTGTTGTACGATCGTAAAATCACGTAGCCATCATCTTCATCATCATATCCAACAATTTTTTTGACATGGCTTTCTGTTATGATTAGTATCCTGAGTAGACCATTGGTAAAACTACTACCCAATATCAATTATCATAGAGCCATAACTCAGCTGTCATACCACTCCTCCTAGATCTACTAGAATGGTCATCAACTATGTGGAATGAAAAATCTCAGGTCGTAATCGACCCGATTAGGTTAGGATGAGTATCCTCATAATTATCCTTTGTTGTCCATTAGATGTAGGATGGGGGGTTGGGGTCTTCATCTACGGAAAATAATCATCTCATCTTTTCTAGGGATCAAGCTAGAGAGTATAATGGATCTCCATTCATAATTACTTATCTATCATCCTATTTATTTATATTTTTATTAAAAAGTGTATCGATATTAATAGTACATAGAAAATATAATGATAATCATACCAAAAAAAATGGGTGGCACGGAATCACACCCAAAAACATCAAAGTAACGTCAAATATCAAGTAGTGCCTTGAGAAAAAATAACCCAAAAGAAATATGGTTGGTAATTACATATCATCAATAGAGATATTTCAATCAAAAAGGTGGAAAAATTAATATACACATAAGAAAAATCATTAGGAAGAAACAATTAACATGGAAACTTCTAGAGGCATTGGTGGGGGCTATCAGGATTTACACCCCACCCACTAGCTCTAGATAGCTCCACGATATCAAGGACACCTTCACATTGATCTTTTTTCATATTTTTTTATTTTTCTTCTTGCCTAGGATAAATGAGAAGAGAAATATGAGAGAATTTTTTAGAGAAAGGAAAACCCAAAGTACCACCACCATCATTGTCATTACCACCCAAGGGAGGAACATCCCAGTCACTACCACCACCACTGAACTGGTCAAACCCCCTCCTCCGCTATCTCCCCAAAAAGGAGAAATTAGACAAGAATAAGGAATATAACGTCTTTGTCTACTCCTATAGTAACAAAGGGGAAATCCATGACCATAACCTTGAAAAAAAGAGAACTATTGAGGGAGATTTAGTGGCTCATGGATAACATTGTAGGACACATTACCCAAGTGGTTTAAGAGCACTTGAAGATGCTCGACCTCCAAGTGAACCTTATATGTGTAGACCTAAATATGAATTAACACATTGGAAATAATGGCAACGTTATTAGAAATAGAATTTTTTTATCCATTTTAACATCATCAAATAGAGAATAATTTCTATCTTTCCATATATTAAAAATAATATCCACTAGAAATAATTTCCAGAGATGTTTATATTTCACAAGTAGCATGGTTCTGTCCCTAAGCACAATCATTTTTTGGGTGAAATAATTTGGAAGAAATTGTTAAAATATGGAGTGAATAGAATTCCAAGATAATTGGACAAAAAGGGGATAACAAAAAAATGTTCTTAAGAGCCTCATCCTAATTTCAAAGAGGGGAACATGGGGTATGGGATTCTAAAGTGTTTAAGCATTTATCTAATTGGGAGCCCTTGAGAGATGATGCACAAAATAAAGTGAGCCTTCTTTGGTTTTGTGGGTATTTTCTAGATTTTTTCAAACCACCTAGCATTGATAGAGTGGGAATACCTTATGTTCCATCATTCATTTAAGGAATCTATTTGAATTTCTTGAGGGATTAAAAGGTGGTAACCAATACAGGGTTTGCACTGGAAAAAAAGAGTGACACCGGTAAATTCAAATATCTCCACTAAGGGAATCATAAAAAGACTCCAATTTTGTGGAAGTTTTGTTTAGGGATAACATTTTGAACTTTAGAAATAAAGGTTGCATCCTCATTATTGAGTTGGAACTTTTATTTAATTTTTTCCCAAGATAACCAATCTCGTGAGGATTTGCATAAAATATCATTGATGGTTCTAATCCCTTTTTAAAGATCCTAAGGATTTTAATTATGCATATCATTCCAAGTAGATAATTTTTATGATTGATAATGGGGAACCACCAAATTAAATGAGAATTAAGAGAAATCCAATTTCTAAGCTTATTTCCCACCCAATTAAGGTGGGGTTTGAGCATCTCCTAGGATTTCAAGATTTTTTTGGAAACAATGACACCTCCAATTTTTATAGTAACTAAGGAAGAGGGTTTAAAAATCAAGAACCCTCCATGCCTTCTTTCCAAAAGGGGTTCCTTATAAAATTTAGTTTCTTAGCAAGATCGTCTAATCCTTAGATCCCTCAAGACCCCTGATAATCCATTTGGCACTAAAATAAAGACCTTTAAGTTTGATATTAATAATCCCAAGTCTCATAACCTTTGTAAGTTTGCAACACATGTCCTAATAAACTATATGAAAAACTTTACCTCCTTCAAAGCTAACCCATAAGAAACATCAATCGATTTTATATCTTACCATAGGAATCCTTTCAGGGTGTCCAATAAGAGTAATAATACACGTGAGTGGTAGAAAGCAACTTAGAATAAATCTAGAATTTTCTTGTCAAGGAAAGAGGTTTGGTGATCTAATAGGATATTTCGTTTTCCACTCTCTAGACCACATAAGACCACAAATTAGTTGGGGAATCTTAAAAAGGAAAAGGTATTCCAAGGAGTTTAAATTTCACTAAAAGGTGAATCCATTAACATTGGTATCTTTCCAATCAAACAAGATTGGGGGAAACAAAATGTCTATAGTATTGGGTCTTTCACTATTAAAAGGAAGAGCTTGCAGTCAACAACAAGATATCAAGGCATTATATGGCATTGGATTTAATATTCTTTTCTTCAAGTATATTGAGGAAATAATCATCAAAAAATGACAATGAAGGGATATTCCTTTCACCAAACCTCTAGAAGAATAATTAGCAAGGAGGTAGTTTAACCTTCAACAACTAGCATAGAGAAGGAAGGATCCAAAGAGAAACCTTGTATTATGGATCTAAAAATACCAACACTATGTGACTGAGATACATTAATGTTGATATAGGCACTAACATGTTGGAAAATCATCTTGGCGGTACAAAAAAATATGGGGCCAAAACCCAGATCTTGAAACATGTGAATAATGAAAGTTCGTTTAATCATATCCTAACCTTTCTCAAAATAAATTTTGATAAAAGTATTTTTTTATTGGAAATTATAGCTCATTAAATACCTTCCTAACTAATAATGACATTGTCAAGAATATAAATGTCTTGTAGAAATCTTTTTTGTTCAGTACTGGCAATGAGAGGAAGCAAATTTCCCAACCTGAGAGCAAGAGCCTTGGAAATGATCTTGTAGGATACATTTAGAAGAGTTATGGGTCACTAATTAGTGATAATATTTAGATCTCTCATATTGGGAATGAATTCAATATTTCCATTATCAATAATTTCTTTGAAATAGTTATTTTTTAAGTCTCTTAGGTAAACTATATGAAGGTCAAGCCCACAATATCAAAGAGAGTTTGATAGATATCATAGGAGAAGACATTAACTCCTAGAATTTTCTCTATGGCCATCTACGTGACTTATTTGAGATCATCTAGAATGAGGAGTGTGTCATAGGGAACTCTCTAGGATTTTCTTGTCATGTGTTTTTATAGGGTAAAAACTTCAAAATTTGAATCATGACAACTAAATCCAAGTGTCTAATACTTTCTTGAAACCTTCCTCTAGATCAATATTCCCTTTGTATCATGTCCATCCCAATATTTTAGGTCCTCATATGGTTATGGAAAAACTTTCCATAATGTTTCAAATGTTTTGATAAGGCCATTTAGCTCATTTAATGAAGTGTTTTTAAAGATCCATTCTTAGGTAGGCCTAGAAATGTTATTTTTATCCTTCACATGATAGGTGTGCATCCTTTGGGAGTGATCTGAAATCTAAAAATAATCTAGAGGTTTTTTTGAAGATCTTGAAAAGTAATGGAACTGATTTTTAAAATATTTAGGTAAGTTTAAGAGGTTTAGGGACAGTTGCAATGAAAGCAAGTTTTTCGGGGCTAAGGAGCACGCAGTCTAAATCAGTACCTAAAATTTGATAGATAATTATGGGAGTTCCATAATTATTTGGAAAGTAACAAAGTAGTTGTTGTATCTCAAACTTTCACCTATTTAGGACTAGGTTGAACTAAAACATTGAAGAAATAATGGGACTATCTCCAAGTTGTGGGGCCCTGCGCCCTTAAGAAAAACCTTCAGATAAGGCCGGTTCCTCTACCTATTTATACTGATACTAATAATCCTAATGTTTGAAAGGAAATACTAAACTAAATCATGCCAAGGGACTAGAGATAGAAGGATAAGCATGAAGAACAAATCTAAAACTAAGGAAGGCAATAACACCACAAGGAAGGGGGATCAATATGATCATATATGACTAAAAGTGATGATAGATGCACAGAGGAAGGGTAGACATGTGTAGTAGGAACCAAAACACAACAACATCGTCATTTCCACAAGACATAATCAGAAAAAAAGATGTAAGGGAACTGAATAATCACAACAAGAACACAACATAACTGAAAGGTAAGGATGAATAATAAAAACAAGCTAAGGCAGAAGACAACCACAAAACAATGCTTCTATTACTTCCATAAATGCACAGTCAATTATAATGGTGTATGAGGCCAATATCCACATGCAAAGACAATATATAAAGTTCTACAACCCAAAATGCAAGGCAATGCTTATACAAATTGAAAGTATCCAACCCTTATCAATGAGAAATTCACTTACATTGATAGATGTATTTATAAGAGGATAAGGAGGAGAAGGAGGAAAAAAATGGTTTGAAAACTCAACCACCAACAACCAACAAAGAATTCCTATAAATCTTCCTACCAATCTATCAAATTTTCTTCTCCTTGTCTATTTGGCATGTGGGAGAAGGAAAGGGGAAGCATCTAAATCAAATCGGGTGGTTGGACCAATTAGATCCTGTATTAATGGTATGAGAGACATTTTCCAGCTTCTCACCTACCCAATCCCACAAAAATTTTAACTTGAGTGATTTGGAGTCTAACCCACATCATCCACTATTTTTTCATCTTTTGTCACATGTCACACCTTAGTTGGTTGCAAGGAATCAATGCCCTATTGTCATGCTTTAGTAGGTTACGTTTTGTTCACTCAATGTCTGAAAGTCCATGTGGCATAGTAACTGGCACAGAGGAAGGTGCAACACTACACGAAGGAAAGAATTATCGAAGAAGAAAGTAGAAGGAAGTGCACAAAATTGATGTGAATGGAAGAAATGAGAGAAACACCTACTAGATGTACATATGGAAGAGGCACAATCATTACAAAATAATGTGTAGTACCAAGGAAGGGGTCACGCGAGGATTCCAGGGCCTCAACTACTTTTGGAAAGCAAGTCCAAGGCACGCACGTAGGATGCGTAGACTACTGGGAATAAGGAAAATGCACCAAAAGTTGGCATGAGGTTAAATGGAACATAATACAATAAGGGAGAATGAAAATGTGGTAAGTGTAGGAAAGGAGTGTGTAAGAGTGCGTGAGGAACAAGATCCAAGGAAATTTTTCAGGAGAACAATTGAAGTGTGCATGACCCGTAATATAGAACCTTAGAGCCAAAATGGAAATATAAGTTGTTCAAATAACTAGGGGAGTTATTTGGATAATAGTTTTGGAGACTTTCAGGGCTATCTGTCTACTAGATGAGGGAGATCAGTAGCCTAGAGCATCCATTGGGCATGGAGTCAGTATATATATCAACCCCTGACCTATAAATTTTTAGAACTACCCATGAGCCACTTGAAGAATGTTCTGAATTCTGCGAGACTGTTGAAAACTACTGGAGGATTATTGGCTTTCTAGAAGAAAAAAAAGAGTGTGTGCATGAAGCACATGGGAAGAGAGAACTATGTACAAACAAAACAATGTGCACATAGCAAACTTAGAGGAATTATTACTAATTTAATATATATAAAATGATGCAACAAGATTAATGAAAGGGTTTGAGATATATCCCATTGACTTGAATTGATAGCGCACCTCCATCAAGATGAGATAACTCAAAAGAGTTATCCTCCTTGTAAGAACTGATAATACATGGACCACTCCAGAGTGCATCAAACTTTGAAGAACACCATGGTTTAGCTTGGTCAGCATCCCATTTTAAGACTAATTCCCTAACTTTGAAATCTCGAGGCCTAAAATTTTTGTCAAACCATTTAATTTTTTATTGTTGATGTTGTTTTACCTTGATCATGACAGAATTCCTTTATTCTTTGTGTTTAACCAACTATGCCATTATGATTTCTCTCTGATCCATACCTTCCAATTTCAGCTCTATTAGTCAAGTGTTAATGAATTCGACTAAAGTGACAAAGGAAGTGTAGCCTCCTTTCCATAAACAATATTAATAAGGCTAAGTTCTTATTTCCTTCTTCATTGTGATTCTTGTCTTCCCAGAGCGCACATGCGAGACATTTATATACCACTATATTTGGTTGATATTAATTATCCACTTCATTATTCTTATGAGGTTCTTATTTGTTGACTCTTGCTAATCCATTTCCCTGAGGTTAGTAGTTAGAAGAAGTATTCATATTATATTCCAAGGCTTAACATCCCAATTAGAAAGATATTAGTACCAAGGAAGGCCTTTGAATTATCTAAAATAATTTTCTGAGGACCCTCCAAACCTCTTTTACCATGCCTTGGATAAATTTTAGAATGACTAACTCAGTTCATTCCTTGAGCACTGACAACTCCACTTTCCATCCTTGTGAAGTAATCTGTAGTTGTCAGGCACCCATTTATGTATAAGCCACTTGAAGGAGGATTGATCATGTCATATACATGTCAAGACCCCATTACACAAAAGGCTATCACCTTATTTGGATTAGATCAGAGGGGGAAGCATCTTTAAATTTCTTCTTTCCTATAAATTAAATGCTACATTCTTTTAGCATTTTATGACCCACTTATGCACATTTGATGAACAAGGTAGGTCAAATATAATCCTGCCATTATAATTTTCATTGATTATAGTATCCTTGGGTAGAGAATTTTCCACTTTGTCTTATATAATCCATCATGAAATTCAGATAACACTTTTTCAATTTGTATGTCGACAATATACTACAGCAACATGCCATCAAGATTACTTTTAAAGAGTTTTACCATCAATCAGTGCATATGGAATAGACTGTAGTCTTAGAAATGTGACTTCTTTTATCTTTATTAAAGCTCTAGGTAGGGTATGCTCCTTCAGAAAGGAATGTAAATACACATTCCTTCAACTTCATTGTGTGCGGGAGTATCTTCATTATGTTTAGGCTTATGCATGCACGGGATCTTCATCTACTTAAATAATGAAGTCTCAAGTTGACATCTTGTGCATACTTGGTAGGATATTTAGTAGATCATGTTGCCTCTAACCATCTATGTGGATTTTATAGTCATATAATATTCCATGATTTTGGTCACCCATCACACTCTCTTCTTGTTGATTTATACTCCCATGATGAAGTCTCTAACACCTGAGATTGAAACTAACACCTTGATGTGGTTTTTAGAAAGCATGCTTTTGAATTTATTAAGCATGTGCATGATGGTGTGGACCTTTTTCTCCGTATGATTGTATTTTTTTTCATGACAGTTTAATGTTTAACTCAACAAATTCACTGGCTATTCTAGTCCTTTTTCATTTTCTTGTGTCAAGACAAAAGCAATAGTCCATAAACACCATAAGCATAAAGGATGAAATCCTTAGGCTAATCGAGGTTGATAAGTTCTTGTGCGCAAGAAATTTCTTTCTTGATTTTTTCAAAGCTCTCTTTTCCTTCAGTTATCCAATTTAAGGTTTTGTCCTTCTTGAGCATGAGGGTGATGATCCTTACTAGTACCACAAATTTAGGAATAAATCTCCTAACAAAGTTGATTTTTCCTAGGAAGGACTACAAGGATTTCTTATGCACATGAAAGGAAAGAGCCAAGATGTCTGAAACGCATTTAGGATCAATTACAATGTCATCCTTTGAGACCACATGACCTAAAATATTTCCCTGTGCCACTATAAAATTACACTTCTTAGGGTTAAGTGATACCCCAAATTTTCTGCATCTCTCAAATATGTTCTCCACGTGTGCCCTATGATTTGCACTTATATTTGAGAAGACGGTTATGTCATCTAGGTAAACGAAGATGAACTCATTAATATAACATTTGAAGGAAATGTCGATGGCGTGCTGAAATGTTACACCTACATTTGATAGACCAAAGGGCATATTTTTATATGCATATGTCCCCCACTTTGTTGTAAATGCCATTTTGAATTGATCCTCTTCCTTGAATAGTATCTGATTGAAGCTAGAATACCCATCCAACATAGAGAATATTTGTGCACCAACCACAATCTACAAAATATGCTCCATAAAAGGCAAATGATAATGATCCTTCAAAGATTCCTTATTCAAATCTCTGAAATCAACACAGAGTCTTATTTCACCAGTCTTCTTGTGCACTGGAATAATATTTGCAACCCAAGTAGATTACTTGATAGGAAAATTAATCTTTTCCTCAATAAGTTAAAAAAATCTTTCCTCATGAGGCATTTTATCCTTGGATTGACTAGCCTCTATTTTTATTTAATGGGCTTGATACTAGGATTAAGGTCAATGGATTTTTGAGAAACACTTGGATCAAATCCTTTTAGGTCCTCATACTCCCATGAAAATATGTCATTTTATTTCGAACAGAGAGAGATGAATGCCTATTTTTCATCATGTGTGTAAGCTTTACTCAGCAGCAATTCCTTACCACACGCATAGTGACTGGGGATCAATCTTCTTGCGCCAAATGAATATACTTCTCTTCACCCTTGAACTCATCATCAGAGCTGAATATTTGTTCTAAGGTAACCATCCCTTTAGGCAGCTTGTTCATCTTTAGTTGTATCACTTGGTCACCATAGTTGTCATGCATGTCATCTTGTATTCTTGAACAAGGGATTTGAATGAGTATATGCACAATAAAATTGAGAATGAATTCTGGATGCACGAACCAATGGTTTTCAGCAGAATATTAAGGCAAAACACTTTATGTATTGAGGGATAAATCACAACAACACAATAAGATAAACATGCACACTAATACTATGTAGAAATTACCAGATTTGTAGCAAGGTAAGATGATTAATCAGGGAATTGACATTCACAAGAATTAATAAAGAGATACACACCACTGCAAATAATTGGAAAGGCAGAAATCAGTTCTCATTCAAGGAAAAACTGGCAGACAATTGCTTCAACACTCCTATGTCCAAAAGTCCTCCCTTTGTGCTTTTTCCAATGCACACAATATATAAAAAATTATTCACCCAACCCATCCTAAAAATAGGCTAAAATTTGTACTCTCCCATGCATGCTAATTTTACCCCTTTATCATGAATAAATAAAGGAATAAAAATAGACATGTTGATTACAATGAGGCATTAATAGCCTTAGTTACAAAAATAAATTTCAGTCAAAGTGCAGTTGACTGATCTATTTTTAATAAAACTTGGATGAATAATTTAGCTAATAATAGCTCTTTCTTGTTGTGCAAGTCTTCTCCAATGTGCATGCAATCTTTGTCTTCTTCTTCTTGATGTGACACTTGCAACTTGATCCACTTGCAATGATAATTTTAGCACCTTTAAAATTCTTCCCCCTTGGATGCACATGCAAAAATAATATTCCTATGTGAGAAAAATAATTCCTTTGTCTTCAATACTTTGCAAAACATTCACCCAATGTGTGGGGACCACCTGCAGGCATGTGCAAAAATAATACCTTATTTGTGAAAAATAAGGTAATTAGACCATTCAAAAGGGTCTTCTTGATTTGATGACATCTTGGACTCATGTTGACATCTTTGTCCCTTTGTGATTACATGTATAATATTATTCTCCTACAAGAAAAATACATGTATTTGTCTAACTCGGAACAAATCACCTCTATGGGGACCACCATGATCAGTTGCATGACTAATTACTTATGACTCATTTTCTTTCAATTAGGCAAAATTGGATTGTTTTAGGACTATGACTCCTCATGGCATCACTATGGGGTCACCTTTTGGTGCCATAAAATTTGAAAAGGGACCACCTTGATTTGATTCTAATTTCAGCCCATTTACATGACCTTGTCACAAGGTCATGTTGACACCTTAATCATTGTCTAAAATAATTTGATTAAATAATGGCATAAAAATGTTTACCTTTTGTGGTGGA
Organism: Taxus chinensis; assembly: GCA_019776745.2. Taxonomy (NCBI): domain Eukaryota; kingdom Viridiplantae; phylum Streptophyta; class Pinopsida; order Cupressales; family Taxaceae; genus Taxus; species Taxus chinensis. The sequence goes on from CM034157.1 coordinate 355,396,823, forward strand.
TCAACACATATATCTAAGGAAACTTTTGGCTATTTTAATAATCATTTGATCATTGTTGTCAGTATTTGATCTTTTGTTTGTTTATGGTTTTGGACCTTTAATAGGTCAATGCAAATGATGTTTTTTGGATAATTTGGTTATCCCCTTTTAATGATGACTCACCCATCCTTGAATTGATCGGTGGCATTTATTAAAGTGGTAACTTCAGTTGGGTTTTCTTAACCTTGATGTCATTATTGCTTGACTTTTGATGAAGACATTGATCTTGTCCTATTTGATTTAACCATTGATATGGTCAAACTTATAACCTGAATGATGGGCTTTGAATACTATAATGAATGATTCACCCCTTAGCTTATGATATGATCATGGAAATTTTGATGATTCAAAACTGCCAATTTTGGGTTAAGCTGATTGTAACTATACATTTTCTTTGATCTTTTAAATTGATCATTGGCCATTGATCTTTGTACCCTTGAAACTGAATCGTTGATTATTTTTCAAACCATGATTTGGTAGTTGAGTTTGGTTTAAGTATTGTCATTAGATCTTTGCATGATTTGATCTTGATTACCATTCAATCCTTGGATCCTGAATTCTTTGATTGTTTTCTCATAACCATTTAAGCTTCAAAATTCATTTCAAGTGGCAATTTTTCCTTGCAATTTTTCAGCCACCGCCATGAATATGTTCTTTAACTCCATGGTGAGCTCTTTTGCAGCTTTGGAACTTAATTTTTACTCATTTTTCAACTCATTGATTCAATCTTGGCCTTGGTTAACTTTTGAGTTATATGTTTTTAGTATTTTTGATGCCATAGAACTCATTTGTGATTGTTTTTGATCAATTTTGATTTACCATTTTTGCTTGCCTTGGAACTTTTGCTGGAATAACCCTGGAAAAATTGTATGGTTTTCAACCAATTACATAATGTTGTCATTTTCTTTTTTCTATCATTGTTGGTTTCTAGCTTGAATTTTCACTATTTGTGGTTTCTCTGGTACATGGATTTTTCGCCATTTTCTTTATCTTTGCTCATAATGGAGCCATTTTGTGGAACTTCAATTTTCAAGGATTTTTTCATTTCTTTGATTTCTATTTTCTTGGAGTTCTTTTGTTTTCTTTTGATAATTTTTTCATTTGTAGGCACTATCTTTGTATTTGAAACTTTTTTATAGACCCTTTATTCCTTTTTATCTTTTCCTTTTTAGATAACTTGATTCATTTTATGGCTTTGCATAGTTTTGTCATTTAATGATTATATGCCATTTTGTCTTATTGTCATTATCTACTTCTTTTAGAGCTTTCTCCTTTTTTAAATGCTTCATGTATTTGTATATTTGATTATTTTAGTTGTTCTGTTGGCACTTTAGATTTATTTATATTTCTACTTTGTTTTTGACCCATTGGTAACTGATCTTATCTCTTATGCATTTCCATTATTGGTTTATTTATTTTTCATGGTATCGATGCTTAACTTCTATTATAATGGCTCCTGAATGAATACCTTGTATCTGCTTTAATCTTGATTTTTGTTGCAATTTGTTTCTATTTTTTTTTCTTTGAACTTCTTAAAGTTATGAAATATCTTGGGTATTGTCTTTGAATTTTGATTTTTACTTATGGGTGCTTTGTTTGTTTTTGTGCTTTGGGTTCTTCAATGTTTCTAGCTTGCGATCCATTTATCTTTTCCTTTCATATTTCATTGGATCTTGTATTTTGTTTTTGATATGGCTTCAGTCGAGGTTTTGACACATTAGCTTCATAAATTTTTGGGTTTTGATGTGGCACATCTAATGTAGATAAGCTTTACCTGATAGTAAGTTTTTGATATTACATTCACTTTCCAGAATTTTCTCAAGCTTGAACCCAATCTTTTGTTTAATTTTAAACCCTTAGAATCTTGATGTCTGAAATCATGTGAATTTCATTTCTTATTACCTTTTGAGACTTTCTGATCTCTAATTATTTTTTTCAATTTATTTTAATATGCTTGATTATATGTTTTTATAAATTTGATCCCACATTTTGGTTTAATTTGAATCTGATTTCTATATATTTTTGTATAAAGGACTTGATATTTCGTGCACTGTAGATATGATCGATTGTGAAAATTTTGGTTTATTTGCAAGTTTTGATAGCTTCCATTTCAAAACTCTTAAATTATAACCTTTTAGACTTGGAAACATTTCCTCGACTTTTAGCTTTCATTGAACCTTCAATCGAGATTTTGACCAATTAGTTTAATTTGTACTAATGGGAACTACTTTCATTTCATTCCTATTGTATTATCTGCAGTTTAATGTTTATTTTATAAATGGACTTTGAGCATAAATGAAGAACTTAAGTATGCTTTTTCTCTATGCAAACTCGGTATTCACAGTTCAGTAAATTGGGTTTCATTTTTATAAAATGTATTGATTCCTAAAAGAAATTTTTGCATACTTGAATCTCAAGCTTTAAAATATGTTTCTTTCCTTTGATCATATATATGGTTGTATTCTTATTTTTTCAATCTTGACATGAAAACTCTGAAATTTCATATGTACTTGCATCATTTCATTTATTATTTAGACATAACTTTATCAAGTAATTAGTGACTCATGTTTCCCTTATGATAAATAAAATTCACCAATTTTGATTTGAAAAACATATCTCAACTTTTTTTTGAATTTTAATATTTTGTTTTCTTGAAAAGCAATTTTCAGTTGATACTGTAGAATTTTAATTTTCTAGTAGACAAACTGAATTAGCTATTGTTCCTATTTTGAATTCTTACTATTTTGAAATTTGATCTACAATGCATTTTAGAAAATTTACTCTACAATTGTAAATATGAACTTCTTGAACTGCATGATTTTTCATTGTAAATTATATTACTTGATTTTATCATTTCAAGGATTTTACTTCACTTCTTAAACTTGAACTTGGACTTACTCCAAAGCTTGTTATCTTAATTCTAAAAATGCTTCCCTTTGAAATTTTGTCAATTGAATGATCTTGTGAATGGTTCATTTTTTTGAATGTATCAGGGTATCATGTGTGTAAATCTTGATTTGATCACTGTAATTTTGTTTCTATAATTTTGCATTCTATATTGGATGATGGATTATAGCAAACTCATTTTTCTTAAATCTGAATGAGATTTATTTAATGTTTTTTATGAATCATTTGTAAATTGTTATTTAAAAAATGGGTAGTATTCAGTAGCTTTTTGTTCTCTTGAAAAATTGTCATAGTTTGTATCATTGGTACTACAACATTTCTTAACATTTTCTATATCTTCATCTACATGCTTAAAATTGTTGCACCTAACAATAACTTATTTTTTCTCTTGGATTAATACTTATAAGTAGCTGAAACTAGTTCATTTGAGTGCAAGCTCTAAAATATGTAATTTATGACTGCTTGAGATTCTGCATGAATAATTCTTTGTCACCTTTCTTGACTAGAAAAAGTTCCTTTCCTAGAATGTATATCTAAAATTCTTTTATGGAAAACTTTTATATGGATAAGTTAGTTCTTTGAACTGAGATATGTTGAAACTCTTATATCTGATTGAAGTATATAGTCTTATTTTTTGAGGATTGGCTAAAACTTGATGCATCTTTATTTTGTGCATTAGTTGCTTATATTGATATGAAATTTCATCTTACTAAAGGAGCATTATGTATCATGATACTCCAACATTTCCTTTTAACTTACTTTTAGTACACTTTATGTGAGTAGATAATTTGAGCACCATATTGGTGACTTGATCATTGTAAAAGGCATAAATTCTATTTTAAGTTTTAATGATAATTTGTCTTATAATTTTTTTTTAGATATTCATAAGTTTAGCAAGTAGCATTATTCATTGAGTTGTTTCATTCAACTTGAAAATTGCATTGTTGGCTATGATGAAAATTGTACTTTGCATTATTATTGTACCTTTTTTAATGATCAATACACTCCATTTTAATGGAAATGTAGACCTAATAATATGGACTTGGAAATTTACTTGTAACTCTGTATTTGAAGATTTTGATTACTAATATTGATGAATCATATTGAGTTTCTCCTTGATGAATTGTTGTCTATTAATTGCATCAGCTTAAAATTGATTAACTCTTGCATCATGTACTAGTTATGAACCATTGATAGTATTTGCAGTTCAATACTTGAAATCTTTTATAAAATTTCATGTTTCTGAAAGACTTGGAAAATTATAGCATTTTTTCCTTTTCTTTCACTATGAAAGTATGAGCAAATCTCTTTCAGCTGATTTTTTACTCTTGATTGTAGAGTATCTTTAATCATATTTTTACTTTACAAGATGAACCTATTCTCCTTATCTTGATGATTCTTTATTAAGTGCTCTAAGAATTCATGTTCTAAAACCTTATAAATTTGTTTTCTTCTATTTAATATTTTAATGAACTCTTTTAATGTAATTTATTTTCATTGTTGTGAAACATAATGAATCTTCATTGATTTTCCTCATAATTTGAATTTGTACAATAGACCTCCATTTCATTATCTTCAAATCATTTGTATTGATTCATCTATATGTTTATCAATTGTCCTTTTGATATCTTGATTCACAAGATGTCATGAATTGCTTGAAATTTTATCATTTTTCTAGTAATAATTTTATGCAATGTACACATGTACCTACACACTTAAGAAAATAGTTAGAAAATAATTAGGCTTTTTGGCCTCTCTTATGTTTCATAGTCTTTTTCTTTTCTCTTTCTTTTTCTGTAATGATTCTGGGAATCATATGTGCTACTGTAGAATACTGCTTTATCAAATTTGTATCTGTCTCTAATGTACCTTATGCTTATGATATTAGGAAATCCATTTGCATGCAGTTAGATAGTACATGAGTACAGATCAAACCCTGAGCTCAATGACTGATGTCATTTTTTCTTTTATTTTTTCAGGTGCACTTGTAGCTACTTGCAACATGGATGAAAGATGGAGCTGGAACTGGAGACAAGAAGATTAGAAGAAAAACCCAAGGCAATGATGGGTTTCTTCTATACTCTTTTACTTTTAACTTTATGCACATGTACTTCTTTCTTCAGTAGTTATGAGTTACATCCCATGGCTTGTGTGGGAAACATTGAATTTCTTCATGAATAAATAACATTAATTTCTGTAACTGAGTTGTATACTTCTTTCTGCATTCATCTTTTATGATGGATATTGATTGTATAATGAAATAAAAAACTCAATCACATAATTAAATGTATTTAAACATGCAGAAATAATGAGTTTTGAGGTACCTATAACTTAATAATGAACTCTCTTTCATGTAAACTACAACTCTGTTTGTTGTTCCTGAATTTAACATTTCACCTAAACTGTGATTCCCACCTTCATCAAGGCAATGCATTAGTCCTTCAGGGATTTTGTGTTTCCTTGCTAAAGATGAACATGGAATGACAGTCTATGTGAGGTGTTACATTTTGTAACAACACACATAGCTGTAGATTACATGTAGTTAATCAATTGTTGCAACTGAAAACACAATAAAATTGTAATGCATCCCCCTAGTTAGGTCCATTTCATCAATGCCTTCCATCATAAACAAAGTTTTGAGTTTCCCATTTTTGCACAAGTGCAATAGGAAGTGAAATTAAAACAACTCCTACACCCATGCCATTTCTACTTCTGGAGCCGTCAAAAAAATTCCACAAACTAGGATTTTCTTTATTTTGCTTGAGTGTGCACAAAAATACAACTTCTTCTTTAGGGATACAGTAAGTTCCAAGCCTAGTTTCAAAGCTTCAATCTCTTCAACATATTCATCAAATTTGTAGAATATTTTACTGACCTTTCATGCTAATTACTGATTGAGGTAGAAGAGAAGGAATGGGATGATCTTTAGAAACTTGTTCTTGGCCTTCCTGGAGATATAACTGCATTTGGCTTTGAAAGGGGATTATGTCATTGTAAATAAACATTTCTAGGTTCATATTAATTAGAAGCAATGGTAAACATGAGTATTATACATATGTTATGAAGTAATATATGGGACCAATCAAAAGATTAAGTAAAAACCCACTTTAGCAGAAGTATCTGTTAGTGCAAAATCACAGCACCCCTGGACATGGATCAGCTTTTCTAGGTTGATCAATCTAGCATCCAGTGTGATTGCACAACATGGAATCCTTTCTCCAAGTGTGGGACTTGTAAAATGGAGAAAGGAATCTCCAGAGAAGGCTGGTTCCTCTTCCTAAACTACCTGCCACAAGCTATTCCAGTGCAGGAAAGCTAATCTAATCCTAATCTAACCATGCCAAGGAGACAGAGAGAGAGAGAGAAAAGGGAAAAATAGAGCCTACACTAAAACGGTGATACACCAGAGAAGGAAAATGTTGAACATCTATCAAAACTGCCATGGAACAAGAAGAGGTGAGCAATGAGAAGGATGGACAGATGCATCACGAACCCAAGGATAAATTTCACACATAAAATGTCCCAAAACTCCATGAACACAGCTCCAGACCTACAATGAACATCCAAACATGCACAAATACCTGCAATGAAGAGAGGCAAGAAGAAGAACAAGCAAAAAAAGAGCAGGGATGGACAAATGCATCACAAAACATGTTTTTTGTTGCTCCAAAAGTTTGCACAGAACATCATTTCAACGGTAAAAGGCAAAAAAATGCCATTACAGAGCAAGGGAGGAGGTTCGAACTCCATTTTCAACCCTGGAGAAGAAAAGAAGGGAGAGGCAGAGAAGAAATGATGAAAACCTCTTTGACAAGAATGCCGAAACTCCTTAAAATCTATAGGAAGAATGAAAGAAATGAGAAAAAGAGGAAAGTCAGATCTAACCCCAACCACTGAAAAGGTCACATTTAATTATCTCATTATGGCAAAATGATGAGGTTTCCTGGCAAAATGCTTGAACTGTACATTGCATTAAAGCTAGTTGTTGAAAGAGTCCCATTCCTTCATTACCACGTGCCAGATACGTTTCTTGATTTTATCTCTCCAAACTGAACCAAAATGAAAGATTGACCCTAGAATTGTGTAGAGAATTTCACCAGCTTTCCATTGATATAAAGAACATGAAAATATGAGCTCTGGATTGAAAGTTATGGCGATTTGAAGATTTAGGGCAAAAACAGGCCAAAACGGATATTTGAATTTTTTCCCATGCTCTGCCACTTGGATGACACGTGTCGGGATCTGATTCATCCGTGGGCTCATCCTCTAAAAATTCCAGGCCCTTCCTTAATTTGGACACGTGGCAAATTCAGGTATTGTCGGGCCTGAGGGAGTGCACTTTGTCCTTTGAATTGTTTCCCTCATTTTTCATTGGAAAAATTTCCCAAAAACTCTCCATCCGCGCTCCGCCACTTGGATGACACGTGTCAAGATTCCTCTTTGATGGCAGGGGCCGCAGCTTCAAAACAACAATTTTCCCTTGAAAACTTTGACGAAACTTGGAAAATTTTCAAAAAATCCTTCTCGGCCCTGTCACCTTTTCGCGTGGAACTTTCCCTTGCATACCTTTGGCCCGGCTGTCCCAAACTGCCTGGAACGAGTTTCTCTGAACTGCCCAATTCAGGCTTCCTTATTCTTGTTTACGGCGAAGACACGTGGCAAGATTCCATTCACTCCAGCTCTTTCCCACTCTCAGCGTACTTGGCTTGGATATCCCACATGAAAGTGCCTTTTTTGGCCGAACTGGCTGGTTGCGCTTTCGCGTACTTTTGTCCCAACTGTCCCAGACTATCACAAATATTTTGACCAAACCGCCTGAAATGGACTGACTTGAAGCCAAACTCTGATCCGCGTCCCGTGTGTACTTTTGTCCAACTGTTGAGCGAAACACTCAGGCAAATTTTCTTGGCTTTAGGCCAAACAATCGGATTTTCGCGCCACACGCGTCTTTGGTCCCAATTGTCCTAGATGCTGCACAAACCGCCTAGTGGATTTTCGGCCACTTCGCGCCCCAACGTCCCAACTGTCCCAAGTGCTACCTGGGCTAGGACTTAGCTGATTTTCTCCAAATTTTCCGTTGGCCATAACTTGCATTTTTTTGCAATTTTTTAGGAGGACGTTCCTTTTCTTCTATGGGACAGGGGAGTTAGAAAATTCTCTACCTGATGGGGATACCTAGAAACATGATTTTTTTGCTTTGAATCAATATACTTTCTCGGGACTGAATAATTTGATGCATGTTATCAAAATTACCTTAGGGGGTGAATTTTGGATAACAGTTTTGGCGACTCAGCGGGGTTATCTGCCTGCTAGATGAATGATCAGTAGCCTAAAGAAATCCATTGGGCATGGAGTCAATGAGTGATAGCCAAAACTGATCTGAACTTTGAAAACCTCCTATCTGAGCCACTTGGAAACCCACTAAAATGGAAATGTTCTCACCAAAATGCCATTGAAATGGACTGTGCAAGAGTAAAACCAGCATCACCAAAAACTATGTACAAAACTGAAAATCATACATGCTCCAAATGGAACATGCAGAGTGTGCACAAGCACTTCTTCTGCTGAAAGAAAACCTACCTACTCTACTCTAACTGGAAGCAAAGGCAAGCTAAACAAACCCTGCAACTGGTTGTGCAAAATAGCTTCCTTTCTTCAAAATTGGCAGCCATGCAAGTGATTTGGCAGTTGATCATGGCTGGTTGGATGAATGGAAAATCAACAAGAAGCTGGTCTTCTACCCAAATCATCAAGGTATCAACTGAAAAATTCAATACCTCTTTTAGTTGCTCTACATTTGGATTGAAGAGGTATGACAGCTGATCCTTGGTACTTTGTAGCTCACCCTCATGCTCAGAAACAAGCATGACTAGTTTTGGCTTCTCCTTTGGCTCCAATGAAGCCAAGTACCTGATTGGGCAAGGTCTGATCCATTTGATATGCCCATTGCTCTGATTTTCAACTCCAAAAATGGAGTCTTCTTGTAGACCTTCCTTGAATGGATGAGTGTGGAAGCAATGGTAGAAACTCTTCTTAATATGCCCTTTCTCTTCCTCCAATGAAGAACATGAAAGACCTGTTAAATCTTCCAATTTTGATTCCAAAGAGCTGTTGTAAGATGCAGGCTGCTATCAAATGAATGTTCTCCTCCATGGTAGCAGGTTCTTAAGTGTTTGGAATGTGGATGATGAAAGAGAGAATGGTGGAAACTCAACCGGCTCTTCTCCATCAAAACATTATCCTCCTAATCTGACAGATAAACTACCTCATGGCTGTCCTGCTGCAAATGTTCTCACTTCCTCCCATGGTGACCTCTCTTGATCTGCAACTTGATCACCATGGTAGAGCTTCATCCTCCAACATTGAGTTTGAGAGATCAAACTCCTCTTCAGTACTAGAACTTGAGAGAGATGAAGTGGAAGAGAAGAACTGAAGGTTCTCCTGTAACCTGCTCTTTGTGCTCAAAGCCTTTGGATCTGCACTTTTCTCCTCCACAGGCCCTAGATTGTGCTCCTCTTCTTTTGGATTTGGAGCAGCTTCTTCCTTCCTCCAATGTTTGAAGACAATCTTTCTCTTTATTGAACTCTTCCTCCAGCATGAAGTTTGTCAAGTCAAAATCTTCAATCTGCTGCTCTAGAGGACAACTGTTGGGACTACAAGATTTTCTTCTGTGCTCTTCTTCTGGCTGCAACAAAATCATTGCAACATTGAATCATCTTTGGCCCTTCAAATAGAGCTTCACCAACAAGGACATTTTCTCAATCCCATATCTAAGAGCCAAGCTTACTAAGCTGCTAATCATTCCTTCTTATGCTTGGTTCTTCTTCTGTTGCCACAAAATCGGCCTTAACCATCACTAGTTCTTCAATCTTAGCCTCTTCTATAGGTTTAACCATCAAGGGGATCTTTGTCATCCCAAATTTGGCAGCCTCAAATCTTCAGAGTTGTCTGTCATTTCTTTTCTGTTGGGCTCCTCTTTTTGCTGTCCTTGACTAGCCATATTCTGCAATTTCTATCTTCCCAACATGGATTTGGGAATGCAAGAGGAGGGATGGGTTGTAACTCAATTGATTTGGCAATTTTTTGTGGTGGTGGAGGAGGTGAAACCTCTTGTTTCTTTGGGGGAGAGGTATTTCTTTTAGCTCTTGTGGAGGGGATGACTATTTGGAAGGGAAAAGGAAAGAAGAATTGAGGTGGGGTGGAAGACTGAGAGGTGGAGAAATGGGATCAACATTTGGGACAGCAGATGGGCTGGATTTGGAATTTGCAATTCAAAATGAGATGGATGTTGCTTGAGGAATGGGAAGAGAAAAACTAGAGATGGTGTAGAACTTACCCATTGACAAGGTTGCTCAACACCAAATTTATAGGCCTCTATTTCTCCTGTCCATTGTGCAAGTTGGGGCAGCATCTTCATCATGAAGTCCAGCTTCTCCTGAGGGCTGAAGTGTCTTGGAAAAGGGCCTCCCCATGGACAAGGAGTCCTGCAACCAATTCTGAAAGCCTCTCATTTGAGTTGTTGCTCTTGACTGCACCATCTTTACCTCCATCTTTTGGATTTTCTCCAACATACCAGTATCTTGCATCTGATTGTCTTCATTGTATGCATACCCTTGCTCTTGGAAAGCTCCATAGCCAAACTGATTTTGGCATTGCTGCTCATATGAGTATGCATGCTGATTTTGAATTTGTTCAAAATGCTGATTTGGAGGATTTAAAAAACATGTTGGAGGTGGGAAACATTGTTGTTGTTGTTGAAAATGTGAATTCCATGATGGAAATGAAGTCATGATTGCACAACTTCATGGAATGGAAAAGAATGAAAGGGATGGAAATAAGGATGAAAATGGATGAAAAACAGGTCTGCAACTTCAGAAATGGGTTGCTGATCAGATGGAGTCGCCAGATGTGTTTGCAAGTGCCTCCAAAGGCTGAAATCTTCACAGGAACACATTGACATGCAAAAGATGAAGTGGAAGACCTCTAAGGTCCCACCGGGCGTGCCAAAACTGTTAGTGTAAAATCACAGCACCCCTGGATGTTGATCAGATTTCTAGGTTGATCACTCTAGCATCCAGTGTGATTGCATAACATTGAATCCTTTCTCCAAGTGTGGGACTTGTGAAAATGAGAAAGAAATCTCCAGAGAAGGCTGGTTCCTCTTCCTAAACTACCTGCCACAAGCTATTCCAGTGCAGGCAAGCTAATCTAATCCTAATCTAACCATGCCAAGGAGATAGGGAGAGAGAAAAGGGAAAAAATAGAGCCTACACTAAAACGGTGATACACCAGAGAAGGAAAATGTTGAACATCTATCAAAACTGCCATGGAACAAGAAGAGGTGAGCAATGAGAAGGATGGACAGATGCATCACAAACCCAAGGATAAATTTCACACAGAAAATGTTCCAAAACTCCATGAACACAGCTCCAGACCTGTAATGAACATTAGAACATGCACAAATACCTGCAATGAAGAGAGGTAAGGAGAGAACAAGCAAAAGAATGAGCAGGGATGGATAGATGCATCACAAAACACATTTTTATTGCTCCAAAAGTTTGCACAGAACATCATTTCAATAGTAAAAGGCAGAAAATGCCATTACAGAGCAGGGGAGGAGGTTCAAACTCCATTTTCAACCCTGGAGAAGAAAAGAAGGGAGCGGCAGAGTTGAAAAGATGAACCACCTCTTTGAAAGAAGCCCCTCCTTACAATTTATAGGAAGAATGAGAGAGGAAAGTCAGATCTACCCCAACCACTTCTAGGTCACATTTAGTTTATCTCATTATGGTGGTGGGTGAGAACCCTGGCAAAAGCGGTGAACTGTATTTGCATTAAAGCTGGTTGTTGAAACGTCAGTTCTGGCCATTACCACGTGCCAGAGACGTTTCTTGATTTTATCTCTCCAAACTGAACCAAAATGTAAAATTGACCCTGGAATCGTGTAGAGAATTTCATCATCTTTCCATTGATATAAAGAACACAAAAATCCGAGCTCTGGATCGAAAGTTATGGCGATCTGAAGATTTAGGGAAAAAACTGGCCAAAACGGATATTTGAATTTTTTCCCACACTTTGCCACTTGGATGACACATGTCGGGCTCTAATTCATCCGTGGGCTCATCCTCTAAAAATTCCTTTTGGGCCCTTCCTTAATTTGGACATGTGGCACTATTTTATTGGCTCGGGCCTGAGGAGCACACTTTGTCCTTTGAAAATTTGGCATTTTTCACTTGGGAAAATTTCTCATTTTCCCTCCGCACTCCGCCACTTAGATCACACGTGTCAAGATTCCATTCGATGGTGGGGCAGTGGGTCAAAACCTTTACCCTTGAAAACTTTGACCAAAACTTGGAAAATTTTCTAAGTCCTTCTCTTTTTGGCCATCTCACCTTTTCGCGTCCCACGCGTCCCTCGCATACCTTTGGCCTGGCTATCCCAAACTGCCTGGGATGAATTTCTCTGAACCGCCCTATTCGGGCTTCCTTGTTCCTGTTTGCGGCGAAGACATGTGGTAAGATTCCATTCACTCTCAGCTCTTTCAGCTTTTTGTGTCCCACGCATACTTTTGGCCTGGATGTCCCAAACGAAAGTCCTCTGCTTCCGCCAAACCGGCCGGTTCGTGTCCTCCACATACTTTTGTCCCAACTTTCTCGGACTATTTGGGACAAATATCTTCGAACCACCCGAAATGGACTTACTTGCGCCAAACCGGCTGATCCACGTCCCGTGCGTACTTTTGGTCCAACTGTCCCAAACCAAGCGAAACAAGACTTAGGCAATTTTTCCTTGCTTTTCGGCCGGTTCAGCGTTTCGCGCCCCGCGCGTCCCAATTTCCCAACTATCCCGGATGCTATGCAGACTGCCTGGCGGATTTTCGGCCACTTCGCGCCCCGACGTCCCAACTATCCCAAGTACTGCCTGGGCTAGGACTTAGCCGATTTTCTCCATTTTTTCGGCCCCAGCTTGATTTTTTGCTATTGTTTCACCTCGTTGGGGTTTCTTCTTGGACAGGAGAGTTAGAAAGAACCCGAGGGGATCCCAGAAACATGATTTTTTGCCTTGAATCAATATACTTTCTCGGGACTGAATAATCTGATGCATGTTATCAAAATTACCTTGGGGGGGTGAATTTTGGATAACAATATCTTTACAGACAAAGGGAAAACAAAGGAGGTAGGTCAATGATTGACACATATTGAGTTATTGTAGGACTTAAACATGTATAGAGGGTTAACTCTAGATCCTTGATGACTCCTAGAGTGGTGATAGTTGAACCATTGAGTTACAGGAATCCTTTGGATAATGGGTTGTACTTAAGACCTAGGACATCAACAATCTTCTTAGGTATGGGAGAAGTACTAGCGCCTGAGTCGATCATGCAATTATGCACAAGGTGTTTTCCTATTATCATAGACATGTAAAAGGGTGGGGTTTTGAAAACCTTACTTGCTTCTCCTCTTCTTGATGGATATTGACGTCAATGCATGGTTTTTAAACAGCTAGATCAGTGCGTGAAAGTTGGGCTAGAGCTTCATGCAATAGGTCATGCTAAGAGGGAATGGATAGGGAATCCCACATTTTGAAATTTATATTTATCTTCTTTATTTGGTCCAAAATTTTGAGTCAAAGGCCCATCAACTTGTACATTGAGGAAAATAATAATATTTTCTTGATTATCTAGGCACAGAGGAAGGGGCCTTAGCTTACGTAGATGCTTAATTTACCAAAGGAGGGGGGGTGCTACTTTTTTTGGAGAATTATGCAGAACCTCACGAAAGGAACTTGTGCGCATTTATTGTTGGATGTCTTGGCTATATCTATTTTCTTTTTAGGATTGGCTTGTGTTATAGGAACTGAAGGTTATTTTCCTGACTCAAGCATTCTTTTCTTATACCTTGTGTTGTTAGAAACCTAAGCACATGGTCCATTTGTGTCATATACAACTTGATTAATTACACAGAAGTCTTTGGCATCAAATAACATAAGGTTGGCTTGAAAAGGAGCTTCTAATTTTTCTTCACTCTTAGGCTCACTTGTGATTATAGAAGGTTCAAAATTAGAAGTAGCATGGATCATGTAAGCTTGTGCGTGCACAACATTGGTGCAATTATACTGACTGTAAGGCATGTTTCAAGAAAACACCATTATGATTCTTGAGCCATTTTGTTTTGTACTAGAACTAGATCTTGACTTACATTGGGCACTGGAAGAGGTTGCGCTGGAGGAATAACTTGCAATGGCAAGTACACATTAGCATTCCATCTATCATATTTTTTGGTTCTACCAATATCTCTAGTTTTCATATTGGTTCCGCCAGGGCTGATTTTTTTGGTTATGCCCCTGATTAGAACTGTTTTTAAAGGCTTGCATCTGTTGTCTCTCTAAAGATACAAATTTATTAGTCAATTTCCTAATCATTGCCTTCATTTATTCATATTCCTTACATTGAATGGTAGAATAGGATGTCGATGTAATAGGTTGAGAACTCTGCTCAGGAAGAGTAATAACAGAAGGTTGGGGTGCATCAGAAATCTCTGGGAATAAGGGAAAGGGAGGCCTAGAAGCTAACTTTCCCACCTGGATGAGGCTATTTTCTACCCTTGTTGTAATGTTTTAAGAAATAGGTAAGGTTATACCCCTCATAGAATCATTCATGAATGAGATGTCATTATTCAAAGCCCTTAGCTAATACAAGAAATTATGTTGGGTTGTGAGCCTTACCACTTGAGGAATTATATTCCAAGTTTTCTGGAATTTGATATTAAAATCAACCATATACTCATTGGGTGCTCTTTTTTTGTCATCATTTGTTCCACCAAGGATAGGTGATTTGACTTATCTTCAAAATAATTACAAAGAGTTATTCCAAGATCATCCCAATTGGAAATAGATGTGGGTCTTAAACTTCTGTACCACTATAGCGCCTTGCCCTTAAGTGAAGCTGCAAGCAGCCTAACTACTACATCATTATGTGTACTAAAATAGATAGAGCACATGTTGGCCACATCTTGGATGTTCTCTATAGGGATGAATTTATTTTTTCCAGTGAAGTGTAGAATACTCTTGAGCAATGTTGGTTGCATATCATGTTGTGCATTGAGAACGAGAGTACTTCCACCAATGAAGTTGGAAAATTTCCTCAAAGGAGGAGGTGGTTGTAGTGCCATGGAAGGGTGCGTAAATATACCATGAGGAGGAGTTGGACGTGTACAATGCCCTAGGTATGGAGATTTGTGTGTGGGAGCTCTAAAGAATCTTCTTGGAGATAACTGGACATATTCAAAATATTTTTCAGTTGCTTCACTCTTTCTGGTATGCACTCTTCTCATGAAAGGTTCTCAAACTATTGGAAATAGTATCTTAGTGTTGGGAGTCATCAGATGTGTTGAAACAAGCCTTCAAAGGTTGGAAAACAATAAGTCACACACCACAACTTAGTAATGATGAAATTTAAGGTTTCAATGCTAGTCCCACCTCTGGCTTTCCAGAAACTGCTAGAGCTCAAACTTACACCCATCTCAGATTAAGTTGAACTGGGTTGTTGATAAAACATTGGGATTTTCTTGAATTTTTGGGACCCTAGGTGATTGAGACAGACCTCCGGAGAAGGCCAGCTCCTCTACTTATTTCTACTACTAGTACTACTACTCCTAATGATGGAAAGGAAATCCTAACCTAAAACATGCCAAGGGACTAGGGATAGAAGGATAACATGAAAATTAAATCTAAAACTAAGGAATACAATATCACTAGAAGTAACGGGGATGAATATGATCAGATTTGAGAAAAAATGATGAAAAATGCACAGAAGAAGGATAGACATGAGTAGCATGAACCAAATAACAACAACACCATCGTTTCCATGAGACATAATCAGAAAAGGAGATGCAAGGGAGTTGAATAAGAAAAGTAATAACATGATGTAATGGAAAGGAAAGCATGAAGATTAAAAACACGCTAAGGCATAAGGTAGCCATAAAAAAATGCTTCTATTACTTTGAGAAATGCAGAGTCGATTACAATGGCGTATGAGGCCAATATCCACATGCAAAGACTAGATTTGAAGGTCTACAACCCAAAATGCAAGGAAATTCCTATACAAACAAAAATTATTCAACCCTTATCAATGAGAAATTCTCTTACATTTATAGATATATGGATGAGAGGAATAGGAGGAGAAGGAGGGAAAATCCAATTTGATAATTCAACCACCGACGACCAACAATGAATGCCTACAAATCCACCTACCAATCTATCAAATGTGTTTCTCCATGTATTTTTGGTGTGTGGGAGAATGAAATGGGAAATATATGAATCAAATTAGGTAGTTGGAGAAATCAGATCCTGTATTAATGGCACGAAAGACATTTTCTAACTTCTCACCTACCCAATCCCACCAAAATTTAAACTTGAGTGTAACCCACGTCATCATCTATTTTTTCATCTTCTGCCATGTGTCACACCTTATTTGGTTGTAAGGATTTTTCACCCTATTAGCATACTTTTTTAGGTTTTGTGTGGTTCACTCAATGTTTGATAGTCCACGTGGCATAGGAACTAGAGCAGATGAAAGTGGGACAGTGTATGAAGGAAAGAAGTGTGGAAGAAGAAAGAAGGAGACACAAAAAAGTGATATGCATAGAAGAAATAGGGGGAACACCTACTAGAGGTATGTATGGAAGAGGTGAAATAATTACAAAATAATGTGCGTCAACAAGCAAGGGGGCATGTGAGGATACTAGGGCCTTAGCTAAATAAAATATTTCACAAGATGTGTTAACTTCTCAGGGAAGCTCAATTTGTGCAGACACACCATGATGTCCCAAAGAAAAAGAGAAATTTTAAGGGATTTTCAGGTATAATTGAAGGATGACATTCAAATTATCTTTTAAAATGCTTTGGGATTCAAAATCATATAATATTTCACCAAAAAATACTTCCTGGAGCTTCGAAAATCTCATCTTCAAGGTCTCTCTCTCGCAAGGTACATTTCTTATACTTAGCCAATTTTGGGTGAGGACACTTCTCACCTCCAGGTTGAGGTGACTTTTTTGTCCCTCTTTTCCTCATTCCCAAGGGGATAAAGGGGAAATAAAAATTTTCCCCACCTCAACTCTTCCTCCAGGTTCCTCACATGACCATGACATGCACTCCTTAGGGATTATCTTCCTATTTATATCTCCTCCCATCGTGCAATGAGAAAGTGACACTTGTCAACATAGGGTGAGGGAAATTTTTTATCCATTTGTCCAATTCCCAAGGGGATATATGGGATAAGAAAATCACCCCACTCTATCCCTTTCTCTAGTTTTTCATGTGACCAATTTTCAAGCTCCTTGGTGCCAAAACTAGATTTTCCTCCTCATCCTCCTCACTGAATCTTGTGTTACCACCTGTCATCACCTCAGGTGAGGGAAAAAAATTCCCTCTTATCCCCATTCCCAAAGGTATAGAGGTGACAATAAAATTCACCCCACTCTATCCCCTTCCATGAATTTCCATATGACCCAATCTCAGCCCCTCTGGTGTTAAATGGTTGATTTTACTCCATTTCCCCATCATGCAATCATAAAGTGACACATGTCAAGCCCAGGTGAGGGTGAATTTTTTGTCCCCTATTATCCCCATTCCCAAGGGATATAATGGGGACATAAAAATTTTCCCCATATACCATGAAGTAAAAAACCCTAATTTTTAACTTCTTGCTTACTACCATCTCGTTAATTAAAAATCATTGTCGTGTAAGATAAAAACATAAAACAACTTCTGTTAATCTCATTTCTTCACCAGAACTCCATTTTTTATTATTTAAAACCACTAAAAACTTGTAATTTTACTAGGAACTTTTTCAAAATTCATCCATGGTAGCCATGAACAGTCAAAACCATGAAAAACTCATAACTTTCAAACCTGCAAGCAGAATCCTTTGATATTTTCTCAGTTGTTCCTACTTCCAAGAGCCTATAAGAATATTGTAAGAGTAAAGAAGATGATGCCTTGATTTTTTAATGGTATTAAACCCTATTTTCATGCCATAGAAGCTTCTTTTTCAATTTCCAAGCATTCCGATAACAGATCAAGGTGAAATTTGGAGCACGAAGTCTTGGAGATGAGTTGAATCCAGTGAAGAAAAATTCGTTGCAAATGGACATGGATAAGTGATATTCCTAAAAATATTAATTATCTAGTGCCCTCACATACTAAAAATATCAACTTACCAAAAATAAAAAGCTCTCTCAGATCAGTGCATTAAAAAAATGAAAATGACAAACTAGGTCAAACATGAAGTTTTCCCAAAAAAGAAAAAAAAACTTTCCAAAAATAGAAACTTTCAAAAATCAAAAAAAAAATCATCAATGAATGTATTCTTATCATGTTAAGGGATTTAGAAAATTTAATTAAGGTAAAAAAACACTTTTTCCCAAATAACATCGCCTGAACCCTAACTGCTAAAAATAGAAAGCCTCTGATTCATTTGTAAAAAGTTATTATCAACTTAATTTTCTCCCATCTTTTTTATTTTTTCAATCAAGACGTTAAAATTTGTTGTTCTAGATCCTATTTCATCCCTGGTATCAGATTAACTAGGAGTGGGTGATAACAATGTTGCTGATATGGACTTATAAGATCTGAAGAACCGAATTCTCAATGGCCCAAGGGAACCAGTGGAAGACAAGGTGTTCATGAGTGGATTGTATGTTACAGGTGGTCATCTTGTGTCTGTCCAAAGTAAGGACTTGGTACTAGTATGCTCTCATTGTTATGAGTCTAAATCATGAATCATAAGGGTAGACGAGAACTCAATACTAGTAGTTCTCACTCCTAAATGAATTTCACAATGTATGAAAATCCTGACATGTGGAAAAATAGTCATCATCATTAAGGAATTTACATCAGGTTAATGGTCAAAAATAAATCCTATCTCCAAGGTCTTGCATTGGGGTCATGGTTGAAACAGGGAAGGAATCCATCTCGCATGTTGAAAGCTCTATCCAGAAGTGAGTTCCATACAGGATTTTATGATGCAATCATCCTATTGAGAAGATTAATGAGGGAAGAGGCTATAAAGGATTTTTAAAATTGGATGGAATATTTCATCCTTATTATCATTGATGGTAAATATATGATTGACTAGGGATAGATAATACATGACAACATCCATCAACAGTTGCTTCAGTCATCGGCTACCATGAATTTCTCAATGATATCCTACTTGGTCTACGGTCTTGTAAGCACAAGACCATTCAAGGGCCTGACCCTCACTCATAACATTTCTAAGAAATCCCCCACCTATGAGAAGTATCCACAATTGACCCTAAAGGAGAGAAACCACCATTTTTCAAGAGTGAATGATGCATTCACTATGTTTTTCATATGATTACTAGATGGTAATCCTGAATCAAATATTGTCTACTCAAGTTACCACTTTGATCAAGAGGTATGGATCCTTTTTCACTTTGTTCTCAACATTTTCATACATCAAATTATCTAGTTTGATCTCGCTCCATATAATCTTCCAAGGTACCTCAGCAATAAGATCATGATGTTTGAGCTATGCAAGTAGCTCACTCACATCAATAGAAAGTTCAAGAATCACAATAAGAAATATATTTCATTCTCTATCTTTCTTGGAATATTCTCCTGTAAGAATATTAATGATTCCTACAACTTAGAATCTTCCTTCACTCCTTTGAACCTCTAATAATACACACCAAGGGTGGATTTCTATATTCAAAGCAACCCAGAAACATTCCATCTTCTGTATTTGCATCATGTTCCACAAATCGAGGATTATTAGGTGAATTGATTAGATGATTTTGAGGTTAGGGAGTATGATCACATGAGAATGAAATTTGGAAAATTAGAAATTCCAAGTTTAATTTCTTCGAGGATGTAATTAAAGATGATTGAACTAAATTGTATGATCCTAGGTATCAAGTGGTGAAGGCCTCATCCCTCCCAAGTCTCATGGAGCATTCATGAGTCAGGGGACATAAATGAATGAACTGAAGTAGTAATCCAGAGATCCAAGGAATGGTTCAAAAAGAAGAAAGTTCACTCATCAATTAAGGAGGTCTCCACACTCTCAAAATTCAAACATCTAACCTCTCCACTTCAAAATAAATTGAGAAAAATTCAAGCTCTTCTCACTCAAGAGATCTCTCAAAAAGGAAGTCAATGGAATCTGAGGTCCCACACTACAAGGAGGCTGCACAAAAATTAAAGAGAAATAAAAGATCCTGTAGAAGGTTTGGAATAGGGATAAATTGATCCATCTCATCCATCAATCCCTCAATGGTCACCAAGCATCTCCTCCTCTGCAGTTGCACCAACTCAACCAGTGCAAGATGCACCTTCTCTCCCTTGGATTTGGAAACAACAATCATACCCAATATTGATCATGAAATAACTTAAATGTTCCCATGGGTAAAGATATGATTAGAGGAGATACTTGCAAGGTTAAACAAGTGGTGGTTCTAGATTTTAAATCCATATCCATGATGGTGAAAATAAAGAAAGGTAAGAAATCTCAAGTTTATTTCCCTCTTCTTCAGTGGTGTTTTCAGGGAAATCAATACATGGAAGTAGTTCGGCCAAAGGTAATTAACCATATTAGTGATATGACACTATTTGACTATGAAATGAACACCATTCATATGGGGCTGAAAATGAATTAGGGAGATGCCTACATGTTCAAATAATTTTCCACTCTCCTTCTTACAAGAAACGAGGAGTATAAGGAGAAAAATTAACAACTAGAACATATTTAAGAACCCTCCCTTTGTATGTGTAAACCTTCATGGATCTAAATGTCATCCCATATCTTCCAGATGAATAATTTACTCCCATTAGTAGCTTTGATCCAGAATCTATCAGAAGAATGTAAGGCTTCACAATGCAAGGTAAGGAAAATGACAAATGGGTGAGCAAGATTCTTGAGAAAGGTAGAACCTATATTCTTGAGAAAGGTAGAACCTTACTCCCTGAAATTCTTTCATTGTTTGAATACATGATTTGCAACTACCACAAAGGTAAGGATGACCAGAGATGAAATTTAAAAAAGAGAAAGAGCATTGGGACAAGGTGTTTTCACTAGTAACTGAAATGGGAAAAATCAACTCTTTCGTATTGGTGGGAAGAAATGTATTTAACTCCGCATCTAAAGAATTGTCTCAAGTTTGGGCCAGAACTCTTGTTTTGCTCAATATGAGATGATAAATCATGCTCTCAATGAATTGGAATCAAACCAGGAGCATACTTCAAATATGTAATAATACATCAATAGGGAATTACAGAAACTTGAGGTACCTGCAGTGAAGAAAACACTTTAGTGAATGATCTTGTAAAACCATTTGAAGAGCTGGTTAAGAAGGAGGTTGGAGATCCATTTTCTTTCAATGAAGACACACTAGTATCTCTTGTAGAGATAATAGATGATATCTCCAAACACCATGAAGGACATTAGGAATGGTTCACAAAATGCAAAAAATATCAATGCCACCTTCCAAGAATTGGCTCAAAGGCATTTGAGTTTTGTACACATTCCCCAAGCTGAGAAGGTTGCACCCACAGTGGCTCAGTTTAGTAAGGAGTTCAAAGGGATTGATATATTTCTAGAAGAAATCTCCAAGAGTCTTTCACCAAGTGAATCTCCATCATCATGTGCATCATCTTCTTCTAAGTAGCTATCTCCTCTCTTCTCTCTTTCCCACCCCCTTCCTCTCTTCTTTCATGTTGTATTTCTTCGTTGGGGGGTTTATTTTTCACTTTTTCCTTATTCATTAAAATGTGATCTATAGTTATACTTTGTAATGAGTTTCCTCCAATTAATAAAAAGGGACTCAATTTATTTCCTAGGAATACGAAAGGTCACATGTTGTAAAGGTTAGTGAAAATTCATGTGGGGGGTAGGAAAAGAGTCATTTGAAAAACTATATATTGTATGACTTCCTCATTTCAAGGGGTTGTCAATTTTGTGAGTTCATGAGTAGATATCTAGTGCACTACAAAGAAAAAGAAAATATAACATTTCCTCTATTCTCTTTTCATATGTTTCCTCTATCTCTCTCTCTCTAGCAAATTATTTAACATCTCAATCTTGCATAACCAGGGAGGGTGTAAAAGCTTTTGATTAATGAATGAATAATATTTTATGTTCATGGTTCTTTTTATCTTACCATGACTAGAAAAAACAAAATTTCCTTCTAATTGTGTGTTGATAAAATCCGGTTGATAATTGTGAGAATCTTCTTGAGCCTATTTATAACATTAACCCCTCTCTCTCAAAATTATCACTCCTAATATCTCACCCTCCTTGAAAATTATTCCTTTGCACAAGGTGCAAGAATTTTCCATAGATGCAGTGGAGTGTTCATGTGTGATCCTCAGCCTATCTTCCAACCAAAAACTTTATTTTATTCACATAAAATAATTTCTTCCAACTATTTTTTGATCCCATCATGGGGAATATTTTGTTGTCCCTAGACCACATCAAAATCACAAAAAAACATAAAAATTAAAAAAGATAAAAAAATATAAAAAATGTAATTGAAAGCCATAAGAATCTCCATATATGCTCAACAATTTTCCCTCGATGGCTATTCCTGGAAACCATCTCGCATTGAAACATAATCTCTTATTTTTTGAAAATACCCAAGAATACCTCTCAGATGATCTAAGAAATTACATTTGACATAATAGAGATAGCTTTAATCACTACCACAATGTTTCAATAATATTATACCTTAAAGAAGAATGTGCTCAGTCCCTATAGTGTTTGATACAAGCACAATAAATGTAGAGAAGAGATTAGATTAAATTTGTTCAAACTGTGCATTCAAGATGGAAAAAAAAATATACAAGATCCTCAATATCTAGTGGTGTGACTAACATGACCTTTGAATAACAACTACAATCTGATTTCAAAAATTTTATCAATCAAATTACAAGAAGAATAGGTTAATAGTACTTCCCTGAATTTGATCCTACCTTGTCTCTTGAACACTCCATTGATGGATCAGCAATTTAACCTTTGAACTATATTCCTATAGAAGAAATTACAAAATAAGTTGTAGAAATATTTGAAGAATAAGGAGAATCCAAAGAGTAAGAACTGGAGATGGCTTAGCAAGAAATTTTTCCTTGGAATGCTTATTTCACTAAATTGGGACTTATTCCAGTCAAAGAAGCAAAAAAATATACCCAATATTGGAATCCAAAACTACTTGTTTTGGATTCCAAAATGTTAAATATTGGAATTATCTAGACCCCAAAATATCACATATTGGATTACAATATTGCATATATTGGAATCTAGAATCACATAAATTGGAATCCAAAATCACATATATTGGAATTTACTACACTCCAAAGTCCCATATATTGGAATCCAAAAAGTCAAATATTAAAATCCATTATATGGGCTAATGTCCGCTAGGCATTGTCTATGATTTAACTAAACATAACATGTATATGTTTTATATGGGCTAGCACCGCTAGACATTATTTACGATTTTTTATGTACAGAACATGTTCCTATTTTATAAGGGCTAGCATCCATCAGCCATTATTTATGTTATCTCATATACAGAAAACGTTTATTTTTTAAATTGGAAAGCATCCATTAAGCATTATTTGTGCTTTGTTATATACATATCATGTTTCTGTTTTATACGATCTAGCAGATGCTAAGAATTATTTATGACATGTTATGTATAGAACATGTTTCTATTTTATACGAGATAATGAACATCTTCTATTGTCCGTCAGTGGTTGCAGCAAAGTCCACAACATGGTGTTAAATTTGACACCCATTTAGACATTTCTTTATTGTTTTTATCCTTTAAATAGTTGTAAATATTTGAAATAACCATCACATATGACTTGCATAATATAGATGTGACCGTAAATTTTTCTAGATATTTATTTATAAATTAATTATATTAAAAACAATTAATTATATACAGTATAATTTTATATTTATTTTATGAACAGTGTAAAAATTACTATTTTACAATTTTTCAAGGGCAAGTTTTTCTAATAATTCACCACATAAGTTATTTAATCATATTGTCATCTTATAATCAGTGAAAATATAAAATTTTCCAACTTATATTTCGATAATCTCATCATAATATAATAGATTTACATATTACTTTCATAATAACATAGCTATGTATATATTATTAACAATGTTAAGAAGTATCATCATATCTATGTATATATTATTAATGAGACTAGCAAAGTGCTACTTTAAATACTTACGAGTTGGATCAAGTTGTATATAGTTATGTTTATAATGATGTTGAATCCAAAATAATGTTAATTCAATGTAAGTAGTCAGTATGCAATAGTGAATGAGTGAAACATTGTAGATAGTATGCAATTTTAAATCAGCAAGATATTGATGAATGTAAGGTTTTTTAGACAAACAATTTATGTATTGAACATGGATGTATAGAGTCCACTAATCTCTATATACTTTGTTTTAAATTTTTATCATAGCTTACAAATGGATTTCCTTAAAAATTTTCTTCAACCCTAAGCCAAGCATATAAACTAATGTCTATTAGTTAGCATTTCCTATAAATTTTTTCATAAAATACATGTGGATATCATATTGTTTCCTACAAATTTGTGGGCTTTATTGGTTTTCTACATAATCATTTATTGTATTATAAATTTGTGGGGCTTATTAGCATTTTTTCTGTAAATTCACACAATTAACATACCTAGATTGATGGTGTATTCGTGGTCGATGTGCCCGCATCCTTCACATCTATTATCTGAACTGTAAAAACATAACTTTGTTAAAAATTTGAAAACCATGACAATTGAAGATATATCTCATTAAACATATTTATAAAGTAAATCACCATGTTGAATTGGTTGTGTAGCATCACAATGAAATGGTTGTACATCAAATTTAATATCTTTGTGGTTATCTGTATAAAAAATAATTATATAAGTAGCATATTTAGGTTAAAATCCATTAAACAAAATGACTTGTTGAAGTTTTTTTAGAGGTAAACCTTTATTCAAATTAGAATAGTAATGTTTTAGAAACATCAGTTGATTATGTCTCTGAACAATAAAAACAATAGATACTTTGGAATCCAAAAATGTATGGAGTGTGACACTATCATCGTAAAGCACTAGTACTAGAGAATTTTTGGAACAACATTGAGTGAAAATCTCAGCCCATAACTCATACGATATTTCACAAAGAAAAGGATGGATGTTTCTTTCTAGGCCAATTTTTCTTACAGTTACTAATTGTTGTGGTAGTTTCTCCATCCAATCCATAGTGACCTCTTCTCTATAATCATTTTTATTGTCACAGTTTTGCACACAAGATATTGTTTACATAAGACACAAACTTTTGAATATCATGTTACTATCATAGAGTTTGTAGCATCCATCTAGAATTGATACTCCAACGTCTTTAACCTTTTCCATGTATCTTTGTCCTGTGTTGCTTAACATTTTTGAATAACCAGTTGGTATTAGAACAATAATAATACAATCCAACACATTGGTTCCGATAACTGTTAGAAGCTCCATTATGATATCAGAAGAAATATCCCTAGACAACTTGCCAAAATCAGTGATCACACATTCAACATTGAAAGGATTAGTTGAAGGAATGGATGATAAAGTTGATGGAAGCTAGAATGGATATGCACATTTACAAGAAAAAAATTATGTAAATTTCATCCTTGCAGGTATATTTCCTTCCAGTGACATCACATATTTGTCTAATATTGTCCAAGTCACGATGGGAAGAATTTCTTCCATCTCATGATTTTTTTCCATTTTTCTATTTTTCCCCAATATGGGAATCAAATTTTATTTTTCCATTTCTCTCTTCACCCAACAGTACAAACAATTTGTGGTAGTGCGATTCATGCAATTTAAATTATTGATTACATTGGATTCACTCTGGGATGTCAATAAAATATTATCCATATTCTTATTTCTCAAATAATGTAGAACTTTTCCTCTTAGTTTGTTGTATCATTTTATTCTCTGACAGTAATAATCAAATTTATTTGAAATTACACTAGCCTCAAAAGACCCTGTTGGTTTAGTATTCCTTTTAAACCCATGTAATTTTGATTTAGATGGGTCTATCTCCAATTTAGTAAAATATGTTCACCTCAGCATATTAAACAACTTTGCATGATTTGGAGGTGAAATAAAACCTTTTCTATGCAATAAATGACAAACAGAAGATGTTTTCTCATTTCTATAAAATTTTCTAAATACTATAAATATACCATTTTGAATTTCTTTTACATTTGAATAGCTATTTTTATCAGAATATGTTAGAATCCCTAAATTCCAACCATATTTTGAACATGAATATAGTCTGTTGTTTATGGAGGCATGCATTTCCCATTTCCTGAACAAAAAAACATCCAACTCCCTATCTATTGGGACCCTAATGTAGCTACCAAATCTTAAAGGCACGTAGGCACACACGACAAGAGGAAGCACGCAAGTGAAGGTGCGTAAGGCATAATTCAAAAAGTGTTCTTGGAGCACCAAGGACGTGTATAGGTGAAGCACAATTTGGGACTTAGCTATTTTCAGCCTTTTGGATAGAACACATGAAGAACGTGTTCTATTTGGATAAGGTTCCAGCCTGGAAACAGGGTGTCCTGGAAGGAATATACCTTGTGATAAGAAGATCCAAAAATCTAATCATGACATGGAGAGGCATGTGCCTAGGGCGACCCACACCTTGACACTTGGGGCCAGATCTGAGGTTGCAGAGGAGTTTTTTAGAGCTCAGATGCCTATTTATATGCGTGCCCTTGGCAAAGAAAAGAGAGACACAAGTGAGGTAGCGGAGCTCTATAGAATTACTGCAAGAACTATGGGATAAAATGGGTAGATGATTATAGGAAGAATGTAATGAGGGAATGGGGAATGAAAATTTTGTTTTGTGAGCATACATGTATGGATCCAGATATGGTGCATGACTATGGTCTGCCACTTCTGTGATGTTTTATAAGTAATGCTATGAATGAATATGATAAGGTTACCATGACGTTTGTATTAAGATCTCTTTCTCTGTATTATCTGCATATTTCTACTATGCTTTTGTTCTTGTATAATCATGAACCTTACTTGAATGTTAAGTCTATTTGTGGATTTACAACTTCCTAGTTCTATTAATTCTGTTAAGCGCTTTTACTTTTGATATGACTGAAGGGGTATAGAAGCCATTCTGAGCTCTATAGCTTTTTCATGTCTTTAAATCACTAATTCAAGATCATGAATGATGCCTTCCACTAAACTCACATAAAAGAGAGACTCGGCTCCCTCTCACATGCCTCGGGTGAGTGCCCAGCGCCCACTGGGTGATAGGCCAACGCGCATGAGGTTCCCTTGTTCTTGGTGGGTGCAAAAATGACTACATCTTGGTTCCATTTCCAGGACCTCTTTTTGAAGTTGTAGTGGAATATGGCATACATCATGATCTATCCAAAGAGTGATGATGGAGAGAATAACCCTAGAGGGTGTTGAAGATTGGTTTAAAAGCACGGAGGATGAATTCACTTAGAGATTCAATACTGGACCTGGGTTTGACACATGAAGATGGGTGGAAGACACTCTTTATCATGAGTTGTATGAAACCTTCTTCTGTTGTTTCCCAGTAGAGTTATTTGAATGGCTCTCGGCTTATACATCTAGATCAGGGTGGTATTATAAGTCACACCCTTGGACCCAAGAAACATATCAGAACTTGCAAGATGTTGATCTAACATGGACCCATGCTATAGATCATTGGTGGAAGGGAGTATTGACTAGCTACACTCTGGAATATGTAATTTCCACGTATTCTTGTCCAGAAGTTGCTGAGTTTGAGTTTTTGTAGGAGCCCAGAGGATCATTTCTGCATGCTATCCCCATGGCAATCAAAATCTTGATGGTAACCATGGGTTTAGAGGCATTTCCTATGGCTGGCTAAACCACTCTGAGCACTTGGCAAGGAAGCCAGGTTGGGGAAAGATGGCTGATATAACGACTGAAAAGGAAAGGGAGGAGAGACGGCTCAAGTATAATGAAGTGCGTGAAAGGGAGATCGATAGACAACATAGGGATTACAAGTGGGTTATGGAGCCAGACATGGTGGAAAGGAGTTGAGGTTCACGCGGAGGATGTGGAACCCAAACAGTCTGTGATACCCCATCTTGGTAAGTGTGGGAGAGAAAACCTTGTGGCTTCTGATGAGAGTCCATCACATAGAGAAAGAAGAGTCGTTGGTGTGCATCTGACCCCACCTAGTGACCAAACCTTGGTGCTTGGTTTGTTTGAATGAGGGAAAAGTATAGTTGATCCATTTGATATCAGTAGAAGCAACCGATCGGCACCCAGAAGATACAACTTCTTGTTTGGGACTTCTATGGCTTCACACACTATTCCAGTATTTGGTGGAATGTTTGGACAAGGCACATATACAGCTGGTTTTGGAAGCACGTTAGGAAGTGGTGGAGGAAATATGACTGGGAGTGGCACTAGTTCACAAAATATCAACACGTAATTCAGTGGGATGATGGAGAGCATTTGGCACGACAAGAACAGGCCCTATACCTAACACAGGAGGATCTGGAGGTGGAAGTGGTGGAGCTGGTGGCTCAGGATCTAGTGGGTTTGGTAGAGGAGGAAACACCAGAGGAAACCAAGGGACTGGATCAGGAGGACAAGGGCCTCAGCCACCTCCTCAAGTTTTTTTGAGATGTCTCTACACTTACCAGATTACAGTGGGATAGAAGATGCCACAGAGCATGTGCATAAGTGTGAGCTGCTATGGTGAGCGAAGGGAATCACGACCCAGGATCGAAAGGCCAGTCAATTTGTGATGACCTTGCAAGGATGTGCACATAGTTGGTATAGAAAGTATGACCCTCATCAGACTGTTGTGGATTATACCATGCTGAGAAATGCATTCTTGGCGGAATTCCACATACCTGAGTTTGAACAGAAGAGCATCAGCTCTCTCAAAGAAATCCAACAGGGAATGGCAGAGAGCATGTGGGAATATGATGCGTGTTTTAAAACTCTATTGTCTAAACTATCTTATGATATCCACCCTTCACAACATGCTCAGTGGTTTTTCAGAGGGTTGATCACACCCTTTAGGAGGGCTTTGTCTCATAAAACATTCACGGACCCGCGCGAAGTGTTGGAAGCTGCTTTGCGTGCTGAGGTAGTTGGTAGTGTTGACACTGGTGTTAGCCCATTTCTGGAGGCTCAGATCGCTGCCATGGCTAAGCAATTGGAGAAATTATCTACCAACACATTTCCAGAGACTTGCAGTGGGATGTGGTGCATAGATTGTAACGTAGAAGGGCACACAAAGGATAATGGTGGGATATGTACTCGGAAGGCGGTATGCACCGTAGTGGTAAATTGTGAAATATGTCATGGGGACCATGATGCAAGTAGGTGCCCCCTTTTACAGTGCGTGATCCATAAAAACATATCTTGTTATTGTAAGATATGTACCTCAACCACACATGACACCAAGGATTGTAGATTGATTGACCAGATTCATGAGGCAATTGATCTTGGTGTGTGCCAGACTGGCATTGCCAGTAGTTCCAAAGGAGATGAACATCGGTATGAAGAGCACGGAGATGGAGGTGTGTGTGGAAGAGGGTTTTGTGGAGGATTTCGTGGTCATGGTAACCACGGGGGAAGAAGTGAGTTCCCACGTGGAACATGCTTTAATTGTGGAGCCACAGACCATTATAAGTGTGAATGTCCAGATCTTCTACAATGCTCATGGTGTGGAAAAAAACATAAGTATGAAGAGTTCCCAGAGTTATATGAACATATGAGTCAGCAATACCAGAAGGATAAGGGCACTGCCATGGTGAGTATTAAGAAGGCTGACGCACAATGGCTCCCACGAGTAATACGTGAATCAGAACTAGAGCCTGTTATGGTAACAACAAGGGTGGAGTCTGCACGTGCAAGGGAAGCACCTAGGCTGAGACCTCTGGTTTCAAGGGAAGAAGTAGTGCATGGGAAGTATCCAAACCCCGTGCACCAGAAAGAATTCTACCAGGAAACCATGGACGTAATTTGAAGCTTACAAGGGGAGATCCAATGCTTAAAAGAGAAAACTAGAAAAGATGAGCAAAGAAGACCAGTAGAAGCACCAAAGGATGACTTGGATGAGGTTAAGGAGGTGTGTAAACTACTGAGGCAAGAGAATATTATTCCCCTACTAGGAGCATGGTTGAGAGAAAAGGTACCACGCACCGGGGAAGAGCATGAAAGGAAGATCTTGCATGCAAACCTCCCACCTCACAAAGAGATCACCTTGAATGCAGTAGTGGATGGATGGTTGCTTAGCAACATCCTCATTGACACAGGTGCAGAGGTTAATGTTCTCACTCTAGATGCCTGGCATCAAATGGGAAGACCTGCATTACAACCATCTTCAAATGTGTTGTATATGGAAAATAAGACAAAGGCAATGCCCATAGGTGTCTTGAAGGATGTGACCATTACCATTCAGGGGACTAAGTTCACTGGGGATTTTGAAGTCTTGGCACTTGCCTGAGGTAGATAATTTCCAGTGTTACTTGGGTGCCTTGTGGTGTTATAAGAATAATGCATATCTCCAATTTAACAAGGGGTACATAAGCTTTGAAAACAAGGAAGAGAGGGTGATTATACCACTCACTGATGGAAAGTCCACACCCTATACTAAACTCCTTTAGGAGGAAGTCCTAGACAGAATATATGTGCACTCCATAAGAGATCCAGAGACCATCCACCCTACAGAAGGAGTCATCTAGTTTGATGATGCTCAATCTATCAGTGATACTACCAGTATAACATGTGATAATTGGGTGCATGGGACTTATGAAATGATTGGGTGACATTTGAAGGGATTGGTTACTAGGGTAGCCATGGCATGTATAGTTTGGAACCTAGGAGGAAAGGAAATAACCAAGTATTCTGGGGATGCATACCTTGAGGTATTTTTGAGAGAAATGGAAGCTCAATGGAGGGAGGAGGAGCGACGAGGTATGCTAGGTTATGTTTTGATAGGCATAGCAGCGAGGTGGTGGGCCAAGCATAGTGAAAACTTGTTGGAGTGGTGTGAAGTTAGAATTGCGCTCACTGTCTGATTCTTGAAGAGCAACATACCCACCGCTATCAAGGATTACAATGGCAATGAACCCACCTCTTCCCACATCTAGGCATGTGAGAGGGTCTAGGGAGAAGGTGTGGAATCATTACCACCCTCCCTTTGGGTGCACAAATTGTATTTGAAACTACAAGGTTGTGCGCATGCTTGGTACATCCGTTCTGAAACTCACCGCCAAACGGGAAATTGGAAAGAATTATCGGTTGACCTAGTTCACACATTCGAGTACTGAAGTACCATGTAACTAGTTGATGAGGTGTTACAGACTATCAAGCACCTCACTCTAGGGGATTGCACCATGGTGGAAGATAGGTTAGTAAACTTACTTGGTGGACCTAGCTTGGAAGCACAGTTTGAAGAGGAGGAACCAGAAGACATACAATTTGAGTCTTGCATGTGCTAAAAAGGAGAAAGGAAAGATGGTATACGTTATTGATGGAGAGGAGATGGAGAGCCTAAATTTCAACCATTTATTTGGGACACGTGAGGTAGTAAATAGTGTGGATGCATGTGCACATGCATATCATGAACCACTCAAAACCAAGAAAGTTAACATTGGCTTGGAGAAGGAGCCCAAGGAAGCTATCATTGGGGACTACTGGTTACACAAGGAAGTATCAAAGATCATCGATCTCTTACATGAATTCAAGGATTTATTCCGTTGCTGTGGATACCATGAGTTGTTTTGTCCACCTTTCATTGGGGGAAATGAAGATAAAGTTGAAAGATGGTGTGCGCTCGGTCAGGAAGAGGCCTTATGGGATGAATCCTAACATGTGCGTAAGGGTTAAAGAAGAGCTAGACAAAATGATAGCATCTGGTATCTGTTGATGGTGAATCATAGCACCCCTGAATGTCTACAACTCAATGGGTTGAGACTCTCAGTGTGATTGCATAACATGGAGCTTTTCCCAAGTGTGGGACCTTGCGAAATTGGAAAAAGCTTTCCGGATGAAGGCTGGTTCATATTCCTTATTCAGATGCACATGAAAAATCAACAATTGCAGAGGGTTTACTTGAAAAAACCTAAATCTAACTTTCCCCTAGACAGGGTAAGAGTATGCATAAGAAATAAACCTAAACTAGTAAGCTTTGGTGATGCACCGAGGAATGAAGAACACCTGTCTTGCCAATAAACACAAACCATTAAAATGCAATGCAAGATCATGCACAGATAACAAATCGGGCATTTGTAGTGAAAGATCAGGAGGATGCAAATGAACATCAGAGAGGGTTGAGAATCATCCACAGACATGCATTAGGTTGCTCCAAAGATTGATACAATACACTACAAAATGCCAAGAGGAAAAGTTGCATTACAGTTTTAAATGGGAGGTTTGAACTCCACAAATTCACCTGCCAAAGAGAAGAAGGGAGGGGAAAAACAAGAATGTCCAACCTTTAGAAAGAAGCCCCTCCTTACAATTTTAGGAAGAATAGAGATGGAAAGAGAGGAAATTATCTACCCCCAACCACTTCTAGGTTGCATTTAATTTTTCATTATGGTAGAAGTAGGTGAGAACCCTAGCAAACCCAAAAACACTTGGAAAACATGTATTTTTACATTTTTAAGAATTTTTTCTACCCAATTAAGGTTATCTAATGCAAGGAACACAATGATCGCAGTTAAGCTTTCCAAAAATTCCAACCTTGCATGAAGATTCCTCTGTCAAAAGTTATACCATTTGAATGAGGGTTTTTTAGATCGGGGTGTCAAGCTCAAAATGTTGGTTCCATGGACCTGAAGATGCACCTCAGCGCATTCATCCTTATGTTGACATACTCTTACATGTGCACCAAGGCAGAGGAATTTCTTCATGTCGACACCTTATGTCAAGTTCACCCTTTACCATGTTGCCAAGGGCAAATTTTTCATGTTGACACCTTATTTCCTGCGCCCTTTACCTACACCAAGGCAGAATTTCTTGAATGTCGACACCTTATGTCGTGTGCCCTTTACCTATGACAAGGAGTGAATTTCTTCATTTGACACCTTATGTCATGCACCCTTTACCTGGGCCAAGGCATGAATTTCTTCATGTCGACACTTTATGTTGTGCGCCCTTTACATGTGCTACTATCATACGAATTTCTATCATTTAATTACCTCATTCATGCGCCCTTTACCACATGGGCCAAGGCATGAATTTCTTCTTGTCGAACACAAATGTTGTACCCCTTTACTTACACCAAGGTTGATGACATTTCAAGATGTCGACACCTTATGTCATGGCCCTTTGTGCACCAAGGCACAAATAGGCATTCATGTCGACACCTTATGTGCATTGCAAACTATCCCTCATTTATACTTCTTCTATCTTTTTCCATTGGAACCTGAAGGGAGGAACTCTAGACAACATAAATTGAGGCTATGGAGAAATCAAGAATGGATAATGGTCCAATGGTGATCAGCATAGGGAAGATGGATGCCTGAATGAGGATAGGATATGGTGGATTACAGGAAATTAACACTGTTTGTATCATAGATCCTTTTCCCACCCCCTTCACTGAAGAGATTTTGGAAGGAGTTAACTGGGTTGAGGTCTATTCCTTTACGGATGGATTCTTGGGATATCACCAAGTAAGGATTGCCAAGGAATACCAAGAAATCGAACTTTCACCAGTGGGGAAGCTTTGCATACACGGTCATGCCCTTTGGATTGAGTTGAATGTGCCCACTGTATTTTGGAAGGGGAAATGAGGGTACAAGAAATTTAAGGACTTCATCCACAAGTTCCTTCAAGTGATATTTGGATGATTGATAGTGTATGGAAGAAGAGGTAATGACAAAATTTATTGGATCATTGAGGACTACTGAGCTCTACTGGTGAATTATGGAGGAATCAGATTGATTTCCAATGGTCATGAACCATAAAGAAGGATGTTGGATTAGGATATTGTGGATTATAGGGAATTCCTAGTTGTTTGGTAATCATAGATCCTTTTCCCACCCCCTTCACTGAATGATTTTGGAAGGAGTTGCTGGGTGTGAGGTCTATTCCTTTACAGATGGATTCTCGGGATATCACCAAGTAAGGATTGCCAAGGAAGACCAAGAAAAGACAAAACACCGAGTGGGGAAGCTTTGCATACACGGTCATGCCCTTTGGATTGAGGAATGCACCCACTGTATTTTCACGCATAGTGGTACAAACATTTTAGGAATTCATCCACAAGTTCCTTCAAGTATATTTGGATGATTGGACAGTGTATGGATTGGTAAGGGACCATTGTGATAACTTGAGATTGATGTTTGAAAGATGTCGGTAGTTGAGGATTTCCCTCAACATCAAGAAATGTGTCTTTGCAACTCCTTTTGGAACGTTGTTGGGGCATATCATATGCAAAGAGGGCTTACTGGTGGATCCCATGAAAGTTACAGTTATTGTGGGATTAGGGGAGCCCACCAGCCAAAGCGTCATGGGTGGATTTCTTGGACACACTGGGTACTACAGAAAGTTCATTAAGGGATATGCCAAGATCGCCATGCCTTTGGAAATATTGCTCAGACACAAGAGTGCCTTTCAGTGGGGAGAGGCGCAGCAGAGGGCATTTGACACTCTAAAAGAAAGGCTTATCACCGCACCTATTCTATGATTCCCATCATGGGATAAACCTTTCCATGTCCACGTGGATGCCTCTGGTACAACAATGGGAGCCATTCTTGCTCAACCAGGAGAGGGGATTGTTGATCATCCCTTGTGTTTTGCAAGTAGAAAGTTGACACCAGTAGAACAGAATTATACAATGACCGAGTGCGAGGCATTGTCAATGATCTACGCACTCCACAAATTTAGACAATATCTACTGGTGACTCCCTTCATATTCTACACTGACCATATGGCCTTGAAGTATCTAGTAAACAAAGCAGTGCTGCAAGGGCGCATATGCCGTTGGGTACTTTTATTTCAGGAATTTGAATTCAAAGTGGTGGTAAAACCTGGAAAGAACAATTATGGGCCAGATCATTTATCAAGGATTGATTTGGGAGAGGACACATAAAGTATCAAGGAAACCATGCCAGATGTGCAACTATTCAGGTTACGGTGCATGCCCTCGGAGTTAGAAGACATTGCTATTTTTCTCAAGGAAGGTATGGTGCCCGAAGGGATGAATGCACTGGAAAGGAAAAGGTTAGCCATACGCACCATGCCCTTCATGTTGATCAATGGGGATTTGTATAAAATGGGCCATGATGAGGTTTTTGTGCCGGTGTGTATTAGAATATGAATTTGTGGCCATAATAGAAGAAGCCCATGGTGGGATTGTTGGAGGACACTATGCGGGGAATGCAACCGCGTGCAAGATCCTAGTCACCAGACTATGGTGGGAGATGATTCACCAGGATTGCATTGAGTTTTGCAAGGCCTGTGACCACTGCCAGCACCTTGGAAAACCTGGAAGAAGGGATGAGATGCCCTTGCGCCCCATCGCCAGCGTGGAACCTTTTGAGAAATGGGCAATAGATTTTGTCAGACCAATCTCACCAGCTGTGCGAAGGACTAACTCGTGGTATATCATTACCTGTACTGATTATCTGACAAGGTGGGCAGAGGCTGTGCCCACTAAGGATTGCACCACAGCCACGGCTGCTAGATTTTTGTGGGA
This sequence comes from Taxus chinensis, assembly GCA_019776745.2. NCBI lineage: Eukaryota > Viridiplantae > Streptophyta > Pinopsida > Cupressales > Taxaceae > Taxus > Taxus chinensis. Next base: position 355,432,557 of record CM034157.1, read on the forward strand.
AAACATTATCAGCAGGTATGGGTGCCCATTAAGTTTAACAAGTGATAGGGGCACTCACTTCTTAAATGAAACCATCAGGATTCTATTGGCAGAATTCATGGTAGCCCATCACAAGACTACCCCTTATCACCCTCAGGAAAATGGGACTGCAGAGGCATTCAACAAAATCCTTAGCCACACATTGACTAAGATATGTGATGTGGGTAAGCAGGATTGGGATGAAAAGGTGTTAGCAGTTCTTTGGGCATACAGAACAACGTATAAAAGATTGAACAAGGCCACACCATTTCAATTGGTGTTCGACGCGGAAGTAGTTTTTCTGGTTGAATTCATGCTACCATTGCTACGTATAGCATGCGCAGGAGGGTTGGATGATGAGCAAGCACTGGAAGAAAGAATAGATGAATTGATAAAGTTGGATGAAAGGTGCTCACTAGCAAGATGGAGCCAAACAACTGAGAAGGAAAAGCAAAAGGCATGGCATGACCACCATATTAAGAACAAATAGTTTGAGGTTGGCCAGATGGTATTGCTATATGATTCAAAATTTCTACGCCATCCTGGAAAGTTGAAGGTGCATTGGTTGGGTCCTTATGTAATTTCATACATCCTTGATTTGGGCGCGTGCCAGTTACAAGCGCTGGATGGAACAAAATTACCTGGACACTTCAATGGGAGTAGGCTGAAGCCCTACTATAAATAATGCTTCTTGGTGTTTGTAAATAAGGTAGTTTTTCCAGTTAGTTTAGAATTTCCTTTTATGCTTTTCCTTTCTTGTATTTCCCTTTCACGTTGTTGTTTTGTTTTGCACCTTGGGCACTGGTAACCTTATTACTTTTTGACTTATGAATGCACAGAGGACCGTGCATCATTTTAGTGTGGGGTGAGATGATGAAGAGAAACTTGGAGTTATTCTGCTAGGAGGATTTGGGTCGGTGGAAAAATAAGGTTACATTGGAAATCCACGTATAAAGGAGAAAAACTGCAAAAACATGAGGTAGGTGAAAGCAAGAATCATGAGGATGGAAGAGGTTCCTTTGGCACTAGTAACATGCATGCAAGAGTCTTCTGTCAAGATGGATTGTTTGCATGCCAGAAGGTTGGAAAAGTTTTGGCGCAAGGATTGGGTAAGGATTGGGGTGGAAAAATTTTCACGCAAGGATTGGGCACATGTGGAAAAGTTTTCGCGCAAGGATTGGGTGGGTGGAAAATTTTTCAGCACAAGGATTGGGTGCATAAGGAGAAGCACTGAAGTCGGGTGTTGTTTGAGAACACCACATTAAACATTATCATACGGTGGTAGGTAGCCTAGCCTTAAATGCGTAAAAGTGGGAAAAGCTATAAATACAAGAATGGGCAGTTCATTATTTTACTTTGCGAACACAAGAAGAGTGATTTTCTTTCAAGAGCTAGGGTTTTGAGAACTGACTCGTGTGAAGGAAAATCCCAAAAACTTAAGCGCAATCGGTCCATTAGATCTACAAACTAGAGCAGAAGTGATTCACGGGTGTGAGGAATGTTGTGAAGAAGTGTCGTGATCGAAGGAGAAAAATCAGAGATTAGGGTTTGTGTTCTAGGGCACGGGGTGCATGAGGAAACGTTCAAACAACTCACAAGATAACCTGGGAATGAAAGAAAAGGGTGCAATGATGGCCACAAAACTAGTAGGTAAACCTGTAGAACAATCCAAGAAGGGAAAGGGTAAAGGAAAAGGAAAGAAGAAACAAGAAGAAATACCCTTGGATACAAATGAGGAATGGTACTCGGAGATGCAATACCCAGATGGGGTTTTGCTAGGGCAAGAGTGGGAGTCCCACATAAGACAGATGACCGTGATCGACTACAATCACCGGTCAAGTACAATCGTGAAGGAAATGGCACTGGAGCTGGTGTGCCCCACAAATAAATGAACACCTGATGGGTTGCCAATCTACAGTGACGTGGTCAAGGTGAAAATGGAGAAGGTAGGGCTTCTCCAACTTTTTGAGTTGCCATATTTTGGGAAGCCCGAGTGCTTGTACCAATGGTTGATGATGCGCGTACATGAAGACTTCTTCTGCTTCGCAGGGCACAAAATGTGCATAACTCCCCAACTAATTTCACACTTCACAGGCCTAAACTGTAAAGGGGATGCGCTCATAGATGACCTCCTGGATGAGGAGGCAATCAAAGAAACCATAGCATCCCAGGAATTGAAGAAGGGATCAAGGTACTACGATGTCTCAGATATCAGTGATCCAGTGATGAAGATGGCCACACACCTTGTCTCCAAGCTGAATGGACAAGAGAGGTGGACCCAGGTGAGCAAGCCCTGGCTGAATGTCTGCAGGAAGGTCACGGAAGGCACCGTATACAACATCTCCCAATACATAGCAGATGAAATCATAAGCAGCGTGGAGAAGGGAGGAAAGATCCTATTTGGAAACATTCTGTTGACAATTGTGTTCTCAGAAATTGGGGTGCCAGATGCATCCGACAAGTTCATGTGGGAGTACCCTGCTGAAGATCCCTCACCTGTGGAGAGATTTCAGAAATACACATGTGAATCAATGACAGGGGTACACAAGGCATGCTTAGACAAATGGTATAAGTGCCTTAGGAATGCATTCAGGGCTGAATGGTGGATCCCTGAACAACTCCCCGTGGCGACTGAAGGAGAAGCAGAGTTCATGGTCTACTAGCACTTCTGCATTGGCAGGTTCATTTTGGTGGATGGCAGTTGAAGTCCATGGTGCAAACTCCCATTCTCATTTACTACCCAATTTTTCCAAGTGGGAGTAAACAGATACAAGGAGTCGAAGAAATTAAACCTTGAGTTGTCCACCCTTGACAGAGAGCATAGGGAAATGAGGAAGAAGCTGGTCTACCCAGAGAAGCATGCATGTACGTTGAAAGGTATGTGTCGTAGGATGTGCATATTGTAAGGCCTTTGACCTTACCTATTGCTGGGAGCAATGCTGCAAGGATTTACCTGTGCATAAGGCCAAAATTTGAAAAGGGCGCGTACGTGGAGAATGAGATATCCATCCCAGATGACCCTATTGGAAGAAAGAAGCCCATGCCAAAGCGTAAGGAGAGGGAAGAGAAAGAGGAACAAAGGGTGGTGGAGAAGCAGGATGTAGGTACCGTGGGGACAAGTACCTACGTCTGGAAGAAGAAGAGAACGGTGGTCAGGGAGAAGACCCCAGAACCTGCGAAGCCACCATCCCCTGAGGAGCCCTCAGATGAAGAGAAGACCACATCCCCGACTCTAGAGTTTTCAGCAGAGGAAGAAGAAAAGGGGATGGAAGAACCAGAGTCTGAAGATACAGATGACCCAAATGCCTATATAGGTGAAAAGGATGATGATGAAGAGGAAGAGTTGGAGGTGGATCAGGAGCTGATTGATGTCCATGATTTTGGGGAAGAGGGAGCAGAAGATACAAATGATGCCTTCATCTTTGTAAGGAGGAAGGGTGCCCAAGGGGAGGAAGGTGCGTGCAGAGTGAAGAAAGGAGCGAGGGGGCAAGTACTAAGGAGCCAGATATGCCCAAGCTCACTCAGGAGGAGGTGAATGAGAAAGTGACAAGGGAGGTGGAGAAGATAATTAATACCTTGGTCGATGAGGAGTTGGAGCGCAGCGCGGAGCTCGTGCTTGGTGAATTCAAGGAAGAGCAAAGGGAGAAGAGTGTGGGTAGCACAAAAGGCCCAACTCTTTCAGTAACTATTCCCAAGGGCATGCGCATGGGAAGTAAATGTGGAAGGGGGAAGAATAACGATGGGATATGTTGATGACCCCAACAAAGTTTTACGTGTGCATTTCCAGAGTACCGTGCCCACCAAGGAGCTCACCGCCATGGAGTCCTTTGATCCTGAGGGTGGATACCCATGCACAAGGAAGATGCTATCATGGGCATTCGACTCCCACCTCGATGAGCCTGAGTTGAGGTTAACCAAGGAGTGATACTAGCATTGTCTGAAGGAAAGGGGGACAACCCCATTATAAACATGCAACAACTATCAGATGAGCAAGTGTGTAACACACTCAACAAAGTCTCCATGGAAATTGAGGCTAGGCTCTTCTGTAGAAATGACAGGGTTAAAGTCTTGGAGGACCTGTTGGAGAAGAGGAAGGAAGAAGTAGTTAAGCTAACAAAGGACCTTAGCCTTGAGAAACTAATCAGTGCTCAACTACAGAGGGAGCTTCAGGAGGAAAAGGCTAGGGTACGTGAAGTTTCCAAGAAGGTGGAGCTCATCTCCCAAGCTATTATCATGAAGCACCCAGACCTTAACCCTCCCACACAAAAGTATGGATCCTCCCTGGAATGTCTAGAGGACTTGACTCGGATCCTCACCATGGAAAGGTAGCCTTTGGCCTTGGATTCAATAGAGGAGGTAGCTGCGTGCTTGGAGAAGGAGGAAAAATTGAAAGTCATCACTCTTGTGGCTGAATACAACAAGGTGCTTGCTGATGTGAAGATAGCTACACAAACCGTGGGGGTCACCTACGACCATTGCGTGGATCAAGACAAGGTGACAAGCATGCTGCTTGCCAGTGACGAGGCTGAGCTGAAGGACTTTAGGGAAAAGAATAAAGGCAATAGAGCCGAGTGAGAAAAGATCCTAGCCGAAGTGGAAAAGAAGTCTGAAGCTATTGAGATCCTGTGAGTCTCAATCAAAACCTGGCTAAAAGAGCTCTACAAGGTCATTACGAGGAAGATGGATGCCTTGGAAGATCATGCTAAGGAACTGGAGACTGTGGTGGAGACCATTAACACAAAAGGGGAAGGGTTAACCTTCGACGAGGTGAGCACATTGGTTGGTGACCTTTGCACAAGAGCGCAGGATGAAGTCAGCACATGGAATACACTGGAGGCCGACCTGTGGAAAAATTTTCCCCTTCTTCTTCTTTAGGTAGTTTTCCTTCTATTCTTTCTCTCCCCCATTCTTTATTCTTTCCCTCCATTCTTTTCCAAGGCAAGGCCTTGCATTTTTGTACTGCATTCTTTGAAAAGGTTCCCGAGGGTGGAGAACAGGTGAAGTGTGGGGTAATGTTGGGACCCTAATGTAGCTACCAAATCTTAAAGGTGCGTAGGTGCGCACGGCCAGAGGAAGCGCGCAAGTGAAGGGTGCAAGGTAGAATTCAAAAAGGGTTCTTGGAGAACCAAGGATGTGCGCCCGTGAAGCACAATTTGGGACTTAGCCATTTTCAGCCTTTTGGATAGAACACATGAAGAACGTGTTCCATTTGGATAAGGTTCCAGCCTGGCAACAGGGTGTCCTGGAAGGAATATACCTTGCGATAAGAAGATCCAAAAAGCTAATCATGACATGGAGAGGCATGCGCCTGGGGTGACCCACACCTTGACACTTGGGGCCAGATCTGAGGTTGCAGAGGAGTTTGTTAGAGCTCAGATGCCTATTTATACATGTGCCCTTGGCAAAGAAAAGAGAGACACAAGTGAGGTAGCGGAGCTCTACAGAATTACTGCGAGAACTATGGGATAAAATGGGTAGATGATTGTAGGAAGAATGTAATGAGGGAATGGGGAATGAAAATTTTGTTTTGTGAGCATACATGTATGGATCCAGATATGGTGTATGACTGTGGTCTCCCTTCTGTGATGTTTTATAAGTAATACTATGAATGAATATGATAAGGTTACCATGTGTTTATATTAAGATCTCCTTCCTGTATTATCTGCATGTTTCTATTATGCTTTTGATCTTGTATAATCATGAACCTTACTTGAATGTTAAGTCTATTTGTGGATATACAACTTCCTAGTTTTATTTAATTCTGTTGCGCGCTTTACTTTTGTTATGACTGAAGGGGTGTAGATGTCATTATGAGCTCTATAACTTTTTCATGTCTTTAAATCACTAATTCAAGATCATGAATTATGCCTTCCACTAAACTCACATAAAAGAGAGACTCGGCTCCCTCTCGCACGCCTCGGGTGAGTGCCCAGCGCCCGTTGGGTGATAGGTCAGCGCGCATGAGGTTCCCTTATTCTTGGGTGATGAATGGAATTGTTCTGAATGGAGCACGAACAATGGAAGACATTTTACCTATATTTAGAGTAAAATACATTAATAATTAGGTCATTTCCAAACTTTAAAGTGTTTTTCTCACATTTTCTGTTAAGGAATTTAAATACTACCCTAGCAGACACCAACCTCTAGAGTTCTTTACTATGTATCATAATAGAGTAATTAACTTAATGGTTAGCGACCGCTAGGCTTCGATAGGACATCTTATGTATCATTCAACTGGTTACAATAATTCATATTTTGTGGATCAAATCAATAATAACAATTTTTTTCTAAAAGTTGAAATTGAATTATGATGCATTGAAAGATACGAAATCATTTGCACCTTTTGAAAGTATTACATATGAGCTCAGACAAGCTATAACATTATATAGATGGCATGATAGGAACATTAAAAAATACACACTTTAGTGGCAGATAGACTTCTAGTCAACATATAAAAGAACAACCTAAAACAATTTTTAAGCCATTTACACCTTTTTAATGATAAACTGTAGAGGACATTAAGATGTAATATTTGGTATTTCGAAGAGATTTTGTGGTAGCTTGGGATTTTTTGTTTTACAAGACTATGTGATTTATGTGTATATCAGTCATACTGTAGTAGTGAGGATTAGATGCCTGTAACAAGACTAATGAACATGTTTAAAGGATATGGTAGAAGATCTAATGTTTGGTATTTTGAGGAGAGTATTTGAGCAACAAATCACATTAACAAAGTTAGTGATAGCTCATCATTTTTTGTTATATAAGACAATGTGAAATATATGTATATCGAACATACTTTATTCATTATGTCTAAATGTCTATAACTACTCTAAGTATGATATTTTAAGTGTAGCACTTGGTGGGAAATTCCACAACAAGCTATCAAAAACAAATGGGAAGGATTACACTTTTCCTAAATGTAAGTATGGCCCTCTTCACAATAGCCATTTTCATGGAAACAATGCTCTCTATAAGGTCATGGTGGGTTATACCTATTTGAGAAAAGATTTGATTACTAACAATGTTTTTTAGTACCACTAAAACAAGGGTTTATTCTCTCTTACTTTGACTATAAGTTAGATTTACAATACTAATTGAAGAAATTTATTCCAAATTGTTCAAACTTATGTTAACTTATTTATAGTGTCAGTCTTTTTAGGCTGCAAACATTTACTGTCTGTACACTTTTGGCTCGTATCCATGGTGGAAACAAGTGATACACTACAAATCCTCGATAGGGATCAAGCCATATGTATTTTCCATAAAATATATTGTTTGTAACATATAATTCACAACATTTCGTATCAGAAAAATTGTTTACCTAATGCTTAGTTTCATTACTTATCGAAAGTAACGACACAACAGATGCTAGTTTCAACAGTTTATTTTATTGGAAATTGTGGTAAAATAATAAATCATGACCTAGCTGAGTGACCATGAGGCTCCTACCATTATGGTCATTATAAACACTATCTGTACAACTTTGAATCGCTAGTGTTTTTCATTGATTATAATTATATCATGTTGGCTGGAATGTACCTAGTGGAGACAATAGTTGCACTGCATACCATATAGAGGGATCAAGCCTTACATAGTTCCCATAAGGTATATTGTTTGAAACACATAATTCACATCGGATCTTATGGGAGAAAATTCTTAGCGAATGCTAAGCATTTTTTCCTTATCGAAAGTAAGGGCATAGTGGACGCTAGGTTCAACAGTTTAATAATTTGAAAACAATGATAAAATAAAAGATCATGCTCTAGTTTAGTGGTCACTAGGCTCCCACCATTACTACCAGTCATTATAAATACCATACGTATATAGCTTTGGGTTGCTATTGTGTTTTCATCTATTATGTAGTACTCACAAGACTTATTGTTTGTAACATATAATTCACATCTGTTTGTATGAGAGAAAATGCTTAGTGACCACTAAGATTTTGTACGTATTGAATGGAACGCCATAACATATTGAATTGAATGGTATAGCTTAGTGGCCGCTAGGCTCCTACCTTTACCTCTTATCAATATAAACACTATCTTTACAGTTTTGGATCGCTAGCCTTAATATGTAGTTCCCATAAGATACATAGTTTTCAACTCATATTTTATATCGTTTACAATCAAAGAAAATGCTTAGCGACTGCTAAGATCCTTTACTTATTGATAGAAATGGCATATCAAACCCTAGTCTCAAAAGTTTCTTATTTTGAAAATAGCCATAAAATAACAACAAATCATGGTATAGCTTAGCGGCCGCTAGGCTCCTACCTTTACCTCTTCTCATTTTAAACACTATCTTTACAGTTTTGGATCCCTAGCCTTGGTATGTAGTTCCAATGAGATACATGGTTTTCAACTCATACTTCACATCATTTCCTATCAAATAAAATGTTTAGCACTCGCTAAGCTCCTTTACTTATTGACAAGAAATGACATATCAGACCCTAGGCTCAAAATTTTCTTATTTTGAAAGTAGACATAAAATAATAAATCATGGTTTAGCTTAGTGGCCGCTAGGCTCCTACCTTTACCTCTTCTCATTTTAAACACTATCTGTAAAGTTGTGGATCGCTAGGCTTAGTATGTAGTTGTCCATAAGATACATGGTTTTCAAGACATATTTCACATCGTTTCTTAACAAATAAAATGCTTAGCACCCGCTATGCTCCTTAACTTATTGACAGAAATGACATATCAGAGCCTAGGCTCAAACGTTTCTTATTTTGAAAATAGCCATACAGTAACACTAACTGTACAGTCTTGGATTGCTAGCCTTATTATGTATCCCAAATAGCTTGTTCAAACTTGCCACGTGGCACATTTTAATTGGATAATTAATTTAAATTAGCACACACTATATCTAACAATGTAGAAATTGATTTTGATAAAGAATGGAACGTAAATGTCTGTATATTATTCTAATAAACTTCAAAACTATGTTTAGGATTTATTTCTTCTGTTTTCTTATAATATAATTTTTTTCTATGCTTGGTTCAATTATATGTTGTATAATATATTTGTTATTATGTTTATATTATTATAGGCTATAGACAATGAAAAATGTTTAGTTTTTAATTTTTAAACCATGGAAAAATAAAAATAGGGAAATTTGAATTCCCCCACATTTTTCAGATATTTGAAATTTCAATAGCCCGCCCTTTTGCTTTTAGAGGGGGAAAGTGAAAATTTCAAATTTTCGTATCCTGCTCTTTTTCTATTTTTGAAATTTCTTTCGTGGAATGTGCTAAACAAATTATTAAATACCTTGGAGAAATATTGAGTAGGGTTTCTGATTTTTTCGGTCAATCAGAAAAGCATGTCTTCAAAATAAAAAAATATGCGCAGACCGTAGATTACAGGGATGAGTGTTCGAATCCCAGTTTTTTTTTCATGTGATTATAATCTTGTTTGTAGAGAAAGGCACACAAAAGAAGCAATAAAGGATGCACACAAAGGATGCACATGAAGGAGGATAACAACAGAGGTTGCAAAAGAATTTCGATGATTGTTTGAATGAGATAGCAGATGGAGGTTTCACAGACAACATAAAGCATGAAATAATCCCATATATTACTAAACCAGGTATTTATAGTAAAGGTGTACCTTTTTTTATTGTGGGATCTATTAGTTTCTCTGTAGTCGACTGGTTCCTATGTTTTGCACGACAGTCCAATCGTGATCCACACAAGCCTTGCTTTGTCCTACTGAATCATGCTCCGCAGTCAAGCCTTGCTTTCCAGTTGCTTTTGATCTCCATGCCAAACTTCCTTGTTCTTCATGAAAACTCACTTTTTTTGTGTGTTAATGAAAGAAATTTTAATCACTTTTCTGCTCTAGTATTTATCTTTGTTTAATGCTTTCCCATTTCCGCCATTCTATGTCTCTCTTTGGCTATTTTTGTTTTGAATTTTTTGTTCTCGTTCCTGTGATTGTTTTTTAGGATAATGATAGCTTCTGGCACAGTCACCTTATTTTTAATTTTATTTTGGTTAGGAGAACCAAAAATAGTTTAATATTGTTCATCAAGATGATGCAAAGAAACCTCGCTAATTAATGCATATTACATTTTTTACATGGTTTCCACTTAGATATTTTAGGAAAATATATGAGGTTAAAAAATTAATTCAAAACTATAAAACTATATTAAGAATTCAATTGTATGATAATTATTTCCAATTATATACGTGTTTCCATGTAGAATTAACCAAATGTAATGTCTTCATCATTTTTATGGTATGTACATTGGAAGTTAAACACATTATATATGCAATAATATTATAAAATCTAATTTTAATCAATATGCATTTTATAATTAATATATTCTTCCTTTTGAGCCCGCTAATCTATGCCAAAAATTAACATAGCTTTGAGGCTTCCATGATATAATTGGTTGTTTCAACAACCTATTTACGAAACCCCAATTCTATTTTGAATTACATACAGGATTCTACACGTATATTTATATATCCATTATATAAATTCTGGATTTATTTGTTATCATTTGTATCTTTTCAATATGATTTCTTTTCTATGAATAAACTCTACCATAGGAAAATTTGTCTACCCTAGCGTCCGCTAGGCTATAATTCTAATTTGGAAAAAGCATTCATTTTCCTTGGCCCCTTGCGGATCAGTTGTTTTTATATAGGAAACACAACATTTTTTGGTCCTAGCGATCACTTTTGTTCTTTGTCAGCTGTTATATTCGCAAAGATTAACAATTTAGATTTATAAAACAACTTCATTATGAACATGATATATTTACCTTTAAGAATAGATTAGTGGCCCCTAGGATGCAACGAGTAGATGGCGTCGTATGTAAAAACTTGTTTTATAGATTCTCAGACGCAATTCTGAGTTTCCATATTTTTTCATAAATGTAAAATAATTCTGCCATAATCTTGTAAGAAGTAGATAAAACTATACGTTTACCTGTATAACATATTAAAGATATGATTTTACACGTATATTTATGTATCCATTATATAAATGCCAGATTTATTTGTTATCTTTTATAGCTTTTCAATATGATTTCTAGCAAAGATTAAGAATTTAGATTTATAACATAGCTTCATTATGAACATGATATATTTCCCTTTAGGAATAGCTTAGCGGCCACTAGGGTGCAACGAGTAGATCACGTTGTATTTAAAAACTTGTAGTATAACTTCTTGGTCGCTAGTCCAGGTTTCTTTTCTTGTCCTAAATGTAAAAATATTCTGCCAAAATCTCATAAGAAATATAGAATTCTAGACGTATAGTTGTGTAACACATGAAAAACATGATTCTAAATGTACACAACTTCATTATGAACATGATATATTTTCCTTTAAGTATAGCTTAGTGGCCACTAGGGTACAATGAGTCCAAGTCTATACGTATACTATTATATAAATTCCAGATTTATTTTTTACTGTTTATATAAACTCCTTTTTGAATATGATCTAAATGAAAAATGTTGCCTACTCTAGCGACCGCTAGGCTATAATTCTTATTTGGATGAAGTCTTTGTTTACCTTTGCGGACTCAAGGATAGGTGGATTTTGTTATAGGCAACACACTTTTTTGGGTCAAGCGATCACTTTTTTATTTCTCTCGTGTTAAATACACTTTGTTATTTTTAAAACACACTTTTTTATAAAAATACTTTATTTATGTTTAAGAATAGCTTAGCGGCCACTATGCTTCATCGATTATATCTCGTTGTATATCATTAAGACCTTAAAGTGGGTTGGATTAAAAAAATTAAATTAAAATAGTTTGAGCTAAGCGGGTGCTAGGTACTTCCACACTATAATATTTCGAGCTTAGTGGGCGCTATAATCTATCCAGTTACCCAATTATATTTTGAGCTTAGCATCTGCTAGCTTATGACACAACATAATATTTGGATCTTAGAAGTCTCTAGGTTTCAGTAAAATAAAGTAAGATATTATAAGCATAACGGTAGGTAGGTTATGCCAAAACATAATAATATGATCTTAGTGAATACTGGTATTAAGAGCTTAGTGGCCGCTAGGTTATGCCACAACATATTATTTGGGTATTCAATTTTCACTAGGTTATGTATCGCAAACATGATATGTTATTTTAAATTAAGATATTTTGAGCTTAGTGCCCGCTAGGTTATGCTACCACATAATTGTTGGAACCTAGCGGTAGTTAGGATTTAAAAACTAAATTGAGGTATTAAGAGCTTAGCGGATGCTAGGTTATGCCACAATATAGTATTTGGGTATTCAATTCGCTAGCTTATGTATCACAAACATTATATGTATCACAAAGAATATATATATATTAGTTGAATTCATTCTATGATTTTAAGATTTTAAACTAGGATATTTTGATGATAAGTCTTCAAAAAAAGTACATGAGGAACCAGTCCATGATAAGTCTTCCAGCAGTGGACTCCCATGATGATTACAAGCAACTTATCTTACTAAATATATGCCAAAATATGGGGAAGAGTTGTAATCAGCTTCACTTCACCCACAAATACTTCCTATATCTATACACTTCACTATACAGACAACCATTCTGACCCTTAATAAAAAACTAAAGACAAATGCATCCAAGAAATATTAGGCCATTCGGGATCTTGGCTCAACCTCATCGATGATATTGACATTCACGTCCCCTTTAATTTGATCATAGGAGGAGGATGAATCGACACAACATTTTGGAATTTTCACTTTAGCACAAACAGGGAGTTCTATACCCTGATTTTCCACAACTACCTCTAGACCATGCACGTAATCACTGCATCCCCCGTCAAGGCATTGACATGATACTGAAGGTTGACTAGATGCTCTTCCAACTTCTCATTCTCCTTATGCAAGATAAACTACCCCAAAGAGTTGGACAAGTATGTTTTCTGTGCTCAACCCTTGCGCCATGTCAAAAATGTTCCTCCACCCTTTGGACTAGTTTGGGTCAAGCATTAGCTTGCGCATGCTCTCAAAAATATCACCATCATCTTCTTCTTTGAATCACTCCATGACTGACCAGACCTTCTCGAGCCAATTCCACATAGTTGCATTCCAAATTTTCCCATCCATCCAAGAAGTAAATGATTCCCCAATGTCCTTTCCTATCATAGCTCTCTGCCTCTTCCTACTAGGACCACACTCCATGCTACCCAAGAAACCACCAACACCCCTGTCACCATCGTAGAGAGACAAGAAGCACAATGACCAAAAATGAAAAGAGGAAAGGGGTAGTGAAATGTCCAGCCGACCTGGAGATATAAAGCCACCAATGCACAACACACGAAAGGAGGTAAGTGTGACAGTACCGAAGATCATCGATTAGATATCCTAATCATAAATATCATGCTTCCCATTAAAAATCTTAAATTCCCAATGCCATCTTACATGTCACATGTGTATAACCCTTAATCGATTTATGTCTATCACACGAATGCAATCTATTGATGTCATAAATGACCATTAAAATCCGCAGATGCCATATCCTCTTGTCACCACAAAAAGGTTACCCCTCAGAATAATCTATTTTTTTATTTAAAATCTTATAAGTCGCTACGTTTTGAAAAATTAAAGTAAGTTGTTTTGAGCTTATCGACCTCTAAGTTAATCAACCACGTTAACTTTGGAGAAATGTATAGCAATCAAGATCTGTATAAATCAATCGACTTTATTGTATGATTTTAAGATTTCAAATTAAGATATTTTGAGCATAGCGCCCACTAGTTTATGCCACCACACAATCTTTGCAGCCTATCGGTGGTTAGGATTTGATAAATTAAATTAAGATATTTTCAACATAGTGGCCACTAGGTTATGCCACAACATAATATTAGGATCTTAGCAGTCTCTAGGTTTCAACAAAAGAAAGTAAGAACTTAAGAATATAAATATTTTGAGCTAAAAAACAATAGTATTTAACAAACAAAAGAAAGACATTGACTTTGGAGATCTTTATAGCAATCAAGACCAGTATAAATTAGTTGAATTTTTTGTATGCATTTAAGATTTGGAATTAAGATATTTCGAGCTTAGCACCTGCTAGGTTATGCTACCACATAATATTTGGATACTACTAGTGGTTTCAGATACTTTGAGCTTAGCAGTTGGTAGCCTTTTCCACAACATATTATTTGGAGATTGAATTCGCTAGGGTTCAATAATTCATAGTTACGATATTTTACAGCAGTTAACAAATTACAGGAAGATATTTTGAACTTAGCTGATGCTAGTTTAAACAACGACATAATATATGGAGGTTACAGTCGATAGGATTAAACAAATTAAATTAACATATTTTGAACTATGCGGAGACTAGGTACTTCCATAATATATTATTTCGAGCATAGTGGTTGTTATCATTTAACATGTTACTAAATGATATTTTGAGCTTAGCGTCCGCTAGATTATGACACAACATAATATTTGGTGCTTAGCGCTCACTAGGTTTAAACAAAAGAAATAAGATATTATTAGCTTGGCTGCTGGTGGGTTATGCCAAAACATAATATTTGGATCTTAATGGTGACTGGGATTTAGCAAATTTGAATCAACATAGTTTGAGCTTATGCGGTTGTTAGGTACTTAAACAATATATTATTTTGATCTTCGTGCCACTAGGTTTTTCCACAACATGTTATTTGGTGATTTCATCACTAGGGTTTAATAATTCATAATTAAGATATTTTACAACATCTAGCAAATTAGAGGTAGATATTCATTAATTTTCTGGTGCTAAACCCACAATATAATATTTTGAGTTTAGTTTTTGCTAGCACCTAACTAGTAAGAGAATTATATTTTGATATTAGACAATGGTACATTATGCCACACCATAAATTTTTGGAGCTTGGTGGTCACTAGGTTTTATCAAAATAAAGTAGGATACTGTGATCTGAGAAGCCACTAGGTTATACCAAGACATAAAATTTAGAGCATAGAAATATTAAGGATGTAAGAAAACTCATTAAGATATTATGAGCTTAGCGCAACTATGATATGCCAAAACATAAAACTATTTAGAATTAAAGTAAAAGTGGTTTTTCCCAAATGACCCACATACTTGCACAAAAAATCCCTCATGGCCAGATATTACAGTGAAACAAGAAGAGAACAATCCCGTATGCAACAAAAAACAAAAAACCAAAAATTCCCAAACTGGACAAAGCCAAATTACATTTTATGGATATTCATGAGAGTAGTTGCTTCATCCTTAGCATCGGCAGTAGGGCTTCCTTGAACCAACACGTCCACTAACTTAATGTGTTCCAGGAAGTCTTCATTGATTTTCATCCAGGTCATGTCCATGTGAATTTTCCATTCCTTGATAGCAGATACTGAGTGTAACATAATCTTCAATGGCCTCGTGCGGATCAGGAGAGATCTTCTCTAAATGCTCCTTGTGTTCCAAAGCTGCAGTGGGGGAGCCCATTTTCTCTGACAGAGGAGAATCAGGGTAAACCAAGGAGAGATCCCACAACACATCTAGAATTTCTGAGTCCATGCTAACTTCCATGCAAAAAGGTGGGAGGGTAGCCACACATGCTTCCGTGATCAGGTGAGTTGAGTTGGTTGTAGCCATTACAATGTCTGTGGAGACGAGAGGAGAAGCTAGAGAAGCATTGGAAAGAGGTGGAGAGGAAGTAGATGTTGGGTCTGAAAGTGGTTCAGAGACCTTAGGAGAGTGCTCTGAGGTGTCTGAAGGGTTATGAGCTTCTAGAGAAGATGAGGGAGACCCAAGAGTGAAAGAAATGGGGGGATGAGGGCTAATGAACATGATGTCTGAATCAAAGTCGGAAGGGTGATGAAGGTGGTGGTGACGGTGATGGAAAGAGGGAGCTGGTTGTGGAAGTGGAGGGGGGACATGACCTTTCTTTCTTGGCTTAGAGGGTAAGTGTGAGATTTATTTTTGGTAAGCTACCATTTTAAAGAGAAAATACAAAAGGCCTTGGTGTATGAAAGGACCTTCATCTTCTCTAGCCATTTTAAGGGACCTCTCAAGCGATTGAAATAAAAAATCCACAAATTTTACCTTCTGATCATGTTGAAGATGTGCAAGAAGAAAAATATGAGGTCCATAGATCACTTTGTAGCATCATTGCAGCATGAAGTACCTCCTTAATTTCTCAACAACCCTATCCCAAGGTTGTGGAAGTGAGTCTTGTTCATAGCCTGAGTGATACATTGTCAGATTTTCACCAGGATACAGGAAATCATCCATCTCCTCCTGAAGTGAGAATTTAAAATAAATGTCTCCCTCCACAAGGAGCCCCATTGCAGCCACAATGGACTCTGTTGAAATAAAAATTTATCTTGCCCACTTTGACTATTCCTTTCTTCCAGGTTGCCAACACACTGTTGGTCACTCAGACAGAGTGACCAGACAATCTTTCCATAAATGACGTAACACCACCATCATGCAAAATATTCCATACTACCGGGTTGGCCTTGACCTCTTCACAGGAAGAAGGCTCAATGTGTTTGATGGTGCCACCCATAGTGAACAGGGCTATTGTGACAGTGATTGCCAAAGGCCCGATATAGATGATGCTTAAATAGAGATGTCGAGCACCTTCATTCCAATATTCAACACGTGTCTCCAAGATTTCTAATTGAAATCTTGACGTAATTAGTAATAGTCATTAAATTGTCACCCCCATCACATGAACACAATCTATGAATGCCATAAATGCCCAAAAAATCCACAAATGTTGTATCCTCTTACCGCTGCCAAAAGAGGTTATGCCTCAACATAACCTAACAAATTTTATTGTAATGTTAGTTAATGTTCAGCCAACCACAACATTAATTAGTTAATGTTCTTGTAATTACTGCATTTAGTGGAGGTTGAAGGTTTGAATGTTAGTGATATTAGATGTATTTAGTTAATATATATTATAAAGGAAGAATCTGCAAACAAAATGAAGCAAGGTGAAATAACTAACATTGCTAGACATGATTTCATACTGTATAGATTATCAGACAACAAATCATAAAGCAATATCTTATTATAATTTCATTATTGACACATCTATTTGTTACATTTAGGTTCTCCAAGGTTGTTCATTCTACACATGGAAATGAAGTGGGTAAGCACATAGATGTTACAGGGAGCACAAACAACACTTGTGATGGGAATTTGTTTGTGAGATTTGGTGAGGTGATTTCACAAAACACTGTTTGACTGGAATGAGATGGGGATGGTGTTGTCTCAAAAAAAAATGCATCCCCACGAGTCCTCTCCATCCCGGGGTCTGATTTTTTCAATGGAGAGCAGCGTGTTTAGTTCAGACCAAGATAAATTTAAATGTAGATACAATTACATGTATGTGGAAAGAATAATATGCTTATTGGGTTTGTGTTCTCTTATAGGTACAATTACATTCACAATTATAGGTACAAATTATATGCACATGACAAGAATAATATGCTTTTTCATCTTTTAACTAGCCTCATGGATGTTAAAATTTCTTCTTATATTGAACCCTTACGTGACTTCAGACTGGTGTGGGTATATATATTAACTTGAATCAATATTGTTTTGTTGTAGGTACAGTCGGCAGTTGGTTGTTTATATTACTTCGAGTGTAGTGGTCACTTTCATTTAACAAGTTACTGAATGATATTTTGAACTTAGCGTCTGCTAGCTTATGACACAACATAATATTTAGATCTTTGTGGTCTCAAGGTTTCAACAAAATAAAGTGAGATATTATTTTGATTTTAGTGGTCACTGGGATTTAACAAATTAAATCAACCTAGTTTGAGCTTAGCGGGTGAATGTATTTGAAGAATATAATATTTTGAGCTAAAGAGTCACTATCATTTAACAAGCTAAAGAAAGACATATTGAGTTTAGTTTCCACTAGTATCTCTAGTGTTAATCTCGTAATGAACTTCCACCTGGTTGGAGGATTGAATTGATATAACAAAAAAAGGTATAGTAGTTTGGGATTGAAGTGAAATTTGTAACCTATTTTTTAAATTTGTTACTACTCAAACAGAAGTGTGACTAGCATCGTGGATGTTAAAATTTATTCTTATTGGAAGGATTGAAAGATTTTTTAATTACTACAAAATTCCTTTTATGTTGTACTTATAATATGTTGTTGTTTGAATGAAAAAATATTGAACATGTTTCTAAAATAGTCTGATGTCTTTTAAACATCCTAGATCAATTGTTTTCACAAAAATGCTTTTCTTACATGCATTGATGGAGATCAATGACTACAATGCTTAAGTATAACATGTGACATATCAGTTATTGGACCAAACATATTCATTGTCAAAACATATGTTGTCTTGCAAAGGATTTCTGGAGGAAAAATTTGGACTAAGGATTTACTCCCCAAGGTCAACAACATGAAGACTTCTGCCTTAACTGGAATTGAATTGTAAAGATTGGAGGACAAAAATTGTATTTATTTGAAATATTTGTTACTTACTACAAAATACCTTTTATGTTGTACTTATAATATGTTGTTGTTTGAATGAAAAATATTGAACATGTTTCTAAAATAATTTGATGTCTTTTAAACATCCTAGATCAATTGTTTTCACATAAATGCTTTTCCTACATACGTTTATGGAGATTAATGACTATAATGCTCAAGTATAACACCTAACATATCAGTTCTTGGACCAAAGATATTCATTTTCTGAACATATGTTGTCTTGAAAAGGATTTGTAGAGGAAAATTTTGATTAAGGATTTACTCACCAATGTCAACATGTTTTTCTGGTTAGCTATACAAAACAAGATTTTAACCCTTTGCAATGTGAGAAAGGATACAATTAATAATTGGACCATAAGAAATATCCTTAAAGATACTAAAGAAAATTTTCTGAAAGAGTTTGATAAATGTAATTATTCATACCCCTAGAAAGGGTAATAAATGTGTAGATTATCTTTCCGAATTGGGGCCTAAAGGTAGTAATTTTTAAGTGTGTGAGAGGGGAGATGATATCACCAATGTTATTAATCTCATTAAGAACATTAAGTACTGATGTATCAGTGGTTTTTTTCCCTCCTTGGGATGTCATCCTTGTACTTATGGTTAACAGGACCCTTCCCACGTGCAGGATATATGGCTGGATTTGTATTAATTTTTCTCTTACGATTCATTTTGGCCATTGTTTCTTCCATTTTCAATCTCAGTCAACTAAAACCATGGGAGGTGGTCATTTGAGAACTGAGCCCATGAGCTATGGTTCCCTGAAGGACAACCCCTCCTTGTGGCACATTCTAAAAATTGGGGGGTTTAGGAATTTCATCTCAAAAATCACGGGGTCTGATCCTTATCTTGCGTTGGAGTTTGGTCGAGCATGGAACAATGGCAACATGGTGATCTGTGGCATGGAAATTTAGGTTTCAGAGGATTTGATAGCACAGGTGACTAGAATGGAGACAGAGGGATTAAATATATTCAAATACTGCACCAGACGCAAGCACAAAATTGAGACTTTCTTCTGTGGTAAAGAAATGGTTTACCTATTGGTAGATGGTATAGCTAGATTCTGCATCCCTGATATTTGGAATATGGTCTACCTCCACCTTATGAGGTACATTACTCTTGAAGTGAATTATAGAAATATATTTACTCACCATCTTACTATGCTTAATATGTTTAGGCATAAGATTGCTATGAGCCTTCCCTTTTTCTTGTTTATGTCACTCTCTGCGTTGGTGCATGATTTTCAATAGGGAAATATTGATACCCTGATACACCATGGACTAATTATTTTTATTTTTAAGAATGGTAAACTAGTGGTGGAAAAGGAATTAGAGCTTGAATCTGGGGATTCAGATGAAAATTGTACTCTTGTGGACCATATGAACAAACTGAGGAGAAAGAAGAGTAAGGCACCTCAGGGGAATGGAAATCTTGGTACTGGGGCTACAGGTTCTCTGATTGATATGAAAGGGGAGTCATCTAAAGGGAAAGAGAGAGAAGAGCTTGGTTGGAATGTGGATTTTGATAAAATTTCTCTCAGGGTGAGTCAGGTGGAAATGGATATGGAGGCCTTAGGTGAAGTTGGAATGGATATGGGAAATAGTGTCATGCATTGCATCGACACCTCTAAGAAAATTTTCATCACCCAAAACTCTATCAGGGCCGATATGGTAGAGATCAAAATTTTGGTTTTGGAGTTACAGGGGCGTGTGGTCAAGCTGGAGAACAGACACAAAGTTCACAAGTATAATCTCCACCTCGGTAGTTCCGATGAGGAAGAGCAGGTTGAAGATGACATCCCTATCATGAGTGAGCAGGATGATAATATGAAAACATGAGGAGTTTGAAGGAGTATAAAATTTGAAGACTAACTAGTTTGTTGGCTCTTGGAGATTTTGTTTGACTATTTGTGGACTGTATCATTTGGGATGTTTTCCCCTCCATGTTTTGTGATTTTTCCTTGTATTGATTTGTTGGACTGTAGTTTGGGATAAGTTGTTTTAGCCCTTTTTGTCTTGTTTCTTTTTTGTTCACTCTTGGTGATGCTCACGATGCATTCTATTGTAAGGTTTCTGGGTGCCTTAATCCCTGTATAAAGTAGCCAATCATTATGTTCATGTATATTTAATAAACCTTGTTAATAGTAATTTTTTTAATGACATTTTAAATTAAACAAGAAAGAGCAACAAGTTCATGCCTCACGGATGGGAGATGTGCTAGTTGTGGAATTGTGCTAGTTGTGTGATTGTTTTCTTAGAATTATGATTTTTATTAAATAGAATAAATCAATGTTGCAACAAGGCCTCATATTTTTCAAATCAATACTAACTAGCAAATAAAGAAAAATATAAATAAGTTTTGTAGTTTAAAAAATTATTTAAATAAATTACAAACATTAGAAATTTGAAAAGTTATAGAATTTTTTTATTTTGATTGGTGGATTGAGGAGAAATTTTAAGTAAGATGTTTTGAGCTTAGCACCCGCTAAGGTAACCTAATACTTCCACAATATAAAATTTTGAGCTTATGGATCACTAGCATTTAACAAGTCAAAGAATATTATTTTTAGCTTAGTGTCCACTAGCTTATGCGACACCATAGTAATTGGATATTATCAATCGATAGGAATTAACAAAATAAAGTAAGATATTGTCATCATAGAGTTTGCTAGGTTATGCCACAACAACATATTTTGATGTACAAAAACTATGTCCATTTTTTGTATAAGGGTTAATATGGGGGTTTTGAAAGGACCCGCATCCTTTTACAAAAAGGTCCTTAAGGAAGAATATGACATTGAAGCATAGAAGAGAGAAATCCCATAGGAAGCAAAAGACAAAAAGCCACATAGCCATGATGCAAACAGAGAAAATTTACATTTTGTGAAATTTTTTGAGGATAGTTGTTGCTTCCATAGTAGCAACATCTTAGAGTTTCCTTGTTCCTCGAATTCTCCTTTCACAAATTTGTATTTGTTCTTTTGTTCTCCAAAATCTGTTTGGTTCTCCTACTCTTGCATTACCATATTTTTTCACAAATAGGTCACTGTAATCCAACACCAACACATTCAATGGAAACTCATTCTTAACATGAATATCTTCTAAAATATTGTCATTGACAATGTCAACGATGTCGTAGCCATTGAATTTTGTTGAGTATGTGCAGTGGAGGACTATTTGCAGACAACAATAAGGCCAACAAAATAATATCAATTTTATAAAATACATCTACTCTTCTATTCCTACGCACCACCATGACCATAAATGATTCTGATATTCACTTTTTACTGTGCAAATTGAGCAACCATCCATACCACCAGGATTATTTTTCAAGACTCAACAAAACAAGTTCTTGGTAGGTGTTATGGGATTTTAAAACTTCTTTAAATCTTCCTCTCATGTTATTATGTATTAAGTTGCTCCATTTCTCTGTCAAAATGTGCTCCATTCCATCCTCTTTCACTTCTTTAACAAATGTTTACTATATTACAAAATTACTTATTTGATAAACAAAACTACCTTCTACAAAATATTGAATAACAAACTTGCTTCCATTTAATTATCTACAAAATCCCTACATGGATATAAGCCCTAATCAGCTATGGAAAATTTTACATGGATATAATCCCTAATCAGCTATGGAAAATTTTACATTAACAAAATTTTGTAATTTTGGAGGGATTGAAGGTGAGAATGCATACCAATTTTTGGCATGGAGAGGAAATCAAAATGTTTCCAGAACTCGAGCACAAATTTTTCGACGCTTGCACTGGTGAGATTTTTCTATTGATGAATAAGCTTACGCATTGACGAAGAGAATAGAAAGGAAAATGTTAAAAATATAAACTCAAAAATTGTCTACTTATAGTGATATGTAACTGACAAATCCAACCACCAATTTCATTGGCACGTGAATTTAAGAGGGCACGTGTATGATTTTACATTGCTTTTCATTAAATGGCTAATTAATGCTGACAATAGTTACATGATCCAAAAGGCGCACATATTTCAAATGGTGCATGTACTTTTAAATGGAAAATTTTACATAGCTCGAATTAATGGCTAATTAATGTTGAGGAAAATGCAACATTAATTATAATTTTTCCTTACAAAATGGTTATCATTAATACTGCATTTGGTATTGTAAAGAATTTGTAAGAATTTAATAATAAGTTTTTGTACTAATGCAAATTAAATAAAACTTGTATATCTGGGTAAAAATAAATCCATTAATTCTTGTGCATGCAACGTATTTTTTTATTAATGGAATTTTTATTCCATTGTACTATAAAATGTTGTAACAAAATAAATGTCACCCATGTAAATTGCATAAATATTTAATACATCAATTATTCAATATAGATTTATATATAAATTATAAAACTTAGTTTTCAATATATATTAAAAATAATGAAATTTATATAAAATAATTGGTATAAATAAACATTTTTTAAATATTTTTGCCACTTCAACAATGTTGAAAAATTACCATTACCCAGAAAATTGTTTGACATGGTGAGTTATCACGCATCTTCTTCAAGCTTTGTGTGAATCAAGACTCACACTTAAGTAGTGAAAGATCACATTAGAAGCATGTCGAGAGGGATTATTTTTTTCATGATATCACATGTTGGTTAGTTCCTATGGCCACTTCCATTCAAAAGTTTAAAAAGTCAAATCTCATGCTGCTCCATAAACTGATTGCTTGCCTATAGTATGATATGGTATATTTTCTGCCTTTAGCTTACCCAAAAATGAAACCAGAGAATTCTGGTTTCTTTAACTGATGAATACCTATTCTGACCTATATCATGACCATTCTTCAAGCCATTTTTCCATCCCTCTTTGAACTCAAGAGCTCCCTTTTCTTAAGGCAACTATCTCCTTCTCCAATTTTTCATCCTCTTTGTTCTTCAATTCCTTGCGTTTTCTTGTAGTACATGAGGCACTTTTAGGGCCCTTATTGTTGTGAAAATAGGAGATTCTTCACAGATTTCAAGTCTCAACAAAATGCAGTTATTGACTTTGAGAGGGAATTTTTCCAAAAATTAAGAAATCTTAAAAGGGATTTTGGATCTAATATTTCTTTTAAGGGAAAGGTGGGGTAGTGGAAGGTTTAGGGTTCTAGTCCAAAGCCAGCTTGAGAATGGTGAGAGAGACCAATGGAGAAGAAAATGTACTAAGGGACATTAGCATGAGTATGTTTTACCAAAATATTGAATGGACATTCCAGAGTTAAGATCTACAAAAGTACATGGATAGAAAATGTGTAGGTTGGAAAATTTTAAAAGGCTGCCCCCATCAAAAAATGGTTTACATTAACTTTTTTTGAGAGGAGACTAAGGTTGTATAAATTTTTATGGAGAGGTCAAAATGTCTAACAACTCATCCTTACAAATTAGAATTCAAGGTGATAGAAAGGTGAACTTTGATATTCAATAGGTAAGCTTAAACTCAATTATTTGCCAAAAGGAAATTCTTAGCTTCTGTTAAAAATTAAACTCAATCCTCTTGCTGAATATGATATGGTAAGCTCTTCAAACTTCTGCAAATGAATTTAAGATGTTAGTGATCTTCATGGTAAGCACATCCATATTCAACCATCCTCTTCTTCCACTGAAAAAATGCATGCTCCATTGAAAGAGTCATATTTTGAATGCATGTCCATGTACATTTTTGAAATGACTTATTTTGGTCACTTTCACATTGCTGAAAATAATTAAATAATGTTGAGAACTCTAATTGTTTTCCCTTTCAAAATAGTTATCATTAATTTGCATATTTAATATTTAATGTAAATGTAATATTATAATTAACATTAATATAGATTTATATATAAATTATAAAAATTATAAAATTTTACATCAATATATATTAAAAATTTGAAATTTTTAAGAAAATTTATTTGTATAAATAAACATTGAATTTCATATTTAATATTTAGGGAAATTATTAATATAAATTTTTATATGATTATAAAAATTCACTTTCACTAAGTATATATTAAAAATAATGAAATTTATAAAGACAAAATAATTAGTATAAATCAAACATCTGTTTGAATGCTTATTTTTCCCCTGAAGGGATTATTTTGAAAGATATTACAATTGTTACCCATTATCGATTTTTCAGGTCTTAAGATCTAGGCATATTCAATTAAATTTAGTATGTGAATGAATCAAGACTCGCACTTAGCAGTGTCAATACTCTTAGACCTAGAAGTGTGATATCAAGACTTTACTTAGAAGTGTGAGTCGAGACTGACACTTAGAAGTGCGAGTCGAAGACTCACACTTAGAAGTTCCAAGTTCATAGACTTGAACACTTAAATTTTGAGTCAAGAGATGTGCGAATCGAGGCTCACACTTAGATGTGCGTGACCAATCACACTTGTAAGTGCGATCACTCGCACTTATACACTACTTACAAAATTTATAAATGACAATTCCATATTTTTTAACTATGCTTAATATATACGAATAAATTATTTATATAAATGTATATAAATATTTATGGTCACCTTTTAAACATGTGAGTCACATGTGTCATTTTTATAAAATATTTGAAAGTATGTTACATCTAAAATCATGAAAAACATCTAAACAACCATCAAATTTAACACCATTCAAGGAAGTTCAGGGAAGGGATTTTCAACGTCAATGTTTATTGATTTGAATAAGGTATGCATGAATAGTCATATATGTATGATGATATTAAGATTGATATGTGGCATAAATGACAACAATCACTTACGCACTATCTTGAAGTTAGCTGGTCACTTGGCTTATGTAAGTTAGTGACCACTTGGCTTATGTAAGTTTGCAACCATTTGAATTATGTAATTTAGCAACCACTTGGCTTATGTAAGTTGGGTGACCTATTCAGGATTATGTAAGAGGAACAATAATAATGTTATTGGAATCCAGTAATAGTGAAATTTGAGTCCAATAATAGGGAAATTGGAATCCTATAATAGAAAAATTGAAATCCAATAATAGAGAAATTGGAACTTGAATAAGTCCAATAATGACAATATTGGAATCCAATATTGCTACTAATGGAATCCAATATTGTTACTAATGGAATCCAATATAGCCAAAAATGGAATCCAATATACACAAAAATGGAGATGGATTTCTTCCAATACTTGAAATACTGGAGTCTCAATTCACTAGAATATGTCCCAATTTAGTGAAAGAACTTTTCTAAGTTTTATAGTGATGGGAAGAATCATTTGGATGACCACATTGAATGTTTCATAACTATTTGTGGGGTGATAGGTATTGGCTATGAAGATGTGTTAGTTGGTCTGTTTTTAGAATCTTTGTAAGATATGTATATGGACTGGTTTTACCATCTACTAAGGAGGTCTATCACTAACTGGAATGATATAAAAACCAAATTTGAATCTAGATTCAAACCTACCAAATATGCACATGCTTCACAATGGTCTTAACTAAAGAAAGATCCTTATGAACTAATGAGGGATTTTGTCTCCAAATTCAACATAATTCTTTTTAAAAAAATCCTAAATCTATTTGGCCTACTAAGGACAACAAATTGATATTATTTACTAATGCTCAGATTCCTGAGGTGAGTTTCATGCTAAGAAGAAAACAACTAGCTGATTTGGAGGAACCATAAAAACTTTTTGGTGAAGTTGAAGATGACCTGATAACATCAAGGAAAATCAAGAAAGGCCCAAGCAAGGAGAAGGGTAAAGTTCAAGTTATATAAAAATGAACTCATTACTTCAGAATATTTCTGATGTCATTCTTTTTAGGAATACATTTATTAGTGCTCTCAAATTATATTTGTATAGTACATATGTTTGTTCTACTTGTGATTATTCCGGTATAATTCTTGTAACACCTCCCTATTTTGTAAGAGGTTGTTTAGCTATGTAAATTGCTATATATTAACCATGTATTGAGTGTGCGAATATTGAGATTATTATTTGTGTAAATATTATTGTTTTATATTTTCCTTCATCTGTTCAAATCTCTAGATTTGGTATTAAAGAAAGCTCATTCTAGGAGTGAAATTATTGTATGATAAAAATCACTGCGGGAGCATAGTTATGGAGTCTTGACTTTTTATATAGGGGAAGAATATTCACTATTCGTAGTTCTCTATAACATGGAAAAAGAAATATTTTGGATGTAATAGAAACCTGTCATCTAGTGTCTTGGAAACATGTGCAGATCTTGATAGGAAAACGTATATTCATCTCTATAAAAGTTATACTCCAAATCTACATAATAA
The DNA here is from genome assembly GCA_019776745.2 of Taxus chinensis. Classification (NCBI taxonomy): domain Eukaryota; kingdom Viridiplantae; phylum Streptophyta; class Pinopsida; order Cupressales; family Taxaceae; genus Taxus; species Taxus chinensis. Next base: position 355,459,283 of record CM034157.1, read on the forward strand.
CTGAATTTTATAGATTAAGTTGGAGCGAGATATAATCGTTCTCTTATTTCATCGAACATGGCCCTACAGTGCCTTTTCATTGGGATTTTTTGTATTCACCCCCTATTTGAATCTAGATTCAATATACTCGCCAAAAGCTTCATTTTTTGTATAAATTTATCTTCTTTGAAATCGATTCAGATCTAGATCTTGCTGTGTTTAATATTTTGGGTTCCAAACCCAAAGCGCCACTTTTCCATCTTTAGTATTTATGCTACAAACATAACTCACTACATGTAAATTGGATATGTATAGGGGAAAGGAGCCAGTTATCATGAATGGCCCAATGACTGTGAGTAGTTATGCGAAACAAAGTACCAATAGTTGTTTGAATTAAAGTTAAAAATGAAATAAAAACTAGCCAATAAAGTAAGTCACATCAAGTCACATCAATAAATGAACCAATGAAATGGTGACAAATAAACAACCCATAAAAGGTGATTTTATTCTCAACTAATGGGTTGCCTTAAATTCCTTTGTATTCAAAAGTACTTATTTTAAATTCCTTAAAAATATATTCTCCACATACTCAAAATTTTTGAAAGAAAATCTGTATATTAAAAAAATCATGCTCTTTAAACGGGTATATTTTTAAAAACGTTTTATGATTGTTAAGTGGCTCTAACAACCTCCCACATTATGATTCACGATCACTGGCTCCTTTCCCCTACTTGCTTTATTTTTCTAGACTTGTTTCTCTGCCAACTGCACTACGTAGCGTGTAAATATATGACTAGTGGTTAAGTTTGTGGAAAATGGTGACATCTGACAACCATATAATTAATACTTTAAATGCATCTCGGTCAGAAGTAAACACTGATACAATATACTCTTAAGAACAGCCAGTTAGATTTCCACGTTGAAGAAGACTTTATGTCCATGGTGTGTGAATAGGGACCCCATAACCGTGCACTATAACTTCGAGGGTGTCTACAATCATGTAGGTGCATAGTTTAACCTCCAAAATATGATCAACAGATAGACATAGAATTTGTAAACATAAATATGTGTGTTTTATAGATTATTCACATCTAATAAAATGTGTGGAAAATTTAATTTACAAAATGTAAAAAATGTTACATTTTCAACCACTGACTGATAAGTGTTAATTTTTAAAGCACTTACTATTATTTTTATACCTATTAAATGTGCGTAAATCTTTTGTAAACTGAGCCATTTAGTTTTGCAGGTTGTGATGGATGGAATGAGTAATTGGTCACATGGCAACTTAATGCTGCAACAGGTGGTCATTAATTGTCATAGGTGGATTGCATTTAATACTTACACCTGTCAACTGAGCCACATACGCATTCTCAACTTGGATTTTTACCTCTGCTTCTTTGGTCCATTCGACTGTTATTTGCCAACAACTCTTGAACTATTTTCATGAAGCTATGTGTTTTGTTGTTAGACTGATCAACCTCGGATTTGGATTTGAAAGCAGTTTCATAGCATTAGAGGAAAAGACTCTCTTTTCACAGTCGCAAGAGGATTTTCGAGTGAGTAGAAGTGGGTGTTTTCTTTGTTGATTCAAGGAACAGTCAATATGTAATTAACACACTTCCCCCCTCCATTTGTAGGTACAATTTGAAGGATTCGATGGAACAGGAGGAGTTTTCATCAGGGGTACAGGCTGCATTCATCAAAGAGATGTTTTATGCGGAAGTGAACCATAGCAGAGCTCCCTTAAACCCTCAATGCTTTCCATGAATTTAATAAGGAAGAAATCAAGCCCATCAGAGATGTTAAATGAGGCAAGAATACTTTCCCAGTGCACCTGTGACAAGAACTCCCTTTGGGGGAAAAAGTAAATGCAAATTTAAAATATCTGTATTCTACATATTTGGTAACCCTGGAATATGAATATATTCAAAGACTTATGTTTTAATGTTTACTCAGTTGGAATGATTTACTATGTGTGGTGGAGGATTTACCTTGACAGCAATTTACGATAAAGTGCAGAGGTTGGAAATCCATTTACTGTGTTCCAAAATTCATGCTTTTCAATTGGATCAAAACCTGTTAATTTGAACAGACACTTTCAACATAAAATGGAATTCAGGTCTACCATTCGAATGGCTTGAAACTTCTCCCAAAAATGAAAGAGAGGGTATTTCTTGAAAATGGAATGTTTGCGGCTTGAAACTGGACCATTTATTCTCGGCTTGAAACTTGTCCCACAAAGAATCAAGAGAACCAAGTTTATCTCGACTTTGTTAGATACTTCTCTTAGTTTGTGTTTGGGATTTCATTTTATTTCTCATTTTCAATTTTTAAAATTTGTGGGCTCACTTTGTTTTTTTAACTGTATATTTTGTGCAGATGGCTCACTTTTTTCATTTAACTTTAAACTCATGTCTCCATCAAACACTACACAACTGGGCTCACTTTGGATCTTGACTGTAATTTTGTAGATGGCTCACTGTAAGTTTAGTTTAGCATCTCTGGTGGCTCTCATTTGGGAATCAATAAAATAGGTAAGAGTTATACACAATCTTTGAAGAAATTACACTATGCAAAATTGTGTTTTTAAACACATTATATTTTCAGAAATTGAAAAAACTTCTTCTTCAAACTGTGTTTTTAACAAGAACTATTATTTTGTTGATATTAATTTGTTTGCAGGACTGTTGTAAGTTGTTGCGGGATTCAAACTATTTCCAGGTAAGGTCGAGTACCTTGCTAAGGCAATGATCTATTTTAAAGAGTTTAGATTAAATGGCATGTGGATATTCTCTGCAGTTGTTAGATTGAATGACATAAATTTGAGTTCTTTAACATACTATTCAGTATATTGTTTTCCATTTCAAAAATTTAGATACATTCTTCCAGAAAATTACAGCAAATAAAACTTACAGAATTTTTACATATATCGATTAAAGTCTGCTGCTAAAGCATTCGATTACATATTTGACAAAATATTTGTTTAAGACCTGAGGACTTATACTGTGCATTTTACATATTCGTGAAAATATTTGAAATCCTAAGCTACTTATTGAGGAATTTTGTTACAATTTCGACAAAATTTGCTAATGCTTACTAAAAAGGTAATGTCAACCAAAATTTGTACAACTTTTCACTTAATAGTTTGGCCAAAATCCTGGAAATGGTGGAGGTTGCACTTCCTCGTGATTCTCTGATGTGGAAGCATTCACAGATTGAACTGCAGTAGGTAGCATGGTAGGAGGTGTACCCTAAACATTTGCATTAACTTCTGAAAGTTGGCCAATCTGACTAAGCAATGGTTGATCTAAAATTCCAGAATTTGTAACATTGCTTGTAGGAGAAGATGGGCAGCTAGATTGGTTATTAAAAATGGAAGAAAAAGTAGGCATGAATGTGTTATACATGCTCAACAAAATATGATGTTGATCAGGTAGGGGATTTGAGGGACTACTCAATCACCTATTTTGTCGGTCAGAATCCTTTTGTCGTTGTTGCCATTCCTTCATCCTTTTATCATGCTCTTTGGAGAGTTTGGCCTGCTCCTTTTTCAACTCATTCTCCTTTTTTCGTTGTAACTGGGCCTCTTCCTTTTTCTGCCTTTTCAATTCTCTTTCAATTTTAAGCTGCCCCTTCTTTTCTTTTTCTATTAACCTTTGTGCTTTCCTTTCATCTGCCTGCTCCCTTTTCCTTGCCTTCAAATCTTCAATTTCTCTTTTTCTTGTCTCTTGTTCTTGAAGTAAATGCAAGTAGTCATCAGAGGTAAGTATTTGAGATTGCCTTCCAATTCTAATTGCATCATCATTTAGCCGTACATGGGTTTGAACCTTCTCAATTGGTAGTTTTAAGAATTTGCTTACTGGTTTATATGCTTGGTTGTTCTCATCTTGATTGTAGGTCACCTCTTGGTTGTCTTGATTGGCTAAAAAGTCATCAGCTTCAAAATTTCATTTTCCTTTATCTAAACCATTTGCATCATGATCTTCCCACTCTCGTGTGTTAGCATAATAGTGCACCACCTCGCTTGGAAAAGGTGAGGGAGGAGATGGCATAAAATTTGAAACTTCCTCATTGTTGAAATCAATTTGCATGCCCAAGTTAGCAGCCCCTTCTTTAATCCATTGAGGTGCATTGAATTGTGTTGGTAAACTCATGCTATCATCAATATCTGTAGCTTCTTGTGTTTGGCTCACATGAGTTTCTGAACTAAGGTGATCATCTTCTTCATTAAGTGTTTGGGGCTGACGAAAATATGAAGGCATGCCAAAACATGTAGACTCAACATGCTCTTCCCTTGTTTTTTGGTTTTCCTCATTACCTACCACATTTTTTGCAAGTTCTTCTAAACAACGTTGCACATCTGCATCTTCCACTCCCGCCATCCTCAATATGTTTTCAACAGCTGCCACCTCATCTTCTTCAACATCAAAGGCCTCACTTGGCCTCATATCATTGGAAAGAGCATTCTGATCAAGTGGCCATATACCTGTCCTTTGAAAACCTGCCTTGATATTTTCAGGTGTAAGTGCAAGTTGGAAAGCCTGACTGCCAAGTTTTGCCAATTCTGTCCTCCTTATTTCAAGACCTGGGTTCCTTGCCATCCATTTAGACCTCACTGTTTTAAAGTAGTTCTTGAATGGAGAGAACACACTAACATCTAATGGCTGAAGCTTATGGCTGGTATGAGATGGTAGAGTCACAAGGTCAATGCCTAAATTTCTAGCCTCTTGGATTGTGCCTAAAGCTACATGGCTGCCATGACCATCAAATATGAGAAGATGCCTATTTTTTGGTGAAACTCCACCTAGGAACTGATCTTGCAAAATGATGTAACCAATTCATAAACAACTCTTTTGTCATCCAAGCATGTGATTGGGCTGCCATGCATGCTCCAGGTTCACGTCCAACTATATAGTTCTTCAGTTGTCTCTTTGCTTTGAAAAGATAAAATCCAAAAATGCTTTGTCCTGCTGCATTAACACAACATAATATGGTAATCCATTCCCTACTTTTTGACATAATATGTGGAACACTTCTACATCCCAACTTAGCAATGACACACATGCCACAATTCCTACCTGCTTGAACACCAGTTTCATCACAGTTCCATATTTTGTTTGGCCCATACTGATTTGCAGCATACATTTTTTGCAAGTTATCATAAAAAGCAGCAACAATTCTTGGCCTTAACATGACTGCTCTATCTCGGTCAAGGCCTTCTGCAGTTCTTATTGTCAAGTCAGGATGACGTCTTCAGAAAACCATACCACCATGACTTTCCTGGCAAGCCATCTTTGAATGGGTTTGGTCTGCATTGGCACATGTGCGCTACATAGGCCTTTAGGTGAATGACTTCAAGACCATGGCCAAGTTCAGCCATATCTTGGCACCAGGTAACAATTTCTTTCTCTTCCTCATCTGTTAAAATAGTTGGAGGTCCCTTCCTCTTACTGGTTCTTTTTCCATACAACCAATCAGTCACATTTGTACTAGGGATTCCCCACTTAGTTGTTGCTTTCTGCGTGGACATTCCATTTTCTTCCACGTCCCTTAAGGCTACTTTCATGTCAGCTATTGTCCATTGCCCTCTTATGTATACTTTCTTTGTTGTATAGCAGTACTTCCAGTTACTTCCACAGTTGGATTAGTAAGGTTGATTTCAGGATCTTGGGCAGCTGTGATATTCTCATCAAAAGAAAATTCTTTACCTTTTGGTGGATGCCTCATTTTATTGGAAGATGTTCTTTTCTTATGTATCTTAGTTGCATTGATGAAGGCATAATTTTGTGCTTTGGCTCTTGACTGATTCTTCCTTTGATTGGCTGTGGTGGATTTTTGAGGTTGTTTCTCAACTATATTATCCTCATCAGAAGAGATATTTGTGAACTTCACCCCCCTCTGCAAGTTACTCCTTGTTTTTCTAACTGGTCTTTTGGCAGGCTGCTTTGCACGTGCCATTATGAAATGCAAGAAACTCTATTTTTTCAATTAATCCTCTGTCAACATATTTGGTTACACTATTTAAATGCATGTATATTTTAAGCAAAACTTACAGTAAATTTCTAGCAAAACTACAACAAATTTTTAGCAAAACTGCAACAAATTTTTTGTAAAATTGCAGTAAATATTTTATTTCCAGGAAAGTGCAGGTTATCATTAAAACAACAGTTGTGAATAATGACAGAAGATCAATTGAAAAAACATAGGATTCACTGTAAATTTAGTGATTTTATCATTAAAATTGTTACGAATAATAATGAGATTCTCATTTGGAGATAGAATATAAACGCTTTGGATTTCCAACTATTATGTTTGTGGAGCCTATTTACATGTTAGAATGTGGTACACCTTCTATGTGTTACACTTGGGTATTTTTATAGTGGTTTTGCTCGATGGTGAAGGGGGGTTCGGGGGCGAAGCCCTTGAAGCAACATTTTCATGGATGGTTTATTAACCCATGGGTAATGGATAACTCGTCATATGGGTGGGTTTTTGGACCCATAGGTTTTTTTGAGATGGTTTTTTGCCCATGGTTTTGATACCCATGGTTTTGTATCAAACTGCTTAAGCAGTTGTCTATTTATATGGTCTTATGCATATGATAGGGATGTACATGTAAATGTATTGCAGATGTGTTTTGAATTGAGGTGTGAATTCTGTAGAGTTTGTTGAGCATAGCTCCAAACAGATCTGGGTATTGTATTGAGAGAGTGGTGGCTTGTAATAAAATATGAGCAAGTGATTCTTGGTGGACGTAGCCCAAATTGGGTGAACCACATTAAATATTGTCTCTTTGTTGTGTTATTTTATTCTGCACTTTTATTTGAGATCTGTGTAATATTTTCTACATATTAGTTTCTACTGTTGTGATTCTATGTAAGGGATTATTCCACATATTTTATCTCTTATTTCCTAACAATTGGTATCAGAGCCTAGTTTGGTTTGCTAAAGTGTTGAATCACAGGGAAATTTTTAGCTTGAGTGGGAGCTATGGTAGATGATGGAAGATCTAGGGTTGATAAATTCAATGGGTAGAATTTCAGTCTTTGGAAGATGCAGATGGAAGATTACCTTTATCAGAAGGATCTTTATACTCTGTTGTCTGAGAAGGTGAACAAACCCTCGAGTATGACAGATGCAGAATGGGATTTTTGGATAGGAAGGCACTTGGGACAATCCAGTTGTGTCTTGCATCTTCGGTATTATTTAATGTTTCAAAGGAAAAGACTACAAAAAACTGATGGATGCATTAGGGAAATTGTATGAAAAACCCTCTGCCTCTAACAAGATATTTTTAATGAAAAAGTTGTTTAATATGAAGATGTCTGAGAATAGTTCAGTAGTAGATCATTTAAATGATTTTAATATGGTTGTAAATATGCTAGCTTTGGTTACAATAGAATTTGATGAAGAAGTTAGGGATTTATTAGTTTTGTGCTCTTTACCTGAGAGTTGGAATAGCCTGGTAATGGAGGTAAGCAACTCGGTTCCAGCTAACTCAAAGTTGAAGTTTGAGGATGTTGTAGGGGTGATTCTAAGCGAGGAAATGTGAAGAAAAAGCTCTGGGGAATATTCTACTTCAGGGAATGCTTTGACAATGGAAACTAGAGGGAGATAGAAGAATAGAGGAAGTCATGGAAAATTGAAAGATCGGGAGAGGTAAAAATCTGAAAACAAGATGGTATGCTAGCACTATGCAAAGCCTTGGCATACAAAGAAGGATTGTTGGGAGCTTTTGGATAAAAAGAAACAACAGGAAGAAAACAAGGAGGAAAATGTGGCAATGGGTAATGTATGTCAGGATGCTTTGATTCTTTCTTTGCATAATATTACTGAATCTTGGGTTTTAGATTCAGGGGCTTCTTTCCATGCTACTCCACATAGGCATTATTTTGTTGATTATGTTTAAGGGGATTTTGGGCATTTTTTTCTTGGTGATGATGAGCCTTGCAGCATAGTTGGAAAAGGTTCTATTTAGGTTAAGATGCAGAATGGGAATACTTGGCTATTGAAGGATGTCAGACATGTGCCTAGATTAAGATGAAATTTGATATCGGCAGGGAAGTTGGGAAGTGATGGTTGTACTATGATATTTACAGATCTCTTGGAAGGTTATCAAGGGTGCACTTGTGGTGGTAAGAGGTAAGAAGGTTGGAACCTTATATTTGACCACTGATAACACTAATGCTTGTAATATCATTTCTTTAAACTAAGATACAACATTATGGAACTATAGGCTTGGTCATATGAGCCATAAGGGCATGGTGATCATAACAAATATTTTTATTGGATATACAGAAACAAGTTTGGAGTTTTGTGAGGACTGCATATATGGGAAACAAAAGCGAGTAAGGTTTCTCAAGGTTGGACCTACAAAGAAAGAGAGTAAGTTAGAGTTGGTGCATTTTGATGTGTGGGGGCCAGCTCAGGTATCATCTCTTGGGGGTTCAAGTTATTATGTTACTTTTATTGATGATGCAACAAGGAAAGTTTGGGTTTATTGTATTAGAAACAAATCTTATGTATTTGACACTTTTTTTAAATGGAAAGCCTTGGTAGAGAATGAAACAAGTCTTAAGCTAAAATGTCTTAGGTCAGATAATGGAGGGGAGCATTACAACAATGAATTTGATGATTACTGTTCTAAGAATGGAATTCATAGGCAAAATATGGTTCCAGGAACTCCACAGCAGAATGGGGTGTCAGAAAGGATGAACAAGAACAATAATGGAATGTGCTAGGAGCATGAGGTTACATGTAGGACTGCCTCTTTCTTTTTGGGTAGAAGTGGTGAGCACAGCAGTGTACTTGATAAATAGAGGACCCTCAAGTGCCTTGGATGGAGGCATACCTGAGGAGGCTTGGTATGGTAAGAAAGTTGATTATTCATTTCTTAGAGTCTTTGGATGTGAGGTGTTTGTTCATATAGACAAGGATGATAGGACCAAGCTAGAGGCTAAATCAGAAAAATGTACTTTCATTGGTTATGGTGGTGATGACTTTGGATATAAATGTTGGAGTATTAAGGACAAGAAAATCATTCAATCTAGGGATGTGGTCTTTAATGAGAAAGTTCATGTATAAACTACAGTTGCAGGAAAATAGGGAAGAATCCAAGAAAGAATATGCAGCGGTAGAGGATCTTCCAGATGGGAAAGTGACACATGAATCAGTTCAGGAACCTCCTCAACAGGAACCCCAAACTCCTATATTGAGGAGGTCTTCTAGGGTAAGAAGAGAACCTGAATGTTTTTCTCCTTCTCTTTATTATTTATTACTCAGTGATAGTGGAGAGCTAGAGAGATTTGATGAAGAAATGCAGGTAGATGCCAGGAAGAAGTGGGAGTAAGCCATGGATGAGGAGCATCAGACTCTCATGGAGAATCAAGACATGGGATTTGGTGAAGCTACCTGAAGGTAAAACATCATTACAGAAAAAGTGGGTGTATAGAGTTTAAGAGGAAGAAGGAGGAAAGAAAATATACAAGGCCTAGTTGGTGGTCAAGGGGTTTGCATAGAAACAAGGTATAGATTTTGATGAGATTTTTTCTCCTGTAGTAAAAATGACTTCTATTAGAACTTTTCTAGGAATAGTTGTAGTAGAAGACTTGCACTTAGAACAGCTTGATGTAAAGACTGCATTTCTCCATGGTGATTTGGAGGAGGAACTATATATGCAGTAACCAGAGGGCTATGAGGTCAAAGGTAAAGAGGAGATGGTGTGCAAACTAAAGAAAATATTGTATGGCTTGAAACAAGCTCCACGTCAATGGTATAAGAAATTTGATAGCTTCATTATGGAGCAAGGTTATATTAGATGTCATTCTGACCATTGCATGTATACAAAGAAATTTGAGGATGGAAGTTATATTATTTTGTGTTTGTATGTGGATGACATGTTGGTTGCAGTAAAAACATGCAGGAAATAAAAGTACTCAAGAAGCAGCTAAGTGAATCCTTTGCTATGAAGGATTTGGGGGCAGCCAAACAAATCCTTGGTATGAGGATATCTTGGGATAGGAAGGAATGAAAGCTGAATTTATCTCAGGAAGAGTACATTAAGAAGGTCTTGGAGAGGTTTAATATGTAGGATGCTAAACCGGTTGGGACTCCTTTGGCAGGCCACTTCAAGTTATCAAAGGAGCAGTGTCCCAAGATAGAGCAGGAAAGAAACCAGATGTCCAAGGTACCTTACTCATCAGCAGTTGGCAGTTTGATGTATGTTATGGTGTACACTAGGCCTGATATTTCTCATGCAGTGGGAGAGTGAGTAGATTTATGAGTGATCCAGGTAGAGATCACTGGCAAGCAGTAAAGTGGATCCTTTTGTATTTGAGAGGGACCATGGGGACAGTTTTGTGCTATAGTGGATCAGACACCACTTTGTGTGGTTATGTAGATTCAGATATGGCTGGAGATGTAGAAAATAAGAGGAGCACAACAGGTTATGTTTACACTATAGGTGGGACAACGGTAAGCTAGATTTCACAACTACAGAAGCTGGTGGCTTTGTCAACCACAGAGGCTGAGTATGTTTCTGCCACAGAAGGAAAGAAAAGAAATCATTTGGTTACAAAAATTACTTGAGGAGTTGGGGCATAAGTAGGAGGAAGGAAAGTTACATAGTGATAGTCAGAGTGCTATACACCTAGCTAAGAACTCTGCTTTCCACTCTAGGATGAAGCATATATAGTTAAGGTACCATTTCATCAGGATAACTTTGGAGGAAGAGAAGTTAAAGCTGGAGAAGATTCATACCAGTCAGAATCCTGCAGACATGATGACCAAGGTGGTCACAAGGGAAAAATTGAAGCTATGTTCAGCTTTGGTTGGTCTTCACAGATGACTAGTGAAGGGTTGAGAAGCTTGCTCAGAGGAAAACTAGTCTCCAAGTGGGAGATTGTTAGGTTTGTGGAGCCTATTTTCATGTGTAGAAAGTGTTGAAGATGTGTTACACTAAGAGTATTTTTACACTGGTCCCGCTCACCGGTGAGTCCTCAGTTGGGGTTCGAGGGTGGTGAACCCTCCCTATGCAGGGGGTTCAGGGGCACAGGCCCCGAAAAAATTTTCATGGGTGGTTTATTAACCCTGGGTAATGGGTAACCTGTTATGGGTTGTTTTTTGGAAACATGGTTTCTCATATAGGTGGTACTTTTGACCCATAGGTTTTGATGGGCATGGTTTTTTGCCCATGGTTTTGATACCCACGAGTTTTGTAAAATTGCTTAAGTAGTTGTCTACTTATATGGTTTTATGCATATGGTAGGATGTAATGTAAAAACATTGCAGATGTGTTTTGAATTCGGGTGTGAATTCTGTAGAGTTATGTTGAGCATAGCTCCAAATGGATCTAGGTATTGTATTGAGAGAGTGGGGGCTTGTAATAAAATATGAGCAAGTGATTCTTGGTGGACGTAGCCCAAATTGGGTGAACCATGTTAAATATTGTCTCTCTGTGTTGTGTTATTTATTCTACACTTTTATCTGAGATCTATAATATTGTCTGCATATTAGTTTCTACTGTTGCATGATTCTAGTGAGGGATTATTCCACATATTTTATCCCTTATTTCCTAACAAAATTGGTATCCTTATTATTGTTGGATCATTACGTTCAAATCAAGTCTTGTTCATAAAATATCTAAATGTCCATTATTAGTTCATGGCATTTAATGGTAAATTCTATTATGAGATGACAATTTCATTTTAATGAAATAAACAATATAAAATCAAATTCTATTCACTATAATTAATAAAGGATTGAACAAGATTACCATGATTGTAAATCAATAGGGAAATGAAGATATTTCAGCATTGGCTAAGTTGAGCTTTTAGCATGAGCATGGAATTCTTTAAGAATTGAAACCATGCTAGTCTCTGCAGCCTTATTGATAACAAGTTAGTGTTTGCACAGGAAAATTTAATCCCATTTTGAAGCATTTTTTTTAATGGGAAAGAAGTATTCCAACTCTACTTTGTATAAAGGTTACTCATAAATTTGGATCATGTTTCATGAGATGCTTATTCAGATTTCTACTGAAAATTTTACACATGGATTGGTAATCCTACATGAATAACAATTTCTTTGTTATATTTGTACCTTATGACCTCAATGACTCAACTTCTATTGGGAGAGAGTCTAGGAGAAAATCACGTTTCAATACATTACCTTTAGTAACCCAAATTTGCTTATATTTCTGAAATCTCTAGTGTGACAATCCTTAATGAAGTTAGATGCATGTTTTCTTGATCATAGTGAGCCTTACAACACTTTCTCATGTTTGCAAATAAGGATCTCTTGCATTTAATATCATGATGACATTAAGGTTGGGACAGCCCCATTATTTTGGATGAATAAATTTCAGATATGGATTTGACATTTTTCACCTCAATATAAATAGTTTAAGATTCATGAAGGTGCTATATTTCTACTAAACAGATGTGTGTACATAAGAATATAAATGAATCCAATAAGCTAAAAAATATAGTCATTCATGAAAATTCATTTATTACTAGCATCCTTCCAATTGTTGTGAAGATTGTACAATGTGGAGAATCAATTAGGAACCAACGTTATGGCAAGTTCCTTGACCTTCAGGTTGAAATAACTTTCTTTATAGTCAATATGTAATGTCCATTAATTTGCAAATGTCACTTTATTTGGTGAGAATGTCATGTATTTACATCTCTCTAATTATTGAAATAACAATACCTAATAAATTTCACAATCACTGTCTAAGGAAATATTGAACATCTTTATGTCACTTTTAATTTAATCTATGAGCAAATAAGTTTCTACCAAAGGTTTCAAAAACTGCTAAAATACTCTCAATCATTGGACCCTGCACAGTTATGGTGTCCCTCCCCCTAATCTTATAGTTTAATTAAATGTCTGAAATTTTGTCGTTAAAAATAGTAAATAAAATTGTTGTCATAAAGTGTTATTTGTCATTCCATTTATTGTTTAGTCTCTATAGTCAAATTTTTTAGTTAGAAATTATATTTTTTTCAGTATTCAAAAATATAAATGTCATCTTATCACATTTTAGTTATTTTCTTTTTTCCTATTGTCTTTTCTTAAATATTATGTTTAGGTGAATAATAGGTTATTAATTACAATTTTTGTGTCATTATAAAAGTCAAAAATTGAATCATATTAAAATTCAGCAAGTTGTTTTGTTAAGAGTTGAAGTAAAATATTTGTAAAAATTAAAAATATTACCTTACGGATGCATTTTTGATGGTATCCAATGTCCAAATGAGGTATGAAAAATTGAGCTCCATAGTCAAATCCAGCTGAGTTAGTAGCTTCCCACCAGAAGATGGAGGAAAATGGAGGTTGGAGGTCAATTAGTGACCTCTCGTCAATCACCACCAATGAGGTCACACATACTGATTTAGTGATGTGTGTGAGTGTGTGTGGTGTTTTGAGAATAAATTTTTTATGGAAACTTCACATTGTGGGGGAGGGAAATGACACAATGCTTCAGTTTATATGTATGGAATGATATGTTTTGCACTATCATGAATTTTGAAGTAATCTCTTGAAGGTGAAGATATGATGAGGGCCGAAGAATGCACTGACACATAGTGATATGGTTGTAGGTAAACCATTTGAAAACCTTCACCCCTTTTTGGTTTGTTGTCAACCACTAGAAAACCACCTTAGTCTTAGTTTTTGGTTAGCTAATGGAAAAATAACTTGTGGTTTGTGATAATCCATAGGAAAATCAAATGATCGCGAAATCAAGTGTAGTGTAGTATGGATGCTTTCCCCATGTTTGCACTAATGGGGGATGTTAGGAATACATTTATTAGTGCTCTTGAATTTTTGTTGTATAATACATATGTATTTTTACTCGTGATTATTCTGGGATAATTGTTGTAACACCTCACAATTTTCTAGGAGGTTATTTAGCTATGTAAATGGATATATATTAGCCATGTATTGAGTGTCCAAATATCAAGATTATTATTTGTGTAAATATTATTATTTTTATTTTCCTTCGGCTATCCAAATATCTAGAATTCTCTCTCTTAAGAATCAGTTAGCTCAAGCTTCCATGAACAAACATGATCCTAGGAAGAATTTTTTGAATAAATAAAGGTTCAATCCATCACCTTGAAGAATTTCTTTGGAAGCACCCCCATAAATGTAACCTATGATGCTAAGGAAGAAGATGAAGAAATTGAATAACTGGAAGAATAAAATTAGGAAAGCAACGTCCCAGATATTGAAGAATTAGAAGATGATGTATAGGTCAATTTCATTGAGTATTCCTCAGGAGAATTTGGTGATGACAAAGATTCACCCAATTTCTCATGTGTAGTATTCACCCACTCAAAATATCAAAAAGGATATTCCTCCTCCATTTCCCCAAAAAATAAGAATAAATAAGATCCTCAGGTGGAAACTATACAAAAACTAAAAATCAACAAAGGATGTTTGTTTCCACCTTCTATGGATTCTATAAAAGAGAATCTAGACCCCGTGATGAGAAATAAACAATCAGCTATGCCAAGTAAGCCTCCTAACACTTCTCCTAGTTCCAATTCTACTTCTACAAAGGCCAATCCTTCCAAATCTCCATATGTTCCTACAAAATCAGCCACTGCTTCCCAAGCAGCTACTCCCATTGCTAAAATTGTCCCAACTTCTAAGGTGGTATCTCCTTTTCCTTCCAAAACATCAGCTATCATGGGAGTAAAAACCTCATCTCCTTTGGCTCCATTTGACATCATTAAGCATGTCAACAATTCCAAAGTTCATATTTCTTAATTTGAATTCTTACAAACCCATCTGAAGCAATTTGAAAGACTTATCGTCTACATCAAGGGTAGTAGTTCAAAAGAAAATGTTGCAATATCCAATTCCAAAGGATTATTTTTAACACCACCTACCCCTCAATCATAGAACATGTTTACCTTAAGCGCATCCAAGACAAAAAAATTGAACCTTTCTATATTTCCCTCCTGATCAAAGGCCATCGATTAAATAATTGAGTAATAGATTCAAGAGTTTTTAATAATGTAATGCTGATAAAGGTTACTAACACACTTGGACTTATCTTGACATGAGTCATTGGCTCTTGTTATTCCATGGAGTCCAAGGTATTCCTACTAGTATGGAAAATCAAGGATGCACATGTGGCTCTTGCCGATTTCCTGGACAAGAAGGTTTTGTTGACCATTTTGGTAGCTGAAATCCCATATTTTGGAATGTCATTGAGAAAACATTTTTGTAGAGACTTGGGGGTGAATTATTCAGATGGATTGGTCATTTTTAATCATTCCAATAAAAGGATAAATGAGGAATTTATTACCTATGATAAATATGAATTACACGGTTCAAAAATTGTATGACCCAAGAGTTTATGTTTTGTTCCAAGATAATGGACTTGGTAACTACATCTTGACTGCAGAAAGAGATGAGAATCTACCTTTCCTCATGAAATATGATTAAAATCAGCTATGGATAATGGAGTTATTAAGGCTGGAACCTTACCAATTCTAGTGTTGGTTTAGGATTTTGTGTTGTTGTAACTTCTCCTTCGATCGATTTTCTTCCTTTTTTATAAATTTCAATTTAAGAACACTAATAATACCACGGAATATGAATCCCTTATTCTGGGGATGGATTTATCTAAATCCATGGGTATTAGGAATTTGAAATGTCTTAGTGATGTTAAAGTGATTTTCAAAAAAGTTAGAGACCAATATCAAGTCAAGAACCCAAGGCTTAAGAATTATAGGAATAGAGTATGGGATTATGTTGAGTCTTTTGATGCTTTCTCAATTCAGGATATTCCTCATGAGTAAAATGTGAAATCTAATTCTATCATAGTCTTAGATTAGCTAATGACCTAACACTTGGCATTTAAAATTTACATCTTTTTAAGTTCCCACTTACATTTGACACCTTTTTGATACTAATCATGATACTGTTGATTATATTATGGACATGATTATGGACTTTATTATAGTATGATGTTAGATGTTAGATCATGGATTATTGTTGACTTGATTCAGTTATGATGCATGATGATTATTAGAGACATTTTATATGTTGATGATGATATACTGTTTGACATGGTTATATGATGGATGTTGTTCGGACTTGTGATATTTGGATATTGTGAGTAGACCTAGAAATGGAAATTATTGGATGATGATATAGTTGTTGATAAAATTGTAAGTGATATTGTTAGATTGCTTTGATGTTGTTGTGATTCATATATCTAGATGATTTTGGAATTTTTATATTTATATTATTTTGGATGTTCTGATATGGCCATGAGGCCGAAGGAGGTATTTGTGTTTTGTAGGTTAAAATATCACAACAAACATCAGGGGATTGGAGACCAACCACATTGGAATTCTAGATGAATTCAACAAGGTCACCATGGCAACTTGTATTTGTTTGTGTGTGTTTTTTTGTGTTAGGGATTCCCATGGGGGGGATCACCTTTAAATGTGACCAAGGGATTTTATGTTTTTATTTTATTTGGTCCCTTTTGTTTAATTTTTGCATGTGTTTTATGTGGTGCACTTACCCTTTCATTATTTATTTAATGTGGTGTTAATATTGTGAGTAATCATATTGTTTAGTTAATTAATTAAAAGATGTCATAAGAATGTAATTAATAGAGTTGTTGGCCATGTTTTAAAGTGTTGTAAGAATGTGTGTAAGTACCTTGTAAGTGATGTGTAAGTTAACTTTTGAGTGTGAAACACTCCACCTTCTTGGAAATTCAAATTTGTCCTTGGAGGCTGATTTTGGAGGCTTGTGGGACAAGTTAAACTTGTCCCATACCTCTTAAATTTACATACCAACCTTGCCTATGGTTGGAGGGTTAAATTTAGACTTTTTTATGCATTTTGGGAAGTCAAGTTGTATGTTTTAATTGCACTTTTCTTACATAATTTAATTTCAGTCCTTATGGGGTGTGGGCTTGATTTGAGTGTGTAAGTAAACTGTCATATTATTCACCCACCTATTTATTATGCATTGGAGAATGAAGTTGACTTTTGGGGGTTGGGTTGAGGATGTGTGATGTGGCATCCTACATGGATCCACCTCATCCTCTTCTCTTCCCTCTTCTATAAAATTTGAATTCCTTGTCTTGTTTTGGGTTGCTTCACTTTTGGGAGACTTCATTTTTAGGTGAATTTTCTTGTTGTTTTGGGAGCTCTTGCTTGGAGAAGTTTGAAGATTGTTGCATGCTTGTGCTTAGATGATTTTTTGGATTGCTTGCATTGGGATAAAGCTTGTTGTTTTGGAACTTGGAATAACTCCATCATGGAGAGGTAAGAGCTTGGCTCTTGAAATGCTCTTCTTTTATATATGTAAATGTTCTTGTGTGAATGTTTTGGCATTGTGGGTTGTATTGGGTAGATGGCCTAGGAATGGTGTAGGAGAAGACTGTGGGGTATATTTTGTGGGAGGCACAAGTGTGTTTTAGGGAGGTATAAGGGTGGAGGGAGTTGGGATTTGGGTTCCACCTTACAAAGAAATAGCTTGCATTTCTTTACTCGTTATGGGGTGCCATAAGAGGTTGGGGAGGCATAAGGAAATGTGAGGAATAAGGGGTACTTGGGGGAGGCATAAGGCATGTCAGGGTTTTGGATATATTCATTTGATATAATATTTTTAGTGGTTTGTAAATCAGGTGGTGATACACATTTCCCCTTTTGGGAGGCATAAGCAGCATCCCCCATAGCTTCTTGCTCCTTTGGCTTGCTTGATGAAGCCTTTGTATTGTTTGTCATGTTTAATGTAGTTGTAAACTACATTCTGTTTTGGACTGTGTTATTTTGTGAAAATGTTGCTTGTGTGTTTGTGGAAGCCTGTTGTTGCCATGAGTTGGATCACATCTTTTATTGCATTGTGGTTGGGGCTTGGGGGCCAATGAAGAAGGATGGATTCTCCTCTTCATTGGATGTCTTGGTTGGGTGGAGAGTGTTTCCTTTCCCCTACTCTTGTTGTGATCAAATTGGAAGAATGAGAAGAATGCATGTTGTTGTTCTGGAGCTGAGAAAAGACAGTTTGACAGTCCCTTGTGAAATGAAATCTCATTGTAACCTTTCCCAATTGAAGTGGATGAACATGTAAATGGCTGTAATTGAAATATGTTGTACTGATTTACAAGTTGTATTTGAAATGTAAAAGAGTTATACTTTGTATTCTGTTTGGAAAGAATGTGAAAGAATGATACGTGTTTTTGTATACTTATTTTGAAACCAAAGGGAAAGGAAGATGTAAGAGTTCATTTAAATTAATGGAAATGGTTTTGTCTTGTCCATATGTTGTTATTCCATTGGAAATTTTTGTTTAGCATTCACTATGAAATCCCTGTTTGAAAAGTGGTAAAGTGAAACACGTGAGAAGAAAATGTATTATTTTGTCCTGTATATAATAAATGTTTTGGAAGGAATAAAAGAAGAAAGTATTTTAATGTTGTATTTTGGAATCAATAAATGATTGTAATTACCTTTTCTCAAATGCATTGTTGTATTGAATCTGATCATATCAATGTATTGAAATCTCTGTTTGAAAGGAAGAAATGCGTGTGAGGAAAAATACAGTATGCTTTGTTCTTTGAAATGTGAAAAATTTGAAATCAAAATTGCATTTTGGTCTTGAATGGTTTGATTGAATCAACTAAATGTGTTAGGCTTGGAATTGGAATGAATTTCCTAAATACTTGGAAGAAGAAAGTGGCAAATAGATCCTTTAAAATTTGATCCCTGTTTTTGATAATTTCAAACTGGCAATTATCTAAACCAAAAATGAATAGTTCAAATCTGCAACAATAAAATAACAAATTAAATGATTAAATTGAAGTAGTAGGACCTAAACAAATTCAATTAGACAAAAACACTTAAAGGAAAATTTTCTAAGCTTAGCAAAATCGGGCTCAAACCGTTTTCACAGTCGTTTTGCTGTCAAGAAATGTAAAATTTAAATTGGAAATCAATTAGACAAATTGAACCTTGAATCCTTTATTAAATCCATCCTAAGGAACAATTCTCCATGTCTATTTGACATGTTGAGAGAGGAAGAAGATCAAATTGAATAAATCTCACAAGTTAAAATTTACCAGTTCGCATTGTAAAATCCTAGAGGCCATTTTCTTAAAATTGACCCCTTAAACTTTATCAAAATAAAAAATTAATGATCTTTGTGCAAAGAGGATGTTGAGATATTTCTAGAAAGTCCTCATTTTCCAAAACCTAAGCTCTCTATCAAAATTTATGGCCTTCTGAAGTTTTTCTTCACTTGGCGTAAAATTTTGGGAAAATTTTCCTTGGCGGGCCCGCGGCGTGAATTTTTCCCTTAAGCACTTAGGAAATTTTTTGGGAAAATTTTCCAAATTTTCCCCACTACCCCACCATCCCACAACCAATCAGAGGCTACCACATGGCACCATGAGGTGTCAGCGGAGGGGTGGATCCCTTTTTAACTTAGTCACTTTAGGAAAATTTTGGGAAAATTTTCCAAATTTTCCCCGTGGCCCACAACCAATCAGGTGATGCCACATGGCATCATGAGGCATCAGAGGTGGAGTGATTCCCTTTTCCTTTTTATGCTTCAGAAAATTTTGGGAAAATTTCCCAAGTTTTCCCCACTATCCCGCTGGCCCGCAGCCAATCAGAGGCTGCCATGTGGCATCGCGAGGTGCCGGCAGAAGCGCGGGTCCTTATACCCTCTTAGCTCTTCAAGGTGTTAAGTCAATTTTCTCCTCACCGCCCTACCTTCCCCATGCATTGGCTTAGGAGACTCACATGTCCCTTACGGACTTACAAACTTGGAGGTGGGCACAAATATTGGCGTTTTTTCCACCCCGCGGGAGAATTTCCCAAAATGTCTCCCGCCACCCCGCTTCTCCCCTGCCCTTGCGCTTAGGAAGTGCCACGTGTCCCTTGTGGACTTGCAGACCCATGGGAGCTATGGGTGCAAAATTTATTTTTTCCCCACATGGGAAATGTTTTCCAAAATTCTCCCCGTCCAACCCATCCTTTGGGAAAATTTTCACCCCTGGGCCCACAGGCCCGCTCTTGGGGAAAATTTTCACCCCAAGGCCCACCGGCCCATAACTTGAAAAATATGAGGAGTTAGGAGGACTTCTTTATATCAATGGAAAGGTGAGGAAATTTCCTATCCAATGGGAATGATTTAGGGAATTTTTGAATGTGTTAAGTGTGAGAAAAATCAAGTTGAAACTTTAAGCCTGTTAGAGAGTGGGTATGGTGAGGAATTACCCTCTGAACCTAATTGAACCTTCTAACCCTAAATTTTGGACCTTATGACCTCTAATAATTGTTAATAAAAGAAAATTATATTCTAGTAGATTAGAATTGTTCTGGAACCTGTTAGTGACAACTGTTTTCTTGTAACCTGGTTGTAGATTCTTTTAAACAAAAAAAATTATTCCATAATTTTTCCTAACTAATCCTAGGTTGTTCTTGGGTCTCAAGTGGGTTGTTTTAGCAAGAGTTACACTTGGTATCAGAGAAGTGTTTCAAAATATTGGGCCATTGGGAACACTAGAAAAAAAACTTGAGACATGAAACTTAAACCTATCACACTTTTAAATCTAGAAAACAACTTAGTTTAGAAATTACATATTTTAGTAAACATGGAAATTGAATAAAACTTAGAAAAATGAACTAACTCTCACCTTGGTCTATGCAGGAGGCGTAGATGGGATGAGGGGAATTTTCACATAGACCTAGACTTACCACCACCAGATCATGTTGTAGCAGCCATCCTACCCCAGATTTTGTAGACTCTTCAGGATGTTAATGCCACTCTACACGGAGGATCAGTAGGAGGACATGCAGCCAGACATGATAGAGTCCCTTCCATTGAGGGTCAGGTATCTCCTCGACCCAGAAAGGAGCATAGAGGAGAGAACTCCCATGCAAAGTCAGCCAGGGTAGAGTCACCACAGAGGGGACAGGGTGACCAAGTTTTAGGACATAGAGAGAGGTGTCGGAGCCCTAGGCTTAGGGATGAGCATATAGAGAGACCTAGAGGCCATCAGACCATAGCTGCAAATCATATCAGGGAGATCCTGAAGCTTCAACCATCACATTATTTTAGTGACATAGGTGGATTTCAGGTAGAGGCCTAGTTGGTGAGCTTGAGGATGCTTCAAGCTCTGTCCTTGTTCTAGCAACACAAAAGCTCATGTTGTGATCCATCTACTGAGGGATGGAGCTGGTGTCTGGTGGAGGACAGAGGAGCAGAAGCTCCATGTTGATTCTGAGATAGTTACCTGGGAGCTCTTTGAGGAGAATTTCAGAGTAGATATTTGTCATGGAGGTTCATACAGTAGTGGATAGATGAGTTCCATGACCTTCGACATAGGCATCTCTTATAGTGGCTGAGTATGAGAGTAGATTTCTGGATCTACTCCAGTATGTTGATTACATGCAGGATGAGTAGGTGCAGATCCATAGGTTCATCCAGGGCCTGAATCTAGACATTGGAGGTGCAGTGCAGATCCATTATCCACAAACATTAGTTGAGGCCGTCAAGAAGGCCTATATAGCATAGGAGACTCAGGGAAAGACCGAGTCAGGCTAGAGACCGAGTCTGGAGCCGCATACATCAGATGTAGGATAGAAAATAGAGGGGGTCAGTACCTCTTCCTTGTGGTGGACAGGGTTCAGGACAGTCATCTTTTAGACTAGCAGCAATAGTCCCACCCACCTTATAGACCTCCACAAAGATTTGATGCACAGAGAGGTCAGAGTATGGGGCCTCCTCCTAGGGGTCCCATCAAGACATAGGTGTTCCCAGAGAGCTCACTCAGCAGGAGCTCGCTAGTAGAGACCTCAGCAGACCACAGCTGGATCATCAAGATCCACACCACAGACCTCTAGAGTACCGACTGGACCTGCTACATAGGGGAGAGGATCAGGAGGTTGTTTTGGTTGTGGTGTTACTGGACATTTTTGGAGAGACTACCCATGGAACCCTAACAACAAGGGTAAGACACAGATCTCAGAGCCTACTATTGGTGATATGGGGCACAGTCATAGGATGTATGCACCAGTCGAGAACTGTCCAGGTAGAGCATCAGAGTATAGTTATTGAGACTATAGGTAGCATTGGTGGTATTCCTACCTCCATCTTGTTTGATTATGGTTCTTCTGATTCTTTCATTGCACCATCTTTAGTAGAGCGATGCAGGCTGGTGGTAGTTAGGCAGGGTCATAGTTGGGATGTTGAGATGGCTTCTGGAGCCAAGATCTTGGTAAACTCCTTAGTTAAGGAGTGTGTGGTGGATTTGGGATCTTTCACCACTACCTCAGATCTCTGTATCCTTCCTTTGGGCTCTTATGGAGTCATCTTGGGTATGGATTGGTTGTCTGCACACAAGGCCAGAGTGGATTGTTACCACAAGATTATATCTTGTGTAGATGATTTGGGAGTTGAGTCGGTGATTTCAGGGGTCAGGAGACCTGTTTCTATTCACACCATCTCTGCTATACAGCTTAAGTAGTGTGTGTGACAGGGTTGTCAGATGTATGTTGTTACAGTCAGTGACAGATCAGAGGATGGGTCTAGTGGACCATCACTAGATGATCACCCCATTTTGAGAGAGTTTGCAGATGTCTTTCCTAGGGGAGCTATTAGGTTACCACCCCCACGTGAGATTGATTTTCATATAGATCTAGTTTAGAGAAGAGCCTATCTCACGAGCACCTTATCGAGATGACCACCCTAGAGCTTTATGAGCTCAAGTTGTAGCTTGAGGGCCTTTTGGAGAAAGGCCTTATCCATCCTAGTGTATCCCCTTGGGGTGCACCGGTGATCTTTGTGAAGAAGAAGGATGGATCCTTGCGGTTGTGTATTGATTACTGCCAGCTAAATAAGGTAACGATTAAGAATCGTTATCCCCTTCCACGCATTGATGATTTGTTTGATCAGATGAAGGGAGCCACAATTTTCTCTAAGATTGATCTTAAGTCAAGCTACCATCAGCTGAGGATTTCGGAGGCAAACATTTATAAGACTGCCTTCTGTATGAGATATGACCACTATGAGTTCACATTGGTGCCTTTTGGTTTGACTAATGCCCCCATAATGTTAATGAGTTTGATGAAAGGAGTATTTAGGACCTTCTTAGATCACTTCATGCTCATCTTCCTTAATGACATTTTGATTTAATCATGTACACATGAGGAGCATGAGGGGCACCTTCCAGGTTCTTCAGTGTCTTTGAGAGAAACAACTTTTTGGGAACTTGGAGAAGTGTGCATTATTTCAGATAGAGGTGCAGTATTTGTGCCATATCATTTTTGGGGAAGGTATCACCATCAATCCTTCCAATATTAGAGCTATTATGGATTGGTCAGCACCCACTACTGTGACTGAGGACAGCTTCATGGGATTAGCAGGTTACTACTGGAGATTTGTTCAGGACTTCTCTCGGATTGCACACCCCATCACTTCCCTTCAGATGAAAGGGAAGAAGTTTTTTTGGTTAGACAGGTACGAGTAGGCCTTCAGTACACTAAAGGAATGCCTCACTACACCTATTCTTGCAGTGCTGGATCATAGGGTGAGTTTCCATCATTTGCATGGATGCTTCTTTAGTAGGGCTTGGAGGTGTGTTGATGCAGGAGGGAAGAGTAGTGGCTTTTGAGTCTCACAAACTCAAGGATTAGAGCTTAATTATCTGACTCAATCTTGAGCTTTTGCTTGGTACCATTACTTGCAGGCCTTTGGTTTGATGGAGACACTTTGAGTTGTATTGGATCTAGATTCACTCAGGATAGGTAGAAGCAAGTATACAGAGTTTCAGCATAGGACCGACTGTAGTTTTGATGTGGGCATGAAGTTTCCTTTGTGTTAGGTCACATAAGATCCCTATCCACTATGGAAAAGGTTCTAAGTTAGCTCCTAGATTCATGGGTCCTTTTGAGATCTTGGATTGTATCAGCCCTTTGGCCTACCGTCTAGCATTGCCACCTAGCTTATCTTGCATAAATGATGTGTTTAATGTTTCAGTTCTTACGAGATATAGATCCTTCTCATGTGTTAGATTGGACATCATTACAGGTACAGGATTGGGGAAGGTGATGGTGGAGCCCATTTGCATCCTAGATTACAGGATTGGACCTTCGAGGTAGAGAGTTTGATCAGGTTCGGGTGCAGCGGGACATATATGATGAGACTGCAGCTACATGGGAGGATGTTACTTTTTTACGAGTTTAATTTCTACATTTGTTACAGTGAATTTGAGGAGGAAGTTGAGTCTAAGGGGAAGGGGATGTAGTGCCCACTTCCCTTTGACACCTTTTGGATACTAATCATGATACTGTTGATTATATTATGGACATGATTATGGACTTTATTATAGTATGATGTTAGATGTTAGATCATGGATTATTGTTGACTTGATTCAGTTATGATGCATGATGATTATTAGAGACATTTTATATGTTGATGATGATATACTATTTGACATGGTTATATTATGGATGTTGTTTGGACTTGTGATATTTGGATATTGTGAGTAGACCTAGAAATGGAAAATTATTGGATGATGATATAGTTGTTGATAAAACTATAAATGATATTGTTAGATTGCTTTGATGTTGTTATGATTCATATATCTAGATGATTTTGGGAATTATATTTATATTATTTTGGATGTTCTGATATGGCCATGAGGCCGAAGGAGGTATTTTTGTTTTTCATGTTAAAATATCACAACAAACATCAGGGGATTGGAGACCAACCACATTGGAATTCTAGATGAATTCAACAAGGTCACCATGGCAACTAGTTTTGTTATGTGTGTTTGTTAGTGTTAGGGATTCCCGTGGGGGCGATCACCTTTAAATGTGACCAAGGGATTTTTTATTTTTATTTTATTTGGTCCCTTTTATTTAATTTTTGCATGTGTTTTGTGTGGTGCACTTACCCTTTCATTATTTATTTAATGTGTGTAAATATTGTGAGTAATCATATTGTTTAGTTAATTAATTAAAAGATGTCATAAGAATGTAATTAATAGAGTTGTTGGCCATGTTTTAAAGTGTGTGTAAGTAATGTGTAAGTGATGTGTAAGTTAACTTTTGAGTGTGAAACACTCCACCTTCTTGGAAATTCGAATTTGTCCTTGGAGGCTGATTTTGGAGGCTTGTGGGACAAGTTAAACTTGTCCCATACCTCTTAAATTTACATACCAACCTTGCCTATGGTTGGAGGGTTAAATTTAGACTTTTTAATGCATTTTGGGAAGTCAAATTGAATGTTTTAATTGCACTTTTCTTACATGATTTAATTTCATTCCTTATGGGGAATGGACTTGTTTGAGTGTGTAAGTAAACTGTCATATTATTCACCCACCTATTTATTATGCATTGGAGAATGAAGTTGACTTTTGGGGTTGGGGTTGAGGATGTGTGATGTGGCATCCTACATGGATCCACCTCATCCTCTTCTCTTCCCTCTTCTATAAAATTCAAATTCCTTGTCTTGTTTTGGGTTGCTTCACTTTTGGGAGACTTCATTTTGGGTGAATTTTCTTGTTGTTTTGGGAGCTCTTGCTTGAAGGATTTTTTGGAAGATTGTTGCATGCTTGTGCTTGGCTATTTTTGTATTTATTGCATTGGGACAGGAGCTTGTTGTTTTGAACTTGGAATAACTCCATCATGGAGAGGTAAGAGCTTGGCTCTTGAAATGCTCTTCTTTATATATGTAAATGTAAATGTGTGAATGTTTTGGCATGTTTGTGGGTTGTTGGGTAGATGGCCTAGGAATGGTGTAGGAGAAGACTATGGGGTATATATTTGTGGGAGGCACAAGTGTGTTTTAGGGAGGTATAAGGGTGGAGGGAGTTGGGATTTGGGTTCCACCTTACAAAGAAATAGCTTGCATTTCTTTACTCGTTATGGGGTGCCATAAGAGGTTGGGGAGGCATAAGGAAATGTGAGGAATAAGGGGTACTTGGGGAGGCATAAGGAATGTCAGGGTTTTGATATACTATTTTTGGTGGTTTGTAACTCAGGTGGTGATACCCATTTCCCCATTTGGGAGGCATAAGAAGCATCCCCCATAGTTCTTGCTCCTTTGGCTTTCTTGATGAAGCCTTAGTATTGTTTGTCATGTGTTAATGTAGTTGTAAAACTACATTCTGTTTTGGACTGTGTTTTATTGTGAAAATGTTGCTTGTATGTTTGTGGAAGCCTGTTGTTGCCATGAGTTGGATCACACCTTTTATTGCATTTTGGTTGGGGCTCGAGGGCCAATGAAGAAGGATGGCTTCTCCTCTTCATTGGATGTCTTGGTTGGGTGGAGAGCATTGTCCTTTCCCCTAATCCTGTTGTGATCAAATTGGATGAATGAGAAGAATGCATGTTGTTGTTCTGGAGCTGAGAAAAGACAGTTTGACAGTCCCTTGTGAAATGAAATCTCATTGTAACCTTTCCCACTTGAAGTGGATGATCTTGTAAATGTTTGTAATGGAAAGATGTTGTACTGAATTTGCAAGTGAAATTTGAAATGTAAAAGAGTTATACTTTGTATTCTATTTTAGAAAGAATGTGAAAGAATGATACGTGTTTGGTATACTGTATTTTGAAATCAAATGGAAAGGAAGTTGTAAGAGTTCATTTGAATTAATGGAAATGGTTTTGTCTTGTCCATATGATGTTATTCCATTAGAAATTTGTGTTTTGCATACTCTATGAAATCTTTGTTTGAAAAGTGGTAAAGTGGAACACGTGAGAAGAAAATGTATTATTCTGCCCTGTATACAATAAATGATTTTGGAAGGAAATAAAAGAAGGAAGTTGTAATTTTCTTTTGGAATCAATAAATGAATGTAATTATTTTCTCAAATCTGCATTGTTGTATTGAATCTGATCATATCAATGTATTGAAATCTCTGTTTGAAAGGAAGAAATGCGTGTGAGAAAAATACAGTATTTTGTCCCTTTGAAATGTGAAAAATTTGAAATCAGTATTGCATTTTGGTCTTGAATGGTTTGTTTTGAATCAACCAAATGTATTAGAGCTAGGAATTGGAACGTATTAAATACTTGGAAGAAGAAAGTGGCAAATAGACCCTTTAAAATTTTATCCTCTGTTATTTGTAATTTCAAACTGGCAATTATCTCAACCAAAAATGCACAGTTCAAGCCTGCAACAGTAAAATAACAAATTAAATGATTGAATTGAAGTAGTAGGCCCTAAAAGAGTTCAAATAGATAAAAAAAAACTTAAGGAAATCTTGTCAAAACTTAGCAAAATCGGGCTCAAACTGTTTATAGTCGTTTTGCTGTCAAGAAAATGTAAATGTTCAAATTGCAAATCAATCAGACAAATTGAACCTTGAATCCTTTCTTAAATCCATTTAGGAACAATCCTCCATGTCTATTTGACATGTTGAGAGAGAAGGAAGAACAAATTGAATAAATCTCACAAGTAAAAATTCACTAGTTCACACTGCAAAAGCCTACAGGTTGTTTTCTTAAAATTGACCCCTTAAACTTTATCAAAACCTAAAATTAATGATATCTGTGTAAAGAGGACATCGAGAGATTTTCTAGAAAGTCCTCGTTTTCCCAAAACTGAGCTCTCTCTCAAAATTTATGGCCTTCTAAAGTTTTTCTTCCTTAGCATCAAAATATTGGGAAAAAATTCCTTGGTGGGCCTGTGGGCCAGAAATTTTTCCCTTAAGCACTTAGGAAATTTTTTTGGGAAAATTTTCTAAATTTTCCCCGCCACCCCGCTGGCTCATAGCCAATCTGAAGCTGCAACGTGGCACCATGAGGTGTCAGCAGAGGGGCAGATCCCTTTTTTAACTTGGCACTTCCAAAAAATTTTGAGAAAATTTTCTAAATTTTCCCCACCGGCCCACAACCAATTAGGTGATGCCACGTGGCATCACGAAGCATCGGCAAAGGAGCAGGCCCCCTTTTGTCTTTTGTGTCTTGGAAAATTTTGGGAAAATTTTCCAAGTTCCCCCCGCTATCCTACCATCCCGCAGCCAATCAGGGACTACCATGAGGCATTGCGAGGTGTCAACAGAGGCACCGGTCCTTATACCCTCTTAGCCCTTCAGGGCGTTAAGTCAATTTTCTCCCCGTCACCCTGCCTTCCCCATGTTGGCTTAGGAGATGCCATGTGTCCCTATAGAATCGTGGCAGGGCGGGCGCAAAGTTTAATTTTCACCCCGTACGTGGAGAATTTTTGCAAATGTCTCCCACCGCCCCGCTTTTCCCACTTTTCCCTACACTGCCTTAGGGAGTGCCACGTGTCCCTTGTCGACTTGCGGACCCATGAAAGTGTGGGTGCAAATGTGTTTTTTTCCCCCACGTGGAAATTTTTTAAAAGTCTCCCCACAGCCTGCCAACCCGCCCTTTTGGAAAAATTTTCACCCCTGGGCCCGCAGGCCCGCTCTTAGGGAAAATTTTCACCCTAAGGCCCACCGGCCCATAACTTGAAAAATATGAGGAGTTAGGAGGGACTTATTTATATCAATGGAAAGGTGAGTAAATTTCCTATCCAACATGGGAGTGATTTAGGGAAATTTTGATTGCATTAAGTGTGAGAAAAATCAAGTTAAAACTTTAATCCTATTAGAGAGTGGGTGTGGTGAGGAATTACCCTCTGAACCTTTTTGTACCTTCTAACCCTAAATTTTGGACCTTATGACTTCTAATATTTTTTAATAAAAGAAAAGTATATTCTAGTAGATTAGAATTGTTCCGGAACCTGTTAGTGACAACTGTTGTCTTGTAACCTGGTTGTAGATTCTTTTAAACAAAAAAAATTATTCCATAATTTTCCTAACTAATCCTAGGTTGTTCTTGGGTCTCAAGTGGGTTGTTTTTAGTGGGCGTGACACTCACTGAGCCTTAAATGAAATTATCTCCTTTGAGCCTTGATGGAACAACACGATTAATACGATATCCATTTTGATAAGCATGATAGGTTTATCAAGGAAAATACAAAATATTCCTCTCAGTGCACTGTTAAGTTTGAGAAGAAGAACATTGGTACCCCATAACAGACAAGAATGGTCAATATTATAAATTGATGTTCACTAGAGGATAAAAGGATTTTTCATCTCATTTTTGAGAGATACTCTGATGTATTGGTAATATTCATATGATGAGCTCAAATCCTTCAAGCCGAAATAAATGCATCACTCCATACCACTCAAGCCTGAAGCCAAGCCTTTCAGACATAAGCAATGACCGTATAACCCTAAGATTGCTGACACAATCAAAGAAGAAGTGTTGAAAATGTTGAATGCAAGAATCATATTTCCTATTCACCACTCCACATGGGTGGCCAATATTGTTCCATTATGAAAGAAGAACAATGAAATAAGGATTTGTGTCGACTTCAAGAATTTGAATCAGGCTTTATTAAAAGAAAACTACCTCTTCCTATCATGGACCATATCCTACAAATAATCATAGGATCTGAGATGTTTTCATTACTTGATGGCTTCTCTAGATATAATCAAGTTGAGGTAGTGGAAGAAGATAGACACAAAATGGATTTCACAACTCCATGGGGCACTTTTTCCTATAGCAGAATGTCATTTGGCCTCATTAATCAATGATGGAGAAAATTTTCAAAGGGAAATGGATCTTTCCTTCAAATATCTCAAACATTACATTTTCATTTACCTTGATGACCTCATGGTCTATCTCCAAAAGGCGGGGAGATCACTTGAAATATCTCAAACAAGTACTGACCAGGTGTCGAAAACATGAAATTTATCTGAATCCTAAAAAATACATTCTTGGTGTTACTGAAGGGAAACTCCTTGGTCACATCGTGAACAAGGAAGGAGCCAAAATTTATCCTGAAAGGATAAAGGAAATTCAAGCACTCTCCTTTCCCACAAGAAAGTAGGGAGTTCATTCCTTCTTTAGCAAGGTAAACTTTCTTTTGCACTTTGTTTCAGACTTTGTTGAATTGACAAATCACATTACGAGCATGATGAAACCTCGAGCAAGTTTCAGGTGGAGTAAAGAAGACAATGAGGAATTTTATGGAAATAAGGAAGAAATTGCTAAAGGATCCTACTCTGGTGTGCCTTAACTTTGACAAAGACTTCATTATGTACTTATATGCTTTGGAAAATACTCTTTCAGCCATCTTAGTTCAGAAGAATGAAGAAGGTATTAAAGCACCCATTGCCTTCACAAGTTGTCCACTGAAATATCACAAGTTGAAGTACAATAAAATGGAGAAGCATGCATATTCCATGGTCAAATTGGTTAAGAAATTTTGATTCTACATTCTCAACTCCCACACTGTGGTGATGGTTCTGGGGTCTACAATAAAATCATTTCTAACTCAACAAGATCAAGGAACCAAAAAAGGTAATTGGGTGGACAATATTCAAGAGTATGACTTGGATATCCAACCATCAAAATTGGTATAAGGAAATGGTTTGTGTAGGTTAATGGATGAAGATGAGTCTCTCATGACTCAAAATGAAGAAAAGAAGTGTCAATGCTATGGATGCATAAGTAAGGACTTTCCTCAAGTTATTTTTGTAAACACCACCAATGAGTGGTATTATGATATTGCATACTTTCTCACCTATGGTGAGAGTTCGACACACCTTGATTATAAGAAAAGGTTGACTCCCAAGTTGAAATCATCTAGGTATGTCATCTGTAATCATGTGTTATATAAGAGAGGACTAGATGGATGCTTCCTAAGCTGTGTTGACAAAGAACAACAAGAAAAGTTGTTAAAGGCTTACCATGACCAAGCTTGTGGTGGACATTTCTCCACCATGGTGACTACTCACAAGATCCTCCATGGTAGGTATTATTGGCCTACATTATATATTAATGCTCAACAATGGGTTTCCAAGTGTGAGCCTTGTCAACAATTTGTGGGAAGACCACAACTTGTTGCACTCCCTCTTCGACTTGTGGTCATTGAGGAACCTTTCTAGCACTGGGGTTTGGATTTCATTGGAGTACTTAATCCTCACTTGAGTGCAAACCATGCTTATGTGCTAATAGCTATAGACTACTTCACCAAATGGGTGGAGGCCATCATGGTCAAACAAGCTAACTATGAAATGGTATGTAACTTCATCAAGGAGAACATCATTGTCCATTTTGGAATACCTCAAAATGTGGTGGTTGATAATGCAACATATTTTTCATCTATGGAATTGAATGAGTTTTTCTATAGCTATGGAATCTCCATCACACATGCATCAGACTATTACCCACAAGAGAATGGTTAAGATGCCAAATCCAATAACAAGAACATTGTGAAAATTTTCCATAAGTTGTTGATCAAAATTAGAGAAATTGGCACAAGAAGCTTTATGATGCATTATGGGTGGACAAGATCACTCCAAAAAAGGCAATTGACATGTCACCATTCTAGTTACTATATGGGATTAATGTCAAGATCCAAATCATGGTTGAATTTCCTACTTTCCAATTGGTCAGAGTAGTCAAAGATGGTCAATTCCATGATTCTCTTGATAAGAGAATCTTGTATCTTGAGAAACTTGGTGAAGATAGGTTAAAGGTGGTTGATCGAATCAAAGAACATCAGTTGAAAGTGAAAAATATATTTGATAAAAAGGCTAAGGCAAGATATTTCCAAATTGGTGATCTTGTCTTATTGTGGGATAAAAGAAGAGAGCCAAAGGGTAGTCATGGAAAATTTGAATCTTTGTGGCTAGGACCATTTCAGATCTGGGAAGCTTGTGGAGAAAATACTTTCTATCTCTCATATCTAGATGGTACCTATTTGGAATTTCCTCACAGTGGGAAATACTTGAAATTGTATAAACAGTGAAATTGGGTTATCCCCTACTTGTACCATAGGTGAATTTAGGTTGTGTGTTTCCCTTTCCCATTGTGTGTGTTTTCCCTTTCCAGTGTGGTGTGTTTCCTTTTGTTTTATGTGTGTGTGTTTGTTCATTCATATTTTTTACTTGTAATAAGACTTTATAGCCTAATGGATAAGGCATTGGTCCATATTATATCCTGAGATTTTAGAGTTCATCCTTATCCTATCCTCACTATTGATCCAGAACAAGTCCCCAAGTGAGAGCCAACTATTTTCATGTGTTTTGCAAGGTCAAAAACTCAAGCTTGAACCATGACAACCAAACCTAAGTGTCAAAATTTCTTGAAAACCCTCCTAAACCCCTCTCTGGATCATTTTTCCCTCTGTATCATGTCCATCCTAACTTTTTAGGTCCTCATTTTGTGTTGTACATACTTTCTATAATGTTTGAAATGTTTTGATAAGGTCATTCAACTCATTTAGTGAAGGTTTTTCAAAGGTGGATTCTCAGGTAGGCCTAAAAAGGATATTTTTAGCCTTTTCAAGATAGGTGTGCATCCTCTAGGACTGATCTAAAATCCCACAACCATACAAAGGTGTTATTTAATATTTTTTAAAGTAATGGAACTGATTTAGGAATATTTAGGGAATTTTTTAGAGCTTTAGGGACATTTGCAGTGAAAGCGGGTTTTTTAGGGTTAAGGAGCTTGCAGTCTAAAATGGTACCTAAAACTTCTGACAGAGGATTCCAGGAGTTTCTATAATGAATTAGAAATAAAAAAATATTCATTGGAAATATTAAGAGTCCTCTACATGATGAAATCATAAATATTTCACAAGACATGATGTACTTCTCAGGAAGCTCAGTTTTGTAGACACACCCTGTTGTCCCAAAAGAAAATGAGCTATTTTAGGGATTTTCAAGCATAATTGAAGGATTATACCCATCCCATTGTTCTTGGAAGATTTTGGGAGTCAAAATCATATAATAATTCATCAAAAGAGACCTCCTGAAGCTCTTACAATCTCGTCTTCAAGTCTCTCTCTTGCGAGGTATGTTTCTCATACTTAGCCAATTTTTAAGTGAGGACACTTGTCACCTCCAGGTTGAGGTGAATTTTTGTTTCCCTCTTGTCCCCATTCCCAAGGGGATAGAGGGACAAATAAAATTTTCCCCACCCCAACTCTTCCTCAGGTTCTTCACATGACCATGACAAGCACTCTAGAGGGCTTATCTGGCCTATTTCTCCCCCCATCATGCAATGAGAATGTGCCACTTGTCAGCATAGGGTGATGGAACATTTTTCTGTCCCTCTTATCCCCATTCCCAAGGAGATAAGAGGGGACAAAAAATTCCCCACTCTATCCCTTCTCTAGTTTTTCATGTGACCTATTTCTAGCCCCTGTGAGTGCTTAAACAAGCTTTTCCTCATCTCCTCCTCATCGAATCTCATATGCCGCCACTTGTCATCACCACAGTGAGGGAAATTTTTTATCCCTCATTGTCCCCATTCCTAAGGGATAGAGGGGAAAAAAAAATTTCCCCACTCTATCCCCTATCAAGGTTTTCCATATGACCCAGTCTCAGCCCCTCAGGTGTTAAATGGTTGTTTTCTCCATTTCCCCATCGTGCAATCAGAAGGTGACCCTTGTCAAGCCCAGGTGAGGGAACATTTTTTTTCCCCATTTTCCCCATTCCCAAGGGGAAAGGGGGATAAAAAAATTCACCCCAAGCCAAGAAGTTTAAAAACCCTAATTTTTTAACTAAGTTGTACTGCTACTACATTCCGTTAACCAAAAAACACTTGTTGTGAAGCTAAAAACTTAAAAAAACTAACTTTTTACCTCATTTCATTCCTCCAGTTGACCCAAACCTCCATTTTTTTTATTCAAAACCTCAAAAACCTAAAATTTTACTAGGCATGCTGTCAAAATTCTTCCAGGGCAGCCATGAATACAAAAACCATGAAAAACTCATAACTTTCAAACCTGCAGTTCGATTCCATTGAGATTTTCTCAGTTGTTCCTCATTCTAGGCACCTTCAAGAATATTATAACAGCAAATTGAATGATGCCCTAATTTTTTAATGGTATAAAACCCTAGTTTCATGCCCTAGAAGCTACTTTTTCAATTTCCAAGCATTCTGGTGGGCAGATCGAAGTAAAATTTGGAGCATGAGTCCCAGAGATGAGCGAATCTAATGAAGACATTTTCGTTGCAAAAAGACATGGATAAGTTCTATTTATAAAAATAGTAATTATCTAGTGCCCTCACTTACTAAAAATAGAAAAACTTACCCAAAATAGTAAGTTCTCTTAGATCATTGCATTTTAAAAATAATGAAGATGACAAACTAGGTCAAACAGGTAGTTTTTCCTAAAAAGGAAAAAAAAAAAACTTTCCAAAAATGGAAATTTCAAAAATAAACAAAGAAACATCAATGAAAGTATTCTTAGCATGTTAGGGGTTTCAGAAAACTGAATTTGAGCAAAAAATCACTTTTTCCTAAAATAGTAGCTCCTGAACCCTAACTACTAAAAATAGAAAGTCTCTGATTCAGTTGCAGAAGTTGTTATCATCTTCATTTTTTCTCTCATCTTGTTGATTTTTCAAGTATGAAGTTCAATTTTTTGGTCTAGATCCTATTTCAGCCCTGGTATCAGAATATCTAGATGTGGGTGATAAAGATGTTGCTCATATGGACTTAGAAGATCTGAAGAATTGAATGCATAGAGGTCCCAAGGAACCGATGGAAGACAAGGTGTTCACGAGTGGATTGTATGTTGTAGTGGTCATCCATATCTTTTAAGTACATGGAATTGGTACTGGTATGTGCTCATCACTATGATCTAGAATCAAGAATCATAAGGGAAGATGACAACTCAATACTGGCAGTGCTCACTCCAAAGGGAATTTCATAGTGTATGCAAATCCCGACATGGAACAACATGGTCATCATCACAAAGGATTTTCATCAGGTGAATGGTCAAAAATAGAATCCTATCTCCAAGGTCTTGCATTGGGGTCATGGCTGAAATAGGGAAGGAATCCATCTCGCATGCTGAAATTTCTATCCAGAAGTGAGTTTCATGAAGGATTTTCTGATGCAATCATCCTACTGAGAAGGGTGATGGGAGAAGAGGCTATGAAATATTTTCAAGATTGGATGGCACAATTCATTCTTATTTTCATTAAGGATAAATAGATGATTGATTGGGGATAGATAATCAACCACAACATCCATCAAATATTTCTCTAGTTTCTAGCTACCAAGAAGTTCTCAATGACATCCTACTTGGTCTATGCTCTTAGG
Source organism: Taxus chinensis (assembly GCA_019776745.2). NCBI lineage: Eukaryota > Viridiplantae > Streptophyta > Pinopsida > Cupressales > Taxaceae > Taxus > Taxus chinensis. The sequence continues at coordinate 355,494,397 of CM034157.1, forward strand.
AGCTCAAGACCATTCAGAGGCATGAACCTCACTCAAAAAATTTCTCAAAAGGCCCCCCACCTATGAAAAGTATCCTGTAATTGACCCTGAAGGAGAGGAACCACCATTTTCAAGAGTGAATGATGCATTCACTATGTTTGTCATAAGATTGTTGGAAGGAAATCCTGAATCAAGACTGTCTTCACAAGCTGCCACTTTGATCAAGAGGTATGGGTCCTTCTTCACACAGTTCTCAACTTTCTCATACATCAGAGTATTAGGGTTTGATATCACTCCTTTTAATCTCCCAAGGTACCTCAGTGCTAATATTATGATGTTTGAGCTATGTAGACAACTTTCTTACATCAATGACAAACTCAAGAATCATAAGAAGAAAAGTGTTTCATTCCCTATCTTTCTTGGGATCTTCTCCTATAAGAATGCCAATGATGCCTCAAACTTGGAAGCTTCCTTCTCTCCTTTGAACCTCTACTCATACACACCAAGGGAATATTTTGACATTCAGAGAAACCCCAAAACATTCCATCTTCCTGATTTACACCATGTTCCACAAATCAAGGATTATTGGGTGAATTTCTCAGATGATTTTGAGGTTAGGGAGTGGGATCACATGAGAATGAGATTAGGAAGATGAGAAATTTCAAGTTTTATTGGTCCGTGGATGAAATTGAAGATGATGGAACTGAATTGTATGATCCTGAGTATCAAGTGGTGAAGGCCTCACCTCTCCCACAAGTCTCATGGAGCATTCATGAGTCAGGGGACATAAATGAATGAACCGAAGTGGTAATCCAGAGATCCAATGAATGGTTCAAAAAGAAGAAATTTATATTCATTAAATCAAGAGGCTTCCAGACTCTCAAAATGCAAACATCTCACCTCTCCACTTCAAAGGAAACTGAGAAAACTTCAACCTCTGCTCACTCAAGAGAGCTCTCAAAAAGTAAGCCAATGGAATATGATGCCCCACACTAGAGGAGGCTGCACAAAAAGGAAAGAGAAATAAAAGATCCTATAGAAGGTTTGGAACAGGGATAAATTGATCCATCTCATCCATCAATCCCTCAGTGGTCTCAAAGTATCTCCTCCTCTGTAGTTGCACCAACTCAACTAGTGCAAGATGTACCTCTCACTCAGAGCTAGAAACAACAATCATGCCCAATGTTGAGCCTGAAACAACTGAAATATTCCCATGGGTGTAAGAGATGATGGAGGAGAGACCCACATGGTTCAACAAGTAGTGGTTCCATATTTTCAAGCCATATCCATGATGGTGAAAATGAAGAAAGGTAAGAAAGCTCAAGTTGCTTCCCACTTCTTCAGTGGTGCTTCAAGAAATCAGTACGTGGAAGTAGTTCAACCAAAGGTAATCAAGCCTATTGGTGAGATGACCCCATCTGACTATGAAATGAGCACCATTCCTCTAGGGACCAAAAAAACATGAGGGAGATGCCACACCTATTCAAGGAATCATCCACTCGCCTTCTTATGAGAAATGAGGAGTATAAGGAGAAAATTGAACAACTAGAAGATCATGTAAGAACCCTCACCTCGTATGTTCAAACCTTCATGGATCCAAATGTCATTCCATCTCTTCCAGTTGAGGAAGTTACTCCCATTAGTAGCTTTAATCATGGAATCTATCAGAAAGACTCAAGGTGTCACAATGCAAGGCAGGGAAAATGACAAGTGGGTGAGAAAGATTCTTGAGAAATGTAGGACCTTTCTCCCTGAAATTATATCATTGTTTGATTACATAATTTTAACTACCACAAAGGTAAGGTTGACTAGAGATGAAATTGAAAAAGAGAAAGAAGAGCATTGGGACCAGGTGTTTCCACTGGTAACCAAAATGGGAAAAATCAACTCTTCCATAATGGTAAGCAAAAATGTATTCACATCTGAAGACTTGTCTCAAGTTTGGGCCAAAACTCTTGTTGCTCGATATGAGATATTAAATCATGTTCTCAATGAATTGGACTCATATGAGGAGCATACTTCAAAGATGCAGGAAGATATCAATGTGGAAGTACAGAAACTTGGAGTACCCATGGTGGATGAAAACACTTCAGTGGATGATCTTGTGAAACCATTTGAAGAGTTGGTTAAGAAGGAGGTTGGAGATCCATTTTCTTTCAATGAAGACACACTGGAATCTCTTGCAGAGATAAGATTTGTTATATCCAACACCGCGAAGGAGCATCAGGCATGGTTCATGAAATGTAAAAAATATCAATGCCACTTTCGAGAATTGGCTCAAAGCTTTGAGTTTTGTACACATTCCTCAAGCTGAGAAGGTTGCACCCATAGTGGCTCGGTTCAGTAAGGAGTTCAAAGGGATTGAGATCTTTCCAGAAGCACTCTCTAAGAGTCCATCAGAAAGTGAATCTCCATCAGCAAGTGCATCATCTTCATCTGAGTAGCTATCTCCTCTCATTTCTCTCTTTCCCACCCCTTCCTCTCTTCTTTCATGTTCTATTTCTTTGTTGGGGGGTTTACTTTTCACTTTTTTCTTATTCATTAAAATGTGATCTATAGTTATACTTTGTAATGAGTTTCCTCCAATTAATAAAAAAGGGACTCAATTTATTTCCTAGGAATACGAAAGGTCACATGTTGTAAAGGTTAGTGAAAATTCATGTGGGGGTAGGAAAAGAGTCATTTGAAAAACTATATATTGTAATGACTTCCTCATTTCAAGGGGTTGTCAATTTTGTGAGCAAACAAAGATAATTTTCTCATTTCTCTCTTTGAAAATTCCATCTAAATATCTCCATCAGTATATCTCGTTCTTATCTCTCTTCCCCACCCCTTCCCTCTCTCTTTTCAAATTATTCATTGGGGGGTGAATTTCATCTTATTCATTAAAAATGTGATCAATACTTTGCGAGTTACCATGAGAAGGGACTCAATTTCTTTCCTAGGAATAAGTGCTAAAGGGTTAGTACAAATGAAAAGAATCATGTTTGAAAAACTATATATTATACATGGCTTCCTCTATTTCAATGGGTTTCATTTTTGTATTTCATGAGTAGATATCTACTATAAAGAACAAAAAAGTCATTCTCTCTCTCTCTTCTTTGCAGCTTGTGTGAACATGTCAATCTTGCATGACCAAGAAGAGTGTAAAAGATTTTATGAATGAATGAATGAGATTTTATGTTCATGGTTCATTTTGTCTTGCCATAACTAACAAATTTGTTTTCCTTCTAATTCGTGTTGATACACTTTGGTTAATACTTGTAAGAATCTGCTTGAGCCTACTTGCAATATTAACTCCCTCTCTTAAATTCTCACTCCCACAATCTCACCTTCCTTGCAAATTCTTCCCTTGCACAAGGTGCAAGCATTTGCCACATGTGCAGTGGAGTGTGCCTGTGTGATGCTCGGTCAATCGACCACCCATGGAGAGTTTGTTTTGTTTACATACAATAAAGGGAATCCTCTCCTTTTCTAAGCTATGAGGGACGTAGTCCCATAGCATTGATAAAAATCAACTAATTTAATCTTGGGCTACAAAATATCCATTATAGTGGAAAAAAAAGGTCTACAAAATCACAAGTAATTTTGCAATTTTCTAATTTTTTCATTATCTTCCTTAATATCCTTGATTTTGTTAGAAAATTGTCTTGAACAAAGGAGATAAAAGAAGTGTCTTTGGTAACTTTGTGCCCCACCTTCAGAAAATTCATTCAAGCTCGTAATTGTGATCCTTGAGCTTTAAATACCTTTTCCACCATAATCTTGTGCCTCTAGAAGGTAGCTTGTGTTTTAAGTTGTATATTGAAGGGTAAATGATCAATATCCTTTGAAGCTCTTTAAATTTTATAGCATGTAACATCATGGGCATGCTACATATATGGGGAAGCTTGTTTTCCATAGGTTTTGAAAAATGTGGTGGTGCGAGAAATGCAATTTTTCCACCATTCAACCAAACCTATATCTCATATAGGCTAAGGGAAGAAGTTCCAAATCCTTTTAATGTCTCCCAAAGTCCTCAAATGTTAGATATGATTAGTGTTGAGGTAGAATTTGAACGTATGCCTTTTAGATGAAAGGTGGTCCATTTAATGTAAAATTAAATGGGGGAAGTTTAGAAAGAGTAACCATTTCAATGATAGACACATGGATACTATTATCACAAGAAGAAACAAATATCTTGTTCGATCAAAAATTCCCAAACCAGTCTCTACACAACTCTATCTTAAGCTCCCTTGAAATTAGAACAAGTGAACCATGATATGAAATGAAGAATATTATATTACATTGGATAGTTATTCATTGATCATAGACATGTATATATACATGTGTTTCAGTAGAAGGAATCCAAGGGACAGCCAAACATATGAAAGGTCAATAGATGTGTGGAGGAAGGTGAATAGTTAATTAAATATACCAACATTCCCCCCTTATTTCATTATTTTAAAAAAGGTAACCTGAAACATCACCTTATCCTGATTCTAATTCTGGTACATCTTCTTTTGATTCATCATCTTCTTGAGTCACAACGCATCCTTTATAGTTATTATGGTGAGTACTTCATCTAAATTTATTTGAATCACTACGACTAGATGTGATCTTGTTTCTTGAGTTGTAGATGAAGAGATGGGCTTGGTATGCTCGTGTAGTTTGATGTGGATGCTCATATGGGTGTTCTATCTTACATTTTTCAATTGCATTATAGGCTTCATCGATATTGACACAAATATTTTCTCTCTAGTACCATACGCCAAACAATACTAAGTCATGCAGTCTTTTATGCATTATGTCCACAATTTTTCAAGTTTTGGAGACTATTAACAACTCAAAGAAGAAATTGGCACTCTCTTAGGCATGACTTCAGTCTCTTAAAGGATGCACATCCCTATGGTTGCTTGTGGTACCTCTAGCTTCTCTGGGCATGATTTTCTTGCTCTCAGTTTGCTGCATGGGATCACATGCTTTAACTTGTTGACTGGTTTCTCACGCTCTTGTAGTGGAATTGATGAAGTTGGGGTTGTAATTCCGTGTTTTCTCCTTTTGAAGCATATTTAAATTATTTTCAAAATATGATTTACACGTCAAGTCTCTCTATTTAGAGGTCATTGCAATATTTTCCTTACACATTTGTTTGGTATTCTATGTCCCAGGTCATTTGGTTTTCATGTGTTTCTCCCATGTTTATTTCTAGATGCTACCACGCTGGTCGCTAGTTACTATGAGGTCTTGTTTCCTCCTCTCCACTCTCTCGCACCATGTAATGTCTTCACACATGTCCAGCCTTCAATAGGGATCACATGTCTCCTTGGTACTCTACATTTCTACCTCCTTGGTCTTTATAGTTCGAATAGTATATAGGTCATTGTTCAAGGGGTCCTCCTTCACTACACAAAGAGATAGGAAAAAAATTACCACACAAGAATTAATGACATTTTTTTTGTGCCATAATAGAATTCTTAATCTACACGCTCAAGAAATCAAAAGGAAGAAAAAAATGCCAAAGGAATTCTTGATTTACCACATTAATAAACTAAAAAACAACCAAAGTCTAGGAAAATTGTTTCCTTTCTCTAAGTTGGATCTTATAAAAATGCCAAAAGAAGGTTTGATTTGCATGTCAAGCCACAGAGCATCAAAATCTGTAGGTCTGTGTCAACAAGGAAAAAATAGGTAGAACTGGTAGCTATCAAAATAAATTGAAAATGCCTTTATTTTCTCCTCTAATTCATGTCAAAGACCACACAAAAGATAATGTATATGCCAAATAACAAAAGACAAGTTGCTCATAGTGTTAACCACCCAGGTATGATGTAATTTTATATCTTGACATTTTTTTAAGCACCATGATTTTATCCTCTAAGCAATAGACTACAGGTCGCTGGTAGAATACTGCACGAATATTTCTGTAAGGAGAAAAAAAACTCGAATTGCTCCACACAGGGCGTTGGTCTCTTAAAGATCAAATACCAATGATATGAAATGAAGAATATTATATTACATTGCATTATCATTAAATTATCATATATGTACATATATACATGTGTTTCATGAGGATCCCAATAGATGAATAGGTAGGTGGAAGGTCAACAAACTCGTTGAGGAAGGTGAATGGTTAATGAAATATGCCAACAATGACGAAGTTCAAAATCCTTTTAATGTTTCTCGTATTCTTCAAATGTTTGAGATGATTAGTGTTGAGGTAGAATTTATATGTATGCCTCTTTGGATAAAAGGTGGCCCATTCAATCTAAAATTAAATGGGGGAGGGTCAGAAAGAGTAACCCTTTTAGTGATAGACACAAGAATACTATTATAGAAAGAAGAAAAAATATGTTATTTGACCAATAGTTCCCAATCCAGTCTCTCCACAACTCTATCTTAATCTCACTTGAAATTAGACCAAGTGAACCATGACAAGGCCAAAGCATTTTTTCAATGGTGGTTGGTGTCAAACAGTCCAAATTTATTGGACATATATAACCATGCTTCCCTTTCACTAACACACCAGAGCATTAGAAGGTGACATTGCATGTCTCTGGAGGACTCAACCATGTTGAAATCCCCACAAATGATCCAATGTGTATCAAGGAGGGAGTTGACCAACCATATCCATAGCTAAGCTCACTCCACAACATCATTGGAAGCATAAAGGTTGGCGAGCCCCATAATACACCTATCAAAGTCAATGAAGGTCCATGGAAATAGATGAGTTGGATCGAATCCTTGAGAAAGGTAATTTGGTGAAATTTTTAAAGAGAGCATAGTGATGATTCCTCCTCTCCCATGGTCATGATGAGACATTTTTTATATCACACCTAACCAAATATTGTGGGAAATATACTAAAGAAGAAATCCTACAATTTTAACTTCTTACAAGCATACTTTTTTCATGTTACATAACTATTGAAAAATTTCCTTCACCATATATATGTGGGTTGGTTCAATAAGTTAATATACATTCCAAGAGTGTACAATTATGGGAAATTTTCAAGGTGCATCTTAAACCCCTCATCTAGGTCATGTAGGGAAACAAAATTGTTAGCAAAGACACATTCATGTTGGTTACCATACAAAATAAAATTATCACGTGACCTTCTTCGCACCTGAATTCTTGAGGTCATGCCAAGACAACCGATGTAGAATGGAAAAGGATGTGAGTGTGGTAACGATGAAAAATCTAATGAGGTAGCCTTATATATTCAACACGTGATATAGAGATCTACGAGTCTAAGGGAAAAAAAAATTCCTAAGATGAAATGGTGTGATGGATTGATCAGATAGAATAACTACTCAGAGGCTCCAGTCAATATCGAGCTCTGCCAATATTTTTTCTACTGGTTGTGGAACACATGGAAAGTGACCTACAGGTACTTCATATAGATTTCCAAAAAAGGTCATGGAATTGAGAATGAGAGGTGTAATGAAACCACAGGGCCCATGGGAGATTTTCCAGTCTAGTCCAGAAAGCCTTAGCCTGATTGGTCTGCTATGTTCAATACTAAAAATTATGCAATGATGTTAGGTGGAAGTGGTGATGATCTAAATACCAATGCATGCAAAACAAGTGTCAATGTATAATTGGTTCAGTAGGACCATTGGGTTGCAGGGACCTGGGGATCACAACCGTGACACTCATGGAGGATTTGGTCCTTGTATGGTCATGTGCGTAATCAAACCATGTTGCCAGGAGTAGTCCAATAATCGTACGCTTGATTAGTCTGCAATGTTTAATTTGTTTAATTATTTTATCTTCTCATAATACCTAACATGTGTGCATAAAACTAACAAGTGTAAACCCATATCAATATCGGTCAACAACTCTAACCTGTTGGGTTGTGGGACCAATGGATCACAACTGAATGTTTTCTCTTGTTGTGGACCTTTTATGGTCATGCGGAATGAATTGAATTGATTTTGATAAAACAAGCTAACTATCGAAAGGAAATTTAATCTATGTTTTTGGTATTTTCCACAGTATATCTAAATAAAACAATGGAAGTAAAACTAATCTAATAAAATTAAAATATATTTTATATCATTTTTCGGGTTTTTAAACAATGCTTCTAATCTAATAAACAAAATTAAATACAAGTTAATCAGCCAGTTGTAGTTAATTACTTGTGCAAGGTATGTGAATCTAGATCTAAAATAACTTAACTAATTTAATCAAAACCCTTCAAACCCTACCTCAGAGGTAGAGAACAAATCATAACCCTAGAATGAGCTATTATTCCCCACTACTTGCCTGGTAATGTCAAAGAGTAAGCTTTCTAATGATTTTCTCTATTTGTAATTGCTTAATCAATCTGAAATGAACAATTTTTCTACTCTATTTTATATGTATTCAAAATGAATAACTCAGAATTGATAACTTGACAAATGAAGAAAACAAACAAATAATTCCAACCTGGATAAGAAAGAGCTTTGGAAAATATGGTTGTATCTGTATCTTTCCCCTCAGTATATTCCTTTCTTTCTTTGTGTGTCCATATGAGTCCAAGGAATTGGGAATGAAAAGGTAGAAGCAAGAGAAGGTGCTCAAGAAATGGCAACTTGAGGGAATTCTGGTTGTAATACATGTGGAAGAGGGATAACACAAGTTAATAGATCTTGGCAATGCAATTTACAGCAGGATTATGGTAGCAATACTATGCAAGATACACAAAATTTTCAAGCCCTTTTTCTTGAATACAAGCATTGAATATATAGGAATTGGTTGGGATGTTCCTTCATGCACAAGGCAGCCTTGGAGTGACAAATCATTGGGTGAAGAGGCAGTTCAAACTAATTAAATCTATTTAAAAATAGAAGAGGGAAGGAATACCAAGCAATCAAGACTATTTTTAGGAAATTTGGTTCACAAACGTGCCCTAGAAGTCAAGTTAAGTGAAATCATGCATGGAGAATTATGGAAAAGTGAGTAGGACCACTGCCCTATGCATGACAGCGGTCATGAGACAGTCGCCCTACCTGGGCAGAGGTTTCAGAACTGCCACCTAGGACAGGGCGGTGGTCCTGACACTAAAGGCCAAAACATGCACAAAATGAAGCAGGAAGTTGGAAGAAAGCATGGAAAATCTAAGTAAGGATGTCTAGGCTACAAATATACACTGTGAATGGGTTTAGGAACTCGAACACCTTCTGAAAGGACATGAATCATCATTGGGGACTTTTGTAACCATTTTATGACAATGTAGCACATGAAATTTTGGGTGCATACATATTTCCCCCTTGGAGAAGTGTCTTAGCCATGAAAAGGTGTAAAACATAGAGTTTGAGTATGGCATTCGTAAAATGGGGAGTTAGAAGCTATACCTGACACCCCCGTGTGTTCGAAAATGTCACCTTCTAAACTCCCACTACCTGTAAAATTAAAGAGAAGACTCAAGTGCAAATGGATAAAATATCGAAAAATAAATGCTAAATTAAAATGACAAGAGGACTTACCATTTGTGTGGGGTTATAGAAATATACCTACGCCAGTGCTCTAACCCTATGAACATATAAACTCAAAACAAAGTTATAACAACATATATATATCAAACATATAACTCATTTTCAAATTCATTTACAAATTCATTTGTGACTTGGTGATTTTTTTAGCTCTGGGCCCACGGTTGACCATTTTTCATTGAAAGAATAGTCAAAATGTTCATTGCAAGATCTTGATCATGCCTCTGCGAATGGGAGATTGACCAACATGGTCTCAGGTTAGTTTTCCTCACTTATTTTTTTTTAAACCTAAAATGTCAAAATGTCAAAATATTTTTCCTAGGGGGGGATTATTTTTGAAATTTCTTGTTTTAAATGAGTCTCTAGGGGGAGGTGCCCTATAGGGTAGTCATTTATTTCATTGAAAATGGTATTTTTTAGCATTTTTAGAGCCATGTTTTTAGGGAAACAAAGTGCCATACGATGGAATTAGTTGCAAGGACCATCACCCCTGAGTAGGATGGTAGGTCTTGGAACTACTCCGCCCTACACACAGGGTGGCGGTTTTGAATAGAATGCCCAAAACTCCATATTAACTTAATTTTTTTTTAGATTTTTTAATGTTTTGTTATGTTTTTAAATGAGCTTGTTTCTTGAGATATGTCACTAACTTGCTCTTTTTTGTGTTTTGGTGGATGTAGAAGAAGGAAGAGTATATTTGTTGGAGTCGTGAGAGGGAGTGTGACTGGCTCCCAGTGATATTGGATCAGTTGACTCAAGATGAGACTGATACTCTTTAGAAAGTAGGCATATGGAGGATTACACGGGTGCCCCATGTTACTCCTTCCAGTCACATACTATGTGATTTATTCTCTTATTGGGATGCATACCAGAATACTTTCTAGTTTCAGGTGCTAGGGGTGAGTGGAACAATTACCCTAGAGGATTTGTACCATATTCTTGGGGTTCTGATACTAGGTAGACAGTTGAATCTTGGAGATAGCAGGATCCAAAGCCATGATGACTCTATAGGCCGACTTACATGGGGGATGTCATGGTTTCCTTTGGTTCGAAGAAGGGGATTAAGGTTGATCCATTCCTACTACTCCATCCCTACTATCTATGCAAGGCCATCATGGGTACCTTGGCCTCATAGTTTTTTGGGGACAAGGGAGGTAATACACTAATTTATTATTGGGCTCCCATCATTACGTAGATTGAGGCACATGGTCATTTATATGCCTGGGGAGAAGATATACTTGGGATTATTTATCATGACATGTATCGGGTTGTCAGATTACATGGGAACTCTTTCAGCCACCCCACATTGGTTATGAGTTGGTTGTATGAGCGGATCATCCCCTATGGGAGGGGTTTTCTAGTAAAGGATCCAGGGGCCGTTAGGGCTGCCAGATGGACACTGATATCAGTTCTCAAAGTGCCACATCAACCAGTGGCTTCATTGACCATAATAGACATGGTGGCTACCCCATACCATGACATGGTAGGGTTTGGGGATAGGATGGGACTAACAGTGGTGGCTTGTACCACTACTAGTCAGTTAGTTGATAGGACATGAAAGCTTGAGAATCACCCATTTGGTCGATTTCTTCAACAGTTCAACCTTCTTAACATTGATATGATTTCCCCAGTGGCACCTGTGTATAGGACCATGAAGGATGCCTGAAAGGGCCTCATAGAGATCCAATTTGGATAGCGGTGGTTCCAAGAGTTCCTATCAATTAGGTGAGTTGTTCATGCTCGACGGGTAGTTGGTGCTGCTCCTGCACCCTTACTCTAGATTGAGGTTGCACCTACTCACAGTGGAGAGGAGGATGAGCCCATAGATGTATAATCCAACTCTGAGGATTATACAGGGGATTAGATCGTAGAGGAGTCAGCTGGAGAGGAGACCAGTGGATAGGATACTAGAGATCGGAGATTGGTGATGACTGATGAAAAGAGGTTGGGTGGTGAGGCTGGTGGGTAACCTCACATGGAGGAGGAGATTGAATCCTGAGTGGCATGATACCTGGGATTTCCTAAGAGTGGAGTGGGAGGAGGAGGCCATAGAGGAGGAGACACCTATCTCTGAGGGACCACTTCCTCATGATGGAGAGGGAGGTGATGATTCAGTGATGGGACAACATCTTTCCTCTAGTTTTACGGAGGCCTTGCAGCCATCAATAGTAGAAAAATTAGTCATTGACCATTAATGGATGCCTAGAGATTCGAGTATGTTGATCCTCTTCTCTTGACCTTGTTAGTCGAAAATGTTATTTGGTATTTATTTATTTATTTTTTTGTAACTTTCTAACTTGTCATTTCTTCTTTGTTTCTTCTTTGCAAAGCGACTGACAGCTCAAGAGTGGAAACCTTGCTAATCCCTTCACGAAAGACCCTTATTTGAATGAGGTTTGTACATTTGGACACCTTGCTGACCTCCCATCTGGAGGGAATGACCTAAGCTCAAGTGAGTGCCTACTAGACAAGGATGATGAGGATAAGTTGCTCTCTTGATATCACTGGTTGCCACCATGAGCACTACCATCAACGTGAATTTGCATGCCATTGTCTAGCAGGGATTTTAAGATACCTCAGAAATTGGAGGTGGAAAATTATGAATGATCCTCATAGACCAGATTTACGGGAAGTGAATTTTTTGGGGGTCCGCAACAAATGATTCTTAAGAGGTGTGATAGAAGGTTGTAGACGCGTGACATTTATTGTCATGAGGTGGTTGACATGGAGAACCTCATTGACGTGCATCAACACGTGTGTTAGTGTGGTTCATTGAGACCATTGAAGGGCGACAAAAAATATTCTATCACACTAGTGGTCTATGTTCATGCATCAACACCTCTCTATCATGCGCACTCCTATCATGTCAACACTCTCCATGTCGTGCATCAACAAACTCTATGTCACTCTCTGTAACCTCCGCCCTCCTGTCACGCATATATAGCCTCTACCCTCCTATCATGTATTTACTGTACTTGATGCTCCAGGTGGTATGAGTGATCAAGTAGTGTCTACCTAGTGCCGGATAGTTTCATAGGGAAGCTCCCATTTTAAGGGAGGTCACTGATAGCCAAAAAATTCACCTTTTCAAAATTTTCAAAAATGAAATATTCAGCCAAATATTTAAAATTATCCCTGAGCCATTAGGATTCATACGCAATTTTCAAGGATCTCACAAGATTGATTTATGGTTGCAAATTTCGGGCATTATATATTTTTTTTTTTGGGCTCATTGCGAGTTCTTTGATCATGCCTAGCATGTGATGGAATTGTATTTAAACTTGATTTATTATGATATATACAAACTCTTGTTTTTGGTTTGGTAATTCATTGTATCTGAGTTGACTTCCTCTTGGATCACTTCACATATGTACTCTAGATGTTTAGAAATTCCATTTTTATATTCTTTTTAGAATGTATGCAGTGGATATGAATACTAATAGAATGATTTCTTTTTTTTGTAATGTTGACTCATGATAATGCAATCACATTGTAATTTTGAACTTTAGTTTCTCTAAGAAACTATTGGTAATTCATATTGTTTTAGCAAAATGTGGCAAAAGAGTGATATGATAAGTGAATGAGCTTTCTCTGCTCATAACTCCATACAACCAATAAGATGAGAGGGCTCAACACTAAGATCCAGAAGGGGCAGAAGTTATAGAAATTTGTTGAATGGTAATGATGAGAGAAAGACAAGGATTTGACAAAAACCAAATTGAGACCCTACAACCTCATTCTATTCAATTTTTCTTCATATTTTAAAATGTGAATTTATTTCTAGTTTATCTAGACTTAGATCCATAGATGGCCATTTCATTGACAAAATCTGGTTTTGAGGTTTAAAACTCTTTTAGAGTTTTGGACATCTAACTCACTTTGTTTTGATTTATGTATTTCATAGACATTTGAATGAACTGTTTCTAACTTTCAAATTTTTCAAAGAGACCCCCTACACCTTGCCCCATGCTACCAGTAGGAAGTATGGGCTCATCACCATGGACAAGGCATAGGTGAGTAAGGGCACTTCTCTCCTTTCCCAACCCTACATGACTAGTAAGAGACACATGCTCAACACCGAAGGTTGGTAGGGCATAGAAATGTGTAAAATATAAATTTTCTATGGATTTGCATTTGACTTATTTATCTAGGAAAAATTTCTAGAATGTTCTTATTTCCAAATATATGTATATGGGATAGATGTGACACCATGAAGCTTCTAGAACAGACAAAAGGAAAAGACACCTAATCTAGAAGAAAATTTAAGTATAAATAAATATGTAGGCATTGGTATGGTTACTGTCAAAGCTTTGTCTTATCTTACTTGGATTGATGAAATGATTCAAAAAAATTTGATGATACCATGAGGATTTTAAGAGATGTTTAAATGTTTTGTCATTATTTTCAAAAGTTTTTAGGAATTACTATAAGAATAATTCCCTTGATCAAAAAATTTATGAAATGAACTGGAAGATGAAAATGCAATGCAGATGCGGTAATATACATATGGAAATGCTAATAGATCATGTGCAGTACCTCTTCAAGTGAAGAGAGTTTACATATTCACCAAACTCCTCACCCTCTAGTGTACACAAGCAAAATATCCCATTTTTATAGTCTTCTATTACTCGATATGGACCCAACCACCTGGGCCTGAATTTCATTCCTTCACCGGTATTTTTGTCTATTCGGTTTTCAAGTCTTAAAACAAAATAACCCTCATATATTTCATGCTTGTAGACTTTCTTTTTGTATTGTCGATCCATTCAGTCAGCATAAACGTTATGTCGATATTCATCTTTGAGCCTATCTTCATCAAGGATTTCTAATTGAGAGATTTGTGCATCTCGATATCCTTCTTCTCCCGTAATTCCTTGCAATGAGATACAGAGACTACGTATTTCAACCTCATATGGTAAAATTGTTTCCACACTAAATACCAAAGAAAAGTGGGTTGCCCCTGTCAACATTCTTACTAATGTTTGATAGGCCCACAAGGCCGGAAAAATAAATAAATGCTAATCTCATTTATTCTCCTTGACAGTCTTAAGGAGAATGGATTTTAACGTCTTGTTCGTAGCCTCAACCTATCCATTGGCCTGAGGGTAATAGAGAGAATCCATATGGTGATTTATTTAGAACTTTTCACACAACACATACTTCCTCGTTTTTGAAAAATATTCCATTATCAAATATAATGACTTGTGGAACCTCGTACCTACAAATGATTTGGTTCAAAATGAACTTAGTGATTACACATCCATGGATGGTGGTAAGAGGAATGGATTCTAAGCACTTAGTAAAGTATTATGTGGTCGTGATTATGAAGTTATGACCATCTTTTGAGGAGGGAGATAAATTCCCTATCAAATCAAGGCCCCGCATGGAAAAAGGCCATGAGGTTACAATTGGTTGCAGAGTGTGTGCCAGTATGTGGATCTCATGGGAGAACTCTTTACATTTATGGAATTTACACACAAACTCTATTGTGTCATTTTCAGTGTAATCTAAAGTGATAAAATTGTTCTCAAATTCTACATAAGCTAGAATTGGGGTTGTTGGTATCTTATGAACCAAAGGTCTGGCATGAACTGAAACTGTAAAGCTAGTGTCTTCTAACTTTTTGCTTGGGGTAAAATGAGAAGCAGAAGTTGTTATATATTCAACAAGGAGGTTTTTATCTTTGGGTATAGCCTCGATTGAAATGAAATTAAAACCTTTACTTAACTCAAGGATGGTAGTCTTGTAGAGCTATAGATGTTCATCCCTAGTCTCGTATACTTCAGATACTTGATTTACAACTAGTTGTGAATCACCCAACACCATTATATTAAGAGCACCCATCCTTTTCGCTACAATGAGACCAAGAAGGAGAGCCTCATATAATTCTTTGTTGTTAGGACATTTGAAATTCAATTTAAAGGAGAAGGGTGTGATCCTTCCCTGAGGCTTGGTAAGTATCAAACCTGCCCCATCACCAAGGGGGCACTTTTCTCCATCGTAATTAAAGGTCCAACAGTAATTTGGGAATATTGAAGTTGGATTATTTGTTATATTATCTTCTCTTCCTTTTGATACCTCTACCATGCATACATCATCATACAGGAGAGAGATGAGCCCCAAGGCATGTCATATACCCATGGAATCAAATGGAAGAAAAGGGGGTAGGTCATTCTCCAACAACTCAACTATCCTTATTGTCGTTCATGTTGACATTGTCTCAACAATTATAGTTTCATCTTTTGTGGCATGATCTCCTTCAATCAAACACATAGTTTCTAGTTTTGTTGTAAGAACCAGTTTTTCTTCTGGTGTTAAGGTTGTAGGTTTTTTAAATTGGTTTGTAGGAAGCTCAAACTCAGAATGAACCCCTAGCCTCTTCTTTATATTAGCTAGATGTATGTCCAAGGGTTTTGGGTCACCTTGTGCCATGAAGACCTTCCCTAAATGTAGGAGTCTTACTTCCTGAAATAAAGTGGATCGAATCTCCTTCATGTGATAAATCCAATGATGGTAGAGGATCATATTACAGTTGGTTTCTTGATCTATAATATAAAACTCATTTAGAACCATCTTAGGTCCAAGGTTGACTGGAAACACTATACTTCCACTTGACATCACTTTGAGGCTATCATAGCCTCTCAGTGTGTTTCATGTTGAGGAGAAATTGGTCTCTCTCTAACCTATTTTTTGTAGGAAAGTGATGGGGACTATGTTGACCACTTCCCCATCATCAATCATCTCACGTTTTACATAGTTATTATAAATCCAAACTCATAAAAACATGGTCAGATCACCTCTACGAGCTATTTCAGCATCCATTGGAATCTTTTTGATGTCAAATACGAATGCAACATCTCTTTTAAGATTCCCTAGAGGATAAACATCAAAGTCTATATGGTTTGTTTGTGCTTTGATGTAGCCTAGAATCCACTGTACAAATTCTAGGTGCATTGGCACATCACCTAACATGAGATGAGCGCTCACTGAACCGTGTAAAGGTACCAGGCCCCTCTTTATAGTTTCTTATGCATGATGTTATTGTGATGAAGATAAAGCATATTCAGAACCATAAATAACCATGACCATTCCACAGAGTATATTCTAGATCTATATCTTAGATAATCATGAATTAAACAATAACTGTAATAAGATCAACCCTACAACAACTAGTTACAGTCATGTTTAACACCATTATCTAGCCAACATACTCCATTACATTAAACACTATAAAACATAGAATCTTCTGACATCATAAAATATCACCATAAGTCATGCACGCATTAGATCCACCACTACTAAACTACATAGTTCAATACATACTTATAAGGGTGGGGACTTTCCCTTCACCACCAATGTACTTCTTAAAATAAGTCACATGTTGATAATATCCATGTGCCTTTATAATAGCATGCATATATGCAAGTGTGCTAATAATAGACATTCTATATTTAACTAGAAGAAGTAATCCTATTATTAACTCAAGCTCATGCATGGCAATTATCAGTCGGTCATTCCCAAAATACCATTTGTGTGTCACGCAAGTCTCCATACCGATGTGTTCTCCACATGCTATCTCCAAAAATAGCCTATATCCATAAAAATGGCTAAGTCCTGAGTCAAATTGTTTTAGCATGTCTTTCCATTCCTATCTTTCCACACCTTCAAATTTTCCTTGTTCCCTGGTGTGAATCTTATGTGTGTCTTCTCCTTAGGAAAATACTATGTTTTCTCAACATTACCCCACACTAAAGTAAATTTTCATCCCGGTAAAGGGGATTCTTTCAGATGTTCCCAAATAATAAAGAATAAGAATTGAAATAATGTAAAGAATCACTATACAAAATAATGGATCTTTAATCTGCATCTTCCTCTTCTTCAACTGGGAGGATCAACTCTAGATATTCACTTTTAATCTCAACCTCCAATGTTTTTCATTCATTTAGTGTGGTATGTGTCTTCCCTAGAATGTATGTAGCAATGGCATCCAACCCGTCCTAAGTAATGTTTTCCTTCTCATTCTGTAATATGCAAATAACATTGGCCATATCATACATCATTCCCTCCAGAATATTCATCTTCTCCACTATGAGCTTCCTAATATCATCTATCCTCTTCTTATGTGGATCTTGGGCTGTTACAAGGGCTTCATACTTTTGTTTCACTAGTGTTAATCTTTCTACGTGACCTAAATTCTCATACTTCATTACTACCAGAACTTCATTATCCTCAACAAGAGTTATGGTCCTTATTATTGCCTCTAGAGCTACACCCAAATTTAGAGATTGGTCTTCTTTCTTCACCTCATCCTTCAAATTCTGAAGCAACACCTCATACATTGAATTTTTTTTGAACATATAGGCCCTTTTTCTCTCTACTTCTTGTCCAGCATAATTTGGTGTAGGCATTCTAAGTGGTCCACCTTCTAGCACCAAATCAACCAAAGTGCACACATAATGCATTACACAAGGAAAATTCTCAGGTACCTTTGGTCCTAGATGAGGCCTTCCCTTCAGAATGTAATCACCAATTTCTTCAGCCATGCTAACGAAGACCTCATTCTTTGTCCTTTCTTTTTCCTTCTCTTCCTTTAAATGCTCTATCTCCATAATTTTATCCTTATTATCTTCCATCAGCACTCTAATGGTGGCGGCATTATCAATATTTATCTACACTACCTAAACACATACCTTGAATAAGGAATTGTTGACCTACTCATCATACATAAGTGTGGGATTTATGGTCATGTCCCTACTCTAAGGTGCCTTATTTACTCTCATTGAGACACAAGACTCCTCACACACATCAAAATCAAGGTCATCCATGTGAGTCTTCATGGACCAGGATATTTGTTTCCTTTCACACGTAGTGGCCATATTTGGGTCCATCATCTCCCCCACATATATCTCCTTAAGGTCCATTATGCTCTATAACTAGGCGCGGATGATTTTTCTTGTGTCCACAGCGTAGCCCATACTTAGCACAACATATTCTTCACTTCTCCTCATATGTGGCCCCTTAGGAACCTGAGTGCCAAGTTTTGGAGTTGGCCCTTCTCCTATATGAGTTTTAACTAGTGCGTTGGTTTTCTTGCACATAATTTCTTTTGCTTTTTTCACCCCTTCTTCTTCATCTTTTATTTCTTCATCCTAGGATCCTCCACATCTTTTGGTTGTACTGGAGTTCTAGGCATGCTATCTTTGGACTCATCTGCCTCCTCATTAAGCTTCAAATTTCTTATTCTTTTCTTCTTAGGTGTTTCTTTATGAGGGGAGAGTCAAGGTAATCTTCTTACAAGCTGTGATGCTCCTACACCTTGGGTCCTGGTTCTTCTAAATATCCTTTTAAACTAGCACTTGTCAGGGACTACATCCACATCTAAGTCCTCCTTTCCTTATTACACCTGTGGTGGAGTTTTTTCTCGCTCACTCTCCACTCTTTCTGTGGGATTCCTCTAGTATCTATGGTCAAAGCCTCCCTTATCCTCATGTTCTTCTTCTTCATCTATCTCTATGGTTGCGGAAGGATTTGGAGCTGCCACATTCTCAACTATATGTTTTCCATTAGGCGGCCCTGGTAACAAAAATTCATTCTCCACATACTTGTTATTATCCAACCTAGGCTTGGTTTGAAGATAGATGAGTGTGACTCCACTATTCCCTATAGCCAAATTTATTATCTTTATATTTATGACATCTAAAATGAGCCTCTCAATGTAGGAAGACCGACCTAGATATACATATGTTTTCCTAAGAGTGTGGTAGTCACAATCTACCTTTTTTGGATTGAATTTCAGACGTCACGCATCAGTAAATATGTGAACTGAGGCCTGGAAGTAGTGCACTATGAAGGTATAGGGAAGTTTACAGCATGGACTCCATGTCCTATCCTTCATGGAAAATTACGTGATGCAGAAATATTGATAAACCATGAACTGTACTACCTTGTTTACTACCAAAGGTAGTTCCTTTGGAATGTTACATTCCTCCTCAAATGTCATGCAAATTCAGTCATACCATAGTTATTCCCTTTTCTTGAATGGGCCACTCAGTGATCCTTCACATAAATATTTCTCGAACCTTTCCGTGAGGTACTTCTTCTCAGTGGGGTATTACCAAATTCTGTTCTTTGGCCCATCAGACACTCTAATTTCTAAAAAAGCAAGGGATATTAGGATAGTGCCAAAACTTATCTTCTCACATGTGCGCACTTCCTCAGTAATATTTTCCACAATGTATGCATCCAAGTTGTATATTTCACCCGCTGACATTTTCTTTACAATATGTATCCACATTGTGTTTACCTGCAACCATCTCTCTTGATCATTTAACTTTGTGAGCATATGTGTGGTTGTATGTACTACATGATACTTCTTTAGTTTGTCTATGTCCATTCTACACGGACCTTTTAAGTATCCTAACTCCTTGTTGGTGGTTATAACAACTTCCTTATCAGTCAAATCACTCATAATATTTGTCCCTATGCCCTTGAGTCCTATCAATGTGGAAATTAGGGTTGTTGTGATCCTTACCCTCTGTCCAGCAAAATAGAAAAAATTCTCATGGACTTTACTCATAAGCCATTGGTATAATGCTTCTGGTTTTCTAAAATATGCGAGTTTGTATAACTGATAAACCCCTACCTTATTAAGCAACTTCTTCCCAACATCATTATATATTGGCATATCATCCACCGTGCACTTATTGGTCTTCTTATTCAACAATGCATCTAATTCTCCCCTGTTTTTCAATGGTGCAGTGATTGTAATCACTTACTTTACATTAGTGAATGTGGGAATCCCAATCCCGTCTAACTATCACTCCTTCTGGGTACTGCATTTTTGAATATTTTCTCTCAAGCACAACTTTAACCTCAACCTCCACCTTTTTCTTTCCCTTTGTGCCTGCTACAGGTGCTTTCTTTGGCGCCATTGTAAAAATCTTGCCTTTTGTCTTCTATATCAAGTAAGCTCAAACCCTAGCTCAAAACTGGGTTCCTTAGCTCAAAACTACATGCCCTATCTCCTTCTCAATACTTCTGTTCTGCTCAAACCCTTCACCAATTGGGATGTAAGCAACTTCTGAGCACAAATATTCTCTCCACATCTAGTTTCGTAGCTCTTCTCACCTTAATACAATTCACTTGGCTTGGTCGCACTTATCTCATTAGAATACTTATGATCGCAAAGGTAAAGATGAACCTGCATCACATCCTTATATATATTTTAAAAAAATTAGTCCATTTATTTCCCCTTCACCTACCACCAATCCTCTCATTAATTGACTATTTTCATAATCTCCATGTGGTACACCTTCGCACCCCAGCTATAACCTTCTAGCGTGCCTTCCTACCTTCTAGCTACAAAGTTCTCTTTCATGCACTTCCATGCGTGAAGTACCTTGCTACTGCATCCTCTTCTAGTAGTTTCCATGGTCGTTGCTCACCTCATGTTACATTGTTCCTTCATTCATTTCCATCTATGGTCTTCTTTAAAAGAAATATCATTTCTAATAGCTCCTTTACATACTTTAATAGTACAAGTAACATTTTGTTCTTATGTGTACCCATTTGTGAATAAAAAATAACAACCACCCCACACCAATGGTATGTGCATTCCTTTGTGAATAAAAATACTTCAGATTGTAATTAGCTTCCAACACTTAAATGCACTTATTACACAAAACACCAAATTAAATTTACAAATTATAATGACGAAGAAGGAAATACATTAAAAGAAATACAGAAATGGAAACCTATACTGAATGGAAACACTACCTTATTATAAACACCAAGAAGACTTATTTATAGTAGGGCTTCAGCCTACCACCGTTAAAGTAACTAGGTAAATGTATTCCATCAAGCACCTCTAACTGGAAAGTGCTTGATTCAAGTATATGAGTGATAACATATGGTCCTAACCAATGCACCTTAATCTTTCCTAGATGGCGCTAAAACTTAGAATCATAAAGAAGTACCATTTTTCCAACCTCAAGCTTCTTGTCCCTGATATGTCTATCATGTCATGTCTTCTACCTGGCCTTTCCTACTTCTAACTCCAAAATGTTATGGCATGCCCTTCATCCAACCGTATTAACTTTTCAATTCTCTCTTCTAATTCTTACTCATTAGCTAGACCTCCCACACACACAATATGCAAAGAAGGTAACATGAATTCCATAAAAAGAATTGCTTTTGTGCCAAACACCAACTAAAAGGGTGTGGTGTTATTCAACATCTTGTAGGTTATTCTATACACCCAAAGTATAACAAAAACTTTATCATCCCAATATATCCTTCTAACATCAAATAAATCTGTCAAGGTCTAGCTCAATATCTTGTTGAAAGCCTTAGCATTCCCATTTGCTTGAGGGTGATATGGTGTAGTATTGTGGTGCATAACCATAATCTCATTTAACAATATCCTTATTGTCTAATTCAAGAAGTGTGTTCCCCTATCACTTGTCAAGCTCAACAAACATCCATACCTAGTAAGAATATTTTCCCATAAGAACATAGTTGTTGTAGTTGTTGTATAATCCTTTGTAGGCTCTGCTTCTACCCACCTTGTAATATAATCTATACAAGTGAGGATGTAGCACGATCTAGTTCTACGTGTCGCTAGTGAAATAGGATCCAAAAATTCTATAGCCCATTTCTCAAATTTGAGAGATGTTTGAGCAGAGTGAGAAGTATGGAGAGAGAAAAATTCGTGCTTTGAAGAAGTGGGTGCTAATTTGTAATCTCGCCCTGTTAATTTAGAATCTTACAGTCTACATGGTTCCTGTCTGGATGCTTAAAAATTGTTTCCTCCATTTGAATGAAATTGTCAAATCCTTTTTCTATGGTCATGGATCGCATCGACCCTGGTATTGTTTACAGTTCTTCTTTCCACGAGGAGCAATTTATTGTTTAGGTGTAAATGGTGGAGCTTTCCCTCCTCTATGTATTTTTCTACAATCATGAATGACAGAGCATATCTTCCCTGTCAATTTTGTTCCCCACATCCATGAGTACGTGGACATCTCTAATTGGATGCGGCGTGGCAGGTTTATTTAGTGAACTTATCATTTTTTGTTGTTTTTGCAAAAGTGTCAAATTGGCTCTATGGCCCCGAAGGATCCTAATTGGTCAAATCGAGCTAAGGTGGGAAGAAGGACCACAGAACTTTGCCACATGTCTCTTTGGTGCACTTCAAATGTTATGGCGCACAAAAGTGGAGACCCCAAACATGTGAATCGCCCTCCATGTGGTCAGTATCAGAAGGACCGCAAATCCAACCATGTGAATCTTCATAAGTATTGATATGGTGCACAAAAGCCTCCATGCATCCCAATGGCAGGCCCTCCAAAGGCCAAGTTAAAAAATAAAGGATCCTAAGTGAGTCAGCAGAAGCTCTCCACGTGCCTCATCAGCGTGCAACTTCAGAAGTGAGACCTAAGGGACAGACCCTAAACATGCACTAGCTCTCCACGTGCCTCGTTGACGCAACTTCAAAGGCACGAACCAAAGAGAGACCTTGAACTGGTGCTAACCCTCCACATGTCTAGGGTCCAAAAAAAGTCAAATGGGTAGTAGGCCTGAATCAGCTAAGTATAAAAGAACTGGTGTAAGTCTCCACATGTCTCAACGGTGCACCTTCAAGGATCGAAGCCAAAGGTGGTCCCCCAAATGAGCACTAGCTTTCCACGTGTCTCAGATTCAAAGAAGGGGAAGAGCCAGATGTTGAATCAGCTAAGTATAGAAGGGTTTGCGGAAGCCTCCACATGTCATCTCGGTGCAACTTCAAAGGAAAAATCTGGAGGTAGGTCCCAAATGTGCACTGAGCCTCCACATGTCTAGGGTCAGACATATGGCCCTGCTAAACAAAAGGGACTTAGCCAAAACAAAAAGAAATAGAGAAAAGGCATGGAAGGAGACACGTGTCTCTTTGGCACTCTTTCGAGAGGTGAATCCAAAAGTGGCCCCACTCATGCCAAGGGATAAAATCAAATGTTTATCCCACATCAAAATTCAAAGCAGAGAGGTGGGTTATCGGGACACTTTAAGAATTTTAGCTTTGTTTCCGTAAAAGGTGTAAAGTGATAAAATGAGCTGCAACCCCGCTCATGCCATTGGAAAAAGTCAAATATCTAGCCCTCATAAAAAGTCAAAGCAAGGAGGCAGACTGTCAGAGCCTTTTGGGAATTTTGGCTTTATTCCCAAAAGGAGTAAAGTTATAAAATGAACCGCAACCCCACCAAATCTAGGTAATGAATATATGTTGAAAAGTCAAAGCAGAGAGACGGGTTGACAGAGAACTTTGATATTTTGAGCCTTGTTTCCAAAAGAAGTAAAATTATAAAGTGAGTCGTGACTCCGTTACCACTCAGGTAAAGCCACGTGTCAGACCTATATCAAAAGTGAAGTTGTGGGCTTGCGGGGCTGTGGGGAACTTTTGCACTTTGCATCTTTTGCGCTAAAGGCGCAATTTCAATTTCGGGCCCGCGGATCCATTTTTGCAAAAATTGCATTTTTGCCATTTTTGTACTGATTCGATTCAAATATTCAAATGAGCATAAATTTTTCTCCAGTGCTTGAAATTCAACAAATTTTATACTGTTGGAAAGGTATTGGTCTCCTCTACACCATGGAAGCATAAAATATTGTTTTTAGTAGGCATTGATGGTTAGAAATCTAGAAAATGTCTTTCAAGCCATTAATACGTGTTATGGTTGCTTCAAATAGATCAGATTTGATCTGATTTTCATCCTTCCTTCTCCAACATGCCAAACAGACATGAAGAACCAACTGAATATCTTGATTTGGAAGAAAATATGGAAAACATCTTTTAAGCCATTAATATGTGATCCTTCAACTAGATCAAATTTGATCAGATCTTCCATCCTTCCTTCTTCAGCACGCCAAAGACATGCAGAACCAGATTTGATAGATTGTAGGTGGATTTATAGGGGCATTGATGGTTGGTGGTTGAGCTTCCAAATCAGATTTTCTTCCTTCTCTTCTTCTCCTCTTTTCACTTCATCTATAAATGTAAGAGCTTGGCTCATTGCAAATGTTGGACTCTGATACTTTTGAAGTGTAATTATAATCGAAATAAAATCAATACAAAAGGATTTTCCCCTTTTCTCTATCTTCCTCCATTGTCCCTTCTTGCTTACCTGAAACTTGTGGATCATTTATCTTCTTTGATAAGAGACTTTGTGTTCTTATTGATATGATTTCTAGAAATTTGTGTCTATGAAATCATATCTTATGCTATGAATGTGAATGATTTTGTTTTATATCACTCTTTCTCAATACGTATAGGGTCATACTCTGTTATCTATATTTCCTGAAAGTATGTTATATTCTACTCTTTCCTTTCTTTAGTTCTTCCATTCATTTGTATTGATAATCTATTTTGGTATAAAAGCATTCCAAGATGTCAGAAGTCCAGCCTTAAGATGAAATTTATACATTTGTATATAAAAAATTTTGCTTTCTTTCAATAAGGGAACCTCTCCCATAAAGAGGAGGGACTTGTTGTCCCCTAGCTATGGTTTTGTTAAAAGTACCATTTTAAAATCCAACAATTTTTGGTGAATCTGTTGGGGATTTCATTTCAATGCATCCCTTTAAAAATAACAATTTCAAGCTATTTTTTTCGGTTTGGCGACTCTATAATATACACATGGGAAGAAATCTCATGGGGTTGAAGATTCTCATTTTCAACTTCTAGAGCAACAAAACTTCTCTCTTCTTCTAGCAAGAAGTGACAGAGGAACTCGTTCTGCAAGCACACCTCCTGTTAAAGACATAGAAACTCCAAGAATAGCATTCCTCCAGAACAACTCTACCCTAATTTTCTTGCTCTGGTACTTTCTGGTGTTTCAGTTCCCCTTCAGACAATCTTCCCACAGATGGCAGCACCTCTACCTTGGGGACAATGGATTGGGCCTCTTGCTCTTCCTCAACCATTGCATGAGTTACCCAGGAGTAGTAGGAAAGGTTTTCCTAAATTCCAAGGTGATGGGAAGGTACACCCAGATGAACACATTACAGCCTTCAGTGTTGCATGTGGGATTCTTGGGATTGAGCATGAAGACGTTTTTGTCAGGATCTTTGTAGAAACATTATAGGATAATGTTGTTGATTGGTTCTATCATCTTCTGTTGGGTCAATTATTGATTGGACCACCTTGACAACTTAGTTTGAGCAACATTTCAAACCTGCTGAAGATGTGCATGCTCTCTTGGATCAAATTTCTCATATCAAGAAGGAACCACATGAGCCCATGAGAGAATTTGTGGCCAAATTCAACAAGCTCATTCATAAAATTCCATAGAACACTCATCCTATAGATCAAATCCAAAAATGCTTCTTCCTCAATGCTCAGTTACCTGAAGTAAGCTATGCACTAAGGAGAGCTAACCTTGCAACTCTTGATGTTGATCAACATTTGGCTATTAAGGTTGAGGATGATTTAATCATGTCTGGTAAATTGAAAACAAAACCCTCTAAGTCTAAAGCATCATCCTCTTCCTCTCCTGGAGCCAATTCAGATCAGTTAGTGCAGAAGTTGGCAAATGATCTCATTGCCATCAAAAACCAATTTGGCTCAACATACTCCTTATCAAGATATTCCAAGAAGGAATTTTCAGCCTAGGAACTGGTTACCTCCTTCTCAGAATAAATTGGCTATTGAAGGCCCACCTATCAAGGTTCCAGTCAATGTAACTTGTGAAGTTCAAGAACCTGATGATGAGGAGTTTAATGAAGACTTTGAAGACCCAGAAGAAGAGGTTGATGAAGAACTAGAGGAGCTTGGTGGATCTCAAGTTCATTTCCTTACCACTAAAGGTATGGATGATGAAGATGAATATGATGAAAGAGTGGAAGATATGAATAAGTGAGTCATGTGATGTTATGACTCAAGATAAAATGAATAGAAAAGAAAAAGTGATGCAACCTACTAATAAATTCAAGGAATTTCCTATAACTATTCCAGTGGTTGCAAGAAGAGGAGCTCCTATTCCCACTACCTCCATGCAAAAGGTGAGTAACGCTAATCCTCATCCTTATACCTGTATTTCCAAAACTTCTTTTCCTTCAATTCCTAAAGTTGATAAATAAAAAGTTTCTCCTGTTCCTAGTAGTGATGCCCCATTCACCTCCGGGTCTTTTGATATCATTGATCACCTCAAAAAGACCAAAATCCAAATTTCAGAGGTAGATTTTTACCAAACCCATCCAAAAGCCTTTGATAAAATGGTAAACTTTGTCAATTCAAAATCCAAAGCCTCATCCAATACTTCTAAAGGTCTTTTTCCCACTCCCTCTTCCTCACCTCAACCAAGCCTTGTGGCTACAGTCACTTCCCCTAATGAGAAAATTGAACCATTCTATGTGACTCTCCTCATAGTTGGCCATAAACTCAGTAATTGTGTTATAGACTCAGGAGCATTAGACAATGTAATTCCTGTAAAAGTAGCTCATGCTTTGGGCCTAACTCTAATGCCTTTGGTTCCTTCTATTCCATGGAGAGTAGAGAAGTGCCTTTTCTTGGGAAAATTAAATATACACAAGTAGCTTTCGTTGCTTTTTCAGAGAAAAGGGTTACAACCACTCTTTTGGTTGCTGATATTCCTCCCTCATATGGTATGTTACTGAGTAGGGATTTCTATAAAAAGGTGGGAGGTGGAATTCATATGGAATGGTCACATACTTTGATCCCGGTCTATGGAAAAATAAGAAAGTCTTTGTAAAAGAAAATCAAGCTGAGTAAATTGTGTAAAAGACTGATGATCCAAAAACACAAATACTCTATGAAGATATAGGGCATGGAAACTATATGATCATGTCAGAGGATGAGGCAAGTCTTCCTAAGGGGGTGATTCATGACCCAAATGGAATTTGGACTTTAGAGTTTGATGGAAGCTTCTCTTTAGCTAGTTCTTGAGCTGGTGTGGTTTCAATCTCTCTAGAAGGAAAGATTCATCCATTTCCTTTCAAGCTTCCATTTGAAAATACAAATAATACAGCTAAGTATGAGGTTTCTCATCCTTGGGTTGAGCATGGAAAAAGAAATAGGAGTAAAGAATATGTTCTGCTCGTGGTGATGCATAGTTGATTGTGAAACAGGTAAGGGATCTTTACCAAGTCAAGAATAGGAGATTGAAACATTATAGAATTTTTTTTTGGTATTCCATTGAATTCCTTGATGCTTTCTCAATTACATTTTTGCCAAGAGAAAATAATACTAGATCTAATTCTCTAGCTGTCTCAGGATTTTTGTTGATTCCTCATCCAAATTTCTCTCAAGAAAAATTACCATTAAAATGATTCATAGGCCTAGTGTTCCAGATAATGCAAGCAACTGTCAAAGGTTTTCAATGATGATGTGGTCACTTTCTCTTGGATTTCTTGGATCTTAAAGAAAACTTCAATCAGTTATATTTTGAAGGAAGTGAAACTCTACCTAGAGAATATGTGTCCTCTAATGAGGAAGATATCAAGGAAGAGAGGGATTAGGATGGCTCTATTAATTTTAAGGGTAACAAGATTCTCAAAGTGGGGACTCATCGTGAGCCTAGAAATATGGTTTTTTGCAGAAAGGCATAGATAGGTTCATCAAATCTGAAGCTTCTTAAGGGACTCGACAATCTACTGAGTATGAGGACAATATTGGAAGCAATTATGAACCCAGGGTGGTGAATATTGGAAAATGTTGCACTCAAGAAGAGAAAAAGAAAGCAATAAACCTATTGAAAAATTATGTTGATGTTGTTGCCTATTCATATGAAGATCTTAAGGCTTTTCAACCAAAGGTGATGCATGCACTATATCCCTCGTTGTATATATCTTCCCCCCGGGTAGATATAGACAAGCGGAAGAATATGGAAACCAAAGAAATTCAAACCTCAGCCCATGGCGCACAAAAGGGGCGCACGACAATGAGTGTCGACAGCAAAAATGCGCCCATGGCGCACAAAATGGCGCACAATGAGTGTCGACAGCAAAATGGATGCGCCCATGGCGCACGACATGACAATGAGTGTCGACAGCAAAATGGATGCGCCCATGGCGCACAAAAGTGGCGCATGACAATGAGTGTCGACAGCAAAATGGATGCGCCCATGGCGCACAAAAGGGGCGCACGACAATGAGTGTCGACAGCAAAATGGATGCGCCCATGGCGCACAAGAAGATGGACACGACAATGAGTGTCGACAGCAAAAATGCCCATGGCGCACATGACAATGAGTGTCACAAAATGGAAAGAATGGCCCATGGCGCACAAAAGGGGCGCACGACAATGAGTGTCGACAGCAAAATGGATGCGCCCATGGCGCACAGAAGAGGCGCACAGAGTGTCGACAGTGTCGACATGGAAAGAATGCGCCTTGGCACAGCAAAAGAATGGCGCACAAAAATGAGTGTCGACAGAAGTGGCGCAACAATGAGTTGCTCCTTGGCGCACGTAAGAAGATGTCGACACACACACGGATGCGCCTATGGCGCACCTTCAGGAGGCGCAACATTCTGAGTGCTGACAGGAAGCAGACCCTGACCCAGATATTCAGATGGCCATAACTTTTGACTGGGAGCTCCGATTCACACAAGGTTGGACTTTTCGGAAAGCCTACGGCGTCCTCTACCTAACTACGACTGGATATCTTTAATTGGGTGGGAACAAGTTCTTAAAAATGCAAAATACAGTTTGCCACTTTTGGGGTTTGATATGGTCCTCACCTACCACCATAATGAGATGAATTAAATACAACCTGAGGTGGTTGGGGTAGATTTGGACTTTCTCTCTCTTCTCTCTCTCATTCTTCCTATAAATTGTAAGGAGGGGCTTCTTTCTAAAGGTTGGACATTCTTGTTTTGGCCCCTCCCTTCTTCTCTTTGGCAGGTAGAGTTGTGGAGCTCAAACCTCCCATCTGAAACTGTAATGCACCTTTGCCTCTGGGCATTTTTTGCAGTGTATTGTATCAACCTTCAGAGCAAATAAATGCATGACTGTGGATGTTTCTCAACCCTCTATGTGTTTCATTTTGCATCCTCCTGATCTTTCACTGTGAATATGTTTATCTGTGCATGATTTTGCATTGCATTTCTGTGGTCTGTGTTTAATTGGCAAAACGTATGTTCTTCATTCCTCGGTGCATCACCTCCTTAGCTTAGGTTTGTTTTTATGCATTTCTCTCTCCCTGTCTCCTTGGTAGTTAGATTAGGTTTTAGTAGACTCTCTGCATTTTATTGGTGCATCTGAACAGAGGAATAGGAGCCGGCCTTCATCCGGAGAGCTTTTCCGATTTCGCAAGGTCCCACACTTGGGAAAAGCTCCATGTTGTGCAATCGCACTGAGATTCTCAACCCATCGAGTTGCAGAGTCCCAGGGGTGCTGTGATTCGACACCAACAGTTTTGGCACGCCCGGTGGGACCAAGAGGTCATTCCATAGATTTGAAGGAGTTTTCATGAAATTCGGACCAAAAAATTGCAGGTTTTACAATTCCAGATTTTTCACCTTCCAGGCTGAACTTTGAAATTGATTTTCAAGGACTTAACTTGCTCGAAACAAGTCAAAATTTCATCAGTTGATAGATCGGGGGGTAATCTTCAAAAGGGTATTCCTAGAATTTTGAGATTTTGACTTTCAAAATTTCATGGTTTTTTGAATTTCGGATTTCAGGTTTTCAGAAATCTGGCGTTTTTTGGGTTTTCGGGACTGTCATTCCAAATCAACTTCCAAACCCTAAAATCTCAAATGTGTAGGTCTTTTAAAAAAATTTTGTGTTTAAATATTGTCAGGTTTTGGTGTGTAACTTGGCAAAATCTAGTCTTTTGAGGCTTGTTCTCTAACACATCTGGCGACTCCGAAGGGATAGAATTCAGTGGTGTAGCAGCACAAGTTGCCTAGGCACATGAGAAGAATTCGAACCAGGTCCAATACTCAAGAAGAAGGGCTATTTTTCCACTTGCAACTATCACCAGGCAGAGGAAGGAGAGGAAGAAGACCACAAAGATCACCATCTCCGCCTAACAGGACTTTGTCTACACCTCCACCTGGTAGGCCTTTTCTCGCATCAACCAGGGTTCTTAGGCCAATCATAATGGCGCATCTACCACCGAATCCCTTTGTCAATTTCACGGGCAGTAGTCCACTTGCCCTAAATGCTCAGAATCAAATTCCAGTTGCAGCGCTAAAGAATATCCCCTACTTCACAGGTGAAAATCATACTACTCCTATTGATCACATCCAGGATATTGCTAATGTATGCGCGATCCACGAAATAAATGCAATGGATATTGCAGTCAAGTTGTTAGCTTCATCTTTCAAAGGCAAGGCCTTACAATGGTTTAGGAGCCTAGCAGCAGGGTCTATTACAAATTGGAACCAGCTTTGTTCAGCTCTTTGTAGCCAATTCGGGGAGAGGGCGGACAATTTGTCCTTATTGGAACAGCTGACAACAATCAAAAGGGCTCCTAACGAACAAATGGCAGATTTCAACTTCAGGTTCCAACGGACATGGGACAGGATCCCAATAACTGTCAGGCCAACTGCCGAAGGAGCATTCCTTTATTTCTTAAAGGCTATGAATTCAGACATAGCCATGATGATCCAATCAATGGGAGGGACAACGCTGCCAGGGGCCTATGACACAGCAATCAGAGCAGAGAACTGTTTAATCCAAGCTGGCAAGCTTGCACCAAGGCCGCCAATGCCTCTCTATCCAGATATGGGAAATCCTACAACCAGCCAAGCACCAGAGTTGAATCCCATTCCAACTCCTAGAAATCAAAGCAATAATGAGGCATCGACTTCTTCAAATAGTTCAAAGGAATTGCAAGAGGTCATGAAACAACTGCAGAACCTTGGAAATGAGCTTGTGACTATCAAAAGACAGCAAGCTCAAAGTGCCAGACCGTATCAGCCTCAAGCACAGTACCAAGCTAGGCCCTCATACCAACAGAATAGACCACCACCACCTCAGGCTGCGAACCAAAGCCAAGGACAACCTCAAGCTGCCAGGCCATTTCGGCCGTATGATCCAAATGCAACGACATCCTCGAGAGCCTTGGTCCCGACACAAAATAACATGGCACAGGAGTACGACTGGTGTTACCCTTGCAATCTACCTCACAATCAGTCAGCATGTTTCAATGGTGCACTGAATCAGGCCTTGATGGTGCAAACCATTGGTGTGCCTCAAGAACCAAGCCAAGAAGGGAATCAGCAGCAAGAAACGCAACAAGAGGGACCTCCGACAGAAACCACATTGGCAAATTGGCAAACGGAAGACTTCTGTGGAGTTAACCAACAGCCTTTTCAAGGCGTGGCTGCCAACACACGGTCAAAGAAGAGAAGCATAGTAGAGGAACAACCGCCCAATCCAGTTGTTCCTCAACCCGCTCTTACACAACAAGGGGCCAGCAGACCAAACGCAGCCCCAAATGCGCAAAACCAGACTAAGGTACCTGTTGCAGCAACACATGCACCCGTTCAAGCTCCAGAAAAGCTTGCACCAAGTAAGGGGCAGCAAAAGGACAGTTCATCCCCCTTCAACATCATCGATCAAATGAAGAAGACACATGTGAACATTTCCATGTGGGAATCACTGGCGATCCCAGGGCAACGAGATTTGTTGCAAGCTGCAATGGCTAATTGGTCTGCCACAAATGTATCAAACCAAGGACATGAGAAAGTTCTCACTAATGCAGTGCAACATGATGGGGGCCAGACAAGGAAAAATTTGAAGCCTCCACCATTCTATGTTTCATTGATTGTTGGAAACCACTTGGTACACAACTGCATGATAGATTCAGGAGCAAGTAGTTCAGTGATGCCAAAGCAAATAGCGGATCAACTGGGTCTGAAGTACGAGCCAGTGCTGAAAGGAGTAGTGCAACTAGATGGAACAGCAGTGGGAACAGTTGGGGTCATCAAGGGGTTAAGCCTAACACTACATTCATGTCCTAATGTTACAGTCTTGCAAGATGTGTCTGTAATTGACCTCCCGCCACTCTTTGCGTTGTGTCTATCAAGGGACTTCACTGCAAAGATCGGTGGATATTTATCTGCAGATTGGTCACACATGATCTTTAGGACAAGGTATGGAGCTAAAGCAACAATCAGATCAGAATCGATTGCCAATTTTCATATTGAGCCTTATGTACCAGGCCCTATCAATGCAAATTGCTCAGCTTTTGATCAGGAGGAGTGTTCAAGTGATCTAGAAGCAGGTACTAAGGTCGAGGGAATTCCTGATTTGACTTTAGATGAATGGGCAAACAAAAGTCATGAATTTGACCCATACAAGGAAATTGAAGAATCTGAGTTGGGCATGTATTGTATACACGAGGAAAATTCACTCATTCCTGACATCATTCAGCCTGAACAAAAGGATGAAAACAAAGTTTGGAAATTATTCTTCGATGGTTCGAGAAGCAGGCAAGGTGCTGGAGGTGGTGCAGTGTTGATTTCACCACAAGACATCAAATATTATTCAGCTTTTCGTTTCCAGTTTTCTTGTTCGAACAACACAGCTGAATATGAGGCCTTGATTCATGGACTTCATTGGGCCAGGAAAAAGGGCATAAAGAACTTGCAGGTGTTTGGAGATAGCGAGCTAATCGTCAACCAAGTTAGGGGACAACATGCTACAAAGAACGACCTGCTGAAGAACTACAAGAATAGGGTATGGGACCTCATTGAGGATTTCGAAGCTTTCAGCATTGTGTCCATACCCAGGAAGAAAAATGAAGCCGCAGATAGACTCGCAGCAATTGGAGCGACGTTTGATGTGGTTGACAACATCAGAAGAGAAAAAACGCAGCCACATATCCATGTAGTTGTGAGGCCAGCAGTTCCAGATAATAACACAAGCTGGCAGGTGTTTGAGAACGATCAACAGATCGTCAATTTCTTGCAAGAAGAGGCTGAATTCTCAGCTAGAAATCAGGACAGACTAGAGCAGCAGTACGGGGATCAAGTAGTGCAGTTGCGGACAAACAAGCTTCCTAAGGGTTTAGTAACATTGGAGTCTATCTTCAACCCTAACGACCAGTTCCGTAAGGAAAAGGCTAATATACAGGTCAAGAGAGAAGATTCAGAGCCCATTCTAGTTGGGGAGGGCAAAACACTTCAAATTGGTAAAGTGGCCACTGAGCAGGAGAAATCAGATTTCATACAACTTTGCCAAGAATTTCCAGATGTCTTCGCTTGGAGCTATGAAGACTTAAGAGGTTTCGATCCGAAGTTGGCACAACATACCATAGAATTGGATCCAGATGCTAAGCCCATCAGGCAGAAGCAGAGACCAGTCAACCCTCACATTGAGCCTCTAATGAAGAAAGAGCTAAATAAGCTAATAGAGGCAAGCATTATATTTCCGATCAAGCACTCAAGCTGGGTTGCAAACTTGGTTCCGGTCAGAAAGAAGAGCGGAGAAATCAGGTTGTGTGTGGACTTCCGAGACCTCAACAGGGCATCTCTTAAAGACCATTACCCACTTCCTTCAATGGAACAAATATTGCAAGTAGTATCCGGTTCAGAGAGGTTCTCTCTCCTAGATGGCTACTCAGGGTATAATCAGGTAATGGTGAAAGAAGATGACCAGTTCAAGACAGCTTTCACCACCAAATGGGGCACCTATGCCTACAAGAAGATGCCCTTTGGGCTATCAAATGCTGGAGCCACTTTCCAAAGGGCGATGGATATGGCATTCAAGGGGTTGATCAATAAAATAGTTTTGATATATCTCGACGACATCACTGTATTCTCAAAAAATGCAGCGGATCACCTCTGTCATTTGAGGCAAGTATTTCAGAAATGTAGAAGATTTGGGGTATCATTGAATCCCAAAAAATGCATATTCTTGGCTCACGAGGGAAAACTTCTAGGCCATATTGTTTCAAAGGAGGGGTTGGCGATTGACCCAGAAAGAGTTGAAGCAATTCAAGCATTGCCATTGCCAAGTCACAAGAAGGCTCTTCAAAGCTTCTTGGGAAGGATCAATTTTGTCCGCAGGTTTGTTCCAAACTTTGCAGCTCTTGCAAAGCCAATAACACTGATGTTAAAGAAGAGCATGGCATTTAAGTGGACATCTGAAGGCAAGGCAAGTTTTGAGGCAATAAAAGAGGCTATATCTCAAGCCCCAACTCTCGTCAATCCAGACTTCTCTAAGGAATTCATGCTATATGCCTTTGGTGGTGGAGACACAATTTCTGCAATCCTGGTACAACAAAACAAAGAAGGGTTAGAACAACCAGTTGCTTTCTTCAGTCAAAGCTTGGAGGAATATGAAACTAGGTACTCTTTCATTGAAAAGCATGTCCTTGCAGTAATCAGGAGCTTAAAGAAATTCAAGCACCTAGTCTCAAACAACAAGATCCAATTGTTCGTCTCTCATGCGGGAGTCAAGGAATTCCTTCTAAACAAGGATCTGAATGAGAAACGTGCAGGATGGATAACTCGTGTCATGGAATATGACATCGAAATTAAAGTCACTAAGCTAGTACGTGGAAAAGGACTATGTGAACAGCTAGCTTTGAGTCAGAGAGTTGAAGCAGGTGATGAAAAAGAGACTGCCTTGGTACTACAGGATGGTCAAGAACAAGAAAACGATGGTGTGCCCACTCCTTGCTGGACTCAGAATATGATACACATCCTACAGACAGGCCTATGCCCTCCAGAGATGAGCAAAGCAAAGAGGAGATACTTCAGATTACAAGCCATTCCATATGTGCTTGTTGATGGTGTTTTGTTCAAGAAAGACATCAATGGAGTTTTATTGAGGTGCATTGGGATAGGTCAAATTGAGAGGGTGTTACGAGATTTTCACGATGGAGATTCTGGAGGACATTTTTCCCCACGAGTAACAGCTCTCAAGATAATGAAGGCAGGGTATTATTGGCTGACAGTGTTCAGTGACTGCTATACATGGATAAGAAAGTGCAAGAAATGTGCACTCTTCACAGGCAAAGAAAGACTAGCAGCGCTTCCATTGCACCCAATTTTGGTTGACCAACCATTTATGCAATGGGGATTGGACTTCGTTGGGGTCATCAACCCAAACTCAAGCCAAGGCCACAAGTGGATTCTCACGGCAACAGACTATTTCACCAAGTGGACCGAAGCAGTAGCGCTCAAGGAAGCAAATGAGTCTAACATACTAGACTTTTATGAAGGAATAGTGACCAGGTTTGGTGTGCCGTCCACTATCATATCAGACAATGCATTGGCATTTATAGGTTCCAAAATTACAGAATGGGCTGTTAAGAATGGAATCTACTTGAGCACCTCTTCAAATTATTACCCGCAGGGTAATGGACAGGCAGAGTCCACAAACAAAAATTTGCTAAGAATCATCAAGAGGACTCTGGATGAAAATCAAAGAACATGGCATACAAAGCTAAAATCAGCATTATGGGCTGACAGAATAACACCAAAGAGGTCTACAGGGAATTCTCCCTACAAGCTGGTCTATGGGAAGGAGGCAGTATTGCCCATATCATTAGAACTGCCTGCATTGGAGTTCATGAGGCAGTTGGAGTTAGCTGAGTTCGAACCAATGGAGGCCAGGTATGCAGAGTTGATGGAATTGGAAGAAATTAGAGAACATGCAGTTCAGACGATCGAAAAGGATCAGGCCTTAGTAAAAAGATGGTTTGATAAGAAGGCAAGAGCAAGGACCTTCCAGGAAGGGGATCTAGTTCTAAAATGGGATGCAGATCGGGCAAGACCAGGAAAGCATTCCAAGTTTGATGCCATTTGGAGTGGCCCCTACATGGTCACGGGGTGCAAGAGTAGCAATGCCTTCCAATTATCTACATTGGACGGAGAAGAACTTTCGATTCCGGTCAACGGAATCTATCTTAAACATTGCTACTGAAAAGAGAAAATTTCTACCCTTGTAAATATTAGCTTAGATTTCAATTCCTCTAAGTGCGTTTGCACATTGTCTTGTTGTAGTTAGGTTTCAGTTTCCCTAAGTGCTTTGGCACAGGTTTTGTTGCTCTCAGGTTGTTTCTACAGTTCAAAGTGCTGTCGGAGAAGGAGTTGCGGTTTCAGGCTCGGGATCAGAGATCAAGTTGGTTTCAAGTATTGCTTATGACTCCATGCCCAATGGATTTCTAAAAGGGCCACTGATCTTCTACCTAGCAGGCAGGTGATCCCGTTGAGTCGCCAAATTGTTGTATATATCTTCCCCCCGGGTAGATATAGACAAGCGGAAGAATATGGAAACCAAAGAAATTCAAACCTCAGCCCATGGCGCACAAAAGGGGCGCACGACAATGAGTGTCGACAGCAAAATGGATGCGCCCATGGCGCACAAAAGGGGCGCACGACAATGAGTGTCGACAGCAAAATGGATGCGCCCATGGCGCACAAAAGGGGCGCACGACAATGAGTGTCGACAGAAAATGGATGCGCCCATGGCGCACAGAAGAGGCGAACAGAAATGAGTGTCGACAGCAAAATGGATGCGCCCATGGCGCACAAAAGGGGCGCACGACAATGAGTGTCGACATAAAATGGATGCGCCCATGGCGCATAAAAGAGGCGCATGGACATAAAAAGAATGCGCCCCCATGGCGCACAGAAGCCCAGGCGCACAGAAATGACAATGTGTCGACATAAGAAAGAATGCGCCCATGGCGCACAGAAGAGGCGCACAGAAATGAGTGTCGACATAAGAAAGAATGCGCCCATGGCACACAGAAGTGGCGCATGACAATGAGTGTCAACGGGGCAAAAGTTTCTCCTTGGCGCATGTAAGAAGATGTCGACACACACACGGATGCGCCTATGGCGCACCTTCAGGAGGCGCAACATTCTGAGTGCTGACAGGAAGCAGACCCTGACCCAGATATTCAGATGGCCATAACTTTTGACTGGGAGCTCCGATTCACACAAGGTTGGACTTTTCGGAAAGCCTACGGTGTCCTCTACCTAACTACGACTGGATATCTTTAATTGGGTGGGAACAAGTTCTTAAAAATGCAAAATACAGTTTGCCACTTTTGGGGTTTGATATGGTCCTCACCTACCACCATAATGAGATGAATTAAATACAACCTGAGGTGGTTGGGGTAGATTTGGACTTTCTCTCTCTTCTCTCTCTCATTCTTCCTATAAATTGTAAGGAGGGGCTTCTTTCTAAAGGTTGGACATTCTTGTTTTGGCCCCTCCCTTCTTCTCTTTGGCAGGTAGAGTTGTGGAGCTCAAACCTCCCATCTGAAACTGTAATGCACCTTTGCCTCTGGGCATTTTTTGCAGTGTATTGTATCAACCTTCAGAGAAAATAAATGCATGACTGTGGATGTTTCTCAACCCTCTATGTGTTTCATTTTGCATCCTCCTGATCTTTCACTGTGAATATGTTTATCTGTGCATGATTTTGCATTGCATTTCTGTGGTCTGTGTTTAATTGGCAAAACGTATGTTCTTCATTCCTCGGTGCATCACCTCCTTAGCTTAGGTTTGTTTTTATGCATTTCTCTCTCCCTGTCTCCTTGGTAGTTAGATTAGGTTTTAGTAGACTCTCTGCATTTTATTGGTGCATCTGAACAGAGGAATAGGAGCCGGCCTTCATCCGGAGAGCTTTTCCGATTTCGCAAGGTCCCACACTTGGGAAAAGCTCCATGTTGTGCAATCGCACTGAGATTCTCAACCCATCGAGTTGCAGAGTCCCAGGGGTGCTGTTTCTTAAGGAGATTCTTTCCAAAGAATTGTTTCTTAGAATGAGGGAAACTATTGAGCCACATTGTCTCAAGAAATAACAAATGAAAGTTGAAATCAAACCTTTGTATGGCCACTTCTACAAGGTATCTCCAAAGAATCATTTGAATATATTTTTTCCATTGTGCCTAAAATTTCCCATCTTAGCATGAATCCTGATTTAAGCAAGGATTTAAAGAAGAGTCTTGCTATGCTAAAGGAATACCTTAGGTAGTTGTGTGAACTGAGGCCATCCTTTCTCACAATATCATTGCCCCAACCCTTTTAACCAAGAATTTCCTTCATGTTGAGCTATGTTAGAAATCTCAAATTAAAATATAATAGGATGTTAAGAAACATGCCTTTTCAGTGGTGGAAATTGTCAAGGTAAAGTTTTGTTTTTGAAAATATTCTTAATTCTCATTAGATGTTGAAGCTTAATACTTGGTCTTAATATAAGATTCAATCAAGTCTATTCTTACAAAATTTTTTGGAACTAAGACTTTACAAGAAGGGTAGGTCAGAATCAATAATATGACCTTGATATAAAATGCCAACTAATCTAGTTCGTGGTAAAGGCTTGTGTGAGATTATTGAAGGAAGATGAAGAATTGAGTCACAAAAGTAGAGAATATCCTGTTGTTCTCTTCCTCAGTTCAACTAGATGATGTGGTATGTTGATATTGCACATTTTCTTACTTATGGAGAGTTTGTCCATCCCATTTGAGTTCCAAGGAAAGAGAGATCTATTAAGCTAAGACATCCCATATGTATTATGGGAAAATGTCTTTATTCAAGTGAGGCATAGATGGAAGATTCCTTAAATGTGTGGATAAAGAGCCAACATAAGAGGGTTGTTTTCAGAGTTTCATGATGGAGATTGTGGAGGGAATTTCTCTTCAATTGTCAAACCCAAAATCATGAAAGCTAGGGTACTATTGGCCTACATTGTTCAGAGATGCATCAAAATGGGTAGGTAAGTGTGAAGCCTGTCAGACTTTTTTGGGAGACCTAAGTTGGATGCTTTACCACTCTAGTATGATTGATGAGCTTTTTCAACAATGGGGATTGGATTTCATTGGAACTCTTAACACAATTCCAATGTTGGACATACTCATGTGCTAACTGCTACAAATTACTTCACAAAGTGGGTAGAGGCTATTCTAGTCAAAAGCACTACTTCTAAGGTGGTGTGTAATTTCATCAAGGAGAACATCTTCATAAGGTTCTGGGTACCAAACAAGATTGTGACTGATAATGCTTCCAATTTTTCTTCTTCTGAAATGATGGATTTCTTCTATGGTTATAGAATTTCCCTTGCTCATTCTTCAAACTATTTCCCACAAGGGAATGGACAAGTAGAATCAATAAATAAGAATTTGGTAACCATCATTCAAAATCTTGCCATTGACTCTCAAAGGAATCGGCACAAGAAGCTCTATGATTCTCTCTAGGTAGATAGAATTACACCCAAAAGAGAAATTGGGATGTCTCCATTCCAAGTCATTTATGGTGTTGAAGATTAGCTGCCAGTAATAGTGGAATTG
This sequence comes from Taxus chinensis, assembly GCA_019776745.2. Lineage (NCBI taxonomy): Eukaryota > Viridiplantae > Streptophyta > Pinopsida > Cupressales > Taxaceae > Taxus > Taxus chinensis. The sequence continues at coordinate 355,534,083 of CM034157.1, forward strand.
CCAGCCTTGCACTTAATGAAGGCTATTGAAGACACAAGTTTCACTAGTTCCTTGGACAAGAGGTTTATGTATCTCTAGAAGTTGGATGAAGACAGGTTGTAAGTTTTTGATATGATCTCAGCTCATCAACTGAAGGTGAAAGATTTGTTTGATAAGAAGGCTAGGCCCAGAGGACATTTTCAAGTGGGAGACATTAGTTCTACTATGGGACAAAAGACATGAACCTCGAGGAAGCCATGGTAAGTTTGATTCTCTTTGGCTTGGTCCTTTCAAAATCAGACACTTTCGGCTCTAAGAGAAAATTATTTCTACTTGGATTATATGGATGGATCCTCTCTCCCACTTCCTTATAGTGGGGTATTCTGAAGTGTTCAAGTCCTAGGTGATTAGGCAGTCCTTTTGTATATACTATGTGCGGTGTTTTGTTTTTTTTGTTTTTCCTTTTTGGTTTGTTTCCCTTCATGTGTGTGTTTCTTCACATTGTTTCACCTTTGACTCTATTTACTCAATCGATAAGGCACTGATCTACTTTCCCAGAGTTTTTCTTGAGTTCTTGTTCTTTCCTCGTTCCTCTGTCTAACCCAAGTCATCCCCAGAAATAGCTAGTTGTTATCACCCTCAAAATCCTCCTCATTTTTTCAAGTCAAGTTTTCAATAATTTTGAGTTGGTGCCTTTGAGAGATGTTTGATAGAAGTGAGAAGTCTGGAGAGATAGAAAAAATTGTGCTTTAAAGAAATTGGTGCTCATTTGCAATCTTGTCCTGTTAAAATCTTACAGTTTGCATGTTTTGATAAAATTTATGTCTTCTCATCTAGATGCTTGAAAACCATTTCCTTCATTTGAATGAAATTTTCAAATCCTTTCTCTATGGCTATAGATCACATCGAGCCTGGTATTGTTTACAATTCTTCTTTCCATGAAGAGAAATTCTTTATTCAGGCATAAATGGCAGAGATTTCCCTCTCTGTATTTTTCCACATTCATAAATGACGGGCGTATCTTCCCTGTTAATTTTTGGCCCCGGCATCCATGAGTATGTGGAAATCTCTAATTGGATGTGGCGATGGTGGGAAAATTTTGGTGAACTTATCATTTTTTGCTATTTTTGCAAAAGTGTCAAATTGGAAATGATTCTGAAATTCTTATCTGCATATAAGTTCAATTGAGGCCCAAACTGGCTAAGTATAGAAGACCGTGGACCTTAGCTTGGCCATGTCTCTTCGGTGCACTTTTGGTATGGTGCACAAAAATGGAGACCACATAAACATGCGTGGCCTTCCATGTGTCCAAGGTCTGAAAAGACAAAGCCAACCATTGAAAAGTCCAAGTATAAAGAGCTGGTGGAACCCTCCATGCGTCCTCAACGTGCACCTTCAAAGTGCCAAGTTCAAAGTAGGAGACCTAAGTGAGTGCACCAGCTCTCCACGTGTCAGGGTCTAATAGAAGTCAAAAGGCATGTCCTAAAGAGATGTATCGTAAACTCGCAGAAGGTGCCACGTGCCTCAGCTTGACACAACTTCAAAGGTAACCCAAAGTGGGTATCCCAAACTAGTGCCAACCCTCCACATGTAGGTTCCAATAGAAGTCAAAAAGGGCATAGGTCGATAGTTGAATCGGCTAAGTATAGAGGGGAGAAGTGGAGGGTGCCACTCCACCAGTCTCAATGGACACCTTCAAGGGTCAAAAGGGGTGGCCCAAAGGCAAGTCCCTAAAAAAGCACCAGCACTAGATTTCCATGTGTCCGCAGAGTCAAAAAAAGGGGACAGAGCCAGTAGTCAAATCGGACTAAGTATAGAAAGGGTGATGGCGGAAGCCTCCACATGTCAGCCCAGTGCAACTTCAAAGGAAAAATATGGAGGTAGGTCCCAAATTTCCACTAAACCTCCACGTGTCTAGAGTCAAACATATGGCCCCACCAAACAAAAGGGACTTAGCCAAAAATCAAAGAAATAGAGAAAATCCACAAAAGAAGCCATGTTTTCTTTGCACTCTTCAAAAGAGGTGAATCCAAAATTGGTCCCCTAAACATGTCCAGCTCTATACATGCCATTTTCAGCATAAAAGTCAAAGTGGGAGAGGTGGGTTGTCAGATACACTTTAAGACATTTTGGATTTTGTTTCCATAAAATGTGTCAAAGTGATAAAAGTGAGCCACAACCCAGCTCATGCCAAGGGAAAAATTCAAATGTTGAGCCTGTTCAAAAGTCAAAGTAGGGAAGGATTGGTCAGAGCCTTTTGGGATTTTGGCTTTATTACCAAAAGGAGTAAAGTTTCCACTCCCACCAAAGGGGTAAATTCAAATGTTGAGCCCGTTGAAAAGTCAAAATGGGGGAGGTGGGTCAGCAGAGAACTTTGAGATTTTGAGCCTTGTTTCCAAAAGAAGTAAAATTATAAAGTGAGCCATGACTCTGTTACCACTCAGGTAAAGCCCATGTTAGACCTATATCAAAAGTGAAGTTGTAGGCTTGCAAGGCTACAGGGAACTTTTGTAATTTTGTAATTTTTGTGTAAAAGGCATAATTTCTATTGTGGACCTACGGATCCATTTTGCGAAAATTGCATTTTTGCCATTTTTGTATGGATTCGATTCAAATATTCAAATGAGCATAACTTTCACTCCAGTGCTTGAAATTTGATAAATTTTATACTGTTGGAAAGGTCTTGGTCTCCTCTACACCATGGAAGCATAAAATATTGTTTTCAGAAGGATTTGATGGTTGAAAATCTAGAAAACATCTTTCATGCCATTAATACGTGATCTGATTGCTTCAAACAAATCAGATTTGATCTGATCTTCATCCTTCCTTCTCCAACATGCCAAACAGACATGGAGAACTGACTGGATATCTTGATTTGGGTGAAAATATGGAAAACATCTTTCAAGCCATTAATACAGATCTGATTTCTTCAACTAGATCTAATTTGATCTGATCTTCCATCCTTCCTTCTTCAACATGCCAAAGACATGCAGAACCAGATTTGACAAATTGTAGGTGGATTTGCAGGGGCATTGATGGTTGGTGGTTGAGCTTCCAAATCAGATTTTTTTCCTTCTCTTATTCTCCTCTTTTCACTTCATCTATAAATGTAAGAGCTTGGCTCATTACAAATGTTGGACTCTGATACTTTTGAAGTGTAACTATAATCGAAAGAAAATCAATACAAAAGGATTTTCCCCTTTTCTCTATCTTCCTCCATTGTCCCTTCTTGCTTACCTAAAATTTGTGGATCATTTATCTTCTGTGATAAGAAACTTTGTGTTCTTATTGATATGATTTCTAGAACTTTGTGTCTATGGAATGATATCTTATGTTGTGAATGTGAATTATTTTTTTCTGTATCACTCTTTCTCAGTACGTATAGGGTTATACTTTGCTATCTATATTTCCTAAAAGTACTGTTATATTCTACTCTTTTCTTTCTTTAGTTCTTCCATTCATTTGTATAGATAATCTATTTTGGTATAAAAGAATTTCAAGATGTCAGAAGTCTAGCCTTAAGATGAAAGTTATACATTTGTATATAATATTTTTTTCTTGCTTTCCATAAAGGAACCTATTCGATCAATACCATAAAGAGGAAGTTTGTTGTCCCCTGATTGCACGTAATGGCACAAATTAAAAGTATACTTTTTAAAACCCAACACATCCCTATGCGTAAAAAAACAATAATATCCTTTAACTATGAAGGTGTGTGATGTAACCTTTACAACTTTGCATCTGGCAATGTATCTTCAATTTTTTGCATGTCCTCCCCTGATTGAATCCTTGTTAAGTGGTCTGGGCCATAATTACTTTTACCTGGTTTTACCATGACTGTAAAGTAAAATTCTTGGAATAAAAGCACTCATTGACATATGTACCCCTGTACAAATGGGCTTCATTTCACCAAGTTACCTTTAATGCTATGTGATCATTATAAAATACAAAGGGTGTTGCTACCAAATACTATCAAAATTTATACATTGTGTAGATCATTTAATAGGCCTCGTGGTCTATAGATTTGTAATTTTTTTCTACAAGATTCAACTTTCTACTAGGAAATACAGATAGGATGATCTATAATACCTTATCCATGTTGAGGTAACATTGTTCCAATGGTCATGTCAGAGGAATCCACATGTACATGAAATGGTTGGTTCTATGAGGGAAAACATAGAATAGGTGTTGTATCAAGTCTCTCCTTCCCTCAAATGTGCATTATTGTGATTCTCCCTAATAGAATGTCCCTTTTCCTTTTCAACTCTTCCATTGGTGTGGAAATATTTGCATATCCTTTGATAAATTTTCTGTAATACCCTATGTGGCCTAAGAATCCGTGCACCTCACTCTTACTAGTATGCTCTGTTAGGCCCACAATAACTATAACCTTATCTTGATCTACTAACAAACCTTCCTTGTAAATGATATTCCCTAACAAAGTTTTAAAAGATGTAGTAAACACACACTTCTTGATATCTAAGAAGATGCTTAAGTATCTGTATCTTTCAAACATTAAGCATAAATTGTCACAATGATCCTTAAAAAACCCATAAATCATCTAATCATCCAAGAAAACCTGCAAGAATTTGTGAAAAAAATCTTGGAATTCTTGAACAACTATACGTGGAAATACAGTAGGCACATTTTTTGAACCAAAAGGCATCATAGTTTATGAAATAATTCCCCATTTAGTGGTGAAAGTCATTTTCTCTTGATTTTCCTATGTAATTCTAACCTGATGATACCCAGAGAATCCATCTGTAAAAGAGTAAACTTCGCACCTTGTAACGCCTTCTAATATTTCCTCTATGAAAGGTGTAGGAAAGGGATCAATCACACATACAATATTCAACCCCTACTAATCCACACAAAATACTCGGTTCTAACCATCTTTCTTTATACTAATTACCATTGGGCTAACCCACTCTGATTCCTCTAGGGGCTTAATGATGCTAGATTTCAACATTTTGTCAATTTCTTCCTTAACTTTTACATGTAGGTTAGGGTTCATCCTATAAGGTCTCTTCCTGATCGGGTACACTCCTTCCTTTAGCTTAATCATCATCTCATCTAATGACTCATGCACTCCTTTTAACTCATGGTAGCCCCTAGGAAATAAGTCTTGAAAATATCCTAGTAACTCAATTATCTTTTCCACTGCAGAACCAAACCAATAATCCCCGATTATTGCCTCCCTGTGTTTAGCATCCATGCCAATTTTCACTTTCTTGGTCTTCATAGGTTCATAATAGGAATGCATGTTATTATCCACACTATCTATCACTTCACGTGTACCTATCAAATGATCTATATCTATATTTTGCAAGACTCCTTACAAATCATCCACTATGAATTATAAGACCATCTTTCACTTCCTTCTTTCTCAAAGAAATCACGCTTAAGTAGTGTGGCATCTGTCTCTTCTACTTCATCAAAATGTGCTCCTAAGTCTACCTCACCAGAGAACTCCTAAATGAGTTCTTCAGCCTTTGCACTATCTCCCATAGTTAAGCGATTTATAAACCATAATGCCTCTTCTACCAGAGGTTTAGTAGAGAAGTAGTCAAAATTTTGGGTCATTCTTGCAATCAAGTCCTTCCAGTTTCAAGTCTCCCTATGTAGCTCTGCATACATACCAAGTGTGTTGCAACCTTGTACTTGTGGATGCTATAAAATCTTTGTGCACCCACAGTGAAGGTGGTAAAGCTTCCTGCCCCTCTGCTTAGAGTCTCTCACACTGCTAAACGTGGTGCTAAATAGGCTGATTACCATGATAAATACATATTTGAGTAGGCACATTTCTCCTAACGAACTGAGTGGTTAAAGCAATTCTAACTTCATTCTATTCTATGACATTATCCTTGTGAACCATCAACCAGTGTATTATTGTCCCATGTAGGGTATACACTAACATATCTATCATTTCCACTTGATCCATCCACTTCTTCTCCATGGCACACATGAATATAGTGGGGTCTCCTTCTCTAGTGTACCAAGGTACGGAGTTGTAGACACCCATAATTATGCCCAAGCAATTTAAATACTTAAATTGTGCTAATCATCCCCTTTCCCACAAGTTGGCAACATATCGTCAAAAATCACTCATATTCTCTCTTATTGTCATTAATTAATTACAATACGCTAATTAGTTAAGTCACCTATCCAACAAACACCCTAATTAACGACCTTCCGTTAATTAATCACCCCTTCTATCTAGACTAATTAATTATTATTAATTAATTATCTTTCCCTTTCATTTAACAAATAAATCAATATTTAATTGATTTAATCCCCTTCTAATAGCCTAAATCATACTAATATTCCTCTAATTAGCTTCTATAAGCTTACATCTACCTATTAATTAATCACCTTTGATTAATTAAAACACCCCCCTAACTCCCATGACTTGCTAAGTATAAATTAAACCCTTCTAAAGTAAGGTTACCTTTTATAAAGCAACCTTATCCATTCCTAATCTTGTTTTACCTTTATCCCACATGCAAAGGGATGAAGTGTTTCCTTTATCCATTGGGCTATATAAGGAGCCCTCCTTCTACCTTTATACCTACACCTAAACTTCTTGAGAAGACAAAAGCAAAGCATATAGCAAAATAGACTAAAAGATTTCCTTTGTTTCCTTGAGAGTTCACCATTTTGGAAGAGCTAAGCCTCTTTTCTAGCCTAAAGTGCTTAGGTCATATGGGAGGTGTCAAAAGGGTCTTGTAGCCCATTTTTGATAAGATCCCATTCCTAGGTTCTTATATCAAGGACAACCATTTGATTTCCATGGAGCTTACATAGGTCCATTTAGGTTAGAGTAGAGATTTTGAATTAGCATGTTAGATCTTATGTTTCAATAGTTATGATGTTTAGTCTAGATCTTGTTTAGCTCTCTTATCTTGATGGTGCTTAGTCTTTGTCTTAGCTAGGTTATAGAACTATTTAGGTGGTATTTTCTTATTTTAGCTAATTTATCTTAACAAAAGTACACATGCACACATTTGGCATGCTCGGTGGGACCTAGTCCCTTGGCATTTTAGTTTAAATTTCATTGTTTTGGCTAACTTTTGATATGCACATGTAGTAATTAATGTCCATTTTCTTGGAAATTTTTTGCTAATTTTATATGTGTAAGTTCTTGTTCATAGCCATCATTTTAATGGGTTGTTTCCATTTTTAAACTAACTTGCTAAAATTTGAAGTATTGTGACATTTCTTGTGTTTTTTTGCCATATTTTGGTTGCAGGGGTGGCACAGGCACACTAACATGGGGCGCAGGTACACTTTTTGGTGGTGCAGGAACCTCTCAGGTGGTGTAGGTGCACTGTCAGAACCTGATTCTTTGTTTATCGACCCTGGCGCATATGCGCTAATCCTTGCACACATACCCTAACTAGCGCGTAGATGCACTAACCTAGGTGCAGACACATTTTTGTATTATACCTTCACTAAAATTCAAAACCTGTCAGATTGGTGTGTACACCCTAAACTAAGCACACGCGTTGTTTTGGTGGCTCAAACACATTTCTAGTGGCGCAAGCATTCTATCATAATCTGAGACTATTTTTTTAAAGTGGTGGTAGTAGCTCACATGCTTTTCCAGTGGTGCACACACTTTTTTGGTAGCAGAAGCATTCTGTGTGAATTTAAGCCTTTTTTATTGAAGATAATACATACATTCTTCTAGTGGTGTACATGCCTCTTAGGTGGCGTAGGTACATGGTAAGCCAGAAACACATAGATTAGCGCACATGTCTTTTTGGTAATGCACATACCTCTTGGGTGGTGAATAAGGTGCACTGATAAATCAGAAAAAAATTTAGAGTGGTATACACAAATATCCTCCCAAAATGCCTTGGAGACCTCCAAAAATAGCAAATTACTCAAAGGTGTCTTAAAAAGTTTGTTTTCTTGAATTTAATGTGTTGAGGTGCTAACATTCTTACAGGTTTTATCTAATTAAATACAGGTTTCTTTACATTAGGTGTTTTTACATGCTTTTACTTGATTAGAAAAACATTTGCATGTTTATTTATAGGAATGAAATCACGTATGCTCTTCCCTCGCATCCCTTTGGGGTGATCTTGGGAATCAGAAATGATTCTTACCACTTTTTGATGCTTTGAGGTTGTTAGGAATATTTGAATTGGAGTTGGTTAACTTGGTGTATTTTGAATTAAAGTGTTTTTCCATTTGATATCTTTTTGATTTTGGAAACATCACGTATGCTCTTCTCTTGCGTCCTTAGATGATCTGGGAGAATCAAAAATGATGTTTACTCTTTTTTGATGGAAAATTACTAAAAATTGTCATGTAGGACCAAAACACCACGCTTGTCAAAGAAAGGAGGACATCAAAAACAAAACAAAAACCCTCTAATACGTGTTTCTATACAGGTTGCCAAAAGGTGTGCCACTTAAAACCACATTTAAGTTAAAAAGATAAAAAACACATCATATTCAAAACATTGTATTGCAGGTTTCAGAAAAAGGTACGTCCCTATCCGCTCAACGGGAACATAACCATTTTGGCATAACGCCTTAAGCTACAAAAATGGGGGTGGTTCCAAGAACCCCAAAGTAGTCCACAAGAGGGAACCTTGTGGATGAAATGGGAAGTGCTCCACACTACCTACTTGACTAGTGATTCCTTTGTGAGATAGCGTTACAGTTGTCTGTATGGTGACCCCAGTGATAGTACACGATAGATGCACTAGTTACTCCTACTGTTCTTGAAGGGGGTAAAGTAAAGCCGATATACTTCCAAGATAGTTGATACTATTTGGGTAAATCATGCTTGCTTAAGACAGCTTTGTAACACCTAGGATGAGAGAACCACCTAGGAAGATATACTTTGGCCAGGAGCCCACTTTGACCATTCTAAAACACTGTTGAGTTGTGAGCCATATTTTCATCACGAAACATGTGACACGTTACTTTATCTTAGTTTTTCACTTGCCTTAAGGCGAGGTGAAACTCTGCCAAAGTGAAGCCAGCATTTTTCATCCCCATTTTGATCTACTTCCTTCACATTCTTTTGACACTTTGTTGATCAAAAGAAGGGTGACTACCTTTGTGTTACCAATCGATTGTTTCTGCCACTTTTTTGTCCATTTACGCCCATCCATGTTTGCGGCTGGGTAAGTTAAATGTCTAAAGTGTGTGGAGGCATATTTATATCATTGGTAGCCTTTGTGATCTTGATACCCACATCAGGATCATCATCATAGTTAGGATTGATTCATCATTTTATCTCCCTTTGACATGTTACCTCATTTGCATTGTCTCGACATAATTAAGATACTTATGTCATGTTTCTCGTAAACATGATCTAAGTGTCCGCATTGTGGTGTTACGTTGCCCATGTTTTAACACATCCTTAGTATACTTTGACTTAGTTTGATTTCAAACATTGTCCCAAATCTTGAAAGGTGTTGCTTACTTTGTTTGTGTCATTTTGATACCACTTTGACACTAATATCTCACTTCTCTGTGAAGCTTGATAGACGTGTCCAATTGGTGTGGTTACATGGCTTACATTTGTAAACCTCACCCTTTAACATTTAGGTCTTGTTGGTTGTTGAACTTGTCATGGTATCCTTTGATTGGGAGTCACATCTACCCTTTGTTAATATTTACGCCTTGTTCATTTCGAGCTTGACATAAATATTGACATTGTGTTGATCATTTTTGCATCAAACTATCACTTTGCACATGCATTTTCATATGGTGTATTTCCTTGTTGATTGGCTTTGTGTTTCACACTTGCATGATTATTCCTTGTGATTATTCATTCAGAAAACTTATTTTCTAGGACAATCCCTTTTTATCTCATTGATATTGCATCATCACGATGTCTATTTTCCTTAGACCTTCTTCAGAAAATCATGCATGCATATCAATACTTACGAAATGTCTAGTTGGTTGTCCTTATGCTACCCAAATTGACATGTCACTTCCTTCCTTTGAAGGATTTCCATCACACTATCTAGATCTAGACATTTGTTCTTAAAACACTGCCAAAAATGACTAACTATCGCATGGTTCCCCATACTTACAAAAATACGGAACCTAGGTTTAGCAATTCAAATCAAAATATTCCCATTACAACTAAACCTCATTTGGTTCTTCGTGCTAGAGAGCCCATATGGGTAACTCATTCCCCACCTTCATCTCATAGTCGGTGGTATGATTTGGATGCTTCTGATCCAAATTATTATTCAAGTTCCCCCCACTCTTCTTCTTATTTCTAATCCAAACATTTCCTCTTCTTCTGAGGATTCCAATCCAAATATTTAATCCCTCTTTTGATTCTTCTGATGATTCAAATCCAAACTACTATTTAGATCCTTCTATTTGAATTCATCTAATTCGACTCCTAAGTCATCTAATGTGACTCCTATGTCATGGTCCTCCCTATCTTTGTAGGAACCTCTTCATCATACATTTAATATGACTCCTATGTCACGGTCCTCCCTTTCTTCACAGGACCCCTTTTATCAGTCGCCTCAATGACATATTCTTCCTTTGAAGATACGTGTGACTCCAAATCCCTCTAATCAAACATCTAATACAATTCTTGAATGCATGGTCCTCTCTTTCTTTACAGGACCCTTGTTATTATTCATCTCAATGTGATTCTTGAATCATGGTCCTCTCCTTCTTTGCAGGACCTTCCTCATCAATCACCCCCAATAAGTCTTCCTTCTTTGAAGATTCATTTGACTCAAATTCCTTTGAATCAAACATCTAAATCGACCCATGTGTCACAATCTATAGACTTTGGACTTAATCCTACTAGTTTATAGATGATATATCATCATATAGGTAGGTCCACACCACCTTCTTCTACTCCTGAGACATCTAGCTACACATCTTCTTCATCCCCCACATCATCTTCTTCTATCAATCATCATCAAACATCTTCTAAGTCTTCCACACCAATTGAACCTCTTTCTTCCAATCAACCCCTGGTGGTCGATCAACAACTCATACCGATTGATCTCTTTCAGAATGAAGAAACAATCAGGGCATTTATAGGGGCATATGAAGATATTCCTTTAGCAGATTATGAGAAAGGATTCTCTTTATACTTTGATGCATCTACGTATTGTGAGGAAAATTTTGATTCCTTTTATCAAGAAATGGAGGAAGAGCCTCAGATCATGTAACTTGATCCTCCTCTTATTCTTCCATCTTCACATTCTTCATTATGTGATGAAACTCTTTGGTCTTGCATTGATCCATGGCCTATCTTCTCATCACCCAATAACTCTTTGTCTATCATAATTCCTCAATCACAAAATCTTATGGGTTCAACACCATGTAGCCCTTCGTCTTCATCTAGGTGTGGTTCACCTTCTAGTAGCCCTCCCTCTCCTATTTGTGGGACATTTTTTATTAGTCCACTATCTTCTATTCTTGGGGCATGCCTAACAAGCCCCTTTTCTTCTAGGTATGGATCACCCCTGGGTAGTCCATCATCTTCTATTCTTGGGCCACATCGTAGTAGCCCATTCATCTTACATCTATGGGTCATGTCCTAGTAGCCCTTCTTCTTCTATTCTTGGGCCACATCCTAGTAGCCCTTCATCTTCTATCTATGGGTCACGTCCTAGTAGCCCTTTTTCTTCTATTCTTGGGCCACATCCTAGCATCCCTTCATCTTCTATCTATGGCTCACCCCCAGTAGCCCATATTCTTCAATCCTTAGACCATATCCTTTTCATCCATCACATTATTCTTCTATCGAAGATGGTGGCAAGCCCATGGTCATTTCTCACATCAGTTCTAAACGTCCACATTTATTTTCTTCTCCTTCTTGGGATTAGACAAGTCACATGTTAGCTTATAAGAAACCCAAAGGGTATCTTAATCAATCTAAGATCAAAACTCCAAAGAGCTCTAAAGATCCCAACAACTCAAATGATTATAAAATTCAAAATCAAGCATGATTCCAAGAACACACACCAACGTAACCATCAAGTATGATGCAAAGTGCATAAACCTATGGATAGGGAACTCAAGCTCCCACATATGAAACCCATGTTTCAAAACAAATCACAGTCATTTATTGAGTGTGAACTCACCTCAATCATCAAGATTGGGGATAATATAACTCTTGATAAAACAAACACACTTAGTCTCCCTTATCAAGGAAGTTGCAAACATCATTGTTAGATCCTATCACATGGAGTGATGTTTTTGGTCCCAACTTTTCAAAAACTATCAAAAAACTAAAAATTAAAAAACAATTCAAAAATACAAAAAACATTGAGAAAACACAAGAAAAATCAAAGGTACAAAGATCAAACATTGCAATCAGGTATTGTGTACACATGGATGTTTCTTTCTTCCCTTCCTTGTTATTCTTCTACAAGTATCCCTACCATTTTCATCCCTTCGGTGATGTTTTGGTTAGCTTATTCACACGCATTTTGTGACATTTATATCTATGGTATTTGTTTGACCCCGGTCTTTTATCACCTTGGTAAATTAAAGAATGACTGACCTCTTAGAGATCCTATCACAATTCAACATCTAATAAACTTGTTGCAAAGAACTTTTGGACATATTTGTTGACACTAGCCAATGTCATCATCACAATCACTTCCACCTCCTTCCATCAAGTCATCTATGGTTCTTAACCCCTTGTCAAACAAGAGAGCTGAAATAAGTTTTTAGAAAGCAAAAGAATCAAAATCAATCAATCAAAATCTAAAAGCTAAAAGCTAAAATAAAAAGCAAATTGATATATTACTCTCTCTTGGGGTGTTTCCAATAATCTCCACCAGGGCTATGGATGCCTGACTGGAAGTAGAGAAATGTTGTGATTAGAATCAAATACATCTTTGTCGGGGCTATGGACACCTAGCTGACAGTGGAGCAATGTACAGTTATCCTTTCACCATCCATTCACAAAATCACCTTTCAAAATAAATCATCCCTACACATTGGCTAGGGTGTCTTCACTTGTTGTCTATTAAATCTTCCCTTCAAGAGGTAATAAATTCCATGTGCACACACTGGATCTCTATGAGTAAACAGGATTAGTATGTTACCAAGTGTCTTTTTTGGACCTTGTTCAGACTCTTACTCTAGTCCATATCTCGTCTCATGATTTGTGCCTTTGGCTAATCACTTCTTCATCATGAGGCTTCTAAGCTACATTCATATCATTCACATGTTCTTAGATACTTTGTTCAGAACATCCATGTGTATAAGATTACTTGTTTTCCATGTTTGCGAGACACTTTTGTCCCCTTTCACAAAAACAATCTTCTCCTTCCTTTCTATCATGTGTTTTAGGCCAACTTACGTTGGGGGCATCCTACTTCTTCAAGCACTTCATTGGATTCACCATCATCATTTGAACCTATCCATAATGGCCTTGGGTCCCACTTCTACCTGTGAAGAGTTTGCCTTTGAATACTCCCACCTAATCACTGGGGCATTTTTCACATCTTCACCTTTCTCATACACATGGGCCTTATGCCCTTGTACATCCCATCTATCGCTAGGGGCATCCACGCTTCCTTGTATTCCTGTACATAGTTTCATAAAACTTTCAAAATCATCACAAAACATTTAAATATGTTATAAAATTTTCAAAATCATCAAAAACATTCAAATATGTTAAAGAAAATTCAAATCATTCAAATTTTCAAAAAAATCAAAAACATTCAAATATGTTAAAATCATCAAAAACATTCAAATATGTTAGAAAAATCATCAAAAACATTCAAATATGTTTCAGAAAACTTTTTAAAATTGAAAATCATCCTACAAAATGTCACTCTTTGGTTCTCACTTGTTCATGTGTGTGACTCGCGGATCATCTTGATCTACCTCCATCAACAAAATCTAGGCTGCTTACTTCATCTGTACTCTAGGGCACAATGAGTTTCCTAGTACTGTTTCATAGTGCACATTACTTTTTCATCGGACCCAAGTGTCCTCCGTTATTCCCCTTGCATGTATCCTTTCTTGGGGCACCATCATCAACCCTTGTCATTAATTCACATAGGTCGTAAGTGAAGCTTGATAATAAAAACATTACATTATGTTTCTCTATTAGGTTAGCTTGTTTACTTTCTCGTATTGCATTGCATTTTGTATGTTGCATGGAGTTAAGCATCTTTACTTTCTCATATTGCATTACATTTTGTATGTTGCATGGAGTTGGTATTTTCAGCAATGGACAATTGTTCGTAGTATGGATTTTCATGTCATTCTACTTTTTTTGTATGCTTATATTTTTCATAAGGACCGATGACATAGATCTTTTGGCAATATGATGACACTAAAGTTGTTCCATACAAAGGCTAGAGGCTAATCTTATTCTCTCCACTTCTCCATTTTTCTTCTACATCACTTTCCTCTCACCCCTAATCTTCTGTTTCACCTTGGGGCATTCTACCCCTACCCATTCTTCTATCTATTATCTCACCTTTTTCAATCATTGATCGTCATTCCTTCATCACCCTATCGACACTTGAGGGGGCATCTCTCACTTCTACTAAATTTTCTTCTACCTCTTCAAAATTTCATCCGTCTACTATCTTTGAAGTGATGTCACTTACGCCACCCCAAAGAGGGGAAAATGTAGACACCCATAATTACACCCAAGCAATTTAAATACTTAAATTATGCTAATCATCCCCTTTCCCACAAGTTGGCAACATATTGTCAAAAATCACTCATATTCTCTCTTATCATCTTTAATTAATTACAATACGCTAATTAGTTAAGTCACCTATCCAACAAACACCCTAATTAATGACCTTTCATTAATTAATCACCCCTTCTATCTAGACTAATTAATTATTATTAATTAATTAGCTTTCCCTTTCATTTAACCAATAAATCAATATTTAATTGATTTAATCCCCTTTAAATGGTCTAAATCATACTAATATTCCTCTAATTAGCTTCTATAAGCTTACATCTACCTATTAATTAATCACCTTTGATTAATTAAAACATCCCTTTAACTCCCATGACTTGCTAAGTATAAATTAAACCCTTCTAAAGTAAGGTTACCTTTTATAAAGAAACCTTATCCATTCCTAATCTTGTTTTACCTTTATCCCACATGCAAAGAGATTAAGTGTTTCTTTTATCCATTGGGCTATATAAGGAGCCCTCCTTCTACCTTTATACCTACACCTAAACTTCTTGAGAAGACAAGTGTAAAGCATATAGAAAAATAGACTAAAAGCTTTCTTTTGTTTCCTTGAGAATTCACCATTTTGGAAGAGCTAACCCTCCTATTCTTGCATTATTTAAGGATCACCAAGCAATTTAGTATTTCATTGGAACTATATAGGTCCATTCATTTTTGTTGGTAATCTAGGAGAGTAGAGATTTTGAATTAGCATTTAGTTTTGATCTTATGTTTCAAAGTTATGATGTTTAGTATAGATCTTGTTTAGCTCTTTATCTTGATGGTGCTTAATACTTTGTCTTAGCTAGGTTATAGAACTATTTAGGTGGTAGTTGATTATTTGATCTTCAAGGGTTTGAGAATGGAAGCATGCATAAAGAGTTACCTATCTCATAAATAACGAGGTTTTCTTATCAAAAATCTCCTTACTTGACCCAACCATCTCATAGGTGCCTTATGCCCAGTTATCACAAGTAACATATTGTAGTATCACTAATAGACTATGCATCTTCCCACATAAGGATTCCTTCCTTAGATGGCTCAATTACTTCAGGATCTCTGAATGGTGCATGTACATAAATTTTATTCAAATCCTCCTCACTCAAAGGTTCAACATAAGGTGCATAGCTTTCCCATCCGTTAAAGGAATAATCAATCTTTCTTCCTTATTCTCAAAACTTATATGCCCCTTATTGAACCATAGATCAACATTATTTTCATAACACCAAGGGTGACCCAAGTAGAGTTGGAAAACTTTCTACTTCTGCAAGTGCTAAGACCTCAAAGTCCCCAGTAAACTTGGCCCTTTATATAGTAATGGATAACATCCTTAAAACTCCAATGGGAGTGGCTTTAGTCTTGATTTTGCCATAAACTAGTACATTAGAGGATGGTTGCAATGGTTGTCTCCCCATATAATTCCACATGCATCTAAAGTAAGCACATTCACTTCTACACCTGTATCAATAAATCTATTTCTCAAAATCCATCCATCAATAACCACATTCAGAGTGATCTCCTTGTAATATTTCAAACTATGAGGAGGTAGGTTAGCATGTAGGATCTGTCTCTCCATTCTCAATACTTCCAGCGTGTGACATGTTTCCCTTTAGCCAATTCCCTAATAATGGAATGATATTCTCCTTGTCACAACATCTTGCATACCTCTTTTAAGTCATCAATATCTGATTGAAGATTGTCTCTGTTTCCTTCTTTTGCTCCAACTTCCTATGACTATTCCTTTAAACATTGTATTTCACCCTGAAGATTTTTGAGTACCTCCATGGTCTTCTGATAAACCTCCTTCTGATGTGAAGGATCTGGGTACCTTGCATGCAAAAATTCCTCCTTGGTGATGGTAGGCTTCTCTTGTAACCTCTCTCTAGTGCGTGCAACTTCAATGTGTGTAGTAATCTGCACAAGTAATACCTCAGGTTCTTGTGCCAGCTTTGACATCCACTAATTTTCCACATCGCATTGTATTATAACCATCCCTGCACCCCTTTTCTCCTATTTGTGATTCTTGTTAAGATGTTCATATAATCTGTAAATTCCTCATAGATGTGATTCTTCCCATAAAAAGAACAAGTAATATTCTGAGGACATTCGCGTCTGTAGTGGTCAGGAGATCCGCATGTAAAACACATTCCATAAGGAAACTCACCTCTTCCACCACCACAACCTGGCCCCTAAATCCTGCCATGGTATCCTCGACCTCTCTATGACCTCATCACCCTCGTTTTGATCATAGTACACTTGATTGTGGTCCATGATCATGGTGCTCACTTTTTCCTTTAGAGTTATCTAATACTCATGTCTATTGTACACCAATATCTATGGTATCATGGATCTGACCAATCAACCTATAATTTTCTATATTGTGAGTCGTGGACTGGAAAATATTACAATAGTAAGATACATTCTTTCTCAGCATGCCTTGTCATAGTGGGTAGCGGCTTGCATCATGGTCCAAATTACATATCTCACATTCTAACAACAATGAACACACTGATCTATGGGGGAAAATATCTGTAGTTGCAGTGTGCCCTTCTAATTCACAATCTGTACACTAAATCCAGTGCGCATCTCATGTGCTAAATTTACTGATAGCTTCTCCAACTACTTTACCATGGCTGAAATCTGTGCTTCCAAAAATGGGATCACCCCAGTGTCTATACTCCATCCAACTACTTATGTGCAAAGTTTCAAGTGCTTCGCATGGGTCCATATATGTCTTATGTGATAGACACCCTTCTAAAAGGTGTGATCAAGCCCCCAACGAACCATTGATGCATGCTGGACTTACATGAATATCATAAGAAATTTTAGATAACAACATTTTGAAATGAGGCATCATATTCAATGACACTCTCAGTAGTGCCCTTCTTAATATCCTTGAGCATGCTTATGCTCTTCTACTCAAACTCAGGGATATAAAAATCCTTAAGGAAAGCATCCTTTAATGTTGCATAATCTACGCAAGTCTGATCAGGGTCAAACTTCCTATACCAACTATATGTGTGTGTCCCTGTAATGTAATTGTAAACTGACTTTCCTTGCTCTTAAAATTTGTGACTCCTTTTTTGCACCATAGTATCTCACACATGTGCAAGTGTTTAACAGTATCTTCTATTCCCCTATACTTTGGAAGACAAAGAGACATCTCCATGTAAATATTCTGGGGTTGATGCGGACCCTGCCCACCTGATCCAGAACCTCCTGTGTTTCCTCTACCTCCAGAACCACCAGATCCACCTGCTAGATCCACCTATCCTCCTGATCCTCCACCTATAGCCAAAAGTGGACCAAGGATGTACTTCCTTGTGTCCCAATAGTGGTACTAAACTGAACTCCTACAGTCTGTGAAGTGGTACTACTCCCAGAAGTGAGTCCAAAATTCTACACGCTTGATTCTGTGTTGATGATGCAGCCTAAAAAGGTACCTCCAAACCCAAAAAAAAAGACGATGATTTTCACCATCGATAGATGTACTTTCTATCTAAATTACTCCTTCTCTCCTACTTCCCAAACTAGTTTGCTGACTACTGGTTGTACTAAATACTAGAAAACCAAGCGCAAGGGTTAGATTTTCAGGTAGATTCAGATGTATGCCCATGGCCCATGTCAGTCTCTGCTGGTGTGCTCTCATGTGAGGCCAAGGAGGGTTCCCTATCCATGCTTTCCCAAATGGGGGAGTTCTAGATGCTATGGCTCCATGTCCTTCTACGTGAGCTTCAAATCCTTCATGATACATCTCTCTCCTCAATGCCATTCACTCTGCAATATCACATTGCTTCTCTATCTCCCTCTCATGGATCTCATTATACTTAAGCCACATTTCTTCTCTCTACCTCTCTCCTACTAGGTCCACCATCTTTCACCAAACCTGCTCCTGCCCCCACACATGGTGGGGTTTAGCTAGCCATTCGCTTCTCTTCCAAATTCATGGTTACCATCAAGATTTTAATTGCTAGTGGAATGGCTTACAAATAGGTTCCCCTGGGATCGTGTAAAAACTAGAACTCAACTACCTCTAGACAAGAATAAGTGGAAATTGAGTACTCCAAAATATAGCTATTCAGAACACCATGGAACCAAGTATCCACATGTGCACATCCAAATCAGATCAACATCATAGAGGGCCTGAAATTCTTCCTACATCTAAACAAGTGTTACGATACCTCCAATTCCTTTTAGATGCATAAAGCAACCAGCCACTCATACAACTCTACCTAGAAAGATAGCAAAGAATCTCTCATACAAACAGTCATACAGATTCTACTCCAAACATGTGCGTGCATCAAACTCAAATCCAATGTTGAACCTCCGAGCGTACTCTTCTTATAAATTTTTTATCCACTCCTCAACACTTGTTAAGGTCAAATAGTACGTCTTCATCATGAACCATCCTAAAAATAGCTTAAAAAGAGGTCCTTGTAATGGAACCAATGATGCAGCCTAGAATCCATTGTTTAAAACCCAGGTGTGTTGGCACATCACTAGCTTGAGCTAAGCACTTACCCAAAGTGCGAAAAGGTACTAGGCCCCTCTTTAGAGTTGCTTGTGTAGGATGTTAGTGTGATGAAATAAAGCATATTCAGATCCATAAATAACCATAAACATTCCACAGAGCATATTCAGATCTAGATCTTAAGAATCATGAATTAAACAATAACTATAATAAGATCAACCATGACAAGAACCAGTTATAGTCATGTTTTACACCATTATCCAGCCAACATAATCCATTATATTAAAAATGTAAAACATAGAAGCTTCTTACATTATAAAGTATCACCATAAGTCATGTGCACGCATCAGATCCAACAACATAACTCTACAATAATTCACTATTTCTAAACTACATAGTTCAATACATACTTATAGGGGTGGGGACTTTCCCTTCACCGCTTACGCACTTCCCAAAATAGGTCACATGATGATAATAGCCATGTTCCTTTACAATAACATACACACATACAAGTGTGCTAATAATAGGCATCATATAGTTAACTGGAAGAAGTAATCCTATTATTAACTCAAGATCATACATGGAACTTATTAGTTGCTCATTCCCAAAATACCATTTGCATGTCATGCAAGTCTCCATCTTGATGTTTGATCCGCATACTATCTCCAAAAATATTTTGTATTCATAAAAATGGATAAGTCCTGAGTCATCTCGTTCCAGTGCACATTTCCTTTCCTATATTTCCATGCCTTAAAATGTGCCTTGTTCCCTCATGTGAATCCTATTTGTGTCTTCTCCTTAGGACAATACTATTTCTACTCAACACACTTCTCGAGGAGGGTGACATTAATAAAATTCCCAAGACCTAGTGCTTCTAATAAAGCATCTCTTTAAGTAGGGGAATTATTTAATAGATCCAAGAAGGAAATGTGAGAGAAGGTTTTGGTCAAGTCATTGATCAAGTCATAAGCTCCTACTGGCTTTCCTAGTTTTTCACGAATTTCATTTGATATTCACGTAGATCAAGATAGGTTGCGAAGAATAATCGTTGGTTCTAGTGGCAACATTAATTTGAGGTTCATTGTCCAACTCTACCAATCCCAAAAAATTTGTTTGTTCGGGACCATCCAAAGGAGGTGCTACCTATGATTTTGATGAATTTGAGGCTTCATGGTCATTGGTTCCTATTGCAATTCCTTTGTTTAAACCATTGGGATCTATTCTATCGTATTTTGGGCACATAGGGAAGGGATTGCTAAAGATTCTAAGTGGTGTGTTCTATGGGGATACTGGTTATGTGTAAGTGTTCTAAGTTGGTGATGTTGGGTTTGCCAGAAACATGTCAACAAATAATTTTATTTGATCCTCTGGAAAATGTTGTAGAAATTTGTTGTAATCACAACATGGTCTTGCTTCATGCCCATGGACCCTTTGAAAACTACAATATAAATTGGGATCATAATATCAAGTCCTTTGGTTTTCATTTTTTTGTGGTCTGAAGTTACAATTGTTGTTCAATTTCTAATTGTTATAATTAAAATTTGGGAACCCATACCCTTGATTTTGGAATTGGTTTGGATACCCACCTAGGTACACTTGTCTTAGTTTTTGAGGTTTTTATTGCTATTATTGTTTTATTTGAGGAAGATTTAAATACACAGTGTTTATTGAATGTGAGAATCTATTATTTCTTTGATTATTGCCATTGTTGGTGTTGTTGTTGTTGGTAGTGTTTGTATTGGGTGATCTAACAACATTGGGATTCTTGTGCTGATCGGTAACACCGTCAGTTGTAACCCCACAATTCTTATTAATGATCCTTGGTCCCTGATTATTGTTCGAGTTGTTGGAGTAATCAGAGTTACCTTGGCTAGGTGTGACTAACCTCTCATTTTTTCTGTAAGTCTTACAACCACTGTCTATGGTTCCTTGATCAATCCGGGGTGTACCCTCTAGCACCTCTTTGTAGCTCCTTAGAAGGAAATTTTTGACTTATTCATTTGTCTCTCTATTGAGGGAGTGGAGGAACAAATTACAAATCTCTGTCTGATCCATATTTGGAGCACTTAAAGAGGAATAGAGAACCTTCCGCCACATTTGAATGAAGTGGGTAGCGAACTCATTGTGCTCTTGTTTGATATCAAGGAATTATTTGATTCTTGTCCTTCAAAAAATCATATCAAAATCCTTAATAAACTCTTACATGAGTTACTTGAAGGATTGTATCAAAGCCTCTGGTATCCTATAGTACCAATTGAGACCAATACCTTCTATCATCTTAGGGAAAATATTTGCAACAACTGCATCCAATGGGAGTAGCTCTCGAATGGTCATTGTGTAAGATTTTATTTGAGCGTTAGGATCCTCCTCCCCTTTAAATTTTAGAATATTTAGAAATGGTATTGGGAGAGTGACATTTCATATGGAGAAGTCTAAAGGCTCCTTAAGATATTTAAAATAGTTCCCCATTGTGTATGTTTCAACCATTGAAGATCCTTGTTAGGGAGGTGGAGATTGCATCAGTTGCTGAAATGGTACAACATAAATATTTTTTGGGGCATATGGCATCCCCTGTGGCTGACCATATGGACCTGGGTAAGTGTACATATCCTCTCGTGGTGATTTAGAGTACATGTGTATGTAAAGGGGTTTACAGTTTTAATATGGATTTGAAGGCACAAAGCCAGGGAATGTTGCATTTCCAACTGGTATGGCATTTGAGAATGCACTTCTGAATGGTTCCTATTGTGGATATCCATATTTGGCGTGCGGGGGCATACCCAAGGTGCCCATCCTAGTTAAAAAATATCCAGGGCTTAGAGCACCCATATAAACTAGAGGAGTCTACATAGTAGGTATTTTTCCATAATTCTGCGGATAGTGAAAAACTCTTACTTTCCCTACATATGAATTTTGAGTGTTTTGGGCAAGCTCTAACTCTTTGAATTTATCTACTAATGTCAAGATGGCATCACCCATTGATGGGGTGGTGTTTTTCTTCGGTGCTTGTTGTTGAAATTTTTGAGGTTGTTGAGGAGTGTGGTATCCTGCTATGAATTATTCATTGTTCTTCCACACCTCATTGGAAATGTTTTCTATTATTAGAGGGGTAGTGTTATTTTTTTGGCGAAAGACATCAACATGTCCTTGCAACCTATCAAAATCCTAGTTTATATTCTAGAAGAGGTGTTAGCTTCTGGCATATCGTGCTAAGTAATCATCATCTAGAGGTGGGAGTTGGTTTGACTACATGCTAAAGGGTTGTTAGAATGAAACCCGAGGAGATGAACTTACCTCCCTAGTGAAATTCATGTTTTTAGAACTTGACTGCTCAGGGGGATGTGTCTATGTGATTTGGTCAAGATCCTTGATACGTATAGGGGAACCAACATTGGTTCCCTTAGTAAGAGGATTTGAGTTGTTATCTGTCCATGTAGAGATCAAAGGTGATTGTTGTGGTCTATTTGTTTGGTAGTTGTACACATCAAAAGCCAAGAATGGTTGACCATATTCATCATATCCTAACATATTCGGGGGGTATAAGAATACCCACAGAACAATGGGAGAGAGGAAGATGGACGAAGAAAGTGGAAATGTTTAGAGACTATCTCTTTGTGTCGCTTTCACCAATTTATATGAAAGAAAATAAACAAGTGACCTTCTTCGCACCTGACTTCCTAAGGTCATGCCGAGACAACTGGTGTAGAATGGAAAAGGATGTGAGTGTGGTAACGATGAAAAATCTAATGAGGCAACCTTATATCTTCAACATGTAATATCAGGATCTATGAGTCTCAAGAAAAGAAATTCATCCTAAGCTGAAGTGGTGTGGTGGATTAATCAAATAGAATAGCTACTTGAAGGCTCTAGTAAATATCAAGCTCTACCAAGTTTCTCTCTATTGGTTTTGGAACACGTAGAAACTGACCTACATATTCCTCATATATATTTCCAAATAAGGTCATGGAAGTGAGAGCGAGAGGTGTAATGAAACCACGGGTTCTATGGGAGATTTTCCTGTCTAGTCCAGAAAGCCTTAGCCTGATCAATTGTTATGTTCAATACTAAAATTTGTGCAATGATGTTAGGTGGAAGTAGTGATGATCTAAATACCAATTCACATATACTAGTGTTGATGTTTAATTGGTCAATAGGCCCATTGGGTTGTGGGACCTTGGGATCAAAACTATGAACTCATGGATTTTATGTTCTTTATATGATCATGTGCGTAATTAAGCCCTATTTCCAGGAGCAGTCCAATAATTCTAGGCTTGAACAACTGCAATGGTTAATGTGTTTAATTTTTCTATCTTCTCATAATACCTAACAGGTGTGTGTAAAACTAACAAGCGTAAACCCATATGAATGACATTCAACAACTTTTTCCCATTGGGTTGTGGGACCAATGGATCACAACTGAACGTTTTCTCTTGTTGTGGACCTTTAACGGTCATGCAGAATGAATTGAATTGATTTTGATAAATAAAACTAACTATAAAAGGAAATTTAATCTATGTTTTTGGTATTTTTACAGTATATCTAAATAAAATAATGGAAGAAAATTAATCTAATAAAAAGAAAAATATTTTTTATCATTTTTGGGTTTTTAAACAATGCTTCTGATCTAATAAACAAAATTAAATACAAGTAATCATCTAGTTGTAGTTAATTACTTATGCAGGTATGTGAATCTAGATCTAAAACATTTAAACTAACTTAATCAAAACCCTTTAAACCCTACCTCATAGGTAGAGAACAAATCATAACCCTAGAAGAGTTATTGTTCCCCACTACTTCCCTGGTAATGTCAAAGAGTAAGCTTTCTAATGATTTGCTCTATTTGTAATTTCTTAATTAACTGAAATGAACAATTTTGATACTTTATTTTATACATATTTTAAATGAATAACTCATAATTCATAACTTGATAAATGAAGAAAAAAAACAAATATTTCCATCCTAGATAAGCAAGAGCTTTGGATAATCTAGTTGTATTTGTATCTGTCCCCTCATTTTATCCCTTTCTTTCTTTGTGTGTCCATATGAGTCCACAAAATTGGGAATGAAAAGGAAGAAGTGGGAGAAGGCACTTGAGAAATGGCAACTTGAAGGTAGTATGGTTGTAATGCAGTTGGAAGAGGGATAACATAAGTGAACAGAGCTTGGCTATGCAATTTCCAATAGGATTGTGGCAACAATACTATGTAAGATACACAAAATTCTCAAGCCATTTGCTTTAATACAAAAATTGATTATATAGGAATTGGATGGGATGTGCCTTCATGCACAAGGCAACCTTGGAGTGCCAAATAATTTGGTGAAGAGTAAGTTCAAACTAATTAAATCTATTTAAAAATAGAAGAGGGAAGGAATACCAAGCAATCAAGACTATTTGTAGGCAATTTTGTTCACAAACACGCCTTAGAAGTCAAGTTAAGTGAAATCATGCATGTTAAAATCACGCATGAAAAATTATGGAAAAGGCATGTAGGACCACCTCCCTATGCAAGGAGATGGTCACGGGGCCACTTCTTTGCATGGGTGGTGGTTTCAGAACCATTGCCCAGGAAGGGTAGCAATCCTACCACTAAATTCCAAAACATGCACAGAATGAAGCAGGAAGCTAGAAGAAAGCATGGAAAATCTAAGTAAAGATGTCTAGGCTATAAATATTCACTACGAATGGATTTAGGAACTCGAACACCTTCTGAAAGGACATGAATCATCATTGGGTACTTTTGTAACTGTTTTCTGACAATGTAGCACATGTAATTTTGGGTACTTACAGTTACGTGATACAAAATCATTGAATTGTAAGGGGTGTCATTTTATTTGAACATAATATTCATCTCCAGAGGAGGATGGGTTGTGTGACCAACAAAGGATGAATTTATGATCAAGAGTAACCAAACTATATGTTTTTTATCAAGGAGTCACATTATGGTGGGATTGTAATGGCTATAAGGATATGGATATGGTCTTTGAATGAAAAATGGTGGAAGATTATGGGGAAGGTGGAATGGATGAAGCCATTTGGGATGTCGGTTTGGAATTTGTCTTGTTGGTGGTAGTGGGCGCACTTTTTGCAAACCCATTTGTGGGTTAATACAAAATAGTTGATGTATTAGAAACACCATGAGAGGTCGTGTTATTTTTCTTGTTGGAGAGTGTGGTCTAACAATCACCATATGAGATGGTGGTTCTACCATCTATGGTAGTTTATCTTGTGGTGAAGGTCATGATTCTTCCATCTATAGGCATCCCTTAATCATGTGGTTTGAATAATGGCATAAAAACAAGTATTCAGAAGGTTGATATAAAGCACTCGTTGTGAAAAATGGGTATCAGTGACTTGACTATCAATGCTTTCCTTTAACGCTTTGGCTAGGTATATTTCCACTCAAACCCTCCTAGAGGAAAGATACATAAAAAAATTCTTTCTCATAGTAGAAAATTTTCCCAAGGGGTTGAATCAACTTATTAACAAGACCCCAAACGAGGAGAGGAAGGCCAAAAAAATCAACATATATAAGGATTTTGATTTTGGCTTATTTAGAAACTTGGAATTCCTTAGTCCAATGGGAAAAAACTACCAGGGTAGTGCAAATGAACTATGGGTCTTTGTTAACAATGTATTTGCACTATTCAAGATCGGAGAAGTGAAAAAGGAAAAACCCTTTGTCATATTTTCAACTCCTTCGAGCTTAATGCCATGGAATTGCTAATGGTTATGAACCCAGTGTTTAAGCATGCCTTCTTAGAGGAATCAACCAAAAAAATAACTAACCATAATAAATGTTTCAAACCTTTGAAATACTTTTTCAAATTTAGCAAAATCAAGCACAACATCAAATAAGGGGGCATCTAGTTGAGATCCATTACCTTGTGAATAACCTTCAGTACAAAATTTCATAGGTGTTTTAGTGTCATTTCCTTTCAGAGATCTGTTGGTTTTACCCACATCAAATGATGCATTTTTTTTGATGTGGCCATTAATAAGGGGGTTGCCTAAGCACCACCCAAATGTTGGGATGAATGACCGATGTAACACACTAAATGCAAAATTAATTTTTTGAAAAATCCAATCCAACCAAGATCAATAGAAGATTAGTAGTATGATGGTATGAAAAGGATGCAGAAAACCTTGAGAGAATCCCTCATAGATCAAACTCGTGATCAAGGGTGAAGAAATTTTAGAAGAACAAAATTTAAATTTTAAAATTTTATTTAAATAAATTTATGGGTTTAAATTTTATTTAATATTTATCAAGGTGTGTTTGCAATTAGGATTCAATATTTTACAGAAGTACTTTTTGTTGGGGTTCGGGGAGGATGGGAGGATTATGTTTTAAAGTTAAATCATAGAAAATAAAAATGATAGCATCCCCTCCAAGTCCCCTCATCCCCACTACATTTGTGACATAATCTAAATCTAGAGGATGTGTTCCTACATAATATTATACTGAAGTTAAATTGGCATTGAGTGACTATACATTACATAAATCTTGGTGGTGATCTACAACCATTAATGTCATATGATGCATGGGTACTAATGCTACATGAAAAAAATTAATAATGCAAAAAATAGTATCTACATTTGGTGTGTTACCTTGTAGGGGGCACTACCCCTTGACCCCTCCCTATAGAGGAATAAAGATTTTTTAGGAGCATTAATCATTACTTTTTAAGGTCCAAGGAGATTGTGAGAAGCATTGACCCTTGAATACATAGGGATATAATGAAAAATCCATTCAAGAAGCCTCTATGTTGAATTATCAACTTGGAATATATCTCCATACAAGATTTTTCTTGAGCTCTGTTATTTGTAACTTGGAAACTTTCATGATGTGGAATTCAAATGCTCTAGAATAAAATTCAAAGCTAAGTTGAGGCTCGCAATGAAAAAAATTGTTCAACAATTCATGGTTTACATTTACCCCCTTCCTTTAACACCATAAATTTTCATAAGGCTTACACTTAAAAGACTTAGGAAATATAGACAAACTTGTAGAATCATACATGAATAACAATTGAGTTCACTATCCTAAGAAGAAATTGTAAAAGTCACACTTATATAGTTCAAGTGGTAGCAGTTATTATAGGACTTGAACTAAGTTATATTGTACCATATCTTGGAAATAGAATGCCACAACATTAAAAGGAGAAATTAAAGTAGTAGTGCTCCCAATTCATTATGGTTATCCCAATTCCATGCTAATCAAAAGTGATAAATTATAAATACATGTTTAGTGACTGTATTTACCCATTTGATGTCAGCCTTTATAAATAGATTTCTAGTCATGGTTTGCTCATTTTCATCTATTCATAAGTATTCCAACAAAGATGTTGAAATGTACTTGGAAATGGTCTAACTCTCACTCTATGATTCTATCTCAAATTCCTATTGGAAATATTTTGTACCAAATATAACCAACATAAGGGAATAAATTGTAAGGAAAGTAGAGTAGTGGAACAAATTCCTATGCCAATCTTGAGGATAGATATTATACAAAAAAATTAAAAGTTAATCAAACAATTAAAGAAATTCTAGCAACACATTCATAACAAGAAAATAAACAATTAACACAAACACTAGATATTCATGGGGAAAACCTTTTAGATGAAAAAACCCACACTCCAAAAACCCACTCAATATATTTCAAATCCAATAAAAATATTACATACACTTGCAAACTAATTTTACTACAGGAGTATCACTAGAAAAACAATTCTAGAAGAATTCAGACTGCATTCCAACACAACAGTACTTGTAAAACTCACCACACAAAATATTCCTCAAACCTTTAATTTATAGACCTCTGGTTATATAAGAAACCATATATGGTTCACAAAACCATGTGCAAAACATCTCATGAGATGGATTGCATTAAATGGAAATATTTCGCTCTAAAATTAGGCTCTCACTTTCACAATATTCTCCCTAATTTATGACCCTCAAAGATGTCATAAAAATTTTCATAATATCTCTAAAAATAGACCTTCCATGATATAATATCATATGGTGATAATTTGACAACTTATTTTCAAACACCGACAATGTGAAACAACTGTAGGAAAATATTAAATGAATAAATCAAACAGCAAGATTAAGACAGCTCATTTCCAAGAATCACCCACTTGTCAAATACTTTGAAAAGGCCAAGGGAAACATACCATCATGGATCAATTTCTAGGGGCAAAAAGGCCCATAGACTCAGAACACCTAAATTTCAATGTTTGCACAAGCTTAGTTAATACATCTACAACATTGGCAATTCTCTCTACCTTTTCCAGCTTCACCCTGTCATCCTCTACCGTATCTCTCATGAAGTGATATTGAACATCAATTTGTTTGGTCCTGGCATGAAAATTTAGGTTCCTTATGATTAGGGTCATCAATCCTCTTGATTAATAATGTCAATATAGGGCTGGTGTCCAATGGTTGTATGCAAAAGGAGAAATAGATATTTGGAAAATAACTCCTTTAAACACAATCCAAACTTACAGAAATTAAAAAGCACACTTGTAGAAATGGAAAAGCACACTTGCATAAAGTAAATTGTTGAATTGAATATAAATAAAATAAAACTCTTGTAGGTTCACAACAAACTAAATGAAAATGAAGATTACAATACAAGGAAAAAAGCAATACAACAAAATGATTATCACAGAAAAAGGAATAAACATAAAAATAAATTATTACAATACAAAAACACAAATACATAGATCCATATTCCTTGGAATGAGTAGCCAGATCATTCCTTAGAAGAGGATTTAAATCATGCTTCCAAGATCTTGATTCAAAACTTCAAAATATTGGAGAGAAAAAAATAGATTTTTCATTGATTGGAAAAATATTACACATAAGAGTGTGGAAGGTTGCATTTATAATTCATGCATCCAACCAGCTCATTTTTTTGAGGAATACAATTTGATCTTCTTTTTATTCTGATTTACTTAGTTAACACACCAAGAAATAGCTACCTATTCTTGGATGTATTTATTCAAAGTAATAAATCCTAAACAAACTTGACTACAACCATCCACTTATCGTGGAGAATATTTCTACAACTTATCACTTTAATCTAGGAACACAAATTGGGAGAGTACTTATTCAACATTAGTAATATTATTCCACTATTTTCTCATCCTTAAAACATGGAGATAAAATGGAGGAGTGCTAAGTCCATGACTTTGAATTCTTCTTGGAACACCACATGCATGCATGACTTTAGATTGCCACATGTTTGGATCTATCTTATATGTGGAAGTAAAGAGTGGGCTGAATATTTTAGTGCTCCTTTACATTATTTTAGAACAAACTAAAATACTTTCACTAGTTGGGTGTTTCTATATCTACGTGAAGAATTTTTGTAGCTATCCATTTCCATAGCTACGTAAAGAATTTCCATAGCTGGGTGTTTCCGTAGTTGTGTGAAGAATTTCGGTAGTTACAATCTATGAACTTGGATTAGAGTTGTTTATGACCTATTTTCTACACACTATCACATTCCAACTTAGAAGAAATATCAAGAAATAACAACACTTAGATTGCAAATAGATTTCTAAAGAGATGATAAGATAAATCTTATATTCTACCTTAAATATGTTATCTATTATTAAAAATACATCTAAATTCACTTGAAATCTAGATTTTAAGAGAGAGAATAAAAGTGTTATTTGGTGATATAATAAGACATATTTTGGCCTCGTCATTTCCTCCACACTTAAATTCTTGCATGTCCTCATACAAGCTACTGATCTTCCTGTAGAAATTGATTTTGTTAATACTTATGCATCTTTCAAAGCATTTTTTTTTTTTTTCATGATAGTAGCAAACTGAGATTCTAGAAGTAAAATTTTTACTTCTTTCTTATTTGTGCTCTCATGAGGTTTTTTGGAGATAATGTAGGAATATTTTTTTCTACACTTAGCTATTTTTTCTCTTGCATTCTTCAAGAGATTTGGAAGAGAGTGAGTCTCCTCCACACTTAGTTTTGTTCATGACCTCATGAAAACTATTTTTTTGTATTTTTAATTCAACAACTTATAGATCTCAATTGTTGTAAATTGAAAAGACGTCATCAGTGTCATTTTATTTGTTATTTGACTTGATCAACACATGTAGATATTGACAAATTTACAACACAGTAAAAGACAGGATATTTTTTTTTTGACTTGCTTTGACACACAACACGACACAACATGTCGTCACAAAGTTACAACCAACTCTGGGAACCACTTGTTACGGGGATGACCACAAGGTCTGCACGGAAACGTTCACACCCAAAAGGATAATACACTTTTCTTTTTTTGACAGAACAAAATAGAAGTCCAACCACATGACACTCTCACAGCTAGGGCAAGCCACAGTAAGAAATGATTGAAGGTTATTTATTTTGATAAAACACCCTTTAACTCATGACTTATGTTTTCAGAGAGATTCAAGATATGATTCGTACAAATTCATCTTACCAACTGAGTTATTTTCTTATACACTGTAGAGTAGTTCACTTAAAGTCTTCTCCTTTATGACATTTATTTGTTTTATATATTTATTTGATAAAGATGGTAATTTAATTCCACAAGGCCATCTATTCACACTTACGTTACTAGAACTCGTTCATGCCCTTATGACAACATCGGTTCACGTTCAACAAACTTAAGAGAAAATTACAAGGCACCTTGGATAAAGTTAAAGGAAGAAGGTCAAATGAATTCACCCTTAAGATGTCATTAGTTTTTACTGAGGTTTAATTGGAGCTTGAGGTTTTATACGTAATTATTAACGCTTTTACTTAGGCTTCACCGAAAGAGCTTATCAAAAGGAAACTACTTACTTTTAAATAGGCTGAGAGATAAATTGAGTGGTTTCTAAATTTTCTTCTCTTACTTGTTAAATCTTATTAGAAACTAACCATTGTTTTCCCTTAAGCTTGTTTAAGAGTTCACCCAAAAGGGGTAGTGTTCACTAGTTTAGCTAGGGATATCAAATTTTAAAATTTTACTTTACAAGGATAGTTTCACCTTTGATTATTTCAGGAATCTATTGTTCTCAAGTAAGTCATCTCTACATTAATTTATCTGAATATATATATATATATATATATATATATATATTTAGTTAACTTCTATAAGGGTTAACCACTCCATTTAATTTTACTTATATCACATCATTACAAGGTGTCAGAGAGTTTTGACTTAACACTTTATTCTCAAAATCAAGGTTTTACAATACTTATGCCAATGTAATGATTGAATATCATTTCTCACCAAGGTAAGTTACTAGTCTAACAACAAAAGGGAAAGAACACTTCACCACGTAGTTTTTCCGAACATACCAAGACAAGAGATCTTCTAAACTCCTTGCAAGCAAAGTTACAAAATTTACAACGCATTGAACTTTCTACAAAGAACTTCATAATTTGAACTGATGAAACTTTTACACTCTTTTCCTTTAATCTACTCGCATAATCCATCTGCACAAATATTTACTAGAGTCAGTTCGCTAGAACTGAGCATGATAAGATATAAACCTCACCTAATAATTTATGCCATCTAGCATTTAAATAAATGAAAGTTTGCAATACTCCTTATCAAATAAATTTCTAACATACATTTAAAACTTAACTGCACATCTCATGATAATACATTTCATACTCATTAATGTTCACTTCCTTAAGATCTGCTTACATAAGAACACAATTCCAAGTGACTAGATATACAACCTTAACCATGCAATCAATCATACTTAAATTACAGTAATAATAATAACGCTCACCTAATACCCTCGACCTACTTCACATATATAAGTATCCAACAATATTATCTTTCAATTAAATAAAAGCACCAACGACATTAAGTTTATATAATAAATACAAGTATCAATCTTATATTATTCATCGATATTACCCAAGTATCAAACCTTCATAGATAATCAGTGATATGTAAGTATAATTTGGATATTTATCTCACAATTTTAAGAATATACTTATGTTAACAAAGATTCCACCAATCCACAAGTTCATATATTATTTAGGTATCCTTTTGGTTGCTTATTCCATGTCTTTATATGTTTCTATTAGTATAAGGGTCCAACTCATTGGAATGAGTTACGATCAACAATATTGTCATATTTTGCTAATATGTCAAAGATACATTTGACTAACTAAGATATGTAAGCGCGGTCCAAGCCACTATAAATACAAGTATCAACATTATCTCAACTCCCAATTGAGATGCAAGTATCAATTTTTAGCTAACATAATAATCATCGTAAATGCCAGAAAATATTCCACTCGTTAACCAAGTATTGAAATAACATATTTATCCTTACTGGTTACCTGATAACATAATATACCCTGTTATATAATTCAACCTCCACTTGCATACCCCAATTTATGGGTATTAATTATTGTTCTATAAAATGAAGTTAAATAATTTCAGGTGGACTTATATCCTTACTGTCATACATGGTATGCACAGTCCCATTATGGTAGCTGTCACCTTTACTTAAGGCTATGCATGACTCCATTTTAGGGTAGTTATCTTAACTTCCCTATTCATCTGTTTTCCTACCAAAAGTCTTTCGACAAGCTTCAAGGTCAAAGTATAAGATAAATTTATAATTTCATATTTCAAGCATTGCCTGAATTCATATGCATGAGGACATCACATATCAATCAAACTTGAAGAATGTCGACATTCATGAGAGTTCGATGTATCCAATATTACTTTAACCGATTCAAAGATCCAAGTAGTGCCTCAAAATTAAGCCAAAGAATTATCCACACAGGATAATGACTTGCGTGCATAACATATTCGTAAAGGTCATAGAAAACCCATTAACGCATGCTTCAGGAGGGTTCCAATCTAATAATAAGCTCATAGTAATAATAATAGCAGAGGGCCTGGTGAGGGGTTTTCAATAATCCCCAAGGTAAATGATAATCGAATGACTCAGATGGAGCTATCTAGAAAGACCAATTAAACTAGTATGACTCTTCCCAAATAGAAGCCCCCAATCCTAATGGGAGTTTATATTATTATAAATCCACAGTAAAATCCAAATACAGTCATATCGGAAATTCCCTTTTTCAAGCCATGTTCTACATAATATAAACAATACAAGAAAAATTATAAACCTCATTCACGCTCCATAATATTTTCTACAGAAACCATCATTCAAAGGAAGAATCAAGGCAAAAAGATAAACCAACATTATAAGATCAGTAGGCAAGAATCGATGTAGAGATTTCTTCTACTCAAATAGTAAATAAGATAAACTGTAAAGGAGGGGAGAGATCAGTTCATGCAATTATGATTAAAAGTCATTTGAAACCCATCTCTTTCTGGGCATCTCTTTCAAGAAAGAGTCAATATATGTAAATGCATGTTATATAATATCCAGAGTCCAAACGCTATTTATTTAGTAAAACAAAAACACATCAACATTCCAAAAGAAACCCACATCTACAGCAATCGAACAAAATTGCAAAGATTGATTTACCCAAATACTAAAGGGGATAAATCATTAAGAGAGAGGGTTAGTCTTATCATGCCTGTTTGGGGCTTCCTCAATGCAGCCACGTCGAACCAAGGCTCCAGCAGCTACAACACATTCCAAAAACATTCATTTTCCTCAGCACGTAGATCTCTCATGCAAGCTTCATGGCAGCGCCTGGTACAGTCAGGGAGAGGGCGGCCAGGGCAGGAGATCAAACCCACGAACAACAGCCTAAGAAAAAAGGTCCCAAAGGAGCAAAAACGTTAAATGAAAAATCCTATGACTCCCACACTTACCAGGAGCACACCCAGACTCCACAATCTAGCCAACATCCTCCCAGCCCGTGTCCAAAGGGGCATTAGTGCAGAACATGAAAGCATACCAAAGCACAAAAAGGGGAAACTTGGATTCGCACCAGGTGTGGAGCCACCCGTGAGGCATGCAACTGTTTGCCAAAGGCCGCAAAAAAGGGATTTCCATGATTACAGGGTACGCACAGGAAGGATCAGTAAAAAAAATAAAGTCTTTGTTTTCATTGTATGTAACTACTTGGTGTCTAACCTGCTCCCTTCACATAGCAATCATGCAGACAGCCAACACCCACGAATGGCTTGAGCAAGCAGCAAGGCAATTTGTGCTTCATGAATATTCTGATATGAAACAGATCCACCTCTATGAGATTCTCTTCCATGAGTTACATCGTAAAACAAGTAAGGTCTCAATAGAGAATCTTTGCAATAAATTTCATCAGGTCTCCTGGTAACACTCTCACTGTCACATAGTCGATTTTGATAAAAAAATACCTTGAAGGAGAATCCCGAATTTGAGGATGCATTCGATACTGAACAGATAACAACATAGTTGGACAACCTGCTTGTTGGAAGCGCTCAGAAAAGGTTTCTACTATACTGCAACATGCCTGCTGCCTGGCTAAATTACTGTTGCAGGCCGCTGCTGTGGATCCCTGACAAGAACACACCTCGCAGCACCCAACGAAAGTGGAGGTAACACGCCTGCTTCACTAGCTTGAAGCTTCATCTAAAACCACACGCGCAGGGTAAGAACTCAGACCAAAAGTCCCAGATAAAAAGAATATTGTGGCCAGGAGAAAACAACGCACACACGCAGCAAGGAGAAGAAATCAGAGAAGAAAGAATAAATCCAACCCAACCAGGTATGCAGCGAGTAGGTAAGAAGGAGTACAAAAATTCCTGCGCAATCACCAACCATCCACGCAGCTAACAACAAGAAAATATGGGAAAGATTTGCTAAAACAACTAAAATTAAAGTATGCGGCCCACTACCAAAAAGGGAAGAGATATTTCTTACCCACAGCATGTGGATAAACCAAGCAGAAATGAAATAATTAACGAAGTAGGTGGCCTTCATTCCCACAAAACGTGCCCAACACTCATCCACCCATACGCATTGAATAAAAGAATCAAAATGAGATCAAGGTGAAGAAAATCAGGACTCCACCGACTCCCATCTCCCTCACGCAAGGTAGAAACATAATGGCCATTACAATCTGCAGGTTGGTGGTTGGGAGGAGTCCAAACGCCATTTAAAAACCCCCAACAAAAGCCTCCCCCTCCAATCTCACGCAAACATCATAGCTTAGATTTGAAGAAGTTAGTTTAGGAGGAAGACGAACCTCCCTTTATTTCTATTATTTATTTATTTTATTTTATTTTCTAACACAAAAAGGTTCCACAGCTAGGTATCTTTTAATAATTACATCTAAAAGTAACTTGTAAATATTTTAATATTCCAATAGAACTCTTTTTAACAAACGACATTAAGCATTCTATAGATCGAAGGCACGACAGACGAAAGAAGAAGAAAGGGTGCTAAAAAAAATAACTTCGCAAACAGGGTAAAAGTCACCTAACGATAGAAAAGGGAGCTCAATTCAGCATTCAATGACACGCAATAGGACAAGGACGTAACAGCGAAAGTCGATGCCGAACAGGGCATTACACTAGTTTTCTAACCAATCACTATCCTTTTGAGAAATGTAAACATGATAGAAAATTAGGAAGTAATATTCTCGAGTGTTTGTAGCATCCAACCAGTTTAGAAAGCTGATTTATAAATTAAGAAACAATGGTAAATTGTTCTAGGAAATGGAATGGTTCATGGACTTCTTCATTTATTGGGAATGAATGGTTTATTGTGAGAGGATATGGTTATCATCCCGGAATAAAAAATTTATGTTGATATTTCAATTAGCATATACTGGTTGAGCCAGTATTTTCCTACAATCATGAGAAGGATAAACATTGAATATAAAATATTGGAAGAATTTTTAGTGATTCTAGAAGTTGGGAAAATGACTTTTGAACAAAAACTGAGATAGAGAGGGTAGCATGGAATGAATCAGGTACTAAAAATGAGGAGTATGAGAATAATACATGTATGCAACATAAGATTTTATTTTTTTTAAATAATCTTCAACATGTTATTTTTTTTAGCAGTGTGCACTCAAACTGTGATATCTTGGTCATTTCTCAATGAAAATAAGTAATTCAAAAGGATTTGGAAATATCATATTGTGTAGAACAAGAAAAGGAAATGTTTGAGCTATTTTTTTATGATTTGTGAGTAGTTTTCATCAAAAAAACATTGTGTCAAAACAATCTTCAACCTTTTTTTAGCAGCGTGCAGTAAAACTGCAATATATTGGTCATTTCTCAACTAAAATGAGTGATTCAAAATGATCTACAAAGACCAAATTGTTTATAATAAAACCCATAAATCGTTTGAGCTACTTCTTTGCAATCCATGAGCATTTTTAATCTGAAAAATGATGTTATTTTCACATAAAACTCCTTAAATCAGCTAAATATTTTATTTGACCTCCTCTTCAATGCTTTGTTTCTTTTTGCATTTGTCCACCCAATATGCTTGCACTAATAATCCATAGAAAAAAAAAATTATGTTAACCTCCTGTCACAAAATTTTCTGAGAGGTATTCTACTATCACTAGAATATTCTTTTAGAAAAATATAAGTCTCATAATAACACCACGCTCCTTGGAAATGGTGCTAAAATGATGAGGGTCGTCAATTCTCTTCATTAATAATGTCAATCCAAGGATGGTGTCCAATCTTTGTATGTAAAAGGAGAAAGATATATTTGGAAAACAAATCCTTCAAACACAATCCAAACTTGCATAAATTAAAAAGCACACTTGCAAAAATCAAAATCACACTTGCAGAAATGAAAGCACGCTTGCATAAAGTAAATTGCTAAATTGAAAATAAATCAAATAAAACTTCTGCATGTTCATAACAAACTAAATGAAAATGAAGATTATAATACAAGGAAAAAAACAATACAACAAAATGATTATCATAGAAAAAGGAATAAACATAAACATAAATTATTACAATACAAAAACACAAATACTCAAATACATCTTCCTTAGAATGAGTGGTCAGCCCATTCCTTGGAAGAGGATTTAAATCATGCTTCCAAGATCTTGATTCAAAACTTTAGAATATTGGAGAGAAAAGAACATATTTTTCATTGATTGGAAAAAGATTACACATAAGAGTGTGGAAGGTTACATTTATAATTCATGCATCTAACCAACTCCTCTTTTTAAGGAATACAATTTGATCTTATTTTTATTCTTATTTACTTATTCAACACACTAAGAACTAACTACCTATTCTTGGGAGGATTTATTCACAGCAATAAATCCTAAACAAACTTGACTACAACCATCCACTTATCATGGAGAATATTTCTACAACTAATCACTTTAATCTAGGAGCACAAAGTGGGAGAGTACTTATTCAACATTCCTAATATTATTCCATTATTTTCCCATCCTTGAAACATGGAGAGAAATTGGAGTGCTAAGTCCATGACTTTGAATTCTTCTTGGAACACCACATGCATGCATGAATTTAGATTGCCACATGTTTGGATCTATATTCTTGGTTGATGACGTGGAAGAAAAGAGTGGGTTGAATATTTTGGTGCTCCTTTACATTATTTTGGAACAAACCAAAATACTTTCACTAGCTGGGCATTTCCATAGTTGCGTGAAGAATTTCCATAACTGGGCATTTTTCGTAGCTGCGTGAAGAATTTCCGTAGTTGGGAATTTCCATAGCTACGTGAAGAATTTTGGTGGCTACAATCTATGAACTTGGTGTAGAGTTGTTTATGACCTATTTTCTATACATTATCACATTCCAACTTAGAAGAAATATCAGGAAATAACAACAATTACACTGCAAATAGATTTCTAAAGAGATGATAAGATAAATCCTATATTCTACCTTAAATATGATATTTTTTATTAAAACTACATCTAAATTCACTTAAAAGATTGATTTTAATAGATGGAATAATATTTTTATTTGGTGATATAATAAGACATATTTTTGCCTCATCACCTTGCAAGGAAGATTTCTCTCTGATTGTCACAATGAATTGTAACTGCACCCTTTTTCAATCAAATATCTGAACACAAATGCTTCAGCCAAATGGAACCTTTACAGGAATGAGTATCTTACATCTACACTTCCTCAGTAGTGGAAAAAATGACCGCAGCATTTCACTTTCTCATCCAATTGATTGCACCACCATTAAGAGTAAATACATTTGCATTGGTTAACCTTCTTCTATCGACATCACCAGCCAATCTAAATCCACAAAACCATGAATACTCTAGGAATTTTGATCTCTTGTGCCATGAAAACATATAGAGTACTCTGTTATAGCCTGCAAATATATGAAGACCCTTTTAATTGCATCCCAATGCACTCTTCCAGGATTAGACATAAAACGAGAAATAATTCCCAATGTTTGGGAAATGAATGGTCTTGTACAGACCATAGCATACATTAAGCCTCCAACTTCACTCTGGTAAGGAACTCTGCTCACATTTTCAATCTCTGATGGGCATGAAAGACATTTTTAAATAGAGAGATTTGTTCCCAATGTAACAAGAACACAAAGTGTTTTACAATCCTACATGTTGAAATTTTACAAAACAGAACAAACATATTTACTCTAGTCAAGCCATAGGTTTCTATTCTCACAATCTCTTCTGATCTCCATCCCAAGTATCTATTTTTTCACACCAAGATCTTCCATTTCAAATTTCACAGAGAGCTGATATTTCAATTTTGCAATCAGACATTTTCCTTTCCCAATAAATAGCATGTCATTAACATATAAAGCAATTACTAGGAAACAATCACCATCAGATTTAAAATATACATAGTGATCAAATTTAGACCACACAAATCCCAAAATGAACACATATTTATCAAACTTCGGGTGCCACATCCTAGGACTTTGTTTAAGGCCATACAGATATTTCTTTAACTTAGAAACCAAATTTCTTTTACCTTTCACCATGTAGTGCTCTAGCTGTGTCATATAGATTTCTTCTTCCAAATCACCATGAAGGAAAGAATTTTTCAGATCCATTTGTTCAACCTCTAGGTAGTAAGTTACTGCAATAGATAATAAAAATCAAATGGATGTCATTTTAGCAACAAGAGAAAATATCTCACCGTAATCAATGCCCTCAACCTGAGAGCAACTTTTTGTGACCAACCATTCCTTATGCTTTTCAACATTTCCATATGAACCAATATTTTTCTTAAACACCCATTTACATCCAACAAGTTTTTGACCATCAAGAAATGGTACAAGGTCCCATGAATCATTCCTTTTAAGAACTGTCATCTCTTCATCCATGGATATTTTCCAGGACTCTACATCATTCATACCCAAAGCCTCTTATACATATCTTGGTTCATTAATGCTAGTACTCAAAGAAAATATAAACTTCCAATCATTAGGTGAATACCCATACCTTTCAGGTGGTTTCCTTTTCCTTGTATACCTTCAAACAAGTTGAGGTGGATATTCTTCCACTTCTTCCTCCTCTTCTTCCTCTTCTGAAGATTCAGATCTTAATGAGCTCTCCTCAACTTTTTATCTATTTTGGGGTCTCGATTCAACTTTCTCAAGCATAGAAGGAAGTTGAACCACATCCTTTTTCTATTCAATTTCTTTATGTTGTTCTAGCTGAAAATTAACAGGGGAAGATTTAATATATCTAAAAATAACAATTCTGGAATGAATTACCTTTTGTGCAATAGGGTCCCAAAGCTTGTATCCTTTCACCCCATAGTTGTAGTTGATGAAGATACATTTGACAACCTTAGAATCCAACTTTTTTCTCTTCTTCTTAGGAATATTTGCATGTTCCTCACAACCAAAACCCCTCATATTTCTAAGTGAAGGATTTTCCCCCAACCACGCCTTCATTGGTGTTTTATCAACAAGCACTGTTGTAGGAGATCTATTTATCAAATAACAAGAAGTAGAAACATCTTCAGCCAAACACTTTTGTTCTAGGTCAGCACCACTCAACATACTCCTAGTCTTCTCCATCAACATTTTGTTCATTCTTTTTGCACCTCCATTCTGCTGCAAAGAATACAGAGTTATCTTTTGTCTTTTAATCCCACAATTTGTAAATAATTTTTCAAAGTATACAGAACAATACTCATTGCCATTTTCAGTTCTCAAACATTTAATTTTCTTTCCCATCTGAGTTTCAACCATAGCCTTGAACTCCTTGAAATGACTGAAAACTTCAAATTTACTCTTTAAAAAATATACCCATGTTCTCCTACTAAAATCATCAATGAAAGTCACATAATGAACTCATTTAGCAATAGAAGTAACCTTAACAAGACCAAATACATATGAATGGATCAAATCTAAGATACATGAATACTTATGAGTAGACGAGTAAAAATGAACGCGGTTATGTTTGCCATAAATATAATGCTCACATAAATCAAACTCTAGATTGCAATCATTCAACCCCACAACGAGGCTATTATTTTTCTAGGATTTTAAACTCTTCTCTCTAATGTGGCAAAGCCTTTGGTACCATAACATGGTCTTCTCTGAGGAAATTTTTATTCGGTATACAAAGCACCCTTGGGTACCCAAAAGCCAAGACCATCCATAGAAGAGGAAACCCTATCCTTTTTCAACGAAGTAGTTTCTGGCTTATTTTTATTAGAAGTGTTAGTGCACTCAACCGCATATTCATCAAGTTAGTACAATATACCCAATATGCTTCATCTTGCTATCACCATGGCACCTCTCTCTATTTTCACACCTGCTTCATAAAACTGTATATGCACACCTACGTCTATTAGCTTACTAATAGATAATAAATTTCTTGCTAGTCCTGGGATATACAAGACACCATCAAATCTTCTAACTCTACCATCAGAAAAATTCACATGAATACTACCATGACCAACAATGTCAAGGAAAGAATTATCACCCAAATAAACCCTACCACCATCATAGTTTTCGTACTTACTAAACTAGTTTTTGTTAGGATTCATGTGAAAATATGCACCTGAGTCTATCAAGCATGCATTATCACGTGCACAAGTGGAAAAATCTGCAATAAATGTATCTTCATATTCCTTTTCAGACTTG
This sequence comes from Taxus chinensis, assembly GCA_019776745.2. Classification (NCBI taxonomy): domain Eukaryota; kingdom Viridiplantae; phylum Streptophyta; class Pinopsida; order Cupressales; family Taxaceae; genus Taxus; species Taxus chinensis. The sequence continues at coordinate 355,575,209 of CM034157.1, forward strand.
GAATTGAATCTTATTTCTTCTTCTTCTTTTTCTTTTGTTATTTACATTCCTTTCAGAAGTGTCAAGATTTACCACAATTCCAACATATCACCTTGGACTTATTAGGAGATTTTTATCTCCCCTTATTCATGGAATGACCATGCTTCTTCTCATGTTTTCCTCCTTTTGGTATTCCTAAATCACTCAAAGCCTCTTTGGCATTCAGATATACCTACCTTCTCATATCTTTGGAGATTAGGGAACCACCAACATCCTTCATCTTCAGAGTGATTGAAATACTCCCAATGGCCATGACTAGGATGTCCCATGAGTCTAGAAATGAACACAACAAGGTTTGGCACCTTTCTTATTCATCCATATTAACCCCAACCGAGGTCAACTGGGTAACCAACATATTGAATGTTTCCAGATGCTCATATATTTGTACACATTCTTCCATTCTCAAGGAATAAAACTTCATCCTCAACAAAATCTTATTTACTAGAGATTTAGGTTGGTATATCTCACCCAACTTCTTCCAAAGCTTCTTCGAAGTGGATTATTCATGAAGATTTATCAGGATTGAATCTGTAAGACATAGTCTAATGAGACCTTTATCTTTTCTATCCATTACATCATATTTTTCAGCCAAAGTTAGATTTGTAGGCATATAGAAATTTTCATCCACTGCATCCCATAGATCTCTATCAATCAACAGATCTTCCATCTTCAACTTCCACATTTCAAAGTTTGTGCTGGAAAACTTCTCTACCTCAATCGCCCCATATGTGCTTGTCATTTGAAAAATATCTACAACAATATCACAAAGTATCCTAATCACAAATTCTCACTCAAACATTGATTAGCACAAAAAACACAACAACCCACAACTGAAACCAAAGGTGATCATGCTTTGATACCACTTGTAAAGAAATTAGATTAGTGGAACAACTTCGTACACAAATCTTGAGGAGAGATATTATTTTAAACTTTTAAAAAATTAATCAAACAATTACAGAAATTCCAACAGCACATTCATAACAAGAAAATAAAAAATTAACACAAACACTAGATATTCGTGGGGAAACCCCTTTTGGATGAAAAACCCCACACTCTAAAAACCCACTCAATATTTTTCAAATCCAATAACAAGATTACATACACTTGCAAAACACATTTATTACAGTAGTATCACCAGTAAAAAAATTTGGAAGAATTCAAGTTGGATTCCAACACAACACTACTTGCAAAACTCACTACAAAAACTATTCCTCAAACCTTCAATTTATAGACCTCCTGTTATACAAGAAACCATCTGTGGTTTACAAAACCATGTGTAAAACCTCTCATGAGGTGGATTGCATTAAAGGGAAATATTTTGGTGTAAAATTAGGATCTCATGTTCACAATATTCTCCCTGATTTCTAACTCTCAAAGACATGATAAAAATTGTCACAGTATCTCTAAAAATAGCCCTTCCATGATATACTATCATATAGGCATATTTTTACAACTTATTTTCAAACACCGATAATGTGAAACATCTAGAGGAAAATCTTAATTGAATAAATCAAACAGCAAGGTTGAAACACCTCATTTCTAACATCCATAACTAGAATAGAAAACACATATAAAATATATTATATTCGATTCAAGAACTTCTTACAAACTCAGAGCTACGGCTCTACAAATTCTTTTGTTTCTCTTACAATATTCTTCCTCAAGCTACTACTCTATATACTTTACTAAATATTCTTCTTGTCTCTCTTCTTCTGCTCTCTATTTTGTTTCACATAGATTCTATTTTCTTCCTCTTCAGTCTATTTGAGTTGCTGCTCTATATTCTCCCTTATTTTCTCTCTATCTATCTATTTTATTTTCTATTGAGCTATTGATGTTCTTTGTCTTAAGATTCAAAAACTACATACATATATATAATCGTGAGTCACCTAAAGTACATTGACCTATGACGTGGACCCAAAACTAGTATTCATTTTGTTAAGTTCTACAGCTTTGACTTTCCCTTAACCCATATGGACTTGACTCCTTTGCATTTGTGGATTTTCCTTTATATTACGATCTTTTCAACATTACGCGAATTTTTCTACATACTATGGCTTTTTCTATATACGGCAGCTTTTGGATTATGCGGAAAACTCCACATATACAGTGGCTTTTGGTTATTGAGAAGAAGGAATTAGGGAGGCTATTGATATTAAAAAAACCCTAAAAATCTAAACAGGGATGCTGGACTACAAAGTGTGGTCTAAAACTTCAATTTTCTAAATCCTTGCACAATTTCTTCTAAATTAGACTACATTGAAACATCTAGTATCGGCCCATACCAAGTCTGAAACATACCTGATACAGAAACTAGTACTAGTACTCTCTGGATATTCTATGGGTATGCAACCGTAGGCCCTAGGTATGTACCGTGTACAGAAACCAATACCTAGGAAGTATCCAGGGCATGTGGGTATGTACCCACTTAGTTTTTTTTAAGTGCAAAAAAATAAACAAAACTTGAGAGCTTTGATTAGAATTGAACCTTAGAAAGTTTGTGTGAGATTCAATATTGCCAATAGGCTTCCAAGGGTCAAGAGAGATGAAAAGGATCATTTGGTTGACTTACTATTTGGGGCATTTCCTATTTCTTCTCAAGGTTACTTTATTTTTCAGTCAATTTAGAAGGCATGGGAACAAGTACAACACTTGGTGGTTGGGCAGCCTATCTTCTCTTCCTTTGACATTGGGTGCTAAGCATACAAATCGATTTGGTGGAATCTAGAATATGACTTGTATAGATTTGGGAAGCAGATGGAATGGACAGGCCTTAAAGCTTTCTATAAGCTTCCTCAATCTCAGTTTAGAATGTATACAATGCTTAGAAATTCTTTCAAAAATCTCTCTACTAGAATAATTATGGAGGATGAGAATGGATTTTTGAGATATAATGAGGTGGCTCAAAGGGCCCCCTCTCCAAGAGGCTACCTCCAAACAAATCTATGAAAATATTTCCTTCTACCCAAATTTTTCCTTGGACCTTAACAATAAGTGGAATGTTTGTGAACCCATTAGTAGATGGACTCATATATTTAATGTTTGGTGGTATCTTGTATTTAGTCAAATAAATCTTGCTTTACATGGCTTCTAATTAATAATAAGTTTGATTTTGTCTTCTAATATTTTATAGGTTGCGGAGACTATAAGCTTGTTGTTTTCTTTAAATATATATATATATATATATATTGTACGAATGTACCCGCAGCATATCATGCCCAGGGATTTTTTAAAAATATGTCATTTCAATGCACTGGAATTTTATCCTTACTCAAACTTGGGGGTTTTAGCAATAGAGATTGTAGAATCTTAAAGTATTTAATTTTTAAAATACCACCCTAGGCCATAACATTGTATATATAACACCAAAACCTGATTATAATAACTTTTTGCATAGATGAACTCAAAGTAACATGTGACCAAAGTATAGCACTGGAACGTAATCAAACATGTACATATAAACAGACCATTACTATTGTAAAAAATATTAAATAAAATATTGTAAACATTAAACTTAGCTTTCACTTTGAGTTTTCGTTCAGTCTCTGAGCTCTCATAATGTAATAAGGCATGCACACCTTGCAGTTGTATATGAATATTGTTTTTATTTTTCTTATACTTGATAATTGAAAAATTCCTAGTCAAAATTTAATTTTATCAGAAGATTCACTCCACCAAGAAGCTCCTTTTCAATTATTGAGTATATGTTACTAAAATTTGTATTAAAATCCAAATGTTGTCCTAGATTCCTATAAAAAAGTCATATGTGACATTGTACATGTTTCTTCTACCTCTCATGGTAAACAATCAGAACTATGAAAGAAGATCTTGTCGATTAATAGGCTTACTCTTTGTAGTTTATCTCTCTACATTGGACATGATCCAACAACCCTATTAAATGAAAAGGGATGATAAGGGCACATGGTTGTCTATCATTGGTGTAACATGGACACTAGATGTATCCCTCAAAGAACAAGATCATTGTTACTACTTAAGGCATGCATCTAATATGATTCGGTCAACATGTTACAAAAATGAGGATAGACATGAGTCTACAGGAAGGTTGTGATTTGAGGATTCAAATAATGCAAATCATTCATAATGAGGAAAATATTTTACCTCTGAGCCTAACACCAACATTGAATGGATTTTTTTGGTGGAGATATATACAGGTGGCACAATTTTATTCCACCAACATGCACTGTGATGGTATATATGGAGATTTAGGCTTTCTCTTGTGGGGCTTCCAATAGTGTATTTCTCTCACCCAGGGATTTGTTCATGTTCACCAAGTCCTTCTAATCTTTGAAGAATATTGGTGTATTTAATAACTCATACACTTTTGCATGGTTTAAGATTTACTTATATAATGTAATTGTAATTATTGATATGCATGTGCAAACTTATCCATAACTTATTATTAAAGAAGATTATCAATTCAGTAATTGACTTCTCATATTAATAAGTTTCTTTTTCTAAGAAGACTTTTTGTGCAAGTAAACTACTCTTCAAAATCCTAATCCTAACCTCATTTACTATATATATAAAAGTATAAAAGGATAAGGTGCAAGGTTGATAAGTGGAAGAGAATTTATCGTATGATAATGTATTCTTCATGCAAGGAGGGTTACATATTTTAGCTTCATTTATATAAAGAGGGTTAGTCAATCTACTAAACTTGTATATGTGTTTTCTTTGCTTTAATGTTTTATATATATACATATACAATAGTTGGTGCAAGTCTTAGCATACATTATTTAGATTCTTGGAAACCTTCCTAAAACATTTCAAATAACTATACATTATTGTGTATATTTAAAAACATTCATTAAAAGATTATGTGACTACAATTTTTTTGACCAAATTTTTTCAAGTGGATGGTTCCACCACATGACAATGTTAAATTTCTTACCTCTAGTATAAGTAATTTGTTGTGTCTATTCTTTACTTATATATTTAGATTTGCATCTATTATTTTTCTTTGCATTTTTTCCTCTATTAAAGTGGCCAAAAATTCATATTAGTACATTTCATTTTTATGATTTCAGTATTTATTTTCTTTCTAGCCCTTTTGTCCCCAAGAATTTGTAGACAACACTAGGATAGGGGAGCTTGCTTGATCCAGTGGCTGCCTTAGTCAAAAGGTGATGTTTCTCTCCATGAATTTGTACTAAGACAGGAATGTTAGGAATATTGTGTCAATACTCACATGAAAGTGAGAAATAATTGTTTGTGTGAAAAGAATAATGTAATGAGTTGTTAGTAACAACTTATAGTTAGAAATATGTATGTGAGTAAAGAGTATTTGTGTGAGTTAGTTATATAGAATAATATAAATTAATAAAGGACTTTAGGTGAGTAGTTGTGATAACTCTCATAATAGTCTAGAGGTGAGTGTAATTATAAGAGATTATGTTATAGATATATGGTCCTATAAATGTAATGTCTCTCACATAAGAATTGGGTTGGAGTGTTTGATTATGTTTTGTTATCATGTTTTTACCTTGTGCAATTGTGAGATCTCTGACCAAATTTAACACCCTTGTACAGGGGAATCTGGTAACGTTGTCCAAAAGTAATGCAAAATCAAAATTTTCATCACCACAAAATTCATTGATGAGATCTGCTTTGATATTTGTCTATGGATTTATTTAGTGAATTTAGAAGCCCCTATTGGTGGAGAGCATGATGCGAGATTTTTGAAGATCCATTACATATTGGCCAACTGTATCTAAGATTCTAATCAAAACCAGAACTATACAGGAGCCAGGATCATTGATAGTGGTAGCCCAAGCAATAAGGTTAATTATTGCCTCCAAAATGTTCAAGTGACTGAGCCTAACACCTTCAATGGAGTTGACAAAAGTTGCTGATGTTTTCTAAATGTTTTGATTTCATGCCTTTCAAGCGGGCCATCAAGGACAATATCAAGCAGAAAAGAGTAATCTTGGTGATCTCATTGCGAGATTAAATTTACCAGGAATGAAGAAGTTTAGTAGTTGTAAGAATTATTGTTAAAATGGCTAATAAGCATATATGCATAATCCAATCACACATACCAATTTTTGCCATGGCATCAAATGCTTAAATGGATCCCAAAGCCGTCCAAGTGGCTTCATGCCCCATGTATTGGGATTGTACAAAATGATGTGGTTTCTTGGCTTGTTCTTGTGTTTCAAGCTATGTTACTGAAAACTTAAGAATACCCCCAGTGCCCAAAGGTTCAATTTTGGTTCTGATCCCGGGTCTGACTCCCAATAGAAACATATTGGGTTCCTTAGGTCTGCTGAGTCCTTCCCGGGAACACGGATGGTATTTCCAGGAAAGACCTGGTGATTTTGGGCCATTTCAAACCTGTGGCAGACTCTACTGAAACTTTAAAAGCACACTACCACGTCTAAACCTATGGTATTTTTTGTTTATATTAATGCTGATTATGTACTTAACATTGCTGTCATGTTTAGTTTTCTTTATATTTTGAACTTTTACGTACAGACATTTCCAAGAAAAACCGTACCCAGGGTTCCAAGAAATGTCAGTGTTTCCTGTGCCAATAAGCATACCCAATTCCTATTGCAAACACCATTTAAGCAATATAAATGCTACTTTGATAAGTAATTGTCATTCATGAAGTTGCAACAAAGCAGCTCCAAAGACCTGTTTCTTTCAAGAGAGAATGAAAAGAATTGTTAACAGAACTCTTTATGTCCAGAATAGTAAGCTTGTACAAGACCAAGATGAATACATAGATTGCATAAAGCTTAAACTAACTTATCTGATTTTTTAAAAGTAGACGTCAAGATTATTGCATTTCACAACTATTCTCTCTACTGATATTTTTGATTGGTATCCAAGTCTTTCAACACCCAACATGATAGTTAATGATTGATAGTTGAGCACATTCTTTATGATTCCAGGATTCCTTCCTCACCTCATCACTAGGTAAAGATAAGGTTGTTTCCTGGGATTCAATATTATGTGGGACATCCATTTGACATATCCTTCCTTACATAGCCTCAGCCTTCTGGGCAAACTGTACTTTGGACTTAATGCTGCTTGATGCTTCTGAGGAGACTTAGGGGCCTATTTTCTTTTTCTAACAGGTCTTGGTGGCCACAATTTTGGGACTAGCTCCAATGATCTAGGGACAAAATGTCTCATGACTTCTCATATAGGGCGTCCACATAGATCCAAAACTCTCATAATTATTTGTGTCTGCTTGGTGAATGATGAGTATTTTTTGTTGTCAAGGTTCAGTGTAACATTGAATTTGAGGAATAATTGATTTTGTTTTGTGGAAGGTTGGCAAGTCAGTCATTCATTATGCACTCATGAGAAAGTGCGAGTGCGGAAGGATTGCGTGCACAATGAGTATCACTTGCAATCATCAAATAATTAACAATAATAACTACGTGAAAGCTTTATTCCTACTCTAACCAAGTTATAAAAAAAGATAAAAAGAGAGGAAGGGTAGGGAAGAGAGAGAAATGGATCCAATGGTGTGGAAGAGACCCCTTTCTCGTTATTGGCTAAGATAGATCCAAGAATCCACACTCAAGCTTTAGACCAACATTCACTCGATCGAGACATGAGCAGGTGCAAGAGTATGAGGAACTTGTTGGAGTTAGCAAGGAATTGAACACAATGCCATTGAACGCGTAGGAAGCGAACACTAACTCCATACAACAACAATTAAAGATATATCCATGAAGCGTAGGGAGATCTACTTCAACCAGTTAGAAAGAGTGCACACAAACATCAATATCCAGGGTGAAAGCACAAATAGAAACAAGTGAACAAAGGGAAATGCATTAAAACAGTTCAATTCTTCTTTTTACAAGGATCTAACCTAAATAATGCCTTTCAGCTGGGTATTTACAAAGAGATACCACAACTAATTTGGGGCACACTTACAAATGTTACATTTATGGCCTCAACCAACTATGCACGTTATGCAGATTTGACAAGAGTAGATACATGGGCAGACTATCACAGACCAACCAAATTGAATACATGCCTAGGATGATCTAGAAGAATGTTACATCTGGTTTTCAATCTTGTTTAGAGACACATTTCAATACGTTGCATGGCCCACATGTATGGCGTGAAGTGCAAGTCGATGCTACATTTGAATCTATGACGATCGCCTAATCTTCTGACATAGCATGATCTACGAGATCTTCTCTAACTTCTCCCCTTGACAAGGATGAACAAGATCAAATTCATCTGACATGAATGTTAGTTCGATGTGAGAATTGGCGGTTTGTGTTGACTTTGGGGAACGCTTTGTCATTCTAGCGGCCGAGTATCAAGTCTGTCGTATAGTGTCCTGATCTCCTACATGTGCGACAGGCATCAACGTCTACCGCTCACAAGAAGTTCTTTGAGAATGGGACTTGGGATCTTCATGTTTTAAAGTGTGTCGATGTGAGACATGTGGCTTGAATCGGTGTAACCACATCCTGCAAAGGTCTCAAGCCTTGGTCTTTGTTTATGCCTTCTCCATTGAATTCTTCGACATGCGCATCACAAATCGGTGTGCTTGGGACTTTCCGACTTTTTTGTGCATATCCTTTGGGGAACTTCCACTGACCATGTCTTCAATTCCTACAAGGCAAAAGAAGAGCACAAAGTTAGTTATAGTAAAAATAGGTGCGTGCAAATAAAACATAAATAGATCGAGCGTGAAAAGCTTCGAACTTTTGTGCTCCCTTTTGCATATTTAGCGTGTGCATGACATTCCATACAGTCTACACGTTATAGAAGGAATTGTACACCAAATTATGCGCACTCCTTAGAAGAACCTCTAACACTTCATGTAGTCTTTAGAGTATGTGAATTTGTGTATTTTACCTATATAACATAAATCTAGAGAAAATACAAGTGCTAGATGTTAGATTTACCCAAGTGGACCATAGCTTATTCAATTGTAAAACTACGAGATAGAATTGGGAGTTATGTGATTGTGCATAGTGCATCCAATCAATCAACCAATTAGACTTATAGGTTAGGGAATGATCGAGGAACAAGGCATCCTATTCCTCCCACTCTGTGACTCTGAGAAGGAGGATATGGGTATTTCTACAATGCTTAGAGAACAAAATGGAGATATCTACCACATCATGAGCTAATAGAAAGAGCCGAACAAATTTAGGGTGAAAAGGCCATTAATTTAACCATAATTGTGCAAGGGTAGATAATCTCAAAAGATCCAATGCAAGGAATATTTTTACACCAGCTTACATGATTTCCCTACATAGGATACCACCTTGAACTCATACTTACTATCATGAGTTTGTACCACAAGGACACAATCCGGTTTTCATCTTAATATATAGTCCTTATCAACGCAACCATAGTTGCCCAAGCTACTAGACTACCAAATCAAGGATTGTCAATCCTTTCATTAAAAATCACTAGACTACCTATTAAACCAACTACTATAGATGTTTATGGTCTCTTACCCAAAGGAAGAGGAATTCCATTAGGGTCCATCTCAAATCAATCAGTGTGAATCTAAGTCAAAATTGTAGTTAATCAATACTGACAAGCCACCCACGTGAGAAAGAAAATGTTATTATGCACCATGGATATAATCGCATGCATGTGGGTGTAACAACCACTTTTGTCACTTCATATCTAGGATTTTTTTTTTTAAATTATGCTTCACGATTTAAATACCCATATATTTAAATCCAGCATAAACCTTAATGCAATTTATTTCAATAACTATCATAAACCATGTGTAGCTTCATGGGAGTATAAGGATCCTACTTGATCCCTCTCTACGCTCTTGTGAGCTAATACACCAAATATATCCTTTGGTTTTTCCTTCATTGGAAAATTATAAATAAGTGATGCTCTCTAAGTGTCTACCTGGGTTCTTCCATGGAATCCCACTGGGAATCTCTCATCTTAGACCTTGGTGAAATCATGATAGTGTAATCAGCAGTTACACTGCTTTTATAAATTTTTGGAGACATGTATACCATGCTAGGTTCCATGATGGAACACTCGCCATTTGGAAAATTTCATCTCACCGAATCACTTATTCAGTTATATGGATTTTCAATCAATAATGGTGTCATAACGGAAATGAGTCTCATAAAAGGTACAAATCAGGGATTACCAAAATGGAGACATGCTGCCATGAAAGCTTAGAATTCATGTGGGAAGGTAAGTATTCCCATAATTATTTTCATTATTCATGGACCCTTTCCCTCCTCATACCTATTCTAAGTTGGAATCAACACGTGTTCGTAAGGTACGTCTAAACTTGTATCTTTAACGAAGATTGTTCTTAATTACATTGACATGTCACAATTTAGGGTCTTGATGAGGCAACACAATATAGATGTTATGTGGTGGTATCCAAAAAATGACTTTTTTCATTAATTTGATATGACCATGTAGCAACCGTAGTGAGTTGTCTCACCAAGGGTCCTAAATTGGAACATGTTAACTTAAATAATTTACTAATGATAGGTTACCCTAGATTCCCCACCTCTTTCATCACAATAGAAACGTAACTAGGGTCCTACTTCATAGTAACATAATAGGTAAAATGTAGTTCCAATAATACTCATTTCTACCTATCTATTACAGGTATAAGTTAGTTAATTTCCTTAGAGTTGTATTCCCAACATTATTGTTACACAACTAATGATTCATTTCCAATCTTTCTAAATTATTGTCTCACATTACCCAGGGAGTAAACAATTATCAATGTTGTACTTTACCCTAATGTCAAGATACACAATTAACCAGTAATTATGATACATTTTATCACCTCCATTAGTCCCTTTTTAACAACACTTATTTTATTCTATTAATTCAGGTTATCCATGTATACTTTTACACATTCATATCAATCAGATACTTCTATACATGCATATGTATATTCTTCTTATTAGGTATCTCAGTTTAGTGATACCCTAATTATCCTAAGATAAATCTATAAAAATATCAATACCCAACTTGAGTTCATTGATCTGGGTAAAGCTACTTCCAACTAAGAAGCTTTATTACTCTCATTGGGTCATTATACTAATTTCTTGGCATCCAAATTTAGGTATGTATTCATTGGATTCCAGCTAAAAGGATCCATCATCTTCATTACATGACTTTATGACTACATTGTCATGTCTTAATCATGGTTAAATTATGGTTATATAGAACTCATTCTTTAGGACTATCCAGGTCCCAATCCTTCATTAGGGAATCTTTTTTGATTAGTACTCAAAGTTAGGACATCTTGCATATTCTTTAGTAGTAAATCTCACTAACTGAATTAAGCATCACACCATGAAAGTTTTATAGTTGATAAGTATGCAAGGAATTAATTTCTCTAAACAATTCATTCCCAACCTTATCCCATATCTCCATGGGTTCTTTAAGTAATTAATTTTGAATTCTGATTAATAATGAGTTGGTTGCTCATTTCGTATTGGTAGATGGAGTAAATTTTCAACGTATCTACTGTTTATCCCATCGTATCTTTGTTAGGGTAGAACTGATAAGAACATTTAATTCATTTTACCATTTCTGGGGTGATCAATATGCTTTAGGTGCGTAGAAGAACATCTTGGTTCTCTGATTTCATATTTACCCAAGCACTTGCTTTATTCTTGATATCACATCATACTACCAAAATCGTATTTGAATATATAAAAATTCACTTAATCCCGTTTTAAATTTTTGTTTTCTTCCCTCAAGGGATAATGTTAAAGATTCAAGGATTCAATCATGCATGAAAAACCTGATCATACTGTTAGAAGTTAAATTTTTTCCTATTTTCCTTCTGGTATAATTACTATACTAGTAAATACACCCTCATAAATATAATATCCCAATTCCATACTTGGGTGTTACCAAGTTATCTATTAAGCATTGAACCTTTAGAATGAATTTAGTGATTTTACAACCTATAGATTCAAATTTTTTAAGTGTTCAGCCATATATCCTCTTAGTAATGTATAACCCAACACTAATTTCAAAAGGTAACAATTTAATATTATGTTTTATTGTTGAATCATAACAGCCCATTTCATTCCTAAGAAACTACTATTTTCAACTAGTTCATGAGGTTATCAAATATGTAAACCATAATACTATTATATAGTTAAGGTCTTACAAAATTTCCAATTAAATAACAATAGCTTTTAAAAAAAAACAAGGAATCATCTACTGATCATAATATCAATGACATAACCATATTGCAACATAATATATAATTGCACAATAGAATTCTTCAAGTAATTAATTGGAAAACAAGTTCAATGATATCATGATCATAATCAAGAATCTCACATATCAACAAGTTTGAATACATTCTATAAATTTTCTAAAGTAAACATATAAATTTTGGATAAATAAACATTTTTCCTTTTTATTTCCCACTTGCTAACTTCTCTCACTTTCGTACGATTGTTAAACAAGATAAGTTTGGCTTAAATGAGAAAAAAAAGTCCATTATCCTACTTAACAATTTATGTCATAAGATATTGGAATGATTAAATATCACAATATTAAAATTCATACAAACAAAAAAAACATGAGGTACATCAACATCAAACTTAATAACTCAATTTTAACATCCATTAAGTACTGCACTTTTTACCTACTCTTGATGTTCCATAATGGAAAAGTCTCCATTAGTAGATCAAATAAAGTAAGTTAAGATAATATAAGATAATTATATTAATGTCCAACAAATGATCATTCCATAACCATACAACAGATCATAATAAAATCAAATGAGCATATATTATTCCTTTTTGATACCCATAGTGGATAGATAGCAATATTCATCTAGTATCAGTCATAGCATGAAACATATCATTCTATTTTAAACTAAAGTTGTAGATGTTGTTGTAACAAATCAAAAATTATTAACTTAGTACATGCATAGTATTCTAATTATCACAATTGATCACAATCAGTTCCATTAGTTCTAGGGTAATAATATTATAGTCACTTATCCCATACTTTAATAATTGGAATCTTATTGCTCCATAACCTTGAATTTTGTATAAAAAACTTCATCAAACAGTTATTATATATATTAAAACATCAACATCCTAATAAGGAAGAAGCTCAATCTTAAAATCCTTAATTTTTATTCACTTAATAGTTGCAAACTTAAGGAAGATATACTTCTCGATTTAGTGTAACATTCCTATGTAATCCTTTAATAACACATAGTAGTGAGGTACTTCTTATTGTGATCAGTCGAAATAAGATCGTCATTCATGCAAATCCTTACATTCGGAATTGATCATAATGGCATATAAGTCTACACCTCTTGAGTTCTCGTCACAACGGTTATGAACTAACCATCCTTGTTGATATGAAAAGTATTTAGCTATATCATAAAATTGAGATGCACACTATATCCAACCAACCATCTCATATCACAAGTTATGAGTTCATCAAGGTAATCAAATGGCTATAGTGTAGGTAACTGGGTGCCTATATGAAAGTTACACAACTAAAAGGATCAATTATGCCTAAGTAACATTTCAAAAGTTTCAACCCAGAAAAGAATCCCTTGTTCAAAGTAACGATTTCACAGTCTTTAAATATAAAGCATAATAAAATCATTTTTTATTTCTAGTCCAACAAGCCTCATACCAACCTTGAGATGGATAAATTGGTATTCAACAGTATCACATAGGTTTAGAAATAATTTTTAATTGAAATATAAAAGTTGAGAAAGGAATAGGAATTCAGTCATACCTGAGATAGGAAGACATATTTTTATGCTAAACATAGACACATTGATTCGTTCCCAAAATCAGTCATTATCCACCTATATCTATTCGAAATGAATTAGGTTATAAAAATAAGGAATATGATATAGATATCCCTCTCAAATTATGTGATCCTAAGGATCTATTAAACCAATATCATATTCATGATATCATACAGGTTATCCAACTATTACCTTCAAATCACCAAAAGTCACATCTAGGAATTCGAAGGAGCATAGCTACTGCAAATAAGATACCATATGGTTCTGGGCAATCCTTTAAAAACTTAGACGTAAGAAAAATCTTAGACATGGCTGCAACCACACTTACACCCAGAAACGATTTCAGAAACTACAAAGAATAAATCTTTTCAACCCATGGCCACCTGATAACCCATTTTTTTAAAAATGAACCTAGGCAACGTTTCCAACTTTTTTATACTTTTTCCAAGGTTAACATTCAAACCCGTGATCCAAAAATAATAATAATAGAGGAATAGTAATGTATCAAAAATAGTAATGATAAATACACAACCGATGTTTACTATTTGTATAAAAAATTGTTTCAACCCTCTATCCTTTTGATTCCCCTTTAACTTAAATACAACTAAGTCTATTGCCCTCATATTTGGTTGATTTTTACCAAATAAAGCTTGCACAGACCATTTCATAATTTTATTCACCTGTTCCAGGGTTTTAAATCAATCTCATATACTAATATTATGGATAGATAGGTGCAATTATTTAATATTAGTACAAAACTTAAGTTTCCAGCCATTAATACAAGTTTACATTTTTAAAGAAATTATTTTAAGCACAACAAGCTCATAAAAATTTACATGCTTACTGATTTCCCATACCAAAGGACATTGAAAATATTCATTCAAACAAATATTAGATGGAATAATTGTTTATGAGGGATAAGGAATAATTATTTCATGAGGAGTTAATTTTTGAATACTTCATTCTTCTTTCTCTATAGAGCTTCCCGCAAGAGTCAATTCAAACCACAACCCATGAAGTCGAATCACTAATTTTTATTTCTTCAAAAACCAAATATTCACCTTGAAATCGTAGAATATAGATTCCCAAAATCTATGAGGTTAATAAGGATTATTTAAACCAAACTCTTAGTTCACTTAGCTTGCATGGCTCCCTAATGACCTTAATAAACCCCAAAATTTGCATGCAGAGAGAGAAAGGAGCTCCAAACAAAGAGTTGCAACAATGTAACTCATCTTTGAATTTTTCCAACCTCAATATGCATTAAACCAATCTGTAAGCTTCTTTAATGCCATTAAATTTCTTTATCGGTTTCATTTAATCTCCCATCCACCGCCATTCCTTACTTTAGTGGGAGTCCAAGTTTTTGTTACAAGTAATGATTTATGACTTGCATGGCTTTAAGCCTTAATAATACATTAGATAAATTAGCCAGCATAACCTATGTTTCATAAAGCCCATGGCTAATGCTTTTTCATGTCTAATTATTATTATAATAATAGGGTCGTATACCCAGTTGATTCGAATGCCAAATCTCATAATTTATCAAGGTTGGAATAATGGAACAATATCATTATCCCCTCAATATTAAACACAAACATATAAATTTAATGACCTTAGAGTAGGAGTTTTTATTATTTTCCCACACTTTATAAGGGTGATCATCCTATTAGCCAACTTTCTATAAGCTTTTCCCAATGTGGGCTTGGATATACAATTCTCATTTCCATCCATTTAGCCATTAGTAACTAACTTTAACATTTTAATGCTAGTGTTTCGCTCGGAATGTTTCGGCTTCTGGGAATAGAGTTGCTTCTATCCTTTCATTCGTTTTAGAAACAGATAAGGGTTAGGGCTAGGAGGAATACCTGTTGAATGTCGCGATGGTGTGCGCGTACCGTAGAGGAAGATCAGGCTGACTGCGAAGAACTCCTTTTTGTCTTGGAAGGACTACCTGCAAATAAGAACACAAGACCACAAGATTTTGATTAGACAATAAATGAGGAAACTGCCTTGGGCCCAGGAAATATAAAACTTCCTTTCGAAGGTGGTCAGTTTCCCTGCTAATATGAATTAACACAAAAGACTGTAAAATATCAATCAAATTACTTCGTTTGGAACAGATAGGGGAAAGGCTGATTTCTGGTTTGTAGTCTGGGTAACCGATACCGGTTGCTGGTAACCGATGTCGGTAGGGTTTAGGATCTGTAGGTTGGTTGTTTTTGTGGGGTGTTTGTGTTGTTTGGTAGCTGTGTTATTTGTAAGGCTGTATATGGGTGATATTAGGAAATAAGGTGATGAGAGGTAGATGAATGATAGTTAGATGTAATATGCACGCTGGGTAGTGGATTCAGGGATGGATTTATGAGGACTGTGATTCAAAAGGCATAAGAAATGTTATAACAGAGGACATGCAAGATGTGACTTACTGGTTTTGACGAAGATGCAAGCTGATCTCCTTTGCTGTAAACACTTCTGGTATCTCCACTCGTCTCTGCTCGGTCAAGTGAAGATCTGGACTCTGTTCCTCGCTCCCAATGATCTCTGTTGATTCAAAAATCCTTCCACCTTTGATTTTGGTTCGGGGAGCCCATTTACAGGGAGCCGATGGCGGTTACGTAACCGACGGCGGTCGAGTAGGAACCGGCATCGGTAAGGAAAAAGTAGGCTATTTTTAGTAAAATAGCCCACCTTCCCTGCTTTTCTCCCGAGAGATCAGTTGCGGGCTTGGTCAAATGACTAGAAGGTCGGTTTTGGGTGCGAGAAAGGGGTCATTAGTTATGGGTGTAGGTGTGGACCAAGTTATGGGTCTTAATTAGGTTAGTTTAGGGTTAGGGCTAGGTCATGATGAAGTGGCAAAATGAGGTGGTAGGTAAGGTGATGTGGATTTATCAATTACAAGGTAATTAATAAATAATTGTGTAAGGTTTAGGTGATGAGGTTATATTGCGAGATGAGATGCGGGTCACAAGGGGTCGTAAGACACAAATTTGGTGTCTACATTAGCCCCTTATTGTCGTGTAGCTTGTTTTGTAAAGCTGCGCGGACAATAATATGAAGTGGTTTTCCCTGTTAAGGGTATAGGTAATCCCCCTCAAATCTATCACAGATTGAGTGAACGGGAAATCAGGGATAGGGTTGATAAAGGGTAAATGGTGTAGAGAGGATGGTAAGATGGTGGGGTAGGTCCAAGGAAGCAGACGCATGTTGAAATGCCATAGTGCGACTAGGGTACATGATTTGACGAGCAAACCAGCAATGCATAGGCAAAGGTCGATAGTTTATCCAAACAAGGGTGATATAATCCTGGTATCCAAGGCATAGGAAGTAGCTCCAGGGTATATAACAGGTAAGGTACAGGAACGTTTAGGCATGTCCGGCAGTACCAAATGGTTGGTTTGGTTGAGATAAACGTCACGGTCTAGGTCTAGGCAAAGTTGGTCGACAGATCAAGTCAAGAACCCTAATCATGCTAAAACACGAACAGGTGAGCTCGATTGAACAAAAAACTACAGGATGGGTGGATAAAAGTGTATGGTGTTGATTTTGGGTAAAGTATTGAAGTGGTACGGCCGTGGGTCGGGCCGAGTTGTTGGATTGCAGCCTTGGGTCGGGCCAGAAGGGTAGAGTGAGGCCTTGGGTCGGGCCGGTTGGGTAGGGCGAGGCCTTGGGTCGGGCCAAATGGTTAGGGCGAGGCCTTGGGTCGGGCCGGATAGGTAGGTTGAGGCCTTATGGGTGCCAAATGGTTAGGGCGAAAGGCCTTGGGTGGCCAATAGGGTAGGGTGAGGCCTTGGGTCGGGCCAAATAGTTGGTTGCGAGGCCTTGGGTCGGGCCAGAAGTAGGGTAGGGTGAGGCCTTGGGTCGGGCCAAATGGTTAGGGCGAGGCCTTGGGTCGGGCCAGTAGGGTATAGGGTAGGGTGAGGCCTTGGGTCGGGCCAAATGGTTAGGGCGAGGCCTTGGGTCGGGCCAGTAGGGGTAGGGTGAGGCCTTGGGTCGGGCCAAATGGTTAGGGCAAGGCCTTGGGTCGGGCCGGATAGGTGGTTAGGGTCGGGAGTTGAGGCCTTGGGTCGGGCCAGATAGGTAGGGTGAGGCCTTGGGTCGGGCCAAATGGTTAGGGTGAGGCCTTGGGTCGGGCCGGATGGGTAGGGTGAGGCCTTGGGTCGGGCCAGATGGGTAGGGCGAGGCCTTGGGTCGGGCCAGTAGGGTAGGGCGAGGCCTTGGGTCGGGCCAGTAGGGTAGGGTGAGGCCTTGGGTCGGGCCAAATGGTGAAAATGTTTGCATCAAAGGTGGATATAGGCGATGTTGGTGGAAAAGGGCAAATAGTAAATAAGGGCAAAATGTTGAGTAAAAAAAAAAAAATAATGTTGGGTAAAAAAAAAGATAAAACCGATATCGGTTATCTATGACCGGTACCGGTTAGATAACCGACGCCGGTTTCTTAGGGCACGATTTGACCGACGCCGGTTCTATGTGAAAAACCTATAAAAAGAAAAATACAGCCGGTCATTGTCACTTTTGCAATTTGGAAACCAATTAAGTTGTCTGAGGTGGATTTTGGATATTGGTGCATTTGTTGGCTGAAGTGGCACTAGTTGAGTGGAGAAGTGAGTGGATTGGTGGGCCTGAGTGAGTAGCAGGCAACATTTGATTAGTAGAGGACCCAGCAAAGCAAAGTTTGACCCATGGCACAGGCAGGAGGAGCAGGAGGGGCTGGACCAGCTGGACCACCACCACCCATCCCACCACGACGACGTGTCGTCGTACGGGTAGGTTCGAAACTCTTTAATTTGTGCATTTGAATGGTATTAAGCTAGATTTGGGGTTTGGGTAGGAATGTACATTTTTTAGGAAATAATGAGAAAATGGAAATGATTTGAAAAAGGGAGAGGGTAGATAGGTAAAATAAGCTAAGGCGGCTAGGTGGGTAGATTTTTAGGGTGTTTGGGTGGGTATGTAGGTAGAAAAAGGCAAAAAAATGTAGGTTGGGGGGCCGCGCGGGGGTTCGGCTCCGGGAAATGACAGTGACCGATGTCGGTCGCTAAGCGACCGGCATCGGTCACAAATTTAACGGGCTAGGTGGTTTATTGCTTGACCGGCGTCGGTCGTGTATCGGCCGGCGTCGGTTGGAGTTTATTGTTTTGTTTTGTTTTGGTTTGTTTTTTGGGTTTTTGGGTTGGGTGGGTTGATTTGGGTTTTTGGGGGTTTGTGTGGGTTTGTTTGGGGGGTTTGTTTTGTGGGTTTGGGTTTGGGGTTGGGTTTGGGTTTTGTGGGTTTGTGTGGGTTTGGAGGTGGGTTGTATGGGTTTGGGGTTGGGTTGGTATGGGTTTGGGGTTGGGTATGGGAGGGAGATAGTGGAAAAGGTAGGTGACTAGAGGGGGGGGTTAGAGAGTCGGGGTGTGGTCGGGGGGATAAAAGGGGGTATAGAGGGTAAAGTAGATGATGTGATAAAGAGTAGGTCTAAGGTTGTGGGTTGGTTTTGCAGGCACGTCAGCAGTTGACGATGCGGGATAGGATGCCCCCGCTGTTGGTGCGGATGCGGCCACATGTATCCGCGGCACACTGGGCTATCATGCGCGAGGTGGGACTCGGCGGAGTCCAGCGATACAGAGCTATTGATAGAGATCACAGCCTGATGGTTGCCCTCATCGAGAGATGGGATCCGGCGACCAATGTGTTCCATCTCCCGACTGGGGAGATGACTATCACATTGGAGGATGTGTATCGCATCCTTCGACTGCCGATCGAGGGAGAGGCAGTGTTCCAGGTAGATTCGGAGACGGCGATGGACAGCATCCTACAGGTTTTTGGAGATGCAGCCGCGCTACTTACCTATCACAGCGCGAGTATCGGGTATGGTGACATGTACCGTGCGCACCGACATGAGACACGGCTAGCCGTGCTGATGATGATCGGGATCACCTGCTTCACCCTCCCGGACTCAGAGGGAGGCCGCTTTCCACGTGCATTGATGGGGGTGCTGCTTGAGATGGTGGAGGAGCACACCTGTTACGCTTGGGCACCAGTATACCTGGTGCAGTTATACAGGGAGCTATGGGGCTATCGCCAGATGAGGCGATTTGGGATTTGCTCTACCTTTTTACTTCACTGTTGGGCATATGAGCACATCATATGCATCAGGCCAGTAGGGTTACCCCAGCAGCCAGGGCCACAGGTCATATACAGATATGGCTTTCAGAGATGGTTGGGGGTCGTGGGCCAGCCACGAGCAGTTCTTGCAGGTCGGGATGTGGCGTATTATAGACATTTGTTAGAGGGCCTGACAGCGGTAGACATTGTATGGAGACCTTACAGAGGTCATCACCCTCGCAGAGGAGCCCGCTTACAGTTGCGCCTGATCCAGTACACATTCTGGATAGCAGGACGGAGGCCGGGAGAGCACGAGAGGATACCCCTAGAGAGGGTACGCAGGCAGATGGGGCTACGACAGGACGAGCCACCTCCCTTCCCTCAGTACAGGAGGGATGATGTAGAGGCCCCACTGCCTGCACCACAGCCCTTGGACCCAGATTGGGTTGCTGAGAGGCCAGCAGGTGATGGTGTAGATGATGCTGGGTGTACGGGAGCATACATGGTGTGGTGGGCTGGTCAGAGAGCAGCTAGGATAGCACCGCCTGCACAGCCAGACTTGGCTGCAGTGATAGCAGAGCGAGATCAGCTCAGGGGCCAGGTGCAGCTATTACAGGGACAGTTGGCTGCTGCACAGGCACAGATAGGTGTCCTACAGGGGCAGCTAGCCCAGGCGCAGGTACAGGTACAGGCACAGGCACAGGCACCACCACCAGCAGCGGCGCAGCCACAGCCCCAGGCACAGGTACAGATACCACCACCAGCAGCGGCACAGCCACAGGCACCACCAGCACAGGCACAGGGGGTACTGGCAGTAGGAGTCCGGGGACCAGCCCCAGTACCGACGGTGGCACGGGATAGATACATGGAGGCGAGAGCGGAGGCCCGGTACTATCAGGATGTCCTTGATAGTACCGGAGCTGAGTATCAGCCATATGCGGCACACCGAGCGGAGACCTCGCATAGTCAGAGATCGCAGGGAGGCGCAGCCACAGCCGGCGTGTCCGTTACAGGTAGGAGGCGAGAGGCACCACAGGGACCAGCAGGGAGAGGTGCTGAGGGTGGTGGGGAGAGCTGAGGGATCCCCACATAGTTTTTGTATATGGACATGGGCACCGGTCTGCGAACCGGTTGTGTTGATAGAGGCCTGCGTGCCTACATTTATTCATGTATTGATTCATTCATTCATTATATACCGGCCTGCGAGCCGAGTACGGGTTGTACAGTTGATACCGGCCTGCGAGCCGAGTATATTTTTGATATGAGGGACCGGCCTGCGAGCCGAGTCGAGGTGATTGATATTTATTGCGGCCTGCGTGCCGGCTTTGTTGTTGTATTATGAGATCACAGAGGCCCCGATGCAGGGCACATTGTACATTTGAAACTTGTATATATATATATATAGAGATGATGTTTTGATCCATATGCAGTGTTGAAAATGTTTTTAAGTATTTCGTCAATGGTTTGTGATATAGAATGTAGGATGAGTTTAGTTGACATGTTGATATATGGATGATGTTGATGTTTTTGTTTTTGCACGTATATATGGATGACATGTTATATGATGAAATGTTGCATGTTGTGGGCTGGTTTTGTGACATTGTTATATATGTATCTGATGAGTTGGATCCAAATGATGTATAGATTGATAGTTTTTTGATATCCTTAGTTGATGGTTTGTTTGTTTTTGTAAAAATAGACGATGTTAATGAAATTGTAATGATATGTGTGGTGGATGGACAAATATGGATAATGGTGTTGTGATGCAGGAAAAGAGGCGGGCGCGACAAAAAATTAGGTAGAAAATGAAGAAAAGAACCATGTTTTAAAAAGCCAGGTGTGTAACCGATATCGGTTAGGGAACCGATGACGGTAGCTGATAGACCGATATCGGTTATATAACCGATACCGGTTACTTAGGTATGAGCTTTTCTAAAAATAGAAAAGCTAGGGTGGCAACTTAAGTTCTTATTTTTAGAGCCATGCAAGAGGTTAAATACGCGAATGCGACGCTTTTTGACGACTGAGACAGGTAATTGTATGAGAGATTTGAGTGATAAGAAAAGAGATTCAGAAAGTAGAAAGGTGAATTTGAAAAGAGTGGTGATCATGGCAGAACGAGGAGAAGCATCCAGCAGGCAGGGCCGAGAGGGAAGACAAGTGCCACCGCAAGCTGCTGCAACCCAAGAGGTAAACGTTTTGGTTGTGATTTGATTTTTGCATGTGTTATGAATAGGAGATTAAGTGGGTAGATATGAAAAAGAAAACATGATAGCAAGGGTTATAGGTGAGGTAAGTGTTACGGGGTAGGTAATCAGGGGTTTCAGGTATGTTTGTATGTATAGAAAGGAATAAACGCTCAAATTATTGTCGTAGGCAGTGTGTTTAGGTAGGCTATATGAAGGTGACAGTGACCGATATCGGTTAGGGACAACCGGTATCGGTTACTGAACCGGTACCGGTTGACTATAAACGATACCGGTTGCTGTAGGAATTTCCAGAATGTGAGGAAAAACCCATGGGGATTTGATGGATTGAATGGTTGTTTGTTATTTTGATGTATGCAGGCAGAGGCAGGGTTGAGGATGAATGATAGTGTACCAGCGCTGTTGTCACGAATCCGAGCGGATGTAACGCCAGCTGAATGGACATTGATAAATCGTTTGGGGTTAAGTGGAATCCGCTATTATTCACGAATCGCACGTAACCATGCTATGTTACAGGCGTTGATTGAGAGATGGAATCCTGAGAAAAATACCTTCTATCTACCAACAGGGGAGATGACAGTGACATTGGAAGATGTGTTCCGTATTTTGAGACTCCCTATTACAGGAACACCAGTATATCAGGCAATGCCTAACGCAGGCGCGGGGAGCGATAACAGCAGTATTTGGTCCATACGCACGAGATCTGACACAGCGAGGTTTGACATTCACATATGGGGTAATGTATGCAGCACACCCTGAGGAGACAAGGTTAGCAGTGATATTAATGATAGCGGTAGGGTATTATGCGTTACCGAGGGCGGAAGGGGGAAGATTTCCAAAGGCATTGATGTGTGTTATTTGGGAGATGATAGAAAGGAACGTGACGTTTGCATGGGCACCTGCATATTTGGCGGAGCTATACAGGGGTTTATGGGCTTGTAGGTGAAATCACAGAACGACACTGGATTGTTCATACTTATTACACTGTTGGGCCTATGAGCACATTGTTTGTGTGCGACCAATAGGCCGACCCATCCAGGCAGGAGAGACCGGAGTACAGAGGTTGGGATTCAGACGATGGGTCCAGACAGAACAAGAGGCAAGATCTCAGGCCGTGACGGGTGACATTGAGTATTACAGGCAGGTATGGGAGAGGGTGACGGTTGCGGATATCTGTTGGAGGCCTTACGGGAACTATATGGTAACAGAGAACATAGCTGAGGAGTTGAGGGGTGTAGAGCGATTGAGGTGGATCGCGGGGCACAGGCCAGGTGAATATGAGAGGATTCCTATAGATCGCGTGCGGTGACAATTTGGATTTGTGCAGGACATACCGCAGGCTTATAGACCATATATGAGGATCGACGCAGAGGCAGCATTCTCACCTCCCCAGCCAACACCTCCAGAAGGTCCTGAAGAAGTAGCAGCCGATCGCAGGGTAATGGACGCAGGAACGACAGAGGCCTATAGATTATGGTGGGTAGCAGAGCTGCAAGGTGTACGTGATCGTCCTGACATAGCGGTGATTACAGCAGAGAGGGATCGTCTGCAGCGTTTGGTTCAGCAGCTCCAAACGCAGGTGAATGAGACAAGAGGATTGTTAGCGGTTGCGGAGTCACGGGCGGAGAGACTAGAGGCTGGAGTCCTCCATGCGAGAGGGCGTATTCATATGTTACAGGAGAGGTTGGCAGATCAGTGGGTGGTACCAATAGCCGTGGTACCTTTGAGGACAGAGAGGCCTGGCGAGAGGGGTCGACGATCACGATCCTCACCTAGTTCGGGATGAGGCGTAAGGGTCTAAATAAATGTTAGCAAGGTATAAGAATTAATAAGGATGCCGACCTGCGTGTCGATGATAGAGAAGATGTATTTGTTTAACATCTAAATAAAACTGAATATGTATGTTGATTTGAGTTACGATAATAATAAGAATGTTTTCGTTTTGACTTTCGGTGTTTTGAAAAAGGATAAAGAGGAATGTGATTAAATAGAAATACACAAAAATATTTATATTTACCACACATGATAGGTTATGGTAGGGGATGGTCGAGCTAACCTTGGGAGACCCCATGTCTCCGAAGTGCTGCCTACATAGCCCATTGCACAAAGCAAGGAGGGGCCTCAGACCGATGTAGTTCTCCCTTAGGACCAGGGAGAGGTGAATTCAGGCAATTTAGGTATGGTTAGGTGATTGGTTGGTTGGTAAAGGTATTGATAGTAATATTGGTAAGGTAAGGTTGATGGTGTTGGTAACAAATTGGTGAGGTTTGTAAAAGGTATAAGAGAAGCGAAAGTTAGCCTACCCAAGTGGTAGGGAACCATGTCCTGCTTAAGATCAACACACAATCCTAGATGCGAGGCAAAAAGGAAAGATTGCTCCGTAGGTGAAAAGAGCAAAACGAACCACACAACATAGAATGAACGTGAAGCCCTAGGTACCGGTGCATAGACGAGAAGTCAATAGGTGAAAAGAGTTGTATGATCACATCCTATCAGGTGTACGTCACGTCCCTTGAGTTGAAACAAATGGTGAGGTGAGGTGAATGGTATAGTTGAGGTATGGAAAACTTATTACAAAGTGAGTGTTCGGACGAAAGAGAACCTACCCTAAATAGACAAGTCCATGACTCAAAAGTTCTTTTGAATGAGGCTTTTATTTTATTGAATATAGACTGATCGATGCGGGAAGTCTACAAGGGATTTTGATTGTTTTATTCTTGAGGTCTTCACGAAGCTGATCAATGCGAGAAGCTTCTGATAAAGGCTGACTGTGTATAGCTGTCCTTCGAGGGAGCAGTCTATTTATAATAGCAGATATGATTTTAATGCATAGCTGTCCTTCGGGGGAGTAGTCTATTTATAATAGCAGCAATAGTTCGGCATATAGCTGTCCTTCGAGGGAGCAGTCTATATTTAATTTAGATGACTAGATGTTCTTTTGGCGTGAAGCATCTAGTTTAGTAGGAAGTTTGACTCAAGAAAATCCCATAAGAATACGGCTTATTTTAATACTTTGAAGTCATGGACTAGACTAAAAAGGGGAAGGCATCGTCAAGGGGAGGTGAGAAGTGATCTTGATTTTATTTTGAGATGTAGAAAACAAAGTGTATGTAGCGGTAAATGAGCTCAAGGGACGAGCAGTAGGTAGATAAGAAGTGATATAACACTAAATTCAACAGTAGAATGGTCGAAGATGCAAGGCATTAAGGGGCTCAGGCTCAGGTTTACCATTAAGCGAAGCTAAACGATAAGTGCCTGATCCATAAGTGTGAGTGATTATATAAGGCCCAATCCAATTGGGAGCAAATTTTCCACGTTTGCTCTTTTCTAGTTTGGTTACATGTTGATTCTCTTTGAGGACAAGATCACCAACCTTAAAGGTACGCTCATGAAGTCGCTTATCATAAGCACGCTTGATGCGTTTTTGATAGATTTGAAGGTGATCGAGAGCTGTAAGACGACGTTCGTCAAGAAGCTCCAATTGGGCTAACCGCTCTTGGCGGAAATCATCGTTGGTGAGAATATCCTGAAGGGATATTCTGAGGGAGGGTATTTGTATTTCGAGAGGTAAGACAGCCTCGGTACCATATACCAAAGAAAAAGGTGTGGCATTAGTAGAGGTACGGATGCTAGTACGATAAGCCCAAAGGGCAAAGGGGATGTGATCGTGCCAATTTCGTCCGGACTCATTGACAACTTTCATGAGGATTTTGGTTAGGGTTTTATTAGAGGATTCGGCTTGTCCATTTGCTTGTGGATAGTACGGTGATGAGAAGCTGAGTTTGATACCAAAGTTGTCACAAAGGTCTTGCAACAACTTATTTTTGAAAGATTTGCCATTATCTGTAATCAGGCGATGAGGAACACCAAAACGACAGATAATGTGGTGGTTAATGAACTCTACAATTTTTTCTTTTTTAGTTGAAATGAGTGGAATAGCCTCCACCCATTTTGTGTAATATTCGGTTGCTGTGATAATCCATCGGTGACGTTGCGAAGAGGACGGATGAATCTCACCAATAAGGTCTAAACCCCATTGTGAGAAGGGCCAAAGATCTCGAGCGACCTGGAGCGGGTGGCTAGGAGTATGTTGAAGGTTGGCATGTTGTTGACACATAACACAACGCTTAACATATTCGTAGCAGTCGTTATTGAGAGTAGGCCAATAATAACCAAGGCGAAGGATTCGTTTGGCCACGGCAAGGCCGCTAAAATGTCCACCACAAATACCGTCATGGACCTGTTGGATGGTATGGGTGACCTCCGCGCCGGTGAGACATCGAAGGAGGATGCCATCAAAGCCACGTTTATAAAGGAGTCCCCCCATAACTACATAACGAGAAATGCGTTTAAGAAAAGCACGTTTACCAGTACTAGTAAGGTCAGAAGGGAGAACAGAGGTTGTAAGGTAGTCATGGAATTGGTGATACCAAGTATCCTGCGAGTTAGCAGACACAGTATTTATCGTACAAACAACCGGGGCTGAATAAGATGGGGCAAAGAGTTGTTGGACCAAGATGAAAATGTCAGAGTCAGTTGATGAGGCTGGAATTTGCGAGGCTAAGCAAGCCATAGTATCCGCAAATTTGTTAGTGGAGCGGGGAATGGTTTGGATAGAATAGTGAGTAAATAAGGCTAGAAGTGAATCCACGTAGTGTTTGTATTTTTGAAGTTCCTCATTTTTACATTGGTAGATGCCCATAACTTGATTGACTACCAATTGAGAGTCGCCAAAAATATTGATAGATTTGATACCTAAGTGCAGCGCAACCTGGAGACCCAGAACAAGGGCCTCGTATTCCGCTGTATTATTAGTGCAAGGGAAATCGAGTCGGAATGAAAGAGGCATAGGCTCGGCGTCGAGAGGAATAAGAACAACGCCGGCTCCTCCACCGCGTTGGCATTTGGATCCATCGAAGAAGAGAGTCATTGAATACGACTCCTCCTGGAGTGAAAGAGTGGCAATGAGTTCGTCGGGGAATGTAAAATTGGTAAATTGTTCCCCAGGTAAAGGGGCTTCCGCAAGTTGGTCTGCGATGGTTTGTCCTTTGATTGATTTCTGGTGGACAAACTCAAGGTCGAGGTCGGCGAGGAGCATGAGCCATCGGGCGATGCGTTGGTTTAGATGAGGTTTGGCATACATGTAATGGATGGGGTCCGTGTTGGTGATGACGAAAGTTTTGTGATTCAGAAGGTAGTGTCGGAGTTTGGTAGCCACGAATGATAGGGCTAGGCACAACCTTTCTACATGTGTATACCTAGTCTCATAGTCCACCAAAGTACGACTTATATAATAAACGGCTTGTTCTCTATTTTCAGAGTCACGATGTGCAAGCATGGCCCCTACAGCGTGGTCAGTGGCGGAAAGGTAAAGGTAGAAAGGGCGGTCGTCTTGAGGTGGGATAAGCACAGGTGGCTGTAAGAGATAAGTTTTGAGAGCTTCAAAGGCTTGGTGGCACTCTTCGCTCCATTGAAAATCAATGTCCTTTTTAAGAAGGTGATGAAAAGGTTGACATCGATCCGAGAGTTGGGAGATGAAACGTCGGATAGATTGGAGCTTACCTTGTAAACTACGCAATTGTTTGAGATTGGTAGGTGGGGGCATTTCTAGGATAGCTTTGACTTTAGATGGGTCGACCTCAATGCCACGCAAAGAGACGATAAAGCCAAGAAGTTTTCCCGAAAGGACACCAAAGACACATTTTTTTGGTTGAAGACGGACAGAATATTGTAACAGGCGATCAAAAATAATGGTTAAAACATCGAGATGTTCACTGCGATGTTTAGACTTGCCAAGAAGATCGTCGACGTAATCTTCAAGGATAGTGTGCATAATGTCATGAAAAATGTAGGTCATAGCCCGCTGATAGGTCGCACCAGCATTCTTAAGGCCAAATGGCATTACACGGTAACAGAAGGTTCCCCAAGGAGTTATGAAGGCAGTTTTGTGTTGATCGGCAGGGGCAACCAAAATTTGGTTGTATCCTGAAAAGCCATCCATGAGAGAGAGCATCTCATGGCCTGCAGTGAGATCAACAAGTTGGTCAATACTAGGTAGGGGGAAGTCATCCTTAGGGCAAGCGAGGTTAAGATCCCAGAAATCCGTGCATATCCGAAGTCCCCCCGTCGCTTTAGTGACAGGTACGATGTTAGAAATCCATTGAGGATAGTCAATAGGCAGAATGAAGGAAACAGAAAGGAGTCGTTGGAGCTCCTCTTTGACCAAGAGGGCAATGCGCGGATGCATTTTTCTCAATTTCTGTTTAATTGGCTTGGAATCGGGTTTCAGGGTAATGTTATGGACAGCAATGTCAGGATCAATTCCTGGCATGTCAGCGTAGGACCAAGCGAAAGCTTGGTTGCGAGCACGGAGGAAAGTAGTAAAGGCGACTTGTTCTGATGCGTTAAGGGATTGTCCGATCTTCACAATGTGAGGATCCTCCTCCGTGTGGATGTTGATTTCTATAGTAGATTCGTTCAGCATGGTTTGGGTTTCAGATGGTAAGGCTCGTTGAATATAAGAGTCATCCGCGCCAAGGTAAGTGAGGATGGAGTCATCATCCTGGCACTCAATAACGTTAATTGAAGGGGAGTCCTCTTCAATCATGTCTGGATATAGAAGGGGAATAGAAGAGGGGTCCTCATTATCGCGTTGATAAGTGAGAGGACCTAGGAAGATAGCATTTATGAAAAAAAAAAGTTAGGAGGGATAGATTCAGGATCTATCGACTCGGTGGGAGACGAAGGCAAAATGGGTGATGATGGTTCGGTAGGGGTGACGTCATCGTCTTCTAGAAGACAACTGACATGAGGTTCCGTCGATGTAAGTGTTCCCAGAAATCCGAGACCACTACGATCATTATGTTTGCGTGTGGTGATGGGGATGAGCGTATGTCGGCCTTGTTCATAAAGGCCAAAACCAAAGCCTTTCCAAGCACAGCGAGTCAAGAAGGTGAGGGCGAAGCGACGATTTGTCAGGTATTGAAAATCAGATTGGAAAGGAACCACACCAAGAGGAGGCTCAGGGGCAACGGAAGATGCGTCGACACCCCCATATGTTAGGTTAGTACGGCAGTGCGGTGGTCCGTAGGAGATTACTTCTCCCACACGACGGTCATAAGTAGGATGTGCATGTACCTGTCCGTACTCCTGTGGGGTATGGAAAGAACTAACGTTATATAGGCGATACTCCCCCAGCGTAAGGCGTTGAAAAACATCTACTAAGGGATCAACGGTTGGGATGTTAGCTGCGGGAAGGGAAGTGGTTTTTGCGACGGTAGTTTCATCAGTTGAAGGCATAGGTGCGGTTGAGGTGGGTGGTTGAGGCACAGTTGAAGAGGATGGTTGGGTTGAGTGAACGGGTGTCTTGATTGGTACAAGCACATCGTTTGGGTGGTATAACATATTGCAGGTTTTAAAGGGGGGGGATCAGCTTTTACGGTGTAGGATTTCCCCTCGTACTCAAATTTTATGCATCTATGTAATGTTGAGGGAACGCATCCCATGGCCCGGATCCAAGGACGACCCAGCAATATATTATATTGGAACTCTCCCTCAAGGACATAGAAGAGTTCGGGTAAAGTACGTGGTCCTACCCGAATGTTGAGGATCACGGTGCCTAAGGTAGAGGTAATAGCGTCATTAAATGACCGCAACATGATGGGGTTGGCACACATGTAGCTAGAAGGGATATTCATTTGTTGGAAGGCTTTTGAAGAGATGATGTTTAGGCTAGCGCCCCCGTCAATCATAACACGACGTACCCGAATGTCCCGGACGTAAGCGGAGATGAAAAGGGCAGGGTCAGGGTCTTCTGTACCAAAGTCAACAATTTCATCTTCAGAGAAACTGACTGCAGCAGCTTGTGGTACAGAGACGGAAGTGGTTGGGGCGGTGGGTTGTTTGGTGAGAGAGGCAACGTGATTGGGTGTCAGAATGGAGGCAACGGGCAGGGTTTCATTAGGTAAGACCTCGATCCCCTGAAGAATTTCAACGAGAGCTTGTCGATGAGATTCAGAAGTCTGAATGAGATCATATAGTGTCATTTTTACGGGTGATTGGTGAAGCTGTTTGATCATGGCTCGATGGGCAGCTCCATTAGAGACGGGGTAAGCGGGTCCACGAATAACCACTTTGGGTGGTGGTGCAATCGGGATGCTGGACGGAGAAGGAGAGGACGCAGGTGTGCTTTCTTTCGCTTTCTCATTGTTTTTCTGCGTTCGAGTAGCAACACTAATCATATTAATCTCGTAAACCTGAGATGAGGAAGATGGTTGGGATAAATCATGGTTTTCAAGAGGTGGGGTTGTAATAATGATAGATCTTGGTGAGGCGGGGACAGATGGTAGAGGAGAGGGAATGGAAGCTAAAGGTCTCTCCCTTCGTAAGTTGTCTTTCTTAACCTTTCTATCTGGGAGAGGTGACTGACGAAGGATGGTTTTTAAAGCTTTGCATCCCTCCACATCATGTCCTGGTGTGCGGTGATAAGCGCAGATTTTAGACTCATCGTAACCTATAGGGCGAGGTTTAGAAGGGTCATAAGGTCTAAGTGGGGGTAGAGAAATGGTCGCATTCTCCACCAACATAGCAAGGATTTTGGCGTAAGATCCTTTGAGTGGGTCAAAATCGGAGGAGGATGAGGGCATTGGTTGTGCGGGTTTCGGTAATGTTTGGGCGTGGTTGGTTCGTACGGGTGGTGGTTTAGCCAAGGGGTGTTGACACGTGGTTTTCACCAAACGTGGTTTCTTTGGCGCAGGAGCTACGTTCGGCTGGTTAGATGATGAGGCTACAGATGACGTGGTAGCGGGAAACAACCACGGAGAAAGGGGAGTGACAGAAAATAAATCCTTTGATGATGGAGTTTGTTTAGGGTTGATGGGTGGACAGGATACGTGGGGTGATAATGTTGATATACCCTTAGATCTCTGTATAGGTGCAGAAGGCGTAGGTCGTTTTGAAGAAAACGCAGGAGGTATGATATATTGATGCAAGGTGGAAGGATGAGGTCCCAATATGGAAGGTAGGTGTGACGATGATGGTTTTGATTGTGATAGAGGCACGGATTGAGCTTGTCTTCTAGGTGGCGGGGCGGCTTTATTCTTGGATAAATCTAGTCGCTTAGGCGGGTGTGTTAGACTGGGTATGGGTGAGGTCCCAAGTGTAGGGGAAGGTTTGGTTAGGTTAATAGAGGTGGATGGGATACTTGATATAGATACGGGGGGTGAGAATGAGGACATAGGCATTTTGAGTTTCTGTAAACACTTAGGATATATGGTAGAGGTGTCGGGATCGGTCATCTGCATTTGAGTAGAATAAGGGGTACTCAAACGTTCCCATAGGATTCGTCTATCTTCTGGAGAATGACAGTCTTCAGGTTTGAATTGTAAATTTGGTACGGAAGAAAGGTGGGTTGTGATTCCAGTCCACTGTGGGTGTGATACAGGGAGTAGATGAGGCACTGTATCAATAGATGTTACGAGGTCAACCGGTCGTTGAAAAGATTTAGGCAATGAAGAACTAATAGGTAAGAGGGCATGTTCGAGAGGATCCGTCATGGTTAAAGAATTTGGTGATGTCGGTGCAAGAGATTTCTCGTCTAAGGATGTCAAAAGGAGTGGCGTACCTTCCTCTTGTACAGCAAGAGCGGTAGAAGGGGAAGTCTGGGAAATAGATAGATTAGATAACATCCGTTCGCAGTCTTGTAGGGATGTGGTATAAGAAGACTCATCGATGGGAAGAGAAGTCTGGGCAGTTAACTCCTTTATGGGTAAAGGAATGATTTCGCTTTGGCTTGATGGTGGTAAAGGAGGTTCGGGCTCCTGTGTTAGTGAAGAGGCTTGATTCAAAATTTTCTCGATAGAGGCTTTTGGCTGGGTATCGAAGACTGCATGGATCTCATGAACACTCTCCTCGGCTAAGATATCCTGGTTTGTGTTACTGTTGGGAGAGTGATTCGGGAATGGTTTGTTGAAGATTTTCAAATTTCGGTTGGCAGGGGCATTAGGATTATCGAGGGTTATATCCCCTGCGTCAACCATTTCCTGCACTATGTTTTTCAACATCTTGCAGTTTTCATGACTATGTCCTTTTACACGGTGAAAGTTACAGAAGTCATTTTCTTTGTACCAGGAAGGTATAGCGCGAGTGGAGTCAAACCCGGAGTGAGGTTTAACAGGAGGCAAGGTGATAGCTCCGGCCTTGAGCAATTTTTCCAAGATGACACCATAGGTTTCTCCCAAGGGAGTGTAATTGATGGGCTCTGCTTTATACTTATAGGTGGTTTTTGGTGGGGTATTAGACGGTGTTTGAGATTTAACCATCACCGCGTGGACAGCTCCTTTTGATTTAGAAGAAGTGGACGCGTGAGGAGTGGTGGTATTTGGTTTATTGGTAGAATCAGGAGTTCGGAAATTGGGGTTTTTGTTGCGCAACCGCAATTTCTCTTCTTCTAAGGCTCGAATTTCTAGTTTCCGAGCCATGGTAAAGGCCTCATCAAATGTGCGGAAAGTTTGAATTTGAAGAGTAGGAGAAATGTGCTTAGCACATGCCCGCGTGAAAAGTTCGATAAGTTCAGCCTGAGGCAAGGCATATGTAAGTTGGTTGATAAGGCCGCGCCATCGTCCGACGAAATCTGCGATAGATTCGTCTTCGAATTGTCGAATGGCATAAAGGTCGGTGATGGATACTTTCTTAGCAATGTTAATGGAGAAGTGATCCAAGAAAGATTGGGCTAGTTGGTTAAAAGAGAAGATTGAGTGCTGGGTTAAAGCACTGTACCACTCCAAGGCGGGTCCTGATAAGGACATGGGAAATGTGCGGAGTAACAAGGCATCATCATGGGCAATCAAATAACAAGCATGTCTAAATGATCGCAAGTGTTGTTGAGGATCCTCTTTACTATTAAAACGAGTAAATTTCGGCAATTCCCATTGAGGAGGATATGAGTGAAGGGGGACAGAAGGGTGAATAGGCTCCCGACAAACTTGCTCGTATGTCAAGGCACTACGACTTCCCGAAACAGAAGCCTCTAGATTTTGCATTTTGTCCATCATTTGTTTGATGAAATCTGTGGTTGGATGAGATGATGGTGCGGTTGTGGTAAACGGAGGCAAATTGGGCCAAGGGCCTCCGCTGGACAATGGTGGGGTTAAGTGTTGATAAGGTATGGAGGATGAATATGTTGAGGCGACCGAATAGGGATGTCCCATATAAGATGTTGAGGTTACTGGATACGTGTATGGGAATGAAAAGGTAGGCGGAGCTTGAGAAGGAAAGCTCGTGTGGATAGGTGGCAGAGAGCAAGTCATGAATGGAGTGGTCTGCAAGAGAGATGAGGTAGGGGCAGTCGGTGGTAATGATATGTGGGGTCCAAGATTAGCCAAAGGAAAGCCAATCTGAGTCGTATGAATCTCTGAAGCTGTCGGATTGGGAGATGGGGCTAAAGGTGCAGGAAGCAAGGCGGTGTTATCAGGCGGAGTGGGCGCTAAATGAGCAGCTATACTAATAGGCATGCCAACAAGGAGCTGACCATCAGGCGTACGGTCAGGGGCATGAGACAAATAGTATTGTACAGCACTAGGATTAGCATCTAGAAACTTGGCAAAGTCCTTATCTCCCACAGGAATTTTAGGAACCTCGCTGGTATCCGTAGGATTCCCCACAGAATGTGAAGGGGGTGATTCAGGTAAAGAAACAGAGCAAGCATGTGAAACCATAGCGGCGGCTTGCTTTCGAGTGATAACAACCATGGACAGGTGTTCACAGTAGGGTTTCAATCTGTCAGGAACAGAAACAAACTCAGACTGGTGAAATTGGTAGGTTGCTGGTTTGTCAGGAATTGGGAAAGACAGTAACCGATATCGGTCTAGTAACCGATGTCGGTTATACTATAGCCGACGTCGGTCAGGTAACCGATGTCGGTGTAAGAAGTCTGGGCTAACAAGATATAAAAGGCTGCTAATTTGATTTTTAACAACGTTTAGTATACTTGTCCAATTATTGATCACAGAAGACAGAGTATGAGAAAGAAAACAGAACTAAAAACAAGCAAGATGTACACGCAAATCCAGAGATTAACCCTAGGGTTAATTTTAATTATTGTGGGCTTATGCCTTTAGACGTAGAATGATGTCAGAATCCTAAACAAAAGACTTAGGGGAAATGTCAAGTTTGTTTTGGCTTATAAGGTTACCTCAATCGGGCGGAGGAATACCGCGGAAAAAGGGGGGATGTTTGAGCTGTTGTGTTAATTGTGAAGTGATTCGGTATGTGTTGTGCAGTGAATGTAAGATTAATTTCTTGTCAATACCGTGGATATCACCCCCACGTGTACGACCTGTTACTTAATCTATGTTTACTAGAATTGAAAACAGCAAGCAAGGATGCCAATGCACGTGTTTTAAACCCAAATCGAAAATGATATTCGATGAAGCAAAAGAGATGACTTTCACTAATGCAAGATGCAAAAAAACAAAGCAAGTTCTTTTACCAAAATAATAAAATACCTTGTGAATATCTTTAGAAGAAGAAAACAGCAAGTATGCTCCCTATATGAAAGCAAGCAAGAAATAAAGAAACCCAAAATGGGTCCCACCGGGCGTGCCAAAATGTTTCGCTCGGAATGTTTCGACTTCTGGGAATAGAGTTGCTTCTATCCTTTCATTCCTTTTAGAAACAGATAAGGGTTAGGGCTAGGAGGAATACCTGTGGAATGTCGAGATGGTGTGCGCGTACCGTAGAGGAAGATCAGGCTGACTGCGAAGAACTCCTTTTTGTCTTGGAAGGACTACCTGCAAATAAGAACACAAGACCACAAGATTTTGATTAGACAATAAATGAGGAAACTGCCTTGGGCCCAGGAAATATAAAACTTCCTTTCGAAGGTGGTCAGTTTCCCTGCTAATATGAATTAACACAAAAGACTGTAAAATATCAATCAAATTACTTCGTTTGGAACAGATAGGGGAAAGGCTGATTTCTGGTTTGTAGTCTGGGTAACCGATACCGGTTACTGGTAACCGATGTCGGTAGGGTTTAGGATCTGTAGGTTGGTTGTTTTGTGGGGCGTTTGTGTTATTTGGTAGCTGTGTTATTTGTAAGGCTGTATATGGGTGATATTAGGAAATAAGGTGATGAGAGGTAGATGAATGATAGTTAGATGTAATATATTGCTGGGTAGTGGATTCAGGGATGGATTTATGAGGACTGTGATTCAAAAGGCATAAGAAATGTTATAACAGAGGACATGCAAGATGTGACTTACTGGTTTTGACGAAGATGCAAGCTGATCTCCTTTGCTGTAAACACTTCTGGTATCTCCACTCGTCTCTGCTCGGTCAAGTGAAGATCTGGACTCTGTTCCTCGCTCCCAATGATCTCTGTTGATTCAAAAATCCTTCCACCTTGATCCAAAATGAAATTTCGATCCCTTGTTTTTGGTTTGGGGAGGCCATTTACAGGGAACCGATGGCGGTTACGTAACCGATGGCGGTCGAGTAGGAACCGGCATCGGTAAGGAAAAAGTAGGCTATTTTTAGTAAAATAGCCCACCTTCCCTGCTTTTCTCCCGAGAGATTAGTTGCGGGCTTGGTCAAGTGACTAGAAGGTCGGTTTTGGGTGCGAGAAAGGGGTCATTAGTCATGGGTGTAGGTGTAGACCAAGTTTTAGGTCTTAATTAGGTTAGTTTAGGGTTAGGGCTAGGTCATGATGAGGTGGCAAAATGAGGTGGTAGGTAAGGTGATGTGGATTTATCAATTACAAGGTAATTAATAAATAATTGTGTAAGGTTTAGGTGATGAGGTTAGGTTGCGAAATGAGATGCGGGTCACAAGGGGTCGTAAGACACAAATTTGGTGTCTACATAGAAATCTTCATCAGATTTCAAGATTGGTTGATATAAATTATTTCTAGCACTCTTGCTTGCTCCTGATTATGCGGGGTGTCTATGGCCATTTTTGATGTTTCAAGTATAACCAAATTCTGTTGACTTGATTCATTGTACTAGGATCCTAATACCAATTTTTGGAAATTCAATTGGGATCTCATTGTGAGTTTAGTGCTTATACAAATTTTTACCAATTTCCTTCACTTATGTGATAAGGATTATTACAAGATCATTCATAGGCCAATAAATAGTGATCTCTCACACCGAGAGCATTTATGGTTAAACCATGGGAGACCCTTCGAGGGAGAAAAATACCAATTTCATCTAGATTATGATACACAATATGCCACTGAAGAGTGTTACAACGATTTCAGGGCTGAGATCATACTCAAGATGTAACATTCCCATTTTAAGACTTTAGAAACAAGGAAAAATTACTTTAATTTTTGAAACGTAATGTTCTACTGTTCTAAAATAATCAGCATTTAGAACACACATTCCATGCCAATCAATCTCATGACCTTTTGTGAACTTCAACTTTCAAGATGTAATGACGCGGTTACCAACCGATATCTCATGTTAACTTAAAGTATTGAATACTATAGGGTATGCTACGTAAACTTGGTTTGATACCCTATTCTGGTATTGAGTGTCTGTTTAAGAAACCTATCTCATATTTGTTACAAATATTCATCTGACTCACATTTCTTTAAACTGCAAGTGACATAGGACATTTTCCCTAACCTTTACAACTTGTGATACTTTGGCCAAAGATTTTCAACATATTTTTCATGTTACTATTCCTAGATGACATACTTGTATAATCAAAATATGTCCTTCACCCCACTCCTATGTTATCTAAAATGGTTTTTACTGACTTCTATCAATCCTCTTGTCCAAGGTTTGACCCTAACCTAGGTTATTGATATAATTTGGTATAGGGAACCTCATGATGACACTAGGGTATATGGCATACTCAATTGACCTAAGTGTCGATTGAATGTGCCAACTTACCCTAGCATAGAAAGTTATCTTCCTATGCAAAATGCTACTCCTTAACTCTGACCTAGAGAGAAACTAAGTTCAATCTCCAGATGTTTAACTAGATCTAGATGAACCAATACTGAAGGGTGTTTAAACATGTCAACTAAAATTTTATATCCTTTTCGGTGAGTTGTCTTGTCCTAATTCTTCAAAGGTACAAGTCTATAGTTGGCATGTGTCAACATTTACAAGACTCTACTTCATCATGATTTACATACCTTCCAAGAGGTCAATCCACTTATCATTACATCACTTGGATTAAGATTCAGAATCAAAAACCATTGCATAACCCTAATCCCAACAATCCTTAAGTTTTCCATGATTCTATTAGAGTTATTTTATAATATACAACCTCATTAACCTATGATTTCATTGAGAGTTCATTAACTTTTTGCTTAACATGTCAATTAATCAAAAACAGAAACAACATCTATTCAATAAGAAAATTTAATTTGTGCCTCAACCATGTCAAGGAATGTGTATCCACCCAAAAATAGGTTCTACTTTAGAATTCATGAAATATCAAGCATCTAAATGGATCATCTCAATACCATTCTTATATTTTTTATCCTTTTGAAAGGAGAGAGCTCTTCCTCATTATGGTTAAGTATTAGGATTTTATCATAACCATATTAAGGGGAATTCACACATCCTGATAGTTTAACTATGTTCATAACATCATAATAAACCAGTACAAGATTGGATAAATAACATCAAATACATGCAACTTAGTAAGTTCATTCAAGTAAGGGAAATTGTACTAAATCCCATTTAAAGATTATCACAAATAATGACATAAATAAAGGATCCAACAAATATGAATGACAACATCGAAAGACATGATTAAAAATTTCTTCATATTAAGTAAAAAGAATTGAGATAACCAAAATTATAATGAACTTCAACCTTTTCAATTCATCATGATAAAATACACATCTTACAGACTGCATTACTAACATATTTCATGTCAACAACATCAAGATCATTAAGGAATACATCATTTTCTTCCTTCAATACATCTCAATAATAATTTAAATTCTCTATAAATGGTCCAGAACTTAAAGTAACCAATACATCATAAAATTTATTGCCTTCCTTTATCACTTACAGATGTCCATCTAAAATATTGCTAGCACGGGTCAGTTCATTGAATTGAGCATGATAAGCACTAAGCATTTTGAAATGTCTTTCAACTAACTATTTCATTAAAACAACTCTACTTTAGTGAAACAGTGCAGGTAACAATCACAAATAAATCATAAGTAATAACAACCAAGTAAAGAAGACAATTAATCAAGTTTGAATAACATTCAAGGAAATATCATGATTTAATCAACAATCTACATTATCAGATAAATAATTTTCCAGAACAAAACTTTCTCTTATCAATCCCAACTACCTTCTAAATTTCTTCAGATATTCATCAAATATCTGAAATAGGCAAAAATTCCACTTAATCCTGTTTAACCTCATAATTACCTTGTAGAATTAGTTATCCATCTAATGAAGGTCTTCAAATTTCATGCAAACATGACTTTATCTGAAGGAGGCTCTTCCAACTTCAATTCGAAGGATTTAGGATGTATTAGTTTACCATAAATGTAAATAGAGTCTACACATCAGATGTGACATTTCTGATCAACAAAACCAAGACTAGCCTAATTTCTCAAGTTTGGCCACACCTTCAAATAGGATACTATTTACTCAATTTGCAACATCTCAGACGATTACTTTTCTATCACAAATATAGAAGGAAGAAACCAAACACAAGTCAAGCAGGATAAGCAAGTAGTAATGTTAACCTACCTCAAGAAGAGCATTAAAGAAAGTAATGCAACTGACCAATGAAATATTATGACAAGAATTTATGACCCTAGAAGAAGAACATACTGTGATGAAACTAGTAAGAATTCCTTTACAATTTAGCTAACCTGAATCCCCATACACAACTTGTTTTTCTCCAACACTAATCACATAAATTCCTTAATAGATCCAAAGGGGCAGTGATCAAACTGTACCCTCAGTTTATGAAATCAGGTCTTCATCCATTGTCATCCCATTAAGGACATTCCTACATTCTATCATGCCCTGAACATGGGTCACAAAGGGCAGATGTAGACCTTCACTTCATCCATTTTATTAGGTCACTTTGATAAATAAAACAGTATACATAGTATAGAGATCCTAAGTAGAATCTAAATAAACTACTTGTGCCTTTGAAATCATCCTTTAAAAGCAAGGTTTTCATCATGGACATCTAATAAAAATGATATTATACCCATATCAAAAGGGAATATAAAAAAATTTCTAAACTCCATACTCATGAACTAATATAAAGTCTCCAATGCTTACTCAAGCTTCAAAAAAGTCAAAGTTTCTTGATCCACAAACTGAGCTCAATTCCTCCCAAGATGAAAGTAATAAAAAAATATCGAGTAAACTCTCAATCAATTCATGAATCCATCACAGAGGTGTTACAATTATATCTTAAAAAGACAAAGAAGGTTCCATCACGATTAACATTCTTAAAGTTGAAATACACCCAAGATCGACATAGCTTAGCTATAGGCACACAAGCTATCAACAAAATTATTCCCACCAATCTTACTCAAAGATCAAATAAATTGTACAGTCCAAAAAACCCCTTATTCAGAATCGATTTAGTTAGTTCAAAAATCAAGAAACGACAACTGCAAGTCCAAATCAACATTTAAATTACTCATTGATATCCTAATCTTTTCAGCCTTCAACAAGTTTACTCAAGGTCTATACTTAAGAATATTAACCCTAGTTCATGGACAGTTATACAAGTTCGAATCCAACAACATGTTACTTCAAAAGGAAGTAGACACCATGAACATTAGGTTTTAAAGAAAGCAGGAAATAGAGCTACAAGAATCCAAATTTGTGTCTTACGACCCCCTGTGCCCCGCATCTCATTTCGCAACCTAACCTCATCACCTAAACCTTACACAATTATTTATTAATTACCTTATAATTAATAAATCCACATCGCCATACCTGCCACCTCATTTCGCCACCTCATCATGACCTAGTCTTAACCCTAAACTAACCTAATTAAGACCTATAACTTGGTCCACATCCACACCCATGACTAATTACTCCTCACCCGCACCTAAAACCAACCTCATAATGACTTGACCAAGCCCGCAACTAA
Source organism: Taxus chinensis (assembly GCA_019776745.2). Lineage (NCBI taxonomy): Eukaryota > Viridiplantae > Streptophyta > Pinopsida > Cupressales > Taxaceae > Taxus > Taxus chinensis. The sequence continues at coordinate 355,615,399 of CM034157.1, forward strand.
TCCCTCGGGAGAAAAGGAGGGAAAGCTGGCTATTTTACCAAAAATAGCCCACTTTGACCTGACCGATACCGGTTCCTACTCGACCGCCGTCGGTTGTGTAACCGCCATCGGTTCCCTGTAAATGACCACTTCCAACCAAAAACAAGGGATCGGATTTTCATTTGATCAAAAAAGGAGGAGAAATCATTGAAAGGATCCGGATTTGCTTGGCCGAGCAAAGACAAGTGAAGAAACGAGAAGAGTTTGCAGATAAGGACATCAAGCCCAAGACTGTAACGGAATAACCAGGCCCCCAGTGACACTCATCCGAGCATCAGAAGAGGAGATAGCTCATCTTGGATTGTCAGATCATCCTACTTGAGCCCTGTCTTCGTCATCACAGTCCTGGAACCTGCATCTTCATCAGGAACGAGTAAGTAGTGTCTTGTATGTTTCTAAGCACCATTTCTTGAGCCTGTGGATTGATAGTAATTATAAGCTCATTCCTAGATCTACCACCTACCAGCACCCTGCACTTAACCTTCATCCATACATCTTTGTATTGCCCAGAAGACCATTTTATCACACTCTGAGCCTTCCCTGTCCTCCCATTATTCCCCTCAGCCATCCACCAATCTTAATAACCCCACGATCACCTTGCAACCAACCTCTATCCAGAAGCACTTAGATTGCTGACCCTACCGGTGTCGTTTATCCCCCACCGGCGGCGGTTCTCTAACCGCGGTCGGTTATCCAGTGACCGGCGTCGGTCACTGTGACTTATACCCCAAAACCCTTTTCTCACCTATTTGTCACCTAACAACCTCAGATCCAGTCTGGTTTATCCCTATAACTCAACCTGAATGTATCAACGACCAGTAACCGAACAAACAACGTGACGCTTTATTATTGATAGTTTAGCTTCTATTGCTTTGTAACGAGATACCTAAATCGTGATTTTGCAATAGCTTTCTTTGTTATCATTTGTGTTAATTCGTATTAAAAGGGGAACTGACCACCTTCGAAAGGAAGTTTTATATTTCCTGGGCCTAAGGCAGCTCCCTCATTTATTGTCTAATTAAAATCTGGTGGTCTTGTATTCTTACTTGCAGGTAGTCCTTCCAAGACAAAAAGGAGTTCTTCGCAGTCGATCTGATCTTTCTCTACGGTACGCGCACACCATCTCAACATTCAACAGGTATTCCTCCTAGCCCTAACCCTTATCTGTTTCTCAAAGGAATGAAAGGATAGAAGCAAGTCTATTCCTCAGTGCCGAGACATTCCGTGCGAAACATTTTGGCACGCCCGGTGGGACCCATTTCGGGTTTCTGTTTCTCTTGCTTGCTTTCATTTAGGGAGCATACTTGCTGTTGCTGTTTTTGTTATATTTAGTAAAAGAATTTGTCTTGCTTTCCTAGTTTTGCATTAGTGAAAGTCATCTTATTTGCTTCATCGAATATCATTTTCGATTTGGGTTTAAAACACGTGCATTACATTCTTGCTTGTTGTTTTCAATTCTAGTGAACGTAGACTAAGTAACAGGTCGTACACGTGGGGGTGATTTCCACGGTATTGACAGGAAATTAATCTTACTTTCACTGCACAACACATACCGAATCACTTCATAATTAACACAACAGCTCAAAACATCCCCCCTTTTCCGCGGTATTCCTCCGCCCGATTGAGGTAACCTTATAAGCCAAAACAAACTTGACATTTCCCCTAAGTCTTTTGTTTAGGATTGACATCATTCTGCGTCTAAAGGCATAAGCCCAAATTGATTAAAATTAACCCTAGGGTTAGTCTGTTAATTTGTTTGTGCATTCTTGCTTGTTTTCAGTTCTGTTTCTCTGTCATACACTGTTTTCTGTGACCACTACAGAACAGTTTGGTAGGCATACTAATCACTGTTAACACCAAATCAACAACTTCTTACTGTTTCTTACACCAGTTCTATTATACCGACATCGGTTAGCTTACCGACGGTCGGCTACATCCTGACCGACATCGGTTATCGGACCGATATCGGTTACTGTCTTTTACAGTTCCTGACAAACCAGCAACCTACCAATTTCAAACATCTTGTTGCCTGTTTCTGTTCCTGATAGATTGAAACCCTACTGTGTACTCCTGTCCATGGTTGTTATCACTCGAAAGCAAGCCGCCGCCATGGTTTCACATGCTTGCTCTGTGCCTTTGCCTGAATCACCCCCTTCACATTCTGTGGGGAATCCTACGGACACCAGCGAGGTTCCTAAAATTCCTGTAGGAGATAAAGAATTTGCCAAATTTCTGGATGCTAATCCTAGCGCTGTACAATACTATTTGTCTCATGCCCCTGACCGTACACCCGACGGTCAACTCCTTGTTGGCATGCCTATCAGTATAGCTGCTCATTTAGCTCCTTCTCCGCCTGATAACTCCGCTTTGCCTTCCGCATCCTTAGTCCCGTCTCCTACCTCAGCAGCTTCAGGGGTTCATACGGCACAGATTGGCTTTCCTTTGGTTAATCTTGGGCCCAACATGTCATTACCGCCGACTGCTCCTACCTCGTCTCTCTTGCAGACTGTTCCATTCATGACTTGCTCTCTGCCACCTATCCACACGAGCTTTCCTTCTCAAGCTCCGCCCACCTTTTCATTTCCACACACATATCCGGTAACCTCAACAGCTTATATAGGACATCCCTATTCGGTTGCCTCAACACATTCGTCCTCCATACCTTATCAACATTTAACCCCACCATTGTCTAGCGGTGGCCCTTGGCCCAATTTGCCTCCGTTTACCACAACCACACCATCATCTCATCCAACTACTGATTTAATTAAACAAATGATGGACAAAATGCAAAATCTGGAGGCTTCTGTTTCAGGAAGTCGTAGCGCCTTGACATACGAGCAAGTTTGTCGGGAGCCTATCCACCCTTCAGTCCCCCTTCATTCATATCCTCCTCAATGGGAATTACCAAAATTTACCCGTTTTAATAGTAAGGAGGACCCTCAACAACACTTGCGATCATTTAGACATGCCTGCTATCTGATTGCTCACGACGACGCTTTACTACTCCGCACCTTTCCCATGTCCTTATCAGGACCCGCCTTGGAGTGGTACAGTGCTTTAACCCAGCACTCAATCTTCTCTTTTAACCAGCTAGCCCAATCTTTCTTGGATCATTTCTCCATTAACATTGCCAAGAAAGTATCTATCACCGACCTCTATGCCATCCGACAATTTGAAGACGAATCTATCGCAGATTTCGTTGGACGATGGCGAGGCCTTATCAACCAACTTACGTATGCCTTGCCTCAGACCGAACTTATCGAACTGTTTACGCGGGCCTGCGCTAAGCACATCTCTCCTACCCTCCAAATTCAAACTTTCCGTACATTTGACGAGGCCTTTACTATGGCTCGAAAACTAGAGATTCGAGCCTTAGAGGAAGAGAAATTGCGGTTGCGCAACAAAAACCCCACTTTCCGAACCCAAGATTCCACCAACAAACCTAACACCACCAATCCTCACCCATCCTGCTTCGAAATCAAAAGGGGCCGTGCACGCGGTGATGGTCAAATCCCAACCACCGTCTAATACCCCGCCAAAAACCACCTATAAGTATAAAGCAGAGCCCATCAACTACACTCCCTTGGGAGAAACATATGGTGTGATATTGGAAAAATTGCTTAAAGCAGGAGCCATTACCTTACCTCCTGTTAAACCTCACTCCGGGTTTGATTCCACTCGCGCCATACCTTCTTGGTACAAAGAAAATGACTTCTGTAACTTCCACCGCGTGAAGGGACACAGTCATGAAAACTGCAAGATGTTGAAAAACATAGTGCAGGAAATGGTTGATGCGGGGGATATAGCCCTCGATAATCCTAACGCCCCTGCTAACCGAAATTTGAAAATATTCAACAAACCATTCCCGAATCATTCTTCTAACAGTAACATAAATCAAGATATCTTAGCCGAGGAGAGTGTTCATGAGATCCATGCAGTCTTCGATTCCCAGCCAAAAACCTCTATCGAACAAATTCTGAATCAAGCCTCTTTCCTAACGCAGGAAACCGAACCCCCTTCCTCGCCATCAAGACAAACTGAAATCCTTTCCGTTCCTTTACCCATCAAGGAATTAACTGCCCCGAGTTCCCTTCTCACAAATGAGCCTTCTTATACCACATCCTTGCAAGACTGTGAGCGGATGTTATCTAATTTATCTATTTCCCAAACGTCTCCTTCTACCATTCTTGCTGTACAAGAGGAAGGCTCGCCACTTCTTTTGTCATCCTTAGACGAGAAACCTCTTGAACCGACATCACCACATTCTTTAAACATGACGGATCCTCTCAAACACGCCCTCCTACCTATTAGTCCTTCATCACCTAAATCTTTTCAGCGACCGGTTGACCTCTTAACGCCCATTGATACAGTGCCTCATCTACCCCCTGTATCACACCCACAGTGGACCGGAATCACAACCCACCTTTCTTCCATACAAAAGTTCCTATTCACACGTGAGGACTGTCATTCCCCAGAAGATAGACAGGTCCTATGGGAACGTTTGAGTACGCCATATTCTACTCAAATGCAGATGACCGATCCAGATGCTTCTACCATATACCCGAAGTGTTTACAGAAGCTTAAAATGCCTATGTCCTCATCTTCACCCCCCTCATCTCTACCAAATACCTCATCCACTTCTATTAACCTAACCAAATCTTCCCCTACGCTTGGGACCTCACCAATACCTAGTCTAACACACCCACCTAAGCGGCTTGATTTATCTAAAAATAAAGCCGTCCATCCCATTAGGAGACAGACCCAATCTCCTCAATCTATGCCGCTATCACAACTCAAACCCTCGTCGTCACACCTACCTTCCATATTGGGACCCCATCCCTCTACCTTACATCAATATATCATACCTCCTGCGTTTTCTTTAAAGCGACCTACGCCTTCTGCACCCATACAGAGATCTAAGGGTATATCAACACTGTCACCCCACGTATCCTGTCCACCTATCAACCCTAAACAAATTCATCATCAAAGGACTTGTTTTCTGTCACTCCTATTTTCCGTGCCATTGTTTTCTGATACCACATTATCTGTGAGCCTCATCATCTAACCAGCTAAACATAGCTCCTGCACCAAAGAAACCACGTTTAGTTAAAACCCGTATCAATACCCCTTGGCTAAACCACCACCCATACAAACCAACCATACCCAAACATTACCAAAACCCACCCAACCAATACCTTCATCTTCCTCTGATTTTGACCCACTCAAAGGATCTTACGCCAAAATCCTTGCTATGTTGGTGGAGAATGCGACCATTTCTCTACCCCCACTTAGACCTTATGATCCATCTAAACCTCGACCTATAGGTTATGATGAGTCTAAAATCTGCGCTTACCACCGCACACCAGGACATGATGTAGAGGGATGCAAAGCTTTGAAAGCCATACTTCGTCAGTCACCTCTCTCAGATAGAAAAGTTAAGAAAGACAACTTACGAAGAGAGAGACCTTTAGCTTCAATTCCCTCTCCTATACCACCTGTCCCCGCCTCACCAAGATCTATCATTATTACAGCCCCACCTCTCGAAGACCATGACCTATCCCTACCGTCTTCCTCCTCTCGTATTCACGAGATCAATATGATTAGTGTTGCTACTCGAGGGCAGAAAAACAATGGGAAAGCGAAAGAAAACACACCTGCGGCATCTCTTTCTCCGTCCACCATCCCGATTGCACCACCACCTAAAGTGGTTATTCGTGGACCTGCCTACCCCGTCTCTAATGGAATTGCCCACCGAACCATGATCAAACAGCTTCACCAATCACCTGTAAAAATGACACTGTATGATCTCATTCAGACTTCTGAATCTCATCGACAAGCTCTCGTTGAAATCCTTCAAGGGATAGAGGTCTTACCTAATGAAACCTTGCCTGTTACCTCTATTCTAACACCCAATCACGTTGCTTCACTCACCAAACAATCTATCTCCCCAACCACTTCTGTCTCTGTACAGCAAGCCGCTGCTGTCAGTTTCTCCGAAGATGAAATTATCGACTTTGGTGCTGAAGATCCTGACCCTGCTCTTTTCATCTCAGCTTACGTTCGGGACATTCGGGTACGTCGTGTTATGATTGACGGGGGCGCTAGCCTAAACATCATCTCTTCAAAAGCCTTCCAACAAATGAATATCCCTTCTAGTTGCATGTGTGCCAACCCCATCATGTTGCGGTCATTCAATGATGCTATTACTTCTACCTTAGGCACCGTGATCCTTAACATTCGTGTAGGACCACGCACTTTACCTGAACTCTTCTATGTCCTTGAGGGAGAGTTCCAATACAATATGTTGTTAGGCCGCCCTTGGATCCGGGCTATGGGATGCGTTCCCTCCACCTTACATAGATGCATAAAATTTGAGTACGAGGGGAAGTCCTACACCGTAAAAGCTGATCCTCCCCCCTTCAAAACTTGCAATATGTTGTATCGCCCTAATGATGTGCTTGTACCAGTCAAGACACCCATTCATCCAACCCAGCCATCCACTTCCAACGCACCTACACCTTCAACCAATGAAACCGCCGTTACAAATATCACTTCCTTTCCCGCAGATAACATCCCAACCTCCGACCCCTTAGTAGATGTTTTTCAACGCCTTACGCTGGGGGAATACCGCCTATATAACGTTAGCTCTTTCCATACCCCGCAGGAGTACGGACAGTTACATGCACATCCCACCTACGACCGTCGCGTGGGGGAGGTAATCTCTTACGGACCACCCCATTGCCGCACCAACCTAACGTATGGGGGTGTTGACGCATCCTCCGTTACCCCTGAACCTCCTCTTGGTGTGGTTCCCTTCCAATCCGATTTTCAATACTTGACAAATCGTCGTTTCGCCCTCACCTTCTTGACTCGCTGTGCTTGGAAAGGCTTTGGTTTTGGTCTTTATGAACAAGGCCGACATACACTCATTCCCGTGACTACACGCAAACACAATGATCGTAGTGGTCTCGGTTTTCCTGAAACACTTACACCGGAGAAACCTCGTGTCAATTGTATCCTGGAGGATGACGACGTCACCCCTACCAAACCATCATCACCCATTTTGCCATCATCACCCACAGAGTCGATAGACCCTGAATCTATCCCTCCTAACTTTTTTTTTTCATAAATGCTATCTTCATAGGTCCTCTCACTTATCAACGCGATAATGAGGACCCATCTTCTCTTCCCCTTCTGTATCCAGACATGATCGAAGAGGATTCACCTTCGATTAATGTTGTTGAGTGCCAGGATGACGACTCCATCCTCACTTACCTTGGGGCGGACGACTCCTATATTCAACGCGCCTTACCGTCTGAAACTCAAACCATGTTGAATGAGTCGACTATAGAAATCAACATCCACACAGAGGAGGATCCTCACGTTGTGAAGATCGGACAATCCCTTAGCACATCAGAACAAGCCGCCTTTACTACCTTTCTCCGTACCCGCAACCAAGCTTTCGCTTGGTCCTACGCTGATATGCCAGGAATTGATCCTACCATTGCTGTCCATAACATCACCCTAAACCCCGATTCCAAACCAGTCAAACAAAAACTGAGAAAAATGCATCCACGCATTGCCCTCTTGGTCAAAGAAGAGCTTCAACGACTTCTTTCTGTTTCCTTCATCTTGCCTATTGACTATCCTCAATGGATTTCTAACATCGTACCTGTCACTAAAGCGACGGGGGGACTTCGGATATGCACGGATTTCTGAGACCTTAACCTCGCTTGCCCCAAGGATGACTTCCCCCTCCCAAGTATTGATCAACTTGTTGATCTCACTGCGGGCCATGAAATGCTTTCTCTCATGGATGGCTTTTCGGGATACAATCAAATTTTGGTAGCCCCGGCCGATCAACATAAAACTACCTTCATAACTCCTTGGGGAACCTTCTGTTATCGTGTCATGCCATTTGGCCTTAAGAATGCTGGTGCCACCTATCAGCGGGCTATGACTTACATTTTTCATGACATTATGCACACTATCCTTGAGGATTATGTCGATGATCTTCTTGGCAAATCTAAACATCGCAGTGAACATCTCGATGTTTTAACCATTATTTTCGATCGCCTGTTGCAATATTCAGTCCGGCTTCAACCAAAGAAATGTGTCTTTGGTGTTCTTTCGGGAAAACTTCTTGGCTTTATCGTCTCTTTGCGTGGCATTGAGGTCGATCCATCTAAAGTCAAAGCTATCCTAGAAATGCCCCCACCCAAAAACCTCAAACAATTGCGTAGTTTGCAGGGTAAACTTCAATCCATCCGGCGTTTCATCTCCCAACTCTCGGATCGATGTCAACCTTTCCATCACCTTCTTAAAAAGGACATTGCCTTTCAATGGAGTGAAGAGTGTCACCAAGCCTTTGAAGCTCTCAAAGCCTATCTCTTGCAGCCACCCGTGCTTATTCCACCTCAGGATGATCGCCCTTTCTACCTTTACCTTTCTGCCACTGACCATGCTATAGGAGCCATGCTCGCACATCGGGACTCGGCACGTCGAGAACAAGCCGTTTATTATATAAGTCGTACTCTCGTGGATTACGAGACTAGGTATACACATGTAGAAAAATTGTGCCTAGCCCTATCATTCGTAGCCACCAAACTCCGACATTACCTCCTGAATCACAAAACTTTTGTCATCACCAACACGGACCCCATTCATTATATGTATGCCAAACCACATCTAAACCAACGCATCGCCCGATGGCTTATGCTCCTCGCTGACCTCGACCTTGAGTTTGTACAACAGAAGTCAATCAAAGGACAAACTATTGCGGACCAACTTGCGGAGGCCCCTTTACCTGGGGAACAATTTACCAATTTTAATTTCCCCGACGAACTCATCGCCACTCTTTCACTCAGGGAAGAGTCGTATCCAATGACCCTCTTCTTCGATGGATCCAAATGCCAGCGCGGCGGAGGGGCCGGCGTTGTTCTCATTCCTCTTGACGCTGAGCCTATGCCTCTTTCATTCCGGCTCGATTTCCCCTGCACTAATAATACAGCGGAATACGAGGCCCTTGTTTTGGGTCTCCAGGTTGCGTTACACTTAGGTGTCAAATCTATTAATATTTTTGGTGACTCTCAATTGGTAGTCAATCAAGTTATGGGCATCTACCAATGTAAGAATGAGGAACTTCAAAAGTACAAACATTACGTGGATTCACTTTTGACCTCATTTACTCGTTATTCTATCCAGACCATTCCCCGCTCCACTAACAAATTTGCGGATACTATGGCTTGCTTAGCCTCGCAAATTCCTGCCTCACCAACTGACTCTGACATATTCGTCTTGGTCCAACAACTCTTTGCCCCATCTTACTCAGCACCGGTTGTTTGTATGATAAATAATGTGTCTGCTAATTCGCAGGATACCTGGTACCACCAATTTCACGACTACCTTACAACCTCTGTTCTCCCACCTGACCTAACTAGTACCGGAAAACGCGTGCTTTTCTTAAACATGTTTCTCGTTATGTCGTCATGGGGGGACTCCTTTATAAACGTGGCTTTGATGGTATCCTCCTTCGATGTCTAACCGGCGCAGAGGTCACCTATACCATCCAACAGGTCCATGACGGTATTTGTGGCGGACATTTTAGTGGCCTTGCCGTGGCTAAACGAATCCTTCGCCTAGGTTATTATTGGCCTACTCTTAATAACGACTGCTACGAATATGTTAAGCGTTGTGTTATGTGTCAACAACATGCCAACCTTCAACATACTCCTAGCCATCCGCTACAGGTCGCACGAGATCTTTGGCCTTTCTCACAATGGGGTTTAGACCTTATTGGTGAGATCCACCCACCCTCTTCGCAACGTCACCGTTGGATAATCACAGCAACCGAATATTACACAAAATGGGTGGAGGCCATTCCACTCATTTCAATCAAAAAAGAAAAAATTGTCGAATTCGTTAACCATCACATTATCTGTCGTTTTGGTATTCCTCATCGCCTAATAACAGATAATGGTAAATCTTTTAAAAATAAGTTGTTACAAGACCTTTGTGACAACTTTGGTATCAAACTTAGTTTCTCATCACCTTACTATCCACAGGCCAATGGTCAAGCTGAATCTTCTAATAAAACCCTAACCAAAATCCTCATGAAAGTTGTCAATGAGTCCGGAAGAAATTGGCATGATCACATTCCCTTTGCCCTTTGGGCTTATCGTACTAGCATTCGTACCTCCACTAATGCCACACCATTTTCTTTGGTATATGGTACCGAGGCGGTCTTGCCTCTCGAAATACAAATACCCTCCCTCAGAATATCTCTTCAGGATATTCTCACCAATGATGATTTCCGCCAAGAGCGGTTAGCCCAATTAGAGCTTCTTGACGAGCGTCGTCTTACGGCTCTTGATCACCTTCAAATCTACCAAAAACGCATCAAGCGTGCTTATGATAAACGACTTCATGAGCGTACCTTTAAGGTTGGTGATCTTGTCCTCAAAGAGAATCAACATGTAACCAAACTAGAAAAGAGCAAACGTGGAAAATTTGCTCCTAATTGGATTGGGCCTTACATTATCACTCACACTTATGGATCAGGCACTTATCGTTTAGCTTCGCTTAATGGTAAACCTGAGCCTGAGCCCCTTAATGCCTTGCATCTTCGACCATTCTACTGTTGAAATTAGTGTTATATCACTTCTTATCTACCTTACGCTCGTCCCTTGAGCTCATTTACCACCGCATACACTTTGTTTCTTACATCTCAAAATCAAATCAAGCTCACATGGTTTGATTATCACCTCCCCTTTTTAGTCTAGTCCATGACTTCAAAGTATCAAAATAACACATTCTTAATTAAAACACTTATGGGATTTTCTTGAGTCAAACTTCCTACAAAAACTAGATGCTTTATGCCCAACGGACATCTAAACCTCTAAAATATACAATAGACTGCTCCCTTGAAGGACTATATGCCAAACTATTGCTGCTATTATATATAGACTGCTCCCCCGAAGGACAGCTATACATAAATACCGCATCTGCTACTATAAATAGACTGCTCCCTTGAAGGACAGCTATACACAGTCAGCCTTTATCAGAAGCTTCTCGCATTGATCAGCTTCGTGAAGACCTCAAGAACAACAAAATACATATCCCATGTAGACTTCCCGCATCGATCAGTCTATATCCAGAAAAATAAAATAAAAATAAAAGCAGTATTTCAGAACACTTTTGAGTCATGGACTTGTCTATTTAGGTTTGGTTCTCTTTTGTCAGAATAATCATCTTATAATAAGTTCTCTGCATCCTCGCCCACATCAACCACCTCACCTCACCATTTGTCAAAGCAACAAAACTCAAGGGACGTGACGTATATCCGATATATTGTGATTATACCACTCTTTTCACCTATCGACTTCTCGTCTATGCAAGGTACCTAGGGGTTCAACTTCATTCTACGTTATTATGTGGTTTGTTTGGCTCTTCTCAACTACGGGACACTTTTGCCTCTTTTGCTCGACTCTAGGATTATGTGTTGACCTTAATCAGGATACGGTTCCCTACCACTTGGGTAGGCTAACTTTCGCTTCACCTATACCTATACCAACATCGCCAATTCCTTACCAACACCAACAACATTACCCTACCAATATCAATATTTTTACCAACCAACAAATTGCCTAACCATACCTAAATTGCCTGAATTCACCTCTCCCTGGTTCTAAGGGAGAACTACATCGGTCTGAGGCCCCTCCTTGCTTTGTGCAATGGGCTATGTAGGCAGCACTTAGGAGACATGGAGTCTCCCAAGGTTAGCTCGACCATCCCCTACCATACCCTATCATGTGTTGTAAATATAAATATTTTTTGTGTATTTCTATTTGCCAACATTCATCTTTATCCTTTTTCAAACAAAACAAAAACAACATTCAAAACACAACCATTCTTATTATTATCATCACTCAAAACCACATACATCTTTAGTTTTATTTTAGATGTTAAACAAATACATCTTCTCTATCATCGACTCGCAGGTCGGCATCCTTATTTATTCTTATATTCCTATGAAATTCACTTAGACCCTTGCACCTCCTCCCGAATCAGGTGGTGATCGTGATCGTCGATGCCCCTCAGTTGGCCTCTCCATCCTCAAAGGTGCCACTGCCATTGGTTCCTCCCATTGATCCGCCAACATCTCCTGTAACATACGAATACGTCCTCTCGCGTGGAGGAATCTTGCCTCCAGTCTCTCCACTCGTAACTGTGAAACCTCTAACAATCCCATTGTCTCATTCACCTGTGTTTGAAGCTGGTGAGCCAACTCCTGCAGACGATCTCTCTCCGCTGTAATCACAGCTATGTCTGGGCGCTCACGTGCACCTCGCAGCTCTGCTACCCACCATACTCTATAGGCCTCTGTCGTTCCCGCATCCATTACCCTACGATCGGCTGCTATCTCTTCTGGCCCTTCTGGAGGTGTAGGCCGGGGAGGTGAGAATGCTGCCTCGGCATCGATCCTCATGTATGGTCTATATGTCATCGGTATATCCTGAACGAACCCAAATTGTCGCCGCACGTGATCTAGAGGAATCCTCTCGTACTCACCCGGCCTGTGCCCTGCGATCCATCTCAATCGCTCTACACCCCTCAACTCCTCAGCTATGTGCTCTGTCACCATATAGTTCCCGTAAGGCCTCCAACAAATATCCGCAATCGTCACCATCTCCCATACCTGTCTATAATACTCGATGTCATCTATCACGGCCTGGGATCTCGCTTCTTGTTCTGTCTGGACCCATCGTCTGAATCCCAACCTTTGCACTCCTGCCTCTCCCGACTCGATGGGTCGGCCTATTGGACGCACACAAACAATATGCTCATAGGCCCAACAATGTAATAAGTACGAACAATCTAGTGTCGTCCTGTGTTTTCGCTTGCAGGCCCATAAACCCCTATATAACTCTGCCAGATATGCGGGTGCCCATGCGAAAGTCACGCTCATTTCTATCATTTCCCAAATAACACTCATCAATGCTTTGGGAAATCTTCCACCCTCCGCCCTCGGTAATGCATAATACCCCACCGCTATCATTAATAGCACGGCCAACCTTGTTTCCTCAGGGTGTGTTGCATACATTGTACCATACGTAAATGATAAACCTCGCTGTGTCAAATCTCGTGCAGCTGACCCAAATACTGCTGTTATCGCTGCCCGCCCCGCGCTAGGCAACGCCTGATACACTATTTTTCCTATCATTGGGAGTCTCAAAATACGGAACACATCTTCCAAAGTCACTGCCATCTCCCCTGTTGGCAGATAGAAGGTATTCTTTTCTGGATTCCATCTCTCAATCAACGCCTGCAACATAGCATGGTTACGCGTGATTCTTGAATAATAGCGGATTCCACTTAACCCCAAATGATTTATCAATGCCCATTCAGCTGGTGTTACATCCGCTCGGATTCGTGACAACAACGCTGGCACAGTATCATTCATCCTTAACCCTGCTTCTGCCTGCATACATCAAAACGACACATAATTATTCGAAAGAACAAATCTCTACGGGTTTTTTCTCAAGTTCTGGAAACTCTTACAGTGACCGATATCGGTTATGAATAACCGATACCGGTATGCTAACCGATACCGGTTCCTTCTAAACGATACCGGTCACTGTCAAAAATATACCTACCCTGCTTAAAAACATACACCTACGATAATTATTTTGCCCGTTTACTCCTATTTATACCTAAAAACATACGTGACCACCCTGTTTACCTACCCCAATAGCACTCACCCCATCCCCAACCCTTGCCTATCACCTTTTCTTTCTCATCTTTCCCCACTTACACTTCTTTCATCCTATTCACAAAACATGCAAGAATTAGATTACAACCAAACAATTTACCTCTCGAGATGTAGCAGCTTGGGGCGGAACATGTCTTCCCCCTCGTCCTTGCCTGCTGGATGCTTCTCCTCGTCCATCCATGTTCACCACCCTCTTCAAATATAACTTGTCTTTCTGCCTTCTGAATCTCAGCCCACGCTCACTTCACCTGTCTCTTTCCTCCTTATCACTCAAAATTCTTTCATGCAATTACCTGTAGCAGTCGTCAAACAGCGTCGCATTCACATATTTAACTTGTTGCATGACTCTAAAAATAAGAATGCTAAAAATAAGAACTTAAGTTGCCAACCCAGCAGTTCTATTTTTAGGGAAATAATTCTTGCATAACCGATATCGGTTACGTAACCGATATCGGTCATATAGCTACCGACATCGGTTACACAACCGATGTCGGTCATGTACCCCTTGTTGCTTAAACCTAAGCCGTTTCTTCATTTTTGCAAATTTTTGTGGCGCCCGTCCCTTTTTCCTGCATAAACAACACCATTATCTATAATTTTTCATCAAATCCATATCTCATCACAATTTCATCAACATCATCTATCCATATTACAAAAACAACCAAGCCATCAACAAACGATATCAAAAACCATCAATCTATACACCATTTGGATCCAATTCAGCAGCTACATACGTTCAATTTCACAAACCAGCGACAAAACACATCCAACATTTCATAAACACAACATGTCAATTAAACTCATCATCTATATATACATACATCCCATCAACAAAAGACATCAACACCATCAATATATAAACCATGTGGATCAAACTCATCATACATTAAATATCACAAACCATCGACAAAACACTTAACACATTTTAAACACAGCATGTGGGTCAAAATCATCATATCTATATATCAAAAGTTTCAAATATACAATGTGCCCTGCATAGGGGCCTCTGTGATCTCAGCATAATACAAAGCCGGCACGCAGGCCGCAACAACTGTCAAAATATCGACTCGGCTCGCAGGCCGGTCTCACATATCAAAAATATACTCGGCTCGAAGGCCGATATCAACTATACAACCCGTACTCTGCTTGCAGGCCGGTATATACAATAAATGAATAAATAAATGAAAGAATCATATGTGGGCATGCAGGCCTCTCTATACATAGCCGGTTCGCAGACCGATCCCTCTATCTAATATCCATCTACAAACAAAACATCTCTCTCTGACCCATGGATCCCTTAGCTCTCCCCACAGCCCTCTGCCTGTCTCCCTGCGGGTCCCTGTGCTGCCTCTCGTCTCCTCCCTGTAACAGACCCACCGGCTGTGGCTGCACCACCCTGGGATCTCTGGCTACGCGAGGTCTCCGCTCTATGCGCCGCATATGGCTGATAGTCAGCCCCGGTACCATCAAGAACATCCTGATAATACCGAGCCTCCGCTCTCGCCTCCATATAGCGGGCCCGTGCCACCATCGCTGCTGGGGCTGGTCCCCCGACTCCTAATAATAGTGCCCCCTGTGCTGGTGCCGCTGGTGGTGCCTGTGGCTGCGCCGGTGGTGGTGCTGGTACCTGTGCCTGTGCTGGTGCCGCTGGTGGTGCCTGTGGTGGTACCTGTACCTGTGGTGGTACCTGTGGTGCTACCTGTACCTGTGCCTGGGCTAACTGCCCCTGTAAGACACCTATCTGTGCCTGTGCGGCAGCAAGCTGCCCCTGTAACAACTGTACCTGCCCTCTGAGCTGGTCCCTCTCTGCTCTAACAGCCACTAAGTCTGGCTGTGCGGGCTGTGCTCTCCTCGCGGCTCTCTCCCCTGCCCACCATACCAAAAATGATCCTGTACACCCGGCGTCATCCACTGTATCATCTGCCTGCCGCTCGGCTACCCAATCTGGGTCCATAGGCTGTGGTGCAGGCAGTGGAGCCTCTACATCATCCCTCCGGTACTGAGGGAAGGGAGGTGGCTCATCTCGTTGTAGCCCCAGCTGTCGTCGTACCCTCTCCAAGGGTATCCGCTCGCACTCTCCCGGCCTCCGTCCCGCTATCCAGAATGTATACTGGATCCACCGCAACTGTGATCGGGCTCCTCCGCGGGGCTGATGACCTCTGTAAGGTCTCCATACAATATCTAACAGCTGTCAAGCCCTCTAATACATGCCGGTAATATGCTACATCTCGTCCGGCGAGAACTGCTCGTGGCTGGCCCACGACCCCCAACCACCTCTGAAAGCCATATCTGTAAATCACCTGTGGCCCTGGCTGCTGGGGCAGCCCTACTAGTCGAATGCATATGATATGCTCATATGCCCAGCAGTGTAACAAAAACGTCGAGCAAATCCCGAATCGCCTCATCCGGCGGTAGCCCCACAGCTCTCGGTATAACTGCACCAGGTATACTGGTGCCCAAGCATAACATGTATGCTCCTCAACCATCTCGTGTAAAACCCCCATCAACGCCCGTGGAAAGCGGCCTCCCTCTGAGTCCGGGAGGGCGAAGCATGTGATGCCGATCATCATCAACACGGCAAGCCGTGTCTCATGTCGGTGGGCACGGTACATATCCCCATAGGCGATGCTCGCGCTGTGATAAGTCAATAGCGCGGCTGCATCCCCGAATACCTGTAAGATGTTGTCCATGGCTGTCTCTGCGTCCACCTGGAAGACTGCCTCTCCATCAATCGGTAATCTAAGGATGCGATACACATCCTCCAATGTAATGGTCATCTCTCCAGTCGGGAGATGGAACACATTGGTCGCCGGATCCCATCTCTCGATGAGGGCGACCATCAAACTGTGATCCCTATCGATCGCCCTGTACCGCTGGACTCCGCCGAGTCCCACCTCGCGCATAATGCCCCATTGCGCTGCGGACACGTGTGGCCGCATCCGTCCCAACAGCGGGGGCATCCTGTCCCGCATAGTCAGCTGCTGACGTGCCTACACAAATCACCCACTTCATTAGACCTACCCTTTCAAACAACAACTACTTTAACCTTCTATACCCCCTTTTACCCACCCGACCACAACCCGACTCTATAACACACACCTACACTCACCTATTTTACCCTAAAAACTTTACGATATCCCCTTGCCTTATCTCGCACCCTACCAATCACTCAGCTCTATTCTCGCCATTTACCTATGCCCCTACCAATTTAACACCTCCCCATTCATGCCCAACACCTAATCTATCCGAACCGCACCAACCACACAATCCCCCCATTTCCCCCCCACTCACCAATCACCCTTCCTATTAACCTCTACCCCTTCCCTCTTCACCCCCACAAACACAACACCCAAACCACTAATACCTAAACACCCAAACCACAGCCCCAACAACCACCAAACACCCCAAACCATAGCAAAACCAACCAACAAAATAAATATTCCTAAGTAGGGACCGGTACCGGTCACCCATGACCGCCACCGGTCCCCTCTCCACCGACGCCGGTCGACGTACGACTGACACCGGTCACGTACAAACCCACCCTGCCCCGAAAATTTCTTGACCGATGTCGGTCGCTTAGTGACCGGCATCGGTCACTGAAAAATACCCGAGCCGAACCCGACGCGGCCCCCCAATTCAATTTTTTTCCTATTTCTCCCTATATACCCACCCAAACACCCTAAAAACCTACCCACCCTGCCGCCTTGGCCTATTTCACCTATCTACCCTCTCCTTTTTTCAAATAATTTCCATTTATTAATTATTTTCTAAAAACCTTACATTCCTACCCAAAACCCAAATCCAGCTTAACACAATCAAATTCACACAATGAAGGGTTTCGAACCTACCGGTACGACGACACGTCGTCGTGGTGGGATGGGTGGTGGTGGTCCAGCTGGTCCAGCACCTCCTGCTCCTCCTGGCTGTGCCATAGCTCCACCTCTCCTCTGCTGGGTCCTCCACCAATCAACTGCTGCCTCCTACTCACTCGGGCCCACTAACCACTCACTTCTCCACTCCAATAGCGCCACCTCAACCAACAAATGCTCCAATCTCAACAATACACCTCAGACAACTCAAATTGGGTTTCAAATTGACAATATGACAATGACCGGCCGTATTTTTTCTTTTTATAGGTTTTTCGACATATAACCGATACCGGTTATATTGTGCCCTAAGGAACCGGTATCGGTCACCTAACCGATATCGGTCATGGACAATCGATATCGGTTTTATCCCACCTCTTCCCCAATTTCTGCCCTTATTTACTAATCACCCTTTCTCACAACATCGCCTATATCCACCTTGGCTGAAAACCCTTTGTTAACTTCCTTGGCCCGACCCAAGGCCGTAACCAACCAATTGGCCCGACCCAAGGCCGTAAGGCCGTAACCAATTTGGCCCGACCCAAGGCCAACCAACCAATTTGGCCCGACCCAAGGCCGTAACCAACCATTTGGCCCGACCCAAGGCCGTAACCAACCAATTTGGCCCGACCCAAGGCCGTAACCAACCAATTTGGCCCGACCCAAGGCCGTAACCTACCATTTGGCCCGACCCAAGGCCGACCCAAGGCCGCAACCAACCCATTTGGCCCGACCCAAGGCCGCACCCAACCATTTGGCCCGACCTAAGGCCGCACCAATTAAATACCTCGCCCAACATCAACACAATACACTTTTATCCACCCATCATGTCACTTTTTGTTCAATCGAGCTCACCTGTTCGTGTTTTAGCATGATTAGGGTCCTTGACTTGATCAGTCGACCAACTTTGCCTAGACCAAGACCGTGACGTTTATCTCAACCAAACCAACCATTTGGTACTGCCGAACATGCCTAAACGTTCCTGTACCTTACCCGTTATATCCCCTGGAGCTACTTCCTATGCCTTGGATACCAGGATTATATCACCCTTGTTTGGATAAACTATCGACCTTTGCCTATGAATTGCTTGTTTTCTCTTCAAATCATGTACCCTGGTCGCACTACTGCATTTCAACGTGCGTCTGCTTCCTTGGACCTACCCCACCATCTTACCATCATATAAACACCATTTACCCTTTATCAACCCTATCCTTGATTTCACGCTGCCTCAATCTGTGATAGATTTGAGGGGGATTACCTATACCCTTAACAGGGGTAACCACTTCTTATTATTGTCCGTGCAGCTTTAACAAAGACAAGCTACACGACAACAAGGGGCTAATGTAGACACCAAATTTGTGTCTTACGACCCCCTGTGCCCCGCATCTCATTTCGCAACCTAACCTCATCACCTAAACCTTACACAATTATTTATTAATTACCTTATAATTAATAAATCCACATCGCCATACCTGCCACCTCATTTCGCCACCTCATCATGACCTAGTCTTAACCCTAAACTAACCTAATTAAGACCTATAACTTGGTCCACATCCACACCCATGACTAATTACTCCTCACCCGCACCTAAAACCAACCTCATAATGACTTGACCAAGCCCGCAACTAATCCCTCGGGAGAAAAGGAGGGAAAGCTGGCTATTTTACCAAAAATAGCCCACTTTGACCTGACCGATACCGGTTCCTACTCGACCGCCGTCGGTTGCGTAACCGCCATCGGTTCCCTGTAAATGACCACTTCCAACCAAAAACAAGGGATCGGATTTTCATTTGATCAAAAAGAGGAGAAATCATTGAAAGGATCCGGATTTGCTTGGCCGAGTAGAGACAAGTGAAGAAACAAGAAGAGTTTGCAGAAAAGGACATCAAGCCCAAGACTGCAACGGAATAACCAGGCCCCCAGTGACACTCATCCGAGCATCAGAAGAGGAGATTGCTCATCTTGGATTGTCAGATCATCCTATTTGAGCCCTGTCTTCGTCATCACAGTCCTGGAACCTGCATCTTCATCAGGAACGAGTAAGTAGTGTCTTGTATGATTCTAAGCACCATTTCTTGAGCCTGTGGATTGATAGTAATTATAAGCTCATTCCTAGATCTACCACCTACCAGCACCCTGCACTTAACCTTCATCCATACATCTTTGTAGTGCCCAGAAGACCATTTTATCACACTCTGAGCCTTCCCTGTCCTCCCATTATTCCCCTCAGCCATCCACCAATCTTAATAACCCCACGATCACCTTGCAACCAACCTCTATCCAGAAGCACCTAGATTGCTGACCCTACCGGTGTCGTTTATCCCCCACCGGCGGCGGTTCTCTAACCGCGGTCGGTTATCCAGTGACCGGCGTCGGTCACTGTGACTTATACCCCAAAACCCTTTTCTCACCTATTTGTCACCTAACAACCTCAGATCCAGTCTGGTTTATCCCTATAACTCAACCTGAATGTATCAACGACCAGTAACCGAACAAACAACGTGACGCTTTATTATTGATAGTTTAGCTTCTATTGCTTTGTAACGAGATACCTAAATCGTGATTTTGCAATAGCTTTCTTTGTTATCATTTGTGTTAATTCGTATTAAAAGGGGAACTGACCACCTTCGAAAGGAAGTTTTATATTTCCTGGGCCTAAGGCAGCTCCCTCATTTATTGTCTAATTAAAATCTGGTGGTCTTGTATTCTTACTTGCAGGTAGTCCTTCCAAGACAAAAAGGAGTTCTTCGCAGTCGATCTGATCTTTCTCTACGGTACGCGCACACCATCTCAACATTCAACAGGTATTCCTCCTAGCCCTAACCCTTATCTGTTTCTCAAAGGAATGAAAGGATAGAAGCAAGTCTATTCCGCAGAGCCGAAACATTCCGCGTGAAACATCCCCAACAAATAGGACCTCACCTATGTAACCTTTAGTTCAGTAATCAAGAACTTAAGAAGACACAGTATAAATATAAGATTAGAAGAAAGACTTCAAACACAAGTATCCCCAACAACATAGCCTCAAAATCAAAGTGTCCAAGAAATAATTAACCCATGGTTTCCTTAAAAGAAACTAATTCAAGTAACTCAATTTTTCACTGAAAAGATAAGAGGAATAATAAAACATTCACTCTTGTTTCCATACAAAATAAATCCACAAAAATAGATATTCCAAACATCAAGTAACTGCTTAGCTCCCATCGAATACCGAATTCGAATAATTTTAAGATTATACAATAATTTCAAGAAGAAAACACTTATTTACTATTTTCCATAGGAACACAACTTACCCAACATGAAGAAAAGCATCCATTTACTTATAGTTACGCAAGCTACATTACTTAGAAAAATTAAGAAGTAAAAAATATAAATAATACTCATGTCTTCTACCACCAAAATGACAACTCTGTTCAAAAATTGAAGCCACATATCATTTCCATAAACCCATTTTCAAACAAATAAGAAAGATTTATGCATGCACTTCATTACTCAAATCACCACAATATTTAAGGTGGGATTCAACATCAAATAAACTGGAAAACAACTCAATGACTACCTTTCCAAGCAGAGGATTCCTCAATCAAAGAATACATAAAAAATTGTTCAAGAAATGAAACCAAATAATCATCACAGAAATAAAAACCCATTTATCTCACGAGAGAAAAGTTATTTTAATGAAGACACTTAGAGAAAAGAAGAGCAGCTTAATGGATAGAGCCTATCATGCTTGATAGTGCTTCTGTCAATTCAAAGAAGATTTCCAGCCGAGCCTTCACAAATCCTTCTTCTCCAAACAAAATCAACAACCAAAAAATTCCTTCTCAAATGCCTCATATACTTCCATTGGATCAAAAATAGTCCAAGGGAGTTAAAAATAATAACAAACTGAAAATAGAACTGCTGGTTTGAAGAACCAGATAGCTCCATGTAGAGAAAAAATCAGAATGCATGAAAGACCAAACAACTCCCAACAAATCCACTCGCATGGTTTCCAAGGTGGTTTGCTTGCCAAAAATGATGAACATAAATGTCATTAATTTCCAATCTGCCACCTATATCTCCACACCATCACCATCTAAAGTTGGTGAGTCCAAATTCAAAGAGAACATGCATTATTTAACTTTAGAGATGGTGCCAACTAGGATCCCCTCTAGTTTCCATGCCTCTGTCAAACTGACAGTAGGTAATTTTTTAAATTCAAAAATCAAATCAATTAAATGACTTAGAAACCATCGCCACCATCTCATACTTACCATGTGACTCCCCTTAGGTCCCTTTCTATCCTTGCATTAGTTTAGGATAGATATCATTAGCTTAGGATCTGACCTTAGGTTAGTTTAGAAAGTATTTACCTTAGGTTTATAAACATTTCCTTAGGTAAATTTTCCATCTTAGGATAGACCATACCCCATACCAATTTAGCATTAGGTAATAGGTTAGAAATAAACCTATAGTTACCTTAGGTTATTTCCAAATCCCCAACTTTGTAAAACATACAACTTAGGTTAGGATGCAACAAGATTAGTGTAAACATAGACATAAGGTAGGTCTAGTTTACCTTAGGTTAGAATCCCGTTAGGATAGATCTTAAAGATCTAGGACTTAGGTTATTACCCTCAATAGTCCTGAAGTAGACCTCCATCCTCTTTACACCATTCAACGTCCTAGAGAAATTAGCAAGAAGATCTGAGCACACTACTTACAACAGAATGCAAAGCAAGAACTTCCAATAAGATCAAAGAAATTGTATAAATACAAGAGTTCAGTCCTTTATTTCCTTCAACCTCTGAATGTCAGTTTACCATACAGATCAAGTAAGAAGAATTAAAACATACCTTAGATCAATGAAATTGATCAAGGTTTGGTTATTATAAAGAGATAATTTGCAAACAACATTACCTGTTTACAACCTTTCTTATCTCAACAGAATGGATTCCTTGCAAGCAACAACATTTCAGAAAAATGAATCCAAGAACAGAAATAAATTATCCATGGCAAGCATGATTTCTAACAGTCAAAAGAATACACCTTCTTAGGAAAAATCACATGTCAATGCTTGCAATGCAAAAGAGGAAAAGTTAACAGTTTGCCACAGGTGTTACATACTTCCCTCCTAAAAAGAATCATCATCCTGATGATTAACTTATTTAAACAATTTGCATCAAGGATAATCAATTTATTATCTTTCTTTCCATATGTTCAAAGTAGAACTGGATTTTTAAAATTCCCAAAATCAGCATTTACGTAGTTGTTTATTTAAAAAAATAAAATATCTGCCCAAAACTGGCAAATTTATTATCATAAAAAGAATAAAATCACAAATTTTATTAGTCAACAGAATCAATTCTGTTCAAATAAATATGGAAAATAGTTTTCATATCTTCCAGATTTTCCCAGGTTGCACTTTCCTCATTAAACTGGTCCCACTAGACCTTACATTGACTTATTTCATGATTTCTTAAGTGCAACTGGTGAGTTTCCAGCACTCGTATAGGTTTAACCATGATTATTCCTGGGTCTTGGACCTGCAAGGAATTCCAATTTAATACATGTGATAAATCTGAAATGTATTTCTTAAGAAAAGAAATATGGAAAACATCATGCATTCATGACAAAGCAGGAGGTAATGCTAAATGATAAGCTACAGGGTTGATTATTTCAACAATTTCAAAAGGTCCCACATAACGAGGTGATAACTTGGCAGCCTTGCCAAAAGTTATAGAACTCTTTTTTGGTTTAACCCAAAGAAAGACCTTCTCACCAAGTTCAAATTTCCTATCAACCCACTTCAAGTCAACATAACTCTTTTTCCTATCTACTGCTTCTTTCAAGCATTCACGAATCATTTTAACTTGTTGTTCCATTTCCATAAGGATTTCAGGTCCAATTACCTCTCTATCCTCAATGTTGTCCCAACTAACAGGGGTTCTGCATTTCCTTCCGTATAATGCTTCGAAAGGTGCCATCTTTAGAGAGGCATGATATGTGTTATTGTATGCAAACTCAACTAATGGAAGGTACTCTTCCCATTTATACTGCTGATCCATACAATACATTCTTAACATATCCTCTAAAACTTGATTAACTCTTTCAGTTTTTCCATCTGTTTCCGGATGATACGTAGAACTGAAATTCAACTTTGTTCCTAAAGTTGCGTTAAGTTTTTACCAAAATATTGAATTCATTCTTGGATCTCTATCAGATATGATTAATTCAGGTACTCCATGTAATCTGAAAATCTCATGAACAAACCTTTTTGCTAAAATAGGTGAATCATCCTTAAGATTACCAACAATAAAGTGTGCTACTTTTGTTAGTTTATCAACAACAACCAAAATAACATCATGTTTATTTCTTGACATAGGCAACCCTTGTACAAAATCCATGCTTATCACTTGCCATTTGTACTACAGTATGTTGTGAGGATACAATAAACCAGCTGGATGCATATGTTCAACTTTAACACGTTGACATTCCAAGCAATGTGTCACAAACTCAATCACGTCCTTTTTCATCCCTTTCTAGAAATATTGTTGTTTTATATCAGCAAGCATCTTTGTAATACCAGGGTGTCCAGAAAAAGGTGAATTGTGAAATTCAACTAATAATTTCTTTCTTAAATCATTTAGCAAAGGTATGTATACCCTATTTTCAAATCGTAAGATTCCTTCATTATCAAAGTGAAAACCTTTATATCTCTCATCATTTGGATCTACAGCAAGTGTTGTTTTTACTTGCTGAAAATAAGAATC
Source organism: Taxus chinensis (assembly GCA_019776745.2). NCBI lineage: Eukaryota > Viridiplantae > Streptophyta > Pinopsida > Cupressales > Taxaceae > Taxus > Taxus chinensis. The sequence continues at coordinate 355,639,830 of CM034157.1, forward strand.
AGATTCCATAACACTCTTTACTTCATCCTTGAACTGAGTTCTCAATGTTATAAGAGCATAAATGTGCTTCCTATGACTTAGAGCATCAGCTACCCTATTTTCCTTTCCTTTAATGTAACTTATGTCAAAATCATATTGAGATAAAAAATCTAACCATCTTCGTTGTCTTGCATTCAGATTTGGCTGAGTAAAAATATACTTCAGCCCAAGATGATCAGTTTTTAATTCAAAAGGTTTACCAAGCAGGTAATGCCTCCAAACTTGAAGTGCATGAACAATGGCAGTAAGCTCTAGATCATGTGGAGCATAATTCAGCTCATGTAACTTAAGTTTTCTACTTTCGTATGCTATGACATGATCATTTTGTAACAAAATACCTCCAAGACCTTCCCCGGATGCATCTGTTACAACAGTAAAGTCTCCATTAGGGTCAGGTACAACCAAAATAGGTGCTGAAGTTAATTGATCCTTTAAAGTTTTAAATGCAGATTCACATTTATCATTCCACACAAATTTCTTATCCTTTTTCTGCAATGAAGTTATTGGTGCAGCAACTTTGGAGAAATCTTTAACAAATTTCCTATAGTAACCAGCAAGACCCATGAAGCTTCTGACTTCATGTACATTCTTTGGTGTAGGCCACTCAGTTATAGCTACAATTTTAGAAGGATCTACAACTATTCCATCTTTGCTTATAACATGACCCAAATAGTGCACTTCTGTGTCATAGAAAGAACATTTAGACAACTTACCAAATAACCGTCTTTTTCTCAAGATTTCCAAGACTATCTTCAAATGCTCATGGTGTTCTTCCATACTTTTAGAATATATGAGAATGTCATCCAAGAATACAAGCACAAATTTGTCCAAGTATTCTTGAAAAATATTATTCATTAAATTCATAAAATTTGCAGGTGCATTTGTTAATCCAAAAGGTAAAACTGTGAATTCATAATGTCCATACCTTGTTCTGAAAGTTGTTTTATGAATGTCCTCATCCTTAATTTGTAACTGATGATATCCAGATCATAGATCTATCTTAGAATATACCGATGCTCCATGCATCTGATCAAATAGATCATCAATTCTAGGAAGTGGATATCTATTCTTAATCGTTGCCTTGTTTAACATTCTGTAATCAATACACAATCTAAGTGTTCCATCTTTCTTTTTCACAAAAATTACTGGTGCTCCCCAAGGTGAGACACTCGGTCTAATCAAACCTTTAGATAGAAGTTCTTGTAACTGTGCCTTAAGCTCTACCAATTCAATAGTAGTCATCTGATAAGGTGCCTTAGAAATAGGCTCGGTTCTAGGTTTGATTTCAATTGTGAAGTCAAATTCCCTTTTGGGTGGAAGACCTGGTAACTCTTCTGGAAACACATCACTGTAGTTTCGTAATAGTGGGTAACGTTCTAAGAAATCCCTATTTTCTTCAGTAGATTCAGAAATTTTTACTGCATACAAGGTACAACCCTTATTTTTGGCCTTCTTAAGTTGCATAGCAGATAATTTCCTAACTGAAATTTCATGTTTTACACCCTGAATCTCTGTTGTTTTCTGCAGGTCATCTAAATAACTAATATGTTTTTCAAAACAGTCCACTTTTTCTTTATGCTCAGCTAGCCAATTAACACCTATGATTACATCATAAGACCCCAAAGGAGCAACATAAAGATCAACTTCCGTGGAAAAACTAGGTAGATCAAGGACTGCTCCAAAAAGACACATACTAACTGTATGAACAACATTATTCCCATAATGTACAACCCATGATTTATCCATTTTTCCATCTTTTCTTTTTAATTTTTATGCTAATTTACTAGAAATAAAACATTCAGTAGCTCCCATATCAAAAATAATAGTTACAGGTATGCCAAATAACTTACCCAGAACTTCTATGGGTGTGACTTGCTTTTCAGCTTGTTTGTCAGCTACTGCAGCATGTATCTTGTGCTACTGATTATGGTCATCCTTTTTCAAAGGACATTGGTTTGTGTAATGATCCTTGCCACAATTGTAACAGCCTCCTACAGGTCCCTTTTTAGGCTCAAATTTATTCCAGCCTTAAAGTTATCATTCTGACCTCCATAGGACTTATGTCCGTTATTATTGTTCTTGACAAAGTTATTGCGTACATTAGCAGCAGGATTATTTATTGTTGTTTTCTTATTATTATCAGCTGAGAACTTACTTTTCATACCAAACTTCTTCCATGGTCCTTTCTTAGGTGCCAGAGATGATGAAGAGGAGTTTGGAACTTTCTTTCTTACTTCCTCCTTATGAGCAGAAATCACCTTTAATTTATGTTCCTGCCTTATGGATTTTTCAACAACCCCTTCCATAGTGGTTGGGCTGTGAACATCCACCTCTCCCCCTATAATGGGATTCAATCCCATGATAAATTTATGTATCCTGAACTTCTCGTCAGTTTGATACTGAGGTACATACTTAAGGAGTTTAGTAAATCACTCCCAGTACTCTGTTACAGTTAATTTTCCTTGGGTTAAGTTCTGAAATTCAGTCATTTTTTGATCATAGTAAAGTTGTGGCAGCCATCGTTGCCTAAAATAACTTTTAAATTGATCCCAAGTAATATTAGTTTCATCAATGTTCAACTCAGCCTTACGGCTGTCCCACCATGAAGATGCTTCATGGGAAAGCTGATATGCTCCCCATATTGCCTTTGTTTCCTCTGAGAAATTCCTTATTGCAAAGTACTTCTCCATTTCACTGAGCCAATTCTCAGCTCCATCTCCTAATGTGGTGCCATCAAACTTAGGTGGACTTATCCTTTTGATATCATTAGTGAGTTCAGCTGCCAGCCTTGCCTTTTTATTTTCTGGCTGATCAAGCATGTTTACATTGTTATTATCAACACCCAAATTTCCCAAATTGGTGTTGTCTGTAGGAGGTGGCTGATTGTTATTACCAACATCTTCTTCCTCCTCATTGCCCATTAATTTTTGTTCAAGTACAGTCAAATGATCTCTTGTGTCCAACAGGGCAACAAGGATCTCATCAAGTTTTTGGGCAGTTGCTGCTTCTCCACCAGGTGGTGGGTTGTTTGCAACATTTCCTCTTGTTCTAACCATTTTCTGTTAACAAGAAAATTTGAGTTTTATCAGATTATGGACACAATAGGTCCAAGAGCTGTAACCTTCAGCTCTGATACCAAGATGTAACATTCCCATTTTAAGACTTTAGAAACAAGGGAAAAAAATTTTTTTGAATACATAATGTTCTCTGTTCTAAATAATCATAATTTAGAACACACATTCCATGCCAATCAATCTCATAACAGATAACCATATGCAGTTGTAAATGACTCGGTGAGCTACCGATCTCTCATTTCATGACTCGGTTACCAACCGATCTCTCATGTTAACTTAAGTATTGAATACTATGGGTATACTATGTATACTTGGTTCTCTTACCCTGTTCTGGGTATTGAGTGTTCTGTTTAAGAAATCTATCTAAATATTTGTTACCATATTCAATTGAAATCACATTTCTCAAACTAGGTGACATAGGACAACGCAACCAACATCTTTGATACTTTGGCCAAATATTTTCAACATACTGTTCATGTTACTATTCCTAGATGACATACTCATCTAATCAGAATATGTCCTTCACCCCACTCATCTGTTATCTAAAATGGTCTTTACTGACTTCTGTCAGTCCACTTGTCCAAGGTTTGACCCTAACCCAGGTTATTGATATAATTTGGTATAGGGAACCACTCATGATGACCTAGGGTATATGGGCATACTCATTCGACCTAAGTCAATTGAATGTGCCAAGTTACCCTAAGTCATTGAGAGTCACTTCCTATGCTAAATCATATCCTTAGCCTGATCTAGAGAGAAACTAAGTTCAAGTCCAGGTTTGAGTAGATCTAGATGAACCAATGTTGAAGGGTGTTGCAACATGTCAACTGCAACACTGTATCCTTGTGAAGACCCAAGTCTTCATGAAGGTACAGTTCTACAGTTGGCATGTGCCAACATCTGACAGAACTACTTCATCATGATTTACACACCTCAAGAGTTCATATCCACTTAATTACCATTGGATTAAGATTCAAATCACAGCAACCTTGCATAACCCTAATCCCAACAATCCTTAAGTTTTCCATCCTTATTTGAGTTGATTAAATAATATGAAACCTCATAACCTATGATTGCTTTTATGTTCATTAACTTTTTTCTTAACATGCAATTAATTGAAAACAGAAACAACATCTATCATAAGATTTAATTAATGTGTCTCAACCATTCAAGGAATGTATAAGAACCAAAACAGGTTCTGTTATGATAGACTTCATAAATATGAAGTCTAAATGGTTATCAAACTCATATACCATTTGTTTATTTTGTATCCTTTTGAGAGGAGGAGAACCTTCCTCATTATGGTTAAGTATTAGGATTTATTATACCCTTATCCAATTCACACATCCTGATATTTTAACTATACGTTCATAACATCATAATAAACCATACAAGATTAGGTAAAGAACATCAATACATGCAACTTAGTAAGTTGCATTCAAGTAAGGGAAATTGTACTAATTCCCATTTATCCAACCTATTCAATGACAACAGAAATAAGGATCCAATCAGATATGAATGACAACATCAAAGATAGGATTACAAATTTCCTTCATATTATGAACAAGAGAATTGACATAATCAATTTAAGTAACTTCAGTCTTTTCAATTCATCATGATAAAATACACATTTTACAAGACTATGCATTACTGACATATTTCATGTCAACAACATCAAGATCATTAAAGAATACAACTTTTCTTCCTTCAATACATCTCAATAATAAATCAGAATTCTCTATAAATGGTCCAGACTTTTAAGCAACCAATACATCATAAAATTTATTTCCTTCCTTTATCACTTACGAAGTCCATCTACAAAAATTGCTAGCATGGGTCAGTTCATTGAACTGAGCATGATAAGCACTAAGCATTAAAACAAAATGCTTTCAACTAACTGTTTCATTAAACCAACTCTTCTTTAATGAAATAGTGAGGTCAAGAAGACAAATAAATCATAAGTAGCAACAACCATAGAAGAAGAAGAATTAATCAATTTGAATAACATTCAAGGAAATATCATGATTTAATCAACAATCTATAGCATGATATCAGATAAATAATGTTCCATCCAATACACTTATCCATATCAAATAAAAGTACCTTCTAATTATTTCCTTCACTTCATCAAATTTGAAATACAAAAATTAACTTAACTATTTAACCAAAATAGAGAAATAGGAACCTTCTAACTCATTTATAGAATTTCATAAAAAGACAACTAGATTCTCATTCCACTTCAGGATTTAGGATGACAGTCTCACACATAATGACATCCTAATCCCAAATCCAAGACATAGCCTAATTTCTCAAGTTAGGCCATACATTAACATTAGGATAGTATTTACTCAATGCACAACATCTCACATTAGTCTTCTATCACAAATATTAAAAACCTTTAACACAAGTCAAGTGAATAAGCAAGTAGCAATGATAACTACTCAAGGCATTAAAGAAAGTAGTGCAACTGAACCAATTAAATCTTATGACAAGATTTACCCAAAAGAAGAAGAATGACTATGATGAAACAGTAAGAGCTCACTTTATTATTCGGTTAACCTAAATCCCCATACACAACTTGAGAAAAGAAAACACAACACATAACCTCTTATAATTTCTAAAGGGGCGGTGATTAGACTTTACCTTAGAGACTGAAAGAGAAGGAGTCAAATGTCATGATCAGAAGATAATTCCTACATTCTATCACATGTGAAGAGGGTCACAAAAGGGTAGATGCAGACCCAAACACAACATCCCCAACTCCTTTATAAACTAAAACACATATATAAGAAACAACCTAGGGTTAGCTAGAAAATTATGGAATAATAATTTTTTTTATTAGAAGTATCTACATTCAGGTTGCAAGACATCAGTTTTCACTAACAAGTTTTGGAACAAATCCTATTTACCAAAAAAAAAGTTTCCTTTATTAACTTATATCAAGTTCACAGGGTTCAAATTTTAGGGTTACATGTTTTAGTTAGGTTCAGGGAGTAATTTACCCCCATGCCTGCTCTCTAACAGGCTCAGAGTTTCAACTAGATTTTTCTCTTACTTAACACTTCCAAAATTTCCCTAAACCATTCCCAATGGATAGGAAATTTTCTCACCTTTCCGGTGATATAAAGAAGTCCTCCTAACTCCTTACAGAACTCAAGATATGAGTGGGTGGAGTTTCTAGGTCAAAATTTCCCTTAGGGGACACGTGGCAAGAGGAGGGGGAATGCACCTTGGGTGGTTTGGCGGGTCGCGGGGTGGCATAGGGAAATTTTCCCATCACATAGCTCAAATGCACAAAACATTCTGCGCCCCCACGGGTCCCCGGGTGGACACGTGTCGAGTCCTAGTGCCAAGCAGGAAAGGATAAGGGAAGGGTGGAGCGGCGGGTGGATTTTGGCTTTGCGCCCAAATGAAGGGGACCAAGAAGAAAAAGGTGCGCAAGGTCCGTGCACCCTGGGAAGAAGGACAAGTCCGAGGGGAAGGTGGAGAAGCGGGCCGTGGGAGGAATTTTAAAAATTTTCCAAATCAAAAAAACTAAAAAAACAAAGGGTTCTGCCCTACCCGCTGCCACCCCAAAGTGCCATGTGGCACTTTCTCATTGGCTACGGGCCAGGGGGCCAAAATGAAAATTTTTCACAAAAATTTTAAAAGGAATAAAAAGTTAAAATGAACCGTACCTCCGCCTCAGCCCTTAGAGGACACGTGTCACCCTCTGATTGGCCGCAGGCCACTAGAGGGAAAATGAAAATTTTTCCCAAGTAAATTTTTTCAAAAGAATAAGTTTAAGTTTGAAAAGAGTCCGCCCTTCCACCGTGCCACGTGGCAGCATGTGATTGGCTGCGGGCCGGCGGGGTGGCGGGGTAAAATGGGAAAATTTTCCCAAGGCAAAATTTTCAAAGGGATAAGTTTTAAAATTGGTCCACCCCTCCTAGGGTGCCACGTGGTAGGCCCCGATTGGTTGTGGGATTACGGGGGCCGCGGACCTTTTTGGGAAATTTTTCCAAAGTTAAAATTTAAATTTTTCTATAGTTAGATTAAATCTTATTATTTTTTTGAATGCCAAATTGAAGTAAAACTTCAAATGGCCATAACTTGAGCTAGAAAGCTCAGTTTTGGGAAAACGAGGACTTTTCAGAAATCTCTCGATGCCCTCTTTGCACAAGAATCATCAATTTTGGAAATTGATGAAGTTTGAGAGGTAAATTTTGAGAAATAAATCTGCAGGGTTTTAATTTGTGAACTGGCATGGCAGTTTTCAACTTCTCAATTTGGTTAAATTAGAACTCCTCCTTCACTCAACATGTCAACAGACATGGAGGATTAGTCTAGGGAGGGTTTAGAGTGTTTTAGGGAAGTCAATTTGTCCAATTTATTTCAAGGTTGTATTTTTCCAACAATAGACAGGAAAAATGACTGTGCAAGTTCCAAATTTGATTTTATAGTTTTGAAGGTTCATTCTTAAATGTTGAGTCAATTTGAGTTCTCTAAGTCTTACTAAGTATGAATTTTAATGTTTTAGAACTTATTTCTTAGTGCAAGTTTGAACTGTTCATTTTTATTAAAATGTGAATTGTCAAAATGAAGTCTATAACAGTGAACTTTTCTTTTAATTGGTTTATCAATTTTGTCATTTGAATGTGCATAAGGATTCCTAAACTAGTCAAATACATTTAATTGAATCCAACAACCATTCAATTCTAAAATTTTGCAAAGTCTTATTTCAATTAAATGCAACACATTTCAAGAGAATAAAATACTGTCTTTTACTTCATACGTATTCTTCTTTTCCAAACAGCAATTTCCAATCTTTAACAGTAATTTCAAATAATTCAAATCTAATACACAATACACTTTTGAGAAAGGAATGCAATCCTTCATTGATCATCAAATACAATTTTACAACTTTCTTTTTCATTTGATTTCCAAAATACAGTTTACAAGATATATAATACAATGCATGTAACTTTTACATTTCTTTTCCAAAACAGAGAACAATTATGAATCTCCTTTGCATTTCTCAATTCAAATTCAATCTTCCATCTATAATACAATAACTTCACATTAAAATTATTTTACAACTCGTCCACTCAAGGTGGGAAAGGTTACAATGAATTTGCTCAAAATAATGGGACTGTCAAACTGTATTCTTCTTGCTCCAAACAGCAGCATGCTAGTTTCTCCATCTTTCATCTTTGATCACAACAAGGAAGGGGGAAAGGCAACGCTCTCCACCCAACAAAGACATCCAATGAGAAAGGAGAAGCCATCCTTCCTCATTGGCCCCTGAACCCCAACCATATTGAAGTAGAGAATGAGAATCAACTCATGGCAACAATGGCTTCCACAACAACAAGCAACATTTTCACATGCATACAACAATAAAATACAGTCCAAGCAAAGACAACAGTTCACAACTGCATTTGAAATTATTCACACAACACATAGGCTTGATCAAGCAAGCCAACAAGAGCAAGAACTATGGGGAACTACTTATGCCTCCCTATTTGGAATTGGGCATCCACCTAAATCATACCACCAATAAACATATCAAATCCCATAAACCTTATATCTCCCAACCCCTCCTTATGCCCCCCCCCCCCAAATTTTCTCCCTTATGCCCCCCCAAGAGTAAGAAATGCAAGAAATTTCTTTTCCAAGGTGGATCCCAATCCAAAACTCCCTCCACAATAAAATAAGTGCCATTGGCAATCCCTTATGCCCCCCCATTGGAAATCCCCATATCCTTCTCTTACACCATGTCCTAAGCAGTCTACCCAACCAGCCAAGAACACAAAACACATTCACCATTTAAACATGCATGCAAGAGAAAGAAAACATTTAAAAACACACTCAATATCCTACCTCTCTATATTGGAGTTTGTTCCAAGATCAAAAGCTTTCCAAAATGTCAAAGTGCAGTCTAAAACCAGCAATGTTCAAGCATGCAAAAATAATCCAAACTTCCTCCACAATAAGCTCCAAAATAGCAAGAAAAATGTGCCCCCAAGAGGAATGGACAAAGTTTCAACAACCATAAACAAGCAAGGAGTTTCACTTTTATAGGAGAGGGAAGAGAAGAGGATGATGTGGATCCATGTGGGATGCCACATCATTCTTCCTCAACCCCAAGAGGAAGTCAACATCATTCACCAAATCACAATAAATAAAATGAAAAAATAACTTACACACTCCAAAATGACCCATACTCAAAAAGGACTGAATTAAAAATATGTAAGAGAAGTGCAATTAAAACTTACAAATTGTCACTTCAAAATGCAATAAAAATGCCTAAATTTAACCTCCAAACCATAGGTATGGTTGGTGAATCATTTTAAGAGGTGTGGGACAAGTTTAACTTGTCCCACAAGCCTCCAAATTTGGCCTCCAAGGACAAATTCGAATTCTTAAGGAGATGAAGTGTTTAACCTTCCAAAATCTTTCTTACATACTCTTACATATCTCTTACACCTTCTTACACATTTCTTACACACTCTTCCATTTCATTACACATATTTAAAATTCAACAACTTCATAATTACATTCCTTTCAACAACTTCCCAATCCCCAATTTAATTTAATTAAAGTTTAACTATATGATCTCTCACATTAATCTACCACATTTAAATTAATTACAAGAAGGAACACATTACTTAATAAAATACATACAACAATAATTAAAAAGGAACACATAATAAAATACATATCCCATGGTCACATATAATGGAAATCCCCCCCATGGGAATCCCTAACAAACACACACACACACAAAATTAAAAAGCACATAATAAAATACATATCCCATGGTCACATATAATGGAAATCCCCCCATGGGAATCCCTAACAAACACACACACACAAAACAGTTGCCATGGTGACCTTGTTGATTTCACCCAGAATTCTAATATGGTTAGTCTCCAGTCCCCCGACATTGTTGTGATTTTTAACCTGCAAAAATGCAAATACCTCCTTCGGCCTCGTGGCCATATCAGAACATCCAAAATGATATAAACAACATTTCAAAATTATCTAAACACATGAATCACAACAATATCAAGAATTCAACATTATCATTTTTAATTCATAAATCAACTATATCATCATCTATACTATTCCATACTAGGTCTACTCAAAATATCAAATGTCACAAGTCCAAATCAACATCTATAATATGTCCATGTCAAACAATATATCATCATCCACATAAAGGAAATGTATCTAGTAATCATCATGCATACTAACTGAATCCAGATCAATAATAATCCATGATCTAACATCTAACCATCATACTAAAACAAAACATAATAGTGTCCATAATATGATCAATAGTATCAAAATCAGTATCTAAAAGTGTCAAAGGGAAGTGTGTGACTCGCTGATACATCCTCAAGATATATGACCCATTTCATGGTACAGTTATACAAAAAAACCAACAACATCTACTTCAACAAGGAAGTTGACAACATGAAGAAAATAAAGAAATCTCAAATTGAGCTACAAGAATAACCTATCATTAAATTGACTGATAAAGTATAGCGCTCACATAATGGTCCTGAACCAACAGATGTTCTCACCTATGTAACCTTTAGTTCAATACTCAAGAACTTAAGAAACACAATATACATATAAGATCATAACAAATACATCAAATAATGGGAATCCCCTACTTGATAGCCTATAAAATCAAAGTAAAATACAGTGAAATGAATTAACCCATAGTTTCATTAAAAGAATCAAATTCAAGTAACCCAGTTTTTAATTAAAAAATAACGAGGAATAACAAAACATTCACTCTTGTTTCCATAAAAAAAATCCACAAAAACTATATGATTGACCAAACATTACAATAAATTCTCAATCTTTCATCAGGAATAACAATTGAATACTCGAAGAACTGTTAGATTATACAGTAGGGTTCAAGAAGAAATCACATAGCATTTACTATTTTCCATAAACTATTCAACTTGAAAGTTTAACATATGTAATGATTCAATGCATGCGCTATTTACTAGTTTCACACATGAGTTTACATTACTTTGACAAAATCAGAGAAGTCAACAGATAGCAAATAATATGCTTTTGATTTTCGGTAACCCAAGCAAAACAACTAACTCGGTTCAAAAATTGAAGACACAAATATCATTTCCATAAACCCATTTTTGAGGGGGGGATAAGAAGGATTCACGCATGAATATTCGTTACTCAAATTACCACAATATTTTAAGGTGAACCTGTAATTTCAACAACAGATAAACACGAAAACAACTCAATTACTTCCTTTCCAATGTAACATGTTCCTCAATCAAAGAATACTGAAAATTATTCATTTAGAAAGGAAACCAAATTAATCATCACAAAAATAAAAACCCATTATCTCAAGAGAAATAACAAAATAATTGTTTTAATGGTGACACTTAAAGAAAAGCATAGCAGCTTAATGGATAGAGCTTATTGTGCCTAGATAGTGCTTCTGTCTGTTCAAAGAATATTTCCTAGAAAGAGGGTTCATATCTCCCTCCAAAGTGAAATCAAAAACATAGAAATTTCTTTCTCAAATTCCTCATATACTTCCATTGGATCGAACTGTAATCCAAGTTAGTTAAAACTAATAACAAACTTATTCATTGAACTGCAGAGTCTATGAATTTCTTAACTAGCTTTATGCATAAAATTTTAGAAATATTGAATAAATAAGAAAGAAAATATTTTTTTATTTAAACTCCCATGATCTATATCAGCTTGTGTGTGTTTGAAAATGTTGGTGTCAATCACCAAATTTTGATAACTCCTAAATGCCTCCCATTTGATCACTTTTTCAGCATCTGGATTCCTATATGTCCATGCCATCTTATAATTGTACCAATAATTAGTGAAACACATATTCTGTGGCATATGGCATGTTCATAAATGAAATATTATACGATGTTTTTCAACTTTCATGCCCATCTAGTTTCCATGCCTATGTCAATACTGAGCACCTAGGTATATGATTTGCAGTTCTCAAAAATTTATTTATTTTTGCTTTGTACTTGGTAATCTGTTGATTACCATGTTTACGAAAACTGGTAAATTACAATGTGTTAATTTTTTTTTAATGGGTCCCATGTTTTAGTAGTAGCATGTAGTTTAGGTTATGTGTCATTTAGTTTAGGATCCGAACTCAGGTTAGTTTAGCAAGCTCATTTACCTTAGGTTTATTTAACATTGCCTTAGGTGTTGAATTAATTTTCATTTCTCTAGGATAGACCATACCCCATACCAATTTTTAAATAGGAATAATAGGTATCTTGTTTTAAGAAGTTTAGTTACCTTAGGCTATTTCCATAATGGCTAGGAAATAGTAGCAAACATATGGCAGCAGCCTCCAATTTTTGATGGAAAAAGATTATGATGTGTGGTAACATAGACATAATGATAGGACTATTTTGACCTTAGGTTATAATCCCATTTGTGATAGAGCTTAAAGATCTTTGACTTAGGATTATTACTCAATAGTCCTGAGGTAGGTCTCCAAGTAGCCTATGCACGCCTTATCAAGCATGCTCAGAAAAATTTAGCATTGAAGATTTGAGCACTACTAATTACAGCAGAATGCAAATGCATTGAGCCTCCATTGAAGATTGCAATGGAAAAACCCATTGTATAAATCCGAGAATGGAATCAACTAACTACTCCAAGGAAGCGTGAGATATCATTTTACCATACAGACTCCTAGGTAAAGAAGACTGATAAGGTGATAGCTTAGATTAAACACAAGTTGCTTAGGAGAGAGTTTGGAAATCTACAAATGAGATAGATTTGGATACAATCATTACTTGTTTACAACCTTTCTTATCACAACGAGAATGGATTACGGGTTAGTAAATCAACATTTCAGCAAGATTGAATGGAGAGAACAGAATTGAATTATCCATGGCAAGCATGATTGTTGAAAAACTCCACAAGAGGTACACCTTATTAGGACATATGACCCGATTGTCGTAGCAGTGCTAAATATTTATGCCCGAGATGACAAGTTGATTAGTTTGCCACAACTGGGTTACACTACAAACCCATAAATAAAGGCTGAAAAAATTAACCCCTTCTTCCCTAGAACAAGATTTTAAAGCTTAAGTTAATGTAAGAGGTAGGGGAGAGGAAGAGACACCCAAAGGAAGAACCATACTAACATTCACATGTAGGTATCCACCTAGGCGTCCATGAAGGATTTTGAAGAGATGAAGGTAGATAGTGAAAGAATTCATGCAATGAAAAATCACAGACATGGGCACCAATATGTATCTCCCATATGAACGGTAATGGTACACTTGGAAGGAAATTACAAAGGAATAAGTTGTAAATCAAAAGATCAAAGTATAAGAGTTAAACTCCCTCCCATGTCGAAATCCCTCTTGATTAGCTCAGGACATGAGAATGTGATATATGAGAAACTCATACAAAATATTAATTAAGAGTTTCAGGAACAGGGATTAATGTATCAACATTAGGAGAAGAAATTTCATCCTTTTGCACAAGAAAAGAAGGACTGAGGTAATTCCATTCAGAGTAGTGTTCTTCCTATAAGAGAAGAAATCACACTCCCAGGGTGGGGAGTTAGTACATGAATAAAATATTCACTATTGTAGGAGGAAATGCAAGAACCATAACTTGTAGCACATAAAAAAGTGGAGAAAGTTGCATATGAGAGAGAAAAGAGAAATAAAGATAGAAAAGACAAAGGAACAAAGACTACTCAAACCCACATCGAGTACACCTTCCCCTATTCCATCCTTACAAGATGTAAGTAATCCTCTGAAAATCAAAAGGGAAAAAATAAATGAACAACCCATACAAGTAAAGGAAGATCCCATAATCACCAAGTGTGTAGCTAGTTATGGAAGAACTAGGGCAAACTGTGCAACCAAAAGGGGGAAATAGCTTGTGGCAATAAGAAGAAGCATGCATGGAAAAAGGAATAACATGATGTAATAATGAAGTAGAAAGAATTGCACAAAAGAAGTGTGTAAAGGTGCAATTACACAAAGTAGAAATTGTAAAGCACAGCATTAGGAAAGGAAGAAAGGAAGTGCAGGGATGTAAAGAGGAACAAGAAAAGATAGCAATGGAGAAGGCCAAGGCACAGGAGGCCATCGAAGCTCAAAAAGGAGACAAGAAGAAGAAGAAGAGAGGCAATAAGAAGAGAAAAAAAAGTTAATCCAAAGAAAAAGTCCAAGAAGGAAGAAGAGGAGAAGGAAAAATAGGAGAAGAAAACAGAAGAGAGAGGAAGAGAAAAGAAAGAAAGAAGTACAAGAGAAAGAACAAAAAAATTATAGAACTACAAAAAATTGAAGCAATCAAACTGGAGAAAACTAAAAAATTCTCAGGAAACAAAGAACATTGTGGAGGCCAGTGTAATAGCAGAAGTAGAATCTCAAAAGGATCATAGAGCAGAGAAAAGACACTACACAAGTCACCAAAAAATATAGCACAAGTAGCCACTTCTCAAGAACAACTACAAACAATACAAATGACCACAAAAGTGGAAACATCCAACATGGGGAAACTATAATAAGAATAAGAAGTTGAAGAATGGGATACACAAATGGTTTGGTGGGCACCACAAACAACTACACCAACACAAAGGCATAAGTTAAGCCTACCTTCATCCCATATTCATAAACTATCACCCAAACTCACCTAGAAAATTGTGTAAGCTACAACATCATAGACTTCAGTTAGTGCAGTCAAGGTTGATTTGGAGAATTTACCATAACAAACACATATTTAAGGAATGCACTCATTATAAGCAAACATTAGGAAACCACACTACAAATGGCTCAGGAGAAAAGAAAATTTGGAAAAGGTATTACAATCTAAAAGCTCAAATTGACAATAGTTGTCCCCAACTTGTTACTGATACCATAGTGAACAAGTAATGAGTGAGAAAATGTAATTATCAATGTTGGTATACAAGCTAGTGGACAATTAGAAAGAGAATGAGGTA
This sequence comes from Taxus chinensis, assembly GCA_019776745.2. NCBI lineage: Eukaryota > Viridiplantae > Streptophyta > Pinopsida > Cupressales > Taxaceae > Taxus > Taxus chinensis. The sequence continues at coordinate 355,654,923 of CM034157.1, forward strand.
AAAAAGAAGATAAAGGCACAAGTATTCAATAAAAACAACAAAGTCAAAGATGCAGTGTTGATACTACAAAATATGTTACAATGGTATGGCAGGTTGAAGGTCAAGCTAAATAATTAATATTCAAAATTTTGGATTAGATCATACACTTGCAAGCTACCATGGTGGACAACAAAAATGATATAGACACGGGTAATATAATGCAAGCTTCAGATAATAATAGGGACAAATGACCAAAAATGGAAAATGTACTGCATACATCATTGCAAGCCTAGGATAATGATATTGAGAGACTGTGAGAATGGTAATGCAATGCACCACACAATACATCTATAGGGTTCAAGCACAACAAATGCAAGATAGGTTGGAAACACTGATTCAGGAAATATAAAGTGCCATTCCTTTCCATGATCAAGCTACTAATAATGCTAAGGAGAATGAATTATATGAAGTCATGCAAGCATTATTTCAATTATAGATATACTTCGAGAGTATACATGAAGCATTCACAAATTGGAATACATACAAGTCAGACCTAGAAGGAATTCTACCAACTGGGAAAACAATGAAGAACACACCAAGGTTTATTCTCCCACACATACTCCTTCATAGAATCAAAACAACACAGATAATGCCACCTATACTATTCACCCCTCATAGTAAACTAAAGTAGAAAAAGTATCCTAAATATCTAAAGAAGTAACCATGATTATATGAAGCACCACAATTTTGTGGAAAATAATATAAATTTTTATCGAAGTATAAAATGTGTAAATTTTTTATATGTGTAAGAAGACCCACATAGAGTGAAAACCCACAAGGGTGGTCTATGAGGTAGGTTCCACATATTGAAAAACCATAAAGGGCGGTCTGTTGGAAAGTCTACTTGATCAAAAAACCCAAAAGGATGGTTACATACTGTGTAGAGGATTAAAATTGGAAAATAACATCCTTTGTGTTGAATGTGAACAGAGTATCACCCAATGCAACACAATCCACATTCAGCATTTCAAAAGAGATCACAAAGGAAACTTTATAGATCATTGAAGCAACTTTTGTCTCAGGACAAGACAACTATTTAAGTCTGGGAAAATTGTTAGAGTGTAAACTGACTTAGAAAGTCTACATGAATATAATTTGTATGATTGAGAAAACCTCTTTTATAAGCATATTTTTAGGTAAGATAAATTTTAGAATGTATAACATATGATAGATAGAGAATAGGAGAAGCCTCTTAATGAACACAGAGAAGTTGAAAGGAATTGTACCTCAATAGTCATGTTGTTCTATATAAAACTATGTAAGTGCATTGTGTAAAAGGTTGATCTTGGATCCCAATAGTAAGCTATTTCAGGTTCTTTCCATTTTTTGTGTTGAGATTGAAATTTGAAGTAATTCTAAACGTTTATGTTTTTCCATTCTTGATCCCACCCTATTGATTTTTGTTCTATTGTATGAATTAGCCTAGACTATAACATTTTACATGTCCTGAAGCCATGATTCAAGGACCTCTATTGATAGTGGAGAAAGAAAATAGTTGAACGTCAATGTAGATGGAATATGGTTCATGAAAATAAAATAGAAATTGAATTAATTGAGAAAATATTGATCTCAACAAGACAAATTGAATATAAATACATTTGGAAATTTCTCTTTAGTAATTTTTTATGACCCGATCAACCCTACATAGCCAATGTACACATGATATTATTAATCTTGGAGGAAATTTTTGTTGTATTATTGAATGCAATGAATGAATACCATAAATGATATTCATTTGGTTCAATATATCATACATAGAAATGTGTGATGGATCCACATAGATTTATGTGCACTACTCCATATGTATGCTTTGATGACTTTGAAATGTTGCGCTTATCGCTTCATCTTTCCAAATCTAATAAAAAAACATTTTCATTCGTTAGTGCCACTTTTTCTAGATGTATCTCTCTTCATATCCCAACATGTACGTTACATTCCAAAGTATCCTTTCTTTTGAATTTTCTCACTCTAAAACTAATGAAAATACAAACATAAGTAAACAAAATAATATACACTCTAAGAGACTATAAATAATCTTGTGAATGTGGAAAAACAAATCAAGCATTGCACCTATTTTTATTTTTTCCATCTATGATGATACCTACTTTGATACCAAGTGCAATATTTAGCAGACTTACAGAGAATAAAGTTTATTAATATACAATGATAGATGCTAACACACACACATATATATATATAGGAATTAGATCTCATAAGATTAAGGAGTTTTAAAATATTTCTTATAACAACTCATTCCAAACTAAGAGGATTGTTCCAACAATCCAAACAACCTTATTCTAATAACTATATATTCCCAAGTAATTATATCTAACAATTATATACTCACACACTCATAATTTATTTTACAACTCACCACAATATAATGTGAGTGCTAATAAATCCTAGCAAGGATGGAGCTAATCTCGTACTCAAAGGGATCTATGGCCTTGTACATTCCACTATCGATGTCCTTCATATCATTTTCATAGTGCATGGTAGGGTTTGACAGAGGAAACACCCTTAATTTGGAAACCATTTTTGCAATCATTTATGTGGCCTCTCTAGCAATATTTACTTCTCGAGGTCCATTACACTTCTACTCCTACTTCCAATATCGATTGTCACTAGGGTAGGCCAATAAAAAATACTTCGTTTTCATTTCCTTGCTCCTGCTCTGGTGTTATTTTGGTCATTTTTCATCTTGTTTTTTTTCATTCTTATCTCTAAGACAAACATGAATCTTATTACAACTTGCAAAGAAAAATAAATGCACAAGAAATAGACACACTATGTGATGTATTATTTTAACATTTTCTTTAATTTTAAAATAACTTTGTTTCATTTGAATGCTATTATTTTGCATATTGACCATTTAAATCTTATTAATTATTTTTGTAGGAATGGTATTGACTATCAATTTAGTAAGTATATGTATTTTTGTAGAAATGGTATTGACTATCGCTTCAATAAGTATATGTATTTCTAAATTAAAAAATGTTAATTTCATTCTACATTTAAAAATGTATACATGTATATAATATTAATGTATATTTTATATTATATTGCATTTTTAAAATGTTATCAAACGAATTTTGTGTTACTTTTGCACCACTTAACAATAATTTATTGAACAAAATTAGCGGCAAAAAAACTGATGCAATTTAAAATGTATGGTTGCATCAAGTTTGCGTCGCGATTTGTGTCACATCCACAACACAAATTCCTCAAAGAAACACAACTAACCCCCCGCCCCCAAAAAAAATGATTTCCAATGTGAAATTTACCAAAATAATGACACTATTTGCATAAAATGTAGTAGTGTACTCTATTTTGCTGAGACTCCACGCACATTTCCCAATTTTTGGTGTTTTTTTCATAGTAAACATGTGAATGTTTATTTCTCATTTTATCTCCTAGCATTTCACAATTTTCTCACAATTAATGATGTTTGAATGTTTATTACTCATATTATTTCCTACCATCTACTACACACTTCACGTGTAATACAAAATTATGATATTTAGTGATATTTTCCTATTTTTTCTTTAAAATTGTGTCATCCCCTACAATTCATGTTTGGACGACGATAAATCATTGAAAATACACAACTCCAAAATGAACAAGAGTTGTGTTGTGGCATAAGTACTTTTCATAAGTGGGAAAAATAGAATTAGTGGAAATAAAATGTCATGCTAAAAATATTTAGAAATTAACAAGTATATGCATATAATATTGAAATTCTAAATTCAAAACAAGTAAAAGATGGAGGCACCTATAGAAGATTGTTTGATTGAATTATTTCTTTGAGTCTTAAAGGCATGGAACTGAAGTTGTTATATTTATTTCTATGGTTGAGTGGTTTTATTGGCTAGAAAATGGAGGTAGTTAAAGGTATTTATTTGAATGTGTTTATGCTTTGAGGAGTTGGGCATTTATTTCTCGGAGTCATGGTTATCAAAAGTGACATGGAAGTATTTTGGTGGACACAGAAATTTTTTTATGTGATGGGTGCCATTAGAGAAAAGTAAAAACCCATTTTGTTTTACAATCATTTTGAATTAGTGTTACTTGTATAGAGGGGTTGTTGAATATGGACCCCTCTAAAAGGAGAGTGAATTACTAAATAAAGGTGTTTCTTTATATGAAGAAAGTAGTGCATGGGTATGAAAAGAGATACACTACATTTTGGTAAAAATCAATAGAACAATTTATTAAAGTTTACCATATAGTTTTACAACTTAATTAATATAGGGCACAAATAAGTAATTTGCATACATTGTATTTATTTAAAATTTATAATAGTTTATGAATTTCAAACTTCATAATTGTTTTTGAAAATGAATTTAAATTATATGAAGTACATCTTATTTATTTATGCAATTTAAACTTTATAATTATTTTTTAAAATAGCTTTAGATTACATGAAGCAAATCAAATGTGTGAAGATAAGATGTAATATTTGCTCAACCTCGTATTGATATATCCAAAATATAGTCCCTCTTCAATGAAGCTACTTGTAGGGATTATGCAATGCAACTGCTAACACCTGTCATAATAAAAGAAATGTAAAAAGTTACACACTATTTTAAGGCTAGTTTTACAACAATATTTATGTTGTGTACATACTTTTTGTTTTTAAATTTCAGATCAAACATGTAGCCTAGTTTTTAAAGTATAGAAGCAAAACTATTAAGTGACTAATATCTTAATTAGTGATCTAGAGCTCCATACGGACATTATATCCAAAACAAGCATAGTGATCCCTAAGAACAAAATGTAGGAAGCAAAAAGGGGTGGATTAATTTCTTACCTTATAAGAAGGATGAACCAATAATACATGGAAGAAGTTTACAAAATATAATGAATAAGAGTAAAGAAAAGATTTAGGACATCCTTATGTTTCAAAAAAAAATCAAGGTTCTCCTCATAAGCATCTAGTGAGCATATATTTGGTCCCTCCTTTATTCCACTCTGGAATGTATAAAGTGAGTCATGCATAAATGACAATAATGATGCAAGTAGTTTAAAACCTCAAAAATAGAAAATTCCATTGATGATAAAAACATGTACTAAACATTAATTCATCAAGCCTAAACAATGACATGCATGTACACAGTTGTATGAGACTTTTGTTGCCACATTTTAATAAAATATAGTGTGTTATTTAACACGTTATTACATGTTCGTGAGAAAATTTGTCAGGGAAAAATTGGTGGTTATCTTACCAATTCTCTGGGAATCTAAGTCCCTCTACTTAACTGGTGCAGCTACCGTGTGTGCGTGCACAAGAAGAATGTGAGAGTTATCCTAGTGGCATTTCAGCTAGGGATCTAACAGGGGCACTCCACTAACTCTGCGGCAAATGCTTACAGGTATATGCAAGGGAGGAATTTTCCATGAAGATAGGAAAGGGGAGTGAGAATATTAGAAAGGAGAAACTAATGTTGCAAGTAGAAAATCAGAGACTTGCACACACTAGCCAGAAGTTTCATTACATGCACTTGTATTTCAAAAGAAAACAAATCTGTAAAAAAAACAACACGACTAAATATAGCTTAATGAACTAAAAGTACTAATAAACTCCTCAATCAAAGAGGCTAAAATTCCTTCTTCCTTTATCGAAGATCAAGCATAATTTTTGCATAGTGTGGGAAGTAGAAGACAAGTTTTAGTAGGAGAAATGGAGGAAACTTGTTATCTCTTGCTCTCTTCACAAGAATATCTCTCTCATGAATTCACAAAAAACAACTCCAATATATAAGAAGAAAAATTTAGAAGCCACTCAAATGAGGAGCTTGTTACAATTTATAGAAGTGGAGGCAACTCTTCATCTCCCTGGTGACTTTTTGAATACCTTAATATGAATTAAGACTGTTCATATTCCACTTTCAATATTTAATTCCCTTTTATAATAGCAAGGTGACTTAAAGTTACATTATATTTCTAAAGTCAATTAATTCATATTAAAAAGTGTAACCCTCAATGCAAAAATATAACATTGAAGAGAGAATTTTGTATGAGAAGAGAAGAGAGAGAGAGAGAGAGAGAGAGAAGAATAAGACGAAGAAGAAGAAGAAAAATTGTGTTGAAAGATGAGCTGATGTGGTGGACTTGGCTCCACTCTATGAATGCTCTCCACTTCATGATTCTGAGAAGGCTTTTATTTTTACAAGCTCTTGGTTGAAACGATCCACTGTTGGTTCTACTTTGTTGGCATGAGGGATGCAAATGTAGCTCAAGGTTTTAGCCCATCCATCGGTCACACTGTTGATTTCCTTGCACTTCCCGAAGCATGATTTTATGCTCAGATATCTAACAAGAATTTGAGAGTATCATTAGTGAAGGAAAATGGGTTTCCCACCCCTTTCTTGACATATTCTTCGATAGTGTTGATCAACTCATTAGTAGTTGTGTGTTCGCTCATTACAGGTACTCTAAGTTTTCGAACTTTCCGATTTATAGTATCATGTAGCTTGTATGTTTGTTCTTCTTTCTCCTCTAGTTCTATGAAAACCTGATTGATTTCTTCAAATATGATTGCCAAATCCCTCATCCATATATGTTTCAAGTCTTCTACAAGAGTTTTAAAAACCTTCTTATCGATCAACTCCTGACGATGGGTGTTTCTCATCTCACTCACTACTTTTCCCAAAGGTTCTCAGTAATCTCTTTCTTTCTCCACATCCTCTTTAAGTGCTTGCATCTTTTTGGTTGTTGTGCACGTGTACACAAAGATCTTGACTACCTCTTGGAGTGTTTACTACCATTTTTCGGAGATTGAGTCGATCCATTCATTTTTTGCTCGCCCCTGCATCATGAGCTCATGTGTTCTTCTGATGGATACTAAATCAAAACTACTAATGGGTGTTGTTAGTCTAAAATCATAGCACCCCCAAATGAGTTATGGATCTTATTTTCTAAGAAAGGGTCATTAGATGTGATTTACATAACATTGGATCATTCCCCAAGCTGTGGGACTTGCAAATGGGAATGATCCTCCAGAGAAGGCTGGTTCCTCTTCCTAATCCTAGCACTAAACTACTTCTAAGGAAGGAAATGCGACTATCTACTCCTAATCTAACAATTCCAAGGGACCAAGAGAGAGAGAGAGCATGAAAATAAAGAAATCCTACACTACAGAGGTGATAGCACTAAGAAAAGGGAACTGCTGATCACAAACCCAACTGCCTGAAATGGAGAGAGGTGAGAAATGGAGAGGATGGACAGATGCATCACAGAACAAGGATAAAGTTCACACAGAACACCATTTCAAACCCCTTAAACATAGCTCCCAAAACTTGCAATGGACATCAGAGATATGCACAGTATACCCTGCAATGGTGAGAGGCAAGAAGAGACAACAAAATGAGCAAAGGATGGACAAAATGCACATCACGAAATAAATTTTATTGCTCCAGGAGTTCACACAGTACACCATTAACAAGAAAGAGGTAGGAAAATGCCATTACAAATCCAAGGGAGGAGGCTTAAACTCCACATTCGACCCTGGAGAAGAAAGAGAGAGGGGGGCAGGGAAGAAGAATGAACAACCCTTTACAATGAATCCTGCCCCTGTATTTATAGATTTGATTGGAGAGAAGAAAGAGAGAGGGAAGTCGAAGAAGTGGGTTGAAAATCAACCACTGTTGTTAATGCTTCTGATAAAATATGCCCCAAATCCATCTTTACTACATGATTCCTTGATTTGGCACCTTGAAAGAAGAGGAAACAGTGAAAACAGATCGAATCCGATCTGGTTGTTGAGACAGATGGATCTTGCATTGAAGGCCCAAAGATGTTTCCTCCATTTCCTTCACCTAACCTCCTCAAAAATAAATTCTCAGACCTCCATGGCATGGGTGAGGCCGAGATCTTTCCAATGGTGTCAAATTTGCAATATTTTGAGCCTAAGTCGAAAGATATGCCCCTTCGAAGTTTGTATTGGGTCTGTACAAATGGATGGGGAAAACAGTTTGAAAAATGGGCCCTCCTTTTGGTTTGGGACATGTGGGAGCTGGATTAGAACAAAAAATTGATCTTGCGGGTCCACAATTTATCTTTTTCCCTTTGAATGAAAGGTAAATTTTCACCTTTCCCCCCAACTCCCTGCCTTGGCTTTGACTCGGGTTCTAACACTAACTTTTTCCCTCACGGAGTTGCGGGCCATTTTGTAACTTTTACCCTTTTGTGATAATAAGGGGCAAAGAATCAACTTCTCCCTCGATGCCCCACTTTCCTCTAGGACAAGCATTAGTCTGGTGCTCATTTGGTCTTCCAATTTTTGCTCGATTTATCTATGGTACTACCCCTTCTTCTCTAACCCTACAATTCCATTGTTGAGTCCTCCCTCGACCCTTTAAATAGATTTAAGATATGGAAACATTCAAAAGAACCATTTCTTCTATTTCTTCTTGTGCAGGGTCAAATTTGACTTTCTCGGGCCGTTGTTTTCACTTTGCCTAGTTTTAGAACTCGAGCTCATGGGTCTGAGTCATTTCCTTCATAATTTCCTTATCTACAGGAGTTTTCTTGACCAAATTTTCCTGGGGGGTGAATTTTTTATAGCAATTTGGTGACTCACAGGGAAATTTACCTGCTAGATGAAGAAACCAGTGGCCTTGAAGCATCCATTGGGCATGGATTATGCCTAATAAATATGAAACTTATTTGAAATTTTGAAGATCTGACCTCTGAACCTCTTGGAAATCCACTAAAATTGAAGTTGAACTTCACCAAAATCCAACTGAAATGGATTGTGTAAGAGCAAAACAACAGCACCAAAAACTATGTACAAACTGAAAAATCATACATACCCCAAGTGGGATATGGAGAGTGTGCAAAAGCACTTCTTATGCTAAAAAAAACCTACCTACTCTAACCAAGAGCAAAGGGAACTCAAACAAAACCTACAACTGGTAGGGAGAAATATCTTCCCTTCCTCAAAAATGGCAGCCATTCAACTGATTTGGCACTGAACATGGCTGGTTGGATGAGTGAAAAACTAACTACAAGCTGATCTTCCACCCAAATCACCAAAGTATCAACTAAAGACAAAACCAATACCTCTTTTAGTTGCTCTACATTTGGAGTGAAGAGGTATGGCAACTGATCCTTGGTGCTTTGAATCTCATCCTCATGCCCTGAAGTAGGCATGACTAGTTTTCATTTATCCTTAGCTCCAATGAAGCCAAGTACCTAATTGGGCACGGTCTAATCCTTTGGATGTGCCCATTTCTCTTAAATTCAACTCCAAAAATGGATTCTTCTTGTGGACCTTCTTGAGTGGATGGTGTGAGGGATATGATGACATCCTCCTGCCTTTTCTCTTCCTCCTCCTTTGAAAAACATGGAAGATCAAGATCTTCCAACCTTGGTTCCAGAGGGTCGTTGTGAGATGCAGTTTTTTGTGCTTGAATTTTCTCCTTCATGTTAGCAGGTTCATGAACGTGGAAGATGGATGGAGGATCGAATGATGTAATCTCCATTGGCTCCTCTTCATCAAAGCAATCTCTCAATTTTGACAGATAGTCTGCCTCTTTGTTCTACTACAAGTGCTCTACCTCCTTCATGGTGTCCTCTTGATCTGCAACTTTCTCTCCATGGTTTATCTCTTCCTCAAACATGAAGTTTGAAAGATTAAACTCTTCTTCAACATTAGAGCTTGAAGGGGATGAAGTGGGAGGAATAACTAAAGGTTCCCCTGTAGCTTTCTCTACACTTAGAGCCTTTGAAATTGTATGGTCCTCCTCCATCATGGGTTCATCAATCAAATCAGGCCCTTGAAATGAAAGCAAAAAATCTTCAATGATGACTTCTTCATTGAGTGGCCTCAACACTAATTTGATCTCTCCCAGATGCTCCTCTTAAATGGGGCTTGGGACTGATTGTTCCTCCTCTTGTTCTTGCTCTTCTTCTACTGCAAACTCGGCCTCAACCACCACTGGTTCTTCAATCTTGACCTCCTCTATTGGCTTAACCATCAAGGGGATCTTTGTAAACCCAAATTTAGTAGCCTAGCTCTTCAGATTGTCTGTCATTTCTTTTCTATTGGGCTCCTCTTCTTGTTGTTCTCCTTGACTAGATTCTTGAGTCTCCTCTCGACATGGACTTGGGAAAGCAAGAGGAGTGGTAGGTTGGGGTTTGACCATATTTGTAATTGTTTGTGGTGGGTTGGGAGGTGTAACTTCTTATTTGTTTGGAGTGGATGACTATTTGGAAGGGAAAAAGATAGAAGAACTGGGATGAGGTGGAATACTAGGAGATGGAGAAATGAAATCAACACTTGGGGCAGCAAGTGAGAAGCTTGGAAATTGGAGCTTGGGTTGAGATGGTGCCACTTGAGAAAGAGAAAAATAACAACTATGAGATGTTGGACTTACCCGTTGACAAGGTTGTCTTGACTCCAACTTATAAGCTTCAATCTCCTCAGTCCATTGTGAAAGTTGGGGTAGCATTTCAACCATGTAGTCAAACTTCTCTTGAGAGTTGGAATGTCTTGGAAAAGGGCAACACAGTACACCATTAATAGGAAAGAGGCAAGAAAATTCAATTACAAATCCAAGGGAGGAGGCTTAAACTCCACATTCGACCCTGGAGAAGAAAGAGAGAGGGGGCAGGGAAGAAGAATGAACAACCCTTTATAATGAATCGTGCCTCTATATTAATAGATTTGAAACTCAACCACTGCTATTAATGCTTCTGATAAAAATATGCTCTAAATCCATCTTTACTTCATGATTCCTTGATTCGGTGCCTCGAAAGAAGAGGAAACAGTGGAAATAGATCGAATCTGATCTGGTTGTTGAGATAAATGGATCCTGCATTGAAGTCCTAAAGAAATTTCCTCAATTTCCTTCACCTAACCTCCTCAAAAATAAATTCTTAGACCTCCATGGCATGGGTGATGCCAATACCTTTCCAATGGTGTCAAATTTGTGATATTTCGAGCCCTGAGTTGAAAGATATGCCCCTTTGAAGTTTGTATTGGGTCCGTATGAATGGACGGGGAAAATAGTTTGAAAAATGGGCCCCCCTTTTGGTTTGGGACACGTGGCAACCAGATTAGAACAAAAAATTGGTCTTGCGGGTCTGTAATTTATCTTTTTCCCTTTGAATGAAAGGAAAATTTTCACTTTTACCCCCGACTCCCCGCCTTGGCTTTGACTTGGGTTCTAACACTGACTTTTTCCCCGATGGAGTTGCGGGCCATTTTGTAACTTTTACCCTTTTTGTGATAACAAGGGGCAAAGAATCAACTTTTCTCCCAACGCCCCACTTTCCTCTAGGACAAGCATCAGTCTGGTGCTCATTTGGTCTTCCCCTTTTTTGCTCGGTTCCTCTAAGGAACTACCCTTTCTTCTCTGACCCTGCAATTCCATTGTTGAGTCCTCCCTCAACCCTTTAAATAGATTTAAGATATGGAAACGTTCAAAAGAACCATTTCTTCTATTTCTTCTTGTGCAGGGTCAAATTTGACTTTCTCAGGCCTCTGTTTTCACTTTTCCTGGTTCTGGAACTCGAGCTCGTGGGTCTGAGTCGTTTCCTTCATAATTTCCTTATGTGCAGGAGTTGTCTTGACCAAATTTTCCTAGGGGTGAATTTGGGATAACATGTGCCACTTTCTCAATAGGAAGTGTTGTAGTGCTTGGTTCCACCAGGTATTGCACATAAGATGAAATATTTCATACTTGTTCCTCTAGTACCTCAATCTTCTCTTTATATTCTTTATTCCTTACCACCATGTGAGTAGAAGATTGTTAATATATGTGTAAATCTCCCTCATGAGTAGTTGGTCCCAATTGGATCATGCTCATCTCATAGTTGACTAGTGTCATCTCATCCACTGGCTTGATTACCTTTGGCCAAGATAGTTCGATGTATCGATTACCTATCTGCCCACTGTAGAATCATGATTTTATCTATGCGATATTTCTTGACCTTTTTCTTTTAGCTAATGATACAATCATTGATTGATCAGGGGCTACTACTTGTTGCACAGTGTGAGTGTTTAGGATTACCATTTCCCACATCCATGGAAACATCTCGCTAGATTCAGGTTCAATGTGGGTGCACCAACCATTATTTGTTCTAGTGGAGGAGGATATTCCTTAATGAGAGGGGCGTTGGTGTCAACAATAGGAAATACTTCTTGGAGTGGTTCAAATACTAGATTGTGAGTCATATACTACTCGTTCGCCTGTGCATCTATTGCTGGATTTTCTATTTGCATTACTAAGATCACGTCTTCCTCATGTGGCGATGCTAATGAGCCTTCTCCTACCCTGAATTTCTTAGGTGTCTTCTCATGGGGAGAATTTTCTAATTTCATGGCCTTCCTTTTTGAACTTGCTTCAGAGTGTTTAGAACTGCGAGTCACCTCCACCACTTTTGAAGATGAATGATGTGAAGTTTTCTTTTGTCTTGGAGAAATTCCTCGTGACTGGATGATCATAGTCCTCTTCTTCTGAAACCAATTCCTCATTCTCCTCACCACCTTTTCAGTCCACTCCAGTATATCTCCTGATTCATGAACATGCCAGTTGATTTGGGGCATTGGGGACATCTTGACTGCTGCGTACTCAGGATCATACATCTCTATCCCATCATCATGCAAGATGTCTTCATACCAAGAGAACTTGAATTTCTTCATCTCATTGATTTTCATCCTCATGTGGTCCTTTTCACGTACTTCAAACTTGTCAATACAGTTGGCCCAGTAGTCCTCAACTTGTGGCTCATGTTGTAGTTCTAGGACATAGAATGAGTTGGGATCTTCTCAGATGTCAAATTTGGGCCTGGAAATGTAGGAATGCAAAGTTAGATGTGTGAAAGTGGCCTCCAGGTGAGATGCGTCATTTGAGATTTTGCACATGAACATCCCTAGAGATATAGGGAATGAAATCAATTTCTTTCTCCTTTTTCTGAGCTTGGTATTCACTTGAGTGATCTGTCTGCAAAGTTGAAACAATACAATCTGGTCACTGAGGTACTTAGGCAGTTTCAGTGGAGCTTGGTCGAAGCTAGTGACTTGTATGTAGGAGAAGGTTGAGAATTGTATGAAGTATGAGTGGTATTCCTTAATCAGGGATGCCACTTTTGGTGACATCCTAGCTTCGAGATCCCCTTCTAAGCTTCAGACCACATACATAGTGAATGCATTGTTCACGTGATTAAAATGTGTGGTTCTCTCCTCCATTAACAACTGTGGAACTTTCTCGAATGCAGGTACCTTGGCAACAATGTTATGCATGAGAGACAATCCTTTGAATTATCTCAAGCTTGTAAGGAGACAGACTAGGTAATAAGTCATGTGGAACTTATTTGTTGTGGGCACTTGGAGCAGTTACAGATGGAGATTTTTATTGATGATCTGCCCCTAGTCAATTCTTTTCTTTCCTTCTGTCAATGTCAAGATGAAAAGGCCCATCCAGTCCTAGAAGTCTCTTGTGCTTGCTTTGCCCATAACTCTACTGAGGAGAGTGATGAAATCAGAATACCCTTCTTGAAGCTCACACCTTAGAAGATTCTTGGGCATCCTGGAAGGCTTTCTTCTTATTTTCAACCATGAGCCAAGTGCTACTCCTTGGACATATGAATCCATAGTTTCCCAATCATGCACGACCTTGTCTTTTTAGATGATGACCATGCTGGGGGATGTCAATATCTACAGAGAGAGTGAAATGGTCCTAGGGTTGATGACTGCCATCGTTGTACCATTATCAACTCAGATGGTTCGTGTCTCAGGCTTGTAGTGGAAAGAGTAGGATAGGACTAACTTGAGACTTTGCACAGACACTGGGTGTCCCTGCAGGTGAACAAGCCATTTGTGAATATCTGGTCTTCAATCCTCTTTCAGTCCTTGGAGGCCATGCGAGTCTTAAGGTCGTTCAGGTCCATGTGTAAGACATCGATGTCTTCCACATCATACTCGAAGGTGAAGGGTTGTGTCAGCTTCTGACCCGTCCACTTTGACTTCATGTTTAGCATAGAAAGAACAACTTACTATTTTTAGTAAGTGTGAAAAATCAAGTCCTTGATCTTCAACTGGATGTTGCGGCTATGTTTTCCTCTTTTCCCTGCTTTCCTCGTTCCTTTTGGATCAACTTTCTATTTTTAGAAGGTTCTCGTGGGCCCACTTACTATTTTTAGTAAGTGCCAAAAATGTCTGTTCTAGTGAATTCTCAGTTGTAGTGCACCTCCAATGTCCCCATGTCTCCTTCATAGGTTCTTCTGTTGATGACTTTCCTGAAATAGCAGTCCTTAATTAGTAGACCTGTTATTTTTAGAAAGTTGGCTTCTGGAAGTTGATTTGATGTGGAATAAAGTTTTTTGATATGGGTTTTTTTCCCAATATCGTACCTCTAAAATTTTAGCTCTACCCACTCAAAAATATAGGAGATTTTAAGCTTTTAATTTTTGATTTTTTATGTGGGTTTTATTTTTCTACCTGACAGTGCTTCTGGATGCGGCAACCATTAATGGACCTCAAAATTGAAGGTCTGGTTTTCTCCTCCATTTGTAAAAAAAATTATATATTTGATAATTCTGATGCTTACGTGCAATTCTACTTTGTTTCGCCCAATGGTTTGACGGGAAATTGGATTTTTTCTTCATTGAGCCAGAAGTGGGATTTCTTCGTTGTGGATGCTCTGTTGCATGAGAGGAGAGTTTGAAGGTGTCTTCTTGATGGCCTTGGGTAGAGGAATGAATAGAAAAATATAATCTTGTTGTTTCATGCATCTGTTTGAGATATTTCTTCAACTTCTCGTTTCATGGCCATGGAGTTTTCTTTGTTTTCTCCTTCTTTGTTTTGTGCTTCTCCTTCTGTGTTTGCTCAATTTTCCTTCTAGGACCTATGTGATTTCATGGAGTGAAGGGAAGTACCTTTGTGGTAGGTCTGGTTTGAGTTTCAGCAATGGAGGAATGATGGTGAGAAGTTACAGAGGAAGAATGGAGAAAATCTGTGCATGGGAGTGGAAGGAGTGGAAGCACTAGAAGCAGGTGAAGCAGTTAGATTTTTTGAATTTTTGAAATCATGGAAGGAGAAGCTTGGGTGAATTTTTCATGACTTGATTTCCCTAACCTTAGGGATGTGAGGGACATCAAATTCCATGGTGGTCAAGAGGACGACACGTGGCGGTGATCCGATGACAGGGAAGGAAGGTGAGAAAAGTTGCTTTAAAGCACTGGGGGCTGAAAGTCGGTCACGTGGGTGACCAAAAGACTCCCCATAGGGGATGGGAACATTTTTCCATGTCTTGATGTCCCTGACCTTAGGGATGTGAGGGACATCAATTTCCATGGTGGTCCTAGAGCTGACACATGGCGCTTGATCCGACGGTAGGGAATGGATGCTCCAAAAATGCACTTAGGGGCTGAAATTCGGTCACATGAATGACCAAAAGACTCCCCATAGGGGATGCGTATAATTTTTCATGTTTTATGTCCCTAACCTTAGGGACATGAGGGACATCAATTTCCACGGTGGTCCTGGAGCTGACACGTGGTGCTTGATCTGACGATAGGGAATGGATGCTCCAAAAATACACCTGGGGGCTGAACTGTCAAGTCTGGAGGTCACATGAGGGTCCCAGAGGTCACATGGGGGATGGGAATTTTTCCAAGGTTGGTGTACCTGACCTCAGGGATGTTAGGGACATGAAATCCCTCCAGGCTCCTGGTGCTGACACGTGTCCTCCCAAAAATTGACTAACTCTTGAACTGCCTTTGAGAGGGTAACTTGGAATGATGATAACTTGAGCTCCTGGTGGAATTTATTGGTGAAATTTTATATGATCCTGACTGGAAATGGAATTTTTAATCCAATGGTGGGGGTATCATGTCTTGATTCATCCATATGATCCCTGAAAAATTGGATTTTTATTTGAGACTCCACTTGTGCCTGAGAAAAACTACCTGCAAATCCTATGTGCCAAGGTGTTGTGAAAAATATGATTTCACCATCATGTAGGTATTGGAATCCTATTTCTGGAGATGTTTTATTTTACTTCTAACTCCATCTGGAGCTCCTGGAATCTTCTTCTGAAGCCCAGTAGTTGTTTTAGGCCTGTGTACTGCCTAGGCTTGTGAACCCTATTTTTTACTCAGACTGCTCCAAGTCTTTCAAAACTTCCCCAAACCTTCCAAAATAATTTCCATGATGTTCTAAGGTCTTCAATTCACCTCCATGTTTAATTTTTCCCTTCTGTTCCACTCCAAGGGGGTTGATCCAGTCCTGGGAAGGCCAGCGATAGCCCTTCCCAATACTGCCAGAAGATAACATCTTTTCAGAACTTCCTAAAATCACCTAGGGGGAATGAATTGAATTTCCTAAATCACCTAGGGGACCAATTTGACATCAAATAGGGGGTGACCAGACTGACGGATTTGACCTGGGGTTCCTAGGAATGATAAAACATGAAAATTTTGGCACAAGGGTATAGTTTTCATGCTTGGAAACTTCCAATTTCCCTGTTGCACATTTGCACGACAACGGCTGGCTCTAGCTTGGGGACATGACATGGACTGAGTGCAGTGAAGACATGACATGGGAATCCAGAATCTCAATTTTAGACCATATAATTCATTGACCAGTGCCTTATCCATTGGGCCTTGCAGAGTCATGTACAACTTCTAGAAAGAAAGATTGGAAGAAGGAAACACACTCACACACACAAAATGACAGAAAGGAAACACATGACACACAAAAAAAGGGGAAACACACCTAGAAATCACCTATGGTACAAGGTGGGGGACAACCCACTTTCACTGATGATACAATTTTAGGTATTTCCCACTGTGAGGCAATTCCAGTGGCGTTCCATCCAAATATGAGAGTAGAAAAGCATTCTCACCACAAGCTTCATGAATCTGGAATGGGCCGAGCCATAATGAATCAAAATTTCCATGGCTTCCTTTTGGTTCCCTTCTCTTGTCCCATAGCAGGATGAAGTCTCCAACTTTGAATTCTCTCACTTTGGCCTTCTTATCAAAAATTTTCTTTACTTTCAACTGGTGCTCTTTGATACGGTCCACCACTCAGAGTCTATTTTCTTCTAGCTTCTCAAGAAAGAGGATCCTCTTGTCAATGGAATCCTTGTACTGACCATCTTCTATTCCCTGTAGCAACTTGAGAGCTGGCATCTCGATTGTGAGGGGAATTTCTGCTTCGACTCCATACAATAGTTGGAATGGTGACATACCTATTGCCTTCTTGGGAGTGATCATGTCCACCCACAATGCATCATACAAATTTTTGTGCCAATTCCTTTGGTTCTCATCTACAAGCTTGCGGATAATGGTCACAATGTTCTTGTTTCTTGATTCAGCCTGTCCATTCCCCTATGGATAGTAGTCAGATGAATGAGATAGAGATATTTTGTAGCCATTGAAAAACTTGGTCAACTCCCTTGAAGAGAAATAGGTAGTGTTATCTGCTACAATCTTATGTGGTACTCCAAAACGTACTATGATATTCTCCTTGATGAAGTTGCATATTGTTTCAGTGTTGGCTTGCTTGGCCAGAATGGCTTCCACCCACTTGGTGAAGTAATCTATCACCGTGAGCACATAGGTGTGCCCCATGCTTGAGTGAGGATTCAGAACACCAATGAAGTCTAGCCCCCACTGCTGAAATGGTTCTTCAATAACAACTGGCCTGAGTGGTAGTGCAGCAAGTTGTGGTCTCCCAACGAATTGTTGGCATGCTTCACATTTGGAAACCCAATCTTGAGTGTCTGCAAAGAGGGTGGGCCAATAATACCTTCCTTGGAGGATCTTGTGTGCAGTGACCATCGCTGAAAAATGTCCACCACATGCTTGGTCATGGTATGCTTTAAGAAATTTTTCTTGTTGCTCTTTATCTACGCACCTGAGGAAGCATCCATCTAGACCTCTTTTGTAAAGCACGTGATTCCAGATTACAAACCTTGTTGCCTTCAGCTTGAGTGTTCTCCTTTTCTTGTAATCAAGATGAGGAGGGAATTCTCCATAAGTTAAGTAATAGGAAATATCAACATACCACTCATCAGTAGTGGTTACAAAGAGAACTTGTGGATTGTTTTTGGAACAAGTTGAGCAAGCACAATTTTCTTCACCGTGTTGAGCTTTGAGTGTTTCATCTTCAACAATCAACCTACACAAACCATTCCCCCTTACCAGATTGGAGGGTTGAATCTCCAAGTCATATTCTTGAGTCTTTGCAATCCAATTTCCTCTTTTAGCTCTGGGATCCTGTTGTGTTAAGATGGACTTGATTGCACTGCCAGGGACCATCACCACCGTATGAGAGTTGAGGATGTAAAACCTGAAATTTTTTACAGCCTTAACCACTACATAGGCATGCTTCTCCAATTGGTTGTAGTTTAGTTCATGATTTTTCAATGGAAAACTCATGAAAGCAATAGGTGCTTCCATGCCTTCATCATTCTTCTGAACAAGAATGGACAGAGAGGGTATGTTCTGATGCATAACAATACATGATGAATTCTTTGTTAAAATCTGGAGACACAAGAGTCGGAGCCTTGGTGATGGATTTTTTGATATCTTCAAATGTTTCCTTCCCTTCATTGTTCCATTTGAATTTTTCCTGTGGTTTCATCATGGTGGTGATGTGCTTTGTCAATTCAGCAAACTCAGGAACAAAGCGACGAAGAAAATTCACCTTTCCGAAGAATGAATGAACTCCTTTCTTGCTTGTGGGTAGAGATAATGCTTGAATGGCTCATACTCTCTCAGGATCAATGTGTGCTCCATGTTTGTTCACAATGTGCCCCAGTAACTTGCCTTCCGTGACTCCAAAAATGCACTTTTTTGGATTTAGTGATATGCCATGTTTTCTACACCTTGCAAGTACTTGTTCTAAGTGATGGATATGATCTCCCCTCTTCTTTGAAAACACCGTGAGATCATCAAGATATATGAAAATGCAATGTTTTAGATCTTTGAATGCCAAATCCATCACCCTTTGAAATGTAGCTCCCGCATTGATTAGGCCGAAAGGCATTCTGTTGTAGGTAAAAGTTCCCCAAGGCATTGTGAAGGTTGTCTTGTGTGCGCGATCCTTCCTCCTGCCACTTTGATTTGATTATACCCTGAGAATCCATCAAGCAATGAAAGCATTTCAGATCTAATGACTACTTGCAAAATGTGGTCCATGATAGGGAGAGGATAATTTTCTTTAAGTGATGCCTGGTTCAGGTTGCGGAAATCTACACATATTCTTATTTCACCATTCTTCTTCCACACTGGCACAATGTTGGCCACCCATGTTGAGTGATGGATGGGAAAGATGATTCTTGCATTGAGCATCTTCATTACCTCCTCCTTGATGGTATCAAAATCTTTGGGTTATATGGCCTTTGTTTCTACCTGAATGGCTTAGCATCCTGCTTCAAAGGAATTGAGTGATGCATTTCCTTTGGTTGGAAGGATTTGAGTTCATCATAAGAGTAGGCCAAAACATCTGAATATTTCTTGAGTAATGCAACAAACCTTCTCTTCTCCTCAGGTGAGCAACATTTTCCAATATTGACCATCCTTGGCTCCTCTGGGGTGCCGATGTTTTCCTTATCAAAATCAGTTGGGCACTGAGGAGATTGTTTTTCTTTCTCTTGAATGAATCTGTCATGTTTGTCAAAGAGGTCTTCCATAGAGAAACTAGGCCTTTGGGAATCTTGTTTCCTTTCAATTTGATCACTCCTTCTTCATCAACCCCTTCAATTCCTTCTTTCTCTTCTTTGGCTACCACTTCTCGGTGTGGATTTTCTCACTTCCTTCAAAGAAGAGATTATTGAAATTATCCCTTTGTTCCAAAAATGCTAGAATTTGGTTATCATCATTAAAGACTTGCCAATGATTTGCATTATCTGGTACACTAGGCCTGAATACCATTTCAATGGTCACCTTGTCTTTACCAAAAGAAGGATGAGGTGTCACTAGGGAAGCTGAAACTACAAGAGAATAAACCTTTTCATTCTTTTCTCTTGGGATAGATTCAATGGAAAATGCATCAAAAGATTCAATGCAGTTGCATACTCTGTTTCTATAATGCCAGAGTCTTGGATTTTTCACCTGATATTGTTTGACAGACTTGTTTTACTATCACTTCCACATCACCTCGGAACATTTCAGCTTCTTGATTCCCATGTCTTCAGCCACACCCATGCCTAAGAGGAGATCTTCATATCCTGTGTGTTATTTGTATTATCAAATTGCAGCTTGTAGGAAAATGGGTATAATTCACCAGAAGGAGAGTACAACACTACCCATACTCCTGAACCTGCACTGGAATGACTACCATCAAATTCCATCATCCAAACTTGATCTTCTTCCTCTTCCATAAGAAGTGGAAAGTTCTCATCTTTTTCTGATGTGAGGAAGTAGTTTCCTAGCCCGCTATCTTGAAAAAGAATGTTTGCCTTTGGATCATCAGACTTTCATACTGTGAACTTCATCTTTCTTACTGACAACAACTTCTTCATCTCACCTTTCACTGGAATAGTTGCAGATGAACAATCCATTTTTATTTCTCCGCCCAAGTCTCTGCAAAAAAATTGACTCAATAGCATGCCAAAGAAGGTTGGGATATCTGCCACCAGGATGGTTAGAAGCACCTTCTTGTCTGGAAAATCAGCTAATGCTACCTGTGCATATTTGATTCTTCCTACCAATGGCACTTGTTTGGATTCCATTGAATAGCAGGTGCCATTTTCCCTAGGTCAAGGTGAGGCCAAGAGCATTTGTAACTTTGATGGGCATCACATTATCTGAGGCTCTAGAATCTATGATACAATTATTTAGCTGGAAGCCTTTAATGAGGAGTGACAGGTAGAAAGGTTCAACCCTGTTGGTTTTGGAGGCACTGAGGGCTAGCATGTTTTGAGAAGGTGGTGTGGATGGTGTGGGGAGTAAGCCTTTGGAACTTGGACCTGAGGTTATAGGATTACTGCCACGGACTACATCAATGAACCTATCAAATTGGGCAGGATGTGTTTGTAGGTATTCTATTTCTGAGAGCTGGACTTTAGTTTTGCTTGTGTGTTCCACAAAGTCAAATGGGGTTATGGTGGGTGAGGAAGAGGTTCCAGGAATGACAAAATATTTACATGGTGAAGGTTTTGCTATTTTGGGTGTTGAATTTTCCTTCATGGGTGTAGTAACTGGCTTGGAAGGAGATGGGGATACGGGTTTTGATGGAACCTTAGATGTTTTTACAGGAACAACATTTGAAGGAGAATTATTCTTAGTAACCTTTGAGCTGGGAGAAGGATTAGATGACTTACTTGGTATGGTAGCATGATCCTTTCTAACTAGTGGGTCTACTTTTTTTTTTTAGCTGACTCCATAGAAGGTGGTAATGGTGATCCTCTACTGATGATTTTATTTTGTGGGACCTCCAGAGGAGAATCTTTTTTCTTCTTCTTGTCCTTTACCATAGCCATTAAGGATGAAGCACCTTTATTGGACTATGCATGAGTGAAAACTACACATGAGAAACCTTGAGAGCTTCTTCATCATCATCATCTTCATCATCAACGTACTCAATTAGGCCATTGTGCATATAAACATCAAATTCCTCAACTTGAAGATAGTTTTTAGAGTCCTCCACATTTTCTTCTTCAGGTTCTTCAATTTCCACTTCCTCCTCTGGTTCTTCGGTGTCACAAGTGACATTGACTGGTGGTGCTTCAAGAGTAAGCCGATGAGGAGGTGGAGAAATCCATTGGTCTATTGGGAGGATTTGGCTTCCTTGGAGCATTCTGCATTGTGATATGGGATAATTGGTTCTTCAAGGCAACCAAGTCATTTTCCATTTTTTGGAACATTGGGTCTATGGTGACTGAGCTTGAATTCTGGCCTTTTTGCTTTCCATTTGGGCCTTTCACTTTACCAGATAGGATTAGATCATCATTGGTTTCTATCACATGGTCTTGAGCTTCCCTCAATGTTCTTGGTTGGGTTCTTCTAAGGAAGAAACCTACTTCTGATGGCAAGGCACTGATGAAGAATCTCTTCAGATTATTTTCAAGAGGCACCACATCTTCAGGGATTCTTCTTATCACTCTATTATATCTTGCTATGAAGTCCCTCATTGATTCAGAGGTTTCTTTCTTCATTTGTACCAATTGGACCAAGAGATCTTGACAATCTTCTGTGGTCTTGAACCTGTGTTCGAATGCACTTCTTATATCTTCCCAACAGGTGACAGACCTCGGGGGTAGCATGTAGAACCATTCGGCATCCTTTTCTTGAAGTGACTCCACAAAGATCTAACTGACACATCTTCATCCTCAATGCCCAATACACCGCAAGTGGTGATAAATGTTGCTACATGTTCTTTGGGGAGTTGAGAACCATCCCCTCTGAATTTTGGAAAGTTTTTTCTTGAGCCTCTTGGTAGCTCATGGAGTGGTTGAGAAAGAGCAAGTGGACTGGTGTTTCCTCCCCATGGTACATTAGGCCTACGGGCCTCATGATCACGATCACGCTCATGATCCCCCATTCTATTTCTGTTTCTAGCTTCCAACCTTGCTAAGGTTGTGGCTTCTGTTGCTGCTCTTTCATCTGCCTTGGCTTGAAGTCTTTCAATTTCTTCGAGTTGAGCTCTTATTTCCTCTTCCACTCTTGCTTCTCTTTCTCTAGCTTCTTCTTCGGTCTCTACGTCAGTGAAATATTCAAGGTTCTCATTGATGTATGGAAATTCACCATCCAAAGGATTGGAAACACTCAGGTTCCCAACGTGACTGGTTGCTTGATGAAAGGGAGGCCTCTGAATTCTGAGCAACTCTTGTCTTCTTTGAAGTTCTTCAAAAATGGGGTCATTTTTTCCTCCTTGTCTCTGTTACTGGGTGTATCTTCTATCCACCAGCTTGGAAATCTATGCTCTTCTTTGTGGTGCTGGAATTTGTCTTTGCCTCTCCAATTCAGCAGTGTGTTCTTCTTCAAGGTCAAGAATTCTCGTGGCAATGAAGTAGTGGTTGACACTTTTCCTGTTATGCCAGATAGCTTCTCTCAAATCTGAAGCAATATCCTCTTGGATGTGGAAGAGAAATTCAGGTCTTTCAATAGGAGGATTTCCTGGAATAGCCATGGTTTGTAGATATGTGGCTCATATAGCTATTCAAATTCTAAAAAAAAATCTTTTTTTTGAATTTTGAATTTTTTGAATTTTTTTTGTATTTTTCAGACCTTCTAGTCATATTCAGGTGCAGATGCTGCTAAATCTACCCCATGGTGGGTGCCAAAAACTATTGGCGAGAAAATTTTTTGGGGACAAATTGGTGGTTATCTTGCCAATGCTCTGGGAGTCTAAGTCCCTCTACTTAACCGGTGCAGCTGTCATACGTGCATGCGTGAGTAAAATGTGAGTTTTATCCTGGTGGCCTTTTGGTCGGGGATCCAACAGGGGCACTCCACTGACCTTGTGGAAAATTCTTGCAGGTATCTACAAGGGAGGAATTTTCTATGAAGGCGGGAAAGGGGAGTGAGAATATTTAGAAAGGAGAAACTAATGTTGCAAGTAGAAAATCAGAGACTTGCACACACTAGCCAAGAAGTTTCATTACATGCACTTGAATATAGAAGAAAAAAAATCTGCAAAACAACAAGAAGACTAAATAGAGCTTAATGAACACAAAGTACCAATAAACTCCTCAATCAAAGAGGCTAAAATTCCTTCTTCCTTTATTGAAGCTCAAGCAGAATTTGTACATAGTGTGGGAAGTAGAAGACATTTTTTAGTAGGAGAAATGGAAGAAACTTGCTATCTCTTGCTCTCTTCACAAGGATATCTCTCTCATGAATTCACAAAAAACAGCTCCAACATCTAAGAAGCAAAATTCAGAAGAAGCTCAAATGAGGAGCTTGTTACAATTTATAGAAGTGGAGGCAACTCTTCATCTTCCCGGTGACTTTTCAAATACCTTAATATGACTTAAGACTGTTCATATTCCACTTTAAATATTTAAGTCCCTTTTATAATAGAAAGGTGACTTAAAGTTACATTATATTTCTAAAGTCACTTAAGTCATATTAAAAAGTGCAACCCTCAATGCAAAAAATATAACATTGAGAGAGAGAGAGAGAGGTGAGAGAAGAGAGAGAGAGAGAGAGAGAGAGAGAAGAAGAAGAGGAAGAAGAAGAAGAAGAAGAATTATGTTGAAGGATAAGCTGTTGCGGTGGACTTGGCTCCACTCTCTGACTGCTCTCCACTTTGTGATCCTGAGGAGGCTTCTATCTTTCCAAGCTCTTGTTGAAATGAGCCACTGTTGGTTCTACTTTGTTGGCATGAGGGATGTGAATGTAGCTCAAGGTTTAAGTCCATCCATCGGTCACACTGTTGATGTCCTTGCACTTTCCGAACCATGATGAATGCTTTTCTGTGATAAGTGCAATGGAGGCTCAGATCTCTGAGAAGAAGTCAAGAGTATCCTTAGTGAAGGAAAATGGGTTTCCCACCCCTTTCTTGACATATTCTTTGAAAGGGCTGATCAACTCATCAACAGTTGTGTGTTCACTCATTGCAGGTACTCCAAGTTTCTGAACTTTCTGATTTATACTATCCTGCAGCTTGTATGTTTTTTCTTCTTTCTCCTCTAGCTATGTGAAAGCTCGATTGATTGCTTCAAATCTGATTGCCAAGGCCCTCACCCATATACATGTCAAGTCTTCTACAGGAGTTTCAAAAACCTTCTTATCAATCAACTCCTGATGATGGGTGTTGCTCATCTCACTCACTACTGGTCCCAGAGGTTCCCAGTAATCTCTTTCTTTCTCCACATCCTCTTTGAGTGCTCACATTCTGTTGGTTGTTGTGCACATGTACGCAAAGAGCTTGACTACCTCTTGGAGTGTTGACTTCCCTTTTTCAGAGATTGAGTCGATCCATTCATTGTTTTCTCACCCCTGCATCGTGAGCTCATGTGTTCTTCTGATGGATTCTGGATCGAAGCTACTGATGGGTGCCACTTTCTCAATAGGAAGTGTTGTAGTGCTTGGTTCCACCAGGTGTTGCACATAAGATGAAAGAGTTTGTACTTGTTCCTCTAGTACCTCAATCTTCTCTTTATATTCTTTATTCCTTGCCACCATGTGAGTAGAAGATTGTTGATATATGTGCAAATATCCCTCATGAGTAGCTGGTCCCAATTGGATCGTGCTCATCTCATAGTCGGCTGGTGTCATCTCATCCACTGGCTTGATTACCTTTGGCTGAGATACTTTGATGTACTGATTACCTGTCTCCCCACTGTAGAATCATGAGGTTGTATGTGTGATCTTTCTTGACCTTTTTTCTTTAGCCAATGAGACAATCATTGATAGATCAGGGGCTGCTACTTGTTGCACAGTGTGAGTGTCAAGGATGACCATTTCCTGCATCCACAGAAACATCTCACCAGATTCAGGCTCAATGATGGGTGCACCAACCATTCTTTATTCTGGTGGAGGAGGCAAGTCATGAATAAGAGGGGTGTTGGTATCAACGATAAGAAAGACCTCTTGTAGTGGTTCGAAGACTAGATCATGAGTCAGATACTCCTTATTCACCTGTGCATATACTACTGGATTTTCTATTTGCATTGTTGAGATCATGTCTTCCTCCTGTGGTGATGCCAATGAGCCTTCTCCTACTCTGACTTTCTTGGGTGTCTTCTTGTGGGGAGAAGTTTCTAATTCCATGGCCTTCCTTTTTGAACTCACTTCAAATCATTTAGAACTGGGAGTCGCCTCCACCACTTTTGAAGATGGATGATGTAAAGTTTGCTTTTGGCTTGGAGAAATTCCTCGTGACTGGATGATCATAGTCCTCTTCTTCTGAAACCAGTTCCTCATTCTCCTCACCACCTTTTCAGTCCACTCCAATATATCTCCTGATTCATGAACATGCCAGTTGATTTGGGGCATTGGGGACATCTTGACTGCTGTGTACTCAGGATCATACATCTCTGTCCCATCATCATGCAAGATGTCTTCATACCAAGAGAACTTGAATTTCTTCATCTCACTGATTTTCATCCTCATGTGGTCCTTTTCACGTACTTTGAACTCATCAATACAGTTGGCCCAGTAGTCCTCGACTTGTGGCTCATGTTGCAATTCTGGGACATAGAATGAGTCAGGATCTTCTCAGATGTCAAAGTTGGGCTTGGTGATGTAGGAATGCAAAGTTAGATGTGTGAAAGTGGCCTCCAGGTGAGATGCATCATTTGAGATTTTGCACGTGAACTCCCCTAGAGATATAGGGAATGAAATCAATTTCTTTCTCCTACTTCTGAGCTTGTTATTCACTTGAGTGATCTACCTGCAGAGCTCGAACAATACAATCTGGTCACTGAGGTACTTAGGTAGTTTCAACAGAGCTTGGTCGAAGCCAGTGACTTGTATGTAGGAGAAGGTTGAGAATTGTATGAAGTATGAGCCATATTCCTTAATCAGGGATGCCACTTTTGGTGACATCCTAGCTTCGAGATCCCCTTCTAAGCTTCAGACCATGTACATAGTGAATGCATCATTCATGTGAGTGAAATACTTGTTGCTCTCCTCCATTACCAACTGTGGAAGTTTCTCGAATGCAGGTACCTTGGCAGCAATGTTCTGCGTGAGAGCCAATCCTTTGAATGATCTTGAGCTTGCAAGGAGATAGACTAGGTAAGAAGTCATGTGGAACTTCTTTGTCATGGGCACTTGGAGTAGTTGTAGATGGAGATTGTCGTTGATGATCTGCCCCCAGTCAATTCTCTACTTTCCTTCTGTCAATGTCAGGATGAAAAGGCCCATCCAGTCTTGGAAGTCTCTCATGCTTGCTTCACCCATAACTCTACTGAGGAGAGTGATGACATCAGAATACCCTTCTCAGAACTCACACCTTGGAAGATTCTTGGGCATCCTGGAAGGCTTTCTTCCTGTTTTCAACCATGAGCCGAGCGCTACTCCTTGGACATATGAATCCATTGTTTCCCAATCATGCATGGCCCTATCCTTTGAGATGATGACCATGCTGGGGGATGTCGGTATCTACAGAGAGAGTGAAATGGTCCTAGGGCTGATGACTGCCATCATTGTACCATTGTTAGCTCAGATGGTTTGTGTCTGGGATCGTAGTGGAAAGAGCAGGCTAGGACTAACTCGAGACTCTGCACAGACACTGGGTGTCCTGCAGCGGTGAACAAGCCACTTGTGAATGTTTTGTCTTCAATCCTCCTTCGGTCCTTGGAGGCCATGAGTCTTAAGGTCATTCAGGTCCATGTACAAGACATCATTGTCTTCCACATCATACTCACAGGTGAAGGGTTGTGTCAGCTTCTGACCCATCCACTTCGACTTCATGTTTATTCCAGAAAAAACAACTTACTATTTTTAGTAAGTGTGAAAAATCAAGTCCCCGATCTTCAACTGGATGTTGCGGCTCTATTTTCCTCTTTCTCCCTGCGTTCCTCATTCCTTCTGGATCAACTTTCTATTTTTAGCAGGTGCTCGTGGGCCCACTTACTATTTTTAGTAAGTGCCAAAAATGTTTGTTCTGGTGAATTCTCAGTTGTAGTGCACCTCCAATGTCTTCGCCTCCTTCGCAGGTTCTTCTGTCGATGACTTTCCTGAAATAGCAGTCCCTATGTAGTAGACCTGATATTTTTATAAAGTTGGCTTCTGGAGGTCGGAATGACATGGAATGAATTTTTTTTATATGGGTTTTTCCCAATATCGTCCCTCTGAAATTTCAGGCCTACCCGCTTAATACTCTAGGAGATTTTAAAGTTTTAATTTTTGGACCTGGCAGTGCTTCTGGATGCGGCAACCATTAATGGACCTCAAAATTGCAGGTCTGGTTTTCTCCTCCATTTTGAAAATAAAATTATATTTTTTATGTGGGTTTTTTCTTTTGATGCTTCACGTGCAATTCTACTTCAATTTCGCCCAACGGTTTGACGGGAAATTGGATTTTTTCTTTGTTGAGCCAGAAGTGGGATTTCTTCATTGTGGATGCTCTGTTGCACGAGAGGAGAGTTTGAAGGTGTATTCTTGATGGCCTTGGGTAGAGGAATGAACAGAAAAATATAAACTTGTTGTTTCATGCATCTGTTTGGGAGATTTCTTCAACTTCTCGTTTCATGGCCATGGAGTTTTCTCTATTTTCTCCTTCTTTCTGTGTTTCTCCTTCTGTGTTTGCTCCAATTTTCCTTCTAGGACCTACGTGCTTTCATGGAGTGGAAGGGAAGTACCTTTGTGGCAGGTCTGGTTTGAGGTTCAGAAATGGAGGAATGATGGTGAGAAGTTACAGAGGAAGAATGGAGAAAATCTGTGCACGGGAGTGGAAGCAGCTGGAAGCACTAGAAGCACTGAGCACAGTTAGAATTTTTAAATTTTTGAAATCATGGAAGGAGAAGCTTGGGCACATTTTTCATGACTTGATGTCCCTAACCTTAGGGATGTGAGGGACATCAAATTCCATGGTGGTCAAGAGGATGACACGTGGCGGCGATCCGACGACAGGGAATGAAGGTGAGAAAAGTTGCTTTAAAGCACTGGGGGCTGAAAGTCGGTCACGTGGATGACCAAAAGACTCCCCATAGGGGCTGGGAACATTTTTCCATGCTTGATGTCCCTAACCTCAGGGATGTGAGGGACATCAATTTCCATAGTGGTCCTGGAGCTGACACGTGGTGCTTGATCCGACGACAGGGAATGGATGCTTTAAAGCACTGGGGGCTGAAAGTCGGTCACGTGGATGACCAAAAGACTCCCCATAGGGGTTGGGAACATTTTTCCATGCTTATGTCCCTGACCTTAGGGACATGAGGGACATCAATTTCCATGGTGGTCCTGGAGCTGACACGTGGCCTTGATCCGACGGCAGGGAATGGATGCTCCAAAAATGCACCTGGGGGCTGAACTGTCAAGTCTGGAGGTCACATGAGGGTCCCAGAGGTCACATGGGGGCTGGGGAAATTTTTCCAAGGTTGGTGTACCTGACCTCAGGGACTTCGGGGACATGAAATCCCACCAGGCTCCTGGTGCTGACACGTGTCCTCCCAAAAATTGACTAACTCCTGAACTGCCTTTGAGAGGGTAACTTGGAACGATGATAACTTGAGCTCCCGGTGGAATTTCTTGGTGAAATTTTATATGATCCTGACTGGAAATGGAATTTTTAATCCAATGGTGGGGGTCTCATGTCTTTATTCATCCATATGATCCCTGAAAAATCAGATTTATGATTTGAGACTCCACTTGTGCCTGAGAAAAACTACCTGCAAATCCTATGCACCAAGGTGTTGTGAAAAATATGATTTCACCATCATGTAGGTATTGGAATCCTCTTTTGGAGATGTTTTTTTTTACTTCTAACTCCATCCAGAGCTCCCAGAATCTTCTTCTGAAGCCCAACAGTTGTTTTAGGCCTGTGTACTGCCTAGGCTTGTGAACCCTGTTTTTTACTCAGACTGCTCCAAGTCTTTCAAAACTTCCCCAAACCTTCCAAAATCATTTCCATGATGTTCTAAGGTCTTCAATTCACCTCCATGTTGAATTTTTCCCTTCCTTTCCACTCCAGGGGGGTTGATCCAGTCCTGGGAAGGCCAACGATAGCCCTTCCCAATACTGCCAGAAGATAGCATCTTTTCAGAACTTCCTAAAATCACCTAGGGGGAATGAATTGACTTTCCTAAATCACCTAGGGGACCAATTTGACATCAAATAGGGGGTGACCAGACTGACGGATTTGACAAATTATATAGTTTTTATTTTTATTTATTAAATTTTGTTTCGAAAACAAATAACTCGGTCGATCCTAATAACACGCTCTAGAAATCAAAAGAATATAAAATGAATTTTTATTACATAGTTAATTGGGATTTAACAATTCAAAATCAATAATTAGGATCGAAGAATAGCACTAGTGGAGTGCGACATCACTAGTTGACAATTTTTTAATGATAATGTGGCAACGTGGGTGCTTTTCACTAGCAAGAGGGGGACAAGGTCAATTCAACCAAGGGCTAAGTATTCTTCAAACTTCCATGCATTTGCGTGCCCTAAACAGCAAGTGAGCGTTGACATTTTCTTTCTTAGCAATCTACAAAAGCTGCCACAATCCTTCTCCTCGTAATTCAGGGATTTTCTAAAACATGAGCTTGATGGGTATCCTCGCAGCTCGCCAGTCTCTTTGGCAGTCCATGGATGCAGCCAAACAAATTAGCGATTCCCTGCAAAAATCTGGTCAAAAACTGCATCAAATAGAAAAAGATAGAGCAAATGTGGAGTATGTTATGACACCACTGTTGTCACAAGCCAAAGAATCCAAGCACTTGTCAGACTGTGTGGACACCGCATTAGAGGCCACCTTCGACATCCTCAACGCCATAGAATCTATCAGAGGAATGGAAGCTCTTCTTATGGACGACCCACTAAAGGACCTGCACAAGTATGCGAAAACAATCTCAGATTTGGAGGAGCAGCTATGTCATATTAACCACAAATACCCCTCAATGGTTGAGTGCTTGAAAGGAGCCATTTATGTTGCAGGCGAGAATAGAATATCGGATAAGTATAGGATGCATGTATTAAATGGAGCAGTGGAGGCTCTAGAGACAGTGGGTCCTGCGAGTTTCATGGAAAATGGGTCACGACTCATGGATTCAGCTTTGGAAAGGCTTGAATCAACATTCATGTCTGCTCTGATTGAATACAGTGTTCCACTGGATCTTGGTGGTGAAAAGTTTCCCGATGAAGAGAAGTTGACCTTAACTGCGGATTTGAAGGCTGTTGGATTCATCAAAATAATTGCAGAGAAGTTGAAGGAGTTTGGCAGGGGTCGGAAGTGCTTGAAAATGTATTGGGACGTGAGGATAAAGAGCCTGCGAGGGAGCTTCAAGACCATGGAAACTCACTTTCTGAGATATAATACCTCGGAGAACGTTGATAGAGTAGAGTGGCATGCTCTAGAAGGATATGTTGCACAATGGCTGGTGTTGCTAAGGAAAACAGTGAAGGTCTTGGTGTGTTCTGAGAGGATTCTCTGCAGCAGGATTTTTGAGGTATTTGAGGAAGAGGTATGGACAGAATGTTTTGGCAAATTGGTTATTAGGAGTGGTGTGAGCGCCCTGATAGATTTTGGGGAAGCTGTTGCACTGAGCCAAACCCAACCACAAAAGTTGTTTAAGCTGTTGGATATGGTTGAAGGATTGGAGAGCTTGAAGGAGGATTTTGGAAGACTTTTTCAAGGGTCAGGATGCTTGCAAATTTGTGTCAGGTTCCAGGGTTTGGAGAAGCAATTTGTGCATAGTGCTACTCAAGTGTTGAAGGACTTTAGGCAGAAAATTGAGGAGGATGCAGGGATTCCCATAGATGGAACTGCACCAAGGATTGTCAGTTATGTTGTGAATTATCTCAAATTTATGGTGACCGAATATGGAGCAGTGATGACACAGGTTTTGCAAATGGAGGATAATACAAGCCTTGCACAAATTGTCGGTCTTGTTATGGATTCTTTGGAGCTGAATTTGGAAACCAGAGCAAAAGGGTACAGTGAATCTACACTGGCACACCTATTTCTAATGAACAGTTATTGGTACATGTTCAAGAGAGGCAGAGACAGTGAACTGGAGTCTGTTTTGGGTGAGGCCTGGTTGAAGCAAAGAAGGAGGCTTGTTAACCAGCATGTTTTGGGTTATGAAAAGGATAAATGGGGGCTTCTGTTGAAGCATCTGAATAGAGATGGATTGGTGATGTCAAGTGGTGGAAGAGGAGGAGGGAGGGATTTGCTGAAGCAGAGACTGAGGGGATTCAATACAACACTTGAGAGCATCTATGAAACACATAAGAGTTGGATCATCTCTGATGAAGATCTGAGGGAGGCCACTCTGGTGAAAATTGTTCAAACTGTCATTCCTGCCTACAGAAGCTATATTGACACATTCAGCCATTTGCTAGACCAAACTGCGGATGGAAAGAGGCATTTGCGATACACTCCAGAGCAATTAGAGGGGTTGTTGGCAGATCTGTTTACAGAGAGCAGGCTGTGATGGTCTAAATTGTAATTTGCAACTGCAACCCTTGAACATACCAACTTGTATTCTAATATTTTCATTCATTCTCCAAGTCTCTTCTCTCTCTCTTTTCTCTGTGGAGGGCTTGAATTAGGTACTTGTTCAACAAGGAACTAACACCAAAAAATAAGTGTTCATTTGGGACGATTGATCTTGTCAATCCAGCGTGGCAGGCTTATTTGCCGTCCTTTTTCTTCTACTCTTCCTTGGCCCTTTCTGTTTTAAAAACATTTCTTTGTTCTTTACTATGTTTATTTGATGATTTAAATTAGCCAAAGGGGTGTATCATGTATAGTAAATGTAATAGAATTAATTAAATTAAATCTAGAAGTGGGATATGGGTAAATAATGTACCAAATGTTATTTGTGAATGTTGTGCAACAATTATGGAAGGATATGGGTGTTTTTAGAGGTTATAACATGCACAATGGGTATTTTAATGGTGTCTACAAAATAAACAAGAATTCTAATTCATTTTGGGAGAGGAATTTTTTTTAAAAAACTCAAGCATTCCATAGAGAACACCTCTCGGTGTGATAATGTGTGTGAGTGTGATATCATATATATATATAGGATATATATATATCATATATATATATATATATATATATAATAGCACACATGAGTTTTATGTGTGTGTATACTCGTGTGTGTGTAAAATGTTACATAGTTTTGCATTACATGTGTGTGTGGAAAATATTAACGTATATTTTACACAGTTTGTAATGTTTAAAACTATTTTTTTTTGTGTAAGTGTGTGTGTGGGAAATGTCAAGACATACTGTGTGTGTGTGTCTTTGTGTTGTACTACATGGTGTGTGTGTGTATTATCCATTCACGTATGGGTTTATGGGTAATTAAAGTATATATCCTACCCAATTATTGACTTACAAGAAGGATTTTCCTTTAGAAAATCTACAATGACTTGGATCAAATGTGATATGAAATATGCATATGAGGTTCCTTAGAGAACATAACGATGGCTAACATGGATTTGGGTTATATTGTTATAGCCATGGTGTATACTCTTTTGGGAGCACATTAAAAAATCGGTACACTGTTAGGAGAGTAAGTTAACATTTTTTTAATATTACTATGTATGTTATCAAACATTAATAGATCCAATATGGGTACTTTGGAATTTGCATGCATTTGCACTCACACATTCTGAATTTATTTTCTAGATCTGTGAATAAAATATATAATGGAGATAACAATGCAAGTTGCATCTCTTCTCTAAGCAAATATGGGCAAGGATACCTTGCACTACTAGGATTTGACCGACATAATAAGGAGTCTAGAGGGAAGAAATATAAAACGATATATTTATAGCTATGGACATTTTGGTGAGCTTACGCAACATACTACACTTGATACATGAGGTTATGGCCAACCTTCACAACTTGCTAATCTTGATCTTCATTTCATGGAATGTTAGAGGTTTAAGATAACCCCAGTAAACATAGGATTCTTGCACAGGATTCTAAGGGGTAGACATAAACCTTGCACTTTATTTTATTAGAATGAGAGGAAAACCAAGGTAGGGAATTGGATAATTTTGTGTAGTCTGGAGACCTTGCATAGATTTGAAATGGTCAAGTATGTATCCATGCTCTCTTTTTGAAGATATAGACTTAGGATATAAGTTGGGAGGGACTCACTAGGGCTAAGACACATGTAACAATGTCTAGGGCCTATGGATGTTCTTGTCTTTGGATTCCTAGAAGACATGTAAGGGGGACACTTCATATCAAAGGTCAAGGTTCCAAAGGCTTTATTAGGAATACTGGGATGGGGTCTTACTAGAATCCTAAGGTTGTAATAATGTGCTAATAATGAAGTGAGTTTGACACTAAGATATCTAGTGTTGAGGAAGTAGTAGATTTGTGTGGAGGTTATAGGCAAGGGTTTAATAAGAGATCTATGCAACGTGAGACCAAAAATGATGCATAGATCTATCTCATCGGAGGAATGACATGATACATGCAAACATAATCAATCTCTACCAACATAAATAGGAAAAGGAAGTATTAGGTGTACTCACCTTTGCAGAAGTCAGTATGCTAGCACATTAACCTGATATAGCATTAGTAGCACCTTGTGAGAGAGTTGTTGATGGGTGCAGGAATCACAAAAGAGGATAGGTAGATAGTCGTAAGTAGACAAAAGATACCCTACTGTATGGAAGGACTTCTAATAAGATTGGAGCTACATTGTTATGCCAACATAATCTCCTCATAGTTGCATGGCTTGTAGCCAACTCACTCTTTGCACAAGATCTCCCTGGGATTCCAAGATCAGATTAACCCCCCAGCATTTAGGTAAACCTCTATGACATAATGAGAGTTGAAATACCAAAAGGTGTGGCCAAACCATTGTTTAGAGAATGTGGAAGCTTTTTCTCTTAAGAAGAGTATTTAAAGTTGATTTGATGAAGACTTGGTAGGTAGGTGTGAATTGTAGCATAGTGTAACCTATTGTATAAATGGTTGTCCTATTATGAGATGTAGGATTTAAAAGTATGCTTTTCATAAGGGTATAAGGATACTTTTGGTACATGTCTTCACCTATGCCTGCAAAAGAAAACTAGCAGATTTATTTGATGTAATGACATAGTAAGTGAAGCGAACTGAGTGGCAAGCTAGATGGTGATTAAAAATCGACAATCCTTAAGGTAGAAGATAGTTTAACAATAAATTTTCTCATTGATGCTAGATCAAATCTCTTAACTAATGGACAGAAGTTATATTGATTTGGTAACAACTTGTAGAAGGGTCACAATCATTATGAACGATTTTGAAAACAAAGTTTTGTCATTTCATAGCTCAATATGCCCCAACTAAAGATCTCAGAGTTGTAGAAAATCAGGAAATTAGATGGTCACTGTCGAATGAAGATGATGGTAATCTAAATTGAACAATGATTAATTATAAAAATTAAGGATTTGTTACTGTGAATGGATAATACTGAAATACTTGATTCAAAAATTGAAAGCAATATCATTTTCATGAAAAGTGAATAAGGATCAATGATACCTTTCCGTGACAAAAAATACAGGTGAATTAAAAATAGGGCTCATTCCTAGATTGTGGAAGTACAATTAGATTTGCCTTGTTTGAACCAGATGACACTAACTGACAAAGGATGGTAATGGTGGCTTTGATTCTTTTTGCTTCCAAAAGTTCTTGGAGATCGAATCCAAAACAAGCTGCATAGGAGGAAATGCATGTGGCTTAAGGATTTGCAAAAATGACTGGACTCCTTCTCAAGTAGATCTATGCCCCATAAGGCAATGAGTTGGTCCTTGTCCATAAGGTGACCAGGGCAAAAGGTAGGTCTCAAGTATTTTAGCCCATTAGCTTGTCAATGGGCTACGTCACTAGTCGGGAAATTGATCGAGTTACCAACTAGCACACTTTCTGGTCAAAACTAGGGAAAGTAATCTTTGGTGTCCTAATAGGTTGTCATATATCAAGGTTACTGGATAGTTCCTGACTAAGGACCGATTACGACAACATTATTGGGTTATCCAAGAATCACCAACTAGTTAGGAAACTGTCAAGTAGTTCAGCCATGTTGATCAAATTATATGCACCAAGCATATGATCTAGTCATGGTTGTCCTTAGGGATAATGGTCAGATCTATTCAAATGCCTTGATACTTTGTCTCTGAGTTCATGGCATAATCTTCCACTAAAGGGCTTCTAAATCTAGGTCTAGAGTA
Source organism: Taxus chinensis (assembly GCA_019776745.2). Taxonomy (NCBI): domain Eukaryota; kingdom Viridiplantae; phylum Streptophyta; class Pinopsida; order Cupressales; family Taxaceae; genus Taxus; species Taxus chinensis. The sequence continues at coordinate 355,690,725 of CM034157.1, forward strand.
AACCTATTTTGTTTTCAATCCAAAGGTAGGGCTACTTGAGAAATAAATCAACCGATCTCCCCCATTCTTTATACATTAATTGGTTCAAACTCCATCTAGATTTTGTAAGTCCTAATCTATTCAAAAAAATTACAATATTAAAATTAGGTCTAGAGGAATGGTCTGAAAACATCACTGTGTGCTTTAAGAATTTGAATCAACCGATTTCTTAGGCAAGATGCTTACAAGAAGCTAATAAGGTATAAAGGTCCAAGTCAATTCCATGTTACATTGATAAGGTCTCTATGAAGTTGGGAATTTCCACATATATGTTATTTTTTTTTATTAATGTGGAGAATACAGTTCATAATAATCAGACTTACTCAACAATTCTTGGGTGCAAAATGTGAAGAGATCTTTCCCACTACTCTACATCATTGGGATGTCACATCACTTCTTATTGCTAAATGTGACATATCCAATACTTTGGAATACCCTTCATTAGAAAGAGTGAACAAAAATTTCATCTTCATGGAACTTGTTGGTATCCAGATTTAACCTCCTTCAAAACTTGAAGGCAACATCATGAATTTGCACAGGACACTCAGAGGATAGATAGATAATCATGTATGTATCGTCATTTGTAGTCTGGGGAAGTACACCTATCTGACTTGTTGGCATTCAGGAATTGAAGGGAGTGGATAGCACCTTCATAAAGGATGTGATCTGACCCTAACTATTTTACGTTGTGCCTATCAACCAAGGTAAGAGACCCTATTTTGTAGCCCTTGTATGGTGAAGAACAATGAATAAATCCTTGTGTTTTGCATATATTGATATAGAAGAAGGCCTTGTGAAAATATGATCAAGTATCACATAATCCTGACTCTCAACGAGTTGTCACTTCCAGATCATGGAGATATGTTTTCAACAACAAAGCAAGAGGTTACTAAAGAAATGATAGGACCCTGATCAACTTTCTGCATGCTTTGGTGAAAGGAAATGAATGCTTTTGTGTGCACACACAAGGACAGATGTAGGGGTATTGTATGGGTAGGATGAGTTAGTTTAAAATGAAATTTTGTTGGGAGATGTTGGACAAGATTAGCTAGGAATTACCAACTTCTTTGAGAACCTTTGCAAGAGATCTACAACACTTAAACAACATAGATGTTTCAATGGGTTTAAAATATTCCTTCAACCAGGATATGTGCACCAAATGGAGGCCCAAATCTGCACTCTTCCACACAACCTTTGATAACCTACGACAAAAGCTTGAAGAAAAATACCAACAAAGTATCTAGGAATCCCAATTTGATCATGACCTAAGATGCACCCAAAGGTTTACAAACAATTTGAATTTTCAAGGACAGTAAAATGATTTTAAATCTGTTTATCATCTATCAAATGAAGGCTCTTCTGAATATAAGATTGCAAATGCCATTGAACCATCAACAAGAAATGAGACCCTGTATGATCAAAGAGATCCTGAACATAAGATTGCAACATGAGTAAGAAACACAAATTGACATCATTCTGAAACATAAGCATATGCAAATTTTGCCAAGAGATAACACCAAATTATCCAAAAATTGATCAAATACATCAACTGGGGAATGTCATGAAAACAATCTCAGAGCTTATTGATGGCTTTACAACTGAAACCAACTCAACATGATGAAATCTGATGTAATATGGAATTGAAAATGGCTCTCAGGTGGTTTTCTCACAGAAAATGGGCTTCTTCCTTGAAAAAATTGTAGGTATTTTTCTCCTCTCCCCTAAAATTTTTCCCAAAAATGCATGATATACCTCATGCCATCATGGAGTCTTCCTTCCCAAGAAAGAATATGCTTAAGGGATCAAATTTGTTACAAAAACCCTTCATGATTCCATGAAAACGACATCAAACTGGAAAACAGTTTGTAGGTTACCAGGGATGTATAGTTTTTTTAAAATATTACATAAATTTGGATCCTTATCCATCCCAGGGTCATGTTTTTGTCATTCAAGCATGCTATCATGCTTTAGAAATCATTCCTCACCTTTTACCTTTTTAATTTTTACCTCTGCAACCTTTAATTTTTACTTTTCACATTTTTTCACGGGCTAGGGAAAAAATTATATCAAATCCATCGCAGACCATCAAATTAGGTCAAGAAAACAGTGCCATTGCACTCAAAAGGCCGAGAGGATGCAAAATCATATAAAATTTGATGAAGAAATGTGATTTCCAAGCTCCTTGAAGCTCCCATGGCAGCCAAAAAATGAAATTGCACAGTAACCGTCAATTTTGTATTGACATTTAATATCAGCTCTCCACATGGACAATGTCATTTAAAAAATAAGCTCATAGACACCTTTTTGACCTTTGAATGGAGCAGGACATGTGTCACAATGTGATTGGATCGAACTCCCATCCTTTACAAATGCATTTGCGACCCTTTTTACTTTTGGAAAATTTTACAAAAATTCTTCACTTCTCCCCTTGACCTGCCACGTGTCCACATGTGGGCCCCACTGAAAACCGCAGGCTCATTTTATGAATTATGACACTTTTTCGAAAAAGGGAAATTTTGCTCACAATTCTCCGCGGCCCTGAACACCTGCTCTCTTCCTCGCCACATGGTGCTCTCCAATTTGCTGTGGGTCCAAGCCCCCCACTTTGCCATAAGACTTCCTTGCAATTTTTTTGCAAAATCTCAAACTCTCCTCGGGCCCGCACTCTCCCTTTGACTGCTTAGGACTTGCCATGTGTCGACTTCTTATAGGTAGCAGAACTTCAGCTAAAATTGTAACTTTAAATTTTTTTGAAGTTATGAACTTCAAATTTATCAAAATCTCTACCCCCTCATATTGGCTTCTCCAGGACACGTGTCCACCTGCCATTGAATGTGGGCCTTCGGGCCTAGAATTGACTTTGAGAATTTTGCCAAAATGAAAGCCAAAATTCTTAAGGTAAATCCACCACTCCTTGACTAATCAACATGTGCCACGTAGGCACCCTTTATAAAAGGCGGATTCACGGACCAAATTTTTCCTTTTAGCCAAAAATTTCAAAAAACAACAAGTTAGAAAAAATTGCCGACCACCCCTAGCCAATAGGAGCCCGCAACGTTGCAATAATACTGTGATGATGAAATTGACGGGTAGAATACGCCCGTATGACCGTCAAAACATAAAAAATTCTGCAGATGCCCTAGAAATCAAAATTTTCGACAAGGAAGGCAGATTTTTTATAATTTCAAATCAACTAAACCATTTTTGACATTGCTTTCGAGCTTGGGATTGGGGAAACAATTGCACAAAAACGGGATACAAATAATTTTGAGTTTTTGCATGATTCGGTGAAGGAGAAACAACACAACCCGAAAATGAAAAAACTAAGGTACGAAAAGGGGCATACATGGATTTTGTTTTCAAATTAGGGCAAAACAATAACATTATGGGCATTTTCGAAGCATTCAAATAGGAGGGAGAAATGCAGACCACCAAATCGACCATTGAAACGTTTGTGAGCAGATTTGGATATATAAAAATTTAGGGCACACCATGCAAACTGAGTATTGGCACCAATAGGATGAACGTAATCAAATGTCAAAAGGTGTTAAATAGTTTTTAATCAACCAATCTAGTAGGATTGCAAATAATGAATCGCCATATCATGATACTAGAAATCATTAAACATAAATGAGAGAAAACTAAGAAAGAAGATAACAATGACTAAGAAAGAGTATTCTAAAATCCTAAAAATGTAAGAGATACTCAATTATGGATGATATAAGGGAATGTCCTTAATCTTTAATGTTTGTCACAATGCTAAGATGTCTAGAAAATGATGGAGAAAATGAAGGAAGATGGGAAATAATTATAATCTCATATTTCATCAAAAGAGGATGGAAAAAACATGATAAAATATCAACACCACCAATTCGATAACACGTTCTTTACCAAAATCAATATAATCTAATCATATTAGTATTTACACCCTTATTAGATTACATGAAATCTAGATTAGCAAATTAAGTACACAAAACGATGTAGGGGAAGCTATAAGAGGTTATTCTAATTGATTAACTTTCAAGATTAATTATTCAATATCAAAACAATACATTAATACTTGCAACTAATATATGAAACAATATATGAACTTGAAAACACAAGAGGATGAGTGCAACTAGCTGATTACATATGATTATGAGAAATTTTGGGTGTGCACACTACTAGAATAGGGAGATCTATGACTAATTATGCTTTGTTCCTAGAACTGATACTAGAAACTAACTTGGGGTACGATCACATAATTCTGCCAGGACCGTTTGTATGGTCTTGACCCTACTATACATTCATGTACCTGCTTGGATTCTGGCTCTGCAACATTTTGGAAGTTTCACCTGCCTAGAAATGTCTATCACTATCAAACCCTAGTTTTTGGTCATGTTGTGAATCCTTTTGAACATTTTGATAAAAGATAACAAAATCTAACCATATATAGGAAACCTTGCAAAATAAATTAGTTGGGTTGTGGGTGTTCAGAGATATTTTTATCTTTTTACTTAAATTAATGAAGTGAAACAATAAAAACAAAAATGACCTCAGAAGACGATGAGGTTTATCGATACCTGCAGAGATTGATGTTGTAATTGATGTATGAAACATTCTTCCTTTCACTGATGGAGAAAATTGCAGATCATAGACACTAAGAAGAAGATGGAATTAGATAGATATATGGTAGATTGCTTAGCAAAGGCCAATCCCTAGAAGTCAATGAAATTCCTTGCAAGGATGTCAATCTGCGTTCAAGAAATTAATCTGATAATAATTTGATAAATGATAAAACAAATGATATAACCAATAATGCAAAGGAAAAGGGAGTGACATGGTCCATGGATATATGATGGTCTAATGGTGATACCATATCTAAAAGGAGTCTAGGAATCAACAAATGGCTCAAACGAGCAAGGATGTAGATATATGTGCACTCACAAAGGAAAGTTGAGTGATATATTTGATTAAGATAATTGATAAAGTGATACAAATGGATTAGAATAGCTTGATAGGGTTTGAAAGGCACCTACAAAGGCAGAGTAGTGACCAATATTGGGATCTTGATGTTAGAAGGGAAAACTGATGTGGTAAAATGGTCTAATTGCCAGGAATCGCTAGTGATTGGAGTCGATCATTGATGATTGGGCTAGATCGTTGAAGATTAGGAGAATCGTTGAGGATTGCTGAAGCAGTGTGCATATTGATAACAAATGAGGTAAAATTGATTGAATCTAGCAAATGATAAATAAACAAGACAATGATGTAAAAGAGAAGGCACTTACCTTGTTCCAGTTTATGAATAAAGATGGGAGGATGACATTACTGGAGAGAAAAAGATTGTAGATGTTGGAAAATCGTTGGATTTGATTGCTGGAACCTTGAATGAATTCTAAAGGAAAAAAAGTTGTTGTGATGAAATCTAACTTTGTGATAAGACTATGATACAACAACGTTACAATGTGAGAGGAACATCCTTCTGGCAAGTCAGGATGAGAGAAGCTAACCTTGAATGAAGACCCAAGACACGTTTATATAGGTTTATATCAACAAAGGAGAATCATCGGTGATTGGGTAGAATCGTTGGCGATATGGGAAACATGGGGAAAAGGTTGTAACAACTTCCCAAATTCTTGGTTGTTTTATCGAAGGATGGGTGTTGGAAGATGGTTATATGGGTTATGAATATTGTTAAATGGTTGAGAAGTACGTGATCTTGTTTTGTTTTATTTTGTTGTATTTGATTTTGGTTTGTAAGTGGTTTAAGTGGTTTAGGAGAGGATAAAATATGATTTTACACCTATGAAGTGATATCTGTATGCAATGAAAAATCACCCGAGAATGGAAGACAGAAAAAATAAGATGCAAACCTCCCTGTAATCCTTCTGTGCAAACCTTAGTAAGGTTGTAGAGACTTCGTTTGTGGAACCTTGTAAATTGATGAGGGTGCTCTTGAATGTTCTCTAAATGTGAGTGCAAATTCTATAGACATAGATACTTTGGCTTGGAAATTTAACAGAGTTATTGTAGTTAAATCCAAGAGGATTTATAAGAGAGTAAGTCTGCAATTTATAGAGGTAGAAGTAGTTGGAAATTAGTTAAACACAGTTGAATGCTCATACTAAAAATAACAATGTAGGAATTTACAGTAGTTTCGGGGCATTTAGGGGCAAGAAATGAATTAAATGCAAAAGATGCATCCAAAATTCATGAATTAATTACCCCCAACTTTCTAGGATTCTAGAAGTGTAGTTAGCTAGGATGAGGATGTGGAGTCCAAGTGGAAGTTGACTAGGATGTGCACACACTTAATTAATTAATAAATGATAATTAAATTAGAATAAAAGGGTACTAGGGATTAATTTAATTAATCCAAAGGGTGCAATGTGTATGAATTAATCAATTTAATCAATTAACCACGAATGGGTGAATAACATGGTATATTAGGATAACACTAGGAACAAGTGGAAACAAGTGTGTAATTTTGGGGTGTCTACATTTTCCCCCTCTTTATATTTTGACTGAATACTCAATAACATAAAGTAGATAACATATGTGTACATGATTAACCATGTCGATTGATGACAAAAGCATGCCGAGAAGAAAAGAAAAACATGGAGTGCTAAAATGAATCGTGGAAGCTAAGGAAGATGAAGTGACCCTAGGGGTGAAGTGTATGTGTGTTGTCACATTATACATGTTATTGTTGTTGCTTGTGCTTTGCTGATATGGGGTTGTTTCTTGTTGTGTATTAAGGAAGACCTTGCAAAAGAAGAGAAAAATAGTAGTCAAATATGTGTATATGAATTTTTTTATCGAAATATGTAAAAAGTGTGTCGAAAGTTTTTTAAAATGCTAACAATTAGTAAAAGGAACATGTGCACTTGATCAGTGATGAGTGAAAAAGATATATTTTTTCTTGAATTAATGTAGGAGAGCGAGTTTTTCATGAGATATCATGTGAAGAACAATTTTTTTGGGCTATCTCATGCCAAGTGCAAGTTTTTGGGTGATATCATGCCATAACAAAAGAGTGTCAGGGAGAAAGGTCTAGATTTATTCTCCATCCTTGACTGCTTCCCAAAATTTATACATCACTACAGATGGTGTGATCCTTATTTTTTCTAGTTTGTTCCAAGAAGAAAATGGAGATAGAATGCATTCTAATTGCGAGAGGATTTTTTTTGTGTTGAAAATACTTTGTGAAATGCTAAAAATTGTCTTGATATGAGAAAGTAATTGTAACTACGCCTGGTCATAGGAACCCAGGAAAGGTCAGGAGTACCCAGGTGCTAGTTTCTATATTTAGGTGATGGCATCTATGTTGTAATAAGGACCCAAGTCAGAATCTAATCCCTTTCTATGACTATAAAATTCTTTGTTCATGTATAGTATGCATGTATGAATTGTAGCTGTACACTATTATATGGGGTGACTTATTCACCCAATGTATTCTCCCCATCATTTGGGGTGCATGCAATGTCACTAGGAGGATGCGGCCTAAAGGAGAAGACTAGACGCTGATATGAAATTGATACCCTGTAGGGGAGTGAATTTGCATGGTAGAAACCAAGGTACATGCAAATGACAAAGGGGCTAGAAATATGTGTTAGTTCAAATAAGGAAAATACAAATATAGAAGACAATGCGTGATCTAACAAGCAAGAAGAAAATGGAGAGTGTGAAAATTGGGTTTCAAACATGGGACATCACTCAAAATTTCATGAGACAATTAGAGCTAAAGTGGCCAAAAGAAAACAAGAAATACATAGGGAAAATCCCACAAACAGTGGAATATAGTGGAAACTAATGGAAAACAATATCAAGCAAAGTAGCAAATAACCAAAGTATAAAATATTTCCTAGAAATAACATGTTACACATGAAGCACCATTTAGCATGTTAGAAACATAAAAAGTATGTCAAGACATGTAAATATTGATAGAGTAGTGTGCTAGTAAGAATAATACATAGTATAAAACAAAACAATAGTACCTATAATATGTAAGAAAGTATATGCCCCAGGATCCTCAGTGGGACTGGTAAGAGGTACAATGCCAAATATCCATGTTACATGTAAAGATCTATGAAAATTATATCTCCACAACTAGAGAATAAGTGAACGTTAATGTGTATATATAAAATATAATGGCATATGATATGTCCATATAGCATAGTAAGAAAAGTGTAACATGTGAGTATAAGCAAACAAGAAAAATGTGAAACCAAGATATGCAATATGTTATGAGTGTGGATAGAATGGAATGTAAAGTGAATGTGATAGGATAAAGGTGAATCCTAAGATAATATGGATGAGTATGAGATGAGGTTTATTTATAAAATACCCCTCAATAGTCAAGAATGAACCATAGAGTAAGAGTGCATCATCGAGAAATGGCTTGAACATATGTGCTAGATAGATAGATCAATGAAGCATAGAGTGTGAAGAGTGTGAATTTGGTAAGGTTTAATATAGGTTTAGACCCTCATTAGGTGAGTATGAACCATGGAACTAGAGTGGATCATAGTGTAGTGTTGCGATGAATGTGCATTAACAATATGCAATATGAAGGGTAGAGCATAGATTGTAGTATGACGTGTGAGAAGGAAAGGCGTGTCGTAAAGTGTAGGGTGTGAAATATGGAGTGTGTGAGGTTCATGTATGTGGTATGCCCTCCATAGCCAATTGTGAACCATAGCACAATATTGTGTCATATTTTAATGATGATACAAGTTGTGTATAGCAATGTGTATATGATGCATGAGGAAGACTAATTGCAAAGCACAACACGTATTAGTGGAAATGTAAGACACATGAGGATGCTAGGAGGGGGGAAGTAAGCATGATTCCCCCAAGTGTATAATGTGATGAAGTATCAAGTAAACATCACTTAAGAGATCATCATTTTCATGGTCAAATCCAAATGGATAAGCTTTAGAGACATGTTAAGTGATAGTATGTGGTTGGTCATGTAAGGAGCCATTGCGGCATAGATTGTACATTCTCATTAAGTATTCTTCAATCAGTGGAAGGTGGTAATGGAAATCCATACACATACCATCAAGTCATATTTTATGAATAGCCAAGAAATGAATCATTACAAATAAAAATGTGGCCAAAAGGCATGGGGAATGATGTATTGATATGATTAGGATCCAAATTTCCACCAATGTAGTCAAGCCAAGAATGCCCAAGTGTAAGTGGAGAAGTGAAAGTAGTACATGAAACAAAGAAGAATATATGGAATATGTGGAGGCCATAAAAACATTAATGTGAACATATACATGATAGAGATGAGGAGAATGAGGCGAAGAGATGAGATCATCGAGTGTGAATCATAACTGATATAAACCATAATATGTGCAAATAGTGCTAGAGCAAGTGGGATTAAATGGAATATGTGGCCAATAAGAATTATTCATAAGGAGAGTGCATGTGAAAGGAGGAAGCGTAGATGTAGGTTCCCCATGCAAAGATGAGGAAGATTTAATGATTTCCAGTGTACGGATACACCCTCGATAAATTATTGTTATCACAAATAATATGACCCTCTGATTTTTCATGAACGAATGGATGAGAAATCGGTGTTTTTTGGTAACATGGGATTGTCTCTCAAGTTGTGATACTTGATACTTTGAGATAAACCTCTAGATAAGGTTGGTTCCTCTAGCTATTACTAATGCTCAAATTCTCTTAAGGAAGGGAATACAGTTATCTAGCCCTATTCTTACAATCTAAGGTACCAAGAGAAGAGAAAGATGTACGAGAAAGAGAAATCCTAGGCTATAGAGAGGTGATAACACCAATAAAATGGTTAGAGATACTCTAATGAGGGAAAAGGGAGAATGAAAATTGAGAAGGGAGAGGCCAAACAAAGGTGACACAAACCCAAAAATTCACTTACCATCTATCCTCTATAAAACACAACAAGATGAACATGCAAGTGAGAAATACATGCACAAAATACAACAACAAGAATGGAGAGGAAAGGAAATGAAAAAAATATAAGTTAGGGTTTAGAAACACCACAAAACAAGATTTTATTGATTTCAAAGTATGCACAAACTGTAATTCCTATTTAAACAACCACTTAAGACCAAAGAAAAAACCTAGGGTTAGCTAGAAAATTATGGAATAATTTTTTTTATTAAAAGTGTCTATAACTAAGTTGCAAGACGTCAATTTACTACTGGAAGATTCCAGAACGGATCCTATTTACCAAAATAATTTTTTTCCATTATTTACTTATATCAAGTTCACAGGGTTTGGATATTAGGGTTACATGATTCAGTTAGGTTCAGGGAGTGATTTACTCCCATACCTACTCTCTAACAGGCTCAAAAATTTAAATGGATTTTTCTCATAACAAACACTTCCAAAATTTCTCTAAACCATTCCTAATAGATAGGAAATTTTCTCACCTTTCCAGTGATATAAAGAAGTCCTCCTAACTCCTTACAGAACTCTAGGTATGAGTGGGCGGAGTTCCCAGGGTAAAATATCCCTAGAGGGACATGTGGCATAAGGAGGGGAAGAGCACCTTGGGCGGTTTGGCGGGTCACAGGTGGTATTGAGAAACTCTCCCAGTGCATGGCTTAAGGGTAAAAAAATTTCCGCATCCCTGCGGGTCCCAAGGGGACACTTGTCGTGTTCTAATGCCGAGCAGAGGAGGGAGATAGAAAGGAGAGGGAAGTGCGCGGGTCCATGCATGCATGAGGGAACGAAGTCTGGGAGGAACATGGGGAGGTGGGCCACGAGAGGAATTTAAGAAATTCTCCACAAAGGCCAAAAAAAAAATCAAGGGGCTTCCACCCTTCCCACCGCCACCCCCAGAGTGCCACGTGGCACGTTTTCATTGGTCGCGGGCCAGCGGGGCCAAAACATAAAATTTCTTTAAAAATTTAAAAAAGAAGATATGTTTGAAAGGGAAACATGCCTCCACCATAGCCACGAGAGGACACATAGTGGACTCTTGATTGGCTACGGGCCAGCGGATGAAAAATGAAAATTTTTCCCAAGCAAAAATTTTCAAAACACATAAGTTTTCAAATTCAGTCCGCCCTCCTCCATGCCACGTGGTAGAATGTGATTGGCTACAGGCTAGCAGGTTGGAAGAGGAAAATGGGAAAATTTTCCCAAGGAAAATTTCAAAAGGTTAAGTTTTAAAATCAGTTCGCCCCTCCCAGGGTGCCACGTGGTAGGCCCCGATTGGTTTCGGGTTGGCGGGGGCAACGGACCTTTTGGGAAATTTTTCCAAAGTCAAATTTTGAATTTTTCTAATAGTTAGATTTATTATTATTATTATTTTTAATGCCATTTTGAAGTAAAAATTCAAATGTCCATAACTTTGGATAGGAATTAAGATTTTAGAAAACGAGGACTTTTTCGTAATGCTCTCGATGCCCTCTTCGCATAGGAGTTATCAATTTTGGAAAATGATAAAGTTTTCTAGGTCATTATAATGAAAAAAATCTACAAGGTTTTAATTTGTGGACTAGAAGATTTCAACTTTTCAATTCAATCAATATAGAACTCCTCCTTCATTCAACATGTCAAACGGACAAGGAGGAATTAGTCTAGGGAGAGTTTAGAGGAGTCTTAGTGAAGATGAATTTGTCTAATTTGTTCAAGGTTGCATTTTTCTAGCAAATAGACAGAAAAATGACTGTGAAGGTTCTCATTTGAAATTTATTAAGTTTTAGAGATTCATTCTTGATTATTACTATCAAATTGAGTTCTTTAAGTCTTCGTAAATGCATGAATTTAAATTTTTTATTCTCTTATTGTTGATGTATGCCAGATCCAACTGCTCATTTTTAATAGAATTTGGATTGCCAGATTTAAGTCTAAAATAGAGAAATGTTTCTTATTAAAATTGTAATATAAATTTTGTCTTTTGGATGTGGCATATGATTCCTAAATTTATTCAAATACAATTTCTTATCTAAAACAATCATTCATTTCTACAATAAATATAGTTCAGAATATAATTTAAAATATGCATTTTTCAAATGCAGTGAACCATAATGTCTTTCCTTTCCACGCATTCTTTCTTTCTTTTCTTCTTCAAACAACAGATTTTTAAATTTCAACAATAATTCAAATACAATGCATATGCAATACACTTTGGGGAAGGGAATGCATTCTTTCATTAATCCTCAATAAAATTTTACAACTTATCACTTCTTCACATTTGATTTGGTTTCAAATTGTAAAGTTACAAAGTATGGAATATCATTTACATTTTCTTTCCAAAGCACAATAGAGAAGTATAATTCTTCTTGTACATTTCTCAATTCAAATTCAACTTCCATTTACAATTAAATCACTTCTCATTACAACTAATTACAATACTCATCTATCGCAAGGTGCGAAATGATTACAAATGAATTACTCAAAGGAACATGACTGTCAAACTATTTTCTCATTTCTCCTAACAGCAACATGCTAGTTCCCCATCATTTCATCTGGATCAAAACAAGGAAGAGAGAAAGGCAATGCTCTCCACCCAACCAAGACATCCAATCAGAAAGGAGAATCCATTATTTCCCCATTGGCCCCCGAGCCCCAACCATATTGATAATAAGAGGAATGAGATTCAACTCATGGCAACAAGACTTCTATCACAACAACAAGAATTCTTTCACAATGCATTTCTTTTAATAATAAAATACATAAGTCAACACAAAAGAAAATAGTTCCCAACTGCATTTAAAAACATTCACACAATACATAGGCTTGATCAAGCAAGCCAACAAGAGCAAGGACTATGGGTAAGCACCTTATGCCTCCCAATTCGAATTGGGCATCCACCAAAATGCATATCACCAATAAACATATCAACCTCATAAACCTTATATCTCCCAACCCCTCCTTATTCCCCCCACTTATTATCCGTTATGCCCCCCACATAGTAAGAAATGCAAGTATTTTCTTTTCCAAGGTGGATCCCAAACCAAAACTCCCTCCACAATAAAATGAGTGCCATTGGCAATCCCTTATGTGCCCCCCCATATGAAGTCCCCATAGCCTTCTCCTACACCATTCCCTAATCAATTCTACCCAACCAGCCAAGAATGCAAAACACAAACACCATACACACAACATGCATGCAAGAAAAGGAAAAACATAAAAAAAAGAGCTCAAATCCTACCTCTCCATGGTTATAGTATTTTCCAAGCTCAGCAAGCTTTCCAAGATGCCAAAACACAGTCCTAAATCAGCAAGGTCCAAGCATGCACAGCCTTCTCCAACTTCCTCCAAAAACAAAGCTCCAAAAAAAACAGCACCAAAAATGTGCCCCCAAGGAGGAAATGGAAAAAGTTTCAACAACCCTCTAAACAAGCAAGAAGTTTGAATTAAAAGGAGAGGGGGGAGAAGAGGATGATGTGGATCCATGTAGGATGACACATCATTCTTCCTCAACCCCAAAAGAAAAACATCACATTCACCAAATCACAATAAATAAAATATGACAAAGTTACACACACTCTAAAAAGCCCACACTCCAAGGACATCAAATTAAAAACATGTAAGAAAGTGCAATTAAAACTTACAACAAGTCACTTCAAAATACATTATAAAAGTCCTAATTTACATCTCCAAACCATAGGTATGGTTGGTAGATAATTTTAAGAGGTGTGGGACAAGTTTAACTTGTCCCACAAGCCTCCAAAAATAGCCCCCAAGGACAAATTCGAATTTCTATGAAAGATGGAGTATTTGACTTACTCCAAAATCTGACTTACACAAGACTCTTACACAACTTACAACATCCCTTACAAAATTACCACATTAATATTTATAACAACAAATTTATTATTTCATTTCCCATATCCCAATTTATTTTATTTTAATTTTAACTGTATGACTATCACATAATTCTATCACAATTTAATTAATTAAAAGAAGGTAACACATTACTAATTTAAATAATAAAAGAACAATTTACATAAATGGTCACATGTAAAGATAATCCCCCCATGGGAATCCTTACAACACAATAAAACAAGTTGCCATGGTGACTTGTTAAATCACCTAGAATTCCATTTTGGTTGGTCTCTGATCCCCCGATGTTTTGTTGTGATATTAATTAACCTGTAAAATATAATACACACATTTGGCCTCATGGGCAAATTAGAAATCGAACATGATATAAATGAAATCCCAACTATATAAATTAATTATAACAACATGCAAATGGACAATACATCCCCATGGGAAATCCTAATCATAACTCAATCACACAAACGAATATCACAGTTTCCAAGGTGACAACTCATAATTTCAGCCAAATTTCAATATGTTAGTCATCCAGTCCCCCGACATTGTTGTGATTTTTAACTTGCAAATATAAAAATACCTCCTTTGGCCTCATGGCCGCATCAGAACATCCAAAATGATATCAACAATAATCCATTATCGATGTCTAACATCATACTAAATCAAAACATAACAATGTATATAATGTAATCAACAGTATCAGCATAAGCATCAAAATGTGTGAAAGGGAAGTTGACACTACACTAACATGGGTGGTTAAGATATCTAACCACACATCTCATAATCTAGTATAACTCATGATAAGTGGTGTCCAATAATTTCAAGCCCCCATGCATATACTCTGTCGTAAAGCTCTATATTCTTAACAATCGGTGCCCAACAAAATAAAAACCTATCTCCAGTGTTATCTCAAATAAATTATGAGGCCAAGATACCAATGATGGCCTTACATAGAGAAGGGTTAGGATAAGTCTCAATTGTAACCAATCCAACTCCTATATAGCACCCATGTTATGTTCATATACATCACCAAGATAAGTTTCCCATCTGTGGGCCTCAACTGGAATTGGAACCTAGCACTAACTTCTTACTGGTGAACTTCAAGGATCCTATAAAATCCTTTGGAACTCTTTAGCACTAACTTCTTACTGGGGACATGAAATTCAAGATAATCAGTACATGTACATCCTACAATGTGTTTGGTCCACTCCCCTCTAACACCAAGGAATCAAAAATTCTTCTAATCCACCTCCCAATAAGACAAAAAGTTGCAGATAAGGTGAATCACTTGGGAAACTAGTTGTGTCCTAATTATCCTCCATATGTCTACCCTCTCTAATACCTCTCTCTACTAGTGTCAACAACTATAATATTTGGGGTAGATAGTCCTTCTCTCATGCCCTACTCCATCTTATATAACTCCCCTACATTCAAAATAAGGCAAAATAGTATATTAGAGTTTATAAGTTCATAATAGGCTCAAAAAACAATATAAATACAAACAAAAAATAATAGAATTTTCATAATTAACCTCTAGATCTCAAATTGTCATGATGGTTACAAAACTACTACTCTTAGCGGTGGTTGTGTTAACTTCCTATGAGACCCAGAGTGCTCAATATGCAACCACCACTTCATTATGGAGTAGACCTAGTCGGCGTTAGAATTGAACCTCTAAATGAAAAAACTCACAAAAAATGCAAAAATGACCAAAATCATTCAAACGAATTAATGATTTGGCAGTCGCATAATAAAATAGAATTGAACCTCTAAATGAAAAAACTAGACCAAAAATGACCAAATCATTATGATGTGAATTTTGAACTCCCCCCATATCATTTTTATTATAAAATCATTGAAAACCTCCCTTCTTACAGCTAGCTTTGAGCAAGTACTGCATTTTAGGGTTAAAATAAATAAATTTTTAAAACTTACATATTTGTGGCCCTCTGATGCTCCTGTTGGTTGCAATTCCATCATGATGGAATGATCTTAGCCAAGTTTGGTTTTCAAAGTAAAATTCACTGAAAATTATCCATTCTTGCATTTCTACATCTAGATTTTTCAAGTGGATTGTGAACGGGGAACCGGTTGGTTTTTTTGCTAGCAATAGAGGAATGTGGTACAAGGGGACACAATCTCCCCTTTATCTAATTCATTATAATGGTGTGACATGATTTAAGCAGATCTATTTCAAAAACTATTAATATAGGCATGATAAAGGGCTTTCAACCTACTTCTGGTAATCAGGTTTCCTCACACCAGCAGTTTGCTGATGACACTTTGGTACTTCTGATGGCCTCAATAATTGAGGTAAAGGATTTCAAAGCTATTCTAAGATTTTATTAGGAAGCCTCAGGGCAAAAAGTTAATTTTGACAAAAGCTCTATCTATGTTCTTCAACACTCCCATTGAAAGGATAAAGAAAGATCTGCTCATATTCTTATATGCACCTATTAATTCATTACCGGTGCTACTTATTTAAGGGCTCCCTTTGAGTACTAATAATTATTTCCAGAATGAGTTTTGGAATGATCTTATTAAGAGATTTAAAAAAAATTGGTTTTTTTGAAAGGATTTTTCACTTTCTAAGTGTAGGCAAGTGTTTATTAATAAAAATGTCACTCTTCACTAACTTGCCTTATTTATATCATTCAATGTTCACATTCCAGCAGTAGTGACGAATAGTATTGAAAAAATACAAAAGCACTTTTTATGGCATGGTACTGAGGACAGTGATTTTTAGGTACCATTTAGTGGCTTGGGAGCAGGTTTGTAAACCTAAGAGGCTTGGGGGGTTAGGAATCGAAGACATCAAACATATGAATGTTGCTCTTATTGCAAATTTAGGTTGGAGACTTATATTGAGAAAACAAGCCTTGGACATAGTTGGTTAAAATCAAATACCTTTCCAACCAAAGCAAGATTTCCTTTATTTTTGATCCATTTCTTGAATGCGAATGGTTCTATTTTCTGGAACAATATTCTACACAGCAGACAGATTCTCTCTCAGGGATGTAGCTGGAAGCTTGGGGATGGTCAAGACATTAATTTTTGGACTGATAAATGGTCAGATATTAACTAGATTTCCTCTTATGGCCACATTAAAGACAACTTAATTAGAAATTATGGGCATAAAGTACAGGGCTATATTGAGGTGGATGAAACCAAAAGAAAATGGAAACAATTCAAAGTTGAGGAGGAGAATGTGCAGTCTGATGTTTCATCTATGCAGAATCAACTCTCCCTAATTCATATCAGTCCACAAAGTCATAAGGATGAGCTCATTTGGAAAGATTCTTTTGATGGAGAGTACTCGGTTAAATTGAAGCTACAATTCTTTCTTTACCTCTATTGAAAGTGATACTGAGTGGCATAAGCTGTGGATGCCAGAGCTAACCCCGAGAGTGAACTTTTTTTGGTGGCTTATCATTAAAGGAAAGATACTAACCAATGAAAATCTCATTAGGAAAGGATTTATCATGCCGAATAGATGTTGCATGTGTCAGGAAGAAGCAGAAGACATTAAACATTTATTTCTTCATTGTAAGTATACTTCCAAAATTTGGCATCTTATATTTAAAAACTTTAATCAGGAATGGATCTTTCCCCTTACTTGTCTTTAGGCCTGGGAACAATGGAACTCTCCTTACAAACATTGTGTGGTGAGGAGATTATGGCAACTAGTTTTACCTCACACCATGTGACAAGTTTGGAAGGCTCGTAATGATGTCATTTTCAGGAATACTAGAAAGTTATGTAACAAAGTCTACAAAGAAATTATCATTGCTGTGTAGGACAACATTGCAAGATTTAAACCTCCTAAAAATAGACTTTTCCCTGAGGAAGAAGAGAACATTTTGGCTGCTTGGAATATTGGCATTGTCTTGAATAAGAATAATAATGGTATTGATAGATCCACTGTTCGATGGATTAAGCCTCCCAATGCTTGGCATAAATTGAATTTTGACGGGGCCTCAAAAGGCAATCCTGGAGATTCTAGAGGTGGGGGAGTCATTAGAGATCACAGAGGCTGTTTAGTTGCTACTTTTTCTGGAAAGATGGGAAGGAAAACTAACCATTACTCTGAAGCTCTTGCTACTCTTTGGGGAATAAGGCTAGTCAGGGATTGTAATATTCCAAATATTATAATTGAGGGTGATTCTATGAACATCATCAATCTCTTGAACCAAAAACAACCCCCCAACTGGTCAATCAGAGATTTTATTGCTGAAGCTACTGATATTTGCAAGAGTTTTGAAAATTTTGAAATCAAACATACCTACCGGGAAGGCAATAGGGTCGCGGATAGTTTGGAAAACTTTGGGGTTAATAATACTTTTCAAACTTGGCTAAGGGGTGACATTATTCCCACTCAAGTTAATGAAGACATCATCAATGATCTACATGACTTGGCAAGTAATCACTAATGGTTGTAATGCTGATGCAAAGGAGCGGCTTTTTAAGTATAGAATGATGACATCTCCTAAGATTTGTGTGACCTGGAGTGACATCATTACTAGTCATAGGGTGGATGCTAAGGAGCGGGTCACTAATTACAAAGTAAGGTCTAATAATTATATCTTTCTGCATGATTGGGAGAGATTCAAAAATAGAGTTGAGGATGGGTCGCATAGTTCTAAAATTTTTACCATTGCGGGCAGAGCCACTGGAAAAATGGGGGGACCGCCTTGCAAGATAGAGCCCACCCATAATCCAGCTTGGAAAGATGATACGGTTCTTTGGAACTATCTTCAAATAGGGGGTCTTGCGAACTTTATTGAAAAAATCCAAGGTTTTGATCAGGATATCTCTATTAAATTTTCTCAGGGATGGAGGAATCGTGTGGTAAAATACAACAACATTGAAGTTAAGATTACGGAGGAGCTTATTGCTCAAGTCACTGAACTCAGTCTTGATGGCTCCAAATTCTTTAACAAGAGGGTGGTTAGAGAGGTGGAGACAAATAAATTCCTGGATGAAGGGGAAGATCTTGAATTTGTGACGGCAAGCATCAAGCTGGCTTCGGTTCCTGATCCTTTTGCTGAGATTGCTAGAATGGTAGTAAGGTATGTAACTCTTGAGGGGAGATTTATCAATATTCCTCTAAAAATTTTGATCTTTCTCAATCACTTTCATAGAAACATCATTATCAACTTCCCTCATTAGTTGATAAACTCGCTGGAGAAATCCGTTCGGGAAGTGCAAAATCATACTAGGGCAGTTCCCCTGCATCAAGGGTTAATACTGCTTATTCACCACCACTGCTCAGCCTATCCCCACTTGGATTCTACTCCTCCCTCTACCTTCATTCCTCCCCCTTCCCCCACTGCCTCCATTCCTCCCCTGCTCGAAAGGAAGATTGACATTGCTTCATCTAGCAAGAAAAGGAAGGGGATGAAAACTAAGGTCCCTGCTTCGCAGAGGGTTCTTAGAAGTCACAAAGACCTGGAGCTTGCTAAGAATCTCCTGCACATTAGCCATCTGGTGGAGGAGCCTAAGGATGAGGACTTGTTGAGCAGAGTGGGAAAGATGGAAAAGGAAATTCAAGAGCTTAAGAGTGTTATTAGAGATATGGAAAAAGCTAAGGGGAAAAGGAAACTGCAAAATGATGAAGAAGAGGATGTCACTGCTGAGATTTTCAAGAAGCTTCAATCTCTGGATGGCAGACTTGGAAACACAAAAGGACGTAATGAATGTATCCTCTCTGCCCTTAAAATTATTTACAATTTCATCAAACAACACGTTCATAGTATCTGCAGTCTCAGCGGGATTACTAAGGACATTTGGGGCTCCAAGGAGAAAAGAGATATTGCAATTGCTCAGGTGGATATGAAAGACCCTTCCCAGGCCACCGCCATTGCATTCTTTGTCTCACTTCAAATGATCAAAGCCAAGATTGACTAGGCTATCAAGTGATGCAGCACTCTGTTGTTGTTTACTAGCTGTGAAGTTGCTGTTAACTAGCAGTTTTGGTGCTACTTTTTGGCTGAGATGACCAGTATCTTGTTAGTTTTTTGTCTCTTCTGCTACTTTTCATATCACTGTACATCTTGATCCTTTTTATTACTATGTTGTCTTATCTGGCTATTGAGCCCTTTGGTGTTGGTTGTTTTTCTCTTTTTGGGTTGTTTCTACCTATTTTGATATCTGGATTTTGAGCATTTTTGTATACAGGGTATAGTCCCTTCAAAACTATTTACCCTTAATAAAAAAATCTACCATACTAGATCTACTCAAAATATCCAAATGTCATAAGTCCAGATCAACATCTATAATACATCTGTGTCAAAAGTATATCATCAATCACATATCGAAATGTCTCTAGTAATCATCATGCATAATAACTGAATCTAGATCAATAACAATCCAAGATCTAACATCTAACCATCGTACTAAAATAAAACATAATAGTTTCCATAATACAATCAATAGTATCAAAATTAGTATCTAAAAGTGTCAAAGGGAAGTGGGCACTACATATTACTTTGGCTATGAAGATCTTGGTCATTACCTTGAGTTTAGAGGCATTTCCCATGTCCGTCTAAGCTTCTCTCAGTACTGGGAGAGGAAGCTATGGTGGAGGAAGATGGTAGAAATTGTTAGCTAAGAAAGGAAAGGGAGGATAAATTACTTAAGTATAGACAAATCTCGTGACAGGGAGATGATTAGACAACACGAGGTTTCAAGTGTAATGGATTTATGGAGGTAGACGTTGCAGTATGGAGTTGAGGTTCATACAGAGGATGTGGAACCTAAGTAGTCTATACTACCCCATCTTGGCTAGTGCGTAGGAGAGAGGCCCCATTCAGCTTCTGATTAGATGTCCACCACATGGATAAAGGAGAGACATCAGATGCGCATCTAAGCCCACTTAGGGACTAACCCCTGGCACTTGGTTTTACAAATCAAGGGAGAATTATTTTTAACCCAGTTGGTATCAGTGGGAGTAACTCGATATGAACCTAGTAAGATATAATTTCTCATTTGGAACATCCATGGCTACACAATCCATTCCTGTATTTGGAGGAATATTTGGACAAGGTGCAAGTACGCAAGGTTTGGGTATCACATCTTGGGAGTGGCACGTGGACATATAATTGGAAGTGGGACAATATCATAAACCATCAGCACATAGTTCAGTGGGACGTTGGGAACACTAGGCGTGACCACTTCAAGGTCCCTTTTCCGACTGCAGGAGGTGGATCTGATGGGTCAAGAGGAACAAGACCTAGTGGATCCAGTGGATCTGGTGGAGGAGGAAACACCAGAGGAAACCAAGGCTCTAGATCAGGAGGACAAGGACCCCAACCACCTCCCCAAGTGTTTTTTGAGATGTCTTTGCACTTACCAGACTATAGGGGTATTGAAGATGTTGCAGAGCATGTGCACAAGTGTGAGTTACTATGGCACACGAAAGGGATCACTACCTCAGAGTGGAAGGCAAGTCAGTTTGCAACCACGTTGTAAGGACATGCACATAGTTGGTATAGAAAGTATGACCCCCATCAGACGGTGGTAGAATACACCGCATTAAAGAATGCCTTCCTGGTAGAGTTCCATATCCCTGAGTTTGAGGAGAAGAGCATCAGCACTTTGAAGGATATCCAGCAAGGAATGGCAAAGAGTGTGCAGGAGTATGATGCATGTTTCAAGACTCTCTTGTCTAAACTATCCTATGACATTCATCCTTCTCAACATGCTCAATGGTTTTTCAGAGGATTGATAACACCATTTAGAAGGGCTCTGTCACACAAGACTTTCACAGACCTGCATGAGGCATTGGAAGCTTCCCTGCATGCTGAAGCTGTTGGGAGCATTGATACTGGTGTTAGTCCTTTTCTGGAGGCTCAAATTACTGCAATGGCCAAGTAGTTGGAGAAGATGTCTACAAACTTAGTGCATGAGGTTTGTAGTGGGATTTGGTGTACATACTGTGAAGTGGAAGGGCATGTAAAGGATAGTTTCCCTTGGAAGTCGGTACGTGCTATGGTGGTAGACTATGAGATCTACCATGGGGATCATGATGCAAGTAGGTTCCCTCTACTACAATGCGTAATCCACAAGAATGTTTCTTGCTATTGTAAGATCTGTACCTCTACGACCCATGATACCAAGGATTACAGACTGATTGATCAGATCCATGATGCTATTGATTTGGGTGTGCACTAGACTAGCCTTGAAATCAGTTCCAAGGATGATGACCATCATTATGAAGGGTGCACAGATGAAGGAGATCGTGGAAGAGGTTTTCATGGAGGATTTCATGGTCACAGTAACCGCAGTGGGGGATGAAGTGAATTCCTGTGAGGAACCTGTTATAACTATGGATCTATAGAGCATTACAAATGTGAGTGTCCTGATCTGTTACAATGCTCATGGTGTGGAAAGAAACATAAGTATGAAGATTGTCCAGAGATTTATGAGCATATGAACCAGTAGCATAGGAAAGAAAAAGGCATTGGGATGGTGAGCATCAAGAAGGCTGATTCACAATGGATGCCAAGAGTGGCACGTGAGTCAGGGCTAGAACTGTACTGGTGATGACGTGAGTAGAGGTCGTGTGTGCCAGGGAGATGCCAAGACAAAGGACACTAGTTTCAAGAGAGGAAGTGGTACATGGAAAATATCCAGACCCTGCTCATCAGAAGGAGGTGTATCAAGAGACTATGGACATGATTCAGAGTTTGCAAGGGGAGATCCAATGTCTAAAGGAGCAATCAAGGCAGTTGGAGCAAAGGAAGAATGTTGAGGCTCCAAAGGATGACTTGGATGAGGTCAAGGAAGTATGTAGGATGTTTAAGGCAAGAGAATATTATTCCCTTGTCTAGGAGAATGGCTGAGAGAGAAGGTACCACGCGTTGGAGTAGAGTGTGAAAGGTAGGTTTTGCATGCAAACCTTCCTCCTCACAACCTTGACTATGATAAGGAGATTACTTTGAATGTGGTTGTTGATGGATGGCTTCTGAGTAATATCCTCATTGACATGGGAGTAGAGGTCAATGTTCTTACCTTAGATGCCTGACATCAAATGGGAAGGCCCGCATTACAGCCATCTTTGAATGTGTTGTATATGGAAAACAAGACTAAGGCAATGCCCATTGGAGTCCTGAAGGATGCAGTTATCACCATTCAAGGGGCCAAGTTCACTGGAGACTTTGAAGTCTTGGCACTCACCGAGGTAGACAACTTTCCAGCATTGCTTGGGTGCCCATGGTGTTACAAGAACAATGCTGACCTATGGTTTAACAAAGGGTATATCAGCTTTGAGAACAAGGAAGAAAGGGTGATCATTCCTTTAACAGATGGGAAGTCAACACCCTATACTGAGCCCTTAGGAGAAGAATTCCTTGATAGAATCTATGTGTGCTCCATCAGAGATCCTGAGATAATTCATCCCATGGAGGGAGTCATCCAGTTTGAAGATGCTCAGTCCTTGAGTGATACCACTAGTGTGGCATGTGAAAATTGGTGCATGGGACTTATGAGTTAATTGGGTGACAGTTGAGAGGATCTATAACAAGGGTAACAAAGGCACACTCAGTCAAGTGCCTGGGAGGAAAGAAGTTGCCAAGTTACTCTGGAGGAGCATACTCTAAAATTTTCTTGTGAGAAATGGAAGCTCAGTGGAAGAATGAGGATGAGAGAAGGGGAATGCTCAATTATAACCTACTCAGAACTATGCAGCACACTGGTGGGCTACACATCGGGAGAACCTCCTAGAGTGGTGTGAGGTAAGAATCACATTTTCTGTAAGGTTCTCTAGGAGCAATGCACCCACAGTCATACAAGACTACCATGGTAAAGAGACCACCTCATTTCATATCCAAGCATGTGAGAAGGCCTAGATGGGAAGCACAGAAGTGTTACCACCTTCATTATGGGTGCATAAGTTGTATTCCACCTTACAAGGCTATGTGCATGCATGGTATATTCATTTGGAGATGTGTCGTCAAACAGGTAATTGGCAGGAGTTGGTGGCTGATCTCATTCAAGATTTCGAGTATAGGAGTACCAAGCCATCAGTAGATAAGGTGTTGCAAGTGATCAAGTGCCTTACGATGGGAGATAGTGCTATGGAAGAGGATAGGCTACTGGAATTATTAGGTGAGCCTTATTTGGAGATGTGCCTCAATGAAGAAGAATCAGAGGAAGTACAACTTGAGCACACGTGCATGGAAAAAGAAAAAGGAAAAATGGTCTATGTAGTAGATAGAGAAGAAATGGAAACTTTGGATGTTAACCATTCTGAAGGTACACATGAAGTCATAGAAAGCACTGATGAGTGAGCACGTGCCTACCATGAGCCCTTGAAAATAAAGGAGGTTAACATTGGGATGAAGACAGAACCTAAGGAAGCTATCATTGGGGACTATTGGTCAGAAAAATAAGTTTCAAAGGTCATTGATCTATTGTGTGAGTTCCAGGATTTATTCCCTTGTGGGTACCATGAACTCAAAGGCATTCACCATTCCTTAGGGGAGATGAAGATCAAGTTGAAGGAAGGTGTGTGCCTGATTCAGAAGAGGCCTTATCAGATGAATCCAAATTTGTGCGTACGGGTCAAGGAAGAAATAGACAAGATGATAGCATCTGGTATCATTGAGGTAGTGGAAGAATCAGAATGGATAAGCCCAATGGTCATCAGTATCAAGAAGGATGGTAGGATAAGAATCTGTGTTGACTACAGGGATTTGAATGTAGTATGTGTCATCGATCCTTTTCCAACCCCCTTTACTAAAGAAATTTTGGAGGGAGTAGCCTGGGCGCGAAGTCTACTCTTTCACAGATGGGTTCTCAGGGTATCACCAAGTCAGGATTGCAAAGGAAGACCAGAGAAAGACAACTTTCACCACTGAATGGGGAAGTTTTTCCTACATGGTTATGCCTTTTGGATTGAAGAATGTGCCTGCTGTGTTCTCGTGCATCGTGGTACAAGCATTTCAGGACTTCATCCATAAATTTCTTCAAGTTTACCTAGATGACTGGACTGTGTATGGATTGGTGAAAGACCATTGTGACAATTTGAGGATTGATGTTTGAGAGATGTGGCAATTAAGGATATCCCTCAACATTAAGAAATGTGTCTTTGCTACTCCATTTGGAACCCTGTTAGGACACATTATATGCAAAGAAGGCTTACTAGTAGATCCCACCAAAGTTTTAGTTATTGTAGGATTAGGGGAGCCTACTAGTCAAAGCGCAGTGTGTGGATTCCTTGGGCATACGGGGTATTATAGAAAATTCATCAAGGGGTATGCCAAGATCTCCATGCCCTTGGAGGAATTGTTAAAACACAAGAGTGCCTTTCATTGGGGAGAGGTGCAACAGAAGGCATTTGACACTTTGAAGGATAGGCTTGTCATGATGCCCATACTATGTTTTCCTTCTTGGGATAAGCCTTTCCATGTGCATGTTGATGCCTTGGGAACAACTATGGGAGCAGTACTAGCACAACCTGGTGAGGGAATTGTTGATCATCCCTTGTGCTTTGCAAGTAGAAAGTTGACACCAACAGAACAAAATTACACAACTACTGAGCACGAAGCATTGTCTATGATCTATGTGCTACACAAGTTTAGGTAGTATCTATTGGCAACACCATTTATATTCTACACAGACCACATGGCATTGAAGTACTTAGTCAACAAGCTCATGCTGCAAGGGCGCATATACTGTTGGGTCCTATTATTTCAAGAATTTGAGTTCACAGTGGTTGTAAAACTAGGAAAGAGAAATTCAGGACCTGACCACTTATCAAGGATTAACTCAGGGGAGGACACACAAAGCATTGAGGATACCATGCCAGACATGTAACTATTTAGGTTGCACGTGCCCTCAGACTTGGAAGATATCACAGTGTTCTTAAAAATAGGTGTGGCACCAGAAGGGATGAAGGCTCTGGAGAGAAATCAGTTAGCAATATGCGTCACACCCTACATGTTGATTAGTGGAGACCTGTATAAGTTAGGTCGTGATGAGGTTCTGCACCGATGCGTATTGGAACATGAGCACATGGAAATTATGGAGGAAGCACATGGTGGGATTGCAGGAGGACACTATGCAGGAAATGCTACCGTGTGGAAGATTTTATTAGCAGGGATTTGGTGGGAAACCATCTACCAGGATTGTATTGAGTTTTGCAAGGCCTGTGACCATTGCCAGCACCTTGGAAAACCTGGAAAGAGAGATGAAATTCCCTTGTGACCAATAGCCAGCATTGAACCATTTGAAAAATGGGAAATCAACTTTGTAGGGCCAATTTCACCAGCTATGCAAAGGACTGGTTCATGGTATATCATCACTTGCACTGATTACTTAACACGGTTGGGTAGAGGCAACACCTACAAAGGATTTCACTGCAACATCAACTGCTAGATTTTTATGGGAGAACATAATCAACAGGTATGGTTGTCCTTTAAGTTTAACAAGTGATAGAGGTACACACTTTCTCAATGAAATGGTCAGGATTCTGTTAGCAGAATTTATAGTGGCCCATCACAAGACTACCCCTTATCACCCTCAAGAAAATGGAACTGCTGAGGCATTTAACAAGATACTAAGTCACACGTTGACTAAGATCTGTGATGTTGGAAGACAAGATTGGGATGACAAAGTATCAACCATTCTATGGGCATACATGACAACCTACAAGAGGTTGAACAAGGCCACACCATTTCAATTGGTGTTTGGCATGGAGGTTGTTTTACCAGTTGAATTCATGTTACCATCACTGTGTATAGTGCACATAGGAAGGTTAGCTGATGAGAAAGCACTGGAAGAAAGGATTGATAAGTTGATGCAGTTAGATGAAAGGTGATCACTTGCTAGATGGAGTCAGAAGACAGAAAAATCAAGACAAAAGGCATGGCATGATTGTCATATCAAGAACAAGAAGTTTGAGGTTGGGAAGATGGTGTTGTTGTATGATTCCAAGTATCTGTGCCATCCTAGGAAGTTGAAATTCCATTGGTTGGGACCCTACATCATCTCGTACATTCTTGATTCAGGAACTTTCTAGTTACAAGCACTGGATGGGATGAGATTACCAGGTCATTTCAATGGGAGTAGGCTGAAGCCCTACTATAAATAAGTCTTCTTGGTGTTTGTAATAAGGCAGTGTTTCCAATTAGTCTTAGAATTTCCCTTTATGCTTTCCTCTTCTTGTGTTTCCCTTTCTCATTGCTTGTTCCTTTCTTTTTGTTTCATTTTGCACCTTTTGCGCCGGTAACCACATTATTTTTCCAAGGTTGTGTATGCACAGAGGACCACACATCTATTTTAGTGTGGGGTGGAGTAATGCAAAGTATAGGCCTACAATACAAGTTAAGTGGCCCAGTAGAAGGAAGCACGTAAGGTTGAGAAAGCACGTGAGGAAATGGTGGATGATGAATTATGGTGTTGAGGCTGTAATAGAGACCACGTACAAAGGATGAAGAGTGCAGGAATAACATGAGGTAGGTGAGGGAAAAAATTAGGTAAAGGACAGAAGAAGTGCCTTTGGTGCTGTAGATGCGTGTAAGAGTCTTTGGTTGGATTGGATTTTTGTGCACCATAAGGTTGTAAATGATTTATTTTGCATAGGATGTGGTGCGTGGGTAAGGGCGCTTAAAGTCGACTCAGTGGAAAAAACCACATTTAATGTCAAGTACGGTGGTAGGTGGTATAACATTTAATGCTGGAAAGAAGGAAAACTATAAATATGAAGTCGGGCACATCATTATTTTACCTTGTGATTATGAAGTGAAAGAAGCTCTGTGAACTAGGGCATCCAGAGAGAAATTTGTGTGAAAGAAGAATCTAGAGAAATTTGAGTGTGTGACTAGAGTAGATCCACAAACCAAAGGAAGGAGTACACGGGTGTGAGGAAAGGTTGGTTGAAGAGAGCATCATCTTGTGGAAGGTTTTCCTAGTTAGGGTTTGGCAGCTAGGGCATGGAGAAAAAGGATTTCATTCACAAGAGTTGAGCTTTGGATTGAATTTGGAGTGTAGCAGAGTAGCAGAGCAAGAGGAAGGTTTTTAAGTTTATCCTAATAGAAAATATAGCACCCAAGAAACCAACCATTTCACCAAAGAAAACAAAGGGCAAGGGCAAGGGAAAGCAAACTGCTACCATCACGAGCACCAATGAAGAATGGTATGCAGAAATGTAGTACCCAGATGGGGTATTGCTAGGAAAAGAGTGGGAGTCACACTTGTAAAAGATAGCTGTGAGTGATTCTAACCATCACACGAGCACAAACTGAGAAGGAAATGGCATTAGAGTTGGTCCATCCAAGCTAACAAGAGGACACCAGATGGGATGCCTATTTACAATGACGAGGTGAAGGTCAAATTGGAGAAGGTGGATTATTGCAACTATATGAGTTGCCTTACTTTGGCAAGCCTGAGCACCTTTATCAATGGTTGATGTCATGTGTGCATGAGGATCACTTTTATTTTGTGGGTGCAAGATGTGCATAACACCACAACTGATATCCAAGTTCATAGGCCTCATTTGTGAAGGAGATAACATAGATGATGATCTGAGTGACAAGGAGGCTATCAAGGAGACTGTAGCCATGTATGACTACAAGAAGGGGTCATGATACTTTGACATCACTGAGATTCTAGACCCTGTTATGAGGATGGCCATGCACTTGGTGACCAAGCTCAATGATCAGGAATGATGGACACAAGTGAACAAGGCATGGCTAAATGTATGCCGGAAGATATCAGAGGGAACAATCTATAACTTGTCTGCTTTCATCGTGGATGAGATCATAAGCAGTGTGCAGGAGGGAGAAAAGATATTATTTGGTAATGTCCTCCTCACCATTGTCTTTTCAGAGATTGGAGTGCCCGATGGGCTAGAAAAGTTTGTTTGGGAGTATCCAGAAGAGGATCCCTCACCCACAAAAAGGTTTGTGAAGTACACTTGTGAAACCATGATGGCCACTCACAAGGTGCACTTGGAAAAGTGGTACAAGTGAATGTGTGATGCATTCAGAGTAGAATGGAGGATCCCAAAGTAGTTACCAATGCTCATGGATGGAGAGGTAGAGTTTGTAGTGTATCAACATTTCTACATTGACAGATGGGACTATGAGTCCATGGTGCAAGCTACCCTTCTCCTTCACCATGCAATACTTCCAAGCCAGAGTCAATCAGTTCAAGGAGGCCAAGAGACTAAGGTTTGACCTTAGTGAGGTAGATCTAGACCACCGTGAAGCTGCACTAGAAGCTCATCTACCCAAAGAAGTGTGCATACGTGGAGAAATATGTCTCCCATGAAGTACAAATGATGAAGCCTTTAATGCTACCGATTGCAGGGAGGACCGCAACAAGGGTGTATCTATGCATAAGGCCAAAATTTGAAAGGGTGCTTACTTGGAGAATGATGTCTCCATTCCTGAAGACCCTACAGGAAGGAAGAAGGCCATGCCAAGGAAGAGAGAAAGAGAAGAGGTGCAGGAGAAGAAGGCACCAAGTGTTCAAACTGTACAATCGGTGGGCATGCCGGAAGCAAGCACTAAGCCTAGTACTTACGTGTGGAGAAAGAAGTATCCTATCAAGGAAAAAACCCTAGAAGAAGAGGCACCAGAGCATGAAGAAAACCTCACCCATGAGGAATCACCGATGAAGAGGTCACCTGTCAAAGAGAAAGAAAAAGAAGAATCTCTTGTACTGGAATCCCAGTAAGAAAGAAGCAGAAGGTGACAGATGAGGTAGACTCAGAAGAGACAAAGAGTCTAGATGCCTACATCAGTGACAAGGATGATGATGATGAGCCTGAAGGAGGTGAAGACCATCCAGTCTATGAGGTACATGATTCTGAGGAAGAAGGAGATGAGGAGTATAACAAAGAGGATGAGGAGAAGAATGATGAAGAAGAAGCTGAGGCTCAAGGAAAGGGGGTGAGCAGAGAAGTAAATACAAAGGATCAAAGGACCCCAAGCCTCATGAAGGAATAGGTAGAAGAGGCCGTAGAGAGAGAAGTGGTGGGAATTATCAAGGACCTGGTGGAACAAGAGGTAGAATGCAATGTGGATGAGGTGCTGAAGGAAGTTGAGGAGGAAAGCGTAGGAAAAGAATATGGCAGCATGGGGGGAGATCCCAGTTTGGCTGTAAGCTTTCCAAGGGCCACATGCACAGGGAGGAAGAGCACAGAAGCAACACAAGGTCAAGGAATGGGCTACATCGATGATCTGAACAAGGTGTTGTGCATGCGCTTTCAGAGCACCATACCAATGGAACAACTCTTGGCCATGGCTTCATTTGATGAGGAAGGTGCATACCCTTGGATGAGGAAAATGCTATCATGGGCATTTGAGTCCCACATTGATGAGCTGAATTTGAAATAATCCAATGAGCATTGATGAAGGTACCAGAAAAAAAAGGAATAAACCCCTTGGTGAATGCTCAACAATTATCAGATGAGAAAATATGCAACACGCTCAACAAAGTTTCAGTTGAGGTTGAAGCCAGACTCTTTGGAAGAAATGACAGGGTGAAGTTCCTAGAGGCAGAGCTGGAGAAAAAGGAGGAGGAGCTCCTTAAGAAAAGTAAGGACCTGAAGCAGGAGGAGCTAATCAAGTGCTCAGTTAAGGCATGAGTTAAAAGATGAGAAGGAAAGGGTGTGTGAGGTATACAAGAAAATAGAGATGATCATGGATGCCATTGTCTTGAAGCATCTAGACTTAACACCTCCCACACAAAAATATGGATCAACCTTATAGTGCCTAGAGGACTTGACCCACATACTCACTATGGAGAGACAACCACTTGCCTTAGAATCCACAGAAGAGGCATTGGCATGCCAAGAAAAAGAGGATAAGATGAAGGTTGTAGAAATTGTTGCTCAGTACAACAAGATCCTCGCCGATGTAAAATCCACCATGCAAGTTGCTGAGGCTGCCTATGATAATTACGCAGATAGGGATAGAGTGGAAAGTATCTTGGTTACCACCCATGAAATGGAACTCAAGGAGTTCCAAGAAAAGAATAAGGGGAAAAAGGATGAGCGAGAAAAAATCCTAGCCTGAAGTGGAAAAGAAATCAGAGGCCATTGAGACCTTGTGGGGCTCAATCAAGAACCAGCTGAAAGAATTGTACCCCCAAATCACTCAGAGGATGGATGTGCTTGAGGATTTGGGAAAAAAATTGGAGGGGATCATGGAGACAATGAATGCCAAGGGAGAAGGGCTAAGCTTTGAGGAGGTAAGTGCCCTAGTAGGTGACCTCTTTCAACAAGCACGGAATGAGGTTGATGCCTAGGATAAGTTGGAGGTAGATTTGAGGAAGGATTTCCCTCTCCTCCAAAAGTGATTGTGATTTCCCCCCATTCTTTCATTCTTTCCCCCAATTCTTCACTCCATTCTTTATTCAACTTTTTAGAGCCCATTCATTCTTAATTCATTAAAGAATGTGTTTCTGAGGACGGAGAACAGGTGTAGTGTGGGGTGATGTTGGACCTCTGAATTATTGGCTAAGTATAAGAAGGTGCACGTGGGGTGTGGGACCTAATTAAAGAAGGGTGTGCAAGGTTGAAGGCACAGGGAAGGGTTCTAAAAGGGTTTAGCATAGAACCCTTGGCACATGCACAAGGAAAAGGAAGGGTTTTGGACTTAGCCATATTCGATGTTCCTAGGAAGCACATGAGAAAAGCATGACCCTGCATGAATGGATAAGGTGCCATCCTGGCAACTTGGTCA
This sequence comes from Taxus chinensis, assembly GCA_019776745.2. NCBI lineage: Eukaryota > Viridiplantae > Streptophyta > Pinopsida > Cupressales > Taxaceae > Taxus > Taxus chinensis. The sequence goes on from CM034157.1 coordinate 355,722,224, forward strand.
AAAGGAATATTCCATGTGATAGAAGGATCCAGAAAGACATCATTGCAAAGAGTGGAGATATCAGATCTGAGAAGGCATGCTCCCATGGAGGACCACTTTGACACTTGGCAACTGATCTATAACTTCATAAAGACATGGTGGTGGTTGCTAAGGTTATAAATACAAGCACCCGATAGAAGAAAAGAACAGAGTCATCCTGAAGAGAGGTGAAGCTCTCAAGAAATAAAATGGAGGGTTCTAGGGGTTAAGAATTAGGAGAAATATAGGAGTGATGGCATGTTTAGGGGGATGGGTCTGTGATTATCCTTGGGGTATAAGGGACATAGTCTAGTTCTGATGCATGACTTGGCTCTGCATTGTGATATGAAGGTCTGTAATGGTTTCATGGAATGTAATGTGGTACTTAAACATGTTGATATGAATATAAGGCTCTATTGTAAACCATATATGTGTTCATGAGTATATTCCTTATGCATTTCCTTTATGAATGAACCAGTTACATATATGTTACTTGTTATTTCTCTTTTCTGGATGCAATGAGATGACAACTTGTTCTAGGTTCTTAGAATGTTGTATAGTTCTTTTCTATTCTTTTGCATTTGATTATCTATCATAAGATGATGCATTCTCACAAGACTCACATAAAGGAGAGACTCGGCACCTGTGCATGCCTCGGGTGAGTGCCCAGCACCCGCTGGGTGATAGGCCGATGTGCATGGGATTAGACTATTGGTCTAAGGGTACCCAATGGGCGGGATATAACTGTGTATGCCAATTACATCTATGTTTATTGACTGTCTTTTCTAGAATGGATTTGATAGTCTTGTTTGACGCTTCAGATTGGTCGTTACATTGTGGAAAGTAGGGTGTAGCCCATTTTAGGTGGATATTACATTTTTTAGCTAGGGCCTTGAGATCCTTGTTTTTAAAAGAACCACCATTGTCAGTGACAATAGTAGCGGGGATGCCAAAACGATAGATAATATGGTAAAAAATGAATTTAGAAATATTGTACCTAGTAATGTTGGTAAGAGGCATAGTCTCAACCCACTTGGTGAAATAATTAGTGGCAGTTATAATAAATGTGTGGACATTAAAATATGTGTTATTTTTTTCCCAATTAAATGGAGTCCCCATTTTGAAAAAGGCTAAGGTGAAGTAATGGGTTGTAAGGTTTGGGATGGTACATGAATGAGATTACCATGTTTTTGGCAAGCTTTACATTTCTTCACAAAGTTGCATGCATCTTCCTCCATTTTGGACCAATAGTATCCGATGTGCAAGATCTTCTTCACAAGTATCATTCCACTGGTATGGGCATCGCAAATGCCTGAATGTACTTCTGCCAGCATCTGATTAGATTCATTCTGATTGAGACATCTTAAGAGAGTACCATTATATCCTCTTTGATATAAGGTATTAGTAAGAAGGGTGTAGAATGAAGCATGTTGTGCTAAGGCTCTTTTATTAGTTGAATTAAAATTAGGAGGATAGGCTTTAGGTTGAATGAAGGTATATATATATATCATGGTACTAGGGATGATCAAGACCAACAATCTCACAAATCACGGTGGACTCTGACAATTTGTATGTGGGCACCAAAATATGTTCAATGAGGAACTTGTTTTGAGTTTGATTAGTGTCAAATGAAATAAGGGAGACGATAGTTTCCATGACATCCACTGCTTTGTTTTGTACGTGAGGAACTTGTTCAAAATTGATAATCTAGAAATATCCTCAAAGGATATCAACCATTCTTTTATAGGGTAAGATATTTTCATGTTTTACTTGATACTCTCCGTTAACTCGATTAATGATGAGAAGGAAATTGCCAAGAAATGTCAATTGTTGCAGGCACCATGAGATAAAAAATCCCAAGCCTGCTATTAATTCTTTATACTCTGCTATTGTGACATCCCCGATTTTATCACCCCAAATCTAGATTTTTTTTTACTTTTATATAGCTGATTTAAATACCCATACATTTAAATCTACATAAATCTTAATGAAATTCCATTCCATAACTATCATGAATCATGTGCAGCTGTATGAGAGATTACTGAACCTATTCATTCTCCCTCTATGTTTTGTACGAGCTCATACATAAATGTATCCTTGGGTTCTCCTTTATCAGTATGATAAAGATATAAGTGAAGATCGAAGAGTCTAATGGGTTCCATGATAAATCCATAGGAATCTCACAGCTTAGTCCTATCTAAGTGTCTACCTGGGTTCCACCTATGAAATCCACAGGAATCTCACAGCTTAGTCCTATCTAAGTGCCTACCTAGGATTCCACCTATGAAATCCACAGGAATCTCACAGCTTAGATCATAGTGAAATCTCGACAGTGTAATCAACAACTTACACCACTTTGCGTAAAGTTTTTGAGTCATGAATGTCATACTCATTTCCATGATGACACACTCATCATTAGGAAATTATCGTTTCACTTTTATTCACTTATTCAATTATATGGATGCATAACGTAATTACTGTAAACAATTACAATTCTTGAACAAGGTACAAATTCAGTTCAACCTACAACACTCAAATTACCTTTCAAGATCTCATGCCCAAATTAACCATAAATGGAAAACAACACTATTCAAATCTATGATCGGTATTACCATTTAAATATTATCATGGCTTAATAAAATTAAGCCCATGTTTCTTTATTTTACATTCGGAGATATGTGCTTACATAAGGCTAAGTATTAAGGTATGGTTCATTCCCTTTGTCAAGTACCATAGACTATCTATGGCAGTACACAATTAAGCACAAGCACTTCACTTCTCTTAGTTATAGCTTAATTCAGAGTGTTCATTTGTTTTAATATGTCCATCAAGCAAGTTATGATTGGAGACACTGCTTGCCCATTCATCCTCTCATGCTATAGCCTTTGTACGAAAGACCTTTGATCCTTTTAACAATAATCATTTACTAATCCACATTAGGGATAATAACCGTATTAACTAGTTAGGGTTCAGGTACTATTTTCTTCCCAACTTAGTCAGCATGTTTCCATCTTACTTCCATTGTAACCGGATATCTTAATTATATGCTCTTAATGATGCATTATGGGACAGCCCTCAATAAAATGTATCATCTCCTAGAACAAATATCACATTCTACAATTACTGGACCAATCTTATTATGCCCTCATGTCAACTTCCTTGGTGATCGTAGTCTTATGACAATGTACATCAGCCATAGGACCAACATCCTCTTTCTAGAATTTGACTTAAATCCACACATTCTTATGGTTGCATTAAACTTATCTATATGCAAGAGTGGACTTCAATCCTTCCTAGAGGTATCAACATACCTTGGTAATTGATTAGTTAGCCTTGCATTCCCTTTTATTTGCATACTTAATAGGCATAAATGGTATATCTGACCACACACTTTTACCCATAAGGATTTAAAATATTATCTGAGTGAACAATAGTCAACATCGTTCAATTTACTATACCATTTAGAACTTAGTATCTATATTATTACTTCATTTGTAATTTATCCTTCCCGAATTTCAATCCTTCTACTTATTCCATTACTATTTCCATACATGGCATCGCGTCTTAATTTAATTAAGAGTAAGCCTTCGCCATTATTGAAAATGATTTAAAATTTAAGATTATGTTTCACTTTAGTTGGATTATATTACATACCCTTTTATGGTAATGACTAAGATTCATTGTACTTGAGAATATGGTATTATTACCTATCTGCCGAAGCTATTGGTGTTTTCTCCTTTTATTTCTTTAATAATTTACTCTAATATTATTATTTGAATTCACCGTAGTTGAGATTAGAGTGCTATAGGGTATCCATACATACTACCAACACATATTCATATTTTTCCAGTCAAGCTAACTAGTCAATTTATTAAGACCCCTTTGGTATAAGGTTACTTCATCGATTATACCAAACATGATTTAAGCAAATAGCATTCGGTTATATTATGATGATAGCATGCATCATTACCTATGCTACCATGCCATCCTACTTTCAATAGTACTTGAAATAATATGAATTATTTCTTTATTTACCTCATTGTTAATGTGTAATATAATAGAATATTTTCTCAACAGTTTTATTGGGTAAAAATCCATAATAATTATATGCTTGTAGCTTGACGAAAATGGTTAAAATAACCAATAGCATTTCCAAGTATTAAATTTATTATAAACCATAAAACGAATTGACTCTTACATCTAATTGGAAATCATATAATCATAACTTATATTTATTCAATTAGTTGATATATAAAGATACTTCAATTTACATCACAAAAATTAATGAATAAGATAAAGGGAACAAGTGTCTAATTAACCTTGATCATAAATTGAAATAAGATTATTTCCTTTGGATAAAACAAAGATCTTTTCTATACATATACCTTGCCTTATATATATATTTTAAAACACACTATCAAGGAGAATCTCATAAGTGAGCTATTATATCTTAAGCTCCATAACCCTCATATTTACAATATATCAAGACTGAAATTTCAGTTTCAAAACAATCCAATCACTCATGCATTCTAAGGAAAATACATTTTGCACATCCCAACTTTGCCACAAAGTTCCCTTTTTCCCTGCACTGAAAAATTGATGTACAAAATTGCACATGGTCAGTCCAACATGACTGGCATGAATAGCCCTTTTCCCCACCTAATAACTTATGCAATATGATTTTTAATTAAATGGTAGGCTGCAACATTACGATTATGGTAACAACACAATAATGCAAGGATTCGATCATCAAAAGTTACAATAATTTCTTTTCATCCATCTAAAAACTATTCATTGTCATAATTTGTTTAAATGTCTTAATAAAAGAAAATCACAGAAATAGAACACTTAACAGCTTAGGATAAAAGCATTCATGGCAATCATTCCTCATTCAGCATCATCGTAATTTATAATTCAAACCAGCTGCTATCAATAGTTTTACTAATCCAACACAAAGAAAGTGGAAAATAAGATACTCACATGTAGAATACAGAAATAACATAATGACTCCCATTCTCGATGGAACTAGAGATGTCAAAAGTTAAGAAATAACAGAGGGTATCTCACCCTTAGACTGAAACTAATATTCACCAGATCAATTGTATGAAAGTGATGAGATCCTATTATCTCATGATCTTGTTTTCCAATAAAGGAATATGGCATAATTAATAGAAGCTAATGGATTAATAAAATTGAGCCAATGGTAGCAAAACTTCTAAAAAATCATAACTATATTCTTATAGCTTTGTATCCTTAAGATGTTATTCTTGGCATCCATATGGACTAATTTCAACATGCTACTTTCGTACACGTAGCGAAAATTTGCTAGAAAATATTTTCAGAACTGTTGGTCGTCAAATAGGACTTTTTAGAGAGTAACAGACAGGGGACGAAAAGTCCCTCCTCTTTAATGGGAGAGGTTCCCTTATTCAGACACGAACTTATTTACAAATATACAGAACGTTATTTTATGGTTGAACTTGGATATTACGAAAGTGTTTTCCACAAAGATCATCAGTTACAGAAGGACTGAGGAAAAAGAATAAGAAGATGAGCAGAATAGCAACATTCAGAATTATAGATAGCAGAATAATTCTTCGTGTATGCGAAGCTTCAAAGGAATTTAAGACAAGATCATTTGTGATGGTTGATGAGATTAAATTTAAAGACACAAAGTTCCATAAATAACCTTCTTCAAGATTTATTAATCAAGGACACAAAGTTCCTTCTTGGTTGTACAAGATCACTGTATTTGCAAAACTGAACAGTATGCAATCAGAGAGACTAAACGAGTTAGGAACAAAATGATCTTCACAATATCTAAAGGAAAACACAGAGACAACAAGAATCAGATAGACAAAGAATGGAAAGCCCTTTTGTATTGATTTCGTTTAAGATCTATTTACACTTTCAGCAAAATATCCAAGTTCTTCCTCCTTTCAAAATGGCGTGGAAAGGCCATTATATAGCTTACAAGTCAGTTACTCTTCGTAACCGTTTCTTTTAACTAAAGAATAGTTAAGTACTGCCAATTGCAATACCTTAACTAATTACAAAGAATACGAAAAGAAAGGAAAGAAGAGGAAAGGAAGGAGAAGGAGACAGGTGGCCGGCTACTGGGAGGGACCCACTGTCTTCAGAATCCGCTGCCTAAACTTCTTCAATGACTCAGCTATATCTCTGCCACGAGGGACTGATGTGTTAGTTGCAGACTGAGTCCAAAATCCTAGGCATTTCTCCATCTCTTTATCAAACTCGACGTGAGTATGATAGTCTTTGTTTGCTTCTTCAATGGCAGACTGAAGAGAACAAATTTCCTTTATCTTTTCCTTAGAGATGGAGTCTTCCTTGAAAAGATTATCTTTGACAAAAGCTCTGAACTGAGCTTTGATTTCTTGCAAGGACAAGGGAACGCCAGAGTTTTCATCCTGAAGATGACAATGTATATCTTTGAAAGCAGCAGCTGCTAGTGTCTTGAAAGCTTCTCCCTTCTGCCAGCTATTCTTCATTTCTCCCACAGCTTCCTCCAGGACTCTGATTTTCCACTCTACGCTGTAGACCCATGATTTTGATAGATTGTCTTTGGCATCATCAAAAATCTTGTTCGCCATTAAGATGTTCTCATCTGTCTGTCCCATGAGGCGAAGGTCTACAATGCAACTGCCCCAGAGTTTAAGCTCCTTATCCATAACCTCAATGGTAGAGGATAGCTTCTGTTGCAAATTGTCTACCTTTCCATGTAGCTTAAAAGCTTCGTCGATGAAGTTTAGCCCGGCAACAAGCATGTCATCCACCATGGCTTCGATAGCTCTGCCATAGACAGAATACTTGTGCATATCTTTAATTTCTTGTACTTCATCTTGGCTTAGAATTACAGGAGGAGGTAGAGCAGTCAAGGGAGTAGGGTCCAAAACTTTGTCCTTAGACAAAAGTGACTTGATAAAACTCGTGAGAACTTGGGCTTGTTCTTCCAGCTGTTCAATAGTCTGCTGCCCTTTCTCTACCCTTCCAATGACTCTGGTGACTGTTTCCTGGAGGTTATGAATCTCACCTTCAGGAGTAGATTCTCCCATAGGGACCCTTGAAAGCTCCAAGTCAGATGTCAGCAACTCTGATTCTGATTTGTCTACTGTGGGCTTAGCAATCTCCAGGAATTGCTGACCTCGAGCATCAGACACAATTCTGGAAGTGGTTCTGGCTTTCTTGGCACGAGAAGGAGTGGTGCCCAACAAGGCTGCTACAGCATCAAAATTTGGTCCCAAGCTTTGAGAGGAGGATTTTCTCTTCCTTTTGTCAACCAGAGGTTGCACCCAAGCAAAAGAGGAAGAAGAATCTGCAGGAGAGGCAAGGGGACCAAGAGACAGGGAGCTCATGACACTCAGGGTCTGTGCAGCTGTTGACTCAAGCTGGGATGTGAGTAGAGCACTGGAGGACAATGGCAGTAGAAGAATCAGTAGTACCTGGAAGTTCAGTGCTCTGGACCTCCTTGTCTTTATCTGCTGGGTCTTCAGGAACATTTGCAGGAGTTGGCCTCTCACTTGTCTTCACTTTCACTGAGAACAATGATGTTCTCTGGTCCGATAGGCAATTCTGCCTGTTTCTCCTGGAGATCTCTTTCCACCGGTTCCTTCTTTACTTCCTTGAGCTTCTTCTTATATACTTGAGTGGATGGAGAAGGAGTAGATTCCACAGGTCCCTGAGCTGATGAGGCAGGAGGGGTTTTCTTTGGTGTTTCAGACCTTGGAACTGGTGCTTCTCTTATTGGTGTCGATTCATCTTTGGAGGAGGATTCTCCTGATTGCCTCCTGAATTCTCGAACCCTCTTATTGAACCAAACCTTAGTCCTGACTAAGACTGGAGCAAGAATCTCAGCCAAATCATCCCTCTCTTTTCTGTTCCAATCCAGGTCCTCCAGAGGGGTGTGCTTGATCACATTTTCATACTCATATGAGTATAGCTCAGAATTATCATCCTTGAGGCCTTCAGGAACTTGGTACAGACCGAGTTCTTGAATCAATTGTAAGGAGAACCTGCCATAATGCCTTCTTCTGGCCTCAAAGTCGTCTGCACAGTCAGCCCAGTAGTCTTCTGTATCTGCCACTATGATGATAGACTATCTTGATATTCTGTTCAATGAACTTCTTCAAGTCAAAGCAGGTTCTTGGCTTGAAGAAATGAACGGTGATAGGGACCAAAGTTCTTTCTATATTCTGGGCATCCAGGGCTGTTTTACATGTGTAATTTCCCAGAGAGATGGGAAAGTGCAAGCCAGAAATCTTCTTGTCTCTGCAAGTTCTGTGCAACTTGTCCAGTTGCCTGCATATTTCAATCAAGGCCATCTTGTCATTGCAGAACATGGGAAGCCGCAGAGGAGTGCTCTCATAACCAGCAAGCCTGATGTATGAGAACTTCCTGAATTGGATGAAATAGGCCCCATACCGTGATATCAAGTTCATGGCTTCATCTGAAAACCTCCTGGCGGTGTCACCCTCGAGCAATCGGACCACGTACATAGTGAAAGCATCATTAACCCTTCTGAAATTGCGGTTGCTGGTCTCCAAGGTGAACTGCGGGCAATAGGCATACACTGGGTTGCCTTTGTGGGCGTCTATATATGAGAATCCAAACCATTGCCTTGATGCTGCTAGAGTATACATCAGATATGAAGTCATGAAAAACTTCTTTGTTTGCAGCACGTTGGATAGCTGCTCCGTCAGATTCATGCTGATGATCTCAGCCCAGTTGATATTTTGTGTACCCTCGCACACCATACTGATGAGCGGGCACATCCAGAAATGGAACTCGCTGGTGGAAGGCAAACCCATGACCCGAGCCAGCAGTATTATGAAATCTGACAGTTCTTCGTTGAAGTCTGCTCGGATGAGGGTTTTGGTGAGGCGGGAAGCTCCCTTCTTAGGGTTTTTTAGCCAGGACTTCGCCACTCGTGCTCTGTACTTGTCACTGTCTTGATCGAACATGGCTTGCGCTTGGGCTTGAGAAACAACTATGGCATTGTCCAATTCCGGGATCCTCAGAGCGGCAGCAATGGCGGCAGCGTCTAGCCTGGCGATGAGCTCCCCATGTACATTTGTCAATTCACTTGAGGCGGGGTCGAAGTGAGCTCCGCATGCAAGCACTGTATCAGCACACTGTACTGAAATTGGGAATCCTCCAGCGTACGCCAAACCACTGTCATGAATTGTCTGAGCCATCGGTGAGGGATTTGCATCTTCCATCCTTGCCCAAAAATCACCGAAATCGAGATGTCGGGCCTTGCTATCTCCAATGTTGCTAACAGCAGACTCGAGTGGAGAAATCTGTTCTTGTCCTTGAAATTTGATCTTCATGTTGATAGTTTCGGAACACGGTTGCAAACTAGACTTGGAATGGAATTACAGAAGCAGAGGAACGTGCGCAGTTTGCAAATGGCAAGGGTTTGAGCAAAGGATAGCAAGGAAGATGTGAGGAAAATGCAAAGGGGGAATGTTCGTTATATAGCCGTTTGGGGAGCGGAGTGAATTCAATGCGCATTTAATACACAACCACCAATTTGAAAAGCGTCATACTCGGAGCGAGCGGGAAAAAGCTAAGTGGATGACACTTGGTACGCTTGGGACATGTGAGACGCGAATGCGCGAAACACGCGGCTCGGGCGAAATGGAGAGAGAATGCACAAAAGCTTTTGGAACAATTGGGACGAAAATGTGCGAGGTACGCGGTTCGGGCATTTCGGCCGAAATTGGGACAGCGGGCCCGTTTGGACTTGGGACTTTTGGGACAGAAAGTTCCGGAGTACGCGGTTTGAACGGCTCGGCCGAAAATGAAGCAGGGCGCATTTTGACAATGGGACCAATGGGGCGAAAACGCGCGAAGGACGCGGTTCGGACATTTCGGCCGAAATTGGAACAGTTTGCGATTTTTTTTTATTTGGGACAAAGAGCTCCTGAGGTACGCGACTTGGGAGTTTCGGCTGAAAATGAGAAAGCTCGCACTTTTGACTTTGGGACATTTGGGACTCGAAAGTGTGAAGTACGCGGAAAGGGGAATTCGGCCGAAAAAGGCATGCCTTGCACAAAAGTTTCGGGACATTTGGAACAAAAACTTCCGACGGGCCCGAAGATAGGACAATTTCGGGAGATTTCGGCCGATCGGGGAACAACTCACACTTGGGAACTCGGGACAGTTGGGACAAAAATGTCCGACAGGCCCGAAATACATGCGAGAAAGGCCCAATACTTGGATTTCTTCAATTTTATGACTTAGGTACCTCAGAGAAAAGCACTTAGACTCAAAATTTTCAAAATTTTGCTCTTGTTAGAGAAGGGAATTTTGAGTAGACAACAGCTGGCTCCTTCTGGGGATGACTTGGACATAAATTCACTGAATGAAACAAGGCAAGAACTTAGACAAACTTGGTGAAGCAGACCAGTGCCTTATCCATTGGGCAAAAGGAGTCAAAAACAAACCAATACAGAGGGCAACACACACAACAACAGAAGGGAAACACACCAAAAGCAGAAAAGCAGAAACACTGTACATAATATACAAAGGGACTCCCTAGTCACCTAGGACTTGAACAACTTCAAATACTGCCCACTATAAGGAAGTGGGAGGGGGGAACCATCCATGTAATCAAGATAGAAAGAGTTCTTACCAGCAAAGTGTCTTATCTTGAAAGGTCCAAGCCACAGAGAATCAAATTTTCCATGGCTACCACGAGGTTCATGTCTTTTGTCCCACAACAGCACGGTATCACCAACTTGGAACTCTCTGCTCCTAGCTTTCTTATCAAACAGAATCTTCACCTTCTGCTAGTGAGCAGATATTCTGTCAGCAACCTCCAATCTATCCTCGTTCAGTTTGTGCAGGTACATGATCCTTTTGTCCAGAGCATCACTGAAACTAGTGTCTTCAATGGCTTTCATCAGGTGCAAGGCTGGTAGTTCTACTGTCACTGGCAGTTGAGCCTCTACTCCATACACCACTTGAAAAGGAGACATTCCAATGGCTCTTTTAGGTGTGATCCTGTCTGCCCAAAGAGCATCATAAAGTTTCTTATGCCAGTTTCTCTGAGATTCATTGACCAACTTCCTTATGATAGTCACCAGATTCTTGTTGGTAGATTCTGCTTGTCCATTTCCCTGGGGATAATAATCTGAAGAATGGGCCAGGGAGATACCATACCCATAGCAGAAATCCATTATCTCAGTTGAGGAGAAGTTTGAAGCATTGTCTGTTACAATCTTGTTAGGTACTCCGTACCTTACCAAGATGTTCTCCTTGATGAAGTTGCATACTACTTCAGAAGTAGTGCTCTTGACTGGGATAGCTTCCACCCATTTAGTGAAGTAGTCAGTAGCAGTTAGCACATGAGTGTGCCCAGCACTAGAAACAGGATTGAGTGCACCAATGAAGTCTAGACCCCACTGTTGAAATGGTTCCTCGATCACAATTGGCTTGAGAGGCAAAGCGGCCAGTTTAGGTCTTCCCACAAAGGTCTGACAGGCCTCGCATTTATCCACCCATTTGGAAGCATATCTGAACAAGGAAGGCCAGTAATATCCTCCCCGGAGTATCTTGTGAGCTGTGACTGTTGATGAATAGTGTCCTCCACATGCTCGATCATGAAAAGCTGAGAGTAACTTTCTCTGTTGTTCCTTATCGACACATTTCAGAAATCTCCCATCTAGGCCACGCTTGAACAAAGCATTTTCCCACAGTACATATTGTGCTGATCTCAATTTAACAGTCCTCTTTTCCTTGGCAGTTAAATGAGAGGGGCATTCCCCATAGGTGAGAAAATGGGCGATGTCAGCATACCATTCATCGACCGAGCTCAGGAATAGAACAGTAGGAATATCAGCTTTCTCTCCAACAACTCATGTTTGGCTCCTTCAGCAATGAGCTCACAAAGACCTTTGCCACGAACCAGCTTGGTTGGTTTGATATCAATGTCATACTCCTGGACCTTAGCCACCCAGTTTCCTCTTTTGGACCCAAATTCTTGCTGAGTAAGAATTGACTTAACAGTCGTATCTGGAACCAGCACCATAGAGTGAGAATTGAGGATATAGAAACGGAACTGCTTGACAGCTTTGACTACTGCAAAAGCATGCTTCTCCATCATGGTATACTTTAGCTCATGATCCTTCAGGATATAGCTCATGAAGGCAATTGGCAGCTCATGTCCATCAGAATCTTCCTGGGTTAAGACAGCAGCCAGGGTATTATTTGTAGCATAGCAATATATGATGAAATCCTTGCTGAAGTCAGGACAGGCCAAAACTGGAGTTTTGGCAATAGCTTTCTTGATACCCTCAAAAGATTCCTTTCCTTCGGAAGACCAACCAAATGTTTGCTTCCCTTTCATCATCTGAGAAATGTTCAGGGTTAATTCAGCAAAATCAGGGATGAATCTTCTTAGAAAATTGATCTTACCGAAAAAGGAATGCACGCCCTTTTTACTAGTAGGGAGAGGGATCTGTTGGATGACTTGAACTCGTTCAGGATCAATCTTGATGCCATCCTTTGAGACAATGTGTCCTAATAGCTTTCCCTCTGTAACACAGAAGACAGATTTTTTAGGATTCAGGGAGATTCCATGCTCTCTACATCTCTGCAGAACTGTTTCCAGGTGATCGAAATGATCTGCTCTTGTCTTTGAAAACACTGTCAGGTCATCAAGGTATATGACAATACATTTCCCTTTCAAGCTCCCAAAAGCCAGATCCATAGCTCTCTGGAAAGTGGCACCGGCATTAATCAACCCAAAAGGCATTCTCTTGTAGGCGAAGGTACCCCAAGGAGTTGTGAAGGCTGTCTTATGTTGATCAGCAGTATCAACCTCTACCTGATTGTATCCAGAAAAACCATCAAGCATAGATAACATCTCAGAGCCTGTTACCGCTTGCAAAATCTGATCCATCATAGGCAGAGGGTAGTTATCTTTCAGAGAGGCCTGATTCAGGTTCCTGAAATCAACACAGATGCGGATCTCACCATTCTTCTTCCTAACAGGTACAATGTTTGCAATCCAAGTCGAATGGTGAATGGGAAAGATGATTTTAGCCTTCAGCAGTTTCTGAATCTCCTGAAATATGGTGTCAGCTATCTTTGGGTTGTACTGCCTCTGCTTCTGCTTGAAAGGCTTGATTCCTGGCTTGAGAGGGATAGAGTGCTGCATTTCTTTTGGCTTGAAGGCCTTTAGATCTTCATAAGAATAAGCAAGCACATCCTTATATTTCCTTAGAAGGTCAATTGCTCTTCTCCTTTCGTCTGATGTGCAACACTTCCCGATATTTACCAGCTTCGGGCCATCAGGACTCCCAATATCAATCTTATCATACTCAGCTGATTGCTGAGGTCCAGTGGAAGCTTTAGATCTCACGTATCTGTCATGTTTATCAAACAACTCCTCCAAACTCACCAAACCTTTGGGAATCTTATTTCCTTTGAGCTTAATGCATCCTTCCTGATCAGTTTCTTCTCCTTGGGTGACGGCTTGGTCAGAAGACACGCTCTCACGAGGTAGGTTGTCACTTCCTTCGAAATACAGTTGTTCAAAATTGCCCTTGAGCTCCAGGAAGGAAAGCAAATGCTGGTCGTCGTTGAAGACTTGCCAGTTATTAGTATTGTCAGGGACACTAGGTCGGTGGACCATCTCAATAGTGAACTTATCCTGAGAGAATTCAGGATGAGGAATCAATAGTGACCCTGAGACAGCCAGTGAATCAGCTCTGCTGTTCTTTTCTCTGGGAATTGCTTCAATGGAGAAGGCATCAAGGAATTCAATTGAATCCCAAACCTGATTCCGATAATGCTTCAGCCTCCCGTTCTTTACCTGAAATAGGCTTCTGACTTGCTTCACAATCAGCTCTGCATCACCACGAGCCAGAAGATTTTTAACACCTTGTTCTTTGGCTGCTTGCAGTCCAAGGATGAGAGCCTCATACTCTGCTGTGTTGTTAGTGTTCTCGAACTGCAATTTAAATGAAAAGGGGTGCAGACAGCCTTCAGGTGATATTAGCAGAACACCAGCTCCAGAACCAGCCGAGGAACAACTGCCATCAAATTCTAAAATCCAGACACCATTGGGATCTTTAGGTGATATTTTGCAGGGTCGGATTTCATCAGGGGACAAAATCATGTAATTACCATGGCCCCTGTCCTCATAGAGTATTTGTGCCTTGGGATCATCTGTCTTCTGCACAATGTACTCGGACTGCTTCTCAGGTAGTAGCTTCTTCATTTGTCCATTGACAGGTATGAGAGCGTGTGACCAATCCATTTGAATCTCTCCACCCACATCTTTACAGAAGTTTCTACTTAGCAACATTCCATAGGAAGGAGGAATGTCGGCTACTAGGATGGTAGCCAAGACTTTCTTTTCAGGTAAAGCAGCGAAAGCCACTTGTGCATCTTTAATCCTTCCAACTAAAGGTACTTCCTTACTTTCCATGGAGTAGCAAGATCCATAAGTGCGAGTAAGGGTCAAGCCTAGAGCATGAGCTACCTTAGCAGGCATCACATTATCAGAGGCTCCGGAATCTATGACACAGTTACTGAGCCTGTGGCCAGCTATAAGAAGTGTTACATAAAAAGGCTTGATTTTGTCTCCAGGTGAGGTGACAGCAGCTACTAGACTAGGTTGTGGTGCAGAAGGAGGTGTGGGCAAAAGGCCTTTAGAGGTGGTCTTAGAATGGGAATTCACAAATTGGATCATCTTGGCAAAAGCTTTAGGGTGGGTTTGGTAGTATTCAGCTTCTGAAATTTGAACTTTGGTCCTTTTAAGATGATCAACAATATCAAAGGATCCAGAGGTGGATGGACCATCATCATTTGGAATTCTAGGCTTGTCAAATCTGGGGGAAAAAGAAGAAGAAGAAGCAAATTTGGGAGCAGGATTGACAGTACTTACCTTTGGTGTAGCTGAGGTAGGAATAGGAGATCCTCTTCTGGCAATTACAGGAATAGTTGCAGGTTGCTCTTTGGACTTCTTCAGGGGTTGCGTCACCTTTTCCCTCTGATGTGTCTGTTCCCGAGTCATGACAGCGAAGGATTCGCTGTTCATATCTGCTACCACTTCATCATAGTCATCTGCATCATCAATGCCTTCAGTGGTAAAGAAATTGACTCGAGATCCCTCGAGTTCTTCTGCCTCATCATCGAATTCCTCCAGGAACTCCTCACAAGCTTCATTATCATCTTCTGGTTCTTCAACCTCACAAGTTGCATTCACCGGAACTTTGACAGGAGGTCCTTCAAGTGCCAGTCTTGTGTGGGGAGCTGGCAAACGGTTTCTGGGTTGAAAATTTCTTCTCGGAACATCTGCATATGGTGCATGCTGGGCTAATTGTTTCTTTATAGCTACTAGATCATTTGCAAGTTTCTGGACTAATGGATCAGAATTGGGTCCAGAGGTGGAAGAGGAAGAAGCAGCAGATTTCGATTTGGGAGGATCTCTTTTCAACTTCCCTGACATGATCAGGTCGTCCTCGACACTAACAGCCAGTTCTTGATCCAGAATTAAGCGTTCCAAGATTAGCCCTTCTTAGAGCATAACTGACTTTAGGCGTTTGGGCATTCAAAAAGAAACATTTTTGAATTTGATCAACCGGTCGAGTATTTGCAGGAATCTTGTTGATCAATCTGTTGAACCGAGCCACAAATTCTCTCATGGGTTCTGATGGATCTTTCTTTATCTGAGAAATCTGGGCAAGCAGGGCATGCACATCTTCTGCCGGCTTGAAACAGCTTTCGAACTGAGTTCTCATGGTAGTCCAGTCGATGATGGCACCAGCCGGAAGGTGATAGAACCAGTCAGCAGCATTATCCTGTAACGTCTCAACGAACAGTCTTACTGAGACGTCTTCATGTTCAACCCCCAAGACCCCACATGCAACTATGAATGCTGCAATATGTTCATCAGGGTGAATTTTTCCATCTCCTTTAAATTTTGGGAAGTTCTTTCGGTTACCTCTAGGTAACTCATGCAAAGGGTGCGCAAGAGCTAGAGGTCCGACACGCTGGCCCCATGGTAATTGTGCCATTCTTCTTAGGAATACGGTTCGGAGGGGAACTGTAACACCAGCAAGGATCAAAGCTTGTAGATTAGGACTAGCAGGCTCTGAAGGAATACCACCTGTAGGACTTCTATCTTGGATAGGTGGAGTGCTCGTTGAACGAGTTCTTCTATTGGAAGGGAAAGGGAAACCCTGTTGCTCCAAAAGCTGAAACTGAGAATCTTCGATACCAAGGGCTCTTCTCCCTCGAGTGAAACGTGGAGTCGCCAGATCAAAGGATGATCGAAAAAATTGTAGTACTGGAATGCGATTTTCCCCAGCGGAGTCGCCAAAAACTGTTGGTCGTCAAATAGGACTTTTTAGAAGAACAACAGTCAGGGGACAAGAAGTCCCTCCTCTTTAATGGGAGAGGTTCCCTTATTCTGAAACGAACTTATTTACAAAAGTACAGAACATTATTTTATGGTTGAACTTGAATATTACGAAAGTGTTTTCCACAAAGATCATCAGTTACAGAAGGACTGAGGAAAAGGAATAAGAAGATGAGCAGAATAGCAACATTCAGAATTATAGATAGCAGAATAATTCTTCGTGTGTGCGAAGCTTCAAAGGAATTTTAAGACAAGATCATTTGTGATGGTTGAGTGAGATTAAATTTAAGGACGCAAAGTTCCATAAATAACCTTCTTCAAATTTGTTAATCGGGGACACAAAGTTCCTCCTTGGTTGTACAAGATCACTGTACTTGCAAAACTGAACAGTATGCAATCAGAGAGACTAAACTAGTTAGGAACAAAATGATCTTTACAATATCTAAAAGGAAAACACAGAGACAACAAGAATCAGATAGACAAAGAATGGAAAGCCCTTTTGTATTGATTTCGTTAAGATCTATTTACACTTTCAGCAAAATATCCAAGTTCTTCCTCCTAGAAATGGCGTAGAAAGGCCATTAAATAGCTTACAAGTCGGTTACTCCTCATAACCGTTTCTTTTAACTAAAGAATAGTCAAGGAATGCCAATTGCAATACCTTAACTGATTACAAGGAATACGAAAAGAATGGGAAGAAGAGAAAAGGAAGAAGGAGAAGAAGACAGGTGGCCAACTACTGGGAGGGACCCACTGTCTTCAGGATTCGCTGCCTGAACTTCTTCAAAGCCTCGGCTATGTCTCTGCCACGTGGAACCGACGTGTTGGCCGCAGACTGAGTCCAAAATCCTAAACACTTCTCCATCTCTTTATCAAACTCGACGTGAGTATGATAATCTTTATTTGCTTCTTTAATGGCATATTGAAGAGAGCAAATGTCTTTCATCTTTTCTTTGGAGATGGTGTTTTCCTTGAATAGATCATCTTTGACAAAAGCTCTGAACTGAGCTTTGATTTCTTGTAGGGACAGGAAAGCACCAGAGTCTTCATCCTGTAGATGACAATGTATATCTTTGAAGGCAGCAACAGTCAGTGCTTTGAAGGCTTCTCCCTTCTGCCAACTGTTCTTCATCTCTACCACAGCCTCCTCTAATACTCTGATCTTCCATTCCACGCTGTAGACCCAAGATTTAGATAGATTGTCTTTGGCATCATCGAAAATCTTGTTCGCCATTAAGATGTTCTCATCTGTTTGTCCCATGAGGCGAAGGTCTACTATGCAACTGCCCCAGATTTTGAGTTCTTTATCCATAGTATTGATAGTGGAGGAGAGCTTCAGTTGCATATTACTCACCTTTTCATAGTAGTTTGAAAGCTTCATCGATGAAGTTTAATCCAGCAACAAGCATGTCATCTACCATGGCTTCGATAGCTCTGCCATAAACAGAATACTTGTGCATATCTTTTATACTTTGCACTTCATCTTGGCTTAGCATTACAGGAGGAGGTAGAGCAGTTAAAGGGGTGGGATCCAAAACTTTGTCCTTAGACAGGAGAGATTTGATAAAACCTGTAAGAACTCGGGCTTGCTCTTCCAGCTGTTCGATAGTTTGCTGTCCTTTTTCCACTCTCCCAATAACTCTTGTGACTGTTTCCTGAAGGTTATGGATCTCGCCTTCAGGGGTAGACTCTCCCATAGGGATTCTTAGTAGTTCCAAGTCGGAAACTTGCAGGTCTTGTTCTGATTTGTCCATTGTAGGCTTGGCAATCTCCAGGAATTGTTGACCTTGAACATCAGATACTATTCTGGAAGTGGATCTTGCTTTCTTGGCGCGAGAAGGAGTGGTGCCCAACAAGGCTGCTACAGCATCAAAATTTGGTCCCAAGCTCAGAGAGGAGGATTTCCTCTTCCTTTTGTCAACCATAGGCTGCACCCAAGCAAAAGAGGAAGAAGAATCTGCAGGGGAGGCAAGGGGACCAAGAGACAAGGAGCTCATGACACTCAGAGTCTGAGCAGCCGTTGACTCAAGCTGGGAGGTGAGTAGAGTACTGGAGGTACTAGTAGTAGAAGGATCAGTGGTACCTGGAAGTTCAGAGCTCTGGACCTCCTTGTCTTTCTCTGCTGGGTCTTCAGGAACATTTGCAGGAGTTGGCCTCTCACTGTCCTCGCTTTCACTGAGAACAATGATGTTCTCTGGTCCGATAGGCAATTCTGCCTGTTTCTCCTGGAGATCTCTTTCCACCGGTTCCTTCTTTACTTCCTTGAGCTTCTTCTTATATACTTGAGTGGATGGAGAAGGAGTAGATTCCACAGGTCCCTGAGCTGCTGAGGCAGGAGGGGTTTTCTTTGGTGTTTCAGACCTTGGAACTGGTGCTTCTCTTATTGGTGTCGATTCATCCTTGGAGGAGGATTCTCCCGAGTGCCTCCTGAATTCTCGGACCTTCTTATTGAACCAAACCTTAGTCCTGACTAAGACTGGAGCAAGGATTTCAGCCAAATCATCCCTCTCTTTTCTGTTCCAATCCAGGTCCTCCAGAGGGGTGTGCTTGATCACATTTTCATACTCATATGAGTATAGCTCAGAATTATCATCTTCGAGGCCTTCAAGAACTTGGTACAGACCGAGTTCTTGAATCAATTGTAAGGAGAACCTGCCATAATGCCTTCTTCTGGCCTCAAAGTCATCTGCACAGTCAGCCCAGTAGTCTTCTACGTCTGCCACATGGTGATAGGCTATCTTGATATTCTGTTCAATAAACTTCTTTAAGTCAAAGCAGGTTCTTGGCTTGAAGAAATGAACGGTGATAGGGACCAAAGTTCTTTCTATATTCTGGGCATCCAGGGCTGTTTTACATGTGTAATTTCCCAGAGAGATGGGAAAGTGCAAGCCAGAAATCTTCTTGTCTCTGCAAGTTCTGTGCAACTTGTCCAGTTGCCTGCATATTTCGATCAAGGCCATCTTGTCATTGCAGAACATGGGAAGCCGCAGAGGAGTACTCTCATAACCAGTAAGCCTGATGTATGAGAACTTCCTGAATTAGATGAAGTAGGCCCCATACCGTGATATCAAGTTCATGGCTTCATCTGAAAACCTCCTGGCGGTGTCACCCTCGAGCAATCGGACCACGTACATAGTGAAAGCATCATTAACCCTTCTGAAATTGTGGTTGCTGGTCTCCAAGGTAAACTGCGGGCAATAGGCATACACTGGGTTGCCTTTGTGGGCGTCTATATATGAGAATCCAAACCATTGCCTTGATGCTGCTAGAGTATACATCAGATATGAAGTCATGAAAAACTTCTTTGTTTGCAGCACGTTGGATAGCTGCTCCGTCAGATTCATGCTGATGATCTCAGCCCAGTTGATATTTTGTGTACCCTTGTACACCATTACTGATGAGCAGGCACATCCAGAAATGGAACTCGCTGGTGGAAGGCAAACCCATGACCTGAGCCAGCAGATATTATGAAATCTGACAGTTCTTCGTTGAAGTCTACTCGGATGAGGGTTTTGGTGAGGCGGGAAGCTCCCTTCTTAGGGTTTTTTAGCCATTACTTCGCCACTCGTGCTCTGTACTTGTCGCTGTCTTGATCGAACATGGCTTGCACTTGGGCTTGAGAAACAACTATGGCATTGTCCAATTTCGGGATCCTCAGAGCGGCAGTAATGGCGGCAGCGTCTATCTTGGCGATGAGCTCACCCATGTACGTTCGTCAATTCACTTGAGGCGGGGTCGAAGTGAGCTCCGCATGCAAGCACTGTATCAGCACACTGTACTGAAATTGGGAATCCTCCAATGTACGCCAAACCACTGTCATGAATTGTCTGAGCCATCAGTGAGGGATTTGCATCTTCCATCCTTGCCCAAAAATCGCTGAAATCGAGATGTCGGGCCTCGCTATCTCCAATGTTGCTTACAGCAGACTCGAGTGGAGAAATTTGTTCTTGTCCTTGAAATTTGATCTTCATGTTGATAGTTTCAGAGGGAACAAGGTTGCAAACTAGACTTAGGAATGGAATTACAGAAGCAGAGGAAAGTGCGCAAGTTTGTAAGCGGCAAGGGTTTGAGCAAAGGATAACAAGGAAGATGTGAGAAAATGCAAAGGGGAAATGCTTGGTTATATAGCCGTTTGAGGAGCGGAGTGAATTCAATGCACATTTACATTTACGCAAAACGCGTCATACTAGGACGCGAGTTCGGGAAAAGCGCCTAAGTGTGGATGACACTAAGCACGCTTGGGACATGTGAGACGCGAATGCGCTGAAACACGCGGCTCGGGCGAAATGGAGAGAGAATGCACAGAGAGCAATTTGGAACTTGGGACATTTGGGACGAAAATTGCGCGAAGGTACTCGGTTTGGGTGACATTTCAGACCGAAAATGGAACAGTTTGCCCGATTGGACTTTGGGACATTTGGGACATGAAAGTTCGCGGAGTACGCGGTTTGACCGAATCGGCCGAAAATGGAAGCAAAAGGCCCGTTTGAACTTGGGACATTTGAGACAAAGAAGTTCCGGAGTACGTGGCTCGGCTGGTTCAGGCCGAGAATGAGAACAACTCGCACTTTTTGACTTTGGGACATTTGGAACAAGAAAGGTGCGAAGTATGCGGTTCGGGTGATTCGGCCCGAAATTGAAACAACTTGCACAATAAGTTTTGGGACACTTGGGACAAAAAGTTCCGACGGGCCCGAAAATAGGAACAACTTCAGGGATTTCGGCCGATCGGGG
Organism: Taxus chinensis; assembly: GCA_019776745.2. Classification (NCBI taxonomy): domain Eukaryota; kingdom Viridiplantae; phylum Streptophyta; class Pinopsida; order Cupressales; family Taxaceae; genus Taxus; species Taxus chinensis. The sequence goes on from CM034157.1 coordinate 355,743,369, forward strand.
AACAGACTTGCACTTTCGTACTTGGGACAGGCGGGACAAAAATGTCCGACAGGCCCGAAATACATACGAGAAATGACCCGAATACACAGATTTTCCTCAATTTTCATGACTTAGGCACTTTAGAGGAAAACACTCATAACTCAAAATTTTGAAATTTTACTTTCATTAGGGCAGGGAATTTTGAGTGGACAACATACTGTAGAGTTGGATTATTGAATACCAAGATTATTTTCTGTGTGCTAATTTACTCTACTAAAATATTTGATATTAGAGTCGAGTATCTACTCTAGTGAAAGATAAGTATACAGGGGCTGTTAGGCATGACTTGATATCATCCTCTGAGGATGAGAAAATATTATTATATGTGATCTATTAATCCAATATTATTTCATATGTCTATGTTAAATTCATGAGTCATCATCATTTGTTATGTCGAAATTATCATTTGTCATCACTAAGAGTTCAACATAAGTCATCAAGCTAATCCAATGTCAAGAGTTGAAGTCAAATATTTTTATTAAGTAAAATCCAATTTCCGTTAACGAATGCATTTTTGATGATATCTGACGTCTAAATGAGGTATGTAAACATCTGTGCTTCATGATCAAAACCCTGATCCTGAGCTAACAACAATGATAATCGGAGGACGCAAGGGAAATCACTAAAATTGGAGGTGGATTAATGATCTCTCATCAGTCACCAATGACGGTCTCCACATTCAAAGTTTTTGTGGAATTTTTTAAGTGTAATTTTAGTTGTGTGTGTTTATTTCATTTGATTTCAGCTGTGGTGTTTTCTAAATAATCATGTTATGCTCAAACATTCACATTGTGGGGGGAAATGACCAGCTAGATGCATTCTGTTTCATATGTGTGGAATCTAATCATGTTATGCACTATCATGGATTCTGAAATGGTTATCTCTGCCAATTAGAAAGTATGATGAGTAGATAAATTAAGTACCTGGAAATTTTAAATATAGATTATCAGGTGTAACCATTTGAAATGGCCTTCACCCCTTTGTGGTTTGTGGTCAAACACTGGTAAACCACCTTACTCTCGGTTTTTGGTTATACTGATGGAAAGCCAGCATTTTGGTTTGTGATCATACCAAAGGAAAATCACATGGTCTCGAAAGCAGGTACATGTACAAGTTTGATGTTTTCCCCATGTTCTGTACTAAGGGGGATATGTTAGGAATCTAATTAATTACCTTGAGCTCACTAAATTAATATTCATAATGTGTGAGATATTAGATACATGAGTGTAAAAGGGTTGTCACTTTACCATAGTACTAACGAACACATAGTATAATATTTGTTAGTTTTTATTATATTAGGAGAGTTGTTTTAAAATCTCTTGGGTAAAGGTTGTAGTTGTTACTACAGCCTCTCTAAAAAATAGGAGGAGACACATTCACTCATAAATATGGTTTGTATTATAAATCATAGATTATTTAATAGTAAGATTACCTTCCTTATGTGCTAATATTACTCTACCAAAGATATTAACTGTCTTTAACTGATCCTCTATGGTGCAGGAGACCATGTTAATCTAGATTGTGATAAGATATTAACTAGTGGTTACCAGGAATTAATTCATGCCTACACACATCACCATGCATCTCTTTCAAGTAAATTAGTTCAAAAAGACCATAATCATTAGTCCACAATATTCAAAAAGTGATAAAATGCATCAGTTTTCTACTTTGGACCTAATCAATTCCAACCATCCCATGCATCTATCAATGTGTTTGTAAGTGAAAGTATTATAATTTGTGACTCATAATTGGTCAATCAATGGAATCATCATCTCCTTCTACTACCATACATTTTGCAAGCTCCTCTTTCAAACTAGTGCTGCATTAGCCTTTGCTCAAGTCTTTGTGCCATATTGCATTCTTCATACTGATCTAAATATCTCTTTGATGTTGTACTCTTGAATCCCCTACGATCATGTGTTTCACCTTTTTCTTAGATTGTTTCTTTGAAGTGTTGACGAAACAGATAGGGTAACGGGCGTAGGAGGAATACCTGTTCAAATGTCAGTTGATGGGTTGTTGTGTGCGTATGACTTCTGAATCCACAGCTGACCATGAGAGATTCCTTTTGGCTAGGAGGAACTACCTGTAATGAAAACAAGACCACCAGAAGGAATTAAACAATATGGGCAGTGAACTGCCTAGCGTGAGCTAGATCCGGGAAGTATGATACTTCCTAGATGGCTGTCAGTCCACTGTTTTAAACAAATTAATGCTGTAAACAAAGTAAATCCTATTGTTATTTTAAAATGATTTAGGTATCTCACTTAAAAACACAATAAGAAATAGATCTAATCTAACAGGCTAAGCTACAATAGAATTCAAAGGTTAAATGGTTGGTTCTGGGTCTCTGCAGGTCTGATAAAGGTCTCGGGTAGGTCACAGGTGAGTGAGGGTGAGGTAAAATTAGGTGGGTAGGTCTCTGTTTAAGGCTGTGTGGGAAAACACAGAGACTGGCGTCGGTCAGGGGTGACCGACAGTGGTTAGGTATAACCGGTGCCGGTTACTGTGAGATCTGGAAATGTCACAGAACAGGGTTTTGGTCTCCTTTGTGATTGCACAAAGGATTTTGGTTGGTCGAGATGAGGTATTGGGTGACTGGAGTAGGATTTTGTGAGGTTTTAATGGGTCTATGGAGGTGAAAATGTTGGAGAAGGTCAATAGGGAGCAAGATAAACAATGGATGATAAAATAATGATGAAATGAAATAACCAGGAGAAGTATGATGTTATACTTACTTGGATTTCATTCCTGAAGGTCTATGTGTGAAGGATGGAGGTGCTGATGATGGGTTTGAAGGCTACAAGTGATCACCAACTGAAGAAAAGCTTCTGCATGGGCTGCATGCACACTCCTCTTTGCTTGGATAGATCAGATCGTGGCTGGGATGGCTGTGCAGGAGAAGATGCTCAATCTCCTTCCTTGGATGTGAGTTTTTGTTGGAATTTGCTCTCTGAAGATGTGTTATCTCTCTGAGATTTGTTCTTGCTCGTCAAATTTCTCCCAATGTTTTCCAACTTCCAAGTTCCAAGTTCCAACCTTGAGAATAAGGTTGTTTTGGGTTAAAAGGGGTAACCGACGGTGGTCCGGCTTAACCGGCGACGGTTAGGGGTAACCGACGTCGGTCAAGGTGGGATTTCCTAGGTTTACTAAACTTAGGGAGATCCTCCTGATTTCCTTGGATCTTGTGTTGTTATCCCGTGGATTAGACTGGGAGCTTCTTGTGAGCATGTGGGAATGTGGTTAGAGGGAATGTAGGCATTGATTTTTAGGGTTTGGGTAAGTCTTAGTTAGTTATGGTAACTTGCTAAGAATAGGTCTTAGGTTAAGTTAGCTTGGTGAGGTGTCTAAGTGAACTATATGTGTAGATATTATTTAAATAAGATATTTAAATAATAAATATAGTGAGGAGAAATAATTAATTAAATTAATATTAGTGGGGTGAAGGGGGTCATGGCTAGGTAAATGTAATAAAGGGGGCTTATATGTCGAGGGACAAAAGGGGAGTGTGACCTAATTTTAGTGTCTACATTTTGCCCCTTTTTGTTGCGTAGCTTGTATTGGTAAGCGATGCTAACAAAAATAAGATGTGGTTGCCCCATGTGAGGGTGAAGGTGATCCCCCTCAAACCAGGAACTGACGAGGCAGCAGGCTGAAGCGGTGAGTGGTTTGATAAAAGGTAAATGTGAGGAAAAGGCAAGTGGGTACAGGGAAAAAGGGTGAAAGGTCTACTTGGGAAATCTAGGTAATGGGTCAGGGTCAAAGGTAGCAACAGTCAAACGCACGCACACGTATAAACTGCAGCATGCTACCGGGTTGAAGAGCAGGCAAACTCTACATCGTCTAAGGTCGATAGGTTTATCCAAACAAGGTTGAAGTGAATCCGGTATCCAAGGTATAGGATAAGGTCAGGAAACACAACGTAGGTTAGGTGCAGGAATGTTTAGGTATGTTCCGGTACACCAAAGGTAGGGTCAGGATAAACGGTCACGACAATAGGCTAGGTAAGGTCATTGTCAATCAACACAGGTAACAGTGCCTGCAAGGTATAGCAAACACATGAGGTAAGGTCATTAGGTCAATCAACACAGGTAACAGGGTACATTGTTCAAAGGTCACAAATAAGGTATAGGTAGAACACATGGGTAAGGCCGAGGTAGGGGTCAAAGGTCACTCCCCTGATGTCAGATGGTGATTGACTTGTTAGGTAGGGCCAAATATCTAGGTCATGATACCGGCCTGCAAGAATGGACAAAAAGAGAGAAAAAGATATTTTGTAGGTTAAGGGTGAGCTGACATTGTCGAGTTGATGGCCATGAGATACACATGTATTTTGAGTACACGAGTGTATTATATGATGGATAACAGGATGTATATGTTGGAATATGTATGAGAAAGATTTAGTTAGATGAGATATGGAACTATGATATGGATAGGTAGGTGAGTTAGGCATGATGGAGAGGTTTAGGCATGGATCGAGTCAGGTTATAGGCATGGATAATGGGTTGAAGGTATAGGCATGGATTCAGGTTGGTTTAGGCATGGATTGAGTGGTTTAGGCATGGATGAGTCAAGTTGGTTTAGGCATGGATTCATTATGGTATTTTTGCAATGAATGATACTATGGGTCATATGTGAAATGTTGTATAATCTATGCATAGTGATGATAGAGAGATGGTAGGTGTAATAAATGTATAAAATGGTAAAAACTTGTTATGTATGTGGCTTGTATTTCTAATTTTGTTAGAAAAGGGGAACTAAGTGATTTATGGGGTAAATGATGAGTTAGGCATGGTTGATGAATTTTTTAGGGTAGAGAGTGGCCGAGCTAACCTCCAAGGGCCCCATGCCCTCGGAGTGCTACCTACATAGTCCTGGTGAAAATGGACGTTGAGCCGATGTAGTTCTCCCATGAGCTAGGGAAGAATATGAGAATGAGTTGGTAGGTTTTTGGGCATGTTGTGGGTTTAGGTTTAATAGGTGTGGGTAGATTATAGGTAAAATGATGTAGGTGAAGGTGATTATGGTGAAAGGGGAGGATTACCCCAAAGGTAAGTGTCAAGGACCAAGTCCTGTATAAGGTAATCAAAATGTAAACAAAGATGGTTAAAAGATAAGAGGGGGGCAATAAAGCCACCTGATTGGGTAGGATCATACCGAGTAGATCATACCTTGAAAAAGGAGTGATGAACACAAGATCCAAAAGGCATTGCATGATTAACTATTCTACAGTGAAAGTAGTCACAGGATCACCAAATGTTGAAATTCCAAGATGTCCCTTGAGGCAATTTAGGAAATGAGAGTGGAAATGGTAAGGTGGGTGAAAGGTAGTTAATTGTATATGTTTGGAGTGATAGGTCTTTTGGGCAAGAGGTCTGAGGTCACAATGGGCAAGTCCATGACTAAAAAGTGTTTTTGTTTTGATAGACTGATCGATGCAGGAAGTCTATATGGGATAAATAATATGGTACTCCTTGAGGTCTTCGTGAAGCTGATCGATGCGGGAAGCTTCGGTTTTCTCTTTTTTTTTTTATTTTTTTTTTTGAAAGCTTCACATAGCTGTCCTTCGAGGGAGCAGTCTATTTATAGTAGCAATTTGGTCGAGAGGAAGATGTCCTTTTGAGGGAGTCATCTTTTTTATTAGAAGTTTGACTCAAGGAGTTTGGTCCCATTGGAGGTCTTTGAAATCATGGACAAGACCAAGGTGAAGGATAGGACTCTTGTTCAAAAGGCAAGGTGGAACGACCATGGGATCTCATCTAAAGGTAGATGAAAAGTATCCATGAGAATCATGCTATGTGTAGTGCCATGGTACACATATTCAAGAGAAGATAACAAGTGACGGGTACTCACATGATTCTTGTTTAATCATTAGGGAGGTGGATGGAGTGGATAGCGCTCAAGGGACGAGCGTGGTAAAGAGACAAAGGGTGAGGTAGGACAATGAGTCAACAATAGAATGGTCAAAGATGCAATGCGTTAAGGGGCTCAGGTTTGGGTTTACCCTCAAGTGAGGACAAACGATAGGCACCCGATCCATAGGTATGAGTTACGATGTATGGTCCAAGCCAATTAGGAGTGAATTTTCCCCGTTTACTTTTTTCTGCTTTGGTTACGTGTTGATTTTCTTTCAAGACAAGGTCACCGACTTGGAAGGTTCGTTCATGAACACTTTTTTCATAATCACGTTTGATACGTTGTTGGTAAACTTGAAGGTGATCCAGAGCATTAAGAAGACGTTCATCTAATAACTCTAGTTGTGCTAAGTGGTCCTGATGAAAGTCATCATCAGTAAGCATGTCATGGAGAGAAATGTGGAGTGAGGGGATCTAGACTTCGAGAGGCAGAACAACCTCTGTACCGTAGACCAGTGAAAAGGGTGTAGCCACAGTGGAAGTGTGAATACTAGTGCGGTATGCCCATAGGGAAAAAGGAATGTGCGTATGCCAATCCTTCCCAGTATCGTCAACCACTTTCATGAGAATTTTATTGAGGGTTTTGTTAGTGGATTGGCTTGGCCATTGGTTTGTGGGTAATAAGGTGATGAGAAACTAAGCTGAATGCCGAAGGTGTCGCAAAGTTTTTACAGTGTTTTGTTTTTGAATTGTTTTCCATTGTCAGTGATGAGGTGATGAGGGACACCAAAGTGACAAATGATGTGATGGTTAATGAACTCACATATTTTCTCAGCTTTCATGGAGATGAGTGGTATGGCTTCCACCCATTTTGTGTAGTATTCGGTAGCAGTTATGATCCATTGATGGCATTGGGAAGAATGAGGATTGATTTCTCTGACAAGATCCAAACCCCATTGAGAGAAGGGCCAAAGGTCACGAGCGACCTGTAAGGCATGACTGGGTGTATGATGAAGGTTGGAATGTTGTTGAAATTTCACACAATGTTTGACATAGTCACAACAATCATGGTTAAGGGTCGGCCAGTAATAGCCTAGGTGAAGAATACGCTTAGCAACAGCAAGGCCACTAAAGTGACCTCCACATATGCCATCATGAACCTCCTTAATGGTATAAGGAATTTCAGAACTTGTGAGGCATCGTAAGAGAATACCATCAAAGACACGCTTATAGAGGAGTCCCCCAGGATAACGAAATGGGAGACCTTTTTAAGGAAGGCGCGTTGTCCGTTACGGGTGAGATCAGGAGGTAAGATGGAGAGGGAAAGGTAGTCGGAGTATTGTTTATACCAAAGGTCACTCGGGTCAGGGGTGTCATTTCTGATTGAGTAAACATCATGAGGTAAATAAGAAGGTGAATGGAGGCATTGTACGGTGACAAATATTTTGGAATCGGCAGGGGAAGCGGGTATTTGGGAAGCTAAGCAGGCCATGGTATCTACAAATTTGTTGGTTGAACGTGGGATGGTTTGAAGGGTGTAACGATCAAAGGTGGTCAAAAGAATGTCTACATGATGTTTATACTTTTGAAGTATCTCGTTACGACATTGGTACATACCATTGACTTGGTTTATGACCAATTGTGAATCACCAAAGATGTGGATTGATTTGACATCTAGGGCATAGGCGGCCTGGAGACCTAGTACGAGTGCTTCGTACTCGGCAATATTGTTGGTGCATTCAAAGTCTAGTTTGAAAGACAAAGGCATGGGTTCTCCATCTAGAGGAATGAGGATAACACCAGCCCCACCCCCACACTGACACTTGGAACCATCGAAGAACAGTGTCATTTGGTAAGGGGGTTCATCCAGGGAAAGGGTAGCAATGGATTCATCGGGAAAGTCAAAATTAGAGGGTTGGTCCCCAGCAATAGGTGCGTCAGCCAGTTGGTCAGTGATAGCCTGGCCCTTAATGGACTTTTGGTGAATGAATTCAAGGTCAAGATCAGCTAAAAGCATAAGCCATCGTGGCACACTGATTTTGATAAGGTTTGGCATACATGAAGTGTAAAGGGTCGGTGTTGGTCACAACATAGGTTTTGTGGTTGAGTAGGTAATGGCGGAGTTTGGTGGCAATGAAAACTAAGGCTAAGCAAAGCTTTTCTGGATGGTTGTATTGGGTTTCATAGTCCAAAAGAGTATGGCTTATGTAATAAACCACCTGCTCCCTATGTTGTTCATCACGATGAGCGAGCATGGCTCCCAAGGAATGATCAGTAGCTGATATGTATAGGTAAAAAGGTTGATCGTCTTTAGGTGGAATGAGTATGGGTGGTTGGAGAAGGTATTGTTTTAGGGCCTCAAAAGCTTTGTGATAGTCATCATCCCATTTAAAGGAGACATCCTTCCTAAGTAGATGATGAAATGGTTGACACCGATCAGATAGTTGTGAAATGAAATGGTGAATGGACTGCAATTTACCTTGCAGGCTACGGAGTTGTTTAAGGTTAGTGGGTGGAGGCATTTCCAGAATGGCCTTGACTTTAGCAGGGTCAACTTCTATACCATGGAGGGAAACAATAAATCCCAGGAGTTTTCCTGAGAGAACCGTGAAGACGCACTTTTTAGGTTGAAGGCGGACACAATATTTAATGAGGTAGTCAAAGATGGTTTTAAGGATAGTGAGGTGTTTGATGCGACATTTAGATTTGGCCAAGAGATCATCCACGTAATCTTCCAATATGTGATGCATGATATCATGGAAGATGTAAGTCATAGCATGCTGATATGTAGCACCAGTGTTTTTAAGGCCAAAAGGCATGACTCGATAGCAAAAGGTTCCCCAAGGGGTAATGAATGCGGTCTTGTGCTGATCTTCTGGGGCAAGCAAAATTTGGTTATAACCCGAGAAACCATCCATGAGTGAGAGCATCTCATGACCAGTGGTGAGGTCAACCAGTTGATCAATACCAGGCAAGGGAAAGTCATCTTTCGGGCAGGCGAGGTTGAGGTCATGGAAGTCTGTGCAAATGCGGAGTCCCCCTGTTGCTTTAGTAATAGGGACAATGTTAGAAATCCAATGAGGATAATCAATGGGTAAGATGAAGGAAACAAGAAAGAAGGTGCTGAAGTTCTTCTTTGACGAGAAGAGCAATGCGAGGGTGCATTTTCCTCAGCTTTTGTTTGATAGGTTTGGCATCGGGAATGGTTACGATATTGTGGACCACTATGGTGGGGTCAATACCGGGCATGTCTGTGTAAGACCAAGCGAAAGCGTGGTTATGATCTCAGAGAAAAGAAGTGATGGCTTCCTGTTCAGCAGCATCTAAAGATTGTCTGATCTTTAGGATGTGTGGGTCATCCTGAGTATGAATGTTGATCTCGATAGTCGATTCATTCAACATGGTTTGCATCTCAGATGGTAACGACCGATGAATATATGAGTCTTCTGCACCAAGGTAGGTGAGTATGGATTCATCATCCTGACATTGAACAAAGTTAATGGTAGGTGTGTCATCATCGATCATCTCAGGATACAGGAATGGGAGAGTGGAAGGGGCCTCACCTTCACGTTGATAAGTCAAAGGCCCCAAGGAAATGGTGTTTATGAAAAAAATTTTAGGAGGGATAGATTCAGGATCCATCGACTCCGTCGGTGAGGGTGGTGATGAAGGTGGAGAAGGGCTAGGGTCTCAATGAGTTCAATGCAGGCCTGTTTGGTAGGAGGTTCAGGGAAGCCGATACCACTACGGTCATTATGTTTGCGGGTGGTACATGGAATAATGGTATGGCGGCCTTGCTCGTAAAAGCCAAAACCAAAACCCTTCCATGCACAACAGTGCAGGAAGGTGTGGGCGAAATTGTGATTGGTAAGTGATTGGAAGTCAGTGGAAAATGGGTGGGGTTGTGATGGTGGTTCAGGTGTGTAAGTGGTAGTATCAAGTCCCCCATAGGTGAGACTAGTACAAAGATGAGGAGGACCATAAAGGAGGTGTTCTCCTATACGGTGATCATAGCGAGGGTGTTGGTGAAGGCTTCCATACTCGTGCAGAGTAAGGAATGTGTTGACACTATATAGGTGGTACTCCCCCAGAGTGAGGCATTGAAAAACACCTTCCAAGGGATTAGTGGTTGGTATGTGGGTAGCTGGTATGGATGATGTGTCAGAGGTCAATGCAGAGGTGGTGTTAACGGATTGGGCAGCTAATGGGTCAGCCGTGGAGGTTATAGCAGTGGTAGGAATAGAGGAGGTATGTGTGGTGAAAGCAGCGGCTGTACTGGTAGGTGGAGGTGTAGGTGAAGCGGTAGTGGTTGCGGAGGTAGATGGCTTGACAGGTATGAGCACATCATTGGGTCGGTAAAGCATGTTGCATGTTTTGAAAGGTGATGGGTTAGCTGGAATGGTATAAGTGTGTCCTTTGTGTTCAAACTTTACACAACGATGCAAAGTGGAAGGAACACAACCCATGACACAGATCCAGGGTCTACCAAGCAACAAGTTATATTGGAATTCCCCCTCCAAAACATAAAACAATTCTGGAATAGTGCGGGGGCCCACGCGAACGTGCAGGATGATAGTGCCTAGTGTGGAGGTGATAGCATCATTGAATGAACGCAACATGACCGGATGTTTGTGCATGCAATTTTAGGTATGCGCATTTGAGCAAATGCATGGGATGAAAAGATGTTAATGTTGGCGCCTCCATCAATCATCACACGGTACCCGTATGTCATCAATGTGGACAGAGATGAAGAGGGCTGGGTCCGGGTCATCGTTTTGGTATGGCGCGATCTCTTCCTCTGAGAAGCTAAGGGAGGCCACTTGGTGAACAAGGTGAGGTGAGGATGAAGGTGGTAATTTGGTGAGAGAGGCTACATGATGGGGTGTGATAATGGAGGCTACAGGTGTAGGGTCATTGGGTAAAACCTCAATAGATTGAAGAACCTCCATGAGGGCTTGACGATGGGATTCTGAGGTTTGGATGAGGTCATATAAGGACATTTTGAGGGGAGATTGGTGTAGTTGTTTGAGCATGGTGCGATGTGTGACACCATTAGAAATGGGGTATGTGGGGCCGTGGATAGTTATCTTAGGTATGGGTGCAGATGGTATGTTGGGTATAGGATTGGTTGGTGGGTCAGCTGCCTTTTCTTTACCCTTATGCTGCATGTGTACATGACGTGTACCATGTTGATTTGAGGGAAGTTTTCAAATGGAGAAGGTGTAGGGTAAGTGGTATAATGACATGAAGGGCAAAAACCTACTGGAGGAGAAAATCCTTGTGAGGTCAGTTGGGCGCAACGACATTTGGGTGGTGGCGTGGCAAGTTCTCTGATGCGAACCATGTTAATTTCAAATTTTGTGTGTGGTTCTAGGAGCTGTGAGGGTGGAGGTTGTGGTTGTTGAGTGGGCAGTGTGGGAATGGGTGTAGGTGAAGCAGGATCCTCGTCAAGAAGGTCATCGTCATTAAAGTTGGTTTCAGGTGGACACAATTGGATAAGGACGGTTTTCAAGGCCTTGCAGTTCTCCACATCATGCCCTGACACATGATGGTATGCACAAATTTTGGTATCATCAAACCCTTTTGGCTTGGGTTTGAGGGGGTCATAAGGTTGGAGTGGCGGTAATGTGATAACAAAAGTCTCGAGGAGGTTGGTTAAAATTTTGGCATAGGACCCTGCTAGTGGATCACAATGGGAAGTGAATGTGGGTTTGGGTGTAGGTGTGGTTGGTTATAGGGGAATTGTTTTTGGAAGCATAGGAATGGGTCGAGATATGGGTTTAGGTGCTGGTGTGGTTTGAGGTATCAGTCGGGTTCGTTTGGGTAGGGGTACAATAGATGGATGGGTAGGAGGGTGTGGGGTTGTTTTGACTACCTTATTGTGGGGTAGTGGGGTTTTGTTTTTGGGTTACACCTTCTTGGGTAAAGGTGATGTGGGTGTACGAGGTCTAGAAGGAAAAGTAGATGGAGGAAGAGGGTGAGTTACCCATGGGGATAATGGGGGTGCTATGAAGGTAGATGACATGGGTCGTACTTGGGGTGTGAGGGACAATGACTGAAGTGTAGTGGGTATGAAGCAATAGCTGAAGGGATTAGAGGTATTGGTGGTAAAGAGACTACAGGTGCGGGTATGAGTCGTGTTGTGTGCTTGGATAGGTTAGAGGTATGTGAGGAAGGAATGGGTTGTTGTGTTATTAGTTTATGGATGGGTGAATGGTGCTTGATCATGTTGGGAAATTGAGGTCTTAAGGTAGACGGGACAAGTGCGGGTGTGATTGGTGCGGTCGGGGTATGAGGTCGATGAGTTTTCTTCTTTGGTTTGGGTGTTGGAGTAGGTGTGGTTTTGACATTGGAGGATGTAGCTAAATCCAGTTTAATAGGTGGATGAGTAAGGTTGGTGGTCGGGGTGACCCCTAAAGTGGTAATAGGTTTAGTGGAGGTAAATGTTGTGGGTATGGGTTTCAGTTTATGCATAGGTTAGGTTATGGGTAAGGGTGTGTTGTGAGTGCTAACAATTATCATGGAAGGGGTTGCGACAGTAGTGGTTATAGTTGGTTTGATGGGTGGAAATGTGTTTGGGTAGATAGTGGAGGTGTCATTGAGGGATCGTTGCATCTGTGTTGAGACAGGGAGTAAGAGACACCTTCATAATAAAGCCCTATCCACATAATCTAAGTGATTGAAAAAATGTGAGAATGGCATGTCTGTGGGTGGAGTTGGTGAGGAAATAATGGGAATTAATGTAAAATGCATCTTAGAGATGAGGAATTGGCTAGCTTCAGCTTCCGTGGGTAAGAGAGCTGAAAGTAGGTCTGTTGGATGTTGGGTAGCTGATGGAGAATGATCGCCAAGAGGTAAAGGTATCTCCATTGGGTCTATGATGGGTGGAAGAGATGATGGGAGTTCCTCTATAAGTGGAGGAATGGATAGGTGCTCCTCTATGGGTGGAGGAGGTAATGGGTGCTCCTCTATGAGTGGAGGAGGTATGGAAGGTAAAGGTTCTCTAAGTGGAGAAGCTAGGGGTGAGATGGTCTTAATGTTAGCAGAAGACTCCTCTGTAGGTGATTAAGGAGATGAGAGGTGTTCTTATTTTGGTGAAAGAATGGTGGAGGTTGGTTCAAACATGGAAAGAGTATTTCGAGGTAGGATTTCCTCTTTGGAAGGGATGTGAGGTAATTGAGAGGTGAAGGGTACCTCGTTAAAGATCGCGTGAACCTCACGGGTATGGGTATCATGAGTGGATGTCTCACCTGATTGATTGGATAAAGGGGCATGATTGGGAAATGGTTTTTTGAAGATTTGTAGATTTTGGTTAGGGGTGGCATTGGGATTAGCCATAGTCAACTCACCTTTCTCGAGCATTTCTTGGACAATATTCTTAAAAGTGATGCAATTACTATCACTATGACCCTTCACTTGGTGATAGTTACAGAAATCATGCTCTTTATACCATGTGGGCATGGGGCGAGCAGGGTCAAAACTAGTGTGTGGTTTTAAGGGTGGAAGGGTGATGGCTCTAGATTTGATAAGATTTTCTAAGATAGAAGAGTAAGGTTCCCCAATTGGGGTGTATTTTCATTGCTCTTGTCTGAATCGGAAAGCCTTGACAGGTGATAGATTAGATGAGGGTGTAGCTTGATTGGATGGATGATCTGGGCCGACTTTGAGTACCACTATGTTAGCGGTACCTTTAGCCTTTGAATAATTGGTTGGTGGTTTGGAAGAAGAAGAGGTTTCATTCAAATTGAATGCTGAATTCTTATTTCACAATTGGATTTTTTTCTCTTCGATGGCCCAAATCTCTAACTTTCGTGCCATATGGAATGCCTCATCGAATTTTTGGAAAGTTTGGACTTGTAAGGTCAGGGAGATATGTCTAGTGCAAGCTCGTGTGAAGAGCTCGATGAGTTCAGTTTGTGGCAGTTGGAAGGTAAGTTGATTGATCAGGCTACACCAGCGAGTGAAAAAATATACAATACATTCATCCTCATACTGACGTGTGGAATATAGATCAGTAATGGTAATCTTCTTGGAAGAAGAAGAGGTTTCATTCAACTTGAATGCTGAATTCTTATTTCGCAATTGCATTTTTTTCTCTTCGATGGCCCGAATCTCTAACTTTCGTGCCCTATGGAATGCCTCATCGAATGTTTGGAAAGTTTGGACTTGCAAGGTTAGGGATATGTGTCTGGTGCAAGCTCATGTAAAGAGATCGATGAGTTTAGTTTGTGGCAGTTGGAAGGTAAGTTGATTGATCAGGCTACACCAACGAGCAACAAAATCTGTGATAGATTCATCCTCGTACTGATGTGTGGAATATAGATCAGTCATGGTAACATTCTTGGCGATATTGATAGACAAATGATCCAAGAAAGCTTGGGCTACCTGATTGAATGAAAATATAGAGTGTTTGGGTAACCCACTATACCAATCTAATGCAGATATAGTGAGGGACATGGGAAAAGTTCTCAAAAGCAAGGCATCATCATGAGCAATCAAATAACACCCGTGTTTGAACAAGCGCAAATGATGTTGTGGGTCTTCCTTACTATTGAAGTGGTTGAATTTAGGCATTTCCCAATGCATAGGGTATGAACAGATAGGAATGGATGGGTGAATATGCTCATTGCAAATCTCATCATAGGTAAGACTGTTATAGGATTCGGAAACCGATGCCTCTAGTGTCTGCATCTTATCCATCATCAATATAATTAGGTCATTGGCGGGTTGTGATGATTGGATGCCTCCTATAGCGTGATGAGGTTGGTTTTGCGCATATAATGGGGGTGGAATTCCAGTGTATGGGGCTGCCATGTAAGGTGGCAGAGAAGAAGGCAATGAAATAAGGGGTACATACCCGAAATGAATAATAGATGAAATAGGAAATTGTTGGTAGTATGTATATGAGGGTGGAAGGGTGGTGGTAACCTTAGTGGAAATAGGGGCTAATGATTGTGGAATGGAAGGAACCACGTTCTGAAATGGGGTAGGGATCATTGAAACTGGAGGTGGGAACGTAGCTACATGTATGTGTGAGACATGAGGGGTGGATGAGGTTGTGTTTGGGGTAATTGTCGAGGGTATGGTGGATGTAATGGGTGCCGTAGAGGTAACATATGCGACAATCATGGGGGGTATGGAACCTAATTGTGAAACGACTAGGGGCAAGGTGGATACAGGTAGCACAGAGCCAGATGGGGTTGATGTAGAAGTGGGTGCGAGAGTCAGAGGGATAGATACGGGCATGACATATATCAATTGACCCAAGGCATATCGAGTGGAGGAATGGTGTAACATTCCCATTTTAGTACATTAGAACAAGATTTTTTTTTTTTTTTGATAAGTGCTTCCTAGTTCTAAATACATAATTTAGAAGTCACAGATCATAACAATCATTCTTATGAAAGATAACCATATGCAGCTGTAATGACTTGGTGTACCACTGATCTATTGGGGATGACCCAAGGCATATTGAGTGGAGGAATGGTGTAACATTCCCATTTTAGTACATTAGAACAAGAATTTTTTTTTTTTGATAAGTGCTTCCTAGTTCTAAATACATAATTTAGAACTCACAGATCAAAACAATCATTCTTATGACAGATAACCATATGCAGCTGTAATGACTCGGTGTACCACCGATCTATTCATTCCATGACTCGGTGATCTACCGATCTATTCATGAGTATCATAGAGTTGGCGTTTTTATTTTAACACTACACTCTTGCGGTTCTCTTCCCTAATCTAGGATTTCAGAATGCTCTGTCCAAGGAACCTATCTGAATAATTGTTACCATTATTCATCGGCATCTCGTCCCTCAGACTAGGTGACATAGGACAACGCAATCAGCAGCTTGCGATACTTTGGCCAAAGATTTGAAACATACTGTTCATGTCTCGTATTCCTTGACGGCATACTCGTCAATCTGGAATACTTCCTTCACCCCACTCCGATGTTAGATAGAATGTCTTATACTGACTTCTGTCAGTCTCCCCTGTCCCAAGTCATTCACTCAGGAATGGATTAATAACATGACACACGTTATAAGGATGCTCTTGAGGACTAGGATAAGCTGACATACTGGGTCAACCACAGTTAACCCTGTGTGTCAAGGTACCCCAAATCTCCAAGGGCAGCCTCATAACATGACCATGGTCCTAACCGGTTCCAGAGTAAAAACTTGTTCGAGTTTAAGGTGTAAATCTTAACGATCAATGCAAAGGTTGTCATCATAAGTCACCTGCATTGTTATATCATCAAGAAGATCCTAATCTTCTCGAAGGTACAACCCTGCAGTTGACATGTGTTGACATCCTAAAAAACCGCCTTGGAAAGATTTACTTAACTTCAAGGTGTTACTTAATTTGAGTTAAAATTATATTTAAGACTCTCCTAACTGGGTAGTCTTTTCCCAACCCCTGGGTTCCACACCTTTGAGTTGCTTTACGCAATTAAGTTCAATTTCACAGAGAGAAGTTTAATAAGATTTGATATCTCGCCAAGGAGACCATTGGTTCCCAATAACCTTATTCTACATAATTGGGCAATAGCCCTAAGTCCTCTCATAAGGATGCTAACTAAACCCATATGGGTTTATATCAGCTCCCTAGACTGAAATATATCTTACTTATTGGTACAAGATATATTGATTTAAAACCATCAATTACGTTGCCTTGACTTAGATCATGGGTAGGGAGTAATAGATTACTCTTCCCGTTTTCAGCTACCTATTAGGGTGGTAGTTTAATCTTAACTTCTCGAAAGGCAGTGGACTGATTTCCAGTTTAGCCTTATTCATAACATAAAAGAATTACTATTCATTCATGAAGTATTTGGTCACATAATTTTTACAAGACCTACTTAGAAAATCCAAATAACTCCATGGTATACAATATTAAAATGCACTTACAATCAATCAGACCTAAGAAGTTCAATCCATCAAATGAAAATGCAGCCACATAAGTAACAATCTCTCCATTTCATTCATTTCCAAGACCATACATTTACAACTTATGCACTTCGGCACATTTGATACAATGATCAACATCGAAAGAATATCTTTCTTCCTATAATACAATTTGAGACAATCAAATTGAAATTCATCATTAAACCAGTTTAAACAATCTGAGCATCATATCAGATCTGCGTGCTTTTACCACTTACGATGTCCATCTGCAAAAATTGCTAGCACAGGTCAGTTCAGTGAACTGAGCATGATAAGCACTAATTCTTAAAACAATTGCATTCTACCAACTGTTTCCATTAGACAACCTGTTTAAATGAAATCATTTCTTCAAATCCTTAAACTTGAATCAGGCTAATCATTTTTCTACAATTCTAATATGACTTTAACGCATGACTCATATTATAGCTGCCAGTTAAACCTAAATATATTTCAGATAATTCATGGTATATATTAGAGACTAAGAAGAACAAAATGAATCCAAACATCCATCCATCTGAAAATCAAGGACAACAATAATTCAACAAATTACTCCATTCAAGAATGAATTCCTATCAGTACGTGTATCCAACAGGTGAGTATTTAACAATTCAAGCAAAGGCAGATTATAACATCCAGCAAGCTCAACTGACGGGATTCCTTTATATTCATAGCCTTATTTCAATGATATTGACAAGTATACCAACTTCTACTGCAATACTATTTTTATAAAAGTGGATAACCGTACAACTCAAACAGGATAGTAATATAACCGTTAATAAAGAAGAAGACTCCAGTCAAGAGTCAGTACTTACCAGTTTCTCCTTATAATTTTAACAATCTATTCTTCTTATGCCCGTACCGTAGAATTCACATAAAGGTACAAAAGAAGAGAGCACTCATAGTTTCTAGACAAGGAGAGAATATTTTCTTAATCCAACAGTTATATATCAACATATACTTCACAGCTTAGGAGAAAGAAACATAGGCATTCAGATCTCCATTCCAATCATGTTCAAGACTGTACCAACTTCCCAAGAGTAATGCATATACATCCAATCTTGAATTCAATAAGGAAGAAGAGAGAGCAAGAAAATCAACACCCATCCCTTCCAAATACAAACCTGATTTCCATCCATGCAGACCCAGGATTACCCATATGTTAATAAACATCAGAGTTCCTCAAAGCAAGATTTCTCTCGGTCAGGCTGTGTTCCCATTAACCAAGCAAGGTCGTAAAGAAAACAATAATTACATTAATATTTCATCACATACAAAATCTATAATCATAGACCATCCAAATCCTTTTCACAGAGATGCAGGTTTAAATATAACATACATCATACACATGCGACTAAATCAGTCGAGCTCAAAAGAAGGAACTACAGTTTCATCCCAATTCAATTATATAATCACCTGAAGCTATCAAGCAATAAAAGAGCTCTCGCGACCAAGAAATAATCAATAAACCAACCAAATTAGACCCAACAATTCTTTCCATGTCATTCTTCAAACATGAAATTACCCAACGCCATCGCCTGACATGGCACAGTTAGGAACTCATTACCTCAGTCGAACAAGAGACTAGGTAACATCATAAACAGAAGTTGAACCCATATACAAACACAACAAACATTTCAACTGAGTCGAATCCATATGTTTAACAAACATTTCAACTGAGTTAGATCCATATGAATAAACAACAAACATTTCAACTGAATCGAATCCATATGAATATACAACAAACATTTCTACTGAATCGAATCCATATGAATAAACAACAAGGACTTCAACAGAAGTCAAATCCATATGAATACACTCAAGGACTTCACAAGAAGTAACATGAGAACACTACAAGGATCCATACAAGTATTCACAACAAGGACTTCAACAGAAGTTGAAATCATATGAAAACATTGCAAGGACTTCAACAGAAGTCGTATCCAACAAGTATTCACAACAAAGGCTTCAACAGAAGTTGAAATCATATGAAAACATTGCAAGGACTTCAACAGAAGTCGTATCCAACAAGTATTCACAACAAAGGCTTCAACAGAAGTCGAAATCATATGAAAACATTGCAAGGACTTCAACAGAAGTCATATCCAACAAGTATTCACAACAAGGACTTCAACAGAAGTCAAATCAAAATGTAAACATAGTAAGGACTTCAATAGAAGTCGTGTTCATAAATAATCCAACAAACACTTCAACAGAGTCTACGCATAACCAGGGAGTCCCAATTCAACAAGAAAGGAAGAAAACCATTACAATGCTTCCAAACAAACCAACTGTACAAAGAAATCATCTGAACAGAGTTGTTCTAATGAAATCATTTGAAGGAAAGCAAGATTTTTAAAAGTTAGGGCCTATCATGCCTGATAGTGTCGCTTAAAAATTCGAAGAAGACCTCCGAATGTGCTCGCTCCTTCTCTTCTTCTTCCACGATAGATTAAACAACAATAAATTGTTACCTTCATGCCTTATAAACTTTCCCCGATAGAGAAAGGAGCTAGAAATTCTCAAAGTTTCCATGCAACACAGAGTAGACGACTGGTTCGAAGAACCAGTGCTCAAGCAGAGCAAAAAATGGAGTGCATGAAAAACCAAACAACCAAACAATATTCCATCTGCATGCCTTCCCAAGCAATCCGCGCTCGGGAACCAAAGTTCATTAATTGTATTAACTGCCATCCTCCCGCCTATTCTCCACTGCCACCGACCGCCAAAATTGGTGATCGCCAAAAGAAAACAAACAACCATTCCCATACTTGGTGATACTGCCACGTCAGGTCACAATAGCCATTTGCAACCTCCGCCAAATCTGACAGCATCCCAAGTCCTTCAACCTTATCCACCTCATAAATGCCATGGAAACCACCACCCATGACTCGCGCCCCTTCATAGGTCCCCCTCCATTCTTATCATTAGTTAAGATAGGTTAGATCATAGGGTAGATCATAGGGTTAAGACATTAGTCTTACATCCATAGCGCTAGAAGAAGTTAACTCTAGGAGCATTAAGCTTATAGTTTAGGGCTAGGTTAGATTTGTAATTATTTTAACCAATAGGTTATAGTTTAGGTTAGGATTATTAACCTTAACAAATCCAGTCTAGGTCTCCAAAGTAGGACCAATCAGCGTTAGAGCCAAACAGGGTAAAACATTCCTGTAAAGGATTCTATCGGGAATAGCTAAATTAAGCTTACGGTATAAACATGAACATCTTACCTGGCTTAAGGTCTAGGCCTTCCCGATGTTACGGTATTTGGAACCAAATTTCATTTAACATGATCAGCCTGAGTTAAACTCCGGAATTGCTCATTCAACTCATTCAGACCTTGCAACTTTCGTAAGGTCAATAAATTTTGTTCATCCTGAATAAGCTTAAAACATCTCTTGGATCAATGCAACTGATCCAAGGCTGAGTCATAAAGATGGATAAATCCACAATTCATCCCGAAATCAAATTGAACTCAGGTGCTAAAAATGAAAGAAATAAAAGAGTCCAAGCATATTCTGACTCAGTCAAAGATCTTCAAGAGCAAAGAAGATACAATCCATATCAAGCATGACTTCACAAATCAAAGGAACACGTCCTTATACAGAAGAAATCATATATCAACACTTGAGTGCTCAGGAGGAAGGAAAAACAGTTCAGACATCAGTTAGGGGTAACCACTGCCGGTCACTGTAGAAAATAGGCAGTGAGTAAAATGGGAGGTAGAAGGTAAGATCTGACAAGAATGCCAAATCCGGGGATGTGTAAAATGTCAATGTAAAAAGTGACAGTGACAGAGACTATGGAAAGTGAAGGAAAGTGAAGTGAAAATGTCATTTTGAGTAGGTTAGCAAAAGGACCTGGAACCAATGCCAGTTGGGTATAACCAATGGTGGTCAAAGGTAATCGATGACGGTTATTGTGAAATTGAGACAATGATGAAAGAAAGTGGTTGTGAATTAAAATTTTGTGTAGAATTAGACCCAAAATTCTGGAAATGATGGTGATATAGCTCAGACACACTCAGGTGAAGCCAGAATACACTAGCTATGATGAGGAGCATGCTAGGATGAACAAATAAAAAGTGATGAATGTGTTCTTTCACCTCAAAATGCAAACCAAGCAGAAACACTAAGAAAATGTGATCCTAAGAGTGCCCTTTTCTATTATGTTTGTTTAGCTTATGTTATTTAGGGACTGACAAATGAATTTTGAAATAGAGTTTTTGGTGAGGATGGCTTCCTACAAAGAAGGATATCTAAAGGGTGAGGTTTCAGGTATGTTATGGTCCACATGGGTGGGCATGTTCCTCTGAAGTATGACTCTTCCAGAGCAGTGAGCAAGGTGCTCACTATGCCGTGATCGTGTGATCACCTACAACTTCTTCTAGGTAAGGTGTTGTTTAAGAATGTATGTATTTTAATTTTTGTGTGGGTTGGTAAGACTTAGAGAAAGAGAAAAGGATAGAAGTGCTTTTCTATGATTCAATTTGTCAACCATCAGTTGGTCATGACAATCCAGCATATAGGTTGCCCTCAGTTAATCATGAGTACTAATGCAAATCTTAAATAAGAATGGAATGCGATTGTTTTTAAACGCAAATTGATCAATGTGAAATTGGATGAAACAATAAGATGAAGAGGAAGAGGGATGCTATTTCACTAAAACGCAGAAAACATGAAGAAATGATTCTTTTTAATTACACCTAAATAAAAGTTTCCTTTAGAGAAAATAGAAAGGAGATGTGGATTACCAGGGGAGAAGAATTAGCGTGTACACTTTTAGAAGGGAAACAAACACACAATTATTTCCTAGGAATGAATGAACAACAAGGAACCCCGAATGGGTCCCACTAGGCATGCCAAAATGTTTCACCTTTTTCTTAGATTGTTTCTTTGAAGTGTTGACAAAATAGATAGGGTAACGAGCATAGGAGGAATACATTTTCAAATTTTATTTGATGGGTTGTTGTGCACGTATGACTTCCAAATCCATAGCTGATCGTGAGAGCTTTGTTTTGGCTAGGAGGAACTACCTGTAATGAAAACAAAACCACCAGAAGGAATTAAACAATATGGGTAGTGAACTGCCTAGCATGAGATAGGTCTGGGAAGTATGATACTTCCTAGATGGCTGTCAGTCCACTATTTTAAACAAATTAATGCTATAAACAAAGTAAATCCTATTGTTATTTTGAAATGATTTAGGTATCTCACTTAAAACACAATAAGGAAATAGATCTAATCTAACAGGCTAAGCTAGAATAGAATCCACAGGTCAAATGGTTGGTTCTGGGTTCTGCAAGTCTGATAAAGGTCTTGGGTAGGTCACAGGTGACATGAGGGTCCAGGTAAATTTGGTGGGTATGGTGCTCTGTTTAAGGCTGTGTGGGAAAACACAGAGATCGGTGTCGGTCTGGGGTGACCGAGACGGGTTAGGATATAATCTGGTAAACCACCTTATCCTGTGATCCTCCCCCTATACTGGAAATGTCACAGAGGATAGGGTTTGTGGTCTCAATTTGTGATTTCACAACTGGTTTTGGTTAGTCTGAGATTGATAGTACTTTGGGTGACTAGAATAGGCTTTTGCCAGGTTTTAATGGGTCTAATGATGAGGTGAAATATACCTTGGAGAAGGTCAAATAGGGAGAAAGATTATGATTATGGGTGCCATAAAATGAATAAGGTACCTGAAACAAATCCTAGAAGTATGATGTTATACTTAAATGGATTTCTATTCCTGAAGGTCTATGTACCCAAGGATGGATCTTTCTGATTAATGGGTATTGTGAAGGCTATAAATGATCGCCAACTGAAGGGCTAAATCTTGAGGAGGGATGCATGCACACTCCACTTTTCTTGAATTTTCAGATTGGTGGGCTAGCTCATGAAAGTTGAAGATGGTCAATCTTCAGCCTTGATGTAGTTTTTGCTGGAATTTTACTCTCTGAAGATGCTGTTATCTCCCTGTCCATTTGTCTTGCTCATCAAATCCTTCACAAGCCAATCTCTCTTCCAATGCCAAATTCCAGTTCCGTAACCTTCACGAATAAGGCTATTTTGGATTAAAAGGGGTAACCGACAGCATTCCAAGTTAACCGGCAATGGTTAGGGGTAATCGATTCCTTTCTTTGGTCAGGATCTTCCATAGGTTTGCTACCAACCTTAGGGATGATCCTCCTGCATCCTTGGGTTTCAGTCATTATCCCATGGACATTAGACTCGGAAATCAATTGTGAGCAATGTGGGAATGTCGTTAGAAGGAATACTGCATTGATTTTTAGGGTTCATGGGTAAGTCTAGTTAGTTATGGTAACCTGCTAAGAATAGGTCTTAAGTTAAGAAACCATGTAAGGTGTCCAAGTGAATATAGCTGTTTAGAAAATTACTTTACCAATGATCTACAGTGCATAGTGAAGATCAAATCATTAATTTAATTTGAATTAATTAATTCCATATTAGTGGGGTGAAACCACCAATGGCTAGGTAAATGTAAGAAACCAACCACTTAGATAACTCTATGGGGAATGAAGTTAAAAATGTCATGACCTAATTTTTGTGTCTACACGCACGTGCTATCTAATTAATCAAGATCCAGCTAGTAAATCTGTGAGCATATCTTCCTCGAATTATGGGTAACCACTCTAATCAAACAACTATCTCATAGTCAACCAATTACGTTTTAATAATTGCAGCATCCTTGCAAGATAACTTAAAATGATAAGGTACAATTAAATATGTAAACCAGAAGTTTAGTCATAACATTTTTACCCACGGAGGACCAGTTTCACAAAGCGTCGAAGGAGATCATCACATCAACCAAAATAAGCAACTCACCCGAAGAGTGATTATATCATGTCCCTCATTTATGGTATGTTTTTACAGAATGTAAGCATTTGATCAAACTTAATATTCTAGATCATGAAAGAAACCAAGTTCAATATGTGGTTTAGTATAAACTATATCATTAGATTCAACTATTGACAAAATATAGAAAAAAGAGCCATGTAAGATTCCAACCATATAATTATCCATGCTTAGAAATTCAATCTATCAATATCCAAAGTAAAGGTCCACAATAATAATAATAGCCATGAAGGGAAGATGCTAGTCATGCATAATCCCCAAGTCAATATCAGTCATGTGTGCTCGATCCAGAAGCATAATTCTAGCACACAACATGACATAAATCCAGCCGAGATGATTAATCAAACACACATCACACACACAAACAAGATAGGGTGGGGACATTTCCCTTCACCAATATACAACCAAAGTTAGTTTGTAGCTATGGCAATAGGAAGAATTACATGTCACATGCTAAAATATAATTACACGCGTAATGCAAGCTCGCTATTAATCTATTATGTAATAATAATCCACAATGGTAATCACTATTAACTTCCCAAAAATGTACATGATGCTTGACTCCCACTCGTCGTAAAATTTACTTGGTCAATGGTTGGGGTAAAGGAAAATGAAAATAAGAGAATGGTAGGGGTGATCTGAGGGGTGTGAAAATATGTTAGTTTGTGTAAGTGAATGATGAGGTACTGATAAGATATTAGGTATATCAAAAGTATCACATCAGGTGTAGACAAGGTGATTCTTGTTCCAGAGGGACCATTTGGGATGCTAAGCAAGATGGGTGATGAAGAATAAGCATGTATAAGGGTAGATTAATTCTAGGATAATAAAGATCTACTATCTGAAATCAAACTTTAATGGCTTAGGGCCTGACTTATTTTGTTGCAGGTAGTTGTTGATGTGCTTGACCTTTGGAGATTTTTGATTGGACAATATATGTATGGTCAAATGTGAGTAGTGCAATCCAGCTAGACATTCATCCTATAAATGAAAGGCTCTCTGCTTGATCTTGGTGAGGCTCTAAAGATCTGGATGTGCAAACCCTTGTAATTATTTTCTTGGTGTAGGTCTAGGTCTCCTGTTCTAGCTCTTCCAGAAATATAAGTAACCTTGAAATAATGTTACCAAAGGGAATTTTAAAAGGTAAATGACAAAGGTTTCATGTTAACTGGAAAGTTGGTTCAAGGGTAATCGGGGTTGGTTAGGGTGGGATTCCCTTAGGTGTTGCACTAAAATTCCCCAATGGAGATGTGCTATTGTGATTTATACAACAGATCTCTCTATTTATCCTGTATAAGTGGCATGAGTTACCATTTTTTATGCAGGATGTGGTTAGAGGGTATGTAGGCTTTGAATTTTGCAAATTTATCTTATATAGTCTATGTGAAACATACTAAGAATTGGACTTAGGGTGAGGTTTTTAAGTAGGTGTATAGGTAAAGTGATGGGGTGGGAATTATCTTAATATAAGGATAATTAAATAATAAATATTATGAGGATAAGGATTAATGTATAATTAATGGTGATGTGATAATGAAGGGGCCATGGTTAGGTGAGTGTGTTCAAAACATGGGTCAATTAGCGTGTGCTAATTTTAGGTGTCTATATTTTCCCCTTTTTATTGAGTGGTTTGGTGTAGGAAAGACTTGAGACAAAAATTAGATGTGATTGATAAGGATGTGAATGATGAAAATTTATATGGTGAGGTACTCCCCCTCAAACTAGGGATTTATGAACTAAAATGGAATCAATCACGAGTTTAAAAGAGGTATATGGATGAAAGATGCAAGGACTAGAAGATGAGAGATGATGCCCCAAGATGAGTTATAGAAACAAGATGGGTGCCATTAGAAAATCAAGTGATAGGGGAACTAAAGGGTTCGTGTCCTATAAACATATGATTTAATGATGGTAAGGGAAATAAAAAGGATATTTTGACGAGGTCAAAGAACCGAAGATTGATGTTTCCACAAAGGTGGGCTTATGAGGCCAAGAATTCAAGTGATAGGGGAACCAAAGGGTTTGTGTCCTATAGACATATGACTTAACGCCATAAAATATGATGGTTTGACAAGGTCAAGGGACCAAAGATTGATGTTGTCACAAATGTGGGATTACAAGGCCAAGAAGTTAAGTGATAGGGGAACCAAAGTGTTCGTGTCCTATAGACATACAAATTAATGGAAATGGGGGATGACATGATGATTTGATGAGGTAAAAGGACCAGAAATTTATATTGCCACAAAGGTGGGCTTAGGCCTAAATGGGGGTCCTGATGGTGATTAGAGGTGTAGCACTTGAGGAGGCAACTGATTGAAAAGATTTGATTTTAATGAGTAAATGTGATGTTTTAGATGCAACAATGGAATGACGAGATGTGCTGAGGATTGTGTGGGTATTGATAGATATTGATATGATGATATATATATTGATAGATGTGGATGTGGTAGGGTTGACAACTATTAAAGTTATGTTTTAGATATGATGTGTTATTTGATATTGATTTTAAAGTGTTCTTAAAGTTTTTCAGAACCATGGTCAAGAATGAAATGTGGATTGATTGCTTTGTATTGGATTTTATACATATGTGATGGGAAACAATAGAGTGAAGGATCTTGCACTTTTGGCCTTTACAAAAAATGTTAACAGATGACTAACAATGGGTAGTCACACGTAGGATCTTGGATATAGATGGAAGTGAAATGTATACCTTCTTAGAACATGATTAAGGGTTTAACATGTGTAGGTTGTGTGGGAAAAGAGGGTTCTCCTTTTCAATAGTTTCATAGAGAAATTCCCCAGCTATACATTTTATTTTGATGCAAACTTATCAATGCAGGAATTTTTCTTTGATGGGAAAGTTGATCCATGTGGGAAGATTTCCTAGGATGCTTTTGATATTTGAATTTTTGAAGGTTGATCGATGCGGGAAGCCTTTTTACATGGGTATCCATCCTTCAAGGGAGTGGTATATAATTTTGAATTTCGATTTTTGATTTGTTTTGAGGGATTTTACAGAATTTGAGTGGTAGCTTTCCTTCAAGGGATCGATCTATGATTTTTGACTGGGTAGTTGTCCTTTGAGGGATCAATCTACTTTTATTTTTGACAATATGATTTTTGATATTTGAATAGTTTTCCTTTGAGGGATCAGTCTATTATATTTTTGATAACTTTTGATAGGAAGCATCCATAATATTTTTGACTTTATTTTGAGCTGAGGGTAAACCCTACTAGACCATTTCAAGGAGGGGAGAAGAAATGTGTACATGACACTACACATATGTTCCCCATGACATGTATTTGGTTGGTATACAAGGTGGATGGATGTAATGATTGGGGTTCCTACTAAGGAGGAACTTGTTGGTGTGAAAGATGCGATGAAAAAAGTCGTGGTGCTCATCTTTAAGGGTTTGAGGATAGTGACAAAAAACTACATTCTTTCAAATCATTATAATGATAAGATGGCTGGTTGATGGTGGAATAAGATATTTGATGTGACTACTATCATGATAGTTGATGTGTTAACAATAAAAAGGTTGCAAGTGCAAGACATTCAGAGGTTGACCCATGCTATATGGACCGATCCAGTTAAGGGAAAAATTTCCATGTTTACTCCTTTCCAGAGTAGTGACATTTTTATTGGATTGATAGGATAGGTTGGGTGAAGATGCGCTAGGGGGATGTGTGCAAAGGTAATAATTTTGAATTATCAGTAGAGAGGAGTCCCCCTAGCATGACATTATGGATAGAGATGACATGCGTTGAAAGGAATGAAAAATTTAGATTAGGATGATGGAGTTTTGATATTTGATTGATTGAGTATATGGTAAGTAAAGGAGCCCTTGAAAAAGGAGCAGTTGAAAATTTGGATGGGATATGAGAGGAAAATTGATGAAGAGGGGTAGATGATGAAGCTTTGATTTTTCATTTTCTTCATGTATGATGATTCTAGGTTCATGTGGGTGGGTGAACCATATGGATTTGAGATGAGGGAACTTTAATGGAAGGTGATGATAAGACACATGAGAAAGGTTTTTTGAGATATGATTGAGGATGACCCCTTTGTCCTATAGATGTTGATGAGGAAACTGTTAGTGAATTGGAAAGTGTAGATGTTGACAAGATTGAAGGACCTTCAAGGGAAGGTGTGAACATTGACAAGATTAAGGGACCTTCAATGGAAGTTGTTGAAGATATGTATGACAAAGGTTTGATAATACGAGATTGAGGATGTCCCCCTTTTCCTATAGATGTCTGTGAGGACACTGAAAAGGGTGGAGGTGTAGATGATATTGATGATGGATTAGGATGGTATTCTTCTAGGAGAAGATCATCAACAAGGAAGATTCATTGGATTATGGATTTAAGCACTTTACAACTCTCTGTGCTTTGTACTAGGATTCTATGATAGGCACATGTTTTATCTTGATTGTACTAAGAAGGTTTATGAGAATGTGGATTGGGTGTTTTGATTGGTGGTAATGTGATAAGAGAAGCCTGCATGAGCCTCTTGAGGATGTTGATGTAAGTCCCTTTTGGGGGATTTGGATTAATTGATTTTGATTTTGATTTTTATTTATGAGAATTCTTGGTAGAACACGTCTTATTTTTAGATGAGGGTGGATTCATAGATGTCGTATAGAGTTGAAACATCATAGGGACATTGTGAGGTTGATAAGAGAGAGGGATATGATGTGGGATTGATATAATTGGATGATGGATGAGGTCCCAAAAATGGATGAGGAGGGATGGATCATGGATGAGATAGGGTTTGACTGTGTGACATGATATTGAGATAAAGTATGGGGTCCCAAAATTTATTGTAAGGGTAGAACCGTAGATATGATAGTTTTAGATTGTGAGAAAGGAAAAGGTTCCAAAATGGATGGTAAGGTTGGAATCATAGATGTGATAGATTTAGATTGTGATAAAAGATGGGTTCCCAAAATGGATGGTAAAGTTGAGGCCATAGATGATGTTTGTTTTGATTTTATAATTTCGATTTTAGAGAGATGAGAGGGTCTTACAATCAGATGACGAGGCTGAGGCCATGGATGTGATGGGATTTGATTGTATAGTGTTTGATTAAGGGTAGGGTTCTAAACTAGATGAAAAGTGAAGAGATGAGGATCGAATTGAGTCTTGTTCGAATGAGGTAGATGTTGTTTCAAGACATGATTGAGGTGTGTTATATTTATGTGAGTTTCCCAAGTTTTCTATTAGTTTAAAGATGGTTGGATGTCGAGATATTTGATTATGAATGCCTCCTTAGTAATGGTCTCCAAGGTAGAGTATAAGGGTTGCAAGGAGGTAATGGATGATTAGGATAGTGTTGAACATGGTGATATTGATGTGTGAGGATCATTGAAAAGAATATCAAGGGATTCTGAGTCTTCAAGAGGAAGTGTTGGTGATGAAAGGGAATCCTCATGGGGAAGATCATATGTAATAGTGTTGATGATGTGACTCGAAGGATGTGTAGTATCTATATGGAATGAATCTATCAAGGGTGTTGGGTCAAGAAGATAAGTAATGGTATCATGCATGGTAGTTTCATTTGGTTCGTAGGAAGACCTAGGAGAATCATATGGGACATGTGTAGATTGAGGATTGAGATGACCTTCTTCAATGGCTTGGATTTCTAATTTTATAGCCATGGTGAAGGATTCATCAAAGGTTTAGAATGTGTGGATCTAGAGAAGTAGATGATATGTGATCAGAACATGATCAAAAACATAACTTGATAAGTTCTGATTAAGGTAGTGAGAAGTTCAATTGATTGATAATGCTTTTCCACCTAGTGACAAATTCAACAAGGGATTCATTTTCAGATTGTTTGATGGTAGGGAGATCAGAAATGGTTATTTTACGAGTAACATTTATAGAGAAGTGATCGAGAAATAACATGGCTAGCTGCATGAAAGAGAATAAAGAGTTTCGAGGGAGGGAGTTGAAATATTCCAAGGAAAGTCTTACCAGTGACATAGGAAAGGTTATAAGACAGGAGATACTTGATCATGGATGATGAGGTAACACATGAATTTCTAAAAGCTAGTATGTGCTGCTAAGGATCCTCATGTCAATATGGAAAATTGTGAATTCAGGAAATTCCCAATACAAAAGATATGAAATTATATGGTATTGAAGGATGGATGGGTTCGTTACAAACCTCTAGTCATTTTAATACCCTTAGGACAACAGTATGATCCCATGCACGCCAGCTTATCACCCAGTGAGTGATGGGCACTCAACTGAGGCATGCACGGGCACTGAGCCCCTCCTTTATGTGAGTCTTATGAGAATACTTCATCTATGATAGATACTTAAGTGAAAAAGAATGAAAAGGATCTTTGTGCTCATTCTAAAATCCTAGGATGAGTTATCATCTTATTGCATCCATAAAAGAGAAATAATGACCAACATATAGAATTGATTCATACAGAAAGGAAATGCACAAGGATTATGCTCATTAACACAAATATGCTTTAAGACAAAACCTTATATTCATATTAATGAGTTTAGTAACCACATTACATTCATTGAGGTCATAACATACTCGTATAATAATGCAGAGCAAGGTCATGCATCAAAAACTACACTATGTCCTTTATATTACAAGGATAAAGACATACCCATCCCTCTATATATGTTATCACTCCTATGTTTTCTCTAATCCCAACCAATATAATCATCCATGATATTTCTATAGAGTTTTTCCTCTTCTTCCATCACCTCTACTCTCTTAAGATGACCTCCCCTTTCTACTATCTACACACCTCTATATATAGCTTTTATACCTTCACCACCATGCCTTCTGAGGTAACATATTAGCTACCAAGTGTCCAAGTGGTTCTCCAATGGAGCATGCCTACTTTCATCTAATCTATCCAATATGTGTAATGATGTTCTTCTAGAACCTTCCATTGCATGCATGGTATATTCCATTCTTGATCCTATAGATTCCAGGCTGGCACCTTATCCATTCAGCATGCTAGACATGGGTACATGCTTTTCTCATGTGTTTTTTGGAACTTTAAATAAGGCTAAGTCCAAACATCATCTTGTCTTACACATATACCGTGTGTTCAGATAAACCCTACTACATCCCTTCCATGCGTTCCTTCAAGTCACATTGCGCTTCTTCATATAGGTCCTGCGTGCTCATGTTCCCTTCTCATACTTAGCCAATATTCTGGGGCCCAACATCACCCCACACTACGCCTATTATCTGTCCTCATAAACACTTTTGTTCAAAGAATAAAGAATTAAAGGATCTGAATAGGGAAGAAATAATGAAGGAATGAAAAATTGGGAAAAATAATGAAAGAATGTGGAGAATGAATAAAAAATTATTATTTTTGAAGGAGGAGAGGGAAATTCTTCCCTATTTCTGCCTCTAGCTTCTCCTAAGCATCAACCTCGTTCTATGCTTACTGACAGAGGTCTCCAACTAAGGTGCTCACCTCCTCACAACTTAATTCCTCCCCTTTGGTGCTCATTTTTTCAATAATACTTTCCAACTATTTTCTCAAGTATTCAAGCACATCTATCTTGTGGCGGTGATCTGGGGGTATAAATCCTTTAGCTGATTTTTGATCGAGCCTCGCAAGGTCTCAATAGCTTATGAATTCTTTTCTACCTCAACTAGGATTTTATCTCTTTCATCCCTATTCCCCTTATTATTTTCTTGAAACTCCTTTATTTCCATCTCATGTGTGGCAACCAGGATGCTTTCCACTATATCTCTATGAGTGCAGTTTTGATATGCAACTTCTGTGACTTGCGTGGTGGTCCTTACCTCTGTAAGGAGTTTATTATATCGAGAAACAATCTCAATAACTTTCATCTTATATTCCTTCTCTTGGAATGCCAACACTTCTTTAGATTCTAATGCAATTGGTCACCCTTCCATCGTGAGGATGTGTTTCAAATCCTTTAGAAACTCCAAGGTTGATTCATATTTTTTGCTCAAGTGGCACTAGGTTAGGATGATTTAAAATAATAGCACTCGTAATCAACTTAATATTATTATGAAGCTCACACACCCTTTCCTTCTCCTATTTTAGTTCACACCTTAACTGCGCACTGATAATATCTTCCTACTTTAGGTCCTTGTTCTTCTCAACAAGTGCCATATTCTCCTTCTCCAATTCCTCCTCCAAGAATCTCACTCTGTCATTCCTTCCAAAAAATCTAGCCTCAACCTCAAATGAAATTTTTTGAGTTCGTTGTATACCTTCTCATAATAATTATTGATTTTTCACCAAGGGATTTACTCCTTTTGTTTTTGAAACCTTCATCAATGCTATTTGACTTACTTCGAACTCAGGTTCATCTACATGAGACTCAAATGACTAAGATAACATCTTCCTAGTTTGGGGATATGTTCCTTCTTCATCAAATGATGACATAGCCAAGAGTTTCTCTATTGGTATGATTCTTTGGAAATGCTTCTGTAACACCTTGATAGGATAAATAATTTATCCCATCCCTACTCTTTTACTACCACTATGCCCTTCCCACCTATTCATGTAACTTTTGGGAATTTACTACCAAATTGGGATTCCCAACCATGCTATCATACTCCTTCCCAAATCTTTCTTCTTCCATCTCCTTCAAAAAAACTTATGCACTCAACTCTAACTCCTATTTAACCAATTCCTTCATGATTCCCGCCACTTCTCTCTCCATGGATTTCTCTGCTTTCTCCTTGGTGAGGCTTGGGGTTCCTTGGTTTTTGGTTCTTACCTCTTTGCTCACCCCCTTACCTTGATCCTCTACTTCTTCCTCATTATTCTCCTCATCTTTCTCATCATTCTTCTCTTCATATACCTCCTCAAAATCATGTATATCATACACTATATGGTCTTCACCTCCTTCAAGCTCATCATCATCCTTTTCACCATTGTAGGCATCTAGGCTTTATGTATCCTCTGAGTTTTCCTCTTCTCCCACCTTTTATTATTCCTAACTAGTGATTTCAATATAGGAGATTCTTCTTTCTCCTTCTCCTTGACACGTGACCTATTTGTTGGTGATTATTCATGGGTGAGGGGCTCTTCATGCTCTAATGCCTCTTCTTCTTGGATCTTCACCTTGACTGGGGAATTCTTTCTATGCATGTAAGTGCTAGGATTGCGACTACTTTAGGTGCTCCCACTGATTGTGTGGTCTGCACACTTGGCGCCTTCTTCTCCTGCAATTCTCTTTCCCTCTTCATTGGTGTGGCCTTTTTACGACCTTGTGGGGTATTCTGGAATGGAGACATCACTCTCCATATACATTGTCTCAAACTTTAGCCTTATGCACAGATATACCCTGGGTGCAGCCCTTCAAGCGATTGGCAACGTTATTGGATTTATCATTTGAAATTCATGGGAGTTATACTTCTCCATGTATGTATGATTCTTAGGGTACATGAGATTTTGGTGTAGCTCGTCGTGTTTCTGGTCCACCTCACTAAGGTCCAACCTTAGTATTTTGGCCTCCTTGAACTTGTCAACCCCTGCTTGGAAGTATTACGTAGTGAAGGATAAGGGCATCTTGCACCATGGGCTCTTAGTCCCATTTTTCAAAGTGAACCTACCAATACAGAAGTGTTGATAAACCACAAATTATGCCTCTCCATCCATGAGTGTGGGAAACTACTTTGGGATCCTCCACTCTACCGCTTTGAATGCATCACACATTCGTTTACACCACTTCTCTAGGCACGCCTTGTGAGTGACCATCATGGTTTCACAAATATATTTCTCAAATATTTCAGTGGGCGAGGGTTTCTCTTTTGGATACTCCCATACAAAAAAATTTGTCCCATCTCGTACTCCAATATCTGAGAAGACGATGGTGAGGAGGAAGTTTCCAAATAATATATTTTCTCCCTCCTTCATGCTTCTTATAATCTCATTCGTAATACAAGTGGACAAGTTATAAATGGTTCCTACTGATATTTTTTAGCATACATTCAACCATGCCTTGTTCACTTATGTCCATCTTTCTTTATCATTAAGATTGGTGACCAAGAACGTGGACATCCTCATAACAAGGTATGGAATTTCTGAAATGTAAAAGTACCACAAACCCTTTTTGTAGTCATAAACTTCTACTATTTCCTTGATAGCCTCCTTGTCCACCCAGATCATCATCTATGGATTCCCCTTCACAATTCAAGCTAGTGAACCAGGATTTCAGCTGTGGTCTTATGTGCATTTTTTAGCCTGTAAAGTAGAAATGGTCTTCATGCACACGTGACATCAACCATTGATAAAGGTGCTTGGGATTTCCAATGTAAGGAAACTCATACAAATACAATAGCTTTTCCTTTTCCAGATTTACTTTCACCTCGTCACTGTATATTGGCATTCCATCTGGTGTCCTCTTGTTAGTTGGAAAAACCATCTCCAACACCATTTATTTTTATAGTTCTCATGAGATGGTTATAATCACCCACGGTCATTTGTCTCAAGTGCGACACCCACTCGTTTCCCAAAAAAACTCCATCTAGGTACTTCATTTCTGCATACCATTCTTCATTGGAGCTCACGAAGGTAGCTTCCATTCTTTCTGTCGACTTAAAATATAACACTCCTTACTATGATCTATTATTCTTCCCAATCCCAAAACCCAACTCCTAGAATAAATCATTCTATCTCCATGCCCTAACAAAAAAACCCTAACTAGGAAAACCTTCTATAAGACAATGCACTACAAACTAATTCTCCCCATGCCCATGTACTCCTTCTACCCTAGTTTGTATATCCACTCTATTCACACACTTAGATTTCTAGGATTCTTCTTCCTTCGCACAAATTTCTTTGAATGCCCTATTTTGCAAGAGTGCTTCAACTTCGTAATAGTAAGGTCGAACTAATGACTGCTCAACCTCATATTTATAGTTTTTGCTTCCCTCCAGCAATAAATGCTATACCACCTACCAATGTACTTTAAAATTATATGTGTCTTTTTCCACTAGGTGAACTTTTAGTGTTCTTACCCACCCAATCATGTGTAAAAAAACCTTCTACAACCTTCTAGCATGCAAAAATTGAATGTGATAAGAAGACTCTTATGCATGTGTCTATAGCACCGAAGGCTCTTCTTCTGTCCTTTGCCTATTTTTTCCCTCACCTACTTCATATTGTTCATACACTCTTCATCCTTTATACATGGTATTTGTTACATCCTTCTTGACACCATAATTCATTACCCATTGTTTCCCCACGTGCTTTCTCAAAATTACGCACTTCCTTCTACTAGGTGACTCAACTCGTATTATTGGTCTATAATTTGCTTTACATTAATCCACCTCAAACTAAAACATATGTGTGGTCCTTTGCGCATACACAACCTTAGAAAAAATAATGTGGTTACCGAAACAACATGAAACAAAAGAAAGGAAAAAGCAACGAGAAATGGAAAAATAAAAAAGAAAATCATAAAGGGAAATTCTAAGTTAACTTGCTATACTACTTTAATTACAAACACCAAGAAGACTTATTTATATTAGGGCTTTATCCTACTCCCATTGAAATGACCTGGTAATCTGGTCCCATATAGTGCTTGTAGCTGGAAACTCACATGAATAAATAATGTATGAGATGATTTAAGGTCCCAATGCAATGGACTTTCAAATTCCCAAAATGGTGTAGATACTTGGAATCATACAAAAAACCATCT
This sequence comes from Taxus chinensis, assembly GCA_019776745.2. Taxonomy (NCBI): domain Eukaryota; kingdom Viridiplantae; phylum Streptophyta; class Pinopsida; order Cupressales; family Taxaceae; genus Taxus; species Taxus chinensis. The sequence continues at coordinate 355,778,754 of CM034157.1, forward strand.
ACCCAACCTCAAATTGCTTGTTCTTGATATGACGATCATGTCATGCCTTTTTTCTTGATTTTTGTAGTCTTTTGACACCATGTAGTAAGTGATCACCTTTCATCTAACTGTATTAAATTATCAATCCTCTCTTCCAGTGCTTGTTCATCATCCAACCCTCCTACGTGCATTATACGTAGTGATGGTAACATAAGTTCAACCAATAAAATAGCCTCTTCACCAAACACCAATTGAAATGGTGTGGCCATGTTCAACCTCTTATAGGTTATCTTGTATGCCCATTAAATAACTGATACTTTTTCATCCCAATCTTGTCTTCCAGCATCACATATCTTATTCATCGTGTGAGTTAGTATTTTGTTAAATGCCTAAGTAGTTCCATTCGCTTGAGGGTGATAAGTGGTAGTCTTGTGATGGGCCACAATAAATTTTGATAACATAATCTTGATCATTTCATTAAGGAAATGTGTACCTTTTTCACTTGTTAAGCTTAAAGGACAACCATACATATTGATTATGTTCTCCCATAAAAATCTAGCATTTGTTGATGTGGTGAAATCCTTCACAACCGTTGCCTCTTCCCATTGTGTCAAGTAATCAGTGCAAGTAATGATATACCACGAACCACTCCTTTGCGTGGATGGTGAAATAAGCCCTAAAAATTTGATTGCCCATTTTTCAAATGTTTCAATGCTATCCTAGTGGTTGCAATGACATTTCATCCCTCTTTCAAGGTTTGTCAAGGTGCTGGAAATGCTCATAGGCCTTGAAAAACTGAGGAAAAAAAATCCTGGTATATGGTTTCCCACCAAATCCCTACAAGTAGAATCTTTCATATGGTAGTGTTTTCTGCATATTTTCCTATTGCAATCCCACCATGTGTTTCCTCCATAATTTATATGCACTTATGTTTTAATCTGCATCAGCATAAAACCTCATCATGACCTAACTTATACAAGTCTCCACTAATCAAAATGTAGGGTGCGGCACATATTTCTAATTACTTCCTCTCCAAAACCTTCATCCCTTCCAGTGTCACACCTATTTTTAAGAACACTGTGATATCTTGAAATTCTAAGGGCACACACCGTAACCTAAACAGTTGTGCATCCAACATAGTATCCTTAATGCTTTGTGTGTCCTCCTTTGAGTTAATCCTTGATAATTGGTCATGTCCTAAATGTTCTCTTTCCTAGTTTTAAAAGCACTATGAACTCAAACTCTTAGAATAATAGGACCCAATGACATATGAACCCTTGTAAAATAATCTTGTTGAATAAGACAATTCAATTCCATGTGGTCCATGTAGAATATAAAATGTGTTTCCAACAGGTACTATCTAAACTTGTGCAGTGCGTAGATAATACACAATGCTTCACACATGGTAGTTGTGTAATTTTGTTCTGCTGGTTTCAACTTTCTACTAGAAAAACACAAGGTATGATGTCAATAATTCCCTCATCAGGTTGTGCTAGTAGTCATCCCATATATTTCCCTGAGGCATCAACATACACATGGAAAGGCTTATCCCAAGAACAAAAAACATAGTATGGGCATCATAACAAGCCTATCATTCAAAGTGTCAATTGCCTTTATTGTGCCTCTCCTCAATGAAAGGCACTCTTGTGTTTTATCAATTCCTCCAAGGTCCTAGCAATCTTGGCATACCCCTTGATGAATTTATTGCAGTACCCAATATGCCTCAAGGAAACCATGTAGTGCACTTTGATTAGGGTAAGCTCCCCTAATCCCACAATAACTACAACTTTCACAGGATCTACTAGTAAGCCATATAATACTTGTCCTAACTTATGGTGATCAAATGGAGTAGCAAAGACACATTTCTTAATGTTTAGGGATATCCTCAATTTTTGACATCTCTCAAACATTAGATTAAAATTTTCACAATGGTATTTTACCAATCCATACACAGTCCAGTCATCGAGGTATACTTGAATAAATTTATGGATGAAGTCTTGAACTTCTTGTACCAGGATGCATGAGAACATAACAGGAACATTATTCAATCCAAAAGGAATAACCATGTAAACAAAAATTCTTCCAACATTCAGTGGCTAAATTTGTCTTTATTTGGTCTTCCTTTGCAATCCTGACTTGGTGATACCCTAAGAACCCATCCATCAAAGAGTAGATATCACACCCTGATACTCCCTCCAAAATTTCTTTAATAAAGGGGGTTGGAAATGGATCAATGACACATACTGCATTAAGGTTGTTGTAGTACACACAGATCCTTATTTTCCCATCCTTCTTGATACGGATGGCCATGAGGCTTATCAATTGTTAAATTTTCCACTTCCTTAATGATATCAAATGCTATCATCTTGTTTATTTCTTCCTTGACCCATACGCACAGATTTGGATTCATCCAATAAATACTCTTCTAAATTAGGTGTGCACCTTCCTTCAACTTGATATTCATCTCCCATAAGGAATGGTGTATGCCTTTAAGTTCATGGTACCCACTAGGGAAAATTTTTTGGAACTTGCACAACAAATCAATGACCTTTGAAACTTGTTTTTCAAACCAATAGTCCCCAATGATAGCTTCCTTATGTTCTGTCTTTGTCCCAGTGTTAACCTTATTTTTTCAAGGGCTCATTGGTAGGAACGTGCTCACTCATCAATGAACTTATCAGGTATGAATAATTCACATACCTTCAGGGTGTGTTATCATGCTAAATTTTCCATCTCTTCACTATTCATCCTCCGATGCCAGACCTATTTTTCCTTTTTATTTTTACAAGTCATGTGTGCACATCTAAAGATGTACTTCCTATGATTCCTCAATTCATTGAGGCATGCTTCCAAATAAGGCTCACCTTGATAAGTTCATGTAGCTTATCTTCTGCCATAACCACTAATCTCCTCATTGTAATACATTTGATTAACTACAACGCGTTATCAATCGATGGCTTGGTACTCCTATACTCGAAAGCTGTGGAATGAGATGATACCTAAATGCTATTGCCTAATTACCTATTTAATGCACAAATCATAGACAATGTTTAACTAACTATTGTTGGTGATAAATCGCAGCACCCCTGAATTCTGCAGCACGTGATGGGTCGAGACTCTCAGTGCGATTGCACAACATGGAGCTTTTCCCAAGTGTGGGACCTTGCGAAATCGGAAAAGCTCTCCGGATGAAGGCCGGCTCCTATTCCTCTGTTCAGATGCACAATAAAACGCAGAGGGTTTACCAAAAAACCTAATCTAACTTGCCAAGGAGACAGGGTAGAGAATGCATAAAAATAAAACCTAAACTACGGAGGTGATGCACCGAGGAATGTTGGACACCTGTTTTGCAAGATTAAACACAGACCACATAAATGCAATACAACACCATGCACAGATAGCCAAAATGCAATGAGAGATCAAAATATGACAGCAATGAATATATGAAAGGGTTTAGAATCAATCACAGACATACATATATTTCTCAAGGATTGATTCAATACATTGTAGTGGCCAAGAGGCAAAAAACAACATTACAATCCATATGGGAGGTTTGAAAACTCCACAAATTCTCACAAGCTAAAGGAAGAAGGGAGGATGCAAAACGAAAAAATGTCCAACCCTCAGAAAAAGCCCCTCCTTTACAATTTATATGAGGAAAAATGAGGGAGAAGAGAATGAATTCGAATTCTGCCCCCAACCACCTCCAAGACTGCACCTAACTATCTCATTATCGATGGCGGTAGGTGAGAATCTCAACAACCCAACAGTGGCGAAGTGTATTTTACATTTTTAAGAACTTGTTCCCACCCAATTAAAGATATCCAGTCGTAGTTGGGTAGAGGATGCCGAGAGCTTTCCGAAAAGTCCAACCTTGCGTGAATCCGAGCTCCCTGTGAAAAGTTATGGCGATCTGAATATTTCCCGCGTCAGGGTCTGTTTCCTAGTCGGGTTCGGGTTTCTCCTTTGCATCTGCATCGGGTTTGGAGGATGCCTCGACATGTTTTTGATGCCTGTTTTTACCCCAAAACCCATTTTCCTTGTATTTCCAAGATTTCCTTTGTTTCGGGTTTGCGGAACCCTCGAGCATCGGGACATCCTTTGTGATCTGCATGTTTCATGTTTCGTGTTTCCCGAAACCCGAAACCTAATTTGCCTTTGATGTCAGATTTTCCAACCCTCCGACATGCCTTCTTTACCATGTTTTCCCTGTGCTTCCCTGACGCTGAGACCTGATTTCTTTGATGTCAGGGTTTAGAGGCCCCCCGACATGTTCCCACGCCATGAAGCCCGATTTCTTTGATGTCGGGTTTTAGAGACCCCCCGACATGTTCCTGTGTCACCGAAACCTGATTCCTTTTACGTCGGGTTTTGGAGACCCGATGACATCATTTTCTTTGTTGGCGGGTTTTGGAGACCCCCCGACATGTTTCCTTCATGTTTTTCCACCATGTTTCTCCTCCTTGAAACCCGATTTGCTTTGGGTATCTATATTTACCCGGGGGGTAAATATATACAACAATTTGGTGACTCATGCGGTTACCTGCCTGCTAGGTAGAAGATCAGTGGCCTTTTAGCGATCCATCGGGCACGGAGTCATAAGCAATAACCTGAAACCAACCTGATACCGCAACTCCTTCTCTGAGAGCACGCTGAACTGTAGAAAACCAACCCAGGAGCAACAAAACCTATGCCAAAGCACTTAGGGAAACTGAAACCTAACTACAACAAGACAATGTGCATACGCACTTAGAGGAATTGAAATCTAGGCTAATATTTACAAGGGTAGAACTTTTCTCTTTTCAGTAGCAATGTTTAAGATAGATTCCGTTGACCGGAATCGGGAGTTCTTCTCCATCCAATGTAGACAATTGGAAGGCATTGCTATTCTTACATTCCATGACCATGTAGGGGCCACTCCAAATGGCATCAAACTTGGAATGCCTTCCTGGTTTTTCCCGATCTGCATCCCATTTCAGAACTAGGTCCCCTTCCTGAGAAGGTCCTTGCTCTTGCTTTCTTATCAAACCATCTTTTCACTAAGGCCTGATCTTTCTCAATTGTTTGAACTGCATGTTCTCTAATTTCTTCCAATTCCATCAACTCTGCATACCTAGCCTCCATTGGTTCGAACTCAGCCAACTCCAACTGCTTCATGAACTCCAATGCAGGCAGTTCTAATGATATAGGCAATACTGCCTCTTTTCCATAGACCAACTTGTAAGGGGAATTACCTGTAGACCTCTTTGGTGTTATTCTGTCAGCCCATAATGCTGATTTTAGCTTGGTATGCCATGTTCTTTGATTTTCATCCAGAGTCCTCCTGATGATTCTTAGCAAATTTTTGTTCGTGGACTCTGCCTGTCCATTACCCTGTGGGTAATAATTGGAAGAGGTGCTCAAGTAGATTCCATTCTTGACAGCCCATTCTGTAATCTTGGAACCTACGAATGCCAATGCATTGTCTGATATGATAGTGGCCGGCACACCGAACCTGGTCACTATTCCTTCATAAAATTCTAGTATATTAGACTCGTTTGCCTCTTTGAGCGCTACTGCTTCAGTCCACTTGGTGAAATAGTCCGTTGCTGTGAGAATCCACTTGTGGCCTTGGCTTGAGTTTGGGTTGATGACCCCGATGAAGTCCAATCCCCATTGCATAAATGGTTGGTCAACCAAAATTGGGTGCAATGGAAGTGCTGCTAGTCTTTCTTTGCCTGTGAAGAGTGCACATTTCTTGCACTTTCTTATCCATGTATAGCAGTCATTGAACACTGTGGGCCAATAATACCCTGCCTTCATTATCTTGAGAGCTGTTACTCGTGGGGAAAAATGTCCTCCAGAATCTCCATCATGAAAATCTCGTAACACCCTCTCAATTTGACCTGTCCCAATGCACCTCAATAGAACTCCATTGATGTCTTTTGAACAAAACACCATCAACAAGCACATATGGAATGGCTTGTAATCTAAAGTATCTCCTCTTTGCTTTGCTCATTTCTGGAGGGCATAGGCCTGTCTGTAGGAAGTGTATCATATTCTGAGTCCAACAAGGAGTAGGCACATCATCATTTTCATGTTCTTGACCATTCTGTAGTACCAAGACAGTCTCTTTTTCATCACCTGCTTCAACTTGTTGACTCAAGGCTAGCTGTTCACATAGTCATTTTCCACGTACTAGTTTTGTGACCTTGATCTCGATGTCATATTCCATGACACGAGTGATCCATCCTGCACGCTTCTCATTCAGATCCTTGTTTAGAAGGAAGTCCTTAACTCTCGCATGAGAGACCAATAATTGGATTTTGTTGTTTGAGACTAGGTGCTTGAATTTCTTTAAGCTCCTGATCACTGCAAGGACATGCTTTTCAATGAAAGAGTACCTAGTTTCATATTCCTCCAAGCCTTGACTGAAGAAAGCAACTGGTTGTTCTAATCCTTCTTTGTTCTGTTGTACTAGGATTGCAGAAATTGTGTCTCCACCACCGAAGGCATATAACACGAAGTCCTTGGAGAAGTCTGGATTGACGAGAGTTGGGAGCTTGAGATATAGCCTCTTTTATTGCCTCAAAACTTGCCTTGCCTTCAGATGTCCACTTAAATGCCATGCTCTTCTTTAACATCAGCGTTATTGGCTTTACGAGAGCTGCAAAGTTTGGAACAAACCTGCGGACAAAATTGATCCTTCCTAAGAAGCTTTGAAGAGCCTTCTTGTGACTTGGCAATGGCAATGCTTGAATTGCTTCAACTCTTTCTGGGTCAATCGTCAACCCTTCCTTTGAAACAATATGGCCTAGAATTTTTCCCTCGTGAGCCAAGAATATGCATTTTTTGGGATTCAATGATACCCCAAATCTTCTACATCTCTGAAATACTTGCCTCAAATGAAAGAGGTGATCCGCTGCATTTTTTGAGAATACAGTGATGTCATCAAGATATATCAGAACTATTTTATTGATCAACCCCTTGAACGCCATATCCATTGCCCTTTGGAAAGTGGCTCCAGCATTTGATAGCCCAAATGGCATCTTCTTGTAGGCATAGGTCCCCCATTTGGTGGTGAAAGCCGTCTTGAATTGGTCATCTTCTTTCACCATCACCTGATTATACCCTGAGTAGCCATCTAGGAGAGAGAATCTCTCTGAACCGGATACTACTTGCAATATTTGTTCCATTGAAGGAAGTGGGTAATGGTCTTTGAGAGATGCCCTATTGAGGTCTCGGAAGTCCACACATAACCTGATTTCTCCGCTCTTCTTCCTGACCGGAACCAAGTTTGCAACCCAGCTTGAGTGCTTGATCGGGAATATAATGCTTGCCTCTATTAGCTTATTAAGCTCTTTCTTCATTAGAGGCTCAATGTGAGGGTTGACTGGTCTCTGCTTCTGCCTGATGGGCTTAGCATCTGGATCCAATTCTATGGTATGTTGTGCCAAATTTGGATCGAATCCTCTTAAGTCTTCATAGCTCCAAGCGAAGACATCTGGAAATTCTTGGCAAAGCTGTGTGAAATCTGATTTCTCCTTGCTCAGTGGCCACTTTACCAATTTGAAGTGTTTTGCCTTCCCCAACCAGAATTGGCTCTGAATCTTCTCTCTTGACCTGTATGTTAGCCTTTTCCTTACGAAACTGGTCGTTAGGGTTGAAGATAGACTCCAACGTTACTAAACCCTTGGGAAGCTTGTTTGTCCGCAGCTGCACTACTTGATCCCCATACTGCTGCTCTAGCCTATCCTGATTTCTAGCTGAGAATTCAGCCTCTTCTTGTAAGAAATTGACGATCTGTTGATCGTTCTCAAACACCTGCCAGCTTGTGTTATTATCTGGAACTGCTGGCCTCACAACCACATGGATATGTGGCTGTGTTTTTTCTCTTCTGATGTTGTCAACCACATCAAACGTTGCTCCAATTGCTGCGAGCCTATCTGCGGCTTCATTTTTCTTCCTGGGTATGGACACAATGCTGAAAGCTTTGAAATCCTCAATGAGGTCCCATACCCTATTCTTGTAGCTCTTTAGCAGGTCATTCTTTGTAGCATGTTGTCCCCTAACTTGGTTGACGATTAGCTCGCTATCTCCAAACACCTGCAAGTTCTTTATGCCCTTTTTCCTGGCCCAATGAAGTCCATGAATCAAGGCCTCGTATTCAGCTGTGTTGTTTGAACAAGAAAACTGGAAATGAAAAGCTGAATAATACTTGATGTCTTGTGGTGAAATCAACACTGCACCACCTCCAGCACCTTGTCTGCTTCTCGAACCATCGAAGAATAATTTCCAAACTTTGTTTTCATCCTTTTGTTCAGGCTGAATGATGTCGGGAATGGGTGAATTTTCTTCGTGTACACAATACACGCCCAATTCAGATTCTTCAATTTCCTTGTATGGGTCAAATTCATGACTCTTGTTTGCCCATTCATCCAAAGTTAAATCAGGAATTCCCTCGACCTTAGTACTTGCTTCTAGATCACTTGAACACTCCTCCTGATCAAAAGCTGAGCAATTTGCATTGATAGGACCTGGTACATAAGGCTCAATATGGAAATTGGCAATTGATTCTGACCTGATTGTTGCTTTGGCCCCATACCTTGTCCTGAAAATCATGTGCGACCAATCTACAGATAAATATCCACCGATTTTTGCAGTGAAGTCCCTTGATAAACACAACGTAAAGAGTGGCGGGAGGTCAATTACAGACACATCTTGCAGAACTGTAACATTAGGACATGAATGTAGTGTTAGGCTTAACCCCTTGATGACCCCAACTGTTCCCACTGCCGTTCCATCTAGCTGTACTACTCCTTTCAGCACTGGCTCATACTTCAGACCCAGTTGATCCGCTATTTGCTTCGGCATCACTGAACTACTTGCCCCTGAATCTATCATGCAGTTGTGTACCAAGTGGTTTCCAACAATCAATGAAACATAGAATGGTGGAGGCTTCAAATTTTTTCTTGTCTGGCCCCCATCATGTTGCACTGCATTAGTGAGAACTTTCTCATGTCCCTGGTTTGATACATTTGTGGCAGACCAATTAGCCATTGCAGCTTGCAATAAATCTCGTTGCCCTGGGATCGCCAGTGATTCCCACATGGAAATGTTCACATGTGTCTTCTTCATTTGATCGATGATGTTGAAGGGGGATGAATTGTCCTTTTGCTGTCCCTTACTTGGTGCAACCTTTTCTGGAGCTTGAACAGGTGCATGTGTTGCTACAACAGGTACCTTAAGCTGATTTTGCACATTTGGAGCTGCGTTTGGTCTACTGACCCCTTGTTGTGTAAGAGTGGGTTGAGAAACAACTGGATTAGACGGTTGTCCCTCTTCTATGTTTCTCTTCTTTGACCGTGTGTTGGCAGCCACGCCTTGAAAAGGCTGTTGGTTAACTCCACAGAAGTCTTCCGTTTGCCAATTGGCCAATGTGGTTTCCGTCGGAGGTCCTTCTTGTTGTGTTTCTTGCTGTTGATTCCCTTCTTGGCTTGGTTCTTGAGGAACACCAATGGTTTGCACCATCAAGGCCTGATTCAGTGCACCATTGAAACATGCTGACTGATTGTGAGGTAGATTGCAAGGGTAACACCAGTCGTACTCCTGTGCCATGTTATTTTGTGTCGGGACCAAGGCTCTTGAGGACGTCGCTGTATTTGGATCATACGGTTGAAATGGCCTGGCAGCTTGAGGTTGTCCTTGGTTTTGGTTTTGATTTGTAGCCTGAGGTGGTGGTCTATTTTGTTGGTATGAGGGCCTAGCTTGGTACTGTGCTTGAGGTTAATACAGTCTAGCACTTTGAGCTTGCTGTCTTTTGATAGTCACTAGCTCATTTCCAAGGTTCTGCAGTTGTTTCATGACCTCCTGCAATTCCTTTGAAGTATTTGAAGAAGTGGATGCCTCATTATTGCTTTGATTTCTAGGAGTTGGAATGGGATTCAACTCTGGTGCTTGACTGGTTGTAGGATTTCCCATATCTGGATAGAGAGGCATTGGTGGCCTTGGTGCAAGCTTGCCAGCTTGGATCAAACAGTTCTCTGCTCTGATCGCTGTGTCATAGGCCCCTGGCAGCGTTGTTCCTCCCATTGATTGGATCATCATGGCTATGTCTGAATTTATAGCCTTTAAGAAATAAAGGAATGCTCCTTCGGCGGTTGGTCTAACAGCTATTGGAATCCTGTCCCATGTCCGTTGGAATCTGAAGTTGAAATCTGTCATTTGTTCGTTAGGAGCCCTTTTGATTGTTGTCAGTTGTTCCAATAAAGATAAATTGTCTGCCCTCTCCCCAAATTGGTTGCAAAGAGCTGAACAAAGTTGGTTCCAATTCGTAATAGACCCTGCTGTTAGGCTCCTAAACCATTGTAAGGCCTTACCTTTGAAAGATGAAGCCAATAACTTGACTGCAACATCTATTTCATTTATTTCGTGGATTGCACATGCATTAGCAATATCCTGGATGTGATCAATAGGAGTAGTATGATTTTCTCCTGTGAAATAGGGGATATTCTTTAGCGCTGCAACTGGAATTTGATTCTGAGCATTTAGGGCAAGTGGACTACTACCCGTGAAATTGACAAAGGGATTCGGTGGTAGATGTGCCATTATGATTGGCCTAAGAACCCTGGTTGATGCGAGAAAAGGCCTACCAGGTGGAGGTGTAGACAAAGTCCTGTTAGGTGGAGATGGTGATCTTTGTGGTCTTCTTCCTCTCCTTCCTCTGCCTGGTGAAAGTTGCAAGTGGAAAACTAGCCCTTCTTCTCGAGTATTAGACCTGGTTCGAATTCTTCTCATGTGCCTGGGCAACTTGTGCTGCTACACCGCTGAACTCTATCCCTTCGGAGTCGCCAGATGTGTTAGAGAACAAGCCTCTAAAAGGCTGGATTTTGCCAAGTTACACACCAAACTTGACAATATTGAAAATATAATTTAAAATTTGAAGGACCCAGAGGAGACAATCTTCAAATCAGAATTCAGGCCTTGTTGCGCAGCTGCGGATCCCCGAAAAGTACAGGCGGAACTCAGGTCATGCGATGCAACTCACAAAACCCGAATTGCTATGTGTCGGAACTTGGAACATGTCTGACATCCCTCAAAACCTGAAATCACTGCTGTCGGGAATAGGACCATGCAATGCATCCCCCAAAACCTGAATTGCTGCTTTGATGTTCTCGGATCCCGAAAACCTGAAATCACTAAAAACCTGAAATTTTGAAAATCAAAATATCAAAAAACTAAAGATACCCTTTTGAAGATTACCCTCAGATCTACCAACTGTTGAAATTTTGACCTGTTTTGAGCAAGATAAACCCTTGAAAAATGATTTCGGAGTTCAGGCTAGGAGGTGCAAAATCTGAAATTTGTAAAAAACTACAATTTTTAGTGCAAATTTCATGAAAACTCCTTCAAATTTTGATGGAATGACCTCTTGGTCCCACCGGGCATGCCAAAACTGTTGGTGTCGAATCGCAGCACCCCTGGGACTCTGCAACGCGATCGGTTGAGAATCTCAGTGCGATTGCACAACATGGAGCTTTTCCCAAGTGTGGGACCTTGCGAAATCAGAAAAGCTCTCCGGATGAAGGCCGGCTCCTATTCCTCTGTTCAGATGCACGAATAAAACGCAGAGGTTTACCCAAAAACCTAATCTAACTTGCCAAGGAGACTGGGTAGAGAATGCATAAAAATAAAACCTAAGCTAAGGAGGTGATGCACCGAGGAATGTTGGACACCCGTTTTACAAGATTAAACACAGACCACATAGATGTAATACCACACCATGCACAGGTAACCAAAATGCAATGAGAGATCAAAATAACAGCAATGAATATATGAGAGGGTTTAAAATCAATCACAGACATACATATATTGCTCAAGAATCGATTCAATACATTGCAATGGCCAAGAGGCAAAAAACAACATTACAATCCATATGGGAGGCTTGAAAACTCCACAAATTCTCTTGCAAGTAGGAGAGAAGGAAGGATGCAAAGTAAAAATGCCCAACAATTAGAAAGAGCCTCTCCTTACCATTTATATGAGGAAAAATGAGGGAGAAGAGAATGATTCGAATTCTGCCCCCAACCACCTCCAAGACTGCACCTAACTTCAACAAATCATGGCGGTAGGTGAGAATCTCAACAACCCAATAGTGGCGAAGTGTATTTTACATTTTTAAGAACTTGTTCCCACCCAATTAAAGATATCCAGTCGTAGTTGGGTAGAGGACGCCGAGAGCTTTCTGAAAAGTCCAACCTTGTGTGAATCCGAGCTCCCTGTGAAAAGTTATGGCGATCTGAATATTTCCCGCGTCAGGGTCTGTTCCAGTCGGGTTCGGGTTTCTCCTTTGCATCTGCATCGGGTTTGAAGGATGCCTCGACATGTGTTTGATGCTTGTGTTTTCCCGAAACCCGCTTCCTTTGTCAGTATTTCCAACCCTTGCGACATGTTCCTTTGTTTCGGGTTTGCGGAACCCTCGAGCATGACACTTTGCGATCTGCATGCATCGTGTTTCCCGAAACCCGAAACCCGATTTGCCTTTCGACAGGTTTTCCAACCCTTGCGACATTTCTTTGCCATGTTTCCCGATGTGCTTCCCCGACGCTAAGACCCGATTTCTTTGATGTCAGGTTTTAGAGACCCCCCAACATGTTCCCGCGCCACCGAAACCCGATTTATTTGATGTCGGGTTTTAGAGACCCCCCGACATGTTCCCGTGCCACCGAAACCCGATTCCTTTTGTGTCGGGTTTTGGAGACCCGACGACATCTTTTCTTTGTTGGCGGGTTTTGGAGACCCCCCGAACCCATATTTTCCATGTTTTTCCACCATGTTTCTCCACCTCCGAGACCCGATTTGCTTTGGGTGTATCTATATTTACCCCTGGGGGGGTAAATATATACTGCTCAAGGAATCCACACACTGCACTTTTATTAGTAGATTCCCCTAATCCCACAATAACTACAACTTTGGCAGGATCCACTAATAAGATTTCTTTGCATATAATATGTCCTAACAAGTTCCCAAATGAAGTGGTAAAGACACATTTCTTAATGTTGAGGGATATCTATAATTTCCAACATCTCTCAAACATCAGCCTCAAATTGTTATAATGGTCTTTTACCAATCCATACATAGTCCATTCATTTAGGTACACTTGAAGAAATTTATAGATGAAGTCCTAAAATGCTTGTACCATGATGTGTGAGAACACAACAGGAACATTTTTCAATCTAAAAGCCATAACCATGTGGGATAAAAATCCCCATTTAGTGGCAAAATTTGTCTTTCTCTGGTCTTCCTTTGCAATCCTGACTTGGTGATACCCTGAGAACCCTTCCGTGAAAGAGTAGATCTCATGCCCGGCTACTCCCTCCAAAATTTATTCTATAAAGGGGGTTGGGTAAAGATCATTGATGCATACTACATTCAGGTCCCTATAGTCCACACAAATCCTTATCCTCCCATCCTTCCTGATACTAATGACCATTGGGATTATTTATTTTGATTCTTCCACTGCCTAAATAATACCAGATGCTATCATATTTTCTGTTTCTTCCTTGTCCTGTATGCACAAATGTGAATTCATCTGATAAGGGCTCTTCCAAATCAGGTGCACACCTTCCTTCAAATTGATCTTTATCTCCTCTAAGGAATCGTGGATGCCTTTCAATTCATGGTACCCAACAAATCCTAGAACTTGCGCAATAGATCAATGACCTTTGAAACTTATTTTTCCGACCAATAGTCCCAATGTTAACCTTATTTTTTTAAGGCCTCATGGTAGGTGCGTGCTTTCTCTTCAGTGCTATCTATGACTTCATGTGTACCATCAAAATGGTTCACATCCAAAGATTCCATCTCTTCACCATCTACTACCTAGACCATTTTTCCTTTTTCTTTTTCCATACACGTGCGCCCAAGCTGTACTTCCTTTGATTCTTCTTCACTGAGGCATGTTTTCAAATGAAGCTCACCCAATCATTTTAGTAGCCTATCCTCTTCCATAGAACTATCTGCCATTATGAGGAACTTGATTACTTGCAACACCTTATGCACTGATGGCTTGGTACTCATAAACTCGAAAGCTTGAACGAGATTAGCCGCCAAATCTTGCCAATTACCTGTTTGATGAAACATCTATGAATAAATATACCATGCACATGCACAACCTTTTAGGTGGAATATAACTTATGCACCCATAATAAAGGTGTTAAATCTTCTGCACTTCCCATCTAGGCCTTCTAACATGCTTAGACATGAAATGAGGTGGTCTCTTTACCATGGTAGTCTTGTATGAAAATGGGCACACTGCTCCTAGAGAACCTTATAGAAAATGTAATTCTTACCTCAAGCCATTCTAAGAGCCTCTCTTGATGTGTAGCCCACCAGCATGCTATAGTTCTGAGTAGGTTATAATTGAGCATTCCCCTTCTCTCGTCCTCATTTTTCCATTGAGCTTCCATTTCTCACAAGAAAATTTCAAGGTATGCTCCTCTAGAGTAACTTGGCAACTTCTTCCCTCCCAGGCACTTGAATAAGCACACCTTCATTACCCTTATTACATATCCTTGCAACTGTCACCCAATCAACTCATAAGTCCCATGAACCCAATTGTCACATGCCACACTAGTGGTATCAATCAAAGATTGAGCATCTTCAAACTTGATGACTCCCTCCGTGGGCTGAATTATCTTAGGATCTCTGATGGAGCGCACATAGATTCTGTTGAGGACTTCCTCTTCTAAGGGCTCAGTATAGGGTGTCGATTTCCCATTTGTTAAAGGGATAATCACCCTTTATTCATTTTTATCAAAGCTGATATACCCTTTATTAAACCGTAGGTCAACATTGTTCTTATAACACTAAGGGTGCCCAAGTAATACTAGTAAATTATCCACCTCGGAAAGTGCCAAGACTTCAAACTCCCTAGTGAACTTAACCCCTTGAATAGTGATCACTACATCCTTCAAGACTCCAATGGGAATTTTCTTTGTCTTGTTTGTCATATATAACACATTAAAAGATGGTTATAGTGTGGGTATTCCCATTTGATGCCAAACATCTAAGGTAAGAACATTGACCTCCGCTCATGTGTTAACGAGGATATTACTCAGAAGAAATCCATCAACAACTACATTCAATGTAATTTCCTAATCATAGTTAAGGCTATAAGGAGGAAGATTTACATACAAAACCTACCTTTCACACTCTTCTCTGATGCATGGTACCTTCTCCCTCAGCCATTCTCCTAGCAAGGGAATAATATTCTCTTTCCTTAACATCCTACATACTTCCTTAACCTCATCCAAGTCATCCTTTGGAGCCTCGACATTCTTCCTTTGCTCTAACTACTTTGATTTCTCCTTTATACATTGGATCTCCCCTTGTAAAATCTAAATCATGTCCATAGTTTCTTGATATACCTCCTTTTGATGAGTAGGATTTGGATACTTCCCATGTACCACTTCTTCTCTTAAAACCAATGTGCTTTGTCTTGGCATCTCTATGATGCGCATGACATCTTCTCGCATCATCACCAATACAAGTTCTAGCCCTGACCCACTTGTCACTCTTGGCATCCACTATGAATAAACTGTCTTGATGCTCACCATCCCAAGACTTTTTTCTTTCCAGTGCTACTAGTTCATATCCTCATACAACTCTGGACACTCTTTGTACTTATGTTTCTTCCCACACCATGAGCACTATTGTAACATATTAGGACACTCACATTTGTAATGCTATGTAGATCCACATTTATATTAGGTTCCATCACGGGAATTCACTTCTTCCTCCCACTGCGGTTACATTGTAACCATGAAATCCTCGGTAACGAAAACCTCTTCCATGCACTGCCTCCATCTGTACACCCTTCATTTTGATAATGATCATCACCTCTCCTTAGAACTATTTACAAGACTACTCTCCGGTGCACACCAGTGATCAATGGCATCATGAATCTAGATCAATCAATTCTATAATCCTTGGTATCATGGGTGGTAGAGGTAAAAATCTTACAATAGACAAGAAACATTCTTCCTTATCATTGTGCAGCTATAACAGAGGGAACCTACTTGCATCATGATCCCCATGACAAATATCACAGTATACCAGCTATACATGGCATACTGGATTTACGAGGGGAAACTATCCTTAGACATGCCCTTCTACTTCACAATCTGTACACCAAATTCCACTATGAAGTCTCATGCATTGAGTTTAGAAGACAATTTCTCTAACATGCTTAACCATCTGGAGTAATTTGGGCCTCCAAAAATGGGCTAACACCAGTATCAACACTCCCAACAGCCTCAACGCATGCAAGGTCTGCCTCTAAGTGCCTTGCGCGGGTCTGTGAAAGTCTTTGTGAGAGCAAAGCCATCTTATGAAGGGTGTTATCAATCCTCCAACAAACCATTGAGCATTTTGTGAAGGGTGAATGTCATAGAATAATTTTGACAAAGAGAGTCTTGAAATACACATGCATCATACTCCTGAACACTCTCCCCCATTCCTTCAACTTGAGATCTCCTTCAAGCACACTGATGCTCTTTTATTTAAACTTAGGAATATGAAACTTTTCTAGGAAGGCATCATCTTAATGCAGTATAATCCACAACTGTTTGGTCTAGGGTCGTAATTCAATGTACCAACTATGCGCATGGACCCTTACAAGTGTTGTTACAAACTGATTGCCTTCCGCTATGGTGGCTAGTGAATCCCCTTTCACATGCCATAGCATCTCAATTTGTGTAACATGACTCTGTAACATCTAGTCAAGGTGTCTCCTGTAATCTTGTCCCTAATCACATCTCGAGGCAAGGATCCCCATGTTGGGGCCTGTCGAAGTCCTAAGGGGATAAAGCCTAGGAATGGATCAAATTATTTCCTCTCACCGCCCTTCTTTAGGACCCGTGGAGATAATTGCATCTCCCATGTATGAGGCCCACTGTGCTGATCCACTGAAGCATGCCTGTGTCCTGTAGTGTCTGCCAAGGGTAAGCAGTCTCCACTATAATTAGGACCCCCAAGATACGGTAGACATCCTCCAATAGTGTATGGTCCACTCACCACTGGACCCCTGGCAGTCAAAAAGTGTTCCGATCTGCATCCCAATATGAAAATAAGTCACAAAGTATGTGACTAGATGGTGCAACATGAGGCACGCGTGATATACGCAGTATAGCCGGCCCTCTGTAATGAATGTCCTCCTCATCCTGAGAAAGTAGCATCCAATACTACCTGAAAGCCAATCACACTCTCTCTCTCTGCTCCATCTGTATATACTCCTCTCTCACCTGCATACACTCCAAAACACATAGAAAACAGCTAAGTTCTGTATGGGCCTGAACAATACCAAGAATGGTCATAAAAAGTAGTAGAAGGATGCAAAAAAATACAAGACAAATCTCAAATAGGTAAGTTCTTTTGCATTCTGTGTCAGAATTACCGCCCTGAGCAGGGTGGCAGTTTTGTAACCGCCATCCTTAAGGGTGGCGGTCTGTAACCGCTGCCCTGAACAGGGCGGCGGTCACTTGTAACCGCTGCCCCGGCCAGGGAAGCGGTCGTGGTCCGAAAACCCACACGGGTTATGTTGATCTCTAAAAAGGATAAAAACAGCAAAAAAAGACCGTTTTGAGTCAAAACAAAGCCTACCCAGTAGGCACCCCCCCCTAGTTAACTCTATTAAGCACTAACATTTTTAAAAATAATCCCCCCATGACAAAGATTTCACCATTTCAATTTTGAAGGGGAAAAACATGGTAAATGGAAGAAAACTAACTTGTGATCTCGTGGGTTGGTGTTCCGCTCGTGGAGGCATGATCACGATCTCATCTCGAACATTTTGACTATACCCACATGAGAAACCGTCACCAGGGGTCCTAGAGCTCAAAATCAACCAAATCAACATGCACAAATGAATAGGAAAATGGGCCCACTTTTATATATATAGCAACCTGACTTGTTTTAAAATACCCTTTTTCACAGGTTTGGAGCGCTGATGGAGGTAAGTTCTTATCCCGCACAAATGGTACGTCCTCATTTCATATTATTTTAGTATTTATTTTCCAATTTATTTTATCTATCTGCACTTGAGTCCTCTTTTCATTTTGTAGGTAGCGGGTAATTTTGGATGGCTTCATTCTGACACACGGATGTATCAGGTATAACTTCTAACTTCCCATTTCAGGACTGCCATACTCGGAACCCACCGTTTTATGCCTCTTCATGGCTAAAACACTTCTCCGAGGGGGAAATATGTATGTACCCAAAATTGTAGGGTACTGCACCACTGAAACAACGTTACACGTGCCCCAATGATGATATAGGTCTCCTCGCAAGGTGTTTAGGATCTGGAAAAGCTCTCCAAGCATGCATTAACATTCTGCATGCCCAGCTTAGCCCCCGCGTGATTTGATTTTTCCTCCCCCCTCTTTTATTTTCTTTTCGGTCTTCAGTGATGAAACCGCCGCCCTGCCTGGGAGGCAGTCTCGTGACCGTCGCTCAGGCAAGGCGGTGGTCCTATAACTGCCACCCTACTCAGGGCGGTGGTCCTTCACGCATTTTCTAGAATGCTCTTTTTAACATGACTCATGTAAATTTTCAACATTTACCAATTTTTTTCACTGCCTTTGCTTGTATTTATGATTCTGGTTCCCTGGAATAGTGTTTTGACATTTTTTATGGTTTAAGAGATCAATTTTGTTCTCACCTTTGGGTAAATGGGATTCTATAAATAGTTGTCTTGTGCTCAAGAAAGCAAATGGCCCCTTAAAATTTGCCTTTGAATTTCTCATTTCAATAGCTTAGCCTTTCAATTTTTCTTAGGATTCATAGTTTCATTTGTTATATGCATGGTTAGTATTGTTTAGCTGTTAGAAAGCCACATATTCTCCTTGTGCAAGTGCTGTTATTATTTCATCCAACCAATTGGAGTAGGATAGTTTGATTCTCAATAGGAAGCCATTAAAGTTATAGGTTCTGCTTATCAAATAGGATAGTTTCAGGTTCTAGATGTTTTATGTTGCATGACTCGCAATAAACCCCACTAGGAATTGCATAAGCCAAGCTCTATTCTCTTCCGATATCCCTCTCCTACTCACATTGTATTCAGTATGCATCCTAAGCTACCATTGTCTCATATCTACTTCCACTGATGCTATCATTACACGCTTTTCTGGATCCACGTGAGCACGAAGGAACGAGGAGATCACACTGAGGGGACAAGGCCACACACCATCGGATTCGCCACTGTTCTGCAAAATCTAGGTTTGAAGCTTTCAAAGTTCTAGTTAAAGGCATATCAAATAGAGTAGTAAATCATTTCATTTCAGTTAATTTTACTTTCGATATTGCCAGGGAAGCTGTGGGGATTGATAGTTTCTGAGAAACTATTATTCACTCCTCACTTCTGAGGTAGGATCGAGAGTCTTTCAAATAGATTAGATCAGTTATTTGGTTATTTAGAATAGATTCACAACTACACAGACAAGTAGCTATACTTGGCTGTTTTGTTTGTTTTAATTTGTTATTAGTTTAGTTGTCAATTTCTAGATATATTATAATTACTTTGCTTTTAGTTTCTTCAAAATATCAGATTTAGGAATATACATAGATATATCTTGCGTAGTTGATTTATTCTGTCATTAGTTAGAATTTATATCAGTTCCTTTTGCATGACAATCACGGGACCTAGGGAGCCCAGAGAATATATATTCGAGCCTATCGTGCCTCAACCCAATCTTGTCACAACAATAACTGATATAGATCAAGAACCTTAGAATCCAAGTCTTCCAAACAACAACAGACTTACAAAAGATCAGCTCACAGTTAAGAGGATTAAATATAGAAGACGACCAAGCACACACGTTTTGGTCAAACCAACCAACTACAGATTACCCTAAATAAATATCCACATGACTGTAGAAGGGCTTGAAAGAGAGCAAACGTTTGGTTGTGATCCTTTGGTCCCACAGCCAGACGCAAGAGACATTCTCACTGACATAGAGACTAGCTTAAGAATTCAGGTTTCCAGAACGCCTGTAAGGTACTCTGAGAAGATTGCACAACTTGGTAGTTCTAAACATAGAGGCCGAAAAGGCATACGACTATTGGATACTAGGGATTAGGGATTGATTCTTCACATGACCATAACAGGTCCACAACAACCAAGAATCTATACGGTTGTGATCCACAAATCCCACAACCCAACGAGTCCACAGGTCAATCCAGATATTGACACTAATTGGCCTTACACATTAGTATTTAGATCCACTCCACTTCCACCAACCATCATCACACAATTATCCTTGTTAGATATAGTAGCTAATGAAGCTAAAGATTTCTGGACTAGACCAGAGAATCACCCATAGAAGTCCACCATAACCATCATCCATCTTATGACCCTGTCTGGAGATATACACGAAACAATCCCCAGGTCATTTTCCACGTATCCCACAACCCATAGATTGGATCACGCTAGAGCTCGATATTGATTGGAGCCTTCGAGCAGTCATCCTCACCGATCGATCTATCACACCAAGTTCAGGTTAGGAGGGCCTTCTTTGCCTTAGATTCATAGATTCCATTAGTGCGTGTCGAAGACATAAGATTTCCTAACTAGATTTTCTGCATCCCACGTATATTCCATCCCCACCAGCTATCTCGGCATGACCTCGGGAGGTCGGGTGCGAGGAAGAGTTACTTGTAGATTCCCATGCTCGCTTGTCACTTTTCCTTCGTACAAAATTGGTGAACCCAACGTGAAACACATATTTCCCCCAAACCCATCTTATTGCCTTCACATCAACTGGGAACCTTTACCTTTGGAGCCATATTTCTACTTGCTCTTCCAAACAAACTGTTCTTCCACCTTCATTAGTCCTTTCCTATTGGTGAACCCGAATGAAATTACATAGTTGCTTTTCATCTTTTATTACCCCACCCATCACTCTTTCCCAGTATTCATTCCGAAATGTGATTCTATATGTCAGACCTCTCCTAGGTCTTGAGGCATACTACGCTCAACTGAATAGATAGTCATCACCCTTACTTTCAATATGAGGTGGCAACTATTCAAATAACCAATTATCAACATAAGCTCCACCTCCAAGGACTAGATATAGTTTGTCTTTCCAAATAGAGGAGTTGGATCAACTCACGCAACACAACAAACAGAGCCTTTAGGCTCGAACAATATGACATTCATAGGAGAATCTGGATTGTCTCCTCAGGTGCTGCTTAGACCACAAATTAATAGACAATAAAATCCATACCTGGTTTTAGATGATGAACATTCAATGTGTTATGTTAGGAATGAACAATGATCTGGGAGTATGTACCCACCTATAAGAATTTTATAGACACGATCCGAGGTATCTTTTCAAGAAAACACCTCCATACCACTACCTATAGGAAATGCCCTCGGTGAAACTTGTCAGGGCAACGATCAATTCATAGCAGGGTATCACATGACTATACAACCTCAGAATATACAACAAATGCCACCAAGGCAAAATACTGGGACTTCACCAAATGAAGTCATTTCGACTTTAGTAGAAAGAATTAGAGGGTTAGAACTTGCTCAAGTAAGTCAAACATCTCAATTCATGTAGACAGGAAATTCCAATCCTCCATATCATCCTAGCCAAGTAGACCTCGTCACAGGAATAGGCACGTTGGGCATGCCTCCTCAGTATTCGCAATAAACACCAACTAGAATTGTCGCCTCCAACACCATTCGGGTGGAGAATATGATACCTCCTAGTCTTGCATAACACAATCCACTCTTGGGGAATACTCCTTCATACTTAAAGATATACTCCAAGTTGCCATAAGAAGATATGTTCTCCTCTCTTGGTATGCTTGCTCAACCACAAGGGCTTCCTTATGCCCCTGCAAACGCATATGCTACGCCATATCAGTAACCCATTCCACCTCCCTCCCCCTCAATAGGCACCATCAATGTTCAAAACCTATGCAATAGGGACTTACTCAGAGTATTTGAAAGAGCCCTTAGACTTCACCATACAAAGCGTCATGCTTCTGAGACCTCTTCCCAAGTTTACCAAATACAACGGGGAGGGAGACCCGAATACACATATTAAGGCCTATGCTACAACCATTCAAGAATTACTTCCTTGGGATGGGGATGTTGCCAAAATATTCCCCAAAACCTTGGAGGGCATTGCCCTCGATTGGTATTATAGAATACCTAAAGCTTCCATCCATTCATTTAAACAACTAGTTTTAGAGTTCATTAAAGCATTTGACATGAGCAAACTGTTAAGAATAGGAATCATGGAATTCTTGCACATTAAATAAGAACACAATGAATCTATGGCTCATTTCATCAAATAATAAGGTGGCGTACAGTCCTTTATTCTTCAATGGCCAGTGCTCCAAACATGGACTTAAATGGAGCTATGATGATTTATTACTTCATTCTCTTAGCAGAGAGGTGAAGGAAGAATGTCCAGAAGTTCCCACTAAGGACTTACGATGAAAATTGAGAGCACTCTCCAAATAGATCAAGTGGCAATAGATAGTGGTTGCAAGATGTATGGAGAAAATGGGAGGTTAATCACCCCTAACCAGAATACTACGACTTACCCTACTACCACAAATGTCAATCAAGGACCTAAAATCCTTAACAAAAATCATGATGCAACAACTCGATGAATGGTTTTTGGTAATTCGACAGATTGTTTCAAGGGAATAGAGTTGCTTCTATCAGAATTTCGTTCCTTTTAGAAACAGATAAGGTTAGGGGCTAGGAGGAATACCTGTAGAATGTCGAGATGGTGTGCGCGTACCGTAGAGAAAGATCAGGCTGACTGCGAAGAACTCCTTTTTGTCTTGGAAGGACTACCTGCAAATAAGAACACAAGACAACAAGATTTTGATTAGACAATAAATGAGGAAACTGCCTTGGGCCCAGGAAATATAAAACTTCCTTTCGAAGGTGGTCAGTTCCCTTGCTAATATGAATTAACACCAAAGACTGTAAAATATCAATTAAATTGCTTTCGTTGAACTGGGTAGGGGAAAGGCTGGTTTTCTGGTTTTGATCAGAGGAACCGATGCCGGTTACTGATAACCGATACTGATGACCGATATCGGTTGAGTCTAGGATCTGTAGGTTAGTTGCTTTGGTGGGGTGGGGTAGTTGTGTTGTTTGTAAGGCTGGTATATAGGATGGTATTAGGAAATGGTGATGAGAGGTAGATGAATGATAGTTAGATGCAATGACACGTTGGGTAGTGGATTCAGAGAATGGATTTAGGAGGACTGTGATTCAAAGAGCATAAGAAATGTTATAACAGAGGACATGCAAGATGTGACTTACTGGTTTTGACAAAGATGCAAGTTGATCTCCTTTGCTGTAAACACTTCTGGTTTCTTCACTCGTCTCTGCTCGGTCAAGTGAAGATCTGGACTCTGTTTTTCGCTCCCAATGATCTCTGTTGATTCAAAAATCCTTTGACTTTGATCCAAAAATGAAATTCCGATCCTTGTTTTTGGTTTGGGGAGGCCATTTACAGGGAACCGATGGCGGTTACGTAACCGACGGCGGTCGAGTAGGAACCGGCATCGGTAAGGAAAAAGTAGGCTATTTTTAGTAAAATAGCCCACCTTCCCTGCTTTTCTCCTGAGAGATCAGTTGCGGGCTTGGTCAAGTGGCTAGAAGGTCGGTTTTGGGTGCGAGTAAGGAGGCATTAGTTATGGATGTGAGTCTAGACCAAGCCATAGGTCTTAATTAGGTTAGTTTAGGGTTAGGGCTAGGTCATGATGAGGTGGCAAAATGAGGTGGCAGGTAAGGTGATGTGGATTTATCAATTACAAGGTAATTAATAAATAATTGTGTAAGGTTTAGGTAATGAGGTTAGGTTGCGAAATGGGATGCGGGTCACAAGGGGTCGTAAGACACGAATTTGGTGTCTACATTAGCCCCTTATTTTCGTGTAGCTTGTTTTGTAAAGCTGCACGGACAATAATATGAAGTGGTTTCCCCTGTTAAGAGTATAGGTAATCCCCCTCAAATCTATCACAGATTGAGTGAACAGGAAATCAGGGATAGGGTTGATAAAGGGTAAATGGGGTAGAGGGGATGGTAAGATGGTGGGGTAGGTCCAAGGAAGCAGACGCATGTTGAAATGCAATAGTACGACTAGGGTACATGATTTGACGAGCAAACCAGCAGTGCATAGGCAAAGGTCGATAGTTTATCCAAACAAGGGTGATATAATCCTGGTATCCAAGGCATAGGAAGTAGCTCCAGGGTATATAACAGGTAAGGTACAGGAACGTTTAGGCATGTTCGGCAGTACCAAATGGTTGGTTTGGTTGAGATAAACGTCACGGTCTAGGTCTAGGCAAAGTTGGTCGACAGATCAAGTCAAGGACCCTAGTCATGCTAAAACATGAACAGGTGAGCTCGATTGAACAAAAAGCTACATGATGGGTGGATAAAAGTGTATGTTGTTGATGTTGGGTAAGGTATCGAAGTGGTACGGCCTTGGGTTGGGCCAAGTTGTTGGGGTGGCGGCCTTGGGTCGGGCCAGATGGGTAGAGTGAGGCCTTGGGTCGGGCCGGATGGTGAGGGTTGCGGCCTTGGGTCAGGCCAAATGGGTAGGTTGAGGCCTTGGGTCGGGCCAAAATGGTTAGGTAGGTTGAGGTCTTGGGTCAGGCCAAATAGGTAGGTTGAGGCCTTGGGTCGGGCCAAATGGGTAGGGTGAGGCCTTGGGTCGGGCCAAATGGGTAGGGTGAGGCCTTGGGTCGGGCCAAATGGGTAGGTTGAGGCCTTGGGTCGGGCCAAATAGGTAGGTTGAGGCCTTAGGTCGGGCCAAATGGGTATGGGTTGAGTGGCCTTAGGTCGGGCTGGTTAGGTAGGTTGAGGTCTTGGGTCGGGCCGAATAGGTAGGTTGAGGCCTTGGGTCGGGCTAAATGGGTAGGGCGAGGCCTTGGGTCGGGCCGAAAAAATAGGTAGGTTGAGGCCTTGGGTCGGGCCAAACCGGCCGTACCGGGCGAAATCAGCACAAAAAGCCTGAAACGCAGCAGGGACAAATGGGACAAAAGTACGTGGCGGGCGTGAAATAGGTAGGTTGAGGCCTTGTCTGTCGGGCCAAATGGGTACGGTAGGCCTTGGGATCGGGCCGAAATGAGAAGGTTTTGGCCCGGAACAAGCGGGCCGAATAGGTAGGTTGAGGCCTTGGGTCGGGCCGAATAGGTAGGTTGAGGCCTTGGGTCGGGCCGAATAGGTAGGGCGAGGCCTTGGGTCGGGCCTAAATGGGTAGGCGAGGCCTTGGGTCGGGCCAAATGGCCGAAGGTAGGTTGAGGCCTTGGTTCGGGCCGAATAGGTAGGTTGAGGCCTTGGGTCGGGCCGAATAGGTAGGTAGATATATTTGAGGCCTTGGGTCGGGCCGAATAGGTAGCTGCCTGTGAGGCCTTGGGTCGGGCCGAATAGGTACCGGGAATCGTGAGGCCTTGGGTCGGGCCAAATGGGTAGGGATTTTTAAGAAAAGGCCTTGGGGGTAGCTGGGAGTGCAAATGGGTAAGAGGCAAGGCTTGGGTCTGCTGCCAAATAGGTAGGTTGAGGCCTTGGGTCGGGCCTATAAAATAGGTAGGTTGAGGCCTTGGGTCGGGCCAAATGGGTAGGGCGAGGCCTTGGGTCGGGCCAAATAGGTAGGTTAAGGCCTTGGGTTGGGCCAAATAGGTAGGTTGAGGCCTTGGGTTGTGCCGGATAGGTAGGTTGAAGCCTTGGGTCGGGCCAAATGGGTAGGGCGAGGCCTTGGGTCGGGCCGAATAGGTAGGTTGAGGCCTTGGGTCGGGCCGAATAGGTAGGGTGAGGCCTTGGGTCGGGCCAAATAGGTAGGGTGAGGCCTTGGGTTGGGCCAAATAGGTAGGTTGAGGCCTTGGGTCGGGCCGGATAGGTAGTGCGAGGCCTTGGGTCGGGCCAAATGGGTAGGGCGAGGCCTTGGGTCAGGCCAAATAGGTAGGTTGAGGCCTTGGGTCGGGCCAGATAGGTAGGTTGAGGCCTTGGGTCGAGCCGGATAGGTAGGTTGAGGCCTTGGGTCGGGCCAAATAGGTAGGTTGAGGCCTTGGGTCGGGCCAAATAGGTAGGGTGAGGCCTTAGGTCGGGCCAAATAGGTAAAGAAATGGTGTTCAGCAAAGGTGGATATAGGCGATATGTGGTTAAAAAGAAAAACTGATGTCGATTCTACATGACCGATATCGGTTAAGGGACCGATACCGGTTCATTAGGGCAAAATGAAACCGATATCGGTTAAGGGTGAAAAACCTATAAAAAGAAAAATACGGCTTGTCATTGTCACTTTTGTTATTTGAAAACCAAATTGATTTGTCTAACGTGGAGAGTTGAGATTGGAGGTTTTATTGAGTGAGGTGGAGCTATTTTGCTGGAGGAGTGAGTTGTTTGCGGGCCCGAGTGAGGAGGAGGCAGCAGTTGATTGGCCGGGGATCCAGCAGATTAGAATTGGAGTTATGGCACAGGCAGGAGGAGCAGGAGGGGCTGGACCAGCTGGACCACCACCACCCATCCCACCACGATGACGTGTCGTCGTATGGGTAGGCTCAGAACTCTTTATTTTGTGCATTTGAATGGTATTAAGTGAAATTGGGGGTTTGGGTAGGAATTTACATTTTTTAGGAAATAATGAGTAAATTGATGTAATTTGAAAAACGAAGAGGATAGAGGGGTAAAATAGGGCAAGTCGGTTGGGTGGGTAGGTTTTTATGGTGTTTGGGTGGGTAGATAAGTATAAAAATGGAAAAATATGGGTGGGGGGCCGCACGGGGGTTCGGCTCCCGGCAATTACAGCGACCGACATCGGTCACAAATTGTGTGGACAGGGTGTGTTGGGCTGGACCAGCGTCAGTCGTATGTCGGCCGGCGTCGGTTTGGGTTTGTATGGGTATGGGTTGGGTTGGGTTTTGGGTGAGTGTGGGTTGGGTTGGGTTGGGCGTGTTTGGGTTTGGGTTGGGCGTGTTTTGTGTTTTGGGTTGGGTGGGTTTGGGTGTTTTGGGTTGGGTGGGTTTGGGTGTTGGGTGGGGTGGGGTGTTGGTTAGGGTGGGTTGGGTTGGGTTTGTTTTGTTTTGGGGTTGGGTGGGTTTGGATTTGGGTAGATTTTGGGCTTTGGGTTGGGTAGGGGTTTGGGTGGGGTGGGTTTGGTTTTTAGGTGGGGTGGGTTTGGTTTTTAGGTGGGGTGAGTTTGGTTTTGGGTGGGGTGGTAGAGAGTCGGGGTGTGGTCGGGGGGATAAAAGGGGGTTTAGAGGATAAAGTAGATGTTGTGAAAAAAATATAGGTCTAAGGATGTGGGTTGGTTTTGCAGGCACGTCAGCAGTTGACGATGCGGGATAGGATGCCCCCGCTATTGGTGCGGATGAGACCACATGTGTCCGCAGCTCACTGGGTGATCATGCGCGAGGTGGGACTCGGTGGAGTCCAGAGGTACAGAGCGATAGAGAGAGATCACAGCCTGATGGTCACCCTCATCGAGAGATGGGATCCGGCGACCAATGTGTTCCATCTCCCGACTGGGGAGATGACTATCACGTTGGAGGATGTGTATCACATCCTTTGACTACCTATCGAGGGAGAGGCAGTCTTCCAGGTAGATTCAGAGACTACCATGGACAACATATTACAGGTTTTTGGAGATGCATCCGCGCTACTTACCTATCACAGCGCAAGCATTGGGTATGGTGACATGTACTGTGCGCATCGACACGAGACACGGCTGGCTACGCTGATGATGATTGGGATCACCTGCTTCGCCCTCCCGCTTTCCACGGGCGTTGATGGGGGTGTTGCTTGAGATGATTGAGGAGCATACTTGCTATGCGTGGGCACCAGTGTATCTGGTGCAGCTATACAGAGAGCTCTGGGGTTATCGCCAGATGAGGCGATTCGGTATCTGTTCGACATTTTTGCTGCATTGTTGGGCATATGAGCACATCATATGCATCAGGCCAGTAGGGTTACCCCAGCAGCCAGGGCCACAGGTTATATACAGATATGGCTTTCAGAGGTGGTTGGGGGTCGTGGGGCAGCCACGAGCAGTTCTTGCAGGGTGAGATGTGGTGTATTATAGACATTTATTAGAGGGCCTGACAGCGGTAGACATCATATGGAGACCTTACAGAGGTCATCACCCACACAGAGGAGGCCGAGTACAGTTACGCTGGATCCAGTACACTTTCTGGATAGCAGGACGGAGGCCGGGAGAGTACGAGAGGATACCCCTAGAGAGGGTACGCAGGCAGATGGGGCTGCGACAGGACGAGCCACCTCCCTTCCCTCAGTACAGGAGGGATGATGTAGAGGCCCCACTACCTGCACCACAGCCCTTGGATCCAGATTGGGTTGTAGAGAGGCCACCAGATGATGGCGTAGATGATTTCGCTTTGATTCGATGGTGGTAAAGGAGGTTCGGGCTCCTGTGTTAGTGAAGAGGCTTGATTCAAAATTTTCTCGATAGAGGCTTTGGGCTGGGTATCAAAGACTGCATAGATCTCATGAACACTCTCTTCGGATAAGATATCCTGGTTTGTTTTACTGTTGGAAGAGTGATTCAGGAATGGTTTGTTGAAGATTTTCAAATTTCGGTTGGTAGGGGCATTAGGATTATCGAGGGTTATATCCCCTGCATCAACCATTTCCTGCACTATGTTTTTCAACATCTTGCAATTCTCATGACTGTGTCCCTTCACGCGGTGGAAGTTACAGAAGTCATTTTCTTTGTACTAGGAAGGTATGGCGTGAGTGGAATCAAACCCGGAATGAGGTTTAACAGGAGGTAATGTAATGGCTCCTGCTTTGAGCAATTTTTCCAATATCACACCATATGTTTCTCCCAAGGGAGTGTAGTTGATGGGCTCGGCTTTGTACTTATAGGTAGTTTTTGGTGGGGCATTAGACGGTGTTTGAGATTTAACCATCACCGCGTGGACAGGCTCCTTTTGATTTAGAAGAAGTGGAGGGCGTGAGGAGTGGTGGTATTTGGTTTATTGGTAGAATCAGGAGTTCGGAAATTGGGGTTTTTGTTACGCAACCGCAATTTCTCTTCCTCTAAGGCTCGAATCTCTAGTTTTCGAGCCATAGTAAAGGCTTCATCGAATATACAGAAAGTTTGAATTTGGAGAGTAGGAGAAATGTACTTAGCACATGCCCGCGTGAAAAGTTCGATAAGTTCAGTCTGAGGCAAGGCATATGTAAGTTGGTTGATAAGGCCGCGCCATCGTCCGACGAAATCTGCGATAGATTCATCTTTGAATTGTCGAATGGCATAAAGATCGGTGATGGATACTTTCTTAGCAATGTTAATGGAGAAGTGATCTAAGAAAGATTGGGCTAGTTGGTTAAAAGAGAAGATTGAGTGCTGGGTTAAAGCACTGTACCACTCCAAGGCAGGTCCTGATAAGGACATGGGAAAGGTGTGGAGTAACAAGGCATCATCATGGGCAATCAAATAACAAGCATGTCTAAATGATCGCAAGTGTTGTTGAGGATCCTCTTTACTATTAAAACGAGTAAATTTCAGCAACTCTCATTGAGGAGGATATGAATAAAGGGGGACAGAAGGGTGAATGGGCTCCCGAAAAACTTTCTCGTATGTCAAGGCGCTACGACTTCCTGAAACAGAAGCCTCCAGGTTTTGCATTTTGTCCATCATTTGTTTAATTAGATCAGTAGTTGGATGAGATGATGGTGTGGTTGTGGTAAGCGGAGGCATATTGGGCCAAGGACCACCGCTAGATCCTGGTGGGGTTAAGTGTTGATAGGGTGTGGAGGATGTCGGTAGCTGCTAGACCGATATCGGTCACATGACCGATACCGGTTATTTAGCTATGAGCTTTTCTAAATATAGAAAAGCTAGGGTGGCAACTTAAGTTATTATTTTTAGAGCCATGCAAGAGTTAAATACGCGAACGCGACGCTTTTTGATGACTGAGACAGGTATTTGCATGAGAGATTTGAGTGATTAGGAGTAAAGAGACAGGGAAAGTGATTGTGATCTGAGATTCAGAAGACAGAAAGGCAGGTTTGAAAAAGGTGGTGATAATGGCAGGACGAGGAGAAACATCCAGCAGGCAGGGACAAGAGGGAAGACAAGGGCCACCTCAAGCTACTGCAACCCAAGAGGTAACGTTTTGTTTGTGATTTGACTACTGCATGTTTTGTGAATAAGATGGGGGAGAGTATGTGGGTAGATATGAGAAAGAAAAGATGATAACAAGGGTTATAAATGGGGTGAGTGTTACATGGTAGGTAATCAAGGGTTTCAAGTATGTCTGTGTATACAGAGAGGAATAAATGAGCAATTTATTGTCATAGGTTGTTGTTTTAGGAAAGGTGTATGAAAGTAACAGTGACCGATATCGGTTAGGGATAACCGGTATCAGTTACTCAACCGGTACCAGTTAGCTGTAAACGATACCGGTTGCTGTAGGAATTTCCAGAATTTGAGAAAAAAACCCGGGGCGATTGGAGGAATTGAATGGTTTTTTGTTATTTGGATGTATGCAGGCAGAGGCAGGGTTGAGGATGAATGATAGTGTACCAGCGCTGTTGTCACGAATCCGAGCGGATGTAACGCCAGCTGAATGGACATTGATAAATCATTTGGGGTTAAGTGGAATCCGCTATTATTCATGAATCACACGTAACCATGCTATGTTACAGGCGTTGATTGAGAGATGGAATCCTGAGACAAATACCTTCTATCTGCCAACAGGGGAAATGACAGTAACATTGGAAGATGTGTTCTCGTATTTTGAGACTCCCAATTACAGGAAAACTAGTATATCAGGCATTACCTAGCGCGGCACAGGGAGCGATAACAACAGTATTTGGTCCATATGCACGAGACTTAACACAGCGAGGTTTGTCATTTACGTATGGGATAATGTATGCAGCACATCCTGAGGAGACAAGGTTAGAAGTAATTTTAATGATAGCGGTAGGGTATTATGCATTACCGAGGGCAGAAGGGGGAAGATTTCCAAAGGCATTGATGTGTGTTATTTGGGAGATGATAGAAAGGAACGTGACATTTGCATGGGCACCTGCATATTTGGCGAAGCTATACAGGGGTTTATGGGCTTGTAGGTGAAATCACAGAATGACACTGGATTGTTCATACTTATTACACTGCTGGGCCTATGAGCACATTGTTTGTGTGCGACCAATAGGCCGACCCATCCAGTCAGGAGAGACCGGAGTACAGAGGTTGGGATTCAGACGATGGGTCCAAACAGAACAAGAGGCAAGATCCCAGGCTATGACGGGTGACATTGAGTATTATAGGCAGGTATGGGAGAGGGTGACGATTGCGGATATCTGTTGGCGGCCTTACGGGAACTATATGGTAACAGAGAATATAGCTGAGGAGTTGAGGGGTGTAGAGCGATTGAGGTGGATCGCAGGGCACAGACCAGGTGAGTATGAGAGGATTCCTATAGATCACGTGCGGCGAAAATTTGGGCGGTATAACATATTGCAGGTTTTAAAGGGGGGAGGATCAGCTTTTACGGCGTAGGACTTCCCCTCGTACTCAAATTTTATGCATCTATGTAAGGTTGAGGGAACGCATCCCATGGCCCGGATCCAAGGACGACCCAGCAATATATTATATTGGAACTCTCCCTCAAGGACATAGAAGAGTTCGGGTAAAGTACGTGGTCCTACCCGAATGTTGAGGATCACGGTGCCTAAGGTAGAGGTAATAGCGTCATTGAATGACCGCAACATGATGGGGTTGGCACACATGTAGCTAGAAGGGATATTCATTTGTTGAAAATCTTTTGAAGAGATGATGTTTAGGCTAGCACCCCCATCAATCATAACACGACGTACACGAATGTCCCAGACGTAAGCTGAGATGAACAGGGCAGGGTCAGGATCTTCTGTACCAAAATCAACAATTTCATCTTCAGAGAAACTGACTGCAATAGCTTCTGGTACAGAGACAGAAGTGATTGGGGTGGTGGGTTGTTTGGTGAGAGAGGCAACGTGATTAGGTGTTAGAATGGAGGCAACAGGAAGGGCTTCATTAGGTAAGACCTCGATCCCCTGAAGAATTTCAACGAGAGCTTGTCGATGTGATTTAGAAGTCTTAATGAGATCATATAGTGTCATTTTGACGGGTGATTGGTGAAGCTGTTTGATCATGGCTCGATGGGAAACTCCATTAGAGATGGGGTAAGCGGGTCCACGAATAACCACTTTGGGTGGTGGTGCAATCGGGATGCTAGACGGAGAAAGAGAGGATGCAGGTGTGCTTTCTTTCGCTTTCTCGTTGTTTTTCTGTGCTCGAGTAGCAACACTAATCATATTAGTCTCGTAAACCTGAGATGAGGAAGATGGTTGGGATAAATTATGGTCTTCAAGAGGTGGGGTTGTAATAATGATAGATCGTGGTGAGGCAGGGATAGATGGTATAGGAGAGGGAATTGAAGCTAAAGGTCTCTCCCTTCGTAAGTTGTCTTTCTTAACCTTACTATCTGGGAGACGTGACTGACGAAGGATGGTTTTTAAAGCTTTGCATCCCTCCACATCATGTCCTGGTGTGCGGTGATAAGCACAGATCTTAGACTCATCATAACCTATAGGTCGAGGTTTAGACGGGTCATAAGGTCTAAGTGGGGGTAGGGAAATGGTCGCATTCTCTACTAACATAGCAAGGATTTTGGCGTAAGATCCTTTGAGTGGGTCAAAATCAGAAGAGGATGAGGGTATTGATTGCGCGGGTTTTGGTAATGTTTGGGCGTGGTTAGTTCGTATGGGTGGTGGTTTAACCGAGGGGTGTTGATATGTGTTTTTCACTAAACGTGGTTTCTTTGGCGCAGGAGATATGTTCGGCTGGTTAGATGATGAGGCTATAGATGACATGGTAGCGGGAAACAACCATGGAGAAAGGGGAGTGACAGAAAATAAATCCTTTGATGATGGAGTTTGTTTAGGGTTGATGGGTGGACAGGATACGTGGGGTGATAATGTTGATATACCCTTTGATCCTTGTATGGGTGCAGAAGGCGTAGATCGTTTTGAAGAAAACGCAGGAGGTATGATATATTGGTGCAAGGTGGAAGGATGAGGTCCTAATATGGAAGGTAGGTATGACGATGATGGTTTTGATTGTGATAGAGGCACGGGTTGAGTGTGTCTCCTAGGTGGCAGGGCGGCTTTATTTTTGGATAAATCTAGTCGCTTAGGCGGGTGTGTTAGAATGGGTATGAGTAAGGTCCCAAACGTAGGGGAAGATTTGGCTAAGTTAATAGAAGTGGACGAGGCATTTGGTAGAGGTGAGGGGGGTGAAGGTGAGAACATGGGCATTTTGAGCTTCTGTAAACACTTCGGTTATATGGTGGAGTTGTCAGGATCGGTCATCTGCATTTGAGTAGAATATGGGGTACTCAAACGTTCCCATAGGATTTGTCTATCCTCTGGAGAATGACAGTCTTCAGGCTTGAATTGTAAATTTTGTACGGAAGAAAGGTGGGTTGTGATTCCAGTCCACTGTGGGTGTGATACAGTGAGTAGATGAGGTACTGTATCAATAGATGTTAAGAGGTCAACCGGTCATTGAAAAGATTTAGGCGATGAAGAACTAATAGGTAAGAGGGCATGTTCGAGAGGATCCGTCATGGTTAAAGAATTTGGTGATGTCGGTGCAAGAGATTTCTCGTCTAAGGATGTCAAAAGGAGTGGCGTACCTTCCTCTTGTGCAACAAGAGTGGTAGAAGGGGAAGTCTGGGAAATAGATAGATTAGATAACATCCGTTCGCAGTCTTGTAGGGATGTGGTATAAGCAGACTCATCGATGGGAAGAGAAGTCTGGGCAGTTAACTCCTTTATGGGTAAAGGAATGATTTCCCTTTGGCTTCGATGGTGGTAAAGGAGGTTCGGGCTCCTGTGTTAGTGAAGAGGCTTGATTCAAAATTTTCTCGATAGAGGCTTTTGGCTGGGTATCGAAGACTGCATGGATCTCATGAACACTCTCCTCGGCTAAGATATCCTAGTTTGTGTTACTGTTGGAAGAGTGATTCGGGAATGGTTTGTTGAAGATTTTCAAATTTCGGTTGGCAGGGGCATTAGGATTATCGAGGGTTATATCCCCTGCGTCAACCATTTCCTGCACTATGTTTTTCAACATCTTGCAGTTTTCATGACTATGTCCTTTTACACGGTGAAAGTTACAGAAGTCATTTTCTTTGTACCAGGAAGGTATAGCGCGGGTGGAGTCAAACCCAGAGTGAGGTTTAACAGGAGGCAAGGTGATGGCTCCTGCTTTGAGCAATTTTTCCAATATCACACCATATGTTTCTCCCAAGGGAGTGTAGTTGATGGGCTCGGCTTTGTACTTATAGGTGGTTTTTGGTGGGGTATTAGACGGTGTTTGAGATTTAACCATCACCGCGTGGACAACTCCTTTTGATTTAGAAGAAGTGGACGCATGAGGAGTGGTGGTATTTGGTTTATTGGTAGAATCAGGAGTTCGGAAATTGGGGTTTTTGTTACGCAACCACAATTTCTCTTCCTCTAAGGCTCGAATCTCTAGTTTTCGAGCCATAGTAAAGGCTTCATCGAATGTACAGAATGTTTGAATTTGGAGAGTAGGAGAAATGTGCTTAGCACATGCCCGCGTGAAAAGTTCGATAAGTTCAGTCTGAGGCAAGGCATATGTAAGTTGGTTGATAAGGCCGCGCCATCGTCTGACGAAATCTGTGATAGATTCATCTTTGAATTGTCGAATGGCATAAAGATCGGTGATGGATACTTTCTTAGCAATGTTAATGGAGAAGTGATCCAAGAAAGATTGGGCTAGTTGGTTAAAAGAGAAGATTGAGTGCTGGGTTAAAGCACTGTACCACTCCAAGGCAGGTCCTGATAAGGACATGGGAAAGGTGCGGAGTAACAAGGCATCATCATGGGAAATCAAATAACAAGCATGTCTAAATGATCGCAAGTGTTGTTGAGGATCCTCTTTACTATTAAAACGAGTAAATTTCGGCAACTCCCATTGAGGAGGATATGAATAAAGGGGGACAGAAGGGTGAATGGGCTCCCGAAAAACTTTCTCGTATGTCAAGGCGCTACGACTTCCTGAAACAGAAGCCTCCAGGTTTTGCATTTTGTCCATCATTTGTTTAATTAGATCAGTAGTTGGATGAGATGATGGTGTGGTTGTGGTAAGCGGAGGCATATTGGGCCAAGGACCACCGCTAGATCCTGGTGGGGTTAAGTGTTGATAGGGTGTGGAGGATGTCGGTAGCTGCTAGACCGATATCGGTCACATGACCGATACCGGTTATTTAGCTATGAGCTTTTATAAATATAGAAAAGCTAGGGAGGCAACTTAAGTTATTATTTTTAGAGCCATGCAAGAGTTAAATAGGTGCGAACGAGACGCTTTTTGATGACTGAGATAGGTATTTGCATGAGAGATTTGAGTGATTAGGAGTAAAGAGACAGGGAAAGTGATTGTGATCTGAGATTCAGAAGACAGAAAGGCAGGTTTGAAAAAGGTGGTGATAATGGCAGGACGAGGAGAAACATCCAGCAGGCAGGGACAAGAGGGAAGACAAGGGCCACCTCAAGCTACTGCAACCCAAGAGGTAACGTTTTGTTTGTGATTTGACTATTGCATGTTTTGTGAATAAGATGGGGGAGAGTATGTGGGTAGATATGAGAAAGAAAAGATGATAACAAGGGTTATAAATGGGGTGAGTGTTACATGGTAGGTAATCAAGGGTTTCAGGTATGTCTGTGTATACAGAGAGGAATAAACGAGCAATTTATTGTCGTAGGTGGTTGATTTAGGCAAGGTGTATGAAAGTAACAGTGACCGATATCGGTTAGGGATAACCGGTATCGGTTACTCAACCGGTACTGGTTAGCTGTAAACGATACCGGTTGCTGTAGGAATTTCCAGAAGTCTGGGCTTTGAGAAAAAACCCGGGGGGATTGGAGGAATTGAATGGTTTTTTGTTATTTTGATGTATGCAGGTAGAGGCAGGGTTGAGGATGAATGATAGTGTACCAGCGTTGTTGTCACAAATCTGAGCGGATGTAACGCCAGCTGAATGGACATTGATAAATCGTTTGGGGTTAAGTGGAATCCGCTATTATTCACAAATCACACGTAACCATGCTATGTTACAGGCGTTGATTGAGAGATGTAATCCTGAGACAAATACCTTCTATTTGCCAACAGGGGAAATGACAGTAACATTGGAAGATGTGTTCCGTATTTTGAGACTCCCAATTACAGGAAAACTAGTATATCAGGCATTACCTAGCACGGCACGGGGAGTGATAACAGCAGTATTTGGTCCATACGCACGAGACTTAACACAGCGAGGTTTGTCATTTACGTATGGGATAATGTATGCAGCACATCCTGAGGAGACAAGGTTAGCAGTAATTTTAATGATAGCGGTAGGGTATTATGCATTACCGAGGGCAGAAGGGAGAAGATTTCCAAAGGCATTGATGTGTGTTATTTGGGAGATGATAGAAAGGAATGTGACGTTTGCATGGGCACCTGCATATTTGGCGGAGCTATACAGGGGTTTATGGGCTTGTAGGCGAAATCACAAAACGACACTGGATTGTTCATACTTATTACACTGTTGGGCCTATGATCACATTGTTTGTGTGCGACCAATAGGCCGACCCATCCAGGCAGGAGAGACCGGAGTACAGAGGTTGGGATTCAGACGATGGGTCCAAACAGAACAAGAGGCAAGATCCCAGGCTATGACGGGTGACATTGAGTATTATAGGCAGGTATGGGAGAGGGTGATGATTGCGGATATCTGTTGGCGGCCTTACGGGAACTATATGGTAACAGAGAATATAGCTGAGGAGTTGAGGGGTGTAGAGCGATTGAGGTGGATCGCAGGGCACAGGCCAGGTGAGTATGAGAGGATTCCTATAGATCACGTGCGGCGACAATTTGGATTCGTGCAGGACATACCACAGGCTTATAGACCATATATGAGGATCGACACAGAGGCAGTATTCTCACCTCCCCAGCCAACACCTCCAGAAGGTCCTGAAGAAGTAGCAGCCGATCACAGGGTAATGGACGCAGGAACGACAGAGGCCTATAGATTATGGTGGGTAGCAGAGCTGCAAGGTGTACGTGATCGTCCTGACATAGCAGTGATTACAGCAGAGAGTGATCGTCTGTAGCGTTTGGTTCAGCAGCTCCAAACACAGGTGAATGAGACAAGAGGATTGTTAGTGGTTGTGGAGTCATGGGCGGAGAGACTAGAGGCTGGAGTCCTCCATGCGAGAGGGCGTATTCATATGTTATAGGAGAGATTGGCAGATCAGTGGGCTGGTACCAATAGCCGTGGTACCATTGAGGACAGAGAGGCCTGGCGAGAGGGGTCGACGATCACGATCATCGCCTAGTTCGGGATGAGGCGTGAGGGTCTAAATAAATGTTAGCAAGGTATAAGAATAAATAAGAGTACCGACCTGCGTGTCGATGATAGAGAAGATGTAGTTGTTTAACATCTAAATAAAATGAGATATGTATGTTGATTTGAGTTATAATAATAAGAATGTTTTCGTTTTGACTTTCGGTGTTTTGAAAAAGGATAAAGAGGAATGTGATTAAATAGAAATACACAAAAATATTTATATTTACCACACATGATAGGTTATGGTAGGGGATGGTTGAGCTAACCTTGGGAGACCCCATGTCTCCGAAGTGCTGCCTACATAGCCCTTTGCACAAAGCAAGGAGGGGCCTCAGACCGATGTAGTTCTCCGTTAGGATCAGGGAGAGGTGAATTCAGGCAATTTGGTACGGTTTAGGCAATTGGTTGGTTGGTAAGAATATTGATATTAATATTGGTAAGGTAAGGTTGTTGGTGTCGGTAATGAATTGGTGATGTTGAAGGTATAAGGGAAGCGAAAGTTAGCCTACCCAAGTAGAAGGGAACCATGTCCTGATTAAGATCAACACACAATCCTAGATGCGAGGCAAAGCGGAAAGAGTGCTCCGTAGGTGAAAAGAGCTAAACAAACCACAAAACGTAGAATGAGCTTGAAGCCCTAGGTACCGTGCATAGACGAGAAGTCCATAGGTGAAAAGAGTTGTATGATCACAATATATCAGGTGTACGTCACGTCCCTTGAGTTGAAACAAATGGTGAGGTGAGGTGGATGATATAGCTGAGGTACAGAGAATTTATTACAAAGTGAGTGTTCTGACGAAAGAGAACCTACCCTAAATAGACAAGTCCATGACCCAAAAAGTTCTTTTTGAATGAGGCTTTTATTTTACTGAATATAGACTGATCGATGCGGGAAGTCTACAAGGGATATTGATTGTGCTATTCTTGAGGTCTTCACGAAGCTGATCAATGCGAGAAGCTTCTGATAAAGGCTGACTGTGTATAGCTGTCCTTCGAGGGAGCAGTCTATTTATAGTAGCAGATATGATTTTAGTGCATAGCTGTCCTTCGGGGGAGCAGTCTATATAGAATAGCAAGCAATAATTTGGCATATAGCTGTCCTTCGAGGGAACAGTCTATATATAATTTAGATAGCTAGATGTTCTTTTGGCGTGAAGCATCTAGTTTGGTAGGAAGTTTGACTCAAGAAAATCCCATAAGAAT
Source organism: Taxus chinensis (assembly GCA_019776745.2). Taxonomy (NCBI): domain Eukaryota; kingdom Viridiplantae; phylum Streptophyta; class Pinopsida; order Cupressales; family Taxaceae; genus Taxus; species Taxus chinensis. The sequence goes on from CM034157.1 coordinate 355,817,376, forward strand.
ACGGCTTATTTTAAAACTTTGAAGTCATGGACTAGACTAAAAAGGGGAAGGCATCGTTTAGGTGAGGTGAGAATCAAACTATGTGAGCTTGATTTTTATTATGAGGTGTAGGAAACGAAGTGCATGTGGTGGTATGTGAGCTCAAGGGACGAGCGGCAGGTAGATAAGAAGTGATATAACACTAAATTCAACAGTAGAATGGTCGAAGATGCAAGGCATTAAGGGGTTCAGGCTCAGGCTTACCATTAAGCGAAGCTAAACGATAAGTGCCTGATCCATAGGTGTGAGTGATTATGTAAGGCCCAATCCAATTGGGAGCAAATTTTCCACGTTTGCTCTTTTCTAGTTTGGTGACATGTTGATTCTCTTTGAGGACAAGATCACCAACCTTAAAGGTACGCTCATGAAGTCGCTTATCATAAGCACGTTTGATGTGTTTTTGATAGATTTGAAGGTGATCAAGAGCTGTAAGACGACGTTCGTCAAGAAGCTCCAATTGGGCTAACCGCTCTTGGCGGAAATCATCGTTGGTGAGAATATCCTGAAGAGATATTCTAAGGGAGGGTATTTGTATTTCGAGAGGCAAAACAGCCTCGGTACCATATACCAAAGAAAAAGGTGTGGCATTAGTAGAGGTACGAATGCTAGTACGATAAGCCCAAAGGGCAAAGGGAATGTGATCGTGCCAATTTCTTCCGGATTCATTGACAACTTTCATGAGGATTTTGGTTAGGGTTTTATTAGAAGATTCAGCCTGACCATTGGCCTGCGGATAGTAAGGCGATGAGAAACTAAGTTTGATACCAAAGTTGTCACAAAGGTCTTGTAACAACTTGTTTTTAAAAGATTTACCATTATCTGTTATTAGGCGATGAGGAATACCAAAACGACAGATAATGTGATGGTTAATGAATTCGACAATTTTTTCCTTTTTAGTTGAAATGAGTGGAATAGCCTCCACCCATTTTGTGTATTATTCGGTTGCTGTGATTATCCATCGGTGACGTTGTGAAGAGGATGGGTGAATCTCACCTATAAGGTCTAAACCCCATTGTGAGAAAGGCCAAAGATCTCGTGTGACCTGCAGCGGATGGCTAGGAGTATGTTGAAGGTTAGCATGTTGTTGACACATAACACAACGCTTAACATATTCGTAGCAGTCGTTATTGAGAGTAGGCCAATAATAACCTAGGCGAAGGATTCGTTTAGCCACGGCAAGGCCACTAAAATGTCCACCACAAATACCGTCATGGACTTGTTGGATGGTATGGGTGATCTCCGCACCGGTGAGACATCGAAGGAAGATGCCATCAAAGCCACGTTTATAAAGGAGTCCCCCCATAACTACATAACGAGAAACACGTTTACCAGTACTAGTAAGGTCAGAAGGGAGAACAGAGGTTGTAAGGTAGTCATGGAATTGGTGATACCAGGTATCCTGCGAGTTAGCAGACACAGTATTTATCGTACAAACAACCGGGGCTGAATAAGATGGGGCAAAGAGTTGTTGGACCAAGAAAAAAATGTCAGAGTCAGTTGATGAGGCTGGAATTTGCGAGGCTAAGCAAGCCATAGTATCCGCAAATTTGTTAGTAGAGCGTGGAATGGTTTGGATAGAATAGTGAGTAAATAAGGCTAGAAGTGAATCCACGTAGTGTTTGTATTTTTGAAGTTCCTCATTTTTGCATTGGTAGATGCCCATAACTTGATTGACTACCAATTGAGAGTCGCCAAAAATATTGATAGATTTGATACCTAAGTGCAGCGCAACCTGGAGACCCAGAACAAGGGCCTCGTATTCCGCTGTATTATTAGTGCAAGGGAAATCGAGTCGGAATGAAAGAGGCATAGGCTCAGCGTCAAGAGGAATGAGAACAACGCCAGCTCCTCCACCGCGTTGGCATTTAGATCCATCGAAGAAGAGGGTCATTTGATACGACTCTTCCCCGAGTGAAAGAGTGGCGATGAGTTCGTCGGGGAATATAAAATTGGTAAATTGTTCCCCAGGTAAAGGGGCTTCCGCAAGTTGGTCTGCGATGGTTTGTCCTTTGATTGATTTCTGGTGGACGAACTCAAGGTCGAGGTCGGCGAGGAGCATGAGCCATCGGGCGATGCGTTGGTTTAGATGAGGTTTGGCATACATGTAATGGATGGGGTCTGTGTTGGTGATGACGAAAGTTTTGTGATTCAGAAGGTAGTGTCGGAGCTTGGTAGCCACGAATGATAGGGCTAGGCACAACTTTTCTACATGTGTATACCTAGTCTCATAATCCACCAAAGTACGACTTATATAATAAACGGCTTGTTCTCGATTTTCAGAGTCACGATGTGCAAGCATGGCCCCTACAGCGTGGTTAGTGGCGGAAAGGTAAAGGTAGAAAGGGCGGTCGTCTTGAGGTGGGATAAGCACGGGTGGCTGCAAGAGATAAGTTTTGAGAGCTTCAAAGGCTTGGTGGCACTCTTCACTCCATTGAAACTCAATGTCCTTTTTAAGGAGGTGATGGAAAGGTTGACATCGATCCGAGAGTTGGGAGATGAAACGTTGGATAGATTGTAACTTACCTTGTAAGCTACGCAATTGTTTGAGATTAGTAGGTGGGGGCATTTCTATGATAGCTTTGACTTTAGATGGATCGACCTCGATGCCACGCAAAGAGACAATAAAACCAAGAAGCTTTCCCGAAAGGACACCAAAGACACATTTCTTTGGTTGAAGACGGACAGAATATTGTAGTACGCGGTCAAAAATAATGGTTAAAACATCGAGATGTTCACTGCGATGTTTAGACTTGCCAAGAAGATCGTCGACGTAATCTTCAAGGATAGTGTGCATAATGTCATGAAAAATGTAGGTCATAGCCCGTTGATAGGTGGCACCAGCATTCTTAAGGCCGAATGGCATTACACGGTAACAGAAGGTTCCCCAAGGAGTTATGAAGGTAGTTTTGTGTTGATCGGCAGGGGCAACCAAAATTTGGTTGTATCCTGAAAAGCCATCCATGAGAGAGAGCATCTCATGGCCTGCAGTGAGATCAACAAGTTGGTCAATGCTAGGTAGGGGGAAGTCATCCTTAGGGCAAGCGAGGTTAAGATCCCAGAAATCCGTGCATATCCGAAGTCCCCCCGTTGCTTTAGTGACAGGTACGATGTTAGAAATCCATTGAGGATAGTCAATAGGCAAGATGAAGGAAACAGAAAGAAGTCGTTGAAGCTCTTCTTTGACCAAGAGGGCAATGCGTGGATGCATTTTTCTCAGTTTTTGTTTAACTGGTTTGGAATCGGGGTTTAGAGTGATGTTATGGACAGCAATGGTAGGATCAATTCCTGGCATGTCAGCGTAGGACCAAGCGAAAGCTTGGTTGCGAGCACAGAGGAAAGTAGTAAAGGTGACTTGTTCTGATGCGTTAAGGGATTGTCCGATCTTCACAATGTGAGGATCCTCCTCCGTGTGGATGTTGATTTCTATAGTAGATTCATTCAGCATGGTTTGGGTTTCAGATGGTAAGGCTCGTTGAATATAAGAATCATCCGCGCCAAGGTAAGTGAGGATGGAGTCATCATCCTGACACTCAACAACATTAATCAAAGGCGAATCCTCTTCGATCATGTCTGGATACAGAAGGGGAAGAGAAGATGGGTCCTCATTATCACGTTGATAAGTGAGAGGACCTATGAAGATAGCATTTATGAAAAAAAAAAGTGAGGAGGGATAGATTCAGGGTCTATAGATTCTGTGGGTGATCATGGCAAAGTGGGTGATGATGGTTTGGTAGGGGTGATGTCGTCTTCTTCCAGAATACAGCTGACACGAGGTGTCTCTTATGTAGGTGTTTCAGGAAAACCGAGACCACTGCGATCATTATGTTTGCATGTGGTGATGGGGATGAGTGTATGTCGGCCTTGTTCATAAAGACCAAAACCAAAGCCTTTCCAAGCACAGCGAGTCAAGCAGGGTAGGGCAAAGCGACGATTGGTGAGGTATTGAAAATTAGACTGGAAAGGAACCACACCAAGAGGAGGCTTAGGGGCAACGGAAGATGAGTTGACACCCCCATACGTTAGGTTAGTGCGGCAGTGAGGTGGTCCGTAGGATATTACTTCCCCCACACGATGGTCATAGTTAGGATGGGCATGTACCTGTTCGTACTCCTGTGGGGTATGGAAAGAACTAACATTATATAGGTGATACTCCCCCAGTGTAAGGCGCGGAAAAACATCTACTAAGGGGTCTGTAGTTGGGATGTTAGCTGCGGGAAGGGAAGTGGTTTTTGCGACGGTGGTTTCATTAGTTGAAGGCGTAGGTGTGATTGAGGTACATGGTTGAGGCATAGTTGAAGAAGATGGTTGGGTTGAATGAACGGGTGTCTTGATTGGTACCAGCACATCATTTGGGTGGTATAACATATTGTAGGTTTTAAAGGGGGGAGGATCAGCTTTTACGGTGTAGGACTTCCCCTCGTACTCAAATTTTATGCATCTATGTAAGGTTGAGGGAACGCATCCCATGGCCCGGATCCAAGGACGACCCAGCAATATATTATATTAGAACTCTCCCTCAAGGACATAGAAGAGTTCGGGTAAAGTACGTGGTCCTACCCGAATGTTGAGGATCACGGTGCCTAAGGTAGAGGTAATAACGTCATTGAATGACCGCAACATGATGGGGTTGGCACACATGTAGCTAGAAGGGATATTCATTTGTTGAAAAGCTTTTGAAGAGATGATGTTTAGGCTAGCACCCCCATCAATCATAACACGACGTACATGAATGTCCCGGACGTAAGCTGAGATGAACAGGGCAGGGTCAGGATCTTCTGTACCAAAATCGACAATTTCATCTTCAGAGAAACTGACTGCAGCAGCTTGTGGTATAGAGACAGAAGTGGTTGGGGCGGTGGGTTGTTTGGTGAGAGAGGCAACATGATTGGGTGTTAGAATGGAGGCAACAGGTAGGGATTCATTAGGTAAGACCTCGATCCCCTGAAGAATTTCAACGAGAGCTTGTCGATGAGATTCAGAAGTCTGAATGAGATCATATAGTGTCATTTTGACGGGTGATTGGTGAAGCTGTTGGATCATGGCTCGATGGGCAACTCCATGGGGTAAGCGGGTCCACGAATAACCACTTTGGGTGGTGGTGCAATCAGGATGCTAGACGGAGAAAGAGAGGATGCAGGTGTGCTTTCTTTCACTTTCTCGTTGTTTTTCTACGCTCGAGTAGCAACACTAATCATATTAATCTCGTAAACCTGAGATGAGGAAGATGGTTGGGATAAATTATGGTCTTCAAGAGGTGGGGTTGTAATAATGATAGATCGTGGTGAGGTGGGGATAGATGGTATAGGAGAGGGAATTGAAGCTAAAGGTCTCTCCCTTCGTAAGTTGTCTTTCTTAACCTTTCTATCTGGGAGAGGTGACTGACGAAGGATGGTTTTTAAAGCTTTGCATCCCTCCACATCATGTCCTAGTGTGCGGTGATAAGCGCAGATCTTAGACTCATCATAACCTATAGGTCAAGGTTTAGACGGGTCATAAGGTCTAAGTGGGGGTAGGGAAATGGTCGCATTCTCTACTAACATAGCAAGGATTTTGGCGTAAGATCCTTTGAGTGGGTCAAAATCAGAAGAGGATGAGGGTATTGATTGCGCGGGTTTTGGTAATGTTTGGGCGTGGTTAGTTCGTATGGGTGGTGGTTTAACCGAGGGGTGTTGATATGTGTTTTTCACTAAATGTGGTTTCTTTGGCGCAGGAGCTACGTTCGGCTGGTTAGATGATGAGGCTACAGATGACATGGTAGCAGGAAACAACCACAGAGAAAGGGGAGTGACAGAAAATAAATCCTTTGATGATGGAGTTTGTTTAGGGTTGATGGGTGGACAGGATACGTGGGGTGATAATGTTGATATACCCTTTGATCCCTGTATGGGTGCAGAAGGCGTAGATCGTTTTGCAGAAAACACAGGAGGTATGATATATTGGTGCAAGGTGGAAGGATGAGGTCCTAATATGGAAGGTAGGTATGATGATGATGGTTTTGATTGTGATAGAGGCACGGGTTGAGTGTGTCTCCTAGGTGGCGGGGCGGCTTTATTCTTGGACAAATCTAGTCGCTTAGGCGGGTGTGTTAGACTGGGTATGGGTAAGGTCCCAAGCGTAGGGGAAGATTTGGCTAAGTTAATAGAAGTGGACGAGGCATTTGGTAGAGGTGAGGGGGGTGAAGGTGAGAACATGGGCATTTTAAGCTTCTGTAAACACTTCGGGTATATGGTGGAGTTCTCAGGATCGGTCATTTGCATTTGAGTAGAATATGGCGTACTCAAATGTTCCCATAGGATTTGTCTATCCTCTGGAGAATGACAGTCTTCAGGCTTGAATTGTAAATTTGGTACAGAAGAAAGGTGGGTTGTGATTCCAGTCCACTGTGGGTGTGATACAGTGAGTAGATGAGGTACTGTATCAATAGATGTTAAGAGGTCAACCGGTCGTTGAAAAGATTTAGGCGATGAAGAACTAATAGGTAAGAGGGCGTGTTCGAGAGGATCCGTCATGGTTAAAGAATTTGGTGATGTCGGTGCAAGAGATTTCTCGTCTAAGGATGTCAAAAGGAGTGGCGTACCTTCCTCTTGTGCAACAAGAGTGGTAGAAGGGGAAGTCTGGGAAATAGATAGATTAGATAACATCCGTTCGCAGTCTTGTAGGGATGTGGTATAAGAAGACTCATCGATGGGAAGAGGAGTCTGGGCAGTTAACTCCCTTATGGGTAAAGGAATGATTTCGCTTTGGTTCGATGGTGGTAAAGGAGGTTCGGGCTCCTGTGTTAGTGAAGAGGCTTGATTCAAAATTTTCTCGATAGAGGCTTTGGGCTGGGTATCAAAGACTGCATGGATCTCATGAACACTCTCTTCGGCTAAGATATCCTGGTTTGTGTTACTGTTGGAAGAGTGATTCGGGAATGGTTTGTTGAAGATTTTCAAATTTCGGTTGGTAGGGGCATTAGGATTATCGAGGGTTATATCCCCTGCGTCAACCATTTCCTGCACTATGTTTTTCAACATCTTGCAGTTCTCATGACTTTGTCCCTTCACGCGGTGGAAGTTACAGAAGTCATTTTCTTTGTACCAGGAAGGTATGGCACGAGTGGAATCAAACCCGGAATGAGGTTTAACAGGAGGTAATGTAATGGCTTCTGCTTTGAGCAATTTTTCCAATATCACACCATATGTTTCTCCCAAGGGAGTGTAGTTGATGGGCTCGGCTTTGTACTTATAGGTGGTTTTTGGTGGGGCATTAGACAGTGTTTGAGATTTAACCATCACCGCGTGGACAACTCCTTTTGATTTAGAAGAAGTGGACGCGTGAGGAGTGGTGGTATTTGGTTTATTGGTAGAATCAGGAGTTCAGAAATTGGGGTTTTTGTTACGCAACCGCAATTTCTCTTCCTCTAAGGCTCGAATCTCTAGTTTTCGAGCCATAGTAAAGGCTTCATCGAATGTACGGAAAGTTTGAATTTGGAGAGTAGGAGAAATGTGCTTAGCACATGCCCACATGAAAAGTTCGATAAGTTCAGTCTGAGGCAAGGCATATGTAAGTTGGTTGATAAGGCCGCGCCATCGTCCGACGAAATTTGCGATAGATTCGTCTTCGAATTGTCGAATGGCATAAAGGTCGGTGATGGATACTTTCTTAGCAATGTTAATGGAGAAGTGATCTAAGAAAGATTGGGCTAGTTGGTTAAAAGAGAAGATTGAGTGCTGGGTTAAAGCACTGTACCACTCCAAGGCAGGTCCTGATAAGGACATGGGAAAGGTGCGGAGTAACAAGGCATCATCATGGGCAATCAAATAACAAGCATGTCTAAATGATCGCAAGTGTTGTTGAGGATCCTCTTTACTATTAAAATGAGTAAATTTCGGCAACTCCCATTGAGGAGGATATGAATGAAGGGGGACAGAAGGGTGAATGGGCTCCCGACAAACTTGCTCGTATGTCAAGGCGCTACGACTTCCTGAAACAGAAGCCTCCAGGTTTTGCATTTTGTCCATCATTTGTTTAATTAGATCAGTAGTTGGATGAGATGATGGTGTGGTTGTGGTAAACGGAGGCATATTGGGCCAAGGACCACCGCTAGATCCTGGTGGGGTTAAGTGTTGATAGGGTGTGGAGGATGAATATGTTGAGGTAACTGAATAGGGATGTCCCATATAGGATGTTGAGGTCACTGGATACGTGTATGGGAATGAAAAGGTAGGCGGAGCTTGAGAAGGAAAGCTCGTGTGGATAGGTGGCAGAGAGCAAGTCATGAACGGAGCAGTCTGCAAGAGAGATGAGGTAGGGGCAGTCGGTGGTAATGATATGTGGGGTCCGAGATTAGCCAAAGGAAAGCTAATCTGAGCCGTATGAACCTCTGAAGCCGTCGGATTGGGGGACGGGGCTAGAGATGCAAGAAGCAAGGCGGTGTTATCAGGCAGAGTGGGAACTAAATGAGCAGCTATACTAATAGGCATACCCACAAGGAGCTGACCATCAGGTGTACGGTCAGGGGTATGAGACAAATAGTATTGTACAGCGCTGGAATTAGCATCCAGAAACTTGGCAAAGTCCTTATCTCCCACATGAATTTTAGGAACCTCGTTGGTGTCAGTAGGATTCCCCACAGAATGTGAAGGGGGTGATTCAGGAAAAGAAACAGAGCAAGCATGTGAAACCATGGCGGTGGCTTGCTTTCGAGTGATAACAACCATGGACAGGAGTTCACAGTAGGGTTTCAATTTGTTAGGAATAGAAACAAACTCAGACTGGTAAAATTGGTAGGTTGCTGGTTTGTCAGGAATTGGAAAAGAGATTAACTGATATCGGTATAGTAACCGATGTCGGTTACACTATAGCCGACGTCGGTCAGGTAACCGATGTCGGTGTAAGAAGTCTAGGCTAACAAGATATAAAAAGGCTGCTAATTTGATTTTTAACAACGTTTAGTATACTTGTCCAATTATTGATCACAGAAGACAGAGTATGAGAAAGAAAACAGGACTAAAAACAAGCAAGATGCACACACAAATCCAGAGATTAACCCTAGGGTTAATTTTAATGATCGTGGGCTTATGCCTTTAGACGTAGAATGATGTCAGAATCCTAAACAAGAGACTTAGGGGAAATGTCAAGTTGTTTTGGCTTATAAGGTTACCTCAATCGGGCGGAGGAATACCGCGGAAAAAGGGGGGATGTTTGAGCTGTTGTGTTAATTGTGAAGTGATTCGGTATGTGTTGTGCAGTGAATGTAAGATTAATTTCCTGTCAATACCGTGGATATCACCCCCACGTGTACGACCTATTACTTAATCTACGTTCACTAGAATTGAAAAACAACAAGCAGGAATGTAATGCACGTGTTTTAAACCCAAATTGAAAATTATGTTCGATGAAGCAAGAGAGATGACTTTCACTAATGCGAAACTAGGAAAGCAAGACAAATTCTTTACGAAATATATAACAAAAGCAGCAACAGCAAGTATGCTTCCTAAAATGAAAATAAGCAAGAGAAACAGAAACCCAAGATGGGTCCCACCGGGCGTGCCAAAATGTTTCACTCGGAATGATTCGTTCCTTTTAGAAACAGATAAGGTTAGGGGCTAGGAGGAATACCTGTAGAATGTCGAGATGGTGTGCGCGTACCGTAGAGAAAGATCAGGCTGATTGCAAAGAACTCCTTTTTGTCTTGGAAGGACTACCTGCAAATAAGAACACAAGACCACAAGATTTTGATTAGACAATAAATGAGGAAACTGCCTTGGGCCCAGGAAATATAAAACTTCCTTTCGAAGGTGGTCAGTTTCCCTGCTAATATGAATTAACACAAAAGACTGTAAAATATCAATTAAGTTGCTTCGTTGAACTGGGTAGGGGAAAGGCTGGTTTTCTGGTTTTGATCAGAGGAACCGATGGGTTACTGATAACCGATGCCGGTTACTGATAACCGATACCGGTGGGTTCTAGGATCTATAGGTTAGTTGCTTTGTGGGGTAGTTGTGTTGTTTGTAAGGCTGTATATAGGTGGTATTAGGAAATAAGGTGATGAGAGGTAGATGAATGATAGTTAGATGTAATGACACGTTGGGTAGTGGATCCAAGAATGGATTTAGGAGGACTGTGATTCAAAGAGCATAAGAAATGTTATAACAGAGGACATGCAAGATGTGACTTACTGGTTTTGACAAAGATGCAAGTTGATCTCCTTTGCTGTAAACACTTCTGGTTTCTTCACTCGGTCAAGTGAAGATCTGGACTCTGTTTTTCACTCCCAATGATCTCTGTTGGGGATCCTTTGTTTTTGGTTTGGGGAGCCATTTACAGGGAGCCGATGGTGGTTACGTAACCGACGGCGGTCGAGTAGGAACCAGCATCGGTAAGGAAAAAGTAGGCTATTTTTAGTAAAATAGCCCACCTTCCCTGCTTTTCTCCCGAGAGATCAGTTGCGGGCTTGGTCAAGTGGCTAGAAGGTCGGTTTTGGGTGCGAGTAAGGAGGCATTAGTTATGGATGTGAGTCTAGACCAATCCATAGGTCTTAATTAGGTTAGTTTAGGGTTAGGGCTAGGTCATGATGAGGTGGTAAAATGAGGTGGCAGGTAAGGTGATGTGGATTTATCAATTACAAGGTAATTAATAAATAATTGTGTAAGGTTTAGGTGATGAGGTTAAGTTGCGAGATGAGATGCGGGTCACAAGGGGTCGTAAGACACAAATTTGGTGTCTACATCAATGTTCTAAATACTCCACCACTGGTTAACAATCAACGAAACAACAACTTTACCCCAACAATCAATTCAGTGGATTTTAATCATCCACAACACCAACAACAACAACGGTAGATCTAGACATAGGGTCCAAGCAAAAACTCAACTGGATATCAAAATCAGAATCAAAATAAAAAACAACAAATACAAAACCTTAATCCTAATAGACAGTGGTTTGATCAGAGTCTTGGACCACAATATACACCAAACCAGCAACCTAGAAATTACAATCTTAACTCGTATTGTGGTTTTCATAATATTCGAGGCTATGACACTAGAACGTGCCGTGACTACAATAAATTCATGCAACGTTTGCTAGAGGAGAAAAGATAACTTTTCATAGATATGTTCTTGGCGGATCCTGCATCACCAACACCAAATGATTTTACAGGGGAAATTTCCCCTCAAAATGCTCCCCTCAAGATCTATAATGATCCACTCCCAAGTCACAATAACAGCAAATTAAATCCAAATGGGATGAACAAAGGTGTAATGGTAGGAAATAATGATTATGAATCCTCGACTTCACTAAATCCACCTGTTGCACCACAATTAGGAATTCAACAACGACCCAAGATAGTCAGTTTAGTAGAATTAGATACCGAACTACCTGTGGAAGCCGTAACAAGGACACGAGAGTATTCCTCTCAGCCAAATCCAAGTTGCTCACTAGAGACAGATAACATCCAAAAAATATTTGTGAAACATGTAGGTGCCTATGATCTGATTAATGACCTAACAAAAACCTTCTCTCACATCTCCTTTTTGGATTTGCTGAGGAAATCTCCTACCCAAAGGGCTGATCTTTCAGAGGAATTAGGGTTAGGTCATTTAATTAACATCACTCCACCTCCCGAAACACAGGTAAACCATATAGACTTTGATATCTACCCTTCGGAGCAGTCGGAGAGGGATGATGAGTTTATATTTGAAATAAACAAAATGCCAACATACACTGAGATTACACGCAGAGGTGATCCGGCCTTACATTTGGAAGTATGGGTTTATAACAATTACGTTAAACACACAATGGTTGATGATGGGCAATAGTTAACATAGTTCCCTTCTCTTTCCTTAAAAATCTAGGGTATGGAGAAACAAACTGTTCCACGACTCGAAATACACTAAGAGGATATGATAACCTTGAGGCCACTTCAATTGGAACTATAATACTACCAGTTACCTTAGGAAAAAAAATAATCTTGACTGAGTTTTATATTATAGATCGGGAAACCAATTATAATATGATCCTCGGCTGACTATGGATACACCGTATGAAGGCAATCCCTTCTACGTTATTTCAAGAAGTAAGGTTCTTGCACTTAGGAAAGGTATTTGTAGCCATGGGTGATCCAAAACCATTCGATATACACCTAGCTGACTTAAGAAAAGACTAGGCATTCACTCTGAGTTTGAACTCCCAACAAACCAACTTAATAAACCAACCAACGTGAAACCAGAAGAAAAGTTGGTACCTACAACAGATCTTGAGACTATGAGCCTAGTCAAAGCTATCCCAGCCCTCAAGGATGAGACTAACATTGTAGAAGCAGTATCATTAGAAACTACTACGAATATTGTCAACTTACTAGAGTAGGATCTACCAATTTTCCTACCATTTGATTCTATAGGTATGGGATATACCCTAGGTGTTGGTGCTCTTCGAGTAGAGGATCTCTGCATGGTTGAAGTAACCGAAGTAGAAAAAATTAACGTAGTGAATGTCCCAACGTCCATCTTCCCAACTAAATATTGGACTCTCCATTTTGATGGAGAAAGATGTTGTTATGGGTCTGGGGCAGGTGTGATCTTTACTTCTCCTGAGGGAAAAATCCTACCGTTCACCTTTAAACTAAATGTTGAATGTACAAACAATGGCATGGAGTATGAAGCCCTCCTCCTTGGCCTCAATATAGCTAAAAGGCTCGGTGTTAATGACATCAGGGTGTTAGGAGACTCTCAATTAGTAGCAAAACAAGTCTCTGAGGTGTATAAAATGAGAGCTGAACACTTACAACTCTACAAAATAGCAATATTAACTTTGAGCAAAGAATTCGACTTCATATCCATTGAAGCAATCTCGTGAGAAAAAAATATTCTTGTAGATTCTATAGCAACCTCAGTGTCACGCTTCACCCAAACAGTGAGTTAGAAGATATCCATTTCATGGTATCCCTTCGTACTAAACCATTAGTGAAAACAATGTCAAACCCTCTTTTAACAAACATAGCTGAGAACAACTCTATTATCCTGGACCACGTTGATAGTGATAGAGCCACTCTGGATTACTTAAATGCCTATGCAACGTTACATCTCACCCATCACAAGGTAGATTCATCCTTAATCTGACATTCATATTCCTACTTCGGAAATCCCATGATAGAGCTTCCCCCACAAAAGGAACTCAACATGTACATAGTAGAGAATGAAGACGATCTAGAATTACCTCCAACCCCGCCTAAGTTTGAAGAAGGTAACACTTCTTTAATCAAAGAAACAATTGATATTAACATTGGAATGGAGGAAAACCCAAGGATCTTGAAACTAGAATCTTCGTTAACTCCAGAAGAAATAGAAATACACAAACGAATCCTTAAAGAACATCAGAAGGATTTAAAATTTAATTATAAAGAAATGGCAGGGGTTATACCACACATCGCGTTACATAATCTCATTACCAGATCAGATGCAAAGCCAGTTAAACAAAAATTGAGACCAATGAAACATAAGGTAGTTCTCATGGTAAAGGAAGAAGTAATGAAACTCCTCCAAGTAGGATTCATCAAACCAGTCGATTATTCTCAATGGATATCTAATATTGTTCCTGTTCTCAAAAAGAATGGGACGATACACATTTGCATATATTTTTGAGACATTAACAAAGTGTGCCCTAAGGACGACTTCTCATTACCATCCATTGACATCATCATTAATGCAATAGCTAGCTTTGAGCTTTTGTCTCTCATGGATGGATTCTCAAGATACAATAAAATCAGAATATCTGAACAAGACCAAGCCAAAAGCACATTTATAACTCCTCAAGGAACCTATTGCTACGTTGTTATGCCATTTGGTCTCAAGAACGCTAGCACCACATACCAGCGGGAAATGACATACATATTTCACGATCTTATTCACAAGATCGTGGAATCCTACGTAGATGACTTATTGGCCAAGGCCAGGAAGCGCTGTGATCACCTAAAAGTGTTATGTATCATTCTTTCATGTTTGATAGAATACGGAGTCACACTAAACCCAGAAAAATGTGCATTTGGTGTGACATGAGGGTAAATCCTAGGTTACATTATATCGTCACTAGGGATCAACGTAGACCCAGTTAAAATCCGTGCTGTTCTTGAAATGATCCTACCATCAGATGAATCTGGAATTAGGTCGTTTCTTGGGAAACTCGGTGCCATCCAAAGATTCATCCCTGACTTAAGCTTTGCCATTAATCTAATCAACAATCTACTCAAGAAAGAGTATAGTACCGATTGGACCGAAGACTGCAAGGAGGCTTTCAAAGCAGTTAAGCATTTCCTGTTGTTACCACCCATGCTAATGCCACCTAAACCAGATCACCCTTTAATCTTATATTCACGAGCTACCAATGTCTTGCTAGCCTACATGCTAGCTCAAGAAGATGATGACATGAGAGAATGTGCGATTTATTTTATAAGTTACATGTTACTAGATTATGAAACATGCTATACGCAAGTAGAATGATAATGCCTTGCCATAGTCTTCGCAACCAAATGCTTAAGACATTACATGCTAAATCAAGAAATGAGGGTCATTGTAAAAATAGACCATTTACGAACCTTTCTCACGCAAGGATCCTTGTCTAAAAATGCTGGACACTTTATGACCTTAATGGGTGAATTTGAATTAAATTTTGTAAATAAAAAGTTTGTTAAGGGAAAAATCATAGCAGATTGGTTAGCTGACAACCCATTAGACAGAGGTGATCTAGTCGATTTGGAATTTCCTGATGAATGCATGTATTACGTCGAAACTAGACCTCCCATCTCTGAATGTCCTTGATATACTGATATTTTTAATTATATCATGAGCCATACCTATCCAAAAAGTGCTACACCGCAATAGAGAAGATGGTTACACATTATCATAGCTAAATACATTATTATAGAATAATTTTTCTATCGTAAGGCTTTCGATGGAATGCTTCTAAGATGTGTTGACACAGAAGAATCCAAGAAGATTCTCCATGAATCTCATAGTGGAATATGTGGAGGCCAATTCGGTGGTCATGCCACCACCCATAAAATACATCGAATGAGCTATTTCTGGCCCACTCTAGAACATGACGCAGTAGAGTTTGTATGCATGTCTCATAAATGCCGAGAACTCTCCCACGAGATTCACATGTAGGCACAAGCTCTACAACCAATCGCTACTCCATGGCCCTTTTCTACGTGGGGGCTAGATTTGATAGGGAAATTCTCTCCCTCATCTACAGATG
Organism: Taxus chinensis; assembly: GCA_019776745.2. Lineage (NCBI taxonomy): Eukaryota > Viridiplantae > Streptophyta > Pinopsida > Cupressales > Taxaceae > Taxus > Taxus chinensis. Next base: position 355,832,649 of record CM034157.1, read on the forward strand.
GCCATAACTTCATAATCACGGCCACCGAGTATTTTACCAAATGGGCAGAGGCTATGCCTCTCACCACTATACCAGGTTCTGTGATTGCCAAGTTCATTTTGAACCAGATCATTTGTAGGTATAGTGTCCCACAAACCATTATCACAGATAATGGGACTTCTTTTGAGAATGAAGAGGTTTGTGAGCTATGCAATAAATTTAAAATAAACCATCATACAACCTCCCTGTATTACCCTCAAGCTAATGGATAGGCTGAAGCAATAAACAAAACATTGAAAGCCATTCTCCTTAAAATGGTAAAAGAAAACAAAAATATTGGCATTTAAAGTTATACCTAGCCTTGTGGGCCCATTGAACCTCAATAAGAACACCAATAGGAGCAACTCCTTTCTCACTGGTATTCGGAGCAAAAGAAGTTCTCCCACTTGAGGTTGAAATACCCAGTCTCTGCATCTCATTACACAAGATTCTAGATGAAGAAGCTTATAGAGAAGCACGTCTCTCTTAACTAGTAAGCCTAGATGAGGCCAGGCTAGATGTTGAAAAATGGCAAAAAGTCTATGCTGACCGGATGTGCCGGTAGTATAACAAGAAGGTCTATGAACGAGACATATACAAAGGTGATCTAGTTCTAAGAATAGACAGCTAGATTGATAAAAATACTGGCGAAGGGAGGAAATTCCAGCCCAAATGGTTGGGCCCATACCGAGTCATGAAGGACTATGGAAATGGTGCATATCTCTTATGCACACTGGAGGGTGAGGAATTTGGTGAAACTATCAATTCCCTACACCTTAAGCGATTCTATGCATAAGTGACCAGCACTATCTATATAATTATATCTACATTGCATCTTCATGTAGTTAGGTTCATTTCGTTTGCTTGTTTCATACAAATCTTGTGATCAAGGAACTTATTACCAAAGTAATTCATTACAAGTTTATGATGATATTGACATTAGCTTTCAAATCACACTTCTTCATTTTCATAACATCATCACCATTTCAGAATCATTTCATCCATACAAAGCTAGATATGACAAAGTATTAACGGTAACCATACCAAGGTCTGCATGCTTGTTCTTACTTTTAGGTTTCTCCTTAGGATAGGTGTCTTGCCTATGGTCTGTTCTAGAAGCTTCATCGTGTCACATCTATCCCATGTGCATAATATCTTTAGAAATAAAAGCATGCTGACATTTTTCTCAAATAAACAAGTCAAGTATAGATCAAACAGAAAATTTTATTTTTACACATTTCCTTGCCCTACCAACCTTCGGTGATAAGCTTGCATCTCTTACTAGTGACGTAGGGTTGGGAAAGGATGGGAATGCCCTTACTCGCCTATACCTTGTCCATGGTGATAAGCCCATGCTTCTTACTAGTAGCATGGGGCAGGGTGTGGGGGGTCCTCTTGACAAATAAACATTGAAGGTAGTAAAAAAACAACTCAAATGAACCTTTGAAATCTTGAGTCAAAAATGAATGAATCAGATGTCCAAAATTCCAAGAGAGTTCAAAACCCTACAAACCATATTTTGTCAACCATGTGGCTATCTATGGATCTAAGTCTAGATAAACCACAAAGCAAGTAGCATTCTAAACTATGGAGTCATGTTTGAGTAGAGTAGGTTTGTAGCATCCTAATTTGGTTCCACCAAATCTTTGTCTATCTCTCATCACTACCATTCAACAAATTTCACAAATTGTGCCCTTTTTAGCTCTCAGTGATGAGCTCTCGCATCTTACTAGTTGTGTGGAGATAGGAATGGGGCAAGTTCATCTGCTTAGCATACCGGTTTATCATCTCATTTTGTCAAAACAAAAATGAAGTACCAAAAATTGCTTATGGAAATTAAAGTTCAAAATCATGTTGTGTCTACATTATCATACATCATCATCACGAAATACAAAAAAAAGAAAAAATTTGTATCATTTGTCCTCCATTGCATACATTTTGAAAATATATAAAAACAACATTGTAATTTACATACGAAAACAAATCACAAGAACATTGATACCAAGAGTCAAATCCAAAAATAATATCAATATATATATATATATATAATCAAAGTTTCCTGTACAATGCCATCATGCGCTAAGCATGGTAAAAAATGCTCAAAGAGCCCAAGAAATACAAAATACATCATACAAATGATCTACAAGAGCCAATTGCCTCTCAACCCCTATGAGATCCCTCTCGAAGGTGCATGCCCACGTCTAGGGCTCCGGCTATGCCGGCGCTCTGAGTGCACGGAGGGCTCATGATCCCGAGGAGCAGCTGCGGTCTCGCCATGAGAGTGAATCCTCATCAGGTGCTCTGCTATCTTGTATCCTACCAACTCGGTACAGAGGGTAGACACCATCCTAGCCACATGCTAGATAGGGTAAAAACATTGGTATGCCTACCGGCTGCTGAGGGATCCCCTGCATCCACGGATAACTCCGCACGGGTCTTCTTCATAGGAATCATCAGGGTATCAGTGCATACCCGGAATCAGGTCTCGCCACTCATTAGCAGTCTCTGCAAGCAAAGGAGAAAACAAATTAGAAATACTGAAAAGATAACAACCAAGAGAACAAAAAGAGAGATAGCAACTTAGGCAATCTAGCTAAAAAAATTCAAAGGAGAAGGATGATAACTCACTCGGATCTCTAGGCCTCCAAGATGGATCCCTAGGATCCGTAGCACCTGCCACAGATGCCGTACTGACTAGTGTCCACTCCTCCTGATGCCTAGGGCCACATAATGTCCTACTACGGACTCATCCTCTCCACCCAAGCCCTGAGAAAGCAACTCCTCTGAGACTAGAGTCACCCTCTCCATGCACTCTGCTCTACCCTCTCCACCTGTAAGATCTCCTAAGTGTCATGCCACTCAGGATCGCTTGTCCTCCTCTCTGCCCGACTCACTACCTCAGCCTCGGTCTCCTCCTCTATCTCTCCCCCTGTGAACTCCTCGGACTCAAATTCTACATCAATGGGGTCATCACTGCTGTGGGTGGGACCGATGGCAGCAATCTGAAGTAAGGGTTCCTGAGGAGCACCGGCTCTCCCTTGAGTGCATACTACCCTCCTAGCTGTAATGGGGACACCAGGAGTAACAACTGTCTAACCCCGGCCTCTAGGACCTCCTCTAGCCTCTTGGACTGATCTGTATACTGGCACTACCGGGGGAAGCATACCCACGTAAGGAAGGCCAAACTGCTGAGGCACTTGACCAAAGGGATATATCTCCACCTTCCCCGTCCTGTCCACAAGCTACCCTATGGTGGAGCTAGAAATCAAAGTAAGGGCCTCCTCGCCCCATAACCCTGCCATGGCCTAATAGGGTGTGGCCTCCATGTCATCAGTGGGCAAGGAGGGGACTGGCTGGTGAGGTGCTCTGAGCACCGACATGTCTGTCCATCTGGCTTCCCTCACAGCTCCGGGATCTGCCACCTCTACTCATCTCCCATAGGGGATGAAACGCTCGTAGACCCAGCTCATAACCAGGGTCGGATGGCTCAATGACTGCCCTTGTAAACGAACTACCCGGTACAAATCATGATAGGTAGTCCCAAGAATGTCGTGTTAGGAATACTTATATAGTGCTCACATTATTCATATATTTGGATGAATAATATTATGTAATATCAGGTTAGTATATTATACGTGAGTTGTTTGGGAGTTATAACAACTCACATATATATAGATTTGTGGTTGAGTTGTTTCCTACTTAATAGGAAACTATCTCCCTATATATTGGCAGCTTATTCATTATGTAATGAGCCCGTATGAATTGAATATAGTTGATTATATTCATCTGCAAATATGTCTATACCATTATATTTGGTATCAGAGCAGGTGAATCTGCTGACAGAAGTCAGAGTGAAGGGGGCACAATGAGAGTCTTTATGCCTACCATGCTGCATCTATTCGGGTGCGCTCAGCTGTCTCATCAAGTATAAAAAAATTTCTCAGATCTTTATGCTCGAGCATTGTCTTGTGAATGGTCAGACGTTTGACATCTGCATGCCCACGTACATTCTATCATAGCGTTGATTCCTTTGCTGGCGCATTCTATCATACATTTGCACAGATCATTGGAAACACTCCAAAATATATATCTTATTGCAGTCCTGTTACTTCCAAGCGTTCCACGTATTCCTCAGCCTGATTCGTCCCTATATGGTAGCATGTATCTCTGCATTCATTGATTTCTCTCCTGGCATCGATCTGGATCAGCTTAATTATCAGTCTGCAAAATTGATTGATTCCTGTCATACGTTTTCCATCATATTCATGGAGCCAATGTTCTGAATGTATCCTCATATAAGAAAGCATCCTTATTCAAGTGTATTATCTGCTAAGCTGTGGAATTAAAGCATGCATATATGAGTTGTATATGAGTGCCTATCAGCATACTACATGCAAAATTCTGTCAGAGGAGCTTTCACTATATGCATCAGCGTTTAGAGTTCTCTTTTTACGTTCAGCTTAGACGTATACAGATCTGGTTTCTGTAATCTCTGCCAATTATCATCTACAGATTTTCTTGTGTTTCATTTTAATCTCAGACCGAAGCTTAGACGTCTCTGCCATGGCTCGTACAGACAACAGTCAGATTAGCGTATGGTAAATCGACTACTGTCAGTATTGTGACAGTCTAGCTGCCTTGGAGATCTCCAACAAATTTGCCAAAATTGCAGACTGCTCCTCAGATCCGTGTTTTCCTCCAACAGAATTTTGTAATTAGTCGTGTTAGTTTTTTGTGATAAACTCGAATTGTATTGTTATAAATACGAGTCTTGTCAATAGTTGTAAGGCATTAAAAAGTAATTTTCTATTACTTTTTAAAATAGGTTGTTTAATACTTTTGGTGTCTAAACCATAAGATACATTGTGTATAAGTATTGTTGGGTCCTTATTTCATTTAGGTTTCATAGTCATAAAATTAAATATTTGAGTCATCAAAATATTGTATTGAAGGTAAAGTCAAGTTGGTCACAGTGTCAAGTCAAAATAAGGTGTATTGTTAGTCTTTATTCATTTTATAGTCCTCATGGTTATAAGTTTTTATAACTTAATCCGCGTTCAAGTTTTTAGTATTTTGGTCTATGTTAATGGTAAAGTGGTAGTTCCCACTCAAAGTTAAACAAAAAATAAAGTGTCATTATTTATTGGCAGTCTGTCTAGGTAAATAATTTTGTAAAAAAAGGGTTTATTTTCGGTTGTATCTGACACCTATCTCACAATGGTCAAGAAAAGAAGAAAACAATGTATTCTCATGGAACCATTACCATGGAGAGAGACATAAAAAATATACAAGATCAAGAAAATTCAGCTATGCTAAATTTAGAAGAAGGATATGAAGGTGACAGTGAATTTGAACCACCTAGATCTCTAAAAAGAAAAAGGTTGACAGCTAAAGAATACAAAGACCATCTTTTACGAAAAAGAAGAAGTTCGAAAAAGAAGTCTGAGCACATTTCTCTGACCTAAGCAGTATGTCAATTGGAGGATGGAGGCAATGGAGGCAGGAGGACAGTCAGCGTCCTCGAGTTCGTCACTACTGGCTCAAAGGCCGCAAACTGCTTTAGTGACATCTTGGTGTCTTGTGTGATGAATAAGAATAGATGAGCATCCCTGTTCCTGGTGCAGTGCAGTGCTTGTGTGTCCCCCTTGATGATAATGATTTGTACCATTGATACTATTGCAGGAACTGTTCTTGATCAGACTGATTTGATGGTTGATGTGAATTGGTTGAACGGTCTCAATTCATGTATTCATCTAATAGGTTGAACGGTCCCTAGATGATGTAGTTCCCATAGTCAGTGTTGAGGATCGAGACCATGTGCAAGCTACAGAGTGGCATGCTGCTTGGTTGAAAATGGTGTTTTCCCCATGTTCGCACTAAGGGGGGGAATGTTAGGAATACTTATATAGTGCTCACATTATTCATATATTTGGATGAATAATATTATGTAATATCAGGTTAGTATATTATACGTGAGTTGTTTGGGAGTTATAACAACTCACATATATATATTTGTGGTTGAGTTGTTTCCTACTTAATAGGAAACTATCTCCCTATATATTGGCAGCTTATTCATTATGTAATGATCCCATATGAATTGAATATAGTTAATTATATTCATCTGCAAATCTGTCTATACCATTATATGTCGGCTCCCCATGCGCAAATCCTACCATGTCCCTCAATATGTGCAACAATGGGGGACCAGCAGTATAGTAAAGTGTCTCCTCCCTTGTCCCTGATCAATCTCGAGGCAAGGATCCCCATAATGGCCTGGCGAATCAAGGGGATAGGTAGGCTAGGAATAGATCGGACCCTCACCCCCTTCTTCGAACTAGTGGAGATAACTGCGTCTCCCATATATGAAGCCCACTGTGCTATCTAAGCCCGTGAACCTATTGTCTCAAGTGTGAGTCATCTCCCGATGATCGGGACCCCCAAGATGCGGTAAACATCCTCCAAAGTAATGGTCCACTCACCTCTGACTCCTAGAAATCGGAAAGTGTTATGATCAGCATCCCAATATGAAAATAAGTCACAAAGTATGTGACTAGAAGGTGCAACATGCGGGACCCATGATATGTGCAATATACCGGCCCTTTGAAGTGTGTCATGATCATCCTGAGAAAGTGCATCCAATACTACTAGAATCCAGTCACACTCTCTCTCTCGGCTCCATCTAATATACTCCTCCTTCGCCTGCATACACCCAAAACACACAAAAAGGAGTAAGTATTCAAATGACATTAGAAAAATCATGAAAGCGGGTAAGAATGCTAGAAACACAAAAATGAATTCAACTAAGTATTGTTTTTGCATTCTGTGTAGAACCGCTGCCCTGAGCATGGTGGCGGTTCTGTAATCTCCGCCTTAAGGGCGGCGGTCTTGTAACCGCCGCCCTGATAAAGGAGGCGGTCGTGTAACCGCTGCCCTGCTCAGGGCGGCGGTCGTGTCCCGAAATCCCACGCGGGTCATGTGCCCTAAAAATGGCTAAAAACACAAAATAAAGACCATTTTGACTCAAACAAAGCCTACCTAGTAGGCGCCCCCCCTAAGTGACCCTATTAAAAATGAAATTTTCAAAAATAATCCCCCCATGACAAAGATTTCACCATTTTAACATTTTGGGGACAAAAACGATAAATCGAGAAAAACTAACCTGTGACCTCGCGGGTCGGTGTTCCGCTCGTGGAGGCATGATCATGATCTCATCCTGAATGTTTCGACTATACTCTCGTCAGAAACTGTCACCGTGGGTCCCAGAGCTCAAAATCAACCAAATCAACACGTGCAATGAATAGGAAAATGGGCCCATTTTTACATATATAGCAACCTGACTTGTTTTGAATGCCACTTTTTCGTAGGTTTGGAGTGCCGATGAAGGTAAGTTCTTATCCCCGCACACATGGTATGTCCTCATTTCATAATATTTTAGTGTTTATTCTTCAATCTATTTTGTCTATCTGCACTTGAGTCCTCTTTTAATTTTGCAAGTGGTGGGAATTTTGGATGGCGTCATTTCGACACACAGACGTATCGGGTATAACTTCTAACTTCCCATTTCGGGACCGCCATACTCGGACCCACCGTTTTGCACCTCTTCATTGCTAAAACTCTTCTTCGAGTGGGTAATATGTACGTACCCAAAATTGTAGGGTACTGCACTGCCGAGACAACATAACATGTACCCCAATGATGATACAGGTCTCCTTACAAGGTGTTAGGGATCCGAAAAAATCTCTCCAAGTATGCGTTATCATCCCGCATGCCCCGCTTAGCCCTTGCGTGCTTTGTTTTTTCCTCTCCCTCTCTTTTCCTTTGCCTTTCGGTCTTCAGTAATGAAATCGCCACCCTGCCTGGGCGGCAGTCTCATGACCGCCGCCCAGGCAGGGCGGTGGTCCTACAGGACTGCCACCTTGCTCAGGGCGGCGGTCCTGTCACGCATTTTCCAGAACATTCTCTTTTTATCATGACTCGATGTAAAATTTCAACGTTTACTAGTTTTTTTTTCACTACCTTTGCTTGTATTTATGATTCTGGTTCCCTGGAATAGTGTTTTGGCATTGTTTATGATTTAAGAGATCAAATTGGTTTCCACCTTTGGGTAAATGGGATTCTATAAATAGCTGGCTTGTGCTCAAGCAAATGCCTCCCCCCTCAAATTTGCCTCTGAATTTCTCATTTCAATAGTTTAGCCTTTCAATTTTGCTTAGAATTCATAGTTTCATTTGTTGTATGCATGGTTAGTATTATTTAGCTATTAAGAAGCCACATATTCTCCTTGTGCAAGTTCTGTTATTATTTCATCCAATCAATTGGAGTAGGATAGTTTGATTTTCAGTAGGAAGCCATTAAATTTGCAGGTTCTTGTTTGTCAAAAATATTATAGTTTAGGTTCTGGATGTTTTGTGTTGCATGACTCGCAATAGATTCCGCTAGGAATTGCATAAGCCAAGCTCTGTTCTCTTGCGCTATCCCTCTCCTACTCATATTGTATTCGAGTCTGTATCCTAAGCTGCCATTATTCCAATATCTACTTCTGTTGATGCTGGCATTACACATGCTTTTCTAGATCCACGTGAGCATGAAGGAATGAGGAAATCACACTGAGGGGACAAATCCATACACAACCGGATTCGCCATTGTTCTGCAAAATCCAGGTTCAAGTTTTCAAAGTTCTAGTTAAAACATATCAAATAAAGTAGTCAATCATTTCATTTCAGTTAATCTCACTTTCGATATTGTCGGGGAAGCTGTGGCGATTGATAGTTTCTGAGAAACTATAATTCACTCCTCACTTCTGAGGTAGGATCCAGTGTCTTTCAAATAGATTAGATCAATTATCTGGTTATTTAGAATAGATTCACAACTGCACAGACAAGTAGCTATACTCAGTTTCTTTGTTTGTTTTAATTTTGTTATTAGTTTAGTTGTCAATTTCTAGATATATTAGATAATTTCTCTTTAAATTATGTTCAATAATTTATCAAAAATATCAGATTTAGGAATATAGATAGATATATCTTGCGTAGTCAATTTATTCTGCCATTAGTTAGCTTTATATCATTTCCTTTTGCATGAAAATCATGGGACCTAGGGAGCCCAGAGAATACGTATTCAAGCCTATCGTGCCTCAACCCAATCTTGTTACAGCAATAACCGATATAGACCAGAATCTTAGAATCCAAGTCTTTAAAACAACAATAGACTTACAACAGATCGGTTCACAATTAAGAGGGTTAAACATTGAAGACAACCAAGCACATAAATTTTGGTCAAATCACCCAAACTACATGTTACCCTAGATAAACATCCGCATGACTGTAGAAGGGCTTGAAAGAGAGCAAACATTTGGTTTTGATCCTTTGGTCCCACAAGCCAAACACAGGAGACATTCTCACTGATATAGACACTAGCTTAAGAATTCAGGTTGCCAAAATGCCTGTAAGGTACTCTAAGAAGATTGTACAACTTGTAGTTCTAAACATAAAGGCCGAAAGGGCATACGACTATTGGGTACTAGGGATTAGGGACTAATTCTGCACATGACCATAACAAGTGACAACAACCACGAATCTATGGTTGTGATCCACAAATCCCACAACCCAACGAGTCCACAGGTCAGTCCAATGTTGACGCTGGCTTACACACATTAGTATTCAGATCCACTCCACTTCCGCCTATCATCACCACACAGTTATCCTTGTTGGATATAGCAGCTAACGAAGCTAAGGATTTCTGGACTAGACTAGAGAATTGCCCGTAGAATCCACTATATCCATTATCCATCCTATGACCCTATCTGGAGATATACACAAAAAAATCCTAGGTCATTTTCCCCATATACCACAACCTATAGACCGGATTACACCATAGCTCGATATTGATTGGAGCCTTCGAGTAGTCATCCTCGCTAACCGATCTATCACGCCAGTTCAGGTTAAGAGGGCCTTCTTTGCCTTAGATTCACAGATTCCATTAGTGTGTGTCAAAGATATAATATTTCCTAACTAGTTTACCCATACCCCACGCATAGTCCATCCCCACCGGCTGTCTCGGCACGACCTCAGGAGGTCGGGTACGAGGAATAGTTACTTGTAGATTCCCATGCTCGCTTGTCACTTTTCCATCGTACAGTGTATCAGGCAGATTATCCTGGTGATCTAAAGGATTGGATGTCGAACCTTTTAACAGAGGATATCCTCCTCCACAAAATCCCAGATGGGATATACCAAGGACCATTGATCCTAGGACCCACCAGATCATGAAGATCCACTTGGTTTTTCACTAGGTTCTCTTGCCCCTGTATGACCAAATCTACCTCCCGAGTTCGACACATGACCTAAAGTGGTCAGGCCTAGTGTTCTTAACGTCCCACTGAACTACGTGCTAACGGTTTGTGATATTGTCCCACTTCCAGTTGTGTGTCCTGCACCACTCCCATATGTGATACCTAAACCTTATGTATTTACACCTTGTCCAAAAATTTCTCCAAATACCGAAATGGCTTGCTCAAGAAAGGATGTTCCAAACAAGAAATTATATCTCCTGGGTGTAGATTGGTTACTCTCACCGATAGCAAATGGATTAAAAATACTTATCCTTGATCTAGAAAACCAAGTGCTAAGGGTTGGTCTCCAGGTGGGTTTAGATGCGTACCAATGGATCTCCTTTCTCCATGCGATGAACTCTCATCAAAAGATGAATGAGATTCTGTCCCACACTTTCTAAGATGAAGTAGCACAGACTGCTTAGGGTCTACGTCCTCTACGTGAACCTCGACTCCTCGCAATGTCTATGTCCATAAATCCAACACACATGCAACCTCACATTTTGTAGTCATCTCCCTTTCACGAGCTTTGCTATAATTGAGTCATCTCTCCTCTCTTTCCTTTTCAACCACAATTTTTCCATCTTCCTCCACCCTAGATTCATCTCCCAACACTCAGAGAAGCTTAGCCAGCCATGGGAAATGCCTATAAACTTAAGGTAATGATCAAGATGTTTATAGCAAAAGGAATAACATGTAAAAATGATCCTCTGGGCTCCCTCACTCAAACTCAATAACTTCTAGGTAAGAATACATAGAAATGGCATATTCTAGAGTATAACTGGTCAACACTCCTTTTTAGTAGTTATCAACAACACATATCCAAGTCATATATGCATCCTGCAGCCTCTGATAATCATCTTGGGTCCATACATGTTATCTGTAGTACCAGCTCGATCTGGATGCATATGCTGAAATCCATTCATATAGTTCTACTAGAAAACAATAGAAGAATGTCTCATATAACTCATGGTATAGGTTCTCTTCTACCCATCTACATGCATCAAACTCAGGTCCAGTGCTGAATCTTTGAGAAAATTCATCCTTCATGTGCTTGAACCATGCTTCAACACTTTCCAAGGTCATACATTCTATCATCACGCATCATAGGGACTAAGACGTATGCCATTTCTCACAACTTCAAAAAGAGGTCCTGACAAAAGAACCAAGATGTATTCATTTTTATACCCTTATGACAATAGACTAATCCCATGCATGCCGACCTATCACCTAGTGGGCACTGGGTGCTTACTTGAGGCATGTGCGAGTGCTAAGCCCCTCCTTTATACGAGTCTTGTGAGAATACTTCATCTATGATAGATACTTAAGTGCAAAAGAATGGAAAGGATCCATACATTCATTCTAAAATCTTAGGGTGAGTTATCATCTCATTGCATCCATAAAAGATAAATAACAAACAACATATAAAAATTATTCATACACAAAGGAAATACACTAGGATTATGCTCATGAACATAAATATGATGTAGGAAAAAACCTTATATTCATATTAATGAGTTTAGTAACCACATTAAATTGATTGAGGTCATAACATACCATTATAACAATGCAGATCAAGGTCATGCATCAAAAACTACATTATGTCCTTTATATTACAAGGATAAACATAGACCCATCCATCCTATAATGCGATCACTCCTAATTCACCATGATATTCCTGCAAAGCTTCACCTCTCTTCCACCATTCTACCACACTAATCACCCCCCTTCCTTCCACTACACGTGTACCTCAATATATAGCTTTTCTACCTTCACCACCATGCCTTTTAAGGTAACATATCAGCTTCCATGTGTCTAAGTGGTTCTCCAATGGAGCATGCCTCCTTTGATATGACATATCCACTCTTTGCAATGATGTCCTTCTGGATCCTTCCATCACATGCATGAAATATTCCCTTTTTGATCCTATAGCTTCTAGGATGGCACCTTATCCATTTTGTATTCTAGAAGGGTCACGCTTTTACCTGGAACTCAAAATATAGCTAAGTCCCAACACCGTATTATCTTACACACACGCCATGTGATCTGTTAAACCCTGATAGAATCCTACCATGCACTCCTTCAAATTACGTGCCCTTATTCATATAGGTCCCATGCGACCATGCGTCCATTCATACTTAGCCAATATTTTGGGGCCCAAAAAAACTTGATCATAAGTGAGGAAGTGTTTGGGTCCCTTGGTAGCAACTTCCAAATTGTCTAATTTTTTCAATAGAGCTTGCATGGGATTGTTTGTAGGATTATATGTGAAGGAATTAACATGTGAGTGCATATGAGTATGTGATTGATTTGATTGATGAAAATGTGGAGTAAGATGGTTTTGTTGTGGATGGGCATGATGTGGAGGTTGATAAGGGGTATCTTGAGAGGATATTATTTATAAAGTAGGTTATGATAAAGATATGTGGAGAGACATGTAGGGATAATGGATATGTTGTTGTTGTTGGATGAAAGGGGTTGATTGTGCTTGAGTAGGGATGTGCGTATGTGTTTGGGATAGTCGAGATAGGTTGATTGGATAAAACATGGGAGATACTAATATTTTTATGAGATTGTGATGGAGGGGATGTGGAAAGGACGGGTTGATGTGGTATACTTGACATGGGTTAAGAAGTGATAGTTTGGAAATAACTTGGTTGTGAAGGATATTCATAGGGTTGTTGGATGGGGTTATTGTAGGGTTGTATGATTGGGTGAAAGGTAGTGGTTTCATAGGGGACAAACAATGATCTAGATAGCTTAGGGGTCATGTTAGAAATAAGATATTTTGAGTGGGATGTGATAGGTTTATAATATTGATAAGGACTAGATCTGGTGTAGGGGACATTTTGAAATTGATTGGGATGATAATATGTAGAGGTAGTGAATGAAGCAAGAGACGATGATTGTAAAAATGACACATAAGGGGTAAAATAATATATTTATGTTGAGGGTTGATCCATATTAAATGATAATCAACTGATGATGATAACATAAAGCCTTAAGAGAGCTACAAATGTAACAAAAAAGTAAAGTCGAATAATTTTAATTATATTAATTAGAATTTATATGTGGAGCAAAGGGCTTAGAGGGAACCTAATGATATGGATGTTCTAAGGATGGTTTCAAATTTGTTCAAGGTTGGATTTATCGATATACCTAAAGGTACGTGAGGTCCAAATATATGCTGGTCCCAGTACGAGGCTTGGTATTGGGGCCTACCCCCTCACTTCCTGGTCCTGTAGTGATAAGGAAGTCGTGTGCTTAGCCAATATATCAATAACCAATTATTTATACTCATATAGAAAACCAAGTCAGTTTTCCTATTGGGTGATGAAATCCATACAATTATCACCTAGGTAAGAGTGTTTGATGTAAGTTTGATGTTTGATGTATATTGGCTGTGTGGGGGAAGAATTAAGTGAATGCAACAAATTAATCCTTCTAATTAATTTATGTGATCATGTAGGATGAAACGTTCATGTAAAATATAAAATAAAAGATTGACCTCGATGAGGACAGATAACAAAATGTGATGCAGATAAAAAAGAAAGGAAAATGACTCACCTAAAAACAACTTCCTTTTTAATTTTTAAAAATTTGATCATTATTTTAGAAATAATGGAACAAATAAAGCCTCCAAAAGTCAAAACATACAAAAATATTAGTAAAAGATAGAAAACAACAAAGAAAATGGAGTTATAGGCTATGGCTAAGTAATCAAAATCACTCACAAATATCGTTGGTGATTGATAGAATCATTGATGATTCACACAATCGCTCACGATTTTACTGGATCACTAGTGATTAAAAAGCAAAAGAAATAAAATGTAAGAAAAAATGATTTAATTGAAATAAATGCAAATGAAGAAGATACCAAGTGTCCCACAAGGCATTCCAGAATGTTCAGAGATGTTTTTACCTTTCTACTTAAATTAATGAATTGAAACAATAAAAAAAATGACCTCAGAAGATGACAGGGTTTACCAATATTTGTGGAGATTGATGTTGTATATGATGTTTGAAATATGCTTCCTTATTTCACTAATGGAGGAACTTGAAGATCATAGACACTAAGAAGAATATGGGATTATATAGATATATGGTAGATTACATGGAAAAGGAAAGTCCCTGGAAGTCAATGGACTTCCTTGCAAGGATGTCAATCCACATTTAAGAAATTAATCTGATAATGATAAGATAAATGATAACAAAGATGATATAACCAACAATGCAAAGACAAAGGGACTAATGTAATCCATGGATATATGATGGTTTGATGGTGATACCTAATCCAAAGGGAGTCTAGGAGTCACAAAATGGCTCAAAGGAGAAAGGACGTAGATAGATGTGCACTCACAAAGGAAAGATGAGTGATAGATTTGATTAAGATAATTGATAAAGTGCTACAGATGGCTCGAAGGAGCTTCATAGGGTTTGAATGGAACTTGGAAAGGTAGACTAGTGATTAAGATTGGGATTTGGATGTCAGAAGGGAAAAATGACCTGGTAAAATAGTCTAACTACCCTAAATCATTGGCAATTGGAGTCAATCACTGGCAATTAGGCCGAATCATTGACAATTAGGAGAATTGTCGATAATAGTTGAAGTAGTGTGCCAGTTGATAACAAATGAGGTAAAATTGATTGAAGTTATCAAATGATAGATAAACAGGACAATGATGTAAAGGGAAGGAACTTACCTTATTCCAGTTGATGAATAAAGCTGGGAGGATGACATTACTTGTAACACCCCAAACTGTTGTTACTTTCTCCAGAGCATTCAAGTATTGATAAATGATTTCTTCTGTATAAGGACATGTTCCTTTTGTTTTGGGAAGTCATGCTTGATATGGATTGTATCCTCTTTGCTCTTGAAGATCTTCGACTGAGCCGGAATATGCTTGGACTCTTTTGTTTCTTTCATTCTTGCATTTGAGTTCTCAACCTGATTTTTGGATGAATTGGGGATTTATCCACCTTTGTGACTCAGCCTTGGATCAGTTGCATTGATCCAAGGAATGTTTTAAGTTTATTAAGGATGAACAAATTTATTGACCTTATGAAAGTTACAAGGTCTGAATGAGTTTTGAATGATCAATCCCGGAGTTAACTCAGGCTGATCATGATAATGGAATTTGGTTCCAAATATCGTAACATCAGGAAGGCCTAGACCTTAAGCCAGGTAAGATGTTTATGTTTATACCGAAAGCTTAATTTTTATTGATGCCAAATAGACTCCTTACAGGAATGTTTATCCGGTATGGACCCTAACACTGATTGGTCCTATTTTGGGGACCTAGACTTGATTCGTTAAGGTTAATAGTCTCAACCTAAACTATAACCTATTGGTTAAAATAATTGCTAATCTAACCTAACCCTAAACTATGAGCTTAATGCTCCTAAGGGTTAACTACACCTAGTGCTATGGAAGTAAGACTAATGTCATACCCTATGAGCTAGCCTAATTTTCTAACCTATCTTAACTAATGCTAAGAAGGGAGGGGGAACTAAGAAGGGTCGCGAGTCATGGGCGGTGGTTTCCATGGTATTTAAGAGGGGGATAAGGATGAAGGACTTGGAATGCTGTCAGGTTTGGCGGAGGATAAAATGGCTAGTAAAACCTGACGTGGCAGCATTACCAAGGATGGGAATGTTTGTTTGTTTTCATGTGGCGATCACCAACTTTGGCGGTCGGTGGCAATGGAAAATAGGCGGGAGGATGGAAGTTAATGCAATTAATGAAATTTGGTTCCCGAGCGCGGATTACTTGGGAAGGCATGCAAGAGGAATATTGTTTGGTTGTTTGGTTTTCCATGCATTCCATTTTTCACTCTGCTTAAGCTCTGGTTCTGCGAACCAGCCGTCTACTCTGTGTTGCATGGAAACTTTGAGAGTTTCTAGCTTCCTTCTCTGTTAGGGGAAGTATATAAGGCATGGAGGAAACAATTTATTGTTGTTTAATCTTTCGTGGAGGAAGAAGAGAAGGTGTGAGCACATTCAGAGGTCTCCTTCGAATTTTTAAGTGACACTATCAGGCATGATAGGCCCTAACTTTTAAAAATCTTGCTTTCCTTTAAATGCTTTCATTAGAACAACTCTGTTCAGATGATCTTTGTACAGTCAGCTAGGCTGATAGCAAGTATTGATTTTCTTCTTTTCTTGTTGAATTGGGAATCCTTGGTTATATGTAGACCATGTTGAATCTGTTTCTTTTGTTTTTCTCACCTTGTTGTGAGTACTATTTGGGTATCGTCTTCTGTAGACGCGTTTTATGTCTCTTTGTTTGACTGAGGTAATGAGTTTCTAAACTGTACCATGTTAGACATTGTGCTTGATGATTTCATGTTTGAAGAAGGACACGGAAAGAATTGTTACATCTGATTTGGTTGGCTTATTGATTGTTGCTTAGTTGTATGAGAACTTTTATTACTTGACAGCTTCAGGTGAATATAAAGTTAGATTGTGATTGAAACTGTTAGTTCCTTCTATAAAGCTTGACTGGTTTAAGTCGCATGGTGAGAAATATGTTGAATACTAAGTCTGTACCTTTTTTGAATAGGGTCTGGATGTTTCTATGATTATGGGTTCTGTAATTAATGAAATATTTGGTGTATTTGTTTTCTTTACGATTTTTACTTGGATATTGGAACACGGCTGTGACCCAGTGAAAATTTACTTGATGAACTCTAATCCCTAACAATTTGTGGGTGATCTTGGTTCTGCGTGAATGGAAATTAGTTTTTATTTTAGAATATGAATGACTGTGTTGATGTTGCCTGTAGTGACCTTGAAATCTATCATTAGAATCCCTCTATTAACACTGGAAGTGCTATTTGTTTGGTATCCTTGGACACAATAACAAACTATCTAGTGTAATGGCTGGAAATAGGTAGTGTAACCTATTGGTAAGTAATGATAGTAGTTACCCTAACTCGTAGTCTAAAATGATTCGAGTCCAGGGTGAAGGGTAGACTGTTTTAATTGGATCAGGATTGTGGACTGATATTTGAACGGTTATGTATTTTGTTTATATCAATCTGTAGCTTTTGTTTTTATGCAATTGCAAGACCCTAGGGATCTAAGGGTGACCTTTTAAACAGTTCTACCAGATTGGAGCTAATGGTAAACTTGGGTGTTGATTTTATTGCTTTCTCTTCTTCCCTAATTGAATTCAAGATCGATTGTATATGCATTACTTCTAGAAAGTTGGTACAGTCCTGAACTTGTTGGAAATGGAGATCTGAATGCCTCTGTTTCTTTCTCTTAAGTTGTAAAGTATATGTTGATATAGAATCTTTGGAATACAAAAGTATTCTCTCCCTTTCTGGAAATTATGAATGCTTCCTTCTTTAGAATTTCTATATGCATCTTTCAGCATGGTCACGAGATGAATAGATTATTAAAATTACGTGGAGAGAGTGCAAGCACTGTATCTGGACAGAAGTCTCTTTTCCTTATCTTTGGCTATATTATTACTCTGTTTGAATAATTCAGTTATCTACTTGTATGAAAGTAGTATTGTAGTAATAGTTGGTATACTTATCAATATCTATGAAATTATACATAAAGTATAAAGGAAATCCATCAGTTGAATTTGCTTGAGGTTATAATCTATCTTTGTTTGAATTATTTAATGCAAATCTGTTGGTTACATGCGTTGGTAAGATTTCATTTCTTTTATGAAGAAATTTTATTAGGATGGATACTGCCCTTGGTTTTTGGATGGCTAGGTATTTTTGATTCATTTTGTTCTTCTTATTCTATTGTGTAAGATGAATCATCCAAAAGGATTTAAGTTTAAATGGTAGCTATAATATGAGTTATGTTTTAAAGTCATATTAGAATATTAGAAAGATAAATATCGTGCTTTATGTTAATGGATTAGATGAAATGATTTCATTTAAACAGATTGTTTAATGGAAACAATTGGTGGAATGCAATTGTTTTAAGAATTAGTGCTTATCATGCTCAGTTCACTGAACTAACCTGTGCTAGCAATTTTTGTAGATGGTCATCGTAAGTGGTAAAGGCACGCAGATCTGATATGATGCTCAGAATGTTTAATCTGATTTTTATGATGAATTACGACAGGATCTTTCTAATTGTACTATAGGAAGAAAGTTGTTCTTTTATTGATGTTTATTGTATTAAAATATGCCTTAGTGCATAAATTGTAATGGTATAGGGTGAGATTAAAAGAAATGGAGAAATGTTTCTTACATGCTTATGTTCTTAATTATTGAGTTGATCTTCTCGTGTTTGAATGAATAAGAGTGCATTTTTATTATTTTACGCCATGGGATCTAAATGGAATCCCTAAGTAAGCCTTGTGAAAATTATGTGACTGATTACTCCATGTTTGCTAGTAATTCTTTTATAATATGAATATGGCTAAATGAAAATTAGTTCACTGCATTTCTATGGGAAGTTGGGGTTGATTTATGCCCTAACAAGTAGCTATAACTCGATGAGCATTATACTAATCCTTAATAATGATATAAGTCAAAGCAATGTAATGGATGGATTAAAATTCACCATGTCTTATTTGCATTAAGTCTGATTCATTCAGTCTTCAGAGTTGATATGAACCCTTACGGGTTAGTTAGCTTCCTTATGAGAGAACTTAGGGCTATTGCCCTATTATGAGGAAATAAGATTCTTAGGGACCGATGGATACCTTGACAAGGTCACAAATCTTATTAAACTTCTCTCTGTAAAAATTGAATTTAATTATGTAAGGTAACTCAAAGGTGTGAAATTCTGGGTTCGGAAAAGACTACCCAGTTAGGAGGGCCTTTAATTCTAATTCAACTCAACTTAAGTAACTTCTTGAAGTTATGTAAATCTCTCCGAGGAAGAATTGTAAGATGTTGACACATGTCAACTGCAAGGTTGTACCTTCGATAAGATTAGGATCTTCTCGAGGATACAACAATGCAGGTGAATTATGGCAACACCCTTTTGCATTGATCGTTAAGATTTACACCTGAAACTCGAACAAGATTTTCCCTTGGGACCATTTAGGACCATAGACATGCTATGAGGCATCCTCTTTGAGACTTGGGGTACCTTGACACATAGGGTAATAGTGGGTGACCTAGTATGTCAGCTTACGCCTAGTCTTCAAGAGCATCCTTATAACGTGAGTATGATGTTAACCCGTTCCTAAGAGAAAACTTGGGACAGGGGAGACTGACAGAAGCCAGTATAAGATGTTATATATAACATCAGAGTGGGGTGAAGGACGTATTCCAGATTGACAAGTATGCCATCAAGGAATAAGAGACACGAACATTATGTTTCAAATCTTTGGCCAAAATATCGCAAGCTGCTGATTGCGTTGTCCTATGTCACCTAGTATAAGGGACGTGATGTCGATGAATGATGGTAACAATTATTTAGATAGGCTCCTTAGACAAAGCATTCTGAAATCCCAGATTAGGGAAGAGAACCGCAAGAGTGGAGTGTTCAGATGAAAACACTAACTCCATTATACACATGAATAGATCGGTAGATCACTGAGTCATGGAATGAATAGATCGGTGGTACACTAAGTCATTACAGCTACATATGGTTATCTGTTATAAGAATGATTGTTATGATCTGTGAGTTCTAAATTATGTATTTAGAACTAGAAAGCACTTTTCAAAAAAAATAAAAAATTCTTGTTCTAATGTTCTAAAATGAGGTTGTTACATCTTGGTATCAGAGCTAAAGGTTGCAGCTCTTGGACCTATTGTGTCCATAATTTGATAAAAACCTGAATTTTCTTGTAACAGAAAATAGTTAGAACAAGGGGGAACGTTGCAAATAATGCTCCACCAGAGGGAGGGGTGGCAACAACCCAAAAGCTTGATGAGATCCTTGCTGCCCTATTGGACACAAGAGATCATTTGGCTGTACTTGAACATGAAGTAATGGGAAATGAGGAGGATGATGAAGCTGGTAACAACAATCAACTACCTCCTGAGGACAACCCCGATATGGGTGTTGGTAATAACACTGGAAATGTACCTATCCAACTAGAAAACAAAAAGGCTAAGTTGGCAGCGGAACTCACTAATGATATAAAAAAGGATAAGTCCACCTAAATATGATGGCACCACATTAGGAGATGGAGCTGAGAACCAGCTCAGCAAAATGGAGAAGTACTTTGCAATAAAAACTTCTCGGAGGAAACCAAAGCTATTTGGGGAGCCTATCAACTTTCCCATGAAGCATCTTCATGGTGGGATAGCTGTAAAGATGAGCTAAATATTGATGAGACCAACATCACTTGGGATCAATTTAAAGGCTATTTTAGGCAACGTTGGCTGCCACAACTTTTCTATGATAAGAAAATGACAGAATTCCAGAATTTAGTTCAAGGAAAGCTAACTGTAACTAAATACTGGGAGCATTTTACGAAACTTTTCAAGTATGTACCGCAGTATCAAACTGACAAGAAGTTCAGAATATAGAAATTCATCATGGGACTAAATCCCGTGATAGGAGGAGAGGTTGATGTTCACAGCCCAACCACTATGGAAGGGGTTGTTGAAAAATCCATAAGGCAAGAACAAAAATTAAAGGCTATTTATGCTCATAAAGAGGAAGTGTGAAAGAAGGTTGCAAACCCTTCTTTAACTTCACTTGCACCCAAGAAGGGGCAATGGAAAAAGTTTGGAAACAAAAGTAAGTTTCCAGTGGATAATAATAAGAAAATGACAACGAATAAGCCTGCTGAGATGTAAGGGATAATTTTGCCAAGAATTATAACAATGGGCAGAAACCCTATAGAGGACAACGTGATAATTTTAAGGCTGGAAGTAATTTTGAGCCTAAAAAGGGACCTGTAGGAGGCTGCTATAATTGTGGCAAAGATCACTACACAAATCAGTTCCCTTTGAAGAAGGATGATCATAATCAGCAGCATAAGATACATGCTACAGTAGCAGACAAGCAAGCTGAAAAGCAAGTGAAACTTATAGAAGTTCCAGGTAAGTTATTTGGCATACCTGTCACTATTATTTTTGATACAGAAGCTACTGAATGTTTTATTTCTAGTAAAATCACTTCTAAACTTAAAAGAAAAGCTGGAAAAATGGATAAATCTTGGACTGTGTAGTATGGTAATAACTCTATTCATACAGTGAGTATGTGTCTTTTTGGGGCAGTCCTTGACTTACCTAACTTTTCCACGGAAGTTGACCTCTATGTTTCACCTTTGGGATCCTATGATGTTGTCATCAGCGTCAATTGGTTAGCTGACCATAAAGACAAAGTAGATTGCTTTGAAAAGAATATAAGATGTTTAGATGATCGGCTGAAAACAACAGAGATTCAAGGTGTGAAACGGGAAATTTTAGTTAGGAAACTGTCAGCTATGCAACGTAAAAAGGCTAAAAACAAAGGATGTACCTTATATGTAGTAAAGATATCTAAATTTTAAGAAGAAGATGGTGATTCCATGAAATGATACCCACTGTTGCAAAGTTTCAAGGATGTATTTCTGGAGGAATTACTAGGTTTACCACCTAAAAGAGAATTTGACTTCACCATTGAAATCAAACTAGGGATGGAACCCATTTCTAAAGCACCTTATCGGATGACTACTATAGAGTTAGTCAAGCTTAAGGCACAATTGCAAGAAATTTTGTCTAAAGGTTTGATTAGGCTAAGTGTTTCACCTTGGGGAGCGCCAATAATATTTGTGAAGAAGAAAGATGGAACACTTAGACTATGTATTGATTATCAGATGCTAAATAAAGAAACAATCAAGAATAGATACCCACTTCCAAGAATTGATGATCTATTTGATCAGATGCGTGGAGCATCGGTTTATTCCAAGATATATCTGCGATATGGGTACCTTCAATTAAGAATTAAGGAAGAAGATATTCATAAAACAACTTTCCAAACCAGGTACGGACATTATGAATTCATGGTTTTACCCTTTGGATTAACTAATGCACCCGCAACTTCTATGAACTTAATGAATAATATCTTTCAAGAATATTTGGACAAGTTTGTGCTTGTATTCTTAGACGATATTCTCATATATTCTAAAAGTGTTGAAGAGCACAATGAGCATTTGAAGATAGTTTTGGAAATTTTGAGAAAAAGAAAGTTATATGGGAAGTTATCCAAATGTTTTTTCTTTGATAC
This sequence comes from Taxus chinensis, assembly GCA_019776745.2. NCBI lineage: Eukaryota > Viridiplantae > Streptophyta > Pinopsida > Cupressales > Taxaceae > Taxus > Taxus chinensis. Next base: position 355,855,147 of record CM034157.1, read on the forward strand.
TGAAGTTCAATATTTGGGTCATGTCATTAGTAAAGAAGGAATTGTAGTGGCAATAACCGAGTGGCCTACACCAAAGAATGTACACGAAGTAAGAAGCTTCATGGGCCTTGCTGGTTATTGTAGAAAATTTGTTAAGGATTTTTCTAAAGTGGCTACACCGATAACTTCATTACAGAAGAAGGATTGGAAATTTATTTGGAATGATAAGTGTGAAACTGCTTTAAAAAATTTGAAAAGTCAATTGACTTCAGCACCTATTTTGGCTGTACCGGACCCTAATGGGGACTTTAATGTTGTAATGGATTCTTCTGGGGAATGCCTTGGAGGTGTTTTGTTACAAAATAATCAAGTCATAGCATATGAAAGTAGAAAACTTAAGTTACATGAGCTGAATTATGCCCCTCATGATTTAGAGCTTACTGCAATTGTTCATGCGCTTCAAGTTTGGAGACACTATTTACTTGGGAAACCTTTTGAGTTGAAAACTAATCATTTAGGGCTAAAATATATTTTCACTCAGCCTAATCTAAACACAAGACAACGAAGGTGGTTAGAGTTTTTGTCTCAATATGATTTTGATATCAGCTACATCAAAGGAAAAGAGAATAGAGTAGCAGATGCTCTAAGTCATAGGAAGCACATTTCTACTCTTATAACATTAAGAACTCAGTTTAAAGATGAGGTAAAAAGTGCCTCAGAATCTGATATATACTTTTACAAAGTAAAAGTAGCACTTGCTGCAGAACCAAAAGATGAAAGGTATAAAGGTTTTCATTTTGATACTGAAGGAATCTTACGTTATGAAAATAGAGTATACGTACCTTTGCTAAATGATTTGAGAAATAAATTGTTAGTTGAATTTCATAATTCACCCTTTTCTGGACACTCGGGCATTACTAAAATGCTTTCTTATCTAAAACAACAATACTTCTAGAAAGGAATGAAAAAGGAAGTTATTGAATTTGTGACTCATTGTCTGGAATGTTAGCGGGTTAAGGCAGAACACATGCACCCTGCTAGTCTATTATATTCCCATAGAATACCGCAGTATAAATTGCAAGTAATAAGCATGGATTTTGTACAAGGGCTGCCTATGATGAGAAATAAACATGATGTTATCTTGGTAGTTGTAGACAAACTAACAAAGGTAGCTCATTTCATCACTGGAAATCTAAATGATGATTCTATAGTGTTAGCCAAAATATTTTTGCACGAAATTTTTAGGTTACATGGAGTACCAGAATTGATTATATCTGACAAGGATCCTAGAATGACATCAAGATTTTGACAAACACTTAATGTAGCTCTTGGAACTAAACTAAACTTCAGTTCGGCATATCATCCAGAAACAGATGGAAAAACTGAGAGAGTAAATCAGGTGTTGGAAGATATGTTATGAATGTATTGCATGGATCAATAGTATAAATGGGAGGAATATCTCCCATTAGTTGAGTTTGCATACAACAATACATATCACTCTTCTCTTAAAATGACACCTTTTGAGGTAATTTATGGAAGAAAGTGTAGAGCCCATGTTAGTTGGGATAGTATCGAGGATAGAGTGGTAATTGGGCTAGAAATCCTCACTGAAATGGAACAACGAGTTAAAATGATTTGTGAATGATTGAAAGAAGCATCAGATAGGTAGAAGAGTTATGTTGACCTAAAGCGGGTTGATCGAAAGTTTGAACTTGGTGAAAAGGTTTTTCTTCGTGTTAAACCCAGAAAGAGTTCTATAACTTTTGGCAAGGCTGCCAAGTTGTCACCTCGTTATGTGGGACCTTTCGAAATTGTCATAGTAATCAATCTTGTAGCTTACCGATTAGCATTACCACCTACTTTGTCTCGCATGCATGATGTTTTCCATATTTCCTTTCTTAAGAAATACGTTTCAGACTTGTCACATGTTTTAAATTGGAATTCCTTGCAGGTCCAAGACCCAGGAATAATCATGGTTAAACCACACGAGTGTTGGAAACTCGCCAATTGCATTTGAGAAATCGTGAAATACGGCAATGTAAGGTCCAGTGGGACTAGTTTAACGAAGAAAGTGTAACTTGGGAAAATCTGGAAGAGATGAAAATTGATTTTCCTTTTCTTTTTGAATAGAATGGAATCTGTTGACAAAAAAATATAATTATTATGGATTTATCTTTCCATGTCTTTATGTAAGCCATCTTTGGGGCAAACATTATCAGGTTGAATAAATTGTATCATGTTATTGATTTCTAGAATTATTCGAGTTGAAGTTAGTAATTGGTTTTGTGAACCAAAGAATTGATTGACCTGAAGGTAAATCAAGGGATGTAATCATCAGGACGATGAATATTTTAGGAGGGAACCATGTAACACCCCGAACTGTTGTTACTTTCTCCATAGCATTCAAGTATTGATAAATGATTTCTTCTGTATAAGGACATGTTCCTTTGGTTTTGGGAAGTCATGCTTGATATGGATTGTATCCTCTTTGCTCTTGAAGATCTTCGACTGAGCCAGAATATGCTAGGACTCTTTTGTTTCTTTTATTCTTGCATTTGAGTTCTCAACCTGATTTTTGGATGAATTGGGGATTTACCTCATGTATGAGCTATTAATTCCCTATAACTAGCATTAATTCCTCATTGTTGATAGTTTTCCCTTGCCCCATTTTTCCCACTTTCTACCAAGAGACCATTAAGTGTGTTTCATGGGAATATTTCTCATAGATTTCTCCATCACACCCTCAACTTCATTTATCGATATTTTGTTTTTAGGTCGTGTCCTTCCTACCTTGTTTATTTCTTACATACCTCCTCCCCATAGATACAAATTAAGATAACATCCTCCTAGAAGATTACTTTTTCTTCCATTTTCCATACTTCATCCCTATTCCATTTCCTTGTCACATATTTTCTGGTTACACAAGTGAGTTTTTATACATTTCTCTTTTATCATGCCCCATTTTTTATCTTTTAATGTCTATATGTCAATTCAATATCATTTTTTGTTGACATTCTTCCACATTACTTTTCTATTGTTCTAAACCAACTACTCCTCTCATTTTAAAGTTTTATGTAGTCCTCAGTGTAAGACAATTTTGAACTTATTTTATAAGGTTATTTTAAACAAAAATGTGCGTAATTATATGATGCTTATTAAAAATCATAAAGAAACCTAAAATAAAGAAATAAAATAACAAATAATATAATGGCATATTCCTTATTCATTGCATGCCAATGTGTCTAGAAATATGGATTCAACCTACTCCCATTGAAGTATCCTGGAAGTAGCTCTCCATTGAGATCCATCAGTTTACATGCCCTAGTTGGAAATATATTAAGTATTTCATAGGGTCCTAGCCAATAAGTTTTGAGATTTATTAGATGTCACACAAATTTAGAATCAAACATAAAAACTTTAGTGCCTCCTTTAAGAGTTCTCTTTAGGTTTGGGTCATACCATGCTTAGTGATTTACTTTCTCAATATTCTGTGACCACCTTTCTTGTAATCACATTTCATCTAGTTGTAACAACCTTGGTAACCTCTCTGTATTGAGTCCACATATTACATATTTGAAATGCGTAAAATTATTAATGATGGTTCTAAAAAGTTGGCTGGTAGCATGAATTATTTTTATAGAAAAGTTGAAAGGGAGTGGATTTATTTAAGAAATTATAATTTATCTGATATGCCCAAAGTATTTTTGATACTTTTTTATCCTAGTCCTTCCTTATGATATCAAAAATATTTTTAATTGTGTGAATCATTTTTTTGAATTCTTCCACTATACCATTGGCTTATGGGTGATAATGGGTTGTCTTATGATGCACAACCATAAATTATTGCAATAGAATGGAGATTGTGTCATTCAAGAAATGTGTTCCTCTATCATTTGTTAGGATCAGTGGGCATCCAAATTTTCTTAAAATATTTTCCCAAATGAATATTACTACTATGGCTGTTGTGTAATATTTAGTTGATGTGGATTTTTCCTATCGTGTATGATAAATTTTTTTTATTATAATATATCTAGCGCATGTTTGTTGCATTGTAGGGTTGATTGGCCCAATAAAATCAATTACCCATTTTTAAAATGGTTCTTGTGTGGTTACTAGGATTAGAAGAATATTATCGCATCTTCCAAGTCTAGAGATTCTTTGGAATTGGTTGCATGCCTTGACATATTATTTTATATTTTAAAATAAAATATCCCACAAGATCCCCACATTTAGGATCTTCCAAGTGGTAGCATCACCTACATAGTGACCACTTGAAATTCCTTTGTCTGATTCAATTAGGATATATTTCCTTTCATACTGTAGAAAACATTACTGTAGAATTTCATCACACCCATTTTATAGAGTTGGTTGGCAATTAGATGATATAATGCTTCTTTGATAGTTAATTTTTGGTGCTGATTAAATGTATAATTACCAAGTTCTATCCCAATATGTAGAAAGGAAATAACATTATCCAATTATCCTAACTTAATCTGAATGATAAGAAATTGAGCATCTTACATGCCATCCTCTATGGGTTGCGATACTTCATTGGTATCGATTCATGATAAATGATTAGGTCCAAAATTATTTTTACTTGGCTTTAGCACCATCAAGAACTGAAACCATTGGAATAATATTATCTACCTATAAATTCTCCCATGAAATACTACTTTGTTGACTAAGTTTTTAAGGGCCATATGATTGGAAGAAAAAAATGAATGGTGTGTCCAAGAGATAATGTCAATTTTTTTGAAATGCATAAACCATGGATAGTCCATCATGCTATGTGGTTGTATAATTTATTTTTTACACACGTTAATTTTCATCTTACAAAGTGGATTGGATGGTCAAGGGTTCCTTCCCTTATCTATGCTAATATTGCTCCAACAACAATTTCTGAAGCATTTACATGTACATAAAATAGTGTGTCCAATTTGGAAATTAAAAAATATTTGCTTGAGTTAATTTATATTTGAGTTGTTCAAAATTATGCTACTGATCAAAACCTCACTAAAATTCTTTTGTCTTTCATATTAACTTCTCCAATGGCTCCATAATGAGTGCAAATTATTTTATGAACTTGCTATAATATCCACAATGTCCCAACAAGTCATGAACCTCTCTTTGTGTTCATGGATGCATGATGCTGGGTATACTAATAATCCATCTTTACTTTATAAAAGAACCAAATATAGTGGAAAACACAATTTTTTTCAAATTTAGGGAAATTTGTAAGTGTCGGTAGTGCTCAAATATCAAGCACAAGTTATCACAATGATATTTTACTAATCCATATACTGTCCATTCGTCTAGATAGACTTGAAAAAAATTAAGTATAAATTCCTCAAAGGAAGTGAGAAAAATAGACAAAAATTCATCATGTTCATTCTTCAATACAAATGGTATGACTATGTAGGTGTATGATCCCCATTCAGTCACAAAATTTGTCTTTGGTCTGCCCTCTTATGAAATTCTGACTAGGTGATAACCAGAGAATCCATATGTGATAGTATATATCTCCCTACCTACTTTGCTTTCTAAAATTTCTTCTATAAAAGGAGTAGGGAATGGATCAATTATACACAAAAATTTCAAATCACAGTAATCCACATAAATTCTGATGTGCCTATATTTCTTGATGATAATTACCATAAGGCTTACCCATTCATATTCATCCATTTGTATAATAACTCATGTGACCAATATATTGTCAAGTTCTTGTTTGGATTTCATTCAAAGTTTTGGATTCATCCTATACAAGAACTTTCAAACTAGTTTATCCCCTTAAATTAATTTTATTTGCATCATTCCCAATGATGAGTATAGTCCCTTCATTTCATAGTAGCCTATGGGAAACATTTCTTCATAATCACATAATAAACCAATAGCCTTTGTGATTTCCGATTCAATCCAGTAGTTACCTATGGTTAATTTTTGGTTCAAATTTTCTATCAATGTTAATCTGTATAGATTTAAAAGGTTCATCCTGTAGTTTAATGCCTTGTTCCTTTTTATCCATGCCTCCTCGTGACCTATAAGAAACATCCATGTGCAAATGATAGTTATCATCCTCATCGTCTATCTATCACACCACTTTTCTTTTACCTTTATATGAAAAATATGCCATTCCAATGTTACATCCTCCATGTCAATGGAGATGTTGTCCTGAGTATATTTAGAAAATAATTTAGCTAGTGCAAAACCCTTATCCTTTTATAGTGTAAAATTTTTATCTTTTATAGGAGCGTCATCTCCAAATATCACATCTTTTATATGTCCAAGGGTAGAATTCAAGAAAGGTACTAATGATATAAAGAAAAATGTGTGGATAAATCCTTGAGTCAGTCTTTCCCAAGAACTCAATTATCTTCTCAACTCATAGCTGACATACAATGCTCGTGCCCATATGTGAAGTGTATGGTAGAATAGATGTTTCCATAAAATAGTGCTCACATGTGTATTCATCTATATCTCTCTCTCTCTCTCTCTCTATATATATATATATATATATATATATATATATATATATATGTTATGTTGGGCTAGTGACTCCACTTTATGCAGTGTATCTTTGCACACCATTACTTCATTCCAACCGAGCCTTTATGGCCTCCTTTGTGTTCATCCATGATAATAACAATAGTGAATGTGTTTCCCACCATCTTTCCACAAAAAAGTTTAATAGATATGATAAGAAGTTCAATCATGATTTTTTGATTTGTACATAGCCATCCATGTCCTTGAGAAAGTATTGGATATTTTCACTCCCACTAAAACTTGGTGGAGGATAGGTTTTTTTGTACTGATTCTTTGAATAATTTTACAAATACTTGAGGATGATTGGATAGTATTGTATTTTTATGCATGCTAAATCATACCACAATCTCATTGCAGTAGTTCATATAATACATGTGCCCAATTTTCACATGCCACACTAGTTGTGTCAGATATTGATTGGGTTTCACCCCACTTTAGATCTTCTATTTTGGGTTAAAATTATCTACCCTTGCAGCTTAAATATTGTATATATGTTACAAATATTCATGCTCTTCCACATGCTCCACATATGGTTTACTCTATTTAGGGTCCCTTGGGAAGATGACATGTTGACCAATGTTTTCAAAACTCACATATCGTTTCTTAAATATTAAGTCAACATTATTGACATAACACCACAATATTCCAAATAGCACTTGAAAATTATCCACTTGTGCTGATAGTATGAATTCAAAATCCCCTATAACTTCACCCCCATAATATTGATTATGAAATTCTATAGGAATCCTATCGTTATGAACCATGTTTTGTTATTTATGAACAAAACATGTGGAGATGCATATAATGCTAGTTGCCCCATATTATTCCAAGAATCCACTGTGAGTATGTTAACTTCTGTGCATGTGTCAACCAATATGTCATTAATTTTCTATTCGTTTATATAGGCATAACAAAGTATTTATTTATAAAAACTATCATCCTTTTTTATTTGACATCCTACCTTTGTATCATCCCTAATTTCTTCTCTAGTGCCACTTTTCTTAACTTATGAGATATTCATTGATCTAGTAAGGGTAATATAAATTCTATGCACAATAACCTACATACCTCTTGAAAGTCACTTTTTCTGATCCATTAATCCTCATAATCCCTTAACTTCTTACTTTGTAGTCTTGTCTCATCTATGAGGAATTATTTTTCTCCTTAGAGTTCTCTTATTAAGTATTTCTCCTCTTGAAAAACATCTTTATATTTCTTATCATCATGATATAACTTTATTGAATTTAATTCAATGGGCTGCACCTTGTTGGAATCCATCTCTTATGCACATATAACAACACGTGTTGTTACTCATAATTTTGTGGTTGGCTCCTCTATTGGTATAGATTTTGACTTACGTGCATTCCTGAAAATGCACAAAAATTTTATCATTCCTACTCCCCTTTCACATTTTTCTTTAGTTATCTTATGCAGGTCAAGGAAATATTCCACCTTGCGCTCCTTTCAACAATGTGCATAGTTTGGGAAGGTTGGAAAATCACACTGGTAATGATATGGTGATCCACATTTGTAACAAGTTTTGGGTGGATATATACCACCTCTACGACCTCCTCATCCTCGTCTATTTCTTTCACAAATTTATCCACTGCATTCTATGCTGGAACCTTCTATGGTAGCTTTTCATAGTCCTAATGATCTAGCTTCATGGATTTGGTCAATAGTATGATGCTTTGAAGTATCATGAGTGTGTACATTCAATATCTTAAAGTAAGTGGCTACTTTTCCTACATGACACGATGGAGCAGAGGAATTTTTTAGCATCATGACTAACTTCATAGATATCGCATGCTATAAGCATGGCCTTCAAAATTCTATACATGTATGTGTTATTGGTGTGACCCTTTGTATATAAGGAAAATAACATCAAAGTGAAAGAAAAACAAATAAACCACTGTAAACCTTTCTCCAAGCTCTTCCTATAACCTTAATGATGAGATAGCTAAACTATAAACATACTTGTTGGATATTTTGAAATGGTTTGGTTGTGGTTGCTATAAATTGATCTCCAAATTAAGGAATAATGCTACAAGTAATAATGGACATGATGATGCATTCAAATGGAAAATGAGAAGAGGTTTGCTGCAATTACAAAAAGATTCCAATGATTGTTTGTGAAGGATATAACCTTTTATTAATAATGGAAGGAGAGACCATGGAGTGGTTGAAGCTTAATGATATCATGAATGCATTTTCCTGAAATAACATTTGAAATTGGTTATGGTAGTTTGAATGAATTAAATATTCATTGAGGGGAAATGAGTTTTTAGTTGGCAATAAGTTTATATCTAGGAAGGTGGTTGTAAGTGTAACTTTGCTACTTCCACCTTTGTAGGATTATAGAAGTGGAGTTGAGAGGGGTGAAAAGGATAGTGAAGTGGAGCTTAAGTGAAGGATGAGTAGGTATTTAACCATTTAATTAAATTAGTCAAGGATCATATGATTATAGTTTAAGTGTAATTAGAATTAATTTAATTAATTTTGAAGGGGATACAATATATTTAATTAAATCTTGGAGGGATGAATACTTAAATCATGCTAGAGTTAACTAAATTAATTATAATGGAATGTGGATTAGCATATTATGTGAAAAATATGGATAACTAAGAAGAGGATGAAAAGAGGTATTTATTTTTAGGGTGTATACATTTTCACTCTTTAAAATGATATAATGAAGTAATAGTATTATAAAGATAGTAGACGTGTGTAGATAAGTGAACATACAAAAAGAAAACATGGTGGATTTTATTGATATGCCATTTTCCTCCTTTACATTTCAAGTGTTGACATGTGATTTTCCTTATAAAGATGTGTTCTTTTGAATTTTGGAGATCATGCTTGATATGGATAAATCATCTTCTGTTCTTAAGATCCTTTGACTGAATTGGAATGGCTTCTTAAATCCAATTTTCATTTCTTGTATGTAGGTTACAATCTGGTTTAATAATTGTAAACTTTTCTACTAATCTGACTCATTCTTGGATCAATTTCAGTGATCCAAGGAATGTTTTAAAATCTTCTCTATAGGATGAATGGTAAATCGACATTCCAGGAATTGATAGACATATGACTGAACTTTGACAGATACTAGTTCTTTGATTGTTGTATGAATGTGTTCTATTCAATGGTATGTCATGCTTGGATCTTTTCAGTTTGATTGTACCAGGACAATGTTGACACAAACTAACTGTAGTTGTTCACGGCATAGGAAAGATTAGAATCCTAAGATAGGTAAAAATAATTACTACCTAAACTATGTTACGTAACAGAATTCCTATTTTAACGCAAAGCTTCCTATTCTACTTTGATTTCGGTTGATTGGCATCCTAAAACTAATACTACCAGGTTATATTATGATCTAACCTAATGCCTAAAACTATAGTAATGAAAAATTAATCTAACCTAAGTGAAAACTACCTTAGGCTATGTGCTAAGACCTATTGTGGTAACTGGTGTTTGGGTTATAACCTAAAGTATATATACTACAAATTACCTAAGTTCTAACCTAAACAATATAATCTACCCTAAACTAATGGGTTGGAATGGGGAATTAAGTGGTCACATACATGGAAGGCGACGGTTCTAAGGCATTAAAAATATTGATAAGGTTTTAAATTCTTGGAGGTACTGCCAGCTTTGGTAGGGGTTAGTGAATTTGGTGGAGGCTTAGGTGGAGGCTCCACTAAAATGGAATTCTTTGTTAAATTTGATTTGGCAATAACTAAGCATGAGAGGTGGTGGCAAAGGAGGATAGGTGGGAAAATAGGAGTTAAGGGAATTAATTGTTTTTGGTCTTTGTGCTCAAACTTCCTTGGAAGGCATGTAAATGGTTTGGTATGAGGTTGTTTCACTTTACATGTTTTGTGATTTTCACTCTGCATGCTCACTGGTTTTTTTAACCAGCAGATAGAACTACACTTGATGGCTATTTTTGAGGTTTTAAACCTATTTTCAGTTCGTGGAATATATAGGAAGCATGATGGAAAAAGAACATGGTTATTTGATTTTTCGTGGAGAAAAGGAGAAGTTTTGAGCTCGGCTGGAGATTCTTTTCGAGTTCACAGAAGCGCTATCAGGCATGATAGGCTCTAAACTTTAACATCTCTTGCTTTCCTATAAATGTCTCATTAAAATGATTCTGCTCTATGAGATTCTCAGATTCCTTATTTTGTCTGGTTATTGACTTGTGGGGTTTATTAAATCTATGTGTTATTGGTTTTGAATTTCATGGTAAATAGAGTTCTATTTAGAAACTTACCATGTACAGTTCTTAAAAATAAGAATGCATGCAAAACGTATCTCTGTAACTTGGCTTTTTCATTTTAGGATGGGAAATTGAAGTATTCTGTTTAGATAAATCTTCGTTGCTATTTGGATGTGGTTCAGAGTTTTGAGATCTTTGGGTTCTGTCTAAACTAGCTGGAATTTGTGTTTTGTTGATCGTGAGCTTGAGCTGAACTTGTGTATTAATGGATCTTGTATTCGAGCTCGTTTTAGATTTGGAACTGGTTCTGGTTTTTGTGAGAACTGTTGATTTAGGTTCTTGTTGTACTGAACCATGTTGGAATTTTGTATATCTCTGGACTGTTGTTGAAGCACGTATAAAGCTCAGTGCTTATATCTTAGTTCCATTGAGAGATAATATGGGACTCTGTAACCATGCTTTACATTCTTTTGAAATTTGAAATAGTTTTTGTAGATTAGTAACTACAAAGCACTCGTATTTGTTACTTGTGTGGACTCTGTACTCTGTGGGAATTCCTAGTCCTACTTGAGCTAGTATTTGGACTTCGTGTTTTCTTATAAAACTGTGCAGGAGCTTTTTGTTGTTCTGAACTAGAGTTTGGAGACCTAGGTAGCTCCGAACTATTGTTAGAAGTTTGTATTTGATTCTGTACACGTAATTTAATACTCACATTTCCTGAACTGTTGTTAGAGAACTTTTGTTCTTAAGGATCATGATTTTTATACTTGTAATGACCTGGACTATTGTTGAAGTCTGTAAATGGCTTAGAGCCTGTGTCTTTCTCTAGTGATCATTTTCACTGTTAATACAAGGTTGTAATGTACACGGCACTCGTGTTTTGTTATTTATGTGGACTCTGAACTTTGTGGGAAACCTTAGTTCCATTGAGTTAGTCTTTGGACTTCACGTTTGATTTGAACTCATGTAGGAGTCACTTGTTGTGTTGAACCCATGTTTATATTTTGGAAATAATCAGGGCTTTGATGATGCCGTTTATGGCTCTGTACCTGTGTTTTATGTAGAGGAATTTCAGACTGTTAATGGAAGTTGTATTTTCTTTGCATTCGTATTTGTGTATTGTATAGTTCTGAACTTTGTTAGGACTTGTACCGACTCTGTTCTGGAACTTTGGAGTTGTGTTCTACTTGTTATTAACGTTTAAAAATTTACAACTCTTTTGTCGAGTTTTTTGCTCAAGGTAAAATTGGGAGAATAATTGGATTATCATGTGGGGAAAACCCTCCATGATATCGAAGGAAAAATGTTCTCGTTTGATGAATAAAATTGTTAATTCAGTTTAAGAACTGTTTCTTCTTTCCTGAGATGTTGATGGTATTTAAATGGGAGTAGTCCTTTCTCTCAGTCTGAGGAAACTTGTATCTCAGACCTCTTAGAATAGACTCTGAGTTTCTTTTATGAGAAGAACTTAGTAATTTAGTACTGTATACTGTTAAGGAAGGATTACTCAAATTTTTTCTAATAGTTTTTGTATTATAATTTGTTGAACCGACAACTGGTTATTCTTTTTGTAATGCAAAAATGAAACCTGACCTTGGGAAACTAGTATGAGTTGCTTGGTCTTCCTTTACACAATCATTTGTAGGAATGATGTTGGAAGAGGTTATTTTATTTGGTTTTTATTAAACTGTAAATGTCAGTTTGTTGGCAGACTATTGTTTTGTAGGCCTTGCTTGTTGGTTTGAGATGAGTGAGTTGTCTCTGCACTCTATCTTTTTCAGAATTATCTTTGGATGATGAAGAGTAGAGAGTAACCCTGTATGAGTTTTCCTTGATATTTGAACGTTGTTTCAAATCTCCAAAAATAACTTCTAAGTAGATTTAAAACTTACAGGTAAAACCAATTGATCCTCTATTCTTCTTGGATTAAATGAAACAGATGAATATCTTAATTGGTAAACTAAAGAAATAAAATCATGTTTTGAATTTGTTCTATTCGTGGGTGTGTAGTGCTTGAGCATAATTGTAATGGTTCTTCTTCTTCTTGTGTTTAGGAGATAGATGATATATCTTAATATGAACCATGCTCTAAACTGTTCTTTTGCTTGAAGCAAAGATTAATGTTGTTTTCTTTTATGGCAGATTGGGAACAATAAGATGTTATAATATGTTGTTTGTCTAAGGATAATTGATGGGATCAATTATACTCTATTTTTAGGGTTGAAATGGTAGATAATATTCTGTTCCTTTTCATGGAAGTAAAATTAATTGTTTATAGTGTACTTCTTTTTGTTGCTTTTGAGATATATTGATTTTGATGTAATAATTGTCTCATTAAAGTAGAGTTGTTTTAATGGAACAATTATTGGAATGCACTTCTTTTTAAGGCTTAGTGCTTATCATGCTCAGTTCATTGAACTGACCCGTGTTAGCAATTTTTGCAGATGGACTTCGTAAGTGATAAAGAAGGAAAAACTTACATGATACATTGGCTGATTTAAGTCTATTTCTTGTGATGAACTCTGATTTGTTCTTGAGACTGTATTGGAAAAGAAAAGTAGTATTCTTTTATAATTAATACAGTTGTTATGCAGTTTACCTGAATGCATAAGTTTTGTAAATGTAATGGTTATAAAGATAAATTGAAAGGTGGGAGATTACCAGTATTGGTTGTGTAAATTACTTTGCATTTGTATGAAAAAGATGGGTTCCATCTTGTTGTCAATCTTCATATTATTTATATGTTAAATGGTTAAATTTTAATAAGATTGGATCAAGGGATTAAGTTCAATCTCCCTACTTATGATACAACTTGTAAAGTTGTAGAATGTGATTTTCGTTATATAAACTATAAATCATAGTAATGCAAAGTAGGATGAACATACATTATATAAAAAAAGTGATCAAGGGGTAGAATAAACCCTAACGCTATACATATAATGAAAGACTCTTCATCTTTCATAACTGTTCATAAATCATATAGATTTGATAACATGACTTCAATTTATCAGACTTCATTTGTTATGAAGTCTAATTTATTTTGGATATCTTCTGGCGCTGAACTTTCTAAAAAGTTAATGTACTTTTTACATATGAAATATTATAACACTGTGCAGTTATGCTTAACTGACAGTTTAACTATGTATTCAAAAAGTAAAAGTGGCAATGAATATAACAAAGTTCTTAAAGGGCTAAATGAATCAATTTAGAAAAGAACTTATGGAATGTTGGATTAGGGATTAGGCAGGTGGCTGAAATCTGTTTAAATAATCCAAATTAATTAAACAATTAATAAATTCCTTGGGTATGTACATCTCGATGAGGTTGTTCTGTAGGATGCTGGCACATGCCAACTGCAGGGTTGTACCTTTGAGAAGATTAGGATCTTCTCGAGGATACAACGATGCAGTCGACATGTGGCAATACCCTTCTGCATTGATCATCTAGATCTACACACATTGGACTTGATCTTAGTTTATCTCTAGATCTGGATAGTAGCATGGTTAAGATATGGAGTAGCCCTCTAAAACTTGGGGTACCTTGGCACACGGGGTTGACTTAGGTCGACCCAGTATGCCAACTTACCCTAAGTTTTTGGGAGCCTCCCCTTATCATAACATATGTTGTTAACTCGAACTAGGGTTAAACCTTGGGCAAGTGGACTGACGGAAGTCAGTAAAGGACATTCTAGATAACAATAGAGTGGGGTGAAGGACGTATTCTGGATTGACGAGTATGTCGTCAAGGAATAGTAATACAAACAGTATGTTAGAAATCTTTGGCCAAAGTATCGCAAGCTGCTGGTTGCGTTGTCCTATGTCACCTAGTCTAAGGCTCGTGATGCCGATGAATATTGGTAACAAATATTCAGATAGGATCCTTAGACAGATCACTCAATACCCTAAACAGGGTAAGAACAACCAAGTATACATAGTATACAGAAAAGTATCCAATACTTGATGTTAAACATGAATAGATCGGTAGTTTACCGAGTCATGAAATGAATAGATCGGTAGTACACCGAGTCATTACAACTACATATGGTTATTTGTTATATAAATGGTTGATAACTAATGTGCAAGCTAAATTATGAATTTAGATCAGGGAACATTATTTTTTTTTTAAAATTCCCTTGTTTCTAAAAGTCTTAAAATGTGAATGTTACATCTTGGTATCAGAGCTGAAGGTTGTAGCTCTTGGACCTATTGTGTCCACAATCTGATTAAACTTAAATTTTCTTGTAACAGAAAATGGTGAGAACAAGAGGAAATGTTGCAAATAACCCTCCACCTAAAGAAGGAGTGGCAACTACCCAGAAACTTGATGAGATCCTTGCTACCCTGTTGGACACAAGAGATCATTTGACTGTGCTTGAGCAACAAGTAATGGGAAATGAGGAGGAAGAAGAAGCTGACAACACTAATCAGCCACCTCCAGGGGACAATGCCAATGTGGGTGTTGATAATAACAATGTTAACATACCTGCTCAACCTGAGAACAAAAAGGCTAGGCTAGCAGCAGAACTCACTAATGACATAAAAAGGATAAGTCCACCCATGTTTTATGGCACCACATTAGGAGATGGAGTTGAGAATTGTCTCAGTGAAATGGAGAAGTACTTTGCAATAAGGAACTTCTCAGAGGAAACCAAGGCTATATGGGGAGCATATTAGCTTTCCCATAAAGCATCTTCTTGGTGGGACAACCGTAAGGCTGAGTTAAATATTGATGAAACTAACATCACTTGGGATCAATTTAAAAGTTATTTTAGACAACGATGGCTGCCACAACTCTACTATGATCAGAAAATGACTGAATTTCAGAACTTAGCTCAAGGAAAGCTAACAGTAACTGAGTATTGGGAATGGTTTACGAAACTCCTCAAGTATGTACCTCAGTATCAAACTGATGAGAAGTTCAGGATATGGAAATTCATTATGGGATTGAATCCCATTATAGGGGGAGAAGTTGATGTTCACAGCCCAACCACTATGGAAGGGGTTGTTGAAAAATCCATAAGGCAGGAACAAAAATTAAAGGCTATTTCTGCTCATAAAGAGGAAGTAAGGAAGAAAGTTCCAAACCCCTCTTCAGCTTCTCTTGCACCTAAAAAGGGACCATGGAAGAAGTTTGGTAATAAAAGCAAGTTTTCAGCTGATAATAATAAGAAAGCAACAATGAATAAGACTGCTGGAAATTCATGGAACAATTTTGCCAAGAATAATAACAATGGACAGAAGTCCTATGGAGGTCAGAATAATAACTATAAGACTGGAAATAACCTTGAGTCTAGAAAGGGACCTGTAGGAGGTTGTTATAATTGTGGTAAGGATCATTACGCAAACCAATGTCCTTTGAAGAAGGATGATTGTAATTAGCAACACAAGATACATGTTGCAGTAGCTGACAAGCAAGCTGAAAAGCAAGCTACACCTATAGAAGTTCCTGGTAAGTTATTTGGCATACCTGTAACTATTATTTTTGATACGGGTGCTACTGAATGTTTTATTTCTAGTAAACTTACTTCGAAACTTAAAAGAAAAGCTGGGAAAATGGATAAATCTTGGACTGTACATTATGGTAATAATGTTGTTCATACAGTTAGTATGTGTCTTTTTGGAGCAGTCCTTGAATTACCTAACTTTTCCACTGAGGTTGATCTTTATGTTGCACCTTTAGGGTCTTATGATGTAATCATAGGTGTTAATTGGTTAGCAGAACATAAGGCTAAAGTGGACTATTTTGAAAAATGCATTAGTTGTTTAGATGATCTACAGAAAACAACAGAGATTCAGGGTGTGAAATGTGAGATTTCTGTTAGGAAACTGTCAGCTATGCAACTTAAAAAGGCCAAAAATAAAGGATGTACCTTATATGCAGTAAAAATTTTAGAAACTGCAGAGGAAAACAATGATTTTGCGGATCGATTTTCATTGTTACGAGATTTCAGTGATGTATTCCCGAAAGAATTGCCAGGTCTTCCACCCAAAAGGGAATTTGATTTCACGATTGAGATCAAGCCTGGAACTGAACCTATATCTAAGGCACCGTATCAAATGACTACTATAGAATTAGTAGAGCTTAAGGCTCAATTGCAAGAACTTTTGTCTAAGGGTTTGATTAGACCAAGTGTTTCACCTTGGGGAGCACCAGTGATTTTTGTGAAAAAGAAAGATGGAACACTTAGATTGTGCATTGATTACAGAATGTTAAACAAAGCAACAATCAAGAATAGATATCCACTCCCTAGGATTGATGATTTATTTGATCAAATGCGTGGAGCATCAGTATACTCTAAGATAGATCTTCGATCTGGGTATCATCAATTGTGAATTAAGGATGAGGATATTCATAAAACAACTTTCAGAACAAGGTATGGACATTACAATTTTATGGTTTTACCTTTTGGATTAACTAATGCACCTGCGACATTTATGAATTTAATGAATAATATCTTTCAAGAATACTTGGACAAATTTGTGCTCGTATTCTTGGATGAAATTCTCATATATTCTAAAAGCATTGAAGAGCATCATGAGCATTTGAAAGTAGTTTTGGAGATTCTGAGAAAGAGACGGTTGTTTGGTAAACTGTCCAAATGTTCTTTCTATGACACAGAAGTTCACTATTTGGGTCATGTAATAAGTAAAGATGGAATTGTTGTAGATCCTTCAAAAATTACAGCTATAACAGAATGGCCTGCACCAAAGAACGTACATGAAGTTAGAAGCTTCATGGGACTTGCTGGCTACTATAGGAAATTTGTAAAATACTTTTCCAAGGTAGCTGCACCAATAACTTCCTTACAAAAGAAGGATAAAAAGTTTGTATGGAGTGAAAAATGTGAAATTGCATTTAAAACCTTGAAGGAACAGTTAACTTCTGCACCTATTCTTAATATACCAGATCCTGATGGAGATTTTATGGTGGTAACTGATGCATCCTGTGAAGGTCTAGGAGGTATTTTGTTACAAAGTGGTCATGTTATTGCATATGAAAGTAGGAAACTTAAGTTACATGAGTTGAATTATGCTCCACATGATTTAGATTTTGCTGCCATTGTTCATGCACTTCAAGTTTGGAGGCATTATCTACTCGGTAAACCATTTGAGTTGAAAACTGATCATCTTGGGCTGAAGTACATTTTCACTCAGCCAAATCTGAATGCAAGACAGTGAAGATGGTTAGAGTTTTTGTCTCAATATGATTTCGACATAAGTTATATTAAGGGTAAAGAAAATAGAGTGGCTGATGCTCTAAGTCGTAGGAAGCACATTTCTGCTCTTATAACACTAAGAACTCAGTTTAAGGATGAAGTAAAAAGTGTTATGGAATCTGATTCTTACTTTCAACAAGTAAAAGTAGCACTTGCTACAGATTCTAATGATTTGAGGTATAAAGGTTTTCACTTTGATAAAGAAGGAATCTTACGATTTGAAAATAGAGTTTATGTACCTTTGCTTAATGGTTTGAGAAAGAAATTGTTAGCTGAATTTCATAATTCACCTTTCTCTAGACACCCTGGCATTACAAAGATGCTTGCTGATATAAAAACAACAATATTTCTGGAAAGGAATGAAGAAAGATGTTATTGATTATGTAACACATTGTCTAGAGTGCCAACGTGTTAAGGTGGAACATATGCACCCAGCCGGTTTATTGTATCCTCATAGCATACCGCAGTATAAATGGCAAGTAATAAGCATAGATTTTGTACAAGGGTTACCTATGTCAAGGAATAAACATGATGTTATTTTGGTAGTTGTTGATAAACTAACAAAAGTAGCTCATTTTATTGCTGGAAATCTGAAGGATGATTCACCTATTTTGGCTAAAAGATTTGTACATGAAATTTTCAGATTACATGGGGTACCTGAATTAATCATATCTGATAGAGATCCTAGAATGATGTCAAGATTTTGGCAAACACTTAATGCAGCTCTAGGAACTAAGCTAAATTTCAGTTCTGCATACCACCCAGAAATGGATGGACAGACTGAAAGAGTAAATCAAGTTTTAGAAGATATGTTACGAATGTATTGTATGGATCAGCAGTATAGGTGGGAAGAATATCTCCCATTAGTTGAATTTTCTTACAACAATACATATCATGCTTCTCTTAAGATGGCACCTTTTGAGGCACTTTATGGAAGAAAATGTAGAACCCCTGTTAGTTGGGATAACATAGAGGATAGAGAGGTAATTGGACCTGAAATCCTTACGGAAATGGAACAACAAGTTAAGTTGATTCGTGAATGCTTGAAAGAAGCAGTAGATAGGCAAAAGAGTTACGCTGACTTGAAGAGGGTTGATAAGAAATTTGAACTTGGTGAGAAAGTCTTTCTCTGGGTTAAACTGAAAAAGAGTTCTATAACTTTTGGCAAGGCTGCCAAGTTATCACCTCGTTATGTGGGACCTTTTGAGATAGTTGAAGTAATCAACCCTGTAGCGTATCGTTTAGCATTACCTCCTGCTTTGTCATGAATGCATGATGTTTTCCATATTTCCTTGCTTAAGAAATATGTTTCAGATTTGTCACACATGTTAAATTGGAATTCCTTGCAGGTCCAAGACCCAGGAATAATCATGGTTAAACCCATTTGACTGCTGGAAACTCACCAGTTGCATTTAAGAAATTGAGAAATAAGTCAATGTAAGGTCCAATGGGACCAATTTAATGAAGAGAGTGCAACTTGGGAAAATCTAGAAGATATGAAAATTGCTTTTCCTTATCTATTTGAACAAAATTGATTTTGTTGACTGATAAAACTTTATGATTTTATCTTTATATGACATTAAATATGCCAGTTTTGGGAAGATATTTATTTGATTTGGATAAATAGCTATTAATGCTGATTTCTTGAATTATAAGATTCTAATATATTTAGACTTGTGGTAAAAGAAGTGAATGAAGTGATTGTCCTGATTTATATTGTTAAAAAAAAGTGTAATCATCGGGATGATGATTCTTTAAGGAGGGGAGCATGTAACACCCTTGACAGTTGTTATTTTCCTCCTTTACATTTCAAGTGTTGACATGTGATTTTCCTTATAAAGATGTGTTCTTTTGAATTTTGGAGATCATGCTTGATATGGATAAATCATCTTCTGTTCTTAAGATCCTTTGACTGAATTGGAATGGCTTTCTTAAATCCATTTTTCATTTCTTGTAGGTGGGTTACAATCTGGTTTAAGAATTGTAAACTTTTCTTCTAATCTGACTCATCCTTGGATCAATTTCAGTGATCCAAGGAATGTTTTAAAATCTGCTCTGTAGGATGAATGGTAAATCGACATTCCAGGAATTGATAGACATATGACTGAACTTTGACGGATACTAGTTCTTTGATTGTTGTATGAACGTGTTCTATTCAATGGTATGTCATGCTTGGATCTTTTCAGTTCGATTGTACCAGGACAATGTTGACACAAACTAACTGTAGCTGTTCACGGCATAGGAAAGATCCTAAGAAGAACTATCCTAAGATAGGTAAAAATAATTACTACCTAAACTATGTTACGTAACAGAATTCCTATTCTAACCTAAAGCTTCCTATTCTACTTTGATTTGGTTGATTGGCATCCTAAACTAATACTACCAGGTTATATTATGATCTAACCTAATGCCTAAAACTATAGTAATGAAAAATTAACCTAACCTAAGTGAAAACTACCTTAGGCTATGTGCTAAGACCTATTGTGGTAATTGTTGTTTGGGTTATAACCTAAGGTATATATATACTACAAATTACCTAAGGTCTAACCTAAACAATATGATCTACCCTAAACTAATGGGTTTGAATGGGGAATTAGGTGGTCGCATACATGGTAGGCGATGGTTCCAAGGCATTAAAAATGTTGATAAGGTTTTAATTGCTTGGAGGTACTGCCAGCTTTGGCAGGGGTTAGTGAATTTGGCAGAGGCTTAGGTGGAGGCTCCACTAAAATGGAATTCTTTGTTAGATTTGATTTGGCAATAACTAAACATGAGAGGTGGTGGCAAAGGAGGATAGGTGGGAAAATAGGAGTTAAGGGAATTAATTGTTTTTGGTCTTCATGCTCAAACTACCTTGGAAGGCATGCAAAACGGTTTGGTATGTGGTTGTTTCACTTTGCATGTTTTGTGATTTTCACTCTGCATGCTCACTGGTTTTTCGAACCAGCAGATAGAACTACACTTGATGGCTATTTTTGAGGTTTTAAACCTATTTTCAGTTCGTGGAATATATATAGGAGGCATGATGGAAAAAGAAAATGGTTAGTTGGTTTTTTGTGGAGAAAAGGAGAAGTTTTGAGCTCGGCTGGAGATTCTTTTCGAGTTCACAGAAGTGCTATCAGGCATGATAGGCTCTAAACTTTAACATCTCTTGCTTTCCTATAAATGTCTCATTAAAATGATTCTGCTCTATGAGATTCGCAGATTTTCTTATTTTGTCCGGTTATTTACTTGTGGGGTTTATTAAATCTGTGTTTTGGTTTTGAATTTCATGGTAAATAGAGTTCTGTTTAGAAACTTACCATGTACAGTTCTTAAAAATAAGAATGCATGCAAAATGTATCTCTGTAACTTGGCTTTTTCATTTAGGACGGGAAATTGAAGTATTCTGTTTAGATAAATCTTCGTTGCTATTTGGATGTGGTTCAGAGTTTTGAGATCTTTGGGTTCTGTCTAAACTAGCTGGAATTTGTGTTTTGTTGATCGTGAGCTTGAGCTGAACTTGTGTATTAATGGATCTTGTATTCGAGCTCGTTTTAGATTTGGAACTTCGTTTTGGTTTTTGTGAGAACTGTTGATTTAGGTTCTTGTTGTACTAAACCATGTTGGAATTTTGTATATCTCTGGACTGTTGTCGAAGCACGTATAAAGTTTGGTGCTTATATCTTAGTTCCATTGAGAGATAATATGGGACTCTGTAACCATGCTTTACATTCTTTTGAAATTTGAAATAGTTTTTGTAGATTAGTAACTACAAAGCACTCGTATTTGTTACTTGTGTGGACTCTATACTCTGTGGGAATTCCTAGTCCTACTTGAGCTAGTATTTGGACTTCGTGTTTTCTTATAAAACTGTGCAGGAGCTTTTTGTTGTTCTGAACTAGAGTTTGGAGACCTAGGTAGCTCTGAACTATTGTTAGAAGTTTGTATTTGATCCTGTACATGTAATTTATTACTCGTGTTTCCTGAACTATTGTTAGAGAACTTTTGTTCTTAAGGATCATGATTTTTATACTTGTAATGACCTGGACTGTTGTTGAAGTCCGTAAATGGCTTAGAGCCTGTGTCTTTCTCTAGTGATCATTTTCACTGTTAATACAAGGTTGTAATGTACACGGCACTCACGTTTTGTTATTTATGTGGACTCTGAACTTTGTGGGAAACCTTAGTTCCATTGAGTTAGTCTTTGGACTTCGCGTTTGATTTGAACTCATGTAGGAGTCACTTGTTGTGTTGAACCCATGTTTATATTTTGGAAATAATCAGGGCTTTGATGATGTCGTTTATGGCTTTGTACCTATGTTTTATGTAGAGGAATTTCAGACTGTTAATGGAAGTTGTATTTTCTTTGCATTCGTATTTGTGTATTGTATAGTTCTGAACTTTGTTAGGACTTGTGACTCTGCTATGGAACTTTGGAGTTGTGTTCTATTTGTTATAAACGTTTAAAAATTTACAACTCTTTTGTCGAGTTTTTTCTCAAGGTAAAATTGGGAGAATAATTGGATTATTGTGGGGAAAACTCTCCAAGATATCGAAGGAAAATGTTCTCGTTTGATGAATAAAATTGTTAATTCAGTTTAAGAACTGTTTCTTCTTTCCTGAGATGTTGATGGTATTTAAATGGGAGTAGTCCTTTCTCTCAGTCTGAGGAAACTTGTATCTCAGACCTCTTAGAATAGACTCTGAGTTTCTTTTATGAGAAGAACTTAGTAATTTAGTACTGTATACTGTTAAGGAGGGATTACTTGAATTTGTTCTAATAGTTTTTGTATTATAATTTGTTGAACCAAGAACTGGTTATTCTTTTTGTAATGCAAAAATGAAACCTGACCTTGGGATACTAGTATGAGTTGCTTGGTCTTCCTTTACACAATCATTTGTAGGAATGATGTTGGAAGAGGTTATTTATTTGGTTTAATTGAACTGTAAATGATAGTTTGTTGGCAGACTGTTGTTTTGTAGAGCCTTGCTTGTTGGTTTGAGATGAGTGAGTTGTCTCTGGCACTCTATCTTTTTCAGAATTATCTTTGGATGATGAAGAGTAGAGAGTAACCCTGTATGAGTTTGCCTTGATATTTGAACGTTGTTTCAAATCTCCAAAAGTTTAACTTCTATATTATAAGTAGATTTAAAACTTACAGGTAAAACCAATTGATCCTCTATTCTTTCTTGGATTAAATGAAATTTTGCTCAGATGAATATCTTAAATAAGGTAATTCTCTTTTGAAAGAAACAATAAACTCATGTTTTGAATTTGTTTTGTTCGTGGATGTGTAGTGCTTGAGCATAATTGTAATGGTTCTTCTTCTTCTTGTGTTTAGGAGATAGATGAGTCATCTTAATATGAACCATGCTCTAAACTGTTCTTTTGCTTGAAGCAAAGATTAATGTTGATTTCTCTTATGGCAGATTGGAAATAATGAGATGTTATAATATGTTGTTTTCTAAGGATAATTGATGGGATCAATTAGACTCTATTTGTAGGGTTGAAATGGTAGATAATATTCTGTTCCTTTTCATGGAAGTAAAATTAATTGTTTATAGTGTACTTCTTTTTCGTTGCTTTTGATATATTGATTATTTGATGTAATAATTGTCTCATTAAAGCAGAGTTGTTTTAATGGAACAATTATTGGAATGCACTTCTTTTTAAGGCTTAGTGCTTATCATGCTCAGTTCATTGAACTGACCCGTGTTAGCAATTTTTGCAGATGGACTTCGTAAGTGATAAAGAAGGCAAAACTTACATGATACATTGGCTGATTTAAGTCTATTTCTTGTGATGAACTCTGATTTGTTCTTGAGACTGTATTGGAAAAGAAAAGTAGTATTCTTTTATAATTAATACAGTTGTTATGTAGTTTACCTTAATGCATAAGTTTTGTAAATGTAATGGTTATAAAGATAAATTGAAAAGTGGGAGATTACCAGTATTGGATGTGTAAATTACTTTGCATTTTAATGAAAAATATGGGTTCCATCTTGTTGTCAATCTTCATATTATTTATATGTTAAATGGTTAAATTTTAATAAGATTGGATCAAGGGATTAAGTTCAATCTCCCTACTTATGATACAACTTGTAAAGTTGTAGAATGTGATTTTCGTTATATAAACTATAAATCATAGTAATGCAAAGTAGGATGAACATATATTATAAAAAAGGTGATCAAGGGTAGAATAGACCCTAATGCTATACATATAATGAAAGAATCTTCATCTTTCATAACTGTTCATAAATCATATAGATTTGATAACATGACTTCAATTTATCAGACTTCATTTGTTATGAAGTCTAATTTATTTTGGATATCTTCTGGCGCTGAACTTTCTAAAAAGTTAATGTACTTTTTACATATGAAATATTATAACACTGTGCAGTTATGCTTAACTGACAGTTTAACTATGTATTCAAAAAGTAAAAGTGGCAATGAATATAACAAAGTTCTTAAAGGGCTAAATGAATCAATTTAGAAAAGAACTTATGGAATGTTGGATTAGGGATTAGGCAGGTGGCTGAAATCTGTTTAAATAATCCAAATTAATTAAACAATTAATAAATTCCTTGGGTATGTACATCTCGATGAGGCTGTTCTGTAGGATGTTGGCACATGCCAACTGTAGGGTTGTACCTTCGAGAAGATTAGGATCTTCTCGAGGATACAACGATGCAGTCGACATGTGGCAATACCCTTCTGCATTGATCATCTAGATCTACACACATTGGACTTGATCTTAGTTTATCTCTAGATCTGGATAGTAGCATGGTTAAGATATGGAGTAGCCCTCTAAAACTCGGGGTACCTTGGCACACGGGGTTGACTTAGGTCGACCCAGTATGCCAACTTACCCTAAGTTTTTGGGAGCCTCCCCTTATCATAACATATGTTGTTAACTCGAACTAGGGTTAAACCTTGGGCAAGTGGACTGACGGAAGTCAGTGAAGGACATTCTAGATAACAATAGAGTGGGGTGAAGGACGTATTCCAGATTGACGAGTATGCCATCAAGGAATAGTAATACAAACAGTATGTTAGAAATCTTTGGCCAAAGTATCGCAAGCTACTGGTTGCGTTGTCCTATGTCACCTAGTCTAAGGCTCATGATGCCGATGAATATTGGTAACAAATATTCAGATAGGATCCTTAGACAGATCACTCAATACCCTAAACAGGGTAAGAACAACCAAGTATACGTAGTATACAGAAAAGTATTCAATACTTGATGTTTAACATGAATAGATCGGTAGTTTACCGAGTCATGAAATGAATAGATCGGTAGTACACCGAGTCATTACAGCTGCATATGGTTATCTGTTATATGAATGGTTGATAAAGAATGTGTGATCTAAATTATGAATTTAGTACTAGCATTTACATGTTTCCTAAACAAGAAAACTAGTGGTTAACAACTATCTTTGGCCTCTTTTATTTTATCTCTCACTTTCTCTTTGATCTTATACTCCCTATGGCCCGCTCAGAACTTAATTGTTTTTATATTTTTCAGCTTCAGACACCAACACCCATCCAAGAAAGCAACACCTAGGCACTCATTTCCCCTATGGATGCCTCTGACCCTTTCTTATCTTACTTGCTTATTTTGGGTCTCTTTTATCTTTTGGGAAAAATTTTAGCTTATGGGTCAAACTTCCAGTTTTCAATTACCAAATTCAAATAAGGGAATCCTATAAATACATATTTATGTGTTCAACATGAAGGATCAAACACTAAACATTAAAATCATCACCTAAGCTTGCATTCCAAAGACACTAAAGCACTCTAAAGGCATCCATAAAACATCCATTCAAGGGATAAGGGATGCATACTATCCATACACAATAGAGGAAGGGGAATTCTATTCTATTCTATCCAAAAATACTATTATATTGCTACATTCTAGCTATAACCCGTTGTCATTTGTGTAAATTGCACAAGGGCATCATTTCTACACACACAAGAACTACATGTAGTCTGAGATGTAGTGCAATGCTCATTCATAAATTCACTCTATTGGGTGATCTCCAGGGTCATTATGAATCTCCATTTTTCATTTTCCTTTTTAAGTTTGATGTGGTTTATGGGTATAAGACTTATTTCACTAAATTTGGACAATTTCTAGTGAATCTGGACTCTAATATTACAAGTATTGGAATAAATCCATCTCCATTTTTGTGTATATTGGATTCCATTTTTGGCTATATTGGATTCCATTATAACTATTATTGGATTCCATTAGTAGCAATATTGGATTCCAATATTGTCATTATTGGACTTATTCGAATTCCAATTTCCCTATTATTAGATTTCAATTTCGCTATTATTGGATTCCAATTTCTCTATTATTGGACTCCAATTTCTCTATTATTGGTGTAGACACTAAAATCAGGACACACTCCCCTTTGGTCCCTCGACAAATAAACAACCTTTATTACATTTACCTAGCCATGACCCCCCTTCACCCCACTAATATTAATTTAATTAATCTAATTAAATTAATTCATTATCCTCACTATATTTATTATTTAAATATCTTATTTAAATAATATCCACACATACATTTCACTTAGACACCTCACCAAGCCAACTCAACTTAAGACCTATTCTTAGCAAGTTGCCATAACTAACTAAGACTTACCCAAACCCTAAAAATCAATTCCTACATTCCCTCTAACCACATCCTTGCATGCTCACAAGAAGCTCCCAGTATAATCCATGGGATAACGACACAAGATACAAGGAAATTAGGAGGATCTTCCTAGTTTAGTAAACCTAGAAAATCCCACCTTGACTGATGTCAGTTATCCCTAACCATCGTTGGTTAAGATGGAATGCCGTTAGTTACCCCTTTTAACCCATAAACAACCATATTCTCAAGGTTGGAAAACATTGATAGAAGGTTGACTAGCAAGAACACATCTCAGAGAGGTAACACATCTTTAGAGAGAAAATTCCAGCAAAAACCCACATGCAATGAAGGAGATTGAGCATCTTCTCCTGCACAGCCATCCCAACCATGATTTGAGCCATCCAAGTAAGAGGAGTGTACATGCAGCCATGCAGAATCTTTCTTTCAATTGATGATCAATTACAACCTTCAAACCCCTCATCAACACCCCCATCCCTCACACATAGGCATTCAGGAACAGAATCCAAGTATAACATCATACTTTCTTGGTTTATTTCATTTCATCATCATTTTATCATCCATTGTTTATCTTGCCCCCCATTGACCTTCTCTGACATTTTCACCTCCGTATACCCATTAAAACCTTGCCAAATCCTACTTCAGTAACATAATATTTCACCTCGACTCACCAAATTCCTTTGTACAATCACAAAGGAGACCACAACTTGTTCTGTGACATTTTCAGATCTCATAGTAACTGGCACTGGTTACACATAACCATCATTGGTCACCCTTGACCGACACCGGTCTCTGTATTTTCCCACAAAACCTAGAATAAATAACTACCCACTAAAATTCATCTTTCCCTCATTCACCTGTGATCTATCTATGACCTCTGTCAAACATGCAGAACCCAGAACCAATCATTTGACCTTTGGATTCTATTCTAGCTTAGCTTGTTAGACTAGATCTATTTCTTATTGTGTTTTTAAGTGAGATACCTAAATAATTTCAAAATACAATAGGATTTACTTTGTTTACAACATTAAATTGTTTAAAATAGTGGATTGACAGCCATCTAGGAAGTATCACACTTCCTGGATCTAGCATACGCTAGGTAGTTCATTAAACATATTGTTTAGTTCCTTCTGGTGGTCTTTCTTTGCATTACAGGTAGTTCCTCCTAGCCAAAAGGAAGCTCTCACAATCAGCTGTGGATCTAAAATTCATACGCACGGAACAACCCATCAACCAACATTTGAATATTTATTCCTCCTATGCCCATTACCCTATCTATTTTGTCAACACTTCAAAGAAATGATCTAAGAATTAGGTGAAACATTTTGGCACGTCGGTGGGACCCATCTGGGGTTCCTTGCATTTCATTCATTCCTAATTTTTTTTGTGTGTTTGTTTCCCTTTTGAAAAGTGTACACACTAATTTTCTTCTTTGGTAATCCACCTCTTCTTTCTATTTTCTCTAAAGGAAACTTTTTCTTTTGGTGTAATTAAAAACAACCATTTTGTCATGTTTTCTGCACTGTAGTGAAAGAGCATCCCTCTTCCTCTTCATCTTATTATGTCATCTAATTTCACATTTTTGATTTGTGTTTAAAAATAAGTGCATTCCATTCTAATTTATTGCATTAGCTCACATTAATTGAGGGTAACCTATACACTGGAAGTCATGCCTAGGTGATGGTTGATAAACAAATCATAGAAAAGAACTTATGTCCTTTTCTCTTTCTCTGAGTCTTACCAAACCTCTCAAAAATTTAAAATACATACATTCTTAAATAACATCCTACCTGGAAGAAGCTATAGGTGATCACATGATCACAACATAGTGGGCACCTAGCTCGCTACTCTATCAAGTCATACTTCAGAGTGAAGCCTGCCCCTACCATAACATACCTAAAACCTCACCTTTTAGATCTCCTTATTTGTAGGAATCCATCCTTACCAAAAACTTTATTTCACAATTCATGTGTTAGTCCCTAAATAACATAAGCTAAATAAACATAATAGAAAAGGCACTCTTAGGATTGCATTTTCTTAGTGTTTTTTCTTGGCTTGCATTTTGAGGTGAGAGATCACGTTCGTCACTTTTTTGTTCATCCTTGTATGCTCCTCATCACACCTGGTGTATTCCAGCTTCAATTGAGTGTGCCTGTTCCATATCATCATCATTCTTAGAATTATGGGTCTGATTCTACATCAAATTTTAATTCACAACCACTTTCTTTCATCACTGTTTCAATTTCACAGTAACTGTCGTTGGTTACCTCTAACTGCCATCGGTTACCTCTGACCACCATCAGTTATACCCAACTGACGTTGGTTCTACGTATTTTTCCTAACCTACTCGAAAGGACATTTTTCTTCACTTTCTTCCACTTTTCACAGCCCTTGTCATTGTCATTATTCCCATTGACATTTTAAACATCTTTAGATTTGGCATAACTATCAGATTTTACCTTCTACCTCGCTGTTTACTCACTATAATTTTCTACAGTAACTGGCAGTGGTTACCCCTGACCGATGTTAGTTTTCTGTAACTAGCATTGGTTAGCCTATTTCACATTCCAACCACCTTTTGGTATTTAACCCACTTTTTGTCACCAGATTCACCTGTTCTTATTGTTCTTTGTGTTATTTACAGAGAAGTATCCCTACATGATCAGTACTGGTTCACATGGTGCTGACCCGAAGTAAAGAAAGTGCACTCGTATTTCACGCCAGTTTTCAACCATTCCCACTTAGTCCTTCACCACCTTCCATTTTATCACCAGCTATGGATCCCATCTAGCCTATTACTATCACTACCAAAGATGAGGAGGTCACATGACTCCTTGACCAGAACACTACCGCCTTGCAGTTTTACCTTTCCCACTCATCCACTCAAGATGCCTCAGGTCAGTTGATATATGGTATGCCATTATCTATCCCCCTGAATCTCGTACCCATTCCCACATCATCCCCATCTGGCTCCGTGCTACCCGCATCCACCTTACCCCTAGTTATTTCACAGTTAGTTCCTATACCTGCTATGACTGTCACGTCTACTACCTCTGTGGCACCTGTTACATCCACCATACCCTCAAAAACTACCTCAAACACAACCTCGTCTACCCCTAATGTCTCACACATACCCATAGTTACATTACCACCTCCAGTGTTGGTGACCCCTACGCCATTTTAGAACGTGGTTCTTTCTATTCCACAGTCATTAGCTCCTATTGCCACTAGGGTTACCATGACCCTTCCACCCCCATATACATACTACCAACAACCTCCCATTTCATCCATTATACATTCCAGGCACGTACCCCCTGTGTCACTACCTTCTGCTCCACCACCCTACATGGCAGCCCCATACACTGGAGTGTTACCCCCATTATATGCCCAAAACCAACCCTCTCACGCTACAGGAGGCATCCAATCATCACAACCCACCAATGACCTAATTAAAATGATGTTGGACAAGATGCAGACATTGGAGGCATCAATTTTTGGCTCTCGCAACACTCTCACCTATGATGAGATTTGTAACGAGCCTATTCACCCATCCATTCCTATCCATTCATACCATATGCATTGGGAAATGCATAAATTCAATCGTTTCAATAGCAAAGAAGACCCACAACAACATTTGTGGTTGTTCAAACATGGGTGTTATCTAATCGCTCATGATGATGCCTTGCTTTTGAGAACCTTTCCCATGTCCCTCACTAGACCTACATTAGATTGGTATAGTGGGTTACCTAAACACTCTATATTCTCATTCAATCAGGTAGCCCAATCCTTCTTGGATCATTTGTTTATTAATATCGTCAAGAAGGTTACCATGACTGATCTATATTCCACACGTCAGTATGAGGACGAATCTATCGCAGATTTTGTCGCTCGCTGGT
Source organism: Taxus chinensis (assembly GCA_019776745.2). Taxonomy (NCBI): domain Eukaryota; kingdom Viridiplantae; phylum Streptophyta; class Pinopsida; order Cupressales; family Taxaceae; genus Taxus; species Taxus chinensis. Next base: position 355,885,645 of record CM034157.1, read on the forward strand.
GTAGATTGATCAATCAACTTACCTTCCAACTTCCATAAACAGAAATCATCGAGATCTTCACACAGCCTTGCACTAGACATATTTCACCAACCTTGTAAGTCCAAACCTTCCGATCATTTGATGATGCATTCACTATGGCACGAAAGTTAGAGATTCAGGCCATCAAAGAGAACAAAATCCAGTTACGTAATAAAAATTTGGCATTCAAGTCAAATGATACCTCTTCTTCTTCCAAACCACAAACCAATTATTCAAAAGCTAAGGGCACTACTAACGCAATGGTACTAAAGGCCAGCCCAACTCATCCGTTAAATCAAGCTACCCCCTCATCTAATCTCTCACCTATCCAGACTTTTCAATTCAGACGAGAGCAGTGAAAATATACCCCAATTGGGGAACCTTACTCTTCTATCTTAGAAAAGCTTATCAAAGCCAGAGCCATCACCCTTCCACCTATAAAACCACACACTGGTTTTGACCTTTCTTGCCCCATGCCTGCATGGTATAAAGAACATGATTGCTGTAGCTATCATCAAGTAAAGGGTCATAGTGATGACAACTGCATCACTTTTAAAAATATTGTCCAAGAAATGCTCGAGAAACACGAGTTGACTGTGGATAATCCCAACGCCACCCCCAACCAAAATCTACAAATCTTCAAAAAACCATTTCCCAACCGTGCCCCTTCATCCAATCAAACTGGTGAAGACATCATCTCACGATACCCATACCCACGAGGTTCACACTATCTTTAATGAGGTACCTATCACCTCCCAATTACCCCATATTCCTTCCATAGAGGAGATCCTAACCCGAAATCCTCCTTTCACATTGGAACCAACCTCCCTTGTTCCTTTACCAACAGAGGACCACCTTTCATCTCCTTCATCACCTATGGAGGGGTCTTCCACTAACATTGAGACCATCTCACCCCTGCCTTTACCACTTAGAGAAACTTTACCTACAGTACCTCCTCCACCCATAGAGGAGCACCTAGTAGCTCCTCCACCCATAGAGGAGCACCCATTATCTCCTCCACCCATAGAGGAGCACCCATATGTTCCTCCACTTATAGAGGAGCTCCCATCACCTCCTCCACCTATCATAGACCCAGTTGAGATACCTTTTCCTCCTGGTGAGCATTTTCCATCAGCTACCTAGAATCCTACAAACCTACTTCAGCTCTCTTACCCACGAAAGCTGAAGCTAGCCAATTCCCCATCTTTAAGACACATTTTATGGGAATTTCCATTAGGTCCTCACCAACTCTACCTATAAACGTGTCGTTCTCACATTTGGCTGATCATTTAGATTATGTGGATAGGGCTTTACTATGGGGGCGCCTCCTCTTACTCCCCATCTCAACACAGATGTAGAGATCCCTCACTGATACCTCCACTATCTACCCAAACACATTTCAACCAATCAAACCAAACACAACCACCTCTATTACAACCCCTTCCACGATACCTATTAGCATTCAAACCACACCCTTACCCATAACCCAACCTACATCTAAACCCAAACCCACACCTACAATATTTGCCTTAACTAAACCTATTACCATTTTAGGGGTCACCCCGACCACCAGCCTTACTCATCCACCTATTAAAATAGATTTAGCTACATCCTCCAACGTCAATACCACACCTAATCTGACACCCAAACCAAAGAAACAAACTCATCGACCTCATACCCCGACCACACCAATCACACCCGCACTTATCTCATCTATCTTAAGACCTCAGCTACCCAACATGGTCAAGTAACCTTCACCCATCCATAAACCAATAACACAACAACCCATTCCTTCCTCACAAACCTCTAATCTACCCAGGCACACAACATGACTTACACCCACACCTACAGTATTTTTACCACTAATACCTCCAATACCCTCAACTATTACTTCACTACCCACTACACTTCAGTCATTGTCCATCACACCCTAGGTATCAACTACGTCATCTACCTTCATAGCACCCCCATTATCCCCGTGGGTAACTCGCCCTCTTTCTCCATTTGCTTTTCCTTCTAGACCTCGTACACCCACATCACCTTTACTCAAGAAGGTGCAACCCAAAAACAAAACCCTACTACCCCACAATAAGGTAGTCAAAATAACCACACACCCTCCTACCCATCCATCTACTGTACCCCTACCTAAACAAACATGACCGATACCTAAAACCACACTGGCACCTAAAATCGTAACTCGACCCGTTCCTACTCTTCCAAAAATAGTTCCTTGAAAATCAACCACACCTACATCAAAACCCACGTTCACTTCCCATTGTGATCCACTAGCAGGGTCCTATTCCAAAATTTTAACCAACCTCCTCGAGACTTATGTTATCACATTACCGCCACTCTGACCTTACAACCCCCCCAAACCCAAGCCAAAAGGGTTTGACGATACTAAATTTTTTGCATACCATCATGTGCCAGGGCACGATGTGGAGAACTGCAAGGCTTTGAAAACCATCCTTATCCAATTTTGTCCACCAGAAACCAACTTTGATGACGACAACCTTCTTGACGAGGATCCTATTTCACCGACACCCATTCCCACACTGCCCACTCAATAACCACAATCTCCACCCTCACCACTCCTAGAGTCACCCTCAAGATTTCAAATTAATATGGTTCACATCAGAGAGCTTACCATGCCACCACCCCAATGTCATTTTTCCCAGCTCACCTCACAAGGCTTTTCTCCTTAGTAGGTTTTTTCCCTTCATGTCATTACACCACTCACCCTATACCTTCTCCATTTGACAACTCCCCTAAAATCAACATGATACATGTCACTAAATGTGTGCAGAAGGGAAAAGAAAAGGCAAATGACCTACCGACCAATCCTATACCCAACATACCATCTGCACCCATACCTAAAATAACTATCTGTGGCCCCATGTACCCCATCTCTAATGACATCACACATCACACCATGCTCAAACAATTACACCAATATCCCCTCAAAATTTCCTTATACGACCTCATCCAAACCTTAGAATCTTATTGTCAATCTCTCATGGAGGTTTTTCAATCTATTGAGGTTTTACCCAATGACCCTACACCCGTAACCTCCAATATCACACCCAATCATGTAGCCTCTCTCACCAAATTACCACCTTCATCTTCACCCCATCTTGTTGTCCAAGAGTCCTCTCATAGCTTCTCAGAGAAGGAGATCACGCCACACCAAAATGATGACCTAGACCTAACCCTCTTCATCTCCATCCACATTGATGACATATGGGTATGCCGTGTGATGATTGATGGAGGTGATAGCATTAACATCATTTCATCCCATGCATTTTCTCAAATGCACATACCTAACAATTTCATGCATAAACATCTGGTCATGTTGCATTCATTCAACAACGCTATCACCTCCACACTATCCACTTCCATCCTTCACATTCACGTAGGCCCTCATAGTATTCTAGAAATATTTTGCATTTTTGAGGGGGAATTCCAATATAACTTGTTGCTTGGTAGACCCTGGATCCATGTCATGGGTTGCGTTCTTTCCACTTTGCATCGTTGTGTAAATTTTAAACAAAAAGGACACTTATACCATTTCGGCTGACCCATCACTTTTCAAAACATACAACATGCTTTACCGACCCAATAATGTACTCATACCCATCAAGCCATCTACCTCCACAACCAATACTGCTTCACCTACACCTCCACCTACTAGTACAGCCACTACTTTCACCACACATAACTCCTCCATTCCTACCTCTGCTATAACCTCCACAGCTAACCCATTAGCTTCCCAATCCATTAACTCCACCTCTGCATCGACCTCTGACACATCATCCATTCCAGCTACCTACTTACCAACCATTAATACCTTGGAAGGTCTTTTTCAATGCCTCACTTTGGGGGAGTACCACCTATATAGTGTCAACACATTCCTTACTCCACAGGAGTATGAAATCCTTCACTAACACGCTCGCTATGATCACTGTATAGGAGAACACCTCCTTTATGGTCCTCCTCATCTTTGTACTAGTCTCACTTATGGGGGACTTGATACTACCACTTACACACCTGAACCGCCATAAAAAACCCACCCATTTTCCGCTGACTTCCAATCACTTACCAATCGCCATTTCACCCACACCTTCCTACACCACTGTGCATGGAAGGGCTTCGGTTTTGGATTTTATGAGTAAGGCTGCCATACCATTATTCCATGTACCACCCACAGACATAATGACCATAGTGGTATCGGCTTCCCTGAACCTCCTACCAAACAGACCCGCATTGAACTCATTGAGGACCCTAGCCCTTCTCCACCTTCATCTTCGTCACCAGCTTCACCCTCTCCAATTTCATCACCACCCTCACCGATGGAGTCAATGGATCCTAAATCTATCCCTCCTAAGTTTTTTTTTCATAAACACCATTTCCATGGGGCCTTTGAATTATCAACACAAAGGAGAGGCCCCTTTCACTCTTCCATTCCTATATCCTGAAATGATCGATGACGACACACATATAATTAACACCATTCAATGTCAGGATGATGAATCCATACTCACCTACCTTGGTGCAGAAGACTCATATATTCATCGGTTGTTACCCTTTGAGATGCAAACCATGTTGAATGAATTGACTATCGAGATTAACATTCATACTCAAGATGACCCACACATCCTAAAGATCGAATAATCTTTAGATACTGTTAAATAGGAAGCCATCACTTCTTTTCTCCGAGATCATAACCACTCTTTCTCTTGGTATTACATAGACATTCCCGGTATTGACCCCACCATAGTGGTCCACAATATCGTAACCATTCCCGATGCAAAACCTATCAAACAAAAGTTGAAGAAAATGCATCCTCACATTGCTCTTCTTGTCAAAGAAGAACTTCAACGCCTTCTTTCCATTTCCTTCATCTTACCCATTAATTATCCTGGTTGGATTTCTAACATTGTCCCTGTTACTAAAGCAACAGGGGGACTTCGCACTTACATAGAATTCCGTGACCTCAACCTAGCCTACCTGAAAAACAACTTTCCCTTGCCCAGTATTGATCAACTGGTTGACCTCACTACTGGTCATGAGATGCTCTCACTCATGGATGGCTGCTCAGGTTATAACAAAATTTTGCTTTCCCCAGAAGATTAACACAAGACCACATTCATCACCCCTTAGGGGACCTTCTACTATCGAGTCATGCCCTTTGGCCTTAAAAATGCTGGTGCCAGATATCAACGTGCTATGAATTATATCTTCCATGATATAATGCATCGCATATTAGAAGATTGCATTAATGATCTCTTAGCCAAATATAAATATCGCTCCAAGCACCTCACCATCCTCAAAACCATATTTGACCACCTCATTAAGTATTACATCCACCTTTAGCCTAAAAAGTGCGTCTTCATGGTTCTCTCAGGAATGCTCTTGGGATTTATTATTTCCCTCAGTGGTATAGAAGTTGACCCTGCTAAAGTAAAGGCCATCCTCAAAATGCCTCCGCCTACAAAATTTCACCAAATCAATGGCCTACATGGTAAATTGCAATCCATTCACCATTTCATTTCACAATTATTTGATCAGTGTCAACCATTTTATCATTTTCTCAGGAAGGGTGTCTCCTTTAAATGGGATGATGACTATCACAAAGCTTTTGAGGCCCTAAAACAATACCTTCTCTAACCACCTGTACTCATTCCACCTAAAGATGATCAACCTTTTCACCTATACATATCCGCTACTGATCATTCCTTAGGAGCCATGCTCTCTCATCACGATGAACAACATAGGGAGCAGGTGGTTTATTAAAGAAGCCGTACTCTTTTAGACTATGAAACCCGATACAACCATCCTAAATTTTTTTTCTTAGCCTTAGTTTTCATTGCCACCAAACTACATCATTTCCTACTCAACCATAAAACCTTTTTCGTGACCAACACCGATCCCTTACACTTCATGTACGCCAAACCTTATCAAAATCAGCATGCCACACGATGGAATATGCTTTTAGCTGATCTTGACCTTGAATTCATTCATCAAAAGTCCATCAAGGGCCAAGCTATCACCAACCAACTAGCCAACACACCTATTTCTGAGGATCAACCCTCTAATTTTGAATTTCCCGATGAGTCAATTGCTACTCTTTCCCTAGACGAACCCCGTACCAAATGACACTTTTCTTTGATGGTTTCAAGTGTCAACATGGGGGTGGGGCTGGTATTATCCTCATTCCTCTAGATGGAGAACGCATGCCATTGTCTTTCAAACTATAATTTGAATGCACCAACAATATTTTCGAGTACGAAGCACTCGTACTAGGTCTCCAAGCCACATATGCCCTAGATGTCAAATCCATCAGCATCTTTGGTGATTCACAATTGGTCCTAAACCAAGTCAATGGTATTTACCAATGTCGTAATGAGATATTTCAAAAGTATAAACATCATGTAGACATACTTTTGACCACCTTTGATCGTTACACCCTTCAAACCATCCCACATTCAACCAACAAATATATAGATACCATGGCCTGCTTAGCTTCCCAATTACCCGCTTCCCCTGCTGATTCCAAAATATTTGTCACCATACAATGCCTCCATTCACATTCTTATTTACCTCATGATGTTTACTTGATTGGAACCAACACCCCAGACCAGAGTGACCTTTGGTATAAACAATACTCCAACTACCTTTCTCTTTGCATCTTACCTCCTAATCTCACCCATAAAGGACAACACACCTTCCTTAAAATGGTCTCTCATTTCATTATTTTGGGGGGACTCCTCTATAAGCACGGTTTTCATGGTATTCTCTTATGATGCCTCAAAAGTTTTGAAATTCCTTATACCATTAAGGAGGTTCATGATGGCATATGTGGAGGTCACTTTAGTGGCCTTGTTGTTTCTTAGCATATTCTTTGCCTAGGCTATTACTGGCTGACTCTTAACCATGATTATTATGACTATGTCAAACATTGTGTAAAATGTCAATAAAATTCCAACCTTCATGATACACCTAGTCATGCCTTACAGGTCGCTCATGACCTTTGGCCCTTCTCTTAATGGGGTTTGGATCTTGTCGAAGAAATCAATCCCCATTCTTCCCAATGCCATAAATGGATCATAACTACTAGCAAATACTACAAAAAATGGGTGGAAGCCATACCACTCATCTCCAAAAAAGTTGAGAAAATATGTGAGTTCATTAACCATCACATCATTTACTGCTTTGGTGTCCCTCATTGCCTCATCATTGACAATGGAAAATAATGCAAAAACAAAACATTGCTAAAACTATGCGATGCCTTCGGCATTCAGCTTAGTTTCTCATCACCTTATTACCCACAAACCAATGGCCAAGCTGAATCCAATAACAAAACCCTCAAAAAAATTCTCATGAAAGTGGTTGATGATACTGGGAAGGATTGGCATACACACATTTATTTTTCCCTATGGGCATACCACACTAGTATTCACACTTCCACTACGGCCACACCATTTTCTCTGGTCTACGGTACAGAGGTTGTTCTACCTCTCGAAGTCTAGATCCCCTCACTCCACATTTCTCTCCATGACATGCTCACAGATGATGACTTTTGTCAAGACCACTTAGTACAGTTAGAGTTATTACACGAACATCATCTTAACACTTTGGATCACCTTCAAGTTTACAAACAACGTATCAAACACGCTTATGAAAAATGTGTTCATGAATGAACCTTCCAAGTTGGTGACCTTGTCTTGAAAGAAAATCAACACATAACTAAAGTAAAAAAAATTAAACAGGGAAAATTTTCTCCTAATTGGCTTGGACCATACATCATAACTCATACCTATGGATCAGGTGCCTATCGTTTATCTTCACTTGATGGTAAACCTGAACCTGAGCCCCTTAACACATTACATATTCGACCATTCTATTGTTGAGTCATCATCATACCTCACCCTTTGTCTCTTTCTAGGCTCGTCCCTTGAGTGCTACCCACTCCATACACTCCCCAACAATTAAATAAGAATCATGTGAGTACTCGTCACTTGCTATCTCTTCTTGAATATGTGTACCACGGTGTGGAACATAACACGATTCTCATGGATGATTTTTTTCTACATTTAGATGAGATCCCATGGTCATTCCACCTTTCCTTTTGAACAAGATTCCTATCCTCCACCTTGGTCTTGTCCATGATTTCAAAGACCTCACTTGGGACCAAAATCCTTGAGTCAAACTTCTAATAACAGATGACTCCCTCAAAATCTCATCTTCCTCTTGATAAAATTGCTGCTATAAATAGATTGCTCCCTCAAAGGACAACTATGTGAAGCTTTTTTTTTTAAAAATAAAAAATAAAAAATGAGAAAAACCGAAGCTTCCCACATTGATCAGCTTCATGAAGACCTCAAGGAGTACCATATTCATTATCCCATATAGAATTCACCCATCGACCAGTCTATCAAAACAAAAAACTTTTTAGTCATGGACTTGCCCATTGTGACCTAGGACCCCTTGCCCACAAGCCCTATCACTAAAAACATATAAAAGTAACTACCTTTCACCCTCCTTACAATTTCCACTCTCATTATCTCAATTTCCTCAATGGACATCTTGGAATTTAGACATTTGGTGATCCTGTGACTACCTTCATCATAGAATAGTTAATCATGCAATTCCTTTCGGGTCTTATGTTCATCACCCCCTCCAAGGTATGATCTACTCGGTATGATCCTACCTAATCAGGTGGCTTTATTTCCCCCCTCTTATCTTTTAACCATATTTGTTTACATTTTGATTACCTTATACAGGACTTGGTCCTCGATGCTTACCTTTTAGGTAATGCTCCCCTTTCGCCATAATTTCCTTCACCTACATCATTTTACCTATAATATACCTACACCTATTAAACCTAAACCCATAACATGCCCAAAAACCTACCAAATCATTTTCATATTATTCCCTAGCTCATGGGATAACTACATCAGCCTGAGGTCCCTTTTCACTAAGACTATGTAGGTAACACTCCGAAGGCATGCGGCCTTTGGAGGTTAGCTCGGCCATTTTCTACCCTAAAACAATTCATCAACTAGACCTAACTCACCATTTACATCACATTTCCCTTAATTCCCCTTTTATAACAAAATTGGAAATTAAGCCACATACATAATAAGTTGCTTACCGTAGCATACATTTATTACACCTATCATCTCTCTATCATCATTATGCATAGATTATAGAACATTTCACATATGACCCATAATATCATTCATTGCCAAAATAATGAATCATAACTAAACCTACTTTCAACTCGACCATGCCTATAACCTAACTTAACCATGCCTATAACTTGACTCGATCCGTGCCTAAACCAACCTAACTCCATCATGCCTAACTCACCTAATTTCAATCCACATTAAAGTAACAAATCTATATCTCATCTAACACAAGCCATAAACCAATGTCTTATAAACACATCAACGCATCACAAAATACCATGTATCTCATCATATAAATCAATAAATGTGTGTCTCAATAGACATGTCTACCTCATCATGTAGATCATCTCAAAAATGTTGGCACACAAGCTGATATACAATACAAAATTTCATCGGCATGCAGGCCAGTCTCATATATACAAAAAGAATGAATGAATCACATACAAAATATATTTGGCATACAAGTTGGTATATGCTCAAAATATACAAAATCACTCATACTTCCTCACTGTCTTAAGCACATAGGCTAGTATGGGATCAAAAATACAACTATCTTCAGCATTTAGGCCGGTATATATATCAAAAAATCACTATTATACATAAAAAATTAGGTGACCACATATCAGACATCTCACCAGATGTTCTCCATCTCTGTGTCACCTGCACCCTTGACCTCTTCTGTCCCTGCTGGCACCTCACCTAAGACTGGTCACCATGCATTGGTGGCCTCTCCCTGATTAGACCTCGGAGCTCGCTGACCTCTTGTGCTCTCCTCACTATGTGTGTAGGATCTCGTCCTCTCATTGGATGCCTGATGTGTTATGTACTCTCTGTAAGATAGGTAGTCTATCCCGACCGCCATGAGCTGGTACTAATAATATCTTGCCTCACCTAGGGCATACAATAACCTAGATACATGCATGGTTTGTGGCGGTCCCATAGGTCTCGGCCCCTGTACCTTCCCTATAGTGACCTATCCTGTAGCAACCTTCCCTGTGCTGGCCTGTGAATTGGGACCAACTACCTATGCCTGTGGTGGTGACCCCTTCCCTTGTGCCTATATTTGGGCTTGTAAGGCCCCAATATGTGCTTAGTCTATGGCCAACTAGCCCTGTAAACCTTCCACTTGAGCTAGTAAGGTTGTCACATGACCATCTATATCTCCATCTCCTCCATTTCCTCCATCCTCTCCCTCCGCCATCTGGGCCTGTAGACTGGCCACATGTACTCATAACTCTACTACCTCTACCTCTAACCCCTTTAGTTATGTCTGTAGTATACCTATCTAGGTAATCAGTGTCACTACCTTCCTTTGTAGGGTATCTCTCTGCACTGTAATGGTAGCTAAGTCTGGTTGCCCCGGTCTAGGTGGTATGGCTCGTAACTGAGCCACCCACCACTGCATGTACCTGTCTATACATCTGATGTCATCTATCTGCCAATCCACTGGCTCCTCCTCCTCCCCTATAGGAACTGTAGGCTATGGTAGAGGTAGATGCCTCTCCACGTCATCTCTCTAATATTGTAGGAAGGATAGATGAATATCTTGTACAAGCCTGAACTACCATCGGACCTTGTCTACCGGGATCATCTCATCCTCCCTGGCATGACAACCCTATATCCACCTCTCTAGCTGGAGCTCTACTAGCTTCTTAAGCATGTACCTATATGAGGGGAATCCCACATATGGCCTCCAGATAATGTCCACTCCATACAACCCCTCTAATAACTTCCAAAAATGGGCCACATCATATGTCGGCCTATTCGATCTCTGCTCTCCTATAATTGGCACCCATCTCCTATATCCCACCCACATAAATATCACTAGGAAAGCATCTGTTTGGGGCATCCCTATAGGTCGAACATAGACTATGTTCTCATAGGCCTAGCAGTGTATTATAAATGTACAACACAGGCTAAACCAGTGCAACCACCCATATGCCCATAGCTCCTAGTATAGCTGCACCAAGAATGTTGGTGCCCAAGAAAACCAGGTCTCCTCTACCATCATATCATGGAGCACCCCCATCAGTGATAAGGGAAAGCATACACCCTCTGCATCTAGCAGTGCATAGCAGCACACTGCCTCCATCAATAGAACCACTAGCCTCATCTCATCTGAATAGGCCAGGTACATCTCACCATAGCTCAAACTGGTGCTATGGAATATTAGATCCACTGCCCCCTCACCAAAAACTATCCCGATCAGCTCCTTTGAAGTCTCTAAGGAGATAGAGTAAACCTTGGCACCAAATATGAGTAACCACAAAATCCAGAACACGTCCTCCAGGGTGATAGTCATCTCACCCATCTGAAGGTGGAATGTGTTGGTCATGGAGTCTCGTCTATCGATGAGCACAACCATTAAGCTAGGCTATTGAACAACATGTCGGTAGCTCTGACTCCCACTCAAGCCCACTGCCTCCATGTGCTACAGATCCAAAGGGGTCGCTAAGCCATACAACATCACCAACAGAGGTGGAACCCTATCCTGCATGTGTAATTTCACTCTCCCCTGCATTTAATCTAAGCACGACATTAATCATGACCATATTCACAAATTATCATTACCATCCACCATATTTTACCATACCCATCTCAACTACCTAGCCTAAATCATGTTTGCACCCTTGTGCCTAAAAGCCTGACCGGTCCCAGTTTTTTCTAACCGACTTCAGTCACCTTTACACCGGCATCGGTCACCATTTTGGTGACCACTACCAGTTCATCTTTACTGACCATGGTTACCACTTAACCGGCATCGATCACCTATTTGGTGATCGATCCTAGTTCTACCCAACCGACATCAGCCAAGCTTGACCGACTCTAGTCAATGTCATGGAAAATTTTGTGACTTCCCAAACCCCCCCTTTTTAAAAACTCTCCCATCTTCCCCTTTTACCCCACCTACAATGACCTACACTACCCCAATACCCCTACTCACCTGACCTATACAATTGACTACCCTCCCCCCCTCTTTTTTGCTCGTTATTCCCCCCATACCCACATTTTATTTTTAACCACTTATAAAATACCAAAACCCACAAAACCCTACATATGACAGTAACCAAAACCTCTAATCTATCTAATCACCAATCTAGAGTTAGGCGCTTACCTCGTCATACTGCCGCCATCTCAGTGGCACATCTGGACACTTTGCCGGTGGTCCACCAAATCCCTCTCTAGCGTCTGCCATCATGGAATAACTACTCGCAACCTCTAACAAATCAAATCTCTCACCCTAACCCAGTGGACCTGCTACTCACCAACCCAACCCTCGTCAAATCTGACTACCAGCTCACTATCTTGTTTCCTCCAAACACTTTCTCTCTTTTATCCCTCTTTTTTGTCATTTCTACACTTCAAAAATAACAAATGAATAATAAAAAGCTATATTTTTTGTTTTTATACCCACCCGACCTAACTAACATTGGTTACCATTGACCGACATCGGTCGCGTGCACTACATAACCATCGTCGGTTTTCCTATACCGATGTCAGTTATCCATGACCGCCATCAGTCACCCTCACCTACACATTGCCCTTACTTTTCCTTTTTACCTCACCCTTTACCCTGATCCTTTACCCCATCCAACCTTTACCCAACCCATTACCTTACCTTTCCTTACCTTGTCACATCCTACCTCCATTTTTCCTCCTTTGGGGACTCATTATTTTACCCCTACCTTGGCCTAACCCATTCGTTGACCTAGATATTTGGACCGGGACCATCGCTAGTGACCTTTGACCTCATGTGTTTGCTATACCTTGCGGCACTGTTACCTGTGTTAATTGATCTAATGACCTTACCTAGCCTATTACCATGACCATTTATCCTGACCCTACCTTTGGTGTACAGGAACATACCTAAACGCTCCTACACCTAACCTATGTTGTGTTTCCTGACCATATCCTATACCTTGGATACTAGATTCACTTCAATCTTGTTCGGATAAACCTATCAACCTTAGATGATGTAGAGTTTACCTACTCTTCAACCCGGTAGTGTGCTACAGTTTATACGTGTGCGTGCGTTTGACTATTTCTACCTTTGGCCTTGGCCTATACCCTAGATTTCCCAAGTAGACCTTTCACCCTTTGCCCCTGTACCCACTTACCTTTTCCCCACATTTTCCTTTTATCAAACCACTCACTGCTTTAGCCTTCTACCTCCTTAGTTCTTGGTTTGAGGGGGATCACCTTCACCCACACATGGGGCAACCACATCATATTTTTTGTCAGTGCTACTTACCAATACAAGCTACGCAAAAAAAAGGGACAAAATTTAGACACTAAAATTAGGTCACACTCCCCTTTGGTCCCTCGACAAATAAGCACCCTTTGTTACATTTACCTAGCTATGACCCCCATTCACCCCACTAATATAAATTTAATTAATCTAATTAAATTAATTCATTATCCTCACTATATTTATTATTCTTATTTAAATAATATCCACACATACAGATCACTTAGACACCTCACCAAAGCAACTCAACCTAAGACCTATTCTTAGCAAGTTACCATAACTAACTAAGACTTACCCAAACCCTAAAAATCAATTCCTACATTCCCTCTAACCACATCCCCGCATGCTCACAAGAAGCTCCCAGTCTAATCTGCGGGATAATGAAACACGATCTAAGGAAATTAGGAGGATCTCCCTAGTTTAGTAAACCAAGGAAATCCCACCTTGACCAACGTCAGATACCCCTAACCGTCGCTTGTTAAGCAAGACCACTGTCGATTACCCCTTTTAACCCCTAAACAACCATATTATCAAGGTTGGAAAACATTGAGAGAAGGTTAATGAGCAAGAACACATCTTAGAGAGATAACACATCTTTAGAGAGAAAATTTTAGTGAAAACCTGCATGCAAGGAAGGATATTGAGCATCTTCTCTTACACATCCATCCCAACCATGATCTGAGCCATCTAAACAAAGAGGAGTGTACATGCAACCCGTGTAGAAGCTTTCTTTCAGTTGGTGATCACTTGCAACCTTAAAACCCCTCATCAACACCCCCATCCCTCACACACAGGCATTCAGGAATGGAATCCAAGTAAGTATAACATCATACTTTCTTGGTTTATTTCATTTCATCATCATTTTATCATCCATTGTTTATCTTGCCCCTATTGACCTTCTCCAACATTTTCACCTCCATATACCCATTAAAACCTTGCCAAATCCTACTCCAGTAACTTAATATTTCACCCCGACTCACCAAAGTCCTTTGTACAATCACAAAGGAGACCAAAACTTTTTCTATGACATTTTCAGATCTCACAGTAACCGGCACCAGTTACACCTAACCACCGTCGGTCACCCCTGACTGACACCGGTCTCTGTATTTTCCCACACAGGCTAGAACAGAGATCTACCCACCAAATTTCATCTTACCCTCATTCACCTGTGATCTATCTGTGACCTATGTCAAACCTGTAGAACCCAGAACCAATCCATTGACCTTTGGATTCTATTCTAGCTTAGCTTGTTAGATTAGATCTAATTTTTATTATGTTTTAAAGTGAGATACCTAAATCATTTCAAAATACAATAGGATTTACTTTGTTTACAACATTAAATTATTTTTAAAAATGTACTAACAACCATTTAGGAAGTATCACACTTCCCGGATCTAGCATACGCTACACAGTTCATTACCCATATTGTTTAATTCCTTCTGGTGGTCTTGCTTTGTGTTATAGGTAGTTCCTCCTAGCCAAAAGGAAGATCTCATGATTATCTGTGGATCCGGAATTCATACACACGTAACAACCCATCAACCAACATTTGAACATGTATCCCTCCTACACCCGTTACCCTATCTATTTTATCAACACTTCAAAGAAACATCTAAGAATTAGGTGAAACAATTGGATTCCAATAACACTATTATCAGATTCCACTTTCACCACTATTAGAATATAATTAATAAATTATGATTTTTAGATTTCAATTTTGATATTTTAGGATTTGTATTTTATTATTATTTTATTCCCCCACATAAGATTGATGACCACCCACTTACATAAGTTAACTTATATAAATCAAGCGGTTGACTTACATAAGCAAAGAAGTTTTACTTACAATCCAAGTGGTTGCTAACTTACATACGCCAAGTAGTTACAAAATTACATAAGGAAAGAAACCACTAACTTATATAAGAAAGCGCCTCATTTATGCCACATATCAATCTTAATATCATCATACATATATGACTATTTATGCATACCTTATTCAAATCAATAAACGTTGACGTTGAAAATCCTATCCCTGAACATCCTTGAATGGTGTTAAATTTGACGGTTGTTTAGATGTTTTTTTGTAATTTTAGACGTAACATACTTTCAAATATTTTATAGAACTGTTTTTTGTGTGACTCATATGTTTAAAAGGTGACCATCAATTTTTATATACATTTATATAAAAAATTATTCATATATATTAAGCATAGTTAAAAAAATATGGAATTGTCATTTATAAATTTTGTAAGTAGTGTATAAGTGTGAGTGATCACACTTACAAGTGATTGCACTTATAAGTGCAACATCTTCCTCACAGTCTAAGTACGAGCCTCGAGTCACACTTCTCTGTGAGTACTCACACTTCTAAGTGTGAGTGACTCACACTTCTAAGTGTGAGTCTCAACTTGCACTTCTAAGTGTCAGTCTTGATCTCGCACTTCTAAGTGTGAGTCTTGATTCACACAGCTAAGTGTGAGTCTTGATTCACACAGCTAAGTGTGATAACTCACCTGTCAAACAATTTTTGGGTAACGGTAATTTTTCAACACTGCCCTTCAAAAATACAAAACAATGTTTATTTATACCAATTAT
Source organism: Taxus chinensis (assembly GCA_019776745.2). Lineage (NCBI taxonomy): Eukaryota > Viridiplantae > Streptophyta > Pinopsida > Cupressales > Taxaceae > Taxus > Taxus chinensis. The sequence goes on from CM034157.1 coordinate 355,901,698, forward strand.
TTTGTATAAATTTCATTATTTTTAATATATATTGATGTAAATTTTTATAATTTATATATAAATCTATATTAATAATTGATGGTTAAATATTAAATATGCAATTCACGTGTGACGTTTATTACAAATATTTGTAAGTATTTTATGGCTACAATCAACAAAAATGTCTAAACGGTGTCAAGAGTCACACGTCGAAGTGCAAGCACAAGAATTAAGGGCTTTATTTTACCCGAATTATATAAGGGATTTTATTTACAGTACAAAAATTATAATATTAAATTCTTACATTAATTCTTTACAATACCAAATGCAGTATTAATGATAACCATTTTGTAAGGAAAAATGCTAATTAATGTTGTGGTTTCCTCAACATTAATTAGCCATTAAAATGAGCTATGTAAAATTTTCCATTTAAAAGTACATGTGCCATTCAAAATATGTGTGCCTTTTGGAGCATGTAAATGTTGTCAGCCATTAATTAGCCATTTAATGTAAAGCAATGTAAAATCATATGTGTGCCCTCTTAAATTCACGTGCCAATGAAATTGGTGGTTGGATTTTTCAGTTACATATCACTATAAATAGACAGTTTTTGAGTTTATATTTTTAACATTTTCCTTTCTATTCTCTTCGTCAATGCGTAAGCTTATTCATCAATAGAAAAATCTCACCAGGGAAAGCGTCAAAAATTTTGTGCTCGATTTCTGGAAATGTTTTGATTTCCTCTCCGTGCCAAAAATTGGTATGCATTCTCACCTTCAACCCCTCCAAAATTATGAAATTCTGTTAATGTAAAATTTTCCATAGCTGATTAGGGCTTATATCCATGTAGGGATTTTGTAGATAATTAAACAGAAGCAAGTTTGTTATTCAATATTTTGTAGAAGGTAGTTTTTTTATCAAATAAATAATTTTTTAATATAGTAAGCATTTGTTAGAGAAGTGAAAGAGGATGGAATGGAGCACATCTTGACAGATAAATGATGCAGATTAATCTGTAATAACATGAGAGGAAAATTTGTAGAATTTTTAAAAACCCATAACACTTGCTAAGAACTTGTTTTGTTTTGTTTAGAAAAATAATCTTGGTGGTATGGATGGTGGCTCAATTTACACAGTAAAAAAGTGAATATCGGAATCAATTTATGGTCATGGTGGTGCACAGGAATTGATGAGAAGATGTATTTGATAAAATTGATATTATTTTGTTGGCCTTATTGTTGTCCACAAATAGTCCTCTGCTGCACATACTCAGCAAAATTCAATGGCTACGACATCGTTGACATTGTCAATGACAATATTTTAGAAGATATTCATGTTAAGAATGAGTTTCCATTCAATGTGTTGGTGTTGGATTACAGTGACCTATTTGTGAAAAAATATGGTAATGCAAGAGTAGGAGAACCAAACAGATTTTGGAGAACAAAAGAACGAATACAAATTTGTGAAAGGAGAATTCGAGGAACAAGGAAACTCTAAGATGTTGCTTATTATCTTTAATAGAAGCACCACTGTTGCTACTATGGAAGCAACAACTATCCTCAAAACTATTCACAAAATGTAAATTTTCTCTGTTTGGGTCGTGCTATGTGGCTTTTTGTCTTTTGCTGCCTACGGGATTTCTCTCTTCTATGCTTCAATGTCATATTCTTCCTTAAGGGCCTTTTTGTAAAAGGATGCAGGTCCTTTCAAAACCCCCATATTCACCCTTTTACAAAAAATGGACATAGTAGTTGTACATCAAAATATGTTGTTTGTGGCATAACCTAGCAGACTCTATGATGACAATATCTTACTTTATTTTGTTAAATCCTATCGATCGATAATATCCAATTACTATGGTGTCACATAAGCTAGCAGACACTAAGCTAAAAATAATATTCTTTGACTTGTTAAATGCTAGCGATCCATAAGCTCAAAATATTATATTGTGGAAGTATTAGGTTACCTTAGTGGGCACTAAGCTCAAAACATACTTTATTACTTGCAAGAATTTATCCTTTCATTCCACCAATCAAAATAAAAAAATTCTATAACTTTTCAACTTTCTAATGTTTATATTTTATTTAAATATTTTTTTAATCTACAAAACTTATTTATATTTTTCTTTATTTGCTAGTTAGTATTGATTTGACAAATATGAGGCCTTGTTGCAACATTGATTTATTCTATTTAATAAAAATCAAAATTCTAAGAAAGACATTTGTCCAATCTTTAAATAAGATACGAGATTTAGTAAAAAAAAATGTTAATAGAATATTCACTGCATTTAATGTTTATCCAAAAAGGAAGATGTATTTGCATGCTTGGACAAGTGGCACATCCAAAATAGTACACTATTCATAAAAATTAATAAACTTTATTTAACAAATCACATTATAAACATTTCTAAATTAAATCCCATCCCACTCCTTATATATTTTTTACTATTTTGTTTTTGCTAGTCAAAAATTTTAATCTTTGCTTTATCCCCGTTTGCAATAAAAATTAGATTTGTAAGTTAAATTTTATAAAATACAATTTTTTCTATGTTTGTATTAAATTTTTTAACAATAATTTTTTTATATGGATTATATTGTGTTAAAGACAAGAAAAATAATACTATTATTAGTTACTGCTATTGTGATAAATCTTTTAACTGATTTATTTCGGCTATTCCATTTAATAGAAAACTTTTATCTTTAGGTAGGCATGTTCAACTTGTAAAATCATGGTGGTTTTTTTATTGCACCTGAAAAATCTAGCATATTATGTATTTCAAAATGCCACTTATATTGTTGCAATATTTTCAAGCATAATATGATTCTATATCGCTCGATGTTTTTCCAGAGAATTATATATTTGATGCATAATTGTATTTTTTGTTTTGTTTGATTAATAATTGTGTTTTCTACCTGAATTTTAACGTGGGTATTTACAATATGTGCAACATTTAAATTGGGTACTTACAATATATACATATTTTATGCATTCAAAATCATTACATAGGGGCATTCTATTTTTTAGCATTTTGTGGATGTTGGCATACCGTATGTGCATAATTTATACATTAAGTATTGGTACATTCTACTTTCTAGAAATAATTGAAAGTGGTTATTCTTAGCAATATAAAACACGTAATGTTAAAAATTATAATTTTTTTTAAAACAATCACATAACTAGCACATCTCCCAACTATGAGGCATGAACTTGCCACTCTGTCTTGTTTAATTTAAAATGTCATTAAAAAAATTACTATTAACAAGGTTTATTAAATATATGTGAACATAATGATTGGCTACTTTATACAAGGATTAAGGCACCTAGAAACCTTACAATAGAATGCATCATGAGCATCACCAAGAAGGAACAAAAAAGAAACAGGAAAAAAGGGCTAAAAAATATTATCCCAAACTACAGTCCAATAGATCAATACAAGGAAAAATCACAAAACATGGAGGGGAAAACATCCCAAATGATACAGTCCACAAAAATTCAAACAAAATCTCCAAGAGCCAAGGGACTAGTTAGTCTTCAAACATTTTTACTCCTCTGGTTGAAACTCTTCCTATCCTTTCATCTGATCATCCTACTCACTGTGATAGGGATGTCATCTTCAACCTGCTCTTCCTCATCAGAACTACTGAGGTGGAGATTATACCTACAAACTTTGTGTCCTACTCTATCTTGACCACATGCCCCTGCAACTCCAAAACAAACTTTTTGATCACTACCATATCTGCCCTGATAGAGTTTTGGGTGATAAAATTTTTCTTAGAGGCATCGATGCATTACATGACATTATTTCCCATATCCATTCCAACTTAACCAAAGGACTCCATATCCCTTTCCCCTTGACTCACCCTGAGAGAAATTTTATCAAAATCCACAGTACAACCACCCTCCACTCTCTCTTTCCCTTTAGAAATGACTCCCCTTTGTATCAATCAGAGAACCTGTAGCCACAAGTATCAATATTTCCCTTCCCCTGAATATTATAACATACTCTTCTTTCTCCTCATTTTGTTCATATGGTCAAGCAAGAGTACAATTTTCATCTAAATCCCTAGATTTGGGCTCTAATTTCTTTTCCACCACTAGTTTACCATTCTTAAAAATAAAATAATTCTGACCGTGGTGTATCATGGTATCAATATTTCCATGTTGAAAATCATTCACCAACACAGAGAGTGATATAAACAAGAAAAAGGGAAGGCTCATAGAAATATTATTTCTAAACATATTTAACATAGTAAGATGGTGAGTAAATATCTTTCTATAATTTTCTTCAAGAGTAATGTACCTCATAAGGTGGAGTTAGACCATATTCCAAATATCAGGGATGCAAAATCTAGCTATATCATCTACCAACAGGTAAACCATTTCTTCACTGCAGAACAAAGTCTCAATTTCATGTTTGTGTCTAGTGAGGTCTTTGAATATCTTTAAGTTCTCCATTTCCATTCCAATCACCTACGCTATCAAATCCTCCAAAACCTTAATTTCCATACCGCAGATAATCATGCTACCATTGTTCCATGCCCGACCAAACTCCAATGTAAGATAAGGATTCGACCCTATGATTTTTGAGATGAAATTCCTAAACCCCCCAATTTTCAGAATGTGCATTGAAATCCAAATAATATCTCACTTTATTTTGGGGAATTATTCTTTAGGGCACCATAGCTCATGGGCTCAGTTCTTGAACAACCACCTCCCATTGTTTTAGTTGACTAATATTGAAAATGGAAGAAACAATGGAAAAAATGAATCGTAAGGGTTCAATATAAGAAGAAAAAATCCACGAATACAAATCCCACCATTTATCCTATGGAAGTTCATCAAAAGAAATATTCCTGCTAATTTAAGAACATGTCAACATGAAAAATCATATTAATTATTGTCATGTATATTGTATTGTAACTATAAGAGAACACAAACCCAATAAGCATATTATTCTTCCCACGTACCTATAATTGTATCTATATTTAAATTTATGTTGTTCTAAACTAAACATGCTTCTCTCTGTTGAAAAAATTAGACCCCAAGATGGAGAGGATTCATGCGGATGCATTTTTTTCAAGACAAAACCATCCATGTATCATTCTAGTAAAACAATATTTTGTGAAATCACCTCACCGAATCTCACAAACAAATTCCCATGACAAGTGTTGTTTGTGCTCCTTGTAACATCTTTGTGCTTACCCACTTCATTTCCATGTGTATAATGAACAACCTTGGAGAACTTAAATGTAACAAATAAATGTGTCAATAAATAAATTCTAATAAGATATTGCTTTTTGATTTGTTGTCTGATAATCTATACAATATGAAATCATGTCTATCAATGTTAGTTATTTCACCTTGCTCCATTTTGTTTGCAGATTCTTCCTTTATAATATATATTTAACTAAATACATCTAATATTGCTAACATTCAAACCTTTAACCTCAACTTAATGTACTAATTTCAAGAAAATTAACTAATTAATGTTGCGGTTGGCTAAACATTAACTAAGACTATGATAAAATTTGTTAGGTTATGTTGAGGCATAACCTCTTTTGGCAGCGACAAGAGGATATGACATTTGTGGATTTTTTGGGCATTTATGACATTCATAGATTGTGTTCGTATGATGGATGGGATCAATTAATGAATATTACTAATTAGGACAAAATTCAATTAGAAATATTGGAGACATGTGTTGAAGATTGGAATGAAGGTGCTCGACATCTCTATTTAAGCATCGTCTATATCAGGCCTTTGGAAATCACTGTCACAATATCCCTGTTCACTATGGGTGGCACCATCAAATGCATTGAGCCTTCTTCCTGTGAAGAGGTCAAGGCCGACCCGGTAGTATGGAATATTTTTCATGATGGTGGTGTTACGTCATTTATGGAAAGATTGTCTAGTCACTCTGTTTGAGTAACCAATAGTGTGCTGGCAACTTGGAAGAAAGGAAGAGTCAAAGTGGGAAAGACTAAATTTCTTATTTCAACAGAGTCCATTATAGCTGTGACAAGGCTCCCTATGGAGGGAGACATTTATTTTAAACACTCACTTCAAGAGGAGATGGATGATTTCCTGTGTCCTGGTGAAAATATGAGAATGTATCACTCGGGCTATGAACATGACTCACTTCCACAACCTTGGGATAGGGTTTTTGAGAAATTGAGGAGGTACTTCACGCTAGAGTGATGCTACAAATTGATCTATGGACCTCATATTTTTCTTCTTGTGCATCTTCGACATGATCAAAAGGTAAAATTTATTGATATGCTTTTCTATTTCAATCTCTTGAGAAGACCCTTAAATTGGCTAGAGAAGAGGAAGGTCCTTTCGTCCACCAAGGCATTTTGTATTTTCTCTTTAAAATGGAAGCTTCCCAAAAATAAATCTCGTGCTTCCCCTCTAATCCAAACAAGAAGTGTTGTACCCCCCTCCTCTTCCACAACCAGCTCCCTCTTTCTGTCACCATCACTGCCACCTTTATCTCCCTTATGACTCTGATTTGGACATCATGATCATTAGCCTAGAGTGGTTTGGTGGTCTCTTCCAATTTTTTCACTCTTGTCTCTCCCTTGTCTTCTCTGGAATCTCTTAACCCTTCATACCCCTCAGAGCACTCTCCTAAGGTCTCTGAATCACTTTCGGATCCGACACCTACTTCCTCCATCACCTCTTGTCAATGCTTCTCTTTCCTTCTCCTCTCATCTCCCTGACATTGTAATGGCTACAACCTGACTCAACTCACCTGATCATGGAAGCATGTGAAGATGCACCCCTCCTTTTTGTACAAAATTTAGTATGGAATTGGAAATTCTTGATGTGTTATGGGATCTCTCCTTAGTTTACCCTATTCTCCTTTCAAAGAAAATAGGAGAAAATGGGCTCCCCCACTGTAACTTCAGAACACCATGAGAATTTAGAGAAGATCTCACCTGACTGCACATGAGGCCATTGAAGATTATGTTAAGCTCAATATATACTATCAAGGAATGGAAAATTCACATGGACATGACCTGCATGAAACTAAAGGAAGACTTCCTGGAACACATTAAGTTAGTGGATGTGATGGTTAAAGGAATACCTACTACCGATGTTAAGGATGAAGAAAATACTCTTAGGAATATCCATAAAATGTACTTTGGCTTAGTCTTGTTTGGGAATTTTTGTTTTTTTGTTTTTTGCTACATACAAGATTGTTTTCTTGATAAAATTGTTTCATTGTAATATATGGTTGTGAGGGATTTTTTGTGTAAGTATGTGGGTCATTTAGGAAAAACCCACTTTTACTCTAATTCTAAATAGATTTATGTTTTGGCATATCGTAGTTGTGGATAAGCTCCTAATATCTTAATGTCTTTTATTACATCCTTAAGATTGCTATGCTCCAAATATTATGTCTTGGTATAACCTAGTGGCTTCTCAGATCACAATATCCTACTTTATTTTGATAAAACCTAGTGACCACTAAGCTCCAAAAATTTATGGTGTGGCATAACATACCATTTCCTAATATCAAAATATAATTCTCTTACTAGTTAGGTGCTAGTGAAAACTAAGCTCAGAATATTATATTGTGGGATTAGTTAATTTACACCAGAAAAGTTATAAATATCTTCCTCTAATTTGTTAGATGATGTAAAATATCTTAATTATGAATTATTAAACCCTAGTGATAAAGCTATCCAAATAACATGTTGTGGCATAACCTAGCTAAGGAAATATGCATAGCTCAAAATATATTTATTGATTTTGTTTGTTAATTGCTAATGTCTTTTGAGCTCAAAATAATATATTTGTTAAGTATCTAGTGGCTGCTAAGCTCAAATTATATTGATTCAAATTTGCTAAATCCCAGTCACCATTAAGATCCAAATATTATGTTTTGGTCGTAACCCACTAGCAACCTAAGCTAATAATATCTTATTTATTTTGTTTAAACCTAGTGAGTGCTAAGCTCCAAATATTATGTTGTGTCATAAGTTAGTGGACACTAAGCTCAAAATATCATTTAGTAACTTATTAAATGATAACAACCACTATGCTCAAAATAATATATTATGGAAGTACCTAGTCTCTGCTTAGTTCAAAATATGTTAATTTCATTTATTTAATCATATCAACCATAACCTCCATATATTATGTCTTTGTTTAAACTAGTATCAACTAAGTTTAAAATATCTTCCTGTAATTTATTAACTGCTGTAAAATATCATAACTATGAATTATTGAACCCTAGCGAATTCAATCTCCAAATAATATGTTGTGGCATAAGCTAGTTGCTAAGCTCAAAATATCTTAAACCACCGGTAGTCTCCAAATATTATGTGGTGGCATAACCTAGTGGGCGCTAAGCTCGAAATATCTTAATTCCAAATCTTAAATTCATACAAAAAATTCAACTAATTTATACTAGTCTTGATTGCTATAAAGATCTCCAAAGTTAATGTCCTTGATTAACTTAGAGTTCACTAAAATCAAAACAACGCTAATTTAATTTTTTAAAACCTAAATCTTAATTCTAAATATCTAAATTTTCAATATAATACAAATCCTAAGCAAACTAGAGGACTAAGTTATTGTTGACTCATAAATGATCTCCAGAGTCTTCATGGTAATCATAATTGTTAAATACTAGTGAATTTAAAGCTCGAAATATTATATTATTGAAAGTACCTATCCTTCTAAGATACAATATCTATTGTTGATTTAATTTAATAATAACCTAGTGACCATTGGACTCCAAATATTTATGTTTGGTTAAATCTAATTGACTTTTTAGCTCAAAATATTATAATATTTCTTACTTTCTTTTGTTGAAACCTAGAGACTATTATAAGATCCAAATATTATGTTGTGACATAACCTAGCGGATGGTAAGATCAAAATATATTAATTTAATTTATTAAATCCTAACCACCAATAGGCTAAAATATTATGTGGTGGCATAACCTAGCAGGCAATGCTTGAAATATCTTAATTTTAAATCTTAAAATCATACAATAAAGTTGAATAATTTATACAAATCTTGATTGCTATACATTTATCCAAAGTTAACATGGTTGATTAACTTAAAGGTTGATAAGCTCAAAACAACTTAATTATATTTGTCAAAATGTAGTGACTTATAAGATTTTAATAAAATTTGTTAGATTATTTTGAGGGTAATTTTTTTTGGTGGTAACAACAGGATATGACATGTGTGGCTTTAGTGTTCATTTATGACATTGATAGATTGCATTCATGTGATAGACAAAATTGATTAATGGTTATACACACATGAGATGTAAGATGGCATAAAAAATTTAAGAGTTTTAATAAGAAGCATGATATTTATTATTAGGATAAATAATTGATGATCTTCGGTACCATCACACTTACCTCCCTTTGTGTGTTTTGCACTAGTGGCTTTATATCTCCAGGCCGGCTGGAAATTTCACTACTTCTTTCCTTTTCATTTTTGGTCGTTGTGCTTTATCTCTCTACGATGGTAATAGGGGTGCTAGTGGTTTCTTGGGTAGTATGGAGTGTGGTCTTAGAAAGAAGAGGTAGAGAGTTATGAAAGGAAAGGACATTGGGGAATCATCTATATAGTGAAGTATATAGAGATGGGAAGTATTTTTGGGCAAAGTGAAGTTGATTATAGCTCTTCCCCATATTTTTACATATTATTAGTACAATAAGTTTCTTGTAATCATCATGGGAGTCCACTGCTGGAAGAATTATCATGAGCTAGTTCCTCATGTACTATTTTTTGAAGATTTATTATTGAAGTATCCTAGTTTAAAATCTTAAAATCATAGAATGAATTCAACTAATTTATATATATCTTATTTAAAATGCATATCATGTTTTTGATACATAATCTAGTGAATTGAATACACAAATAATATGTTGTGGCATAACCTAGTAGCCTCTAAGATCTTAATACCTTAATTTAGTTTATTAAATCTTAACCACTGTTAGGTTCCACCGATTATGCGGTAGCATAACCTAGCGGGTGCTAAGATGGAAACATCTTAATTTAAAATATTAAAATCATATGATAAATTTAACTAATTTAGACAATCTTATTTTAAATTTGTGAAAATATCATAATTTGCATGTTTGTGATACATAACCTATCAAATTGCAATACTCAAATAATATGTTGTGGCATAACCTAGTGGCCGCTAAGCTCTTAATACCTTAATTTAGTTTATTAAATCCTAACCACCGCTAGGTTCCAACGATTATGTGGTAGCATAACCTAGCGGATGCTAAGCTCAAAATATATTAATTTAAAATTTTAAAATCATACAATAAATTTAACTAATTTATACACATATTGTTTGCATATTCTTTGTGATACATAACCTAGTGAATTGAATACCCAAATATTATGTTGTGGCATAACCTAGCGGCCACTAAGATCTTAATAGCTTACTTTAGTTTATTAAATCCTAACCACTGCTAGGTTCTAATGATTATGTGGTAGCATAACCTAGCAGGTGTTAAGTTCGAAATATCTTAATTTAAATTCTTAAAATCATGCGATTTATCAACTAATTTAAACACATCTTGTTTGCATCTTCTTTGCGATACATATCATGTTTGCGATACATAACCTAGAAAATTGAATACCCAAATAATATGTTGTGGCATAAAATAGCGGCTGCTAAACTCTTAATACCTTAATTTATTTTAGTACATCCTAACCACCGCTAGGTTCTAATGATTATGTGGTAGCATAGCCTAGCAGGCGCTAAGATTGAAATATCTTAATCTAAAATCTTAAAATCATACGATAAATTAAACTAATTTAAACACATCTTGTTTGCATCTTCTTTGTGATACATATCATGTTTGGATACATAACCTAGTGAATTGAATACCCAAATAATATGTTGTGGCATAACCTAGCAGCCGCTAAGATCTTAATACTAGGCAATTCCTATATTCTAGGAAGTTGCTCCAACAATCTACCTATATCTGTGATATTTTTGTAACTCACAAAAATATCACAACTTTCTAATTTTACAACCAAATGTGTGAATAATTACTCACGTAATTATTCTCTCTATAATAATGTCTAAGCACTGATAACCATGTAAAAATCCTAGACATATTGGCCTCTAGTTAACGATTGTAATAGTTCTGTGCATTTATGAAAGTAATGAAAGCATCACTTTGTGACTATTCTCTATCCTAAATATGTTTGTATTCTCCCATTCCAGAATAAATTTTTTAAAAAAGTGTGCTTGTTATGCCACAATCCATCCCTTGTAGTTGCTTTTTAAGTTGTATTCCATGAAAATGACCTGGTAAATGCGTCTTATTTATTATTCATGTGCCTAGCCTTCTTTCACACATTTTCCTTTAATTTCTCTCAGAACAGATAGTGTTCATCCCTCTTTTTTGGTGCTATCACCTTCCTTAAATATAGTTTTCCTTTAAATAATCCTTCTAAAAAAGGGACCTTGGCATTATTAGCTTTGTTAATGCACTTTCAAAATTAGGTGTAGGAGTCATGAAGTAGACAAGACGTTTTAGGAATTGACATTCTTCAAAGATCTATCTCAGAAAACGTATGGTCCCATGACTGTGGAACACGATTCCAGTATTGACACATCATGCACTTGGTGTGGATCACGATCTGAGACAACCATGTGCAAGTTTTACCAACAACAGGAACCAATTTTTTCCTTCTACAAAGAAACTAATAGAGCCCACAATGAGAATAAAGGTACACCTTCTACTTGATCAATCTATGATGTTTATTAAAGAGGTCTTATAGAGATAGTAGGCCTTTAGGACTCTTGTTTCCTCTCAAATAGATCACTCCTTAATCAATTCCTTCTTTCTCCTCTTTAGATACCACTCCCCTGTGTGGATTCTCACTTATTTCAAATAATATATTATTGAAATCATCTCTTTGTTCTAAGAAATGTAGTCCTTGATCTGTGCATCCGTTGAAGACTTGTAATTGGTTTACATTATTAGGCACATTGGGTCTAAATGCCATATGAATGGTAACATTATCTTTGCAAAAGTAAAAACTGAGGATTTGAACACTCAGGGACCCTGTACATCTACGACATGCACCTATTTTTTTAATTTGAAGACATGTTTATTCTTGTGGAAAAGACTCAATGGAAAATGCATAAGAAGATCCTAATCAACATTCCATACTGAGGTATTCTAATAATGACGGAGTTTTGGCACATTCCATCGGATATTGAAAATTCTAAAAATAGAAAAATATCACCTTTACATCACCTTAGCATTTAAATTTTTTGATCCCCATATCTTCTAATACACCCATTCACAAGAGGCGGGCTATTGATAATCCATTCAAATATTCGTATTATGAACGTGGGGGATTGTAGGTGAATTTCGTAATTTTAATTTTTCACAAGGATAGTTTAACACCACACCTGCTCCTAAACTCCCACTAGAATGACATGACCATTAAAGTCCAACGTCCAAATTGTCATATGTCTATACTAAGCCTATAATAAGTGGAAAATTATCATCTTTCTCTTATGTGAGGAAGTAGTTTCATAGGCCACTATATTGAAATATAATGTTTTCCCATGGATAAAAATATATATTATAAAGAAAACAGAAGAATTAAATCCTAGTACATAGTTTCTTCATATCACCTTTTAATAGAATAGTTATAGTTGAATGATCTATTTTTATCTCTATTTCCAAATCTCTATAGAAGATTTGGCTCAGTAGCATCCCAAAGGATGTTGGAATGTCTACCACTAGAATGGTGAGAAACACCTTCTTCTCTAGAAAATCAGCCAATGCTACCTATACATCTTTAATTCTTCCCACCAATGGCACTTTTTTGGATTCTATTGAATAATAGGAGACATTTTATTAGGTCAATGTGAGGCCTAGTGCATTTGTAAACTTGACTGGAATCACATTAACGGATGATAAGCTCCATAATATGCTGATGCAATTTTTTATTTCAAAGCCTTTGACGAGATTTAACAAGTAATAAAGACGTTAGGTTTGTTGGTATTTGAAGGAAAAAAGGGCTTATTCATGTCTATGTGATGGTAAAAATGTGAAATTGTCTCAGACATAGGCCTTTGGAATTTTCATTTGATTCTATAGAGCTACCACCACGAACTATATCGATAAACCTATCAAATTCAGCAAGGTGTATATGTAAATATTCTAGCTTTGTGATCTAGACTTTGATTTTTATTATGTGTTCCACATAATAAAATTGGGTTATGTTATGAAATAAGAGATAAAATATGTTGAATAATCCCTCATAGAATCACAATGGTAGAAACTAATATGCAGAAATTATTACAGATCTCAAATAAAATTGCAGAATAAAATAACACAACACAAAGAGACAGTATTTAACGTGGTTCAACACAATTTGGGCTACGTCCACCAAGAATCACTTGCTCAAATTTTATTACAAGCCATCGCTCTCTTAATATAATACCCAAATCCGTTTGGATCTATGCTTAACAAACTCTACAGAATTCATAGTCAAATTCAAAACACATTTGCAATGCATTTACATTGTCCATCTATCATATGCATAAGACCATATAAATAGACAACTACTTAAGCAGTTTTACAAAATCTGTGGGTATCAAAACCATGGGCCAAAAACTCGTCCCATAAACCTATGGGTCAAAAAACTCTACCCATGTGAGAAGAGCACGTGCCCTGATATGTCAGGTGCATTTTTCGAGGCCAAAAAAAATTTACGCCTAAAAAAAAAAATTTAGGGGCTACGCCCCCGAACCCCCACTCAGGGTCCGGCCCAGCCCCAAACCCTGGCAAGGATACATGAACAGTGTATAGTCTTCAACACTTTCACACATGAAATTAGGCTCCATAACCTAATAATCTCCCACTTGGAGACTAGTTTTCCTCTGAGCAAACTTCTCAACCCTTCATTTAGTTTTCGTAGAAAGACCAACCAAAGTTGAACACAACTTTAGTTTTTCCCTTGTGACCACCTTGGTCATCATGTCTGTAGGATTCTGACTGGTATGAATCTTCTCAAACTTCAACTTCTCTTCCTCCAAAGATGTCCTAATGAAATGGTACCTTAACTGTATATGCTTCATCTTGGAGTGGAAAGCAGAGTTCTTAGCTAGGTGTATAGCACTCTGACTATCACTATGCATCTTACATTCCACCTACTTATGCTCCAACTCCTTAAGCAATTTTTGTAACCAAATCATCTCTTTGCTTGCCTCTGTTGCAGCAACATACTCAGCCTCCGTTATGGTTGACAAAGCCACCAGCTTTTGTAGTCGTGAAATCCAGCTCATTGATGTCCCACCTACAGTGTAAATATAACCTGTCATGCTCCTCCTGCTGTCTACATCTCCAGCCATGTACTGAATCTACATAACCACGTACAAGTGGTGTTTGATCCACTGTAGCACAAAACTATCCCCATGGTCCCTCTCAAATACCGAAGGATCCACTTTTACTGCTTGCCAATGCTCTTTACCTAGATCACTCATAAATCTACTCACCAGCTCCCACTGCATGGGAAATATCAGGCCTAGTGTAACACCATAGCATACATCAAACTGCCAACCGCTGAAGAGTAAAGTACTTTGGACATCTGGTTTCTTTCCTGCTCTATCTTGGGACACTGCTCCTTTGATAACTTAAAATGTCCTTGCTAAAGGAGTCCCAACTAGTTTAGCATCCTACATATTAAACCTCTCCAAGACCTTCTTAATGTACTCTTCTTGAAATAAATTCATCTTCCATTCCTTTCTATCCTGAGATATCCTCATACCAAGGATTTTTTTGGCTGCCCCCAAATCCTTCATAGCAAAGGATTCATTTAGCTTCTTCTTGAGTACTTTTATTTCTTACATGTTTTTACCTGCAACCAACATGTCATCCACATACAGACAAAAGATAATATAAATTCCATCCTCAAATTTCTTTGTTTACATAGAATGGTCAGAATGACATCTAATATAACCTTACTCCATCATGAACCTATCAAATTTATTATACCATTGATGTGGAGCTTGTTTCAAGCCATACAATCTCTTCTTCAGTTTGCACACAATCTCCTCTTTACCTTTGACCTCATAGCCCTCTGGTTGTTGCATATTTAGTTCCTCCACCAAATCACTTTGGAGAAATGCATTTTTTACATCAAGATTCTCTAAGTACAATTCTTCTACTACAACTATTTTGAGAACAGTTCTAATAGAATTCATTTTTACTACAAGAGAGAAAATCTCATCAAAATCTATACCTTTTTATGTGTAAACCCCTTGACCACCAACTGGGCCTTGTATCTTTTCTTGCCTCATTCTTCCTCTTTGACTCTAAACACCCACTTGCTCTGTAATGCTCTTTTTCCTTTGGGTAGCTTCACCAAATCCCATGTCTGGTTCTCCATGAGAGCTTGATGCTCCTCATCCATGGCTTTCTCCCACTTCTTTCTGGCATCTACCTACATTGCTTTATCAAAGCTCTCTGGCTCTCCACTATCAGTGAGTAATAAATAATAAAGAGAAGGAGAAAAATGTTCAGGTTCTCTTATTACCCTAGAAGACCTCCTCAATATAGAAGTTTGGGGTTCCTATTGAGGAGGTTCCTGAAATGATTCATGTGTCACTTTTCCATCTAGAAGATCCTCTACCACTATATATTCTTTCTTAGATTATTCCCTATTTTCTTGCAACTATTTCTTATACATGACTTTCTCATTAAAGACCACATCCTTAGATCGAATGATTTTCTTGTCCTTAATACTCCAACATTTATATCCAAATTCATCACCACCATAACCAATGAAAGTACATTTTTCTAATTTATCCTCTAGCTTGGTCCTATCATCCTTGTCTATATGAACAAACACCTCACATCCAAAGACTCTAAGAAATGAATAATCAGCTTTCTTACCATACCAAGCCTCCTTAGGTATGCCTCCATCCAAGGAACTTGAGGGTCCTCTATTTATCAAGTACAAAGTTGTGTTCACCACTTCTACCCAAAAAGAAAGAGGAGGTCCGGCATGTAACCTCATGCTCCTAGCACATTCCATTATTGTTTTGTTCATCCTTTCTGACACCCCATTCTACTACGGAATTCCTGGAACCATCTTTTTCCTATGGATTTAATTCTTAAAACAATAATCATCAAATTCATTACTGCAATACTCCCCTCCATTATCTGACCTGAGACATTTTAGCTTAATACCTGTTTCATTCTCTACCAAGGCTTTCCATTTAACAAAAGTTTCAAATACATCAGATTTGTTTCTAATATAATAAACCCAAACTTTCCTTGTTGCATCATCAATAAAAGTGAACATAATAACTTGAACCCCCAAGAGATGATACCTGAGCTCGGCCCCCACACATCAGAATGCACTAGCTCTAACTTACTCTCTTTCTTTGTAGGTCCAACCTTGAGAAACCTTACTCGCTTATGTTTCCCATATATACAGTTCTCACAGAAACTCCAAACCTGTTTTTGTATATTCAGGAAAATCCTTCTTTATGATGTCCATGCCCTTATGGCTCATATGACCGAGCCTATAGTGCCACAATTTTGTATCTACTTCTAAAGCCACAAGATCATAAACATTAATGCTATCAGTGGTTAAGTACAAGGTCCCCACTTTCTTACATCTTGCCACCACAAAATCACCCTTAGTAACCTTCCAAGAATCCATTGTAAATATCATAGTACAACCATCACTTCCCAACTGCCCTACCGATATAAAATTTTGTCTTAATGTAGGCACATGTCTGACATCCTTCAATAGCCAAGTATTCCCATTCTACATCTTAACCTGAATAGAACCTTTTCCAACTATGCTGCAAGGCTCATCATCACCAAGAAAAACATACCCAAAATCTCCTTGTACATAATTAAAAAAAATAATGCCTAAATGGAGTAGCATGGAAAGAAGCCCCTGAATCTAAAACCTAAGATTCAATAATATTGTGCAAAGAAAGAATCAAAGCATCCTGACATACATTACCCATTGCCACATTTGCCTCCTTGTTTTCTTCTTGTTGTTTCTTCTTGTCCCGAAGCTCCCAACAGTCCTTCTTTGCATGCCCATACTTTCCACAATGCCAACATACAATATCTTTCTTTTGGATTTTGACCTTGCCCTGATCTTTTGATTTTCCATGGTTTCCTCTATTCTTCTGTCTCCCTCTAGTTTCCACTGTCAAATAATTCCCTGAAGTAGAAGATTCCCCAGATATTTTTCTTCACATTTCCTCACTTAGAATCACCCCTACAACATCCTCAAACTTCAACTTTGAGTTAGCTGGAACCGAGTTGCTTACCGCCATTACCAAACTATTCCAACTCTCAAATAAAGAGCAAAGAACTAATAAATCCCTAACTTCTTATTCAAATTCTATTGTAACCAAAGATAACATATTTACAACCGTATTAAAATCATTTAAATGATATGCTACTAAACCATTCTCATACATCTTCATATTAAACAACTTTTTCATTAAAAATATCTTATTAGAGGCAGAGGGTTTTTCATACAACTTCCCTAATGCATCCATCAGTTCTTTTGTAGTCTTTTCCTTTGAAACATTAAATAATACCGAAGATGCAAGACACAACCAGATTATCCCAAGTGCCTTCCTATCCAACAAATCCCATTCCACATCTGTCATGCTCGAGGGTTTGTTCACCTTCTCAGACAGACGGAATATAAAGATCCTTCTGATAAAGGTAATCTTCCATCTGCATCTTCCAAAGACTGAAATTCTTCCTGTTGAATTTATCAACCCTAGATCTTCCATCATCTGCCATAGCTCCCACTCAAGATAAAACTTTCCCTATAATTCAACACTTTAGCAAACCAAACCAGGCTCTGATACTAATTATTAGGAAATAAGGGATAAAATATGCAAAACAATCCCACACAGAATCACAATAGTAGTAACTAATATGCAGAATAATATCACAGATCTAAAATAAAAGTGCATAAAAATAAAATAACACAACACATAGAGACAATATTTAACATGGTTCACCCAATTTTGGCTACGTCCACCAAGAATCACTTTCACATATTTTATTACAAGCCACTTCTTTCTCTTAATACAATACCTAGATCTGTTTGGAGCTATGCTCAATAAACTCTCCTGAATTTGTACTTGAACTCACACACATCTACAATGTTACATCAACCCTACCATATGCACAAAAGAACATAAATAGGAAACTACTTAAGTAGTTTTACAATACCGTGGGTTTCAAAACCATGGGCCAAAACCATCCCATAAACCTATAGGTCAAAAATCCTGCCCATATGAGAAGAACACATTCCCCGAGATATCAGGCATGTTTTGAGGCCTAAAAAAAATATTGTACAGAAAACTGTGGAGAGTGTACAGCACTTTTAGTTTGGCCCCAATATTCAACACTTCCACATTTGAAAACATGCTTCACAATATAAGAGTTTGATTAAAGGATTCTCACATGAAAACATGCTTTGTTCTAGCTAGGAATTTATTGCATGGACTATGTAACAATGGTATTGAGGAATTGCAAGAGTTATTTTATATTTAAAGAATTATAATCTATGGAATGAGGATATCTCAATAGTAATCACGTGGAACAAGGTTGTGAAATGATTTTTACATGGTTTTAAGACTAAATTCCCTATTGTTCTCTAATACATGCTTGGAAACTATTCATAAGACTAAAATTGTGATTGTGAGTGATGATTGCCTTTTTTTGAAGGTTGCATGTGTGCTTTAGAAGAGTTCAAGAAGTGTGAATTTCAAGTACAAGTGTGTTTTCATTTTGTTGAAGAGGATTATTAAACAAATATCTTCATATTGGTAATCTTGGTATGTTTGAATCTTGCATGCATATACCTTGTCTTATATAGACTGGTTCAGGGTAGGATATCACTATTCACATGTGTAAGTGTTTACTTTCATTGTGTCAGTAAGGATGAGGCTCCTATTCTTGGACAGAATGCATGGTAAAAGTTTGAAACCATAAAGAAACTTGGGGCTTATTCAAATTTTGATCTTCATCTAGCATAGAAGGCATAGTCAATTTGGCCATTTAAATGCCTATCAACGTGGAACTTCTTTCTTTAAGATAGTTGATCATAATCTCCAATTAAAACATCCTTAAGGTTCTTCTAGGAATTTTTGCTTCCTCTGGCTAAAATTCACATGAGACAATTGACTTGTCTTAGACTTTGAGAGTCCTAAGAGACCTAGGTAAATACTGAGTTTTATTTGGAGGATATTTTCTTCCTCATAATGAAACTTTCACAAAGGATATACAACCAAATGTGATTAGAATGACCAATATTTTTCTTATATAACCCATTAAGTCATTAAAAGTCCATTTTTGAAACATTGGTCTAGTGGCTAATTGATCCTAGAACAAGGACCTTTTTTCTTTCCATTGAGATTTCAGTTTTCTAGAAAATTATACACATCATATTCTATCTCAATTTGAATATATGTTTCCTTAAAATTTCTAGGTTGGGATCTTCTGAGGAATCATTCCAACTTCATGGAACATGATGAAGAATATCTCTTAAATCACTTTTGGGAGGCATGACATCTTTAGGAATTCTTCTTATCATCTAGTTATATTTGTTCCTTATGAAGTCTCACATTAATTTATTAAGCATTGTCTTCATTTGTACCAACTTAACCAAGAGATGGATAATATCCATGAAGGATTTGAACCTATGTCTTGAATATTCTTATATCTTCCCAGCTAGTGAAGACCTCGGGGGAAGGTACATGTAGAAAAAACATTTATGAAAATTTGATCTTGAAGTGATTCAAAAGATCCAGTTGAACATGCATTCATGCTTTTTAGCCCAACACACCACAAGTGGTGATGAACACTGCTATATGTTCATCAGGGAGTTGAGAACCATCTTCAAGTTTGGAAAGTTTTTTCTTATGCCTTTTGGTAGTCATGGATCCTGGTTATAGATAAGGGAAAGTTGGTCAGTGTTTCCATTCCCATTGTACATTTGCATGATGCAATCTTCACAATCACATGATCTACATCCTTTTCAGATTCTAGATTCAACCTTTCTAAGGTTGGGGCTTCAAGCTCTTTGTGACTTCATTGGTGGAAACTCTTTAATTCTTCATTTGAGATCTTATTTCACCAATAGTTTTGCTTCTCTTTCTCTAGCTTCTTCTTGGGTCTCTACATCATAAAAATATCTCAAAATTCCGAAGAATACATGATTTATGGAAGCTCAAAAAATATCATATATTGAAAATCATACTTTACAATGTGACTCAATTGTGTGATGAAGGGGAGACCTGTTTATTTCTGACATCTCTTGTCTTCTTTGAAGTCTTTGAATTGGGATCATTTTCCTCCAAATAAGTGTATCTTCAATCCATGAAGCTTGGAAGATTTATGCCTTCTTTATGATTTTTTTTATCAACCATAATTCAGGACCAATTCTTATTCAAAATTATGGAGTTCTATCATGGTGATGAAGTAGTGGTTGACACTTTTCTGTTACTAGCAAAATAGCCTCTGTAAAATCTGAATAATAATCCTCTTGAATGTGGAAGAGTAAATCAGGTTTTCATCTAGGAGGATTTCCTACGAGAATAGCCATGGCTTCAATTTGAAGACTATAAGGCTAGAGTGATTATTCAAAATGGAAATTACACCGATTGAATTTTTGGATTTTTAATGAGAAAGATGTAGAATATTTTTGAAATGTTGTTTTTGAAGGTAAATATCTATTGAAGGTAATATTCCCCACATTGGGCACCAAAATATATTGGAGAGAAAATGTGTCAGTGGACAAATTTGGGTTTCTTACCAATGCTCTAGGAATATAAGTCCCTCTACTTAAATGGTGCAGCTTTCATATATGCATGCGCGACTAAAGGTGGGTTTTATCCGGGTTGGCCTTACAGCTGGGGATCCAATAGGGGCACTCCACTGACCTTGGAAAATGCTTGCAAATATCTACAAGGGAGGAATTTTCTAGGAGAGAGGGAAAGGGAGTGAGAATGTTAGATAAGATGAACTAATTTTGCAAGTAGAAAATTAGAGTCTTGCATACATCAGTTAAAGCTTTCTTCACATGCACTAAAATTAGGAAGAAACAATAATGCAAATAACAATAAGACAAATTAGAATTTAATGAGAAAAAAGTATCAATAAATCCATTAGTCAAAAAAGGCTAGAAAATCCTTATTCTTGTATTGATGCTCAATAAAAAATTGTACATAGTATGAGAATGGAAGACATTTGAGAATAGGGAAAAATGGAAGAATTTTATTTCTATCTCTTTGTTCTCTTCACAAGGATCTCTTTCTCATGAATACACAAAAAATTGCCCAAAAGTCTAAGAAGACCCTAAAACTCAAGGATGGCTTGATTGACAATTTAAAAATGAGAAAGGCTCTTTCTTCCATACTCTATGACAAGCTTTAGAAGGATTCCAAAAACCTTTTGAATGTTAATCAATTCCTATCAAATATTTAAGTCCATTTTATAAAAACAATGGTGACTTAAAGTATTACATTATATTTCTAAAGTCACTTAAATACATGTATCAAAAAAGTAGAAACCCACATGAAAAATTAGAACATTAAAGAAGAGAATGTTGGGAGCACTGAAAGGAGAGAGAGGAAATTAAAGAGAGAGAGAGAGAGAGAGAGAGAGCAGATGAGAGAGAGAGAGAGAGATAGAGATGGATTAATAATAAGATAGAAGTATAATTATATAGAATGGGAATGAGCCACTGGCATTTGGATCTTGATCTATTCACATAGGACAAATGAGTTCATCTCACCTACTGAGAAGATTTATCCCATCCAAATTCCTTCTTAAATTAGCTGCTTTAAGTTCCACTTTGCAAAATGATAATGTTGGAACACAATGTAAAGGTCCCTTTCATGAGTAGTCATACACATTGTTGATATTGTGATCACTTGAACCATGAGATGTTTCTCATCCACTGGCTTAATCAATGGCGGCCGGGCTACTTCAATGAGAGGAACTCTAGGGTATCCTTAGTAGAAGGATGAGGCCATGTTGAAAAATTATTTCCTTGAAATATTCAATGGGGAATTTCTAATCAACTCATTGTCCTCCATTGTGTCTAAATCCCATTGAGGTACTCAAGTTTTATTATTTCCTACATCTTGATACTATTTGCATCGGATTGTAGGCTCTTGTTCCTCCAAAATTTTTCATCTAGAAGATGGCTTGATTTATTGCTTCAAATATGGAGGTGCTAGGCCCTTTTCACATAGGTGTTCAGGCCTCCAAAAATATTTTTATTGATCATCTCTGGAGACTGGGTCTTGAACTCATTTCTCTCACTACTAGACCTTGTGTTTCCACCATTGGATCCTCTTATTACATTTATGCTATTAGCTCTTCCCCTTGTATTGTTGCAGTTGAGCCTTCTTTTGTCCTGGCTCTTTTTGGTTACTTTTCACGAGAGGAAGTCTATAATTTTGTGGATCTTCATTGAGTGAAATTTCTTATTAGAGTCGCCCCTTAAACTTAAAGCTACGTATCCACTTGATATTCTACGATTGACTACTGAGATGGATTTTTACTAACTATTCAATGGGATATTATTATTGGATGATCATAGCTCAACTTTCTCTAGAACCAATCCCTCATTCTTAGCTAACCAATATTCTTATTATCATTCCTTTCCTATCCCCTAAGCGGAAGACTGTTGATAATTGACTTGATCCATTTAAATGAGTACTTTGACCACTGCATACTCAAGATTGTACCTTATTGTTCGGTCATCTTGCAAGATATCTTCATATCAAGAGAAGTTGAATTTCCTCATCTCATCAATTGTCCTCCTCATATGATCTTTTCTTGTACTTCAAATTCATCAACAAAGTTGGCCCAATAGTCCTCAATTTTTTATATAATGATGTAATTCAGGAATGTGGAAATAATTAAGATCATCTCAAATTTTGAAATATGGCTTGGTAGTGTGGGAATGCATAGAAAAATGTGTGAAGCTTCTAGAAGAGATGCATCATTCACATTCTTACATGTGAATACCCCGAGAGAGATGGGGAATGAAATAAAATTATTTTTCTTTCTCCTGAGTTTGTTGTTTACCTATATGAACTACCTGCATAGCTAAAATAGTATAGTTTGATCACTAAGGTACTTGGAAAACCTTAGCAGAGCATGGTCAAAGCCACCAATTCATAGGTAGGAGATAGTCAAGAATTGTATGAAATAATAGTCATATTTTTTTATTAAGGACATCACTTTTGGTGACATCCTTTCCTATAAATCACCCTCCAATGTTTGGACTACATACATCATGATTGTTTCATTCACATGGGTGAAGTGCCTGTAGCTTTCCTCCATTACCAACTATGGGAGTTTCTTGAATGTGGGAAACTTGGAATAAATGTTCTGTGTGAGGCTGAATCCCTTGAACAATTTTGAGTCGGTGAACAAATAGACTAAGTAAGAATTCATGTGGAACTTCTTTGTCATGGGAACCTGAAGCAGTTGTAGATGCAAATTATCACTGATTATCTTTCCCTAGTCAATTATTTTCTTTCCTTTGGTCACTATCAAGTTGAAAAGGTCCATAAAATATTTGAAGTCTCTCGTGTTTTCTTCTCCCATCACCCTGTTTTAGTGATTGCATCTAGATAGCCTTCCTGAAACTTACATCTCGTAAGTGTTTTCAGCATCCTTGAGGGTTTTCTTCGTGTCTTTATCTATGATCATAGTGCAATCACTTACATGTATGCATCCATCTTTTCCCACTCATGTATGACCTTCTCCTTTGTGATGATGACCATGTTAGGTGACGTATGAATTTACAAAGATATTGAGATGGTTTTCTAATTAATGACTGCAATTTTTTTGCCATTGTTGGCTTGAATTGTCCATGTTTTAGGCTCATAGTGGTGTGAGAAGGAAAATCAAATCAACACTTTTTACATGGACATGGGGTGTCTCGTAACTATGAATAACCCACTTGTGAACTTGGTCTTCAATCTTCCCTTGTTCCTTAGCATTCATGTGATCCTTGAGGTCATTTAAATCCATATAGGAAACATCATTATCTTCTATGTCATACTCGGAGGTAAAAGGTAGTGTCAAATTCTTTCTTATCCATTTTTACTTCATGATTCCTCAACACTTACTATTTTTAGAACAGGAAACTTACTATTTTTAGTAAGTGAGAAAATTCTTCTCCGAACTCCAAATGCGACATCCAATTTGGATGTTCAACTCTCAGAATGCACCTTTTGTGAAATTCACCCTCTGGAATGAGTTACTATTTTTAGTAAGTGCCAATGAGATGACTTACTATTTTAAGTAATTGTGAAAATTCTACTCTTTTGAACCTTGACTGGATGTGATGCTCCCTGTGTTCCTCTCATCTTCTGGACCAATTTTATATTTTTGACAGGTTCTGGTGATACCACTTACTATTTTTAGTAAGTGTTAATTTTGGACAAAGATGACCATTTCGATGATTTTTTCTTGTGATACATATTTTGTGTTCATCGGTTCCTTCGCAGCTTCTTTAGTTAGTGACTTACCTGAAATAGTCTACCATGTAGAAGGCCTATTATTATTAGTAAGTATGCTTCTGGTGGTTGGATCATGGTGGAACAATTTTTTCTTATATGGGTTTTTGTTTAATATCACCACTTTGAAATTTTAGGCTTACCTGATCACTGGTTTGTGACATTTGAAAATTTTAATTTTTTTTACCTAGTGTCAGCTACAGACATGGAAGCCATTAAAAGAGATTGAAAACTACAGGTATGGTTTTCCCTTGTGATTTTGATTAAAATGGTATTTTTGATTTGGATTTTTGTATCTCATTCCACCTCTAAATTTTTTCTTCAAACCGATTGTCAGTTTGATGAGAAATCTGAATTTTGTCTTTGTTGTGCCAAGAGGGAGATTTCTTCACTACAAACAATCTATTCTACAGAAGGGATATTTATTACTGAGGTTTTTGTAAAATCTGAAATTGAATAATGGAGCAAAAAATGGTTCTTTTATTCATGCACTAGTTTGCAAGATATATCAAATTCTTTGTCTTATGACAACAAGGGTTTTCAAATGAATCTCTTCGTTCTTCTTATTTGTTCTTCATTTCTTTGACTCTTTCCATCAGTCCTTCCTATGAACTTTTTGTATTTTCATTGAGTGGAGGATTTTTTGGCCATGAAAGAGTTGGTTTAGAGAAACAATGGTGGACTAGGTGTTTATGGATAGAGCTATGGCAGGGTGTAGAGTGGTGAAGAAGAAATGGAGGGAAATAAATCTAAGTGCCAGCTTTAAAGCAATTTCAAAAATGCATACCATGGGTGGGGTAAATTTTTATGTCCCTGATGTACCTTTATCTTAAGGGATGAAAGGGTCATCAAATTTCACATTGCACCTCCATGTGACACTTGTTAAAAATCCACCAATTGAGCATTAGAGCTAAAAAGCTTGAGAAAAGCACCCGGGGGCTAAAAATGGGTCGTATGAAGGACTAGGAAACATACATAGGGCTGGAAACATTTTCTTGTCTCCTATGTCCCTCAAGATAAAGATAAAAAAGTATCATCAATTTGCACATTGCGCCTGCAGCTGACACTTGGTAGGCATTCGATGGTTGCATTTGGCTCTAACTAGCTCCTAGCGGCTAAAACTTACTCTGTAAAGGGTCGCATTGATGACCTAAGGGCCACAAGGGGCTTGGAACATTTTGGTGTCCCCTATGTCTGTTAAGCTTAAGGTATTAAATTGCCATAAAATTTCACATCGCGCAAGGTTGCGCAACTTGTCACGATCTGAATGATTGAGAGGATAGGCTCCAATAAGCACTTGGGGGCTTAACTAGTGATGCAAAAGGTTCCATAGGTGGCTAGAGGAAAAAATAGGGATGGGAACATTTTTTTGTCCCCTATTCTTAAGCGATGAAAGGGACATAAAAATTCACCACGATCGAGGAGTTGACATGTGACCTCTTCAAAAATTGGCTAACTGGTGGAAGCTCAGCTTGAGGGCAACTTGAAATGACATTAACTTGAGTTCCTGATGGAATTTTTTGGGAAAAGTTTATATTAATTTGACTTAAAATGGCCTTCTTCATCCAATGGTTGGGGTCTTAACTCTTTATTCCTCCATTTATTCCCTAAAAAAGTAGATTTTGGTTCTGGATCCCTAGCTGAGCATGGAAAAAACTAGATATAAACCTAATTCTCCAAAGTGTTGTGAAAAATATGATTTCACCATATTTTATAGATCTGAATTCCCTTTCTCACGATGTCTTTTTTATCTCCTAGCTCCATCCATAGCTCCTAGAATCACTTCCCGAAGCTCAGTAGCTCTTTTGGCCTAGTGCACTACCTAGGCCTGTGAACCCTATTTTTGATGAATCTACGCCAACTCCTCCAAACGTTTCCTGAATATTCCAAAATAAATTCCATTATTTTATTATACCTTCCATTCATCTCCATGTTGGATTTTTCACCTTTTTTCTGCTCCACGGGTTGCACCTGTCTTGGGAAGGCTAGCGGTAGCCCTTCCCAACACTGCCTAAAATTAGCATTCTTCAAGAACTCCTAAAATCACCTAGGGGGATTGGCTTGAATTTCCTAATTAACCTATGGGACTGATTTAACATCCACTAGGAGGTCATTATACTAACTGGGTAAGGCCTGTGTTGAGGATGGGTAGACCGGGGTGTCTTGGAAAGGTAAAACTTTAAAATATTGACACAGGGGTATCATTGTCATGATCAAAAATTATAAATTTTCCTGTTGCACATTTGCATCATAACATAAATTTAGTTTTATGGTCTCAATGTATCTTCATATTTTTATATAGATTTAAGTGAATTTAAATAGTAAATTACTATTACTAATAAAATTAAACAACCATGTTTGTTAAAGTGGATACATATTGAACGTAATTAACAACAGATAATCTTGTTTGATAGTGACGATGTATGAAATTACAAGGTAATTTGATATATGCATAAATTTTCAACAAGGAACTCTTATGAGAACATGTTTCTTAGAAAAAAAAAACCAACTCAAGTCATTTATAGTGCATCTATCTATCTGCTACTTATTTGGGTACGACTTAATTTTAACAGCCAGTTCTTATACTATGGCATCATTAGTGTTGGGGGAACCATATTATAACTCGTATAATAGGTAAATATCCTTCCACATCATATTTCTTCAAGAATCATATATCTAAAACCTGCACTTCTCACCATAGAGAGAATATCAAATAGTAATTGACTTTACAGTACTTTTTGCTTTCACATGATTTGATAAGAAGCATGTTAGAGCCAAAGAAAATTTGGTCTATATTGAAGTAATATTGAACTTAATGTGATATCTACTCTTTATGTTAAGTATAAATAAGTACAATACTCCATAGAAAGAAGGAAAGGTGTATGCTTTTAAGGCTACCTTGCTTCAATTTTTTTTAAAAAGTTTTCCTTGGAGTGGACCATTCCACTCAAAGAGTAAGATTATTTTATTTTGACATTAGGTAAAAGAGGGTTGAGGGGAACCTACCCCTTACATAATGAATATCCCAAATAGAGAATATATTCAATACCAAACCATACAAAAATATAGTCCAACCCAAAAAGAATTGAAATTAGTAGGCAATATAGTAAATAAAAGTACCTCAAAGAACCCTGATCTCATGTACCCTGGTGAATCTATCTAGGGGGAATCTTTGCAGTGGTATAGGTGGTAAACCCCATCCTCCACCTACTAGAATAGGTAGTGGAGAGCCCGTCTATCTCCTCCATACCCACCTAATAACCTATGTGGACTCACTACTAGAGGCGGTGAGGTTGACACTTATATAATAACCTATTGTACTACCTATGGTTGTTGTGGCTGAGGTTGTGGCTCTGATGGTATATGTTTTTATAGAGGAACCTATAGAGGAGGACCCTATGGCTGCAATGTAACTTTTACCATTGGAACCTTCTACTAGGTTGTCCCATGTTCTCCTACTCCTACCTAATCTTGAGGTTATCCTAATCTTTCTTGATCTCTCAAGACCTGACTCTGTAATCCCTGAGCAGTTGCGAATATGCCTGCATATTTGGATTCGTGCAGTATGGTAATCCATAGGAAAATAACTTTGACATACTAAGGACCATAATAAGGCATGGTCATGAGATATACAATATAGGGTCATACTACCCATGGTTGTGGTGTAACACCTCTTAAGCTATCATAGGCTTGTCGTTGTCTAATCTGAGGCCCAAACTCAAAAGTATCCTGCGCTCTCCGTACATACCACACATCATCACTCAAAATTCCCTATACATGGTCTAACTTTTGTTGTACTCACTCAACCTTGAACCACTTAGTTATATGACTACGACTACCTATAATGATGTGTTCCACCTCTGTAGTGCTAAGCTCTATAACATCCTCTCTCTATTGATATATTCTATAAGGTCATCAAGTGTTCATACAAAGATACAAGTCATAAAATTATCACCTATAATATGTTGTATCATCCATGTGTGAGTGAATATCCTTTATTACTAGCTCCTAGCCCATGCAATATGGCTCGCCTAGTGCCTTGACTCGTAACACTCCATGTGGGAGACCAATAGATATGTGGTCACAAACCTAGATCTGTAATAAGGTAGATGGTCCCATGCTCCTTAGGCCTCGGTATGATATCAAATGTAGGTAAAATTACATGTGTTCTAGTAAATGTTGACCCCAGAAAATGACATCACCATACATAAGTCTATGTATAACTTCTGTCAATCAAAGTGGTGAGTGTGTACCAATCTTAATAGAAAACAAGTAGTTGGTGACAAGAGTTATCAAGTATACAAGAATGCACACAATATGTCTATCTATAATATATGTAGAGGAGTACTTCCATACCCTTTTGGGCTATGTCTTGGTGTAAAAACATATCCCATATATAATCAAGAATCTGGACACAGTCTCCATCATAAGTTACAAGGTTCCCTAGATTGGAACTTGAAGGATCTGCCACATGTTTTCTAAGGTGACCATCATCTTGTCAATCGACAGTTTAAGAGTCTAGCTCTCAATCCATCATCTCCCTGCTAAGGAAGTTAGGAGGGCATGATCCAATGTGATATGAGATAACTATGTAATAAACTTGAGGCCTGTGGCCTCTAAGGTCGCAATCAATAAAATCAGTTATCTCCATCTGAATGTCTGCTCGTAGGCTCTAAGGCACCCATGTTACTCACGTACATCCAAGTTGTGAAATATTTTCTACTAGATTTCATAACACCTCATTAAAATCATTTTAATCTAATAATATATTCCTAATATATTCTAAATTCTCTAGTATTCTTCTATTCATTGCAAGGTTTTTCTAAAAATATTTTATTTCTTCTAAGAAAATTTCTAAGGCCCAAGGGTTGTGCTAGCTTATTTATTTTGACGCTAGTGCAACCCTAACTAGGAAAAAAACTTGTTATATGGTAGCTTACCCATTTTCAAGCTAGTGTAAGTCCTTTGCAATAACACAAGCCTGGTTACATTAGTGTAGCCAAAGACTTGTGCTAGTTTCATCCTACACTTTCCCCTTATCATAAATGCTAATAAACACAATCGAAATTTTAAAAAATTGATCTATATACTGGTGCACTATCTACATGAGATCTCATGTACTCTCAAACTTGGTCTGCATAGTTTTTATGCCTCACAATTCTTTCCATCTTTCTCAAATGTCAAAGCAAATGCCTCACTAAAACTCAATAGGGTAGGGTAAAAATACTCGTTGTGATGGGTTTTCCCTCTCTTACCTTGCTATTTATAGCCATTTTTCGTTGGTTCATCATTTTTATCACCCCCAAGGGACTAGATTCCCATCTTGATTCTTCTATATTCTTCTACAACTTGTTCAATGATTATTTTTATTAAATAATCATTTTTAGCCATTTTTCACTACGTTGGGGCATATTTTTACCTCCCGGCACCCTTGTCTTCAACCTGGGGCATATTTTTGCTGCCCACTATTTTTTTGGTGATGTCCACTTACATTTTAATTATCTAGATTATTTTCTTCCTACAAATTTAAAAACCCAAAAGTTTTCAAAAAAAATGGTAAAACACACAAATCCAAAAATTTGTAAACTTTCAAAAAAATGGTAAAAATAAAAAATATAAAACATTGTAAATTTTTTTTAAAAAATCAAAAATTGGTAAACATCATGCATGCAACTAAAACCTGTATCGGATGCATCATCCTCAAACATAATTTTTTTTTCCTACAAAACATCTTTCTTTTTTCCTCATTTGTTCTCGCAAACAACTCGTGGATCATCTAGATCTATCTCCATTAACAGAAGCTGGTTTGATTGCTATGTATATTCTCTCTTGCACAAATGAGGTAATTTTTATTGTTTAATAATACAAGATTTATTTTTCATAGTTTTCATAGGACCCCTTTTTCCTCCATTTATTCACCTTGCATGTATCCTTCCTTGGGGTGACCATTTTAACCCTTTTTGTTAACTCAAAGATTTGGGAACTAAAGCTTGATTAAAAAAAAATCGGTGCAACTGTTTTGAATGTTGTTTGTTTAAGTATTTGTGTTTGTACTTGTTTCCCTCATAGGTTAGCCTTTTTACTTTCTCATATTGCATTACATTATGTATGTTGCATTGAGTTAGTGTTTTAGCAATGAACAAATATTGATATTATATCTTTTCATTTTATTTTAAATTTTTGTTGTATGCGTATATTTTAATAAGAGTCGATAATGTAGATCATATGAGAAAAGTGATGAAATTATTTTTTTTATTGAACAAGCTGAATACAAAGGATTTTTCCATATTATTCACTCTCATTTCTTATTTCTATCAATTTTTTTCTAAAACACCTGGGGTAATAGGGATCATTTTTATCCCCCCTTCCCCCGACTTGTTTCATCTATCTATTTCCTTCATATTTTTTTATTTTCGATAGACCTTTTTTTACTACACCATCAACACTTGAGGGGTAATCCTTCATTCTACTAATTTCTCTTCAATTTTTTTTTATACTTGTCTACTATATTTGTAGTGGCATCACTTACGCCACCCCAAAGAAGGGAAAATGTAGACACCTAAAATTTGCTTGCGTAGTTTTATTGCTAAAATTATACTAACTATCATCTTTCCTATCATTTTAGTTATAATTAGTGATTTCTCTGTAATTAACTAACATTTCCCTCTATTCCAGGGTCAATTAACAACACTTTGTTAATTAACTAGCCTTATTCACATTTCAGATGCCAATTAACAATAGTTTGTTAGTTATAATCCTCTTCAATTCAACTAATTAACTATTATGAGTTAATTAAGCCTTTTTAACAATGTATTTAATTAATAAACCCATTTATTAGCTAAATCCCTCTTTCAAATGATTTAAATCATATCAAATTCCTCCTAAATCACTTATAAATAACCTAAAAAGGTTAATCTAGCCTATTAATTAATCCCAGTTGCTTAATTAAATCACCTCCAACTCCCATGAGTTGCTAATCACTTGTGAATTCCAATAATCAAGCTTAACAAGTATAAATCTACTTTATCCTTTATCCCACATTCATTGGGATTCAAGCTTCTCCCAAATATGAAAGTTATATAAAGGACCCTCATACATCCTTCACACCTTACACCACACTTTTAATAGTATTCTCATATAAGCTTGTGATAAGAACCTTCTCCATTCTTTGGAATAGATACTTCATCTTTGCATCCATTATACCATTTTTAATTAGAAAGGAAGATCCAAGCTTGGCCTTGTAGCCATTTCTTGGTGAGATCCTTCCCTCTCTTTAGAGATAAAACACATATATTTGATTACTCATGATCTAAAGAGGCTCATATTTATGAGTAATCATACATTAATAGAGTAGGAATAGTTAGCATTAGATGATTTAATTCATGTTTATGTAAAATAGCTAGTTTGCTTTGAGCTCTAATCACAATGTTAATGGTATATTTAGATTTGCTTTGAAACTACTAGGTGTTAGTTTCTTTCAGTTAACTAAGAAAATTTAACATGAACACACATGGATGAACCTTTTGAAATAGTACATCATACCTATAGAAGATATTATGCTCTGCCTATAGTTCAATTTTACAGCATAGAAGGACTATATTAGATTAAATGATTACTTGAATCCATTTTTTTGACCAAACACGTGACTAATAGAATAAATAAAGCACATCTCCAACATAAAAATGAATTTCCCAATCTTAAAATACACTTAAGACACAAAATAACCTTCAAGAGTGACATATTTCATGCTCAAACATCACCTACATGCCTGCACAATGTCATTTTGACTCATGTTACAACAAATAAGCCATTGTATACTTTCACTCACCAAATATCACATTCCTTTCAAAAATTTAGGACTCATACCACCTTCTTACAATCATATAAAAACTCCTTAATCTTAGACCCATAAAAAATGTGTCAAGTTCACCAAACTTACCTATAGATTCTCAAAACAGAGATCTAAGATCACTGATACTGATCCTTATAATTCTTGGTAAACTTTTGACAAGGAATAACCACGTGAATGAACTTGAGAGCTCCTCTTTTAACTCAAACTCCAAATGACATGTTTATCATTGCATATCCTTGTGCAATAATACTTTAATTTCATCAAGAGAGAAAAAATTATCAATTATCTGTAGCCTTCACATTCATCCATCAACACAGTGATGAAGTAACTCATATAAATTTTCACTGTGAACTCCAAATTTGAGGAATAAAACATGTAGACCATGATTTACTAATTATAAATATGATTTCAATAAAATTTACACTCATAAACACCAATTTTGGAGGTCTTAGAGAACACAAGAAGTTATCAACTATCCGATGTTAAAACATACATGCTCAAGTATAGTCTTGAGACATAACTTGAGTGTATAACGAATGAACTATTATCATTTCAACCTTCTCATCATCATCTGAAATTTTTCAAGGATTACATAATCTTATGCATGGCATATAACCTATGGGAAACATCAAAAATCTCACTAAAACTACTTTACATCTTTAAATTTCTCATTCATAGTCTAGTAGCCTAGGTAACAATGAGAATCACATAAAATTTTGACGCACATACCTTTATAAATATATATAGCCTGATATGGACACCCATTTCAGAACATAATCACTTCCACAAAGCTTTAAGACTCACCCTAACAGTAACATTCCCAATGTGTAAAATACATCTTCTTAATTAGGCATTTTTAGCACTTAACATAGCCACCTGAACACTCTCATATAATCCCAAGAATCTAATCAATTTTAGAGCCTTAAGCCTCTTGAATCCTGAAGACCTCCTTGTCTAGAATATTTACAAAAAATAGCATTGGACTAAATCATTTAGTCCTCCATATAAAAAATTCCTTCCATAATGCTTACAATGCACTGTCAACACCTAGTCAGGGAAGAGAAGAATCTAAAATGCACTAAATATTCTTTTTTGAACTCAATCTTGAATCATACCACTGTGATAATACATTTTAACATCTTGCAAACTATTTACATGATTTGAGAATCAGGAGTACCCATGTGCATACCTGGAACAACCTTAGTTATCTTTTTTCAATCCTTCATGAACACTACACAGACCCAAATCTTCATAGTGGTTGATTGAAACATCATGCTTGATGACATATCACATCTCTAAAATTTATGTGAGATGTACTGACATAATTTGGTAGTCTTGATACATGTCTCCCAGACACATAGACCAATTATGCATATCAAGACAGCTCATAATGATCAACAAAAACTTCTTAATGTGAAGTGTATTTGATGACTCATGACCTTCTCAAATAACTTTCCATTGAATGATTTGAAAGAATAGAAGGAATCTTAAAAAATTGACTTACTCTTTGAGACCTCAATACAACTTCTTATATATTTTACACCTTTATAATCACAAGAATCATTCATTTCAAGCATATGAAAACCTCATGACACATCATTTTTGATATATTATAGAATTTTTGTGATACCATAGACTATTTACTCTTGAAAATTGTGTTAGACATCACATAATAACATATGTATGATTATCATGACAAAAAAAACCACTTCATAGACATCAAAATATGACTCTTACTCTCACTGAGTCATCTCATACTGACTTTAAATCATGATACTGCAAACACATACCTCAAGCACATAGACACCCATACCTCAAGGTTAAAAATACTAAGAACATTGACAATCACGTCAAGATAAAATATATTGAACCAAATGAACACGCTAAATGATGCTAGAGGACATACCTTATCACCATGGAGGAGGAACAATTTAACTCACACAACTCCCCATCACTACAATGGGTAATATGAGCTAATACACATATAATAATCATAGTAGAGGTGTATATACACACTGAAGACCTAAAATAAGTTCTTGAAGAGGCCTCAAAACCTCTTAGAAACTTAAATAACTCCATATCCTTCTTGTTTATGATCATAAAACTGATTTATGACTTGTCTTTTTTTAACAACTGCTCTTAGTGGAACACCATGATCTCTTCTAGGTTCCCACACTCTTCTTTGGTTATTATTATGCCTTCTAGACCTTTTAAATCTACCTATTAGCACTCCAAAACCTTGATACCTCTGATTTTGTCTTCCATAAGCATGGAGGCATACCCTTTCCACATGACCAATCTCATTAAAGTTTTAACATACCACTGAGTTATTCCTATTATAACATTCATCATGACTAGGTGGATCATACAATAAAAATCTAGCAACAAGGCCTAATTCATTATAATTATAACATAAAAAAATATTTACATATTCACTTGTATTGTCTCTCCAAGGCTGAGTATATTTAGGAGACCTCTTACACTTTGTAAGGATATGACCAAATTCATTACAATTATAACAATATCCATTGAAATTTCTTTCATACCTTGAAGCATTAGGTTGCCTAATTGGTCTTGATTTCACATTGAGAGTCACATTATTCTCTTTTTTGATGCTAGTACCACTTAATTCCTTGTTTGGAACCATGCATTCTTACTTCACTTCCTTTCCTTTATATTCCTCTTTGAATCCCAAACTATTTCTATCATTTTCTTATCTTTGTTTGCCAATTTGATCATCTAGATCATTTGAAAATTTCTCAAACTTCTGAAAGGACAGTATTCTTGTTAGCCTCTCATAACTCAGCCCTTAGGAAATATATATCATTTTAAAATTTTGAACACACACTTTATTTATATTTTAAAATTGAAACAATATACTTTACCTTTTCTTCTAAAAATTTAATTGACTTTTTTTTCTTACTTGAATTAGCCTTATACTTCTCTTCAATATTGTGAATTTTATTTTCATATTCCTTGACCTAAAAAATCATCTTCTTGTTCTCTTTCTCAGAATTTTTAACAAATTTTGAATGATTTAAATGTCATCTTTGATAGCCTCACCACCTTCATTATAATAGTTGTGGTAACCTTATATAAAATCTCATAACAAAGAGGAGCCATCACTGGAAGAACTTTTTACATCCTTAAGTCATGAACAAAGCCTCATTTCCTATATACTCATGATCTGATTCAAATTCAAAATCTGAAACACTTCTAGTAGCAAAAAATAATTCACCATATTCATTTGTATAAAAAATTCTTTTATCTTTTCTCTTATAGTCAAACTTCTTAAATTTCTTCTTACCTTTACTAAACTTGTGATTTTTCTTGTTATGACCAGTCTCATGATATTTATCATCTTTATTTTCATGCCTATGAGGTAATTTAGAATAAAAATGACCTAGTTCACCAAAATTGAAACACTTGAACTCTAATTTATCACTATACTTACCATATCCAAGCTTCAACCTTTTATCCATCATAGAAAATAAATCTTCATCTTCAATTTCAAGAGAAACATCATCATCCTTCACCTTCTTGCATTTAGCTTTCATTTCATATTTGAATGTGATCTCTTTCTTGTATAATTTTGAATCACCTATTCTCGTCTCATAAGAATTCAAAGTTCCATGTAACTCATCAATCGTAAAATTAGTTAGATCTTTTGCCTCTTCTATAACAGATACTTGAGAGTAAAACTTAGGAGTTAGTGACATCAACACCTTTTGAAAAATAGATTATTCTTTCACATATTCACCTAAACATTTCATATTATTGACCAATTTGTCAACTCTAATAAGATAGTTAGAAATAGATTCATCTTCATTCATTTTGAGATACTCAAAATAATTTCTAAATTTTTGAAGCTTAAAAATTCTTACCTGTGAGTCACCTTTGTACAAAACTTGTATCTTGTCCCATAATTCTATTGTTTATTTACAGTACATCAAGTTTCCCATCTCATATTTACTTAGGCCACTTATGATGTCAATAAAAACATTTGAGTCATTAGTACATGCCTTCTTTTCTACATCAGTAGTTGTAGTAGTGGTGGGAGGACTATATCCATACTCAACAATATCCAAAACATCAACCCCTAGGTCCATGATATAGGTATTCACCCCCAATCTCCAAAACTCATAATTCACACCATCAAATAAAGGTTCCTTTCCAACAGAGGAACCACCCAGTATTTTTGTGCTTCAAGGATCTCCTTTCAAGTGATCAAAATTCTCCATAAGGACCTATTTTGATACCAATTGTTGGAAGAACAATGGACTGAAAGGGGGTGAATAAGTCCTTAAAAAAATTCAAATCATTTTTATATAGCTTATTCAAAACTCAAAACCATTTAACCATCCATTAATGTGCACACACAATCAAATATTACATATGCACGAAACCATGAGAAAGCTAATCAAAAAAAGACACAAGATATAAGTTGGAAACACTCAATGAGAAGAAAACCCACTGAAACATAATATTTATATTGAGAAGCTTAAAATTTACTAAGGTGCCAACCCCAGAAGTATTACTAACCCCTAGTTTAGTAGAGCTATAACCCTACAAGGACCACCGACCCTTGTTTTATGAAGAACTAACCCCACAAGGAGGCTAAAAATACCCCAAGATGATTAAGAAACTAGTAAAAAACCTCAATAATGTTATGATATCTTATATATTTCTTCTATAACTTATAGATACCACTGACTCAACTATCACTTCTTCAAACCCTCATTCAAATAGTAGGTATTAAAACTTGCACAATCTAGCTCTTTCTTCACTTCTCAAATCTTCAATCTCTTGCATAAATAATTGAAACCAATATCCAACCTGTCACACACTTTATCTAATTGCAATTCATGCTCATACACCTGCAAAAATCTCTCACCTAAGTCACACTTCTTTCACACACACCACTAGCTCACAAAAACACTAAAAGAAATGCTTTTATAAGATTCTTCTTACTTCAAATTCAACCCAAAAAATTTTCCATCATTTTTCATGACCAAAAAATCATAAAAACATCCCATATAATTTTCATAACATCTACAATTGACTCGTATGGGTCGGACTAGCAAAAAACCTTCTTCCATGCACCAAAAATTCTCAATACCCATGCATTAGAAGGCCAAAAATATCCTAACACAAAATATTTTTAGTCATGATTTAAAATTTATCAGATGCACTTACAATAATAGTTAAAAATCATACATGTTCACAATTATCATGAACCAATTAGATTATTTCATTTAATGGGCCTAGTGCCTGATTGCCTTCACAAAACATATGTTTCCAGTATGCTTTCTTCAAATTTTGGCTTAAATATCATCAAATAACACCTCAAGTATGGAATGTCACCACTTTATTGGAATTAAAAAATCTTTAGAATACATAAGTATAAGTTAGAGCTCATGAAACACCCACTGGTTCAAACTACAACAACTTCTCCCTTCACTAAAACAAGTTGCCCAAAAGCAATTTTAAAAAAGAATTTTGTTATCACCTTCCTTGACACTTTAAATAGCCAAAATAGATTCAATGGATGTCCAATTCATCCATATTCATTTTCTCAGTGATATAAAGCATCATCTAATTCATATCATGCTCCAACCAGCTCAATACTTCAGAAAAAAAAAGTTATGTTCTGGATAGCCAAAAATCTACCTATCCAAAAACTTACTTGGAAACCATATAAAATATCATCAATATGAAAAAAACTTATATCACTGGAATTATCTCTTAATTATATTTCTAAAACAATTTTAATCACCTCCTAACTCATTTTGTATCTTCTACAATGTCCACTTTACTGAGGACTGCTTCTAACTGCCCCAAAACTACCCTTTTACCAGTCAACCTAAATAGGGCACACTCTGCCATTTTAATGAATCCTCATGACATGAAACATATTTTGATATAAATAAAAACTCACACACTAAATTTTTTTTCCATTTTTTCATCAACTCCTTTGGATAACCTTCTCCCAATCTGAACTTCTTCAAAAACTGACCTGTTTGAATGGGGTCCACTCATCACCATAACCTCCACCATACCTTTATATAAGTATTAATGATTATAATGAATGTTCCAATAATCACCCTTGCACTAGCAATTAATTCTGGAAACTTAGGAATCAAATCTCTCAAACCACTTTCAAGCTATGGTTTCAAACTCATAAATAGTTGTTTACCTTCTTAACATTCGTTCATAAAAACCTAAGGATTAAATGAACTAGTTAATTTTTTGAACCCTTATAAATTCAATATACAAACATCCCATAAATATATAAGGTCCCATATAAATAACATGATTTAGAGAGATCATCATAAGTTTCAATTAGAGATGGAAATGCACTTGTTCTTGACCTTGTGTCACAAAAAACATCATATCCTATAAAATTCACATCATAACATCCTAATGTTTTTCCCACATCACAATGACACTCCCTACTAACATATAAAATCATTACCACTCCATAAATAGCACTCAATATTTCCAGCCTATCTCTTTTACATAGCTAACCCTTAGGTTTTTTCACTATAAGGCTAGGGTCAACTGAAAGAACCAAAAAACACATCATGAAATTAATAAAAATGGTCCAAAAATACATGATAAATCATAATACAACTATATACATGCATATGTGAGATCATATAGCTCCATACCAAAACCTCATACCTCCTAGCATCCATACTTGCTTCAAATGAGTACCTAAAACATAGTCACCAGCCTGTATTTGTACCCTAAAGTTCATATGAGTGCCCAAGAACTATCCAATCAGGCTATCCATCATGTCAACATGCTTATCAAGAAACCAAGAAGCTCGTAGCACTATGCTCCATCACCTAGGTGAGATAGGTCACCTGAAAAGGCTTCTAAGAAGAAGTCGTCCTCATTAAATTAACCTATACAACCATGAACATACCTGAATCTCCATGTCATCATCACTCTGAGAATCATATGAAACTACTCCATCATCCAATTTTTCATTAATGAGGTTTTTCATCAATGACGACACCTATTTAGTAGCATGACAACATGAAAACCCTCACTTAATAGGCAGCTCACATACCTTCCTTAAGCCTCAAACATCCCTCTAAAGGAGATCTGATTTTAGGCTATGTGTTTTAATGATTTTATTAACTTGATTCTTCATGACTTGCACTTGAATTCACTTGGGGATTTGGTGGTTCGTGAGCTTTATCTAGGAAAAAATTGACTCTTTTAATGCACTTAGCATGAGATACCGAAGAGAGAGCCGAACATTAGATTTTTGAAGTTATTAGCATTTCTCTATTTTTCCCTCTTTCCTCGTTTGCACAAATTTTCTCTTGAAAATTTAATTTTTTTTCATGAGGTAAGGTAGAAATGAATTTACCCTATCACCTTTTTATAAATTTTCAAATTTTATAGCACTAAATTCTCACCACCAACCACCGTACAACAACTTTAAATATGATTTCCTACTTTTCCACACTTTTTCTGTTACTTTCTTCTGCACACTGTAGTTGTAACCTTCCGGCATGCTTACTACTTTCCAACCCTAGACCTCTTGGTGTATGCCTCCCTACATTATAGTACATAATCCTTTGTGCCTCATTCTAAGTATTTCATCATGCCAGTTCCTACATCGTGTTACACTACACCACCATCTTCCACATGTGGTCTTCATCTTAAGAAATTTCCTTATTATCACCATCATTATTATTTCTCATGACACCCTTTTCCATTTTTTTGCACATGTACACCATAACATGTATACCATTCTTCTTTCGATATGTGCATATCATCATTCACTTAAACTCACCTACAAACATCTAAAAGGTCTTGTTCTGTGCATTTTTACATGGTTCACGCCACACTACAAGTATGCACAATCCTATACACATGAACTTAATAGATAATAATCATCTTCATGCATGAAAACATACTTAGTATAAAAAAAAATAGAGAATAAAACTACAAAATAAAAAGCAACAGCTGGAAATTCATACTTCCTTATTACAAAAAGAAATATTGCCTTATTACAAAAATAAAAAAAAATTATTTATAGTAGGTCTTCAACCTACTCCCATTGAAGAAATCAGGTAACATAGCTCCATCATGTGCCTTTAACTGAGATTCACCTTATTTAAGTATCTTGGTTACTAC
The DNA here is from genome assembly GCA_019776745.2 of Taxus chinensis. Classification (NCBI taxonomy): domain Eukaryota; kingdom Viridiplantae; phylum Streptophyta; class Pinopsida; order Cupressales; family Taxaceae; genus Taxus; species Taxus chinensis. Next base: position 355,942,246 of record CM034157.1, read on the forward strand.
AAAAGGTCCCAACTAATGAACCTTAAATTTCTTTGGGTGGCACACAAATTTGGAGTCATATAAAAGGACCATCTTTCCAACTTAAAATATATTAATCTTAATGTTCCTATCATGTCAAGATTTATATCCCACCTTCTCAGTCTTCTAGCTCTAATGTTCAATAGTACGTTAGTCATCTAGTTGTATTAGTTTATCAATGTGTTCTTGAATAGATTTCTCATCATCAAGTCCACATGCGTGCATAATGAACATGAAAGGTAGCATAAAATCTATTGGTAGTACTCCTTCTATTCCAAACACTAGCTAGAATGGTGTAGCCTTGTTCATCCTTTTGTAAGTCACCCTATAAGCCAAAATAATACCTAAAAATTTATCATCCCAATCCTTTACTCAAACATCACAAATATTTGTCAATTTATTTCCCAAAATCTTGTTGAAAGCCTCTGCAATACCATTATCTTGAGGGTGATAAGGGGTAGTTTTATGGTGTTCTCCATAAAATCTTCCAATAAAACTTTGATTGTCTCATTTAATAAATGATTTCCTCTATCAGTAGTTAAGATTAATGGGAATCCATACCTATTAATTATATTCTCTAATAGGAACCTCGTTGTTGTAGTTGTAGTATAATCCTTTGTAGTTATAGCCTCTTTCCACTGTGTAAGATAGTTAGTATAAGTAATAATGTAGTGTGCTTCAGTCATACATGTGGTTAGTTCAATAGGTCCTATAAATTTAATAGACCAATTCTTAAAAGGTTACATGATTTCAATCAGTCTAAGTGGAATTTCATCCCTATTGTAAGGATTTCTAATGCGCTGAAAATGGTCACAAGATTTCACAAAGTCCTTAACGTCCTTGTCTAAAGTTTCCCACCAAATTCCATCCGCAAGAATCTTACGTGTGGTAGCATCACTTTATTAATTTCCACCTGCTATTACGCCATGAGCCTATGCCATAATAGCTTCACGCTTATGCTCAAGTATATAATGGCACAAGATCTCATCTCTTCCCATTTTGTATAAGTCACCTCTAATCAACTGATAGGGCACAACTCGTATGGAAAGATGTTTTTTCTCTAATATCTTTATGCCTTTAGGTGCTTGTCCAGTACACAAGAATAATTTAGTATCCTCCAAATCTATGGACTCATGGTTCAACATAAATAATTATGCATCCGACCTTGTGTCCTTAATGTTTTTTGCATCCTCACCCAAATTAATCCTTGATAGATGATTAGGCCCTAAATTGCTTTTACTCGGTTTGAAAAAAACTATGAAGTCAAATTCCTGAAACAGAAGTATCCACATACAAGTTTTCCCTTACAAAACATGTTTATTGACCAAATATTTTAATTCCATATGATCTATATAAAATATAAACAGGGTAGCCAAAAAGTACCGTAAAAAAATATGAAACACGTAGATCATAAAAAATTTCTTGCACTTGATGTTTATGTAATTCTTCTCCATGAGTTTCAATTTCCTGCTAAAAAAAATGGATGATCCACATTACCTTTCCTAGGTTGTGCCAAAACTACACCAATGGTTATGCTAGAGACATCAACATAAACATGAAATGGTTAACCCAAGAAGGAAAGTGTGAGATAGGTGAAATAGTTAACCTCTCCTTCAAATTCTCAAATGCATGTTGTTGCCCATCACCCCATTGAAACTTTCCTTTTACCTTCAGTAATTCCTCCAATGGCACAGTAATATTTGCATAACCTTTGATGAACTTCCTGTAATATCCTTTACGTCCCAATAATTTATGTACCTCACTCTGATTGGTAGGTTCTTCTAAACCTAGAATCACAACCACCTTGGGTAGGTCGACCAATAATCCTTCTTTACAAATGATGTGTCCAAGTATATTTCCAAAGAGTGTTGAAAAAATACACTTTGTAATGTTGAGATATATTCTCAAGTTCTTGCACCTATCAAACATATTCCTAATATTGTCACAATGATATTTGACTAGGTCATACACCATCCAATCATCTAAATATACTTAAAATAATTTATGAATAAAATTTTGAAAAACCTGTAAAATATGTGCGAGAAGATTGTTGACACTTTCTTCAATCCAAAGGGCATGAATGTATATGCAAAATTTCCCCATTTTGTGGATAAATTTGTATTCTCTTGGTCCTATTTTGTGATGTGTACCTAGTGATAACTTGAAAATCCATTTATAAACAAATAAATCTCATGCCTTGCTATGCCTTCAAGGATTTCTTCTATGAAAGGGGTGGGAAAAGGATATATAACACATAAAACATTGATTTCCATATAATCAACACAAATCCTTAACCTCCCATATTCCTTAATGATTATAACCATGGGACTAACCCATTCTGATTCCTCAATAGGCTCAATGATCCCATATTTGAGAATTTTATCAATCTCCTCCTTGAACTTCATGCATAGATTAGGATTCATCCTGTAAGGCCTCTTCCTAACTGGGCATGCACCCTCCTTTAATTTCATCCTCATCTCACCTAAAGAGGATTACAGACATTTTAAATTCATGTTAGCCCCATGGGAGCATGTCTTTGACTTCACGAAATAACTCAATAATCCTATCCATTTCTTTCTTTGACTAATAGTACCGAATGATTTCTTCCTTAGGTGCATCTTATGTTCCAATGTTAACCTTCTTTGTCTTTATTTGAGCATGGTACATGCATGCCTTCTCATCTACAGTATCCATTACCTCCCGTATACTTTTAGTGTGGCTAACATCCAAGTTCTCAATCTCTTCATCATCAATGAGATATACCATTTTGACTTTATCCATTTCCTTCTAGGAATGACCCATCTGTACCTCATCCATTTCTCCAATATTTAGGCACGCCTTAGAATCAAGCTCACAAAGTAGTTTTAGCATGATACCCCCCACCTTTGCGCTATCTACCAAGGTGATGCACCTCATTATATACAATACTTCATGGAAAAGAGGCTTAGTAGATAAATAATCAAAAATTTCAATCATACTTGCACTCATTTCATATCAGTTTGTTGTTTCTATTTTTTTCTCTGCATGGACATACCATGCACACGTGCAACCACATTGTGTGGAGTAGAGCTTATGTACCCAAATTGATGGAGGTAAGGCCTCCTAGCCTTGTTCCCATGGTGTCTTATAATTATGGATGTGTACAAAAGTAGGATTCTTCCCATGATACTCACATATATGTGTAGGTACATTAATTAATTAAACCACATGAAAAAGGAGATTATCACTTCTTTTCACTCAAGTAGGTTATCTCTATGTGTAGCCCACCAACGTGCTTTTGTTCTATGCAAGGTATATACTAGCATATTTCTTCTATCTCCTTCATTATACGACTTATCCACCATGGCACGCAAGAATGTATCAGGATTCCCTTCACCAGTATACCTTGGTACTGAGTATATCCTAACTACCTTACCATATACGTATTGATCAACATTATGAATCGTACTTTAAATTTTTTCCCAACTATCTCATACATGTCATGATCCAAGAAATCATAAGCAATACTCATGGTGTCACTTATAGAGTGTGAATCATCCCATTGAAGCACATCTTCCTTAGATGGTTCTAAATTTTCTTGGATCATGCATCATGCACACATAAATTATATTTAGATGTTCCTTGCTCAAGGGATCAACATAAGATTCTTCCTTCTTATCATGTATGGGTATGATCACATGCTCATCCTTGTTCTCAACATTAATACATCTCTTATTAAATTGAAGATACACATTGTTCACATAGCACTAGGGTTATCCAAGTAATGATAAAAATAATTATACTTCAAAAATATCCAATACCTCAATGTCCTTAGTAAACTCAGGTCCCTGAATTGTAATAAAGGCATCCTTCAGCACCCCAATATGAATATCCCTATTTTTACTCGCCATGTATAGTACATTTAAAGATGACTACAAATTTGTCCTCCTCATCTGATTCCATGCATCTAGAATCAGCACATCTACTTCAATGCATGTATCTATAAAGATGTTTCTCACTAACCACCCATCAATTTGTTGGTTTAAAAATCTATCGCTTGGGAAAATTTATGGATAAACGAGTCAACAGTGTGCAGGGCATAGCCCCTCTTTGAGTCAGCAAAGTGAAACTGGTTTATTGCTATTCTACCAGCAGGAATCTGTGCAAGTCTCACAATATTCTACCTTCAGGGGTTTGGGATCTCATCCCAGTAGGGTTATTTCTGACTGCAGAAAGAAAGGAATGGAAGAGAGGATGAAGAAAGATCAGATCCGAAGAAAGAAAAGAAATGAATTCCAAAGCAGAAAGGTCAGAGGGTTTATGTTTTGGGATTGGTAGTAAACAGAGCCAAACCTACTTACATAAACAAACAAAGCAATACTGATGAATAAATGACAATAAAACAGAAGTAGATCCAACAGGATAAACACACAGATCTGATGTAAGAGAGATCTAATGCCAATAACACATGTATTCAGCACAAAGTCTAAATATTGTATTAATATTTCCTTCTGTTACAAAAATCTCAAAGTATTTTCTTCTCACTTCTATTTTTCATCTGAAAAATATCCACATCAAATACAAGAAATATTCGAGTATTTATAGAAGAAGGAGAAGAAGGAAGGCAAAAAGGAACCAACCACCTATTTACAAAATATCTACAAAATATCTCAAAGTATGTTGACTTTTAACAACTTGGTGGATGACATCATCCCATGGTGTAACATGGATGATGTCATCATTTGTGCCAACATACTCTAGATATTTACAAAAAAGAACGTCAAAGGAGAGAGAGAAGAAGAAAGAGAAACTATTCATCATCATCGTCCTACGGCCAAAAAGGGGTATCCTGCTTCTACTGCTACTTAGGTGATGAGATGTGGAATTGGGCATGGTATTCCATGAACTTGCTGATCATGGGCTCTAGTTGATCCTGGGAAGGATACTTATGTCGCTCGCTGATCACCTCGCAAGTCTCCCACTCTTCTATGAGCTTCTTTGGGACTTTGGAATATTATTTCTCTGCTTCTATTAGGAATCTGATGAAGTCCCGATAGGCCAACAGGTTATTGATGGACTCTACATCAAAAGTGACCTCTGGCCCTAGCCCTTGCGAAACGATCTCCTTGAAAATCTGAATGGTTTCATCAACCTTCCTTAAGGTGAAAGAAGGAGTAAGAAACCCTGGGGACATGTTGAGAATGATCTGTTCCATTTGGTGCATTACGTCCAGGGCTTCTTCTTTTACCTTATCAATCTTTTCAAGGATGAATTCTAGTTGATCCATTTGGTAATCTAGAGTGGAAAGGACTTTATTGAGGGCCCTAGGTGACCGAAAACGCCGAACTTGACCAGATCTTCAACTGAACAGTTGAACATTCATTGAAAGGTCTCATGCTACAGCCTAGCATGGTCCAACTCTTTTGATATGGGTCCCACTAATGCCTGGAGCTCTTTATTCAAATTTTTGATGTTCAGATAAAAATCAGTGAACTTGGCGATCACTCATTCACTATCCTTGAGGATCTAGCTCCTCCAAGCGGAAACTACCATGCCCTGCTCACCGATCTTCACATATTCATTAATTTTATCCTGACTCAGAGGTTCATGAGTTTCGGCGGTAGTTGTGGTAGGTGCACTACCCATCTTCTGTAGGGTGTGGAGCAGATGACTATTTTGCTCTTTCAGTAACCTTTTCTCTTCTTTTGCCTCTTGAAGTTTCTTGCAGAGGGCGTCGACTGCAGATAGGGCCTCTCCCTGAAGGCTTTCAGAAGATGTCCCCATTGTGACTTGAGTCACTGTGTAATCTGTCGAGGATAGATCCTTTTTATCCTTCAGAGGATTGGGGTATGCGATCTCCATTACCCTTTCTCCCGAAGCACTCTGAGAGAAGCGTGTGATAGGATTCTGCTTCTTTGCCCCTTTTGACGGGATCATGGAGAAGTCCATCGGTGCAATGGGAACTTTTCTTTTCTGCTGACTTAGGTGCTGGGAGATCCAAGCTGGACTTATGGGAGAAGGGCCAGAAACAGAGGAGGGGGCAGCTGCAGTAGTAGAAGGGAAAAAGGTGGAGACACGTGGTGGCGGCATGGAGAGGGAAGCCGAGGAAGTGCTCACAGGAGGAAGGGATACTGCAGGGGAGGAAGACATAGGAAGGGAAGGGAGCTTAGAGATGAGGGAAGAAATGGAGGGGGACAACTCCGCGAGAGAGGAGAAGATGGATGAAGAAGCAGGAGGAATGGTAGAAGAAGGGGGAGAGGACACGACCAAAGGAATGGTCGCTTGGGTCACTTGAGGAGGGGAAGGAGGAGAAGGAGAAGGAACAGAAGGGACCTCAGTTGTTATAGCCGTGGCCACATCCTGAGTGGATATGCCTATTGGAACATCTTCCGCCACTTCTTCTTCTGTGCTTTTCAGGATTTCAACCCATTCTTGTGAAGCGGAAGGAGGGCTTTCTGGAGCTTCCTCTTGGGTGGAACTGGATTCACCCTCTTTACCTTTACCCTTTCCTTTTGGCTACTGTTTTGATCGAGGAGGTGTGTTACCCAATGGAGAGGTTGTGAAATCGACTCCGAGGTAGATGAGCCCGTTCATTCGGCACCAATGTTCTGTTCTACGCAGAGTTTCCTTGACCCTTTCCTCAATTGTCTGAGGTGCTTTAGTTCTATCAATTACCGCGAAAGGCCAATCGTCCCCACCTGTGTCAAGATACACTTGATCCACTTCCTCCTCAGTAGTTTGGTAGCCTTTGGGGATGATGGCCACCCCGTACTGGATGATTTCTGCTAAGGCCAAATGAGAATGGTCCTTCCTCCTGAGCTCCACCTCATGATATATATTGATGTAGATATCTTCGATCTGAGGGATATGGATCGGATCGAGCTTGGCCCTAGGCAGATAATTTCTCGGGTCGAAGGTGGGCCTTGCTGGGAAATTATGTTTCAGATTCAGTAGCTCCAGCTCTGCAAACATGTCTTTCACCTTGTGGTGAGTGAGACATGTATACCTACCCACTGTGAGGGGGAAAGGAGTTCCACCCTTCTTTCTCTTGAGGCATTTCTCATGGTAGGTGATTAGCTGTCTTGACAGCTCTAGCAGAATCAATTTGGGACCAGCGTACCTTGGTAGTTTAGTTGGCTCCCCCAAGAAGTTAGCCGCCCTTAGATAAGTGAATGTGGGGAATTGAGTGAACAGGGCCCCCCATTTCTCTGTGGCTGCCATGATGCTCTTGGTCGTATGACCGTGAGTCATATTCGGCCTCAACAGGAAGATGATGAAATAGAAAAATGCATCATTGATCTTTGTAAATTGGGGGATGCTATTTTCCAGCTTTAGTTCTGGATAATATTCATAGATTTTAACTTGGGGCCAAACCCCACTCCGCATCAGAGCTGGGTAGTCCCTTTCTGAAGCTGCAGCGTAAACAACATAGGAATTCATGTAGAACTTCCCTGTTGTGGTAAATTGTTGCAGCTGCTCTGATATCGTGCTGCTTATGATTTCTGCCCACTCAAAGCATTGATCGGGCATATTTTTGTTCATTGTTTCTAAATACCACAGCATCCATTTGTGGAAGTAGTGGGCGTCAGGAAGCCCAAACACCCTGCTCAGGAACGTGATTGTGTCACTGAGCTCCTCTGAAAAATCACTGCGGTGAATGATTTGTGGCCATCGGGTCACCACCTTTTTATTTTTCAAATATACCTCGTTCATCAGCTGCATGCACTGATCTTCATTGTCGTCCCAGGCCTTAATGCAGTCTTCCCGGCTTACGGCCACAAAGTGTCGATGGTGAGGGATGCCGAGCATTAATTCAAAGTGGCGGGCAGTGAGGTTGATTATGACCTTGCCCTTCTCATTTACGACACATCTTGTGTCTTTATTGTAGCACCGGGAAAACACCATATTAAATTCGTTATTCACGACACTTACTGGGATTCCTCCAGCAAAGTGCAGTGCACTGCCTATCAATTTGTCCATCCATGGACTTCTTGTGACCTTCTGAGTTTTGACCCAGAACTCCTCCATATCAATATGACCCAGCTCTGAGTCTCTGATGTCCAGGTCACACTCGGCCTGGGACTCGGGCATTCTGACCCTCTGATACTTATACTTCATTTCTTCTTCTGTGAGCTTGGCCTTGCCTTTGGATTTGGTAGGTCTCTTGCTTGATGTTGACATATGTTCTTCTAAACTTAGTTGCTGATCTGCAAGAATAAGAAGTGAAACCTAATGCAAGAAATTGATGTCATCCGTTTGATTTTCCATTGAAATGATGACAGAAGAAAGAGTTTGATTTAAGGCCTCAGGGCGCATGGCGCATGAATACTGCAGGTTACAGAGCTAAATAGTAAGGCACACGGGAAAGGGAGTTAGGGATAAATCAGGCCAAAGGGCGCATGGCGCATGGATACTGCAGGTTACATTCTTTGTTGTTGTAAACACAAGTGCGCCTGCGCCATGTGGATGCATTTTGTAAAGGGCACAGATATTTATCATGTTACATGGGTACAGGATGCACCAAAGGGCGCAGGATTTGCACATGTTACATCATTTTTTTGTGTGCCAAAAGGAAACTGGCACGGCGCATGGAAGGTTTGCATGACACAATGTTGTTGCAATGAGGGATGCGCAAGCGCTGTCTATAGCTTTGCACTTGGCGCATAGGAAAGGATTGTTACATGGATGCTGGGTGTGCCAATGGAACAAATTTTATCAATGCAACACATGAGTTTGGTGCGCCAAGCAGGACGCAAGGAAAGCGTTTGCAACAAGTGAGGGAAGTGCGCCATGAGGGCGTAACTTTTCATTATGTAGCAGGTAGGGAAAAATGCGCCATTGGCGCAACTGTTCCTCATGTTGCAGGGTGTGCCAATGCGCCAAAGGAGAAGAAAAATACAGTTTCTTTTTAAGCTTTGATTCTTCTCAGAGGGGTTTTACATATGGTTTAGCTCCTTCTGCAGGGTACCTTGGGGTGATGAAGGGGCTTAAACAAAGAGTTTCAAGCTATCATTTCAGGACAGAGTTTCCTCTACCAGCAGATCTGGAAAGAGGGGGAAGAAAATGTGGAAGAATGGAAAAGACAACAAGGGGGGGGGGGAAGTTCTCGATTTCATAGTCTTTCCAATCCAATCCAGACCAACAAGCAAACAAAGAACCAAAGCACAAAACACACAAAAGAAATGAGGACCTCTTACCTAGATATAACGAAGAAATGTGCAAACGGGTCCACAAAGTGATTGAAAATGACAGGGCAGGTGCGCTGGCAGGTACAGAGAAAATCACGTGATTGTGTCAGATGATAATGACAGCGCAGACGCGCCTATTTATAGGTGAGGTAGCAATAAATGCGCCACCAACTTTTTCAAGTGGCGCATGAAAAGCACTGTCGACACAAGAAAACATGCGCCCTTTGGCGCACCAAAAGCTTGCCAACACAGAAGTTATGCGCGCCTTTGGCACACCGGAAGTGGTGTTGACATAGGAATATGTGTGCCCTTGGTGCACCAAAAAGTGGCGCAACAAATGTTCTGTTGACAGGAAGGTGCATGCGCCTTGGCACATGCAACGAAGACTCAACATAGTGAGGCACACCAAAAAGCCTGTTGACATGAGAAAGCATGCGCCAAAGGATTTAAAGGGGGCGCATCAAAAGTTTATGTTGCATAGTCATTATGTGTGCCCGACCAAAAAAGACCAAAAATGGCTAAGTTCGGAAAACTAGATTTCCCGGGAAGGGATTTTGCAACGTTCCGAACGCAAGGGATCCCTGACGAGGGACCGGAACAAAATTTTGGTAAGGTTATCAGTAAAATTGCCCTTGCCAATTTTACGGGATAACAGCTGGCTCTTTCTGGGGACTATCTCTGAGTGCAAACCTCAGGGGTAGAGAATCCCAGATCTCATGTGCCTATCCATTGGGTAACAGAGTCAAAAACAAGGGCGACGGAGGGTGAACAAAAGGGAACACACAACAAACAGAAAGCAAACACATGACAAAAACAAACACACAACTAAAGCACTGTACAAAGAAGAGAGCAAGCTCTACTTCCTGAAGATTTTTAGATGTTGCCCGCTATAGGGAAGCGGGAGTTCAGTTCCATCCAGATATGAGAGATAGAAACTATTCTCTCCATTGAGCTGCTTGATCTTGAAAGGCCCTCTCCATAGGGAATCAAACTTTCCGTGCATGCCCTTTGGCTCTCTTCGCTTGTCCCATAGAAGGACGAGGTCTCCCACCTGAAAATTTCTTTGCTTAGCTTTCTTATCGAACAATCTCTTGACTTGATTCTGATGCTCGGTGATCTTGTCGACCACCTTTATTCTCTTTTCTTCGAGCTCCGCTAGATACATGATCCTCTTTTCAAGGGAACTTTGAAAAGTTTCATCTTCGATTGCCTGTGCCAAACGTAGAGCAGGGAGTTCAGCGGAAATGGGAAGCTCGGCATCGGTGCCATATAACACTTGAAAAGGTGACATGCCGAGAGATCTCTTGGGAGTAATGCGATCTACCCACAAAGCATCATATAAGGACTTGTGCCACATTCGTTGATTCTCATCCACCAGCTTTTGTATGATGGTCACCAAGTTTTTGTTACTGGATTCTGCTTGACCATTTCCCTGAGGGTAATAATCTGAAGCGTGAGCCAAAGTTATTCCGTATTCGTAGCAAAAACTAATAACTTCCCGTGAAGAGAAGTTAGAAGCATTATCAGCAACAATCTTGTTTGGAACGCCAAACCTGACAATGATGTTTTCTTTGATGAAACTGCAAACAACTTCGGAAGTGGCATGTTTGACAGGTATGGCTTCCACCCACTTGGTGAAGTAATCTGTTGCTGTTAGGACATAACTATGTCTGCACTCGATTGGGGATTGAGTGCACTGATAAAATCAATTCCCCACTGCCTGAATGGTTCGTTGACAATGACCGGCCTGAGGGGAAAAGCAGCCAACTTGGGCTTGCCGACGAACTGCTGGCAAGGTTCACACTTTGCTACCCAGGTGGCTGTATCTTGGAAAAGCGTCGGCCAATAGTACCTGGCCCGGATGATCTTGTGTGCTATCACAGAAGAGGAGAAATGGCCTCCACAGGCTGAATTATGAAAACTTTCAAGTAACTTCACCTACTGTGGCTTGTCGACACACCGCAAGAAGACACCATCTATCCCGCGTTTGTATAAACCGTCATCCCAGATGACATATTTGGCTGCTCTGAGCTTTATAGTGCGCTTCTCCTTCGTAGTTAGGTGAGCTGGGCATTCGCCGTAGGTGAGGAAGAAAGCAATATCGGAATACCACTCATCGCTGGTTGCGACAAATAGGACCAGAGGCAGTGAATCAGGTTTTTCCAGCCAGTTTTGTGCTTCATTGGTACAATCATCCTTTTCTCCGGAAACTTCCGACCCTTGGTTTTCGGCCATAAGTTGACACAAGCCTTTGCCTCTTACCAACTTGGTTGGTTTTATATCTAAATCGTACTCCTGGACCTTTGCAATCCAATTTCCGTGCAAGCTTCCTAACTCCTGTTGAGTTAAGATTGACTTGACCACCGTGTCAGGGACCAGCACCACTGTATGAGAATTTAAAATGTAATACCTGAAGTTTTTGACTGCTTTGACAACGGCGAAGGCATGCTTTTCCAACTGAGACATTTTTAATTCGTGAGGCTTGAGGGGAGAGCTCATGAACGCAATCAGAGATTCAACATCCTCAGAATTCTTTTGCATCAAGATGGCAGATATAGTATGCTCAGACGCATAGCTATACATGATAAAATCCTTGGAGAAATCAGGACATACCAGGACTGGTGCGTGAGCGACGGAAGCTTTTATTTCTTCAAATGACCTTTTTCCTTCCTCGCTCCACCGGAAAGTTGGTGATCCTTTCATCATGTCCAATATATGACGAGTCTTTTCAGCAAAGTCGGGAACAAAGCGCCTAAGAAAATTCACCTTTCCAAAGAAAGAGTGAATGCCGGTCTTACTTGTAGGCAGAGTAAGGCTCTGAATAGCCTTAACTCTTTCGGTATCTATCTTCGTTCCTTCTTTGCTAACAACATGCCCTAGCAACTTTCCTTCTGTGACTCCAAAAATAGACTTTTTCAGGTTTAGGGAAATCCCATGCTCTCGGCATCTGGCCAATACTTGCTCCAGATGATCACAATGATCACTTCGTTGTTTAGAGAACACAGTTAAGTCATCCAGATAAACAACAATGACCTTCCCCATCATACCTTTGAATGCAAGGTCCATGGCCCGCTGAAAAGTGGTGCCAGCATTAGTTAGGCCAAAGGCATCCTGCTATAGGCAAACGTGCCCCAGGGAGTAGTGAATGCTGTTTTAAATTGGTCTTCAGGTGAAACTTCAATCTGATTGTAGCCCGAAAAACCATCAAGCATGGACAACATTTCTGATCCAGTTACTGCTTGTAGAACTTGATCCATTATAGGAAGTGGGTAGTTGTCTTTTAAGGAAGCCTGGTTCAAGTTTCGAAAATCTACGCATATGCGTATTTCACCATTTTTCTTGCGCACTGGCACAATGTTTGCTACCCAAGTACTGTGATGGATAAGAAAAATGATTCTCGCATCCAGTATTTTCTGAATTTCAGCTTGGATAGTACCTGAGATCTTAGGGTTATAATGCCTCTGTTTTTGGTGAAAGGCTTTAACGTCTTCTTTCAACGGGATGTCATGTTGGACGTCCTTTGGCTTAAAAGACTTTAGATCAGCATAGGACCATGCCAATACATCCATGTATTTCTTCAGCAGTTTGACAAACTTCCGCTTCTCTTCAGGGTGCAACATTTTCCAATGTTCACGAACTGCGGACGTTCTACCGAACCTAAATTGACCGGTTCGGTTTCTGGGGAGGAGCCCGTACCATCTCACCTTTTCTTTTTTACAAAATGGTCATGCCTATCGAACAACCATTCTAAAGAAACCAGGCCCTTCGGAATTTTATTTCCTTTAAGCTGACATATGCCGTCATTCCCTTCGGATTCATTTTTGATCGGTGACTGATTTGCGGCACATAGAAGTGGATCCTTCAAAATGAATTCCTTGAAATTTTCCACCTTTTCTAGAAAGGCAATGAGTTGATTGTCATCGTTGAATACTTGCCAATGCTGAGAATTGTCTGGCACACTTGGGCGGAAAACCATCTCAATGGTGTATTTGTCTGTTTTCAAACCTGGGTGAGGGAGCATGAGGGATGCTGAAACGGCCAATGAATCGGCCATGTCATTCTGAGCTCTTGGAATGGATTCTATTGAAAAAGCATCAAATTCTTCAATGTTGTCCCACACCGCATTACGGTAGTGCCTGAGCCTCTCATTCTTCACTTGATATATCCTTTTAACTTGATTCACGACTAGCTCTGCATCACCTTGTACTTTCAGATTTTTGATCCCTCTCTCTCTTGCGGCCTGCATGCCGAGTAACAGAGATTCATACTCAGTAGTGTTATTTGTGTTGAAAAACTGCAACTTAAAAGAGAGAGGAATAATTTCTTCTTCGGGAGATATTAGCACGGCTCCGGCGCCACATCCACTGGTTGCGCAGCTGCCATCAAACTGCAAGGTCCAGACCTTGTTAAGATCTTCTTCTTGGACGAGAACAACCATTTTGTCAGACTCGGTAGACAAGAAATAGTTCCCCATCCCTGATGATTCGAAAATAATTTGAGCTTTGGGGTCCTCAGAGTTAGTAACCAAGTACTTCTTTTGTGATTCTGGCTCCAAAGTCTGCATTACACCTTTGATGGGGATTCTAGCCTTGGACCAGTCCATATGAATTTCTCCTCCAACCTCACTACAAAAACTCCTTCCCAGCAGTATTCCATAGGCTGCGGGAATGTCGGCAATGAGGACGGTCATCTTTACTCTTTTCTCTGGGAACGCCGCAAATGCAAACTGCGCGTCTTTGATTTGACCAATCAATGGGACCTATTTGGTTTCCAAGGAATAACATCTGCCAAAAGGCTTGGTAAGGGTGAGGCCCAGAGCATGAGCAACTTTTGCTGGCATGACGTTGTCAGAAGCCCCAGAATCAATTATGCAGTTACTTAACTTGTGACCATTGATTAGGAGGGAGAGATAGAAGGGCTCTATCTTGCCTGATGTAGATGTTGAGGCAACATTTATGCGGGATGCAGGAGGAGTGGAAAGGATTCCTTTTAAGGAAACCTGGGGAGTTATGACAGCTTGACTTTGAATATATTCAGTTAACCTTATCAGCTGTTCGGGGTTTGACTGAAGATACTCAGCTTCAGACATTTGGATCTTAGTCTTTTTAGCATGATCTATGATATCAAATGCGGCCAAAGGTTGCGCTGGTGAAGGAATGAGTCCCTCACTTCGTGATGGTAGGGTAGGATTACTGGTCTTGATAGGAATATGAGAGGGCTGGTTTGGAGGAGATATAGGAGCAAAAGCTCTCTTTGAAAAAGACTTATTGACAGGCTGAGTGGGTAGGGGATTACCTCTCTTTGCAATGGTTGGGTGCGTGGATGACGCAGTCTTCTCTTTCTGCATATTGGCAGCAACCTCAGCTTCTTTTCCTTGCGAGCGGGTGAAAACAACATATGACTGTCTGCTTGCATATCCCTGGGTACCTTCTTCATCGTCAGATTCCTCCTCATCAAATTCCATATACCCGATAGTAGAGTCGCCAGTCGGCTCACCGACATCTTGATCATCTTCGCCTTGGGACGAAGGTTCTTCGTAATTTTGTTCCTCTTCTTCTTCAATTTCAGCTAGAGCATTGACCGGAGGAGTCTCAAGTGCCAACCGCGGAGCGGTTGCAGGCAACTGCGGCCTATGCGGGACGCTGTTAGGAGTGAAGTTTCTTCGCGGAACATCCCGGTACGAGGAACTGGGGGAAGCTTGGGCTAACTGCTTCTTTAATGTGATCAAGTCATTTGCCATTTTTTGAAATGCTGGATCAGATGAAGTGGCGGGAGAAGGGCTCAAAGCTTTGGGCTTGGATGGTTCCCTTTTTAATTTGCCGGATATGAGCAAGTTGTCTTCAATCCGTATGGCAGCAGCTTGGGCAAGAGGCAAGGTAGTTATTTGTTCATGTAGAAGCAAAAAACTTATTTTTGAGCTCATTGCATTCACAAAGAAACACTTTTGATTTTCTAGTGTTGGCAACATGGCAGCAGGCACACGGTTGATTAATGCATTGAACCTGGCGATAAAATCACGCATGGTCTCATTGGCCTCCTTCTTCAGGTGAGTGATCTTTGATAATAATGCAAATGCATCTTCTGAAGGCTTGTACCTGTCTTCAAAAGCATCCCGCAAGGTGGCCCAACTGGTAATAGACCCGGCTGGCAAATGCTGAAACCATTCTGCTGCGGGCCCTTGGAAGGTCTCCAAAAAGAGGTGAACTGACACATCTTCGTGGGTCACATCAAGGATACTGCATGACATGATGAACGTAGATATGTGTGAATCTGTGCTTTGGTTTCCGCTCCCGTCGAATTTGGGAAAATTCTTTCGGTTTCCGTGAGGGAGCGCGTGAACTGGATGTGGTAATGCGAGAGGGCCCATAGCATTTCCCCATGGCACTGCCATTTGAAAGGCTGGAAAAAGAACACGGGCTGGAAGTGCGGTTCCACTGAGCAATAAAGCACTGCAAAGGGATGTGGATGTTCCTTGTGAAAACTGGTTCTTTCGTGGAGGTGAGGTACTTCTGGCTGACCGATCAGCTGAACTTAGTGATGAAAAGCGCGCCGGTGTTATACTGAAGTTGTGCCTTTGAAGCAGATCAAAAGTAGGATCGACTTCTCCACGAGCTCTCCTGCTACGAGTAAATGGTTCACCCGCCAGCGTACCTTCCAGATCTGTGATGTTGTGGAGCAGATTTAAAATTTCTTTTTGGTTGTACTTGCTGATTTTCTGGTTTTTCTGACAAAAACCAGCAGCATGTACTTTTCTAAATATTTAAAATTATCCCTCTTTTGAAAACCGATTGTGGTTTAATGACAAAGAACAACGAGGATAAAATGATGGTGAAGCTTAGTAAGCTGATTTTCAGATCTAAAGTTGACTTTTTCAAAGAGTTTGAAAATTTTGGTAAACAGTCAAAAACTCAGATCTACGGAAAAATACATATTTTTATAAAAAATCAGCGAACTAAAGGTCTCCAACTAGGCCCGATCTATGGATCTCAGAAGAAAATTTTTTCAATTTAGAGCACTTTTGCAAAATTTTTGGATTTTTAACAAAAAGTTAAAGTTTGCAAACAGGTAGTGATTTTTCAGATTTTTACTGATTTTCTATCATACCACCATCATAGATCAGATAGATCTGTTCGATCCCCAGCGGAGTCGCCAAAAACTGTTGGTTCGAAAATCTGTCGCTTGGGCAGATTTATGGATAGACGAGTCAACAGTGTGCAGGGCATAGCCCCTCTTTGAGTCAGCAAAGCGAAACTGGTTTATTGCTATTCTACCAGCAGGAATCTGTGCAAGTCTCACAATATTCTACCTTCGGGGGTTTGGGATCTCATCCCAGTAGGGTTATTTCTGACTGCGGAAAGAAAGGAATGGAAGAGAGGATGAAGAAAGATCAGATCCGAAGAAAGAAAAGAAATGAATTCCAAAGCAGAAAGGTCAGAGGGTTTATGTTTTGGGATTGGTAGTAAACAGAGCCAAACCTACTTACATAAACGAACAAAGCAATACTGATGAATAAATGACAATAAAACAGAAGTAGATCCAACAGAATAAACACATAGATCTGACGTAAGAAAGATCTAATGCAAATAACACATGTATTCAGCACAAAGTCTAAATATTGTATTAATATTTCCTTCTGTTACAAAAAGTTCAAAGTCTTTTCTTCTCACTTCTATTTTTCATCTGAAAAGTATCCACACGAATACAAGAAATATTTGAGTATTTATAGAAGAAGGAGAAGAAGGAAGGCAAAAAGGAACCAACCACCTATTTACAAAATATCTACAAAATATCTCAAAGTCATGTTGACTTTTAACAACTTGATGGATGACATCATCCCATGGTGCAACATGGATGATGTCATCATTTGTGCCAACATACTCTAGATATTTACAAAAAAGAACGTCGAAGGAGAGAGAGAAGAAGAAAGAGAAACTATTCATCGTCATCGTCCTGCGGCTGAAAGGGGGTATCCTGCTTCTGCTGCTGCTCGGGTGACGAGATGTGGAATTGGGCACGGTATTCCATGAACTTGCTGATCATGGGCTCTAGTTGATCCTGGGAAGGATCCTTGTGTCACTCGCTGATCACCTCGCAAGTCTCCCGCTCATCTATGAGCTTCTCTGGGAGTTTGGAATATTCTTTCTCTGCTTCTATTAGGAATCCGATGAAGTCCCGACAGGCCAGCAGGTTATTGATGGACTCTGCGTCAAAAGTGACCTCTGGCCCCAGCCCTTGCGAAACGATCTCCTTGAAAATCTGAATGGTTTCATCAACCTTCCTTAAGGTGAAAGAAGGAGTAAGCAACCCTGGGGACATGTTGAGAACGATCTGTTCCATTTGGTGCATTGCGTCCAGGGCTTCTTCTTTTACCTTATCGATCTTTTCAAGGATGAATTCTAGTTGATCCATCCGGTAATCCAGAGTGGAAAGGACTTTATTGAGGGCCCTGGGGTGACCTGAAAATGCCGAACTTGACCAGATCTTCGACTGAACAGTCGAACATTTCGTTGAAAGGTCTCATGCTGCAGCCTAGCATGGTCCAGCTCTTCTGATATGGGTCCCGCTAATGCCTGGAGCTCTTTATTCACCTTGTTGATGTTCAGATACAAATCGGTGAACTTGGCGATCACTCGTTCACTGTCCTTGAGGATCTGGCTCCTCCAAGTGGAAACTGCCATGCCCTGCTCGC
This sequence comes from Taxus chinensis, assembly GCA_019776745.2. Lineage (NCBI taxonomy): Eukaryota > Viridiplantae > Streptophyta > Pinopsida > Cupressales > Taxaceae > Taxus > Taxus chinensis. Next base: position 355,960,120 of record CM034157.1, read on the forward strand.
CGATCTTTGCATATTCATTAATTTTATCCTGACTCAGAGGTTCAGGAGTTTCGGCGGCAGTTGTGGGAGGTGCACTGCCCATCTTCTGTAAGGCGTGGAGCAGATGTCTATTTTTCTCTTTCAGCAACCTTTTCTCTTCTTTTTCCTCTTGAAGTTTCTTGCAGAGGGCGTCAACTGCAGATAGGGCCTCTCCCTGAAGGCTTTCAGAAGACGTCCCCATTGTGACTTGAGTCACTGTGTAATCTGTCGAGGATAGATCCTTTTTATCCTTCAGAGGATTGGGGTATGCGATCTCCATTACCCTCTCTCCCGAAGCACTCTGAGAGAAGCGTGTGATGGGCTTCTGCTTCTTTGCCCCTTTTGACGGGATTACGGAGAAGTCCATCGGAGCGATGGGAACTTTCCTTTTCTGCTGACTCAGGTGCTGGGAGATCCAAGCTGGACTTATGGGAGAAGGGCCAGAAACAGAGGAGGGGGCAGCTGCAGTAGTAGAAGGGAAAAAGGTGGAGACACGTGGAGGCGGCATCGAGAGGGAGGCCGAGGAAGTGCTCACAGGAGGAAGAGATACTGCAGGAGAGGAAGACATAGGAAGAGAGGGGAACTCAGAGATGAGGGAAGAAATGGAGGGGGACAGGTCCGCAAGAGAAGAGAAGATGGACGAAGAAGCAGGAGGAACAGTAGAAGAAGGGGGAGAGGACACGACCAAAGGAATGGTCGCTTGAGTCACTTGAGGAGGGGAAGGAGGAGAAGGAGAAGGAACAGAAGGGACCTCAGTTGTTGCAGCAGTGGCGACATCCTGAGTGGATGGGCCTATTGGAACATCTTCCGCCGCTTCTTCTTCTGTGCTTTTCAGGATTTCAACCCGTTCTTGTGAAGCGGAAGGAGGGCTTTCTGGAGCTTCCTCTTGGGTGGAACTGGATTCACCCTCTTTACCTTTACCCTTGCCTTTTGGCTGCTGTTTTGATCGAGGAGGTGCGTTACCCAATGGAGAGGTTGTGAAATCGACTCCGAGGTAGATGAGCCCGTTCATTCGGCACCAATGTTCTGTTCTACGCAGAGTTTCCTTGACCCTTTCCTCAATTGTCTGAGGTGCTTTAGTTCTATCAATTACCGCAAAAGGCCAATCATCCCCACCTGTGTCAAGATACACTTGATCCACTTCCTCCTCAGTAGTTTGGTAGCCTTTGGGGATGATGGCCACCCCGTACTGGATGATTTCTGCTAAGGCCAAACGAGAATGGTCCTTCCTCCTGAGCTCCACCTCATGATATATATCGATGTAGATATCTTCGATCTGAGGGATATGGATCGGATCGAGCTTGGCCCTAGGCAGACAATTTCTCGGGTCGAAGGTGGGCCTTGCTGGGAAATTATGTTTCAGATTCAGCAGCTCCAGCTCTGCAAACATGTCTTTCACCTTGTGGTGAGTGAGACATGTATACCTACCCACTGTGAGGGGGAAAGGAGTTCCACCCTTCTTTCTCTTGAGGCATTTCTCATGGTAGGTGATTAGCTGTCTTGACAGCTCTAGCAGAATCAATTTGGGACCGGCATACCTTGGTAGTTTAGTTGGCTCCCCCAAGAAGTTAGCTGCCCTTAGATAAGTGAATGTGGGGAATTGAGTGAACAGGGCCCCCCATTTCTCTGTGGCTGCCACGATGCTCTTGGTCGTACGACCGTGAGTCATATTCGGCCTCAACAGGCAGATGATGAAATAGAAAAATGCATCATTGATCTTTGTAAATTGGGGGATGCTATTTTCCAGCTTTAGTTCTGGATAATATTCATAGATTTTAACTTGGGGCCAAACCCCACTCCGCATCAGAGCTGGGTAGTCCCTTTCTGAAGCTGCAGCGTAAACAACATAGGAATTCATGTAGAACTTCCCCTTTGTGGTAAATTGTTGCAGCTGCTCTGATATCGTGCTGCTTATGATTTCTGCCCACTCAAAGCGTTGATCGGGCATATTTTTGTTCATTGTTTCTAAATACCGCAGCATCCATTTGTGGAAGTAGTGGGCGTCAGGAAGCCCAAACACCCTGCTCAGGAACGTGATTGTGTCACTGAGCTCCTCTGAAAAATCACTGCGGTGAATGATTTGTGGCCATCGGGTCACCACCTTTTTATTTTTCAAATATACCTCGTTCATCAGCTGCATGCACTGATCTTCATTGTCGTCCCAGGCCTTAATGCATTCTTCTCGGCTTACGGCCACAAAGTGCCGATGGTGAGGGATGCCGAGCATTAATTCAAAGTGGCGGGCAGTGAGGTTGATTATGACCTCGCCCTTCTCATTTACGACACATCTTGTGTCTTTATTGTAGCACCGGGCAACCACCATCATAAATTCGTTATTCACGGCACTTACTGGGATTCCTCCAGCAAAGTGCAGCGCACTGCCTATCAATTTGTCCATCCATGGACTTCTTGTGACCTTCTGAGTTCTGACCCAAAACTCCTCCATATCAATATGACCCAGCTCTGAGTCTCTGATGTCCAGGTCACACTCGGCCTGGGACTCGGGCATTCTGACCCTCTGATACTTATACTTCATTTCTTCTTCTGTGAGCTTGGCCTTGCCTTTGGATTTGGTAGGTCTCTTGCTTGATGTTGACATATGTTCTTCTGAACTTAGTTGCTGATCTGCAAGAATAAGAAGTGAAACCCAATTGCAAGAAATTGATGTCAGCCATTTGATTTTCCATTGAAATGCTGACAGAAGAAAGAGTTAGAGATTATAAGGCCTCAGGGCGCATGGCGCATGGATACTGCAGGTTACAGAGCTAAATAGTAAGGTGCACGGGAAAGGGCCACTGCAGGGGATAAATCAGTGCCAAAGGACGCATGGCGCATGGATATTGCAGATTGCATTCTTTGTTGTTGTAAACACAAGTGCGCCTGCGCCATGTGGATGCATTTTGTAAAGGGCGCAGATATTTATCATGTTACATGGGTACAGGATGCGCCAAAGGGCGCAGGATTTGCACATGTTACATCATTTTTTTGTGCGCCAAAAGGAAACCGGCGCGGCGCATGGAAGGTTTGCATGACACAATGTTGTTGCAATGAGGGATGCGCAAGCGCTGTCTATAGCTTTGCACTTGGCGCATAGGAAAGGATTGTTACATGGATGCTGGGTGCGCCAATGGCGCGAATTTTATCAATGCAACACACGAGTTTGGTGCGCCAAGCAGGACGCAAGGAAAGCGTTTGCAACAAGCGAGGGAAGTGCGCCATGAGGGTGCAACTTTTCATTATGTAGCAGGTAGGAAAAATGTGCCATTGGCGCAACTATTCCTCATGTTGCAGGGTGTGCCAATGCGCCAAAGGAGAAGAAAAATACAGTTTCTTTTTAAGCTTTGATTCTTCTCAGAGGGGTTTTACATATGGTTTAGCTCCTTCTGCAGGGTACCTTGGGGTGATGAAGGGGCCTAAACAAAGGGTTTCAAGCCATCATTTCAGGACAGAGTTTCCTCTACCAGCAGATCTGGAAAGAGGGGGAAGAATATGTGGAAGAATGGAAAAGACAACAAAGGGGGGGGAAGTTCACGATTTCATAGTCTTTCCAATCCAATCCAGACCAACAAGCAAACAAAGAACCAAAGCACAAAACACACAAAAGAAATGAGGACCTCTTACCCGGATATAACGAAGAAATGTGCAAACGGGTCCACAAAGTGATTGAAAATGACAGGGCAGGTGCGCTGGCAGGTACAGAGAAAATCACGTGATTGTGTCGGATGATAATGACAGCGCAGACGTGCCTATTTATAGGTGAGGTAGCAATAAATGTGCCACCAACTTTTTCAAGTGGCGCATGAAAAGCACTGTCGACACAAGAAAACATGCACCCCGTGGCGCACCAAAAATCTTGTTAACAAAAAGTTATGCACGCCTTTGGTGCACCGGAAGTGGTGTTGACAGAGGAATATGTGTGCCCTTGACGCACCAAAAAGTTACGCAACAAATGTTCTGTTGACAGGAAGGCGCATGCGCCTTGGCGCATGCAAGGAAGACTCAACATAGTGAGGCACACCAAAATTCCTGTTGACACAAGAAAGCATGCGCCAAAGGATTTAAAGGGGGCACATCAAAAGTTTATGTTGCATAGTCATTATGTGCACCTGACCAAAAAAGACCAAAAATGGCTAAGTTCGGAAAACTAGATTTCCCGGGAAGGGATTTTGCAACGTTCCGAACGCAAGGGATCCCTGACGAGGGACCGGAACAAAATTTTGGTAAGGTTATCAGTAAAATTTCCCTTGCCAATTTTACGGGATAAACACATTGGAATTTAAAAATCCCCACACATTTTTTAGTTATTTTTTATTACTCATGCACTCATATAAGTCCAAGAAATCCTATAATTTATGTTTCTTCCCACATCATTAACATACTATGTTCTAAGGGAAGTCATATTGATAATGATCAGGGGACCCATAAGTGTAACAAGTTCCCTTTAATAACTTGCATCTACCACCACTGCAGCATCAGCCTCGATATCCTCCTTGGAATCCTCCATTATTTTTCTCCCCACTATTGCACCCTTCATCATGTTGTCCTTCCTATTCCTTTGATCCACTCGCCACACTAGCTGGTTCACTCATGTCTCAACAAATTCATGGATATAATCTATCAGTTTATAATATGTGGTATTGTGGGTATGGGCATGATAAATATTACAATACATGGACACATTATTTTGAATATCATGTTGTAAGAGAGGGAAATTCTAGACATCATGTTCCTTGTGAAAAATTTCACAATCTAGAAATAACATGTTTTGGGCCTTGACTATGGGCTAAGTACCAAAAGGTGTGTCAGCGTGTGAGACTAGTAAGAAGAGGAGTGTGCGGGGAGAAGAGAACATGAAAAGGGTTAAAGAAGAGTTTAGAAGAAACCAAGGTGCGTAGGAAAGATAATATGAAGGATCTAAGGACTTGGCCATATTCATCATTCTGGAGGCACTTGAGGAAAAATGTAACTTGAATAGGCATGCCAAGTGGATAAGGTGCTATCCTAGAGACTTGGTGGTAAAGAAAATAATATTCCATGGATGGAATATTCTTAGGAAGAAATCATTATAGAAAGTGGAGAGCTCGAAATAGAATAAGCATGCACCATTAGAGGACCACTTTGACACTTGGAATCTGATCTACTCTGAGGGAAAGGTGTGGTGGTGGGTTTTGATGTTATAAGAAGAGATTCTCAGGTAGATTGGAAGAAACATAGAGAGGAGGATGAGAGACCAATGAAGAGATAAATAAACATATGCATGAGGAGAGGTACTAAGAAATATATCATGGGGAGAGTGAAGCTCTGTAGGGAATACTAGGAGGCCCTAGGAGTTTGGATTCTCATTAGAGAACTCTAGCAATGCTATGAAGTCTAAGAGATGGGTTTGTAAGCTATTTGTAATAATGTAAGCATAACAATAACTTTTGATACATGAGTTAGATCTTTATCTTGATACATTTGGTCTGATACGACCCTTTTTAATGTAATGTGGTTATTGATATTGTGATCAATATAAATATATGGCTCTATTCTGAATATCTAGTCCATCGGTGCAAACCCTAGTGTCTTTCCTTCATGTTATGAATCATATATATTATTTATATGATGTTTCTCTTGTTATTTGCATGGGTATATAGATGTAATAGCTCATCCTATGCATTTAGAAAAAATGCATGAACATTTACTATTCTGCATCTTATCTTATATCAATGGCAAGGTATTCTCAAAATTCTCACATAAATGAGGGGATTGGCATCTTTGCATGCCTCAAGTGAGAGCCCAACACATGCTAGGTTATAGCTTGATGCACATGGGATTAAAGAGTTATATTAAGAGTACATAAAAATGACTACATCTTGGTTCTGTTGCTGAGACCTCTTTTCAATTTTTTTGTGAGAATGATGCGTGATGACTAAACATTTGACATTGGACAGTATCGAAGCATGGTTTCAGAGCACAGAGGATGAGTTTTCTCAGATATTTAGTATTGAACCTGATTTTAATGCACAAAAATGGGTAGAAGAACATATATCTCATGATCTATATGAGAACTTTTTTGTTGCTTTCCAGTAGAGTTATATGAATGGATTTCAACATATGCATCTAGATCAATCTGGTACTATAAATCTTGTGTATGGACATAAGATGAGTATTAGAGGCTATAGGATGTTAACCTAACTTGGACACATGTTGTTGATCATTGGTGGAAAAGAGTGCTAACCAACTATGGCCTTGAATATGAAGATCCTGATTATTAAAATAAGTTTGGAAGAATTTCCTATGGCTTGATAAAGCATCTCTGAGCATTGGGTAATCAAGATAGGGTGGAGGATGATGGTAGACATTGTGGATGAAAAGGAGATAGAGGATAGACAAATCAAGTATAGTGAAGCACATGAAAGGGATTTGGATAGATAACATGATGTTATGGGAATGATGGATTTATGGAGGTAGCTAAAATGGAAAGGAATTGGGGTTTATACAGAGGACGTGGTGCCTGAGTAGTCTGTGCTACCCCATCTTGGAAAGCACGAGAGAGAGACCCCTTCAACTTTTGATGAGAGTTCATCACTTGGAGAAAGGAGAACTGTCATCATACATATGAATCCTCTTTGTCTCCAAACCTTAGTGCTCAATCTTCCAAATCAAGAGATAAGTATTGCTAACACAATTGATATCGGTGGAATTCACCGATCTGCACCTAGGAGATATAATTTCTCATTTGGTACATCTATGGCTACACAATCATTTTATGTGTTTGGAGGGATATTGTATGGAATGAAATTTGGACAACGTGTGAGTATGAAAGGATTGGGTATCACATATGGGAGCGGCATGGGACTCACATCTGGTAGCGGTGCAATATCACAAACCATTGACATGCAGTTCAGTGGGACATTAGGATTGCTAAGCACAACCACTTCAGGCCCATTACTAGATTAAAAAAGTGTATTTGGAGGAGTAAGAGATGGAGGAATTGATGGACCTAGTAGATTTGGTGGATCAAGAGGACCATGATCTAGTGGATCTAGTGGATTTGGTGGTATAGGTAACACCAAAGGGAATGAAGGTTCTGGATCAGGTGGACAAGGGCATCAACCACCTCAATAAGTATTCTTTGAGATGTGTTTGCACCTATAAAACTACAAAGGTGTAGAGGATGGTGTAGATAATGTACACAAGTGTGAGTTTCTATAGCATGTGAAGGGGATCACTATCCCTAAGCAGAATAAAATTCACTTTGCAACAACATTACAAGGACGCATGCATAGTTGGTACAAAAGATATGACCCCCATTAGACAGTGGTAGATTACAATGTGCTATGGAATGACTTCTTAGCATAATTTCATATCTTTGAGTTTAAACAAAAGAGCATCAGAGCTCTAAAGGAGATCCAGAAAGGAATGTTAGAGAGTGTGTGGGAATATGATGTGCATTTAAGACTCTCTTATCAAAAATTTGGTATGATATTCATCCCTCTCAACATGCTTAATTTTTTGTTGTAGGATTTATAACACCCTTTAGGAAAGGGATCTCGTACAAGAATTTCACATACCTGCGTGAGGCCTTAGAGGTTGCTCTATCCACTGAGGTTGTTGGAAGCATAGATATTGGTGTTATCCATTTTCTTGAGGCTCATATTTTTGCAATGGATACACAACTGGAAAATTTATCTGCGAACATACTGCATGAGACCCACAATGGTTTATGGTGCATAGATTGTGAGGTATAGGGGCATACAAAGGACTGTTTCCCTAGGATATTGGTACGCATCATAACAATGGAATGTGATATTTTCCATAGAGGTCATGATGCAAGTAGATTCCCAATACTACAGCACATGATCTGTAAGAATGTGTCTTTCTACTACAAGATTTACACCTTTACTACTCATGACACATAGGATTGTAGACTGATTGACTAGATACATGATGCCATTGATATTGGTGTGTGTCAAACCAACCTCACAAAAAATTTCAAGGATGATGGTCATCATTATGAAGGACACGCAGATGAAGGGGCATGTGGAAAAATATTTCAAGGAGGATTTTGTGATCATGACAACCGTGAAGGAGGAAGAAGTGAGTTCCCATGAGGAACTTGTTACAACTGTGGGTCTACAAAGTAATATAAAGTTCCATACAATGCCCTTATCTGGAAAGAAGCATAAGTATGGGTTCCCAGAGATATTTGCATAACCAGCAACACCAAAAACATAAAGGTGTCAGGATGGTAAACATAAAGAAGGCCGACTCGTACTGGATGCCAAGGGTGGTGCATGAGTTAGAACTAGAACCTGTAATGGTAACAACATAAGCGGAGGCTACACATGGTAGGGAAGTACCAAAGAAGAGACCACTGGTTATTAGAGAAGAAGTGGTACATGGAAAGTATCCAGACCCTTTTCATCAGAAGGAGGTATATCAAGAGACAATGGATGTGATTCAAAGTCTACAAGGAGAGATCCAGTGCCTAAAGGAGTAGTCAAAGAAGTTAGATCAAAAGAAGAATGTAGATGCTCTATAGAAAGACCTGGATGAGGTCAAATAAGTATGAAAAATGTTGAGGCAAGAGAATATCATTACATTACTAGGAGAATGGTTATGGGAGAAGGTACCATGTATTCAAGGAGAGTGTGAGAGGTAGGTTCTGCAAGCTAATCTTCCTCCCCACAACCTTTAATATGATAAGGAGATTACCTTGAATTCTATTATAGATTGTTGGCTTCTAAGTAATATTTTGATTCACATGGGCACAAAAGTCAATGTTCCCACTCTAGATGCTTGGCATCAGATGAGAAGGCCCTCATTATATCATTCCTTGGATGTGTTGTATATGGCTAACAAGAAAAAGGTAATACCCATTGGTGTCTTGAAGGATGTTGTTATCACTCTCCAAGGGGAAAAGTTCAATGGAGATTTCAAAGTCTTGGCACTAGCCAAGGTAGTCAACTTTCCAGCATTGTTTAGGCACCCCTGGTGTTATAAGGACAATACTAATCTACGGTTCAACAAGGTGTACATAAGTTTTGAAAATAAGGAAGAGAGGGTTATCATACCCTTGATCAATGGGAATTTAGCACCCTCTACCAAGCCCTTGGTAGAAGAATTTCTTGACAAGATATATGTGTGCTTTATCAGAGAGCCTGAGGTGATTGATCCTATGGAAGGGGTTATTCAATTTGAAGATGCTCAGTCCCTAAGTGATACAACCAGTGTGGCATGTAAAAATTCAACGCATGGAACTTATGCATTAATTGGGTGATAGTTAAGAGGCTCTGTGACAAGAGTAACAAGGGCATGCTTAGTTAAGTGCCTAGAAGGAAGGAAAATTCCAAGCTGTTTTGGAGGGGCCTACCATGAAATATTATTACTAGAAATGGAGACCTAGTGGAAGAATGAGATAGAAAGAAGAGGGATGCTCATCTGTAACTTACTTAGGACCATAGTGCACTAGTGGGAGACACATTTCAATAGACATCTAAAGTGGTGCAAAGTGAGAATCACATTCTCTATTAGGTTTTCCCGAAGCAATGCACCCACTGAAATACAATACTACCATGGGAAGGAACCCACCTCATTTCACATCCAAGCATGTGAGAAAGCATGGATGGGAGGAATGGATGACTTTCCACCTTTGTTATTGGTGCATAAGTTGTATTCCACCTTACAAATTTACACGTGCTCATGGTACATTCACTCATAGATGCACCACCAGAGAGGAAATTGGTAGGAATTGATGGTTGACCTCCTTCAAGATTTTGAATATCAAAGTACTAAACCATCGATGGAAAGGGCATTGTAGGTTGTTAATTGCCTAATGATGGGATATTATGCCATGGTAGAAGATAAAATACTAGATTTATTAGGTGAACCTAGTTTGGAACCATGCCTTGATGAGGAAGATTTAGAAGAAGTGCAGTTTGAGCACGCATGCATGGAGAAAGAAAAAGGAAAATTGGTTTATGTGATAGATGGCGAAGAGGTAAAGAGTTTGAATTTTAACCATACCAAAGGTACACACAAATTTATGGACAACACTAATTATCAAGCGCACACCTACCATGAACCCCTAAAAATGAAGAAGGTTAACATTGGTTCAAAGGTTGAACCTAAGGAGGCCACTATTTGAGACTATTGGTCATAGAAGGAGGTCTCAAAGATCATTGATCAATTGTGTGAGTTTCAGGATTTATATCCACATGGATACCATGAGCTTAAGGGCATTCACCACTCCTTGGGAGAGATGAAAATAAAGTTGAAAGAACGGGTACGACCAATTTAGAAGAGACCGTATCGAATGAATCTGAATCTTCACGTCAAAGTCAAGGAAGAGATAGACAAGATGATATCATCAGGAATCATTAAAGCTATAGAGGAATTAGAATGGGTATGTCCCATGGTCATTAGTATTAATAAGGATGGAAGGATAAGGATTTGTGTTGATTATAGGGACTTAAATGCGGTATGTGTAATTGATCCTTTTCTAACCCCTTTTACTGAAGAAATTATGGAAGGAGTAGCTGGGTGCAAAATATATTCCTTCACAGACATATTCTATGGGTATCAATAAGTTATAATTTCTAAATAAGAACAAGAAAATAAAACTTTCGCTATTAAATGGGTAATTTTTTCCTATACGATCATGCCTTTTGGACTAAAGAACGTGCCTACTGTATTTTTGGGCATAATGGTTCTGGAATTTCAAAATTTCATCCATAAGTTTTTGCAAGTCTACCTAGATGATTGGACAATATATGGATTAGTGAATGACCATTGTAATAGTTTGAGGCTGATGTTTAAGAGATATCGGTAGTTGAAGATATCCCTTAACATTAAGAAATGTGTTTTCACTACTCCATTTGGGACTCTTTTGGGGCATAATATATGTTAGGAATTTTACTAGTGGATCCCACCAAGGTTGTTGTCATTGTGGGGTTAGGGGATCCTACCAATCAGAGCACAGTGCATGGATTCCTTGGGTATACAGGATACTACCGAAATTTTAGTCACCCCGTTGGAGGAGTTACTAAAACACAAGAGTTCCTTTCATTGGGGAGAGGCATAATAGACGACATTCGACACTCTAAAGGATAGTATTGTCATTTCCCATATTATGCTTTCCTTCTTGGGATAAGACTTTTCATGTACATGTTGATGCCTTCAGCACATCCATTGGAGTAGTATTAACACAACTTGGTGAGGGGATTATTGATAACCTCCTTTTATTTACAAGTATGAAGTTGACACTGGCAGAGTAGAACTATTCTTCTACTGAGTACGAAGCACTATCGATGATCTACACACTACATAAGTTTAGATAATATCTACTAGAAACACCCTTCATATTTTATACAGATCACATGGCATTGAAGTACTTGGTTAACAAGCCCATGTTATAAGGGCGCATATGCCGACGGGTCTTGTTGTTTCAAGAATTTGAGTTTACAATGGTTGCCTTCATATTTTATACAGATCACATGGCATTGAAGTACTTAGTTAACAAGCCCATGTTATAAGGGCACATATGCCGATGGGTCTTTTTGTTTCAAGAATTTGAGTTTACAATGGTTGTAAAACTAGGAAAGAGTAACTTAGGACCTGATCATTTATCAAGGATTGACTTAGGGGAGGGCATGTAGAGAATTAATTATGGTATTCCAAACACACAACTATTTAGATTGCAATGTATGCCCTCTAAATTAGAACATATTGTTGTATTTCTCAAAAACAGGTGTGGCACCAAAAGGAATGAAAAATTTGGAGGAGAAACAATTAGCTATACGCGTTGCGCCATACATGCTAGTTGGTGGAGACTTATACAAGTTAGGTCATGATGAGGTTTTGTTCCAATGTGTGCTGGATCATGAGTGCATTGCAATCATGGAGGAAGCACATGGTGGGATTGTAGGGGGGCATTATGCAGGGAATTTCACCATGTGAAAGATTATACTTACATGGCTTTGATGGGAAAGTATCTACAAGGATTGTATTGAATTTTACACAACATGTGACCATTTCTAGTGCCTTATCAAGCTAGGAAAAATAGATTGGATGCCCTTGAGACCTATAACTAGAGTAGAACCATTTTAAAATGGGCCATTGACCTTATAGAACCAATTTTACCTGTCATACGAAGGACTAATTCATGCTATATAATTACTTACACTGAATACTTAATAAGATGGGTGAAGGAAATGCCTACAAGGGATTGCACAGTGGTGAAACCTACTAGATTCTTATGGGAGAACATAATCAGCAGGTATGGATGTCCTTTAAGCTTGACTAGTGACAGGGGTACACATTTTTTGAATGAAATAGTCAGGATTTTGTTGGCAGAGTTCATGGTGGTCCATCATAACACTACCCCATATCACCCACAAGCTAATGGAAATGCTGAGGTGTTTAAAATAATTATGAGTCACACACTCACAAAAATTTATGATGTGGGATGACAATATTGGGATGACAAGGTATCATCGATTCTATGGGCATACATGACAACCTATAAGAGATTGAACAAGTCCACACCATTTAAATTAGTCATTTACGCAGATGTTGTTCTACCAATTGAATTTATACAACCATCGCTACAAATTGCAGGTGCAGGAGGGTTAGCTGATAAACAAACACTTGAGGAAAGGCTCAAAAACTTAATGCAGTTAGATGAAAGGTGATAACTTACTACATGGTTCAGAAGATTGAAAAAGGCACAACAAAAAGTATGGCATGATCTTCATATTAAAAACAAACAATTCAAGGTTGGGAAGATGGTTTTTCTATATGATTCCTATTTTCTGCGCCATCCTGGGAAAGTCAAATTCCATTAGTTAGGGCCATATATCATCTCATACATCCTTGATTTAGGAGCTTGATAGTTATAAGCGCTTGATGGAACACTGTTACTAGGCCATTTCAATGGGAGTAGGCTGAATCCCTACTATAAATAAGTCTTCCTTGTGTTTATAAATAAGGTAATATTTCCATTTAGCCTAGGATTTCCTTTTATGCATTTATTTTCCTTTTGTTTCCATTTCTCGTTGCTTGTTCCTTTCTTTTTTTTGTTGTTTTGTGTGCCTTGTGCGTCGGTGGCCACTTATTTTTCAAAAGGTTGTGTATGCGTAGAGGACCACACATTTATTTTTGTGTGGGGTTGAGTAATGTAAAGTAAAAAGGAAGTTGGTAGTATAAGTTTTGTTTCAATGGCCTGGATTAAAGACACAAAGTAGAGTGCACGTAGAAAAGGTGGACATAAGGAATTTTGGTGTCAGGAGAGCTTTTCAAAGACCATGTAAAAAGTATGAGAAGTGTAGGAACAACATGAGGTAGGGGAGGGGAAAAATTAGGTCAAGGATAGAAGAAGTGCCTAGGGCACTGCAAGTGCGCACATGAGGGTCTTCAGTCAGTAATATTTTTTTCACCCTAAAAGGTTGTAAGGGTTTTTTACATAGGACTGGGTGTGGGGGTAAGAGTGCTTAAGGTTGGATTTAGTGGAAAAATCCACCTTTATTACAAAATTATGTTGGTAGGTGGCATAGCATTTATTATGGGAGATGAGAAAAATCTATAAGTAGAAGGTCAAGCACATTATTTTTTACCTTGGATTTTTTATATCGAGAGCTCTTGTGAACTAGGGAATCCTTGAGAATTTGAGCGAAAGGAGATTGTGAATATCTGAGTGTGTGACTAGTGTGATTTGTAAACTAGGGTGGAAAAATAAGTACACATGAGTAAAGGAGAGGGTTGTTGGAGTTTTTGAAACCTGTAAGAAAGTATGAGATCTTGTGGAAGGAAGGATTTTTCTAGGGTTAGGGTTCTATAACTAGGGCATGAGAGAAAAGGGATTCTTTTGCGAAGGAAATCCAAAAATTTGAGAAGAGTGAGAAAGAGAATCAAGGAATATTTTTTGTTTTTAGTACCCCGATAATAAGATGAAACCAAAGAGAGAAACAATTTAACCTAAGAAGGGAAAGGGAAAAGGGAAAAAACTGACGCCACCAGTTTCAATGAAGAGTGGTATGCATAGATGCAATACCTAGATGACGTGTTACTCAGAAAGGAATGGGTATCCCATGTAAGGAAAATGGTAGTGAGCAATTATAACCATCACATAAGCACCACCAAGAAAGATGTGGCATTGGAACTAGTTCACCCGATAGATAAAATAACACATGAAGGGATGCTAATTTATGATGATCAGGTGAAGGTAAAATTGGAGAAGACTGGGTTCCTGCAACTCTATGAGTTTCCCTACTTTGGAAAACCTGAGTGACTATACTAATGGTTGATGTCATGTGTGCATGAGGATCATTTCTACTTCACATGCTAGAGGATGAGAATAGCCCCTCAAATTATATCTAAGTTTTATGTCCTTTTCTAAAAAGGGGATCCACTATATGATGAATTGGAGGACAAGGAATCCATTAAGGAGACAGTTCAGGATTATGATTATAAGAAAGGCTCATGCTACTTTGATATCTAGGATATCTCTGACCCAATGATGAGGATGGTCACACACTTGGTATCTAATCTGAATGGGAAAGAGAGGTGGAAACATATAAATAAGGATTGGTTGAATGTGTGCCGGAAGATTTCAGAAGGAACCATCTATAACTTGTCCACCTTCATTACAAAATAAATCATCAATGCTGCACATGAAGGGGAGAATATCATGTTTGGAGATGTCCTCCACACCATCATCTTCTCAAAGATTGGAGTTCCCAATGGTCCAAAGAATTTTGTATTGGAATATCCATATGAAGACCATTCCCTAGTAAAGGGATTTAAAAATTACACTTGTGACACCATGACATCCACACACAAGGTGTGCTTGGGGAAATGGTACAATAGAATGTGTAACGTGTTTGGGGATTAATGGAGTATACCTGAACAATTTCCAGTGCTAGTAAAAGGATAAGCTAACTTTTCTATTTACCTACATTTCTGCAATGGTAGATTCACATTGACAGATGAGACCAAGAGCCCATGGTGTAAACTATCTTTCTCCTTCACTATGTAATAATTTCAAACACGGTTCAATCACTTTAAGGAAGCAAAGAGACTAAGTTTTGAAATCATTGAGGTAGACCAAGACCATTGCAAGGTTCACAGAAGGCTAGTATACCCCAAGAAGTTTGCTTATGTGGAGAAGTATGTCCTCCATGAGGTACATATGATGAAACCCGTGACGCTGCCAATTATTGGAAGGACAATAGTGAGGGTATACCTGCACATTAGGCCCAAGTATGACAATGGTTCCTACTAGGAAAATGATTTATCCATCCCATAAGAGCCCACTGGGAGAAAGAAGGACTGCCAAGGAAGAGGGAAAGATAGGAAGTATTAGAGAAGAAGGCACCAAGTGTGCATATAACACAATGTATGGGCATGCAAGAGTCGAGTTAAAAGCCAAGAATATATGCATGAAGGAATAATTCCCCCATTAATGAAATAGAGAAATATCTTAAGGAAGAGGTGCCAGAGCAAGAAGAACCTCCTGCACAAGAAATGTCTCCAAGGAAGGAGTTACCTACTGAGGTAGAAAAAAAGGAAGAGTTTCCTATACTAGAATCACTTGTTAGGAAGAATCAAAAGGTAGTAGAGAAGGTAGACTCTAAAGGGATAGAGAGCTTGGAGGCCTACAGAGGTGAGAGAAATGATGACAATCATGAAGAGGCTCAATACCATTCGATGTATGATGTGCATGACTCCAAGGATGAAGAAAATGAAGAAAATAATTGGGAATAAGAAGGCACCCAAGGAAAAGGGGAGAGTGAGGAAGTGAATACTAAGGATAAAAGGACCCCAAGCCTAAAAAAGGAGCATATAGAAGATGTTGTGGAAAGGTAAGTAGCAGGATTAATCAAGGATTTGGTGAAGCAAGAGGTGGAGTGCAACACTAACAAAGTGCTCAAGGAGATAGAGGAGGAAAGCATAGGAAAAGAGTATGGGAGCATGGGTGGAGATCCCTAATTTGTAGTAAGCTTTCCTAAAGTAGTGGACATGGGAGGAAAAGGTGTGGTAGTGTCACATGAGTAGGGAATGATCTATATCAATTATCCAATTAAGGTATTGTGCATGTGATTCCAAAGTACCATGCCTACAGACTAACTCCTTGCATTGTCTTCATTCGAAGAAGAATGTGCACACCTATGAATAAGGAAGATGTTATCTTGGGTGTTTGAGTCCCATGTTGATGAGCTCGAGTTTTAGGTCAGCCAAGGGTAACTGATTAAGATGCCAAATAACAAGGGATTAAACCCCCTAGTAAACACTCAACAATTATCTGATGAGCAAGTCTGTAACACCCTCAAAAAGGTATCTGTTGAGGTAGAAGCAAGGATCTTAAGAAGGAATGATAGGGTAAGGTTCCTAGAGGAAGAATTGGAGAAGAAGAAAGAAAATAATATTGATAATAGTAATCATCTAAAGTAGGATTAGATAATCAGTGCACAACTAAAGCATGAACTAAGGAAGGAAAAGGACAAGGTGTACAAGAAAATTGAAATGATCACGGATGTCATCACTTTGAAACACCCAAACCTAGCACCACCTGAGTAGAAATATGAGTCAACCATGTAATTCTTGTAAGACTTAACCCACATCCTCACCATGGAAATGTGGTTGCTCGCTCTAGAATCAGAAAAAGAGGAATTGATGCTCCAGAAGGAGGAAGAAAAGAAGAAGATTGGGAAGAGAGTGTCATAATGTTCTGAATTCCTTTCCATTATACAAACCACCACGTGCATGGCTGAGGTCGTGTCTAATAATTGTGTCAACAAGGAAAGAGTAGCAAGCATACTAGTTGCTACACATGAGGTAGGTTTGAAGGAATACCAAGATAATAATAAGGATAACAGGGAGTAGAGGGATAAGATCCTAACCGAGGTTGAAAATAATATGGAGGAAATTGAAACATTGTGAGGTTCGATCAAGAAATGGCTTAAGGATTTTTATCCCCAGATCACTTGTAGAATGGATGCATTGGATGACCTTAGCAAGAATCTTGAAGGGATTGTAGATACATTGAATGCTAAGGGTGGTTAACTATGTTTTGAGCAGGTTAATGCTCTAGTGGGTGACCTACTTCAGCAGGTGTGGGGTGAAGTGGATTCTTGGGAAAAGATCGAGGAGATAATAAGGAAGGAGTTTCCACTCCTATTGCAGCAGTAGAAAGATCTTCAATACTTTCATTTCTTCTATTCTTCATTCTTCCATTCTTTAAATCTTCAGTCAAAATTTCTAGATCCCACCAATCATTATTTTTCAAAGGAGCAGTATGTTTCTGAGGATGAAGAACAAGTTTAGTGTGGGGTGATTTGCACACAGGACCATTAATAGGAGGGGCATGTGGGGAGAACCGTGTAGGACAATGGTTTGAGAAGAGTTTAGGAGAAACCAAGGCATGCGTTCAAGATATTATGAAGGATCTAAGGAATTAGCCATATTCGGCATTCTTGAGGCACTTAAAGGAAAATGTGATCTAAATAGGCATTCTGAGTGGATAAGGTGCCATCCTAGAGACTTGGTGGTCAAGGAAAGAATATTCTATGCATGGAATATTCATAGGAAGACATCATTACAAAAAGTGTAGAGCTCCAAATAGAATAAGTATGCACCATTGGAGGACTACTTTGACACTTGGCATCCAATCTACTCCTAGTGAAAGGCATAACAGTGGGTATTGATGCTATAAAAAGAGATTCTCGGGTAGAAGGTAAGACATAGAAAGAGAAAGAGGAGAGAAAAATGAAGAGATACATTATGATATGCATGCGGAGAGACACTAAGACATATATCATGGGAAGAGTGAAGATCTATAGGGAATAATATGAGGCCCTAGGAGTTGGGATTCTCATTAAAGGACTGTATAAATGTTATCAAGTCTAAGGGATGGGTCTGTAAGCTATTTAAAATAATGGAAGCATAGCTATAACTTTTGTTACATGACTTAGATCTTTGTCTTGATACATTTTGTTTGATACGACTCTTTTGAATGTAATGTGGTCAATGGTACTATGATCAATATAAATATATCTCTCTATTCTGAATATTTGGTCCATGGGTGTAAACCCTAGTGTCTTTCCTCCATGTTATGAATCATATTCATTCTTTATATAATGTTTATCTTGTTATTTCCATGGCTATATAGATGTAATATCTCATCCTATGTGTTCAGAATAAATTCATGAACATTTACTTTTCTGCATCTAATCTTCTATCAATGGTAATGTCTTCTCACAATGCTCACATAAAGAAGGGGCTCAGCACCCGCACATGCCTTGGATGAGAACTAAGCGCTCGCTAGGTGATATGATAACACGCATGGGATTAGAGAGTTATATTAAGAGTATATAAAAATGACTACAATGTGTGCACTGAATTTTGTAAATAAATATCCTTAGTATGTCCCTCAACCTTACAATCAGTGCAACACATACCACTATGCGTCTCATGTGCTAAATTGGAATATATTCTCTAATTTATTTTCCATTTTTGTAATCCATGCCTTCAAGAATGGGCTTACTCTAGCATTAACACTTTGCACCATCTTAGCATGCACAACTTCTTCCAAGGCCTCGTATGGATCCACATATGTCTTATAAGATAAATCTCTTCATAACAGAGTCAGAAATCTTCCAATTATCCACTATGTATGCTGACTAAGATAAATGTCATAAGAAAACTTGGAAACTAGTGTCTTAAAATGCATGTCATGCTCTCTCATGATTTCAAATAAGCCTTACTTAATGTACTTGACTATGTTGATGCTCTGTTGTTTAAAATTTGGGATTTGAAACTCAGCAAACAATATAGGGTGCAAAGCATTGTAATCTAATAAATTATTATGTAGGTCATACTTCTTATACCAACTATACATGAACCCTTGAAAATTATTGGCGAATTGACTTACTTTCCTATTTGAACCTATAATTCCCTTATTTTTTCATAATAGTTAACATTTATACGCATGCTCTGTTACATCCTCAATTCCTCGATACTACAGAAAGTGAAGATATGTCTCAAAGATAACCTAAGGTTTTGATTACATGAGTTGCTAAGGTAGGGTATTATTTGGTTGTGGCTAATCTGGCTAATGCATTGGTTGTTATGATCCTTATCCACTAGACCTATAACTATAACCTCTTCCTCCACGTGGTGGCTAAATTGATCCTCCTGATCCTCATGCACCACCTACTGTGGGATATGGTCTAGTTGATGAACTTCATTATGTCATAGTAATGGTAATAAACTAGACACCTACTATCTACATGATCATAGCACCCACATAAGTTCTCCCAATAGTCTATGCACTAATATTATTTCCTAATGACACATTTGAGAAAAATCCTACATAGGTAATCCCAAACAACAATGCATGTTGAGTTGCGATGGGTGTGCTACTACCCTGATTACCTTATGAATTCAAATCAAATTTATATATACCTATATCTACATGTCTATATATACTAACCTACTTATCAATAAATACCTCAAGATCAAGAACATCATGTGCAAGGGCTAGGTGGCTATGTGGGATTAGATGCACACCCTTTGTTCTCAATCTTTCCTCTAATGTGCTCACATCCAAAGCCAATGGGGACTCTCTACTACACTTTCCTAAGGTTGGGATGACCTAAAGTTGTGGCCCCTTGTCTTCCACAAGAGCTTTAAAATATTTACAATCCATTACTCCCCTCAACTCCATTATTGTTATAGTATCCCTAGCACATGCCATGTCCCTCTCTTTTCATATCTTCTCCCTCAACCACTACCATTTTCTACATACCTGCTCTTTCTGTTGTGCATAGTGAGGGTTTAGCTAATAATAGGAAGTTTCTCTAAATCCATTTCTATCATCAAAATCCAGATTTATAAAGGGATAACGTGTAAATAAGCTCCTCTTGGTTCACACAAAAACTAAAACTCAACTTCCTCTAGACACATATAACTAGAAATAACATACTCCAATCTATAATTGCACAACATACCATCCCACTAGTGATCTATAAATTTATATCATTCCTCGTCTACATCAACAAGTGTTTGATAATCCTCTTGTGTATAAAATCTTGATCTGGGACCCTAATGAGGTTTTTACAGTGCATTTGCTTCTAACCAATGGTATGAATATAATGGAAAGAAACTAAATAATGTATCATATAGCTCATTATAAATAGTATCTTCAACCCACCTACGTGAATTGAAATCAGGTCTAGTTCTATACCGTTGTACAAAATTATCTTATCTATATTCTACCCGACTTTTAATGTTCTACTGAGATATCCAATATGCCATCTACAAGAAATATCCTAGAAGATAAGTCAAAAATAGGTCCCATAAATGGAACTAAAATGTAGTCTTTTATTTTCCCTTCAAACTTTATGCATGCTTAAACCTCATTCAACAAGGGTTGAATTCTCACCTGAAGCACACCTACCTACAAGGTCCCTCATTTTTGTCTTCTTGTTAAAATTTTAACTTTCATATACATGATGATATTTAACAAAGTAATCATTCAATCATCGTAAACCATTTCATACACTCGCTTGGAAACACATGTAATAAGGAAACACAACAAATAAAACCATTACCAATATCAGTTACACCATGCAATTTCCATACTAAAACATATCAAACACCATAATCAAACCACAATATTTGATTATAAAAAAATTAATTACATCTCATAATATTAAAACATAATAAAAATTACATGTGAACATAGAGCCATGCACGTAAATGTATTATAAAAACATGACACTAGTACATTAAAAAAGATAGATATTTTAACCAGCCCTAAGTTAGGCATTTATAGGGGTGGGGATTTTCCCTTCACCACCCATGCATTTCCTAATAATAAACATGCTCAAAATAGCCATGCATTCTTATGAGCATGCTTTAAAAACAAATAATACTAGACCATCATATAAATAAGTCTTACTTTTATCTTATTAATAGTTAATCCATGCATGTGCTTTAATCTTCATTCTACATGTTCTTTCTCACTAAGATAGCCTCCTTTTATCCTTTGCATGGTTAACACTCCAAGTCTATATTTATCTTGATCTCATAAAATGGCTAAGGCCTGAATTAATTTGTCTTGTACATTTAGTCTCTATGCGCAATCCTATCCTTGTCCATTGTTGACACCAAAAATTGGGACGACACTCTCTAGGTTTCTTTTTATTACATACCCCCTTACCATGACTCCTTTCACATATTTTTATTAATATAATTACCTATATTAGATTAATTATTACCTCACCTATCCACCTCATCTTAAACACATTCCAAGCCCATTTAATAACTAAGACTGAGTCATCCCTCCCCCTAACCAACTGAGACTTCTTCTAAAGCTAATGTTAATTACTAGCTACCTCTCCCACAAAATTCCCATGTGATTTAATGGAAATCAAGACTCCTAACTTAGAACAATTCTTGACTCACGCCAAAAAGGGGGAGAAAAGGTTATTTTTAGCAAATAAGACTATTTCTCCCTAACCATTGCTGGTTATTCCTCAAATTACACCGGTCAAGGAACCACCATCAGATCCTTTAAATAATCATTTTCAACTCTTTTGATAGGTTCTTATTTTGGTTGAAATTCTTGGATTTTGCATCTTGGGAATTCAATCGAAATCATGATGATCAACTAAGCATTAGAGAAACTTATTTCTAGCTTCACAAGCTTGAACCATTTACATGGAGAAGCATTTAATATTTTTTTCCCTGCTAATGGATCTTAGCTCATCTCTCCTATGCACACCCACCAATCACCACCCTCTACTAACCTCTAGATCTCTGGTAAGTATTATTAACCAGGTTATTTATTTCATTATCTTTTGTTTTAAATCATTTATCTTTTTTTAATCACCTCTTGTTTCTCTCAGACACCTTTGGTAGCCCATTCACTTGAAAACCTACCAACTTGAACCACTCTGCTCTTTTAACCACCCCTTTTACCCCTGTTGAGTCTTCACATAAATTCCTACACCCTACCTAAGACCTCCCAATACTCTGTGCAATCACAAAGATCCCAAATAAATCTCCTTCCTATTTTTGAAATCCAATTTCTCCTACCATGATTGGTTACCCAACCGATATTGGCTATAAATAGTAACTGACATCGGTCACCCAACCAATCTTGGTTATAAATAGTAACTAACATCGGTTACTAAACTGACATTAGTCTCTATGTCTGGAATTCTTCCCTCTAACTAGCAAGCTCACTCCACTCAAAACTCTCCAAAACCTCCCAAGACTTTACCCAGACCTTATTTTTTCCCTCTATCATACCTATCGACCATAATAACTGACCATTCTTCTAGATTTAATCTTATAATTTTCATTTAGATTATATTTAGACTATTGTGTTGTGTGAGATAACTAAATCATATAATTATAGTAGGGATTTCCATATCATGTTATTATGTGCATTAATTTGTATTAAGACATAGATTGACAGCCTTCTAAGAAGTACCCTACTTCCTGAATCTATCTCATGCTAGGAAATCCACTAACCTATGTTATTAACTCTATTTTGTGGTATTTATTTTATTCCTAGGTAGTCCTTCCTATATCAAAAGGAGTTCTCTACAATTGACTTGGTCTTCAACAATGGTACGCAACCTCTTCAAAACCTCCAAGTATTCCTCACGTACCTTACCTTTACCTATTAAAATCATTTATTCATATGGTACTCGTATGTGGTTAAACATTTTAGCACACCAGGTGGGACCCTCATCATTTGTGGGTTCCTTATATTCATTTAGTATTGCATTTTTTATTGTTTCCTTTCTAAAATTTTCACTAAAATATCTTCTTGGTAAAATTATCTCTTCTATTTGCTATAAAAGTCACATTTCATTTGGTGAAAATCAAAATGAATAATTCTTTCTTATTTATTTCTTGCATTAGTGAAAGTTATACTCTATTCCTATTCACTATTGATTTCATCCAATCTCAATATTTTGATTTGGGTTTAAAATTGTTGCATTGCATCCTGTGTATTTTTTCATTTAGCTCACATAGTCTAATTAGAAATCAAATATAATGGATTTCATGACTGGTTGATGATTGTGTAATCAAGCATAGTCCAATTTTGCACACACTTTTCCAAATCACTCAAATGAACAAAAAATTTCTTAAACATTCCCCAAATCCTAGGAATAATCTATCAAGGATTTAAACACCTATTGATAGTGGGCCCTGACTAGTATTTTAGAAAGATTTTCATATCAAAGATCTGATCTCACATACCGAAAGTTATATCGAGGACACCCCCTGAAAAAACATTCCTAAAACCCTCCATAGTTAGATTCTAGGTACCTTATACCCATTCCTTTTTATATATTCACAATCAGTCCTAAGGATTAAGCCATCAAAACATTAAAATATTATTCCTAGGATAATGTGTTTGTTAGATTTTTCTTGTTGCATTTGTGACTTTATTTCTTTTCTTCTACTATTTGAGGTGTGATATCGTATTTCATTACTTTTCTTTTCACACTCGGCCATCACAATCAGTTAATTTTGGTTCTCTTCATGTGTTAGATTAGAATTGCTATACACAACCCATTTCTCAACTAATTTTGACCAAAATATTTCTTAGAAATTTCAAATTTCCTAATTTTATATCTAATCTACCCTACCAACATCAGTTTAGTAACCAACATCGGTCACTTCCTCTTACCGGAACTATTTCACTAACTGGTATCAGTCTCTATGTTTATGATTTTCTGTTAAAACAACAAGATAATTTCACCTTCCATACATTTTCCCAAAGTTTGTTTCATATTTTCTATCATTTTTACAAAACCTAGAGTACTTGTTTTCCATCCTTCCATATCGTTTGGACTCGCTAACAGGTGTGAGATCTTTCTTTCTATGCAAGTTGTATACCTTTTCCTTCTATCCCTTCACTTCCTTCCATTTTGTCTCTAATGGATCCTAATTCTTCTGCGATCATACTCGTAGGTGATGAGAAATTCACTAGATTCCTTGATCATAACATGAAGGCCTTATAACATTACCTTACTACTTCTTCCACCTGTGACTCATCTAGTAAGTCCCTTTATGGAATGCCAACTTTCATGCC
Organism: Taxus chinensis; assembly: GCA_019776745.2. Classification (NCBI taxonomy): domain Eukaryota; kingdom Viridiplantae; phylum Streptophyta; class Pinopsida; order Cupressales; family Taxaceae; genus Taxus; species Taxus chinensis. Next base: position 355,984,238 of record CM034157.1, read on the forward strand.
TATCATTTCTACCATCTATTCCATATCAAGGAATTACAATGTGGCCACCTAAACTACTCTAGTGTTTCTTGATCCCATTTTGTAACCACCTACTTCTCACGTAGCCTCGGCATCCTTGACATCTTCTCTCCCACTGACATCTGTAGTACCTATATATGTTATCCATTTTTACCCCCAGGTAAAAAATGGATATCTTGGGAGGAAATTGGACTTGGAATGGAGAATCTAGAGATTTCAGGTAAATTCCCATGTTATTTGACACTTGCAGTTGATTTGGGAGCACTTGGGTTCATTGGTGCATTTCCCTTCTTCTAGAGGAAACAAAAATCAATTCTTAGCCAAATTTGAGAAAAAAAGAGAATAAAATTGAGAAAAATTGGCTTTGGGGCACTCTACTTCATTTTTATAACTCCTTAAATCAAGAGAAATCCAAAAATTTAGATAAAATTAGAGAAAAAGTCCGCGGAATGAAATCTATGGAAGCTATAGAAAAATTCTATGGAAAGAGTCATAGAAAGTCCGCGGAAAGTGTCATAGAACAAAGTCCACATAAAAAAGCCCGTGAAAAGAGCCACAGAAAAATCCGTAGAAAACAAAGTACCAAAGAAATCCAGGGAATGATGTAGAAATCCATAAAAAGCCACAAAAATCTGTAGGAAGCCATAGAAAACTAGAAATTTGCATAAAATAGGAAAATCCCCATAACAATGGAAAATGACATTTTTTTGTGTGAAACTTAAAATGGGCATAAATTTTGATATAATGCTTGAAATTTGACAAAATTTATATTGTTGGAAAGGTATCAACATACTCTATGAAATAGGAATTGTTTTTCTCAATTTTATTGAGGTTAGATGTATGAAAAATTATAAAATATCTCCATTAAAAAAATCCATAGTTCCATGCCCAACTACCACAATTAATGAAGTATAACACCCCATTTCTTCTTACAGAAGCTAAAGTACATGTGGGGAATTCTTTGTAATGACTCCCATACATTTTTCATACCATTTAATGAAATTTTTTGGTGGGTGAGAACAAAAATCCGAGTTTCACTCTTTCTCTCTTTTCCCATCACTTATATATATTGTAAACACTTCTCATTTTTTAGGGGAGATATTCTGGGACTTAGGGAAACTCTTGAATTTTGGTTTCTCAATTACGTTGAGATGTAATCCTTCCCATGGTCCTGTAGGATGTATTTTTTCCTCTATTTTGCAAATATAATGTACTGTGCAACCATTTAAAGCAATAAAAATTGTGTATTATGGTGATTTCTCAACTGTTTCTTATTTTTCTTGCATTGCCTTTCCTCTCCATTATTTATTTTCTATTCTATACAAGTTTCTATTATTTTCAAGCTTGTGTTGTTTTGTTTCATGGGTATTTGGTGTTAAATGCTATTTTGGGACTATAGCAAAGTTATCCTGGCCTCTCTTAGTTGCATTTTTATTCAATTTTCTCCCTAAACAATATATCTCACTCCCTTTTCTTGGTGCTATCACCTCCTTAGTATAGGATTTATTTATTTTTAATGGATTTTCCTCTCTCCCTGGTCCCTTCGAATTGTAGAATAGGATTATATAAGTGTATTTCTAGAATTATGGGTGATTTTAGTGTTAAATTAGGAAGAGGAACCATCATACTCTGGAGAATAATCTCAACTACAAGGTCCCACACCTTGAGATAATTCCATGTTTCCCAATTACACTGATTTCCTAGTAAAATCACATGTAATGAATTCAAAGGGTGTTGTAATTTAGTGAAAATAATATCTAGTGCCCCTATTATATCATTATTAGTATCTCATGTACCTATTCCTACATAACCGCCAATTGTTTTGACCTTTTTAACTTCATTTAAAAATTTGGTGGTCTATTTTCCCCAAACTCTTCCACCCATTGCCACAATGATATTTCCACAAGCCCCTCCCACTTCCACCTTACCTTAAACACAACCCATTGCATCAATGGAATATTCAGGGTATATTCAAACCTCATCCACTACCTCCTACATATGTGCATCTCAATTCACGTACTCGGCACCACCACAGACTGGTATGACTTTTATGACCCATTCATCTTATCAAGCCCCTTAAACCTTAGGGGGAATCCCTCAATCAAACCCCATAGTGGATTTCATTAAAATTATGATGGATAAAATGAATATTCTTGAGGCCTAAGTTTCAAGGCCCTATAAGATTTTAACATGTGATGATATTTGTAATCAATCCATCTATCCCTCTATACCTATTCATCCATATCCCACACAATTAGAGCTACTTGAATTCAACTATTTCAATGGTAAGGAGGACCCATAGTAGAACTTAACTATATTTAGACACACTCATTATCTAATAGACCATGATGATGCCTTGCTCCTTCGTACCTTTCCCAAGTCCCTTTCGAGACCCGCATTAGACTGGTCTAGTACTTTACCCAAGCACTTGATATTTTCCATTAATTAATTAGCGTAGACCTTTTTCGATCACTTTTCGATAAACATTTCTAAAAAGGTCTCTATTATAGACTTATATTATATTCACCAATATGACGATGATTCTATCACTAATTTCATCATACGGTGGTGAAGCACAATCAACTAGTTTTACTTCTCTCTCTCATAGCCTAAGCTCATAGATTTTTTTATGAGGGTGTGTTCTAGACACCTTTTCTCAACTCTTCAAGTTCAAAGGTTTAGTACGTTTGACAAGGATTTTACCATGGCTAGGAAGCTTGAGATTTGTGCCCTTGACAAAGACAAACTAAAATTATGTAATAAAAATTTCACCTTCAAATCAAATGAGTCTTCTTCCAAACCACCCAACAACCATCCCAAGAAAAAAGGATCCACTAATGTGGTAGTTATAACATCTTTTCCTTCTCATCTAACTAATAACCTAAACTTCCTTCCAATCTCTTTCTGATGCAAAATTTTCAATATCGGTATGAACAAATACGTTACACTCCCATTGGCAGCCTTATTTTTCCATTTTAGACAATTTGTTGAAATATGGAGCCATCAATCTTCCTCCTATTAAACCACATATTGGTTTTGATCCTTCTCGCCCCACACTAACTTAGTATAAGGAAAATGAATTATGTAATTACCATTGTGTGATGCAAATTGTACAACCTTTAAAAACATTGTGAATGGAATGTTAGAAAGTGGTGATCTTGTACTTGACAAACCTAACAAGCCTACTAATCTAAACTTGGAAAATTTTAGAAAAACTTTTCCTAGCCATGCGCTTTCATCAACTCATGCTGGAAAAACATCTAAAGAATAAACCAGTGTACATGTTGTTTAGGTGGTCTTTAATACAATTTTTTATTCTTATATATAGTATCCTACTATAGCATCTATTGAGGAAATCTTCACATGTTCCTTTATCCATGAAGGAACCCATCTTACCTATTTTTTTTCCTCTAGAGGAACCTGCCTCACTTGTTCTTTTACCTCTAGAGGAGCCCATCTCACTTGTTCCTTTACCCATAGAGCAACCCAACTTACTTGTTCCTTTACTGATAGAGGAACCCACCTTACCTATTCCTTTACCCAAGGAGGAACCAAACTTACTTGTTTCTTTACACATAGAGGATCCCACCTTAGCTTTTCTTCTACCCATGAAAGAATCCATGTTATCATCCTCTCTAGCCGTAGAAGAGTCTACATTACCCATTTTTCCTTCTCCTCAACTCATAAAGGATCTAATTTTATCTACTCTTCTTATTGGTGATATCTTTCAAAAGGTATTCAAATATCCCATAACTCTTCTTACCTCACTCTTACGCACCGAGTTAAGAGGATAACACTTTCCATGTCTCATGCAGGCCTCAGAGCTCTTCATGAGATTTAACAAGTCCTCATCCTCTTCATCTACTCAAAGCACTTCTCCCATTTGGTTGAAATTTGAAGAGTACGTTGATTACACTACCCACTAGGGACATGCCTTAGAATCCCTATTTCCACACAAATGTAGATGTCCTCCCTTGATCCCTCAACCATATATCTAAATATGTTCAAATTGAGTAAGGCTATTACACCTAAACCGGTGGTATTATCCCCTTCTTCATCAACACCCCCTCCAATGTAGCTTCCATTGGCTCAGAAACCTACTACCACCTTAGGGTTTTTACCGATACCAAGTCTGTCATACCCCCTACGAAGCTAGAATTTTCAACTTCTTCACCACTAATCATAAAATATAATCTAGAACATAAAAGGAGGACCCAACCTCTTAGGTCTCGCACCCCGGTATACCCCACACATTCTCAATCACCTTCACCTTTATCATCAATATTAGGCCTACATCCTTTAACCTTGATAAACCTAATCCTTTACTAAGGAAAATCCAATGCACGATAACTTATACTCTTGCCTTCACCTCCCATTCTTCCCATACCTTCTTCACTACCTTTACCCACACTCTTTCCAACACTCACGATTTTTCCTTGGCTTTACTAGGATACATCCACCTTCTACATCTCCTTTTCCCTACCACATGTTATTCCTCCACTCTTTACCCAAGAAGGTGCATCCTAAACCCAAACCTGTGCATTACCTACCAAAAAATTATTTACATCCATACGATCTCAAATTGGATGGGATCCTCCTCACAAAAGATAAGTCACCTACCACTTCGTCCCAATAAACCTTATTCACCTCTCATTATGATCCTTTGGCAGAAACCTACTCTAACATATCTTTCTCGGTTGTTAGAGACATCTTGGCTATATCACTTCTTGGCTAGTATTAAGCCTTACAATACTTTCAGACCTAAACCATTAGGGTTTGATGACAGGAAAATATTTGACAAGTCTTGAAATGCACTAGAAAAGTGTTGGGTACCCTAAAATATTGGATAAGTACCAAAGGGCACGCATGTGACAGGATCAGTAAATAAGAGGGCACTCAGAGGAAAGCACGCAGGAAAAAGGGGTTTAAGAAGGGTTTTAAGTGAAACCAGGGCACCCATGTGGAAGCAGAATAACATGGGTTCAAAAGACTTAGCCATATTTGGCATTCTAGAGGTCACTTGAGGAAAAATGTGAGGACCCAACTAGGTGTGAAGAGTGGATAAGGTACCAGCCTAGAACCTTGGAGGTCAAGAAAAGGATATTCCCCGTAGGGAATATTCCCAGAAGACATCAATACAGAGAGTGGAGGGTTTGTAAAAATGGATACAGCATTCACCAATGTAGGACCACATGAACACTTGGCATGTGATCTATTCATGAGAGAAGGCATGGTGGTGGTGCTGATCTTATAAAAATAGATTCTCAGATAGAAGAGAGATACAAGGGGACATGAGAAAGAGAGGATGAAGAGATAGAGAAAGAGAATGCATAGAGAGCTAAGAAATGTTAGAGTAACTAAGTGTTTGGAGTTCCTATGCTAGGGTTTAGAGCACTTAGTGCTAAGGGTTGTGTAGGATGTCATAAGCCTTTGTATGGCACTAGGATCTGTCACAAGGGTTAAAATGGAAAGGTATAGTTAGGATCTCATACCAGGGAGGATCTATAGGAGTTGAGTCTCTGTCATTTAATATGTATGGTCTGAGATGACCCTTTTTGACTGTAATGTGGCTACCAGAACTATTCCAAATTAATATATATATATATGGGTTTGTTCTATATATCATGCTTAAGGGTGTAAACCCTCATGTTATACGACTATCAAGACTCGGATATGATTTATTATGTTTATTACAATGTTATTTAGCTTATGTAATGCATTAATATGTTGATCTGTTAGTTGCTTCTTCTACCTTTTTAACTAAGTGAATGTACTTCTAATTTTGTAAATCATCCTCCATCAATGGAGGAACCTTCTCACAAATCTCACATAAAGGAGGGGCTCGGTGCCCGTGCATATGCCTCGGGTGAGCACCTAGCACCCACTGGGTGATAGGCTGACGTGCTTGGGGTTAGAAAATAGTATTAAGGGTAAATAAATTGCTACATGTTTCTATTGTCGGGAACTCTTTTCAAAGTGATTGTGAGAATGATGTGTAATGACAGAGCGCTTGACCTTGGACAGTGTCGAAACATGGCTTTAAATCATGGAGGACAAGTTTTCTTAGATATTTAGTACTGGACCTGAGTTTGATGCATGTAAATGGGTAGAAGAACATATGTATAATGAGGTGTATGAGACCTTCTTTTGTTGTTTTCCAGTGGAGTTGTATGAATGGATTTCAGCGTATGCATCTAGATCGAGTTGGTACTATAGAATTTGTGTATGGATCCAAGAGGAGTATCAGAGGATGTATGATGCTAATCTAACTTGGAAATGTGTTGTCAATAATTAGTGGAGTAGAGTGTTAGCAAGTTACACCTTGGAGTACGTAATTTATGCATATGTATTCATGTCAAGAGATTGCTGAGTTTGAGTTTTTGAAGGAGCCAAGAGGATCATTCTTTCATGTTAGCCCTTTAGTTATAAATATCATGATCATTACATTGAGTTTGGAAGCATTTCATATGGCAGGCTAAGCTTATTTTGAGCGCTGGGTGAGGAAGCTAGGGTGGAGGAAGATGGCAGACCTTACAGTTGAAAAGGAGAGGGAAGAGAGATGACTCAATTATAGCTAAGTTCGTGAGAGGGAGTTAGATAGACAATTTGAAGTTATAGGAGTGATGGATTTATGAAGGTAGATGTTACAATAAGGAATTGAGGCTCACGCAGAAGATGTGGAGCCTAAGCACTCTGTGTTACCCCATCTTGGCAAGCGTGGGAGAGAGATCCCCTCACTTTTGATGAGATCTCATCACTTGGAGAAAGGAGAGTCATTGACGCGCATCTGAATCTGCCTAGTGACCAACCCCTGATGCTTATTTTCCCAAATCTAGAGATAAGTATTGCCAACTCAGTCTGTATTGGTGGGAGTAACCAATCAACATCTAGGAGATATAAATTTTCATTTGGAAAATCTATGGCTGCACAATACTTTTTGGTGTTTAGAGGTAAATTGTCTAGAGTGGCATTTGGGAAAAATATAGGTACACAAATCTTGGGTATTGAATCTAGAAGTGGAATGAGACACACATCTAGTAGTGGTGAAATATCACAAACTGTTGGTGCATATTTCAATGTGAAAATGAGGACACAAGGCATAACCACTTTATGTCCTTTATTAACTACAGGATGTGGATCTAGTAGAATAGGAACTTGTGGACTTGGTGGACATGGTATATCTAGAGGATCTAGTGGATCAAGAGGGATAGGCTCTATTGGATCTAGTGGATTTGGTGGTAGAGGTAAAATCATGGGAAATCAATGTTCTCGATCAGGAACACAAGGGCCTCAACTACCTCAACAAGTCTTTTTCGAAATGTATTTTCATCTACCAAATTATAAAGGTGTTGAGGATGCTTTAGATCATGTACACAAGTGTGAGATGATATAGTGCATGAAGGGGATCACTACCCCTGAATAGAAGGAAAGTCAGTTTGTAATAATTTTGTAAGGATGCATGCATAGTTTGTACTAGAATTATGAGCCCCATCAGACAGTGGTAGATTATACCATGCTATAGAATGTCTTCTTAGCTGAATTTCATATCCCTGAGTTTAAATAGAAGAGCATTAACACATTGAAGGAGATTAAACAAGGTATGAAAAATAGTGTGTGGGAATATGACACATGTTGTAAGACTCTCTTATCAAAATTTTCTTATGATATTCTTCCTTCTTAGAGATCTTAGTGGTTTGATAACACCTTTTAAGAGAGCACTTTCACAAAAGACTTTCACAAACCCATGCAAGGCCTTGGAGGCTGGTTTACACACTAAGGCTATTGAAATCATGGATACCAATGTTATCCCTTTTCTTGAGGCTCATATTGTTGTAATGGCCAAGTATTTATAGAATCTATTGGAAAAATTGGGGCACGAGACTCACAGTGGCATAGGGTGCATGAATTGCGAGGTAGAGGGGAATATAAAGGATAATTGTCCTAGGATATCGGTACATGCCATGATAGTAGACTGTGATATTTTCCATGTATATCATGATGTAAGTAGGTGTTCACTATAACAACATGTTATCCGTAAAAATGTGTCTTTCTATTGCAAGATTTTCACCTCTGCTTCTCATGAAACCAAGGATTATATATTGATTTACCATATACATGGTGTCATTTATATTGGTGTGTGTCAGAAAAACTTTGAAAAAAATCCTAAGGATGATGATCATCATTATGAAGGGCATGCAGATGGAGGGGTGCATGGAAGATATTTCTAAGGAGGATTTTGTGTTCGTGACAACCACAGAGGAGGAAGAAGCAAGTTCCTTCATAGAACTTGTTACAACTGTGGATCCATTGAGCACTATAAGCATGAGTGCTTTGACATGTGACACTGATCTTCTTATGGAAAGAAGCACAAGTATGAGGAGTTCCCAGATTTATTTGAACACATGATCCAACAACACCGGAAATGCAATGGCACAAAAACTGTAAGCATAAAGAATGTTGAATCGAAATGGATGGTAAGGGTGTCACGTGGGTTAGAACTAGAACCTCTATTGGTGATGACATGAGATGAGGTTGTGAACACCAGGAAGATACTGAGGAAGAAACTCATTATTACAAGAGAAGAGGTGGTTTATGGGAAGTATCTAGAACCTACCCATCAGAAGGAATTCTATCAATAAACTATGGATGTAATCAAGAGTATTTAAGGGTAAATTCAATGTCTAAAGGAGAAATACAAGAAGTTGGGGAAAAAGAAAAGTTCTTAGGTTCCTCAGTTAGACATGGATGATGTCAAAGAGGTGTGTAAGATGTTGTGCTAAGAGAATATTATTTCTTTATTAGGAGAGTTCTTGAAGAATAAGACACCAAGTGCTAGAGCAGGGCATGAGAGGTAGGTTTTTCAAGCTAACCTTCCTCCCCATATCCTTGACTACGATGAGGATATTACCTTGAATGCATTTGTTGATGGTGGGATATTAAGAAACATTCTAATTGACATAGGCATGGAAGTCAATGTTCTCACCCTAGATTCATGGAATCAAATGGGAAGGCCCCCATTACAGCCATCTTCAAATGTGTTGTATATGTCCAATAAGACAAAGGAAATGCCCATTAGTGTTTTAAAGGATGTTGTTATCACTATCCAAGGGGTAAAACTCACTCGAGACTTCGAAGTCTTAGCACTTTCTGAGGTGGAAACACTTGGGCACCCATGGTACTATAAGAATAGTGTAGATTTACATTTTAATAACGAGCATATAAGTTTCAATAACAAAGAGGAATGAGTTATCATTCCTTTGATAGATGGGAAGTCAGCACCCTATATTGAGCCTTTAGGAGAAGAATACCTAGATAGGATTTACATGTGCACTATTTGGGACCCTGAGGTTATACAACCAATAAAGGATGGCATTATTCAGTAGGAATGTGCTTAATCTATAAGTGATACAACTGGTGTGGCATGCTAAAATTGGGCACACAAGACATATGAGTTGGTTAGAAGGTAGTTAAGAGGCTCTGTGATGAGAGTAAAAAGGCGCGCTCAGTCAAGTGCCTAGGAGGAAAGAAGTTGCCAAGTTATTTTGGGGGGAGCTAACCCTGATCTTTTCCTATGAGAAATGGAGACCCAGTGGATAATTGATATTTAAAGGAGAAGGATGATCAACTATACCTTTCTTATGACTGCAACACATTGGTGGGTGACTCATCGTGATAGCCTTCTAAAGTGGTGAGAAGTGATACTTGCATTCTCTGTTAGGTTTTTTTGGAGCAATGCACGTATTATCATATAATATTATCCTGAGAAGGAATCAACCTTGTTTCACGTCTCAAGTATGTGAGAAGTTCTGGATGGAAGGCGTGGGAAAGACTTTTTGCCTTTTTTATGGGTGTATAACTTATACTCCACTTTACAAGGTTGTCCATGTGTGCATGGTTCATTCACTTAGAGATGCGCTCGTTAGACAAGACACTGACAAGAGATGACATTTAACCTTCTTTAAGCTTTTGAATATTGAAGCACCAAACCATCATTGGATGATGTGCATTACAGGACGTTAAGTGCATAATGATTCAAGATAGTGCTATAGCGGAGGATATAATATTGGTATTATTGGGTGAATCTAGTATAGAATCACACTTTTGAAGAGGAAGAACTCAGAGTAGATATAACTTGAGTGTGCATACATGGAGAAAGAAGAAAGGAGAATTGGTCTATGTGGTAGATAGTGAAGAATTGCAAAAGTTTGGATGCTAACCATATTAAAGGTATGTGTGAAGTTATGGATAGTGATAATGAGCAAGTGCACGTTCCTACCATGAACCCCATGAATTACCAAGAAGGTTAACATTGGTTCAGACCCTGAACCTAAGGAGGCCACTATTGGAGACTATTAGTCAGAAAAGGAGGTTTTGAAGATCATTGATCTATTGTGCGAGTTTCAGGACTTATTTCCACGTAGGTACCATAAACTTAAAGGCATTCTCCACTCCTTGGGGGAAATGAAAATCAAGTTAAAGGAAGTTGTGCATGACCAATTTAAAAGAGAACTTATCAAATGAATCCAATTCTTCACATTAAATTTCAAGGAGGAGATTTATAAGATGATTGCACCAGGCATCATTGAGGCTGATTGGGGAATTAGAATGGATAAGTCTGATGGTCCATCACCATTAAGAAGGATGGGAAGATAAGGTTCTGTGTTAATTATAGGGATCTAAATTTGGTATGTGTTATTGACCCTTTTCCAACCCCCTTCACTGAGGAGATCCTAAGAGGAGTAGTCGAGCGCGACATCTATTCTTTCACAAATGGGTTCTCAGGATATTATTAGGTTAGATTTGCAAAGGAAGACCAAGAAAAGACAAATTTTTCCATTAAATGAGGAATATTTTACCTACAAAATTATTCCTTTTAGATTAAAGAACACGTGCACCGACTATGTTTTCATGCATTATGGTGAAGGCAATTTCAAGACTACATCCATAATTTTCTTAAATTATACCTTGATAATTGGATGGTATATGGATTAGTAAGATATCACTGTGAAAATCTGAGGCTAATGTTTAAAAGATGTACGTAGTTGAGGATATCCCTCAACATTAAGAAATGAGTGTTTTTGATACTCTATTTGGAACCCTTTTAGGGAATATCATATGTAAGGAAGGCTTGCTGGTGGATCCTCCCAAAGTTTTCCATTATTGTGGGATAAGGGGAACTTACTAGCCAAAGCGTAGTTCACAGATTCCTTGGGTATACAGGGTATTACAAGAAATTTATTAAGGGGTGTGCCAAATATCACCCCGCTATTGGGAGATAGTTACTAAAACAACAAAGTTTCTTTTCACTGGGAAGAGATGCACAATAGATGGCATTTGATAAATTAAAGGAAAATATTATCATTGCACCCATATTATGACTTCCTTCCCTTGGGATAAGCCATTCCATTTACATCTTGATGCTTCAGGGATGGTCAATTGCAAAAATCTTAACACAACTTGGATAAGGAATTATTCACCACCCCTTGTGTTTTGTTAGTAGAAAGTTGACACTAGAAGTAGAGCAGAACTATACTACTACTGATCACGAGGCATTATCCATTATCTACGTGCTGCATAAATTCAGGTAAGTATTCGTTGGAAACACCCTTTATCTTCCATATGGACCATATGGTATTGAAGTAACATAGTAAAAAATCATCATCTTACAAGGGCACATATGTCGGGTGGGTATTGTTGTTTCAAGAATTTGAGTTTGACATTATGTTATGAAGCTAAGTAAGAGTAATTTGGGACCTAACCATTTATCGAGGATTGACTCGGGGGAGGATGCGCAGAGCACTAAGTATAAAATTCCTTATGATGTACATTTGTTTAGATTGTAGTGCATGTGCCCTTTGACTTGGAAGATAATTATTGTATATATAAAAATGGGTGTGACACAAGGAGGGAATGAACAATTTGAAAAGAAATCAGTTAGTCATACTTGTCGCATTCCTACATGTTAATTAGTGGAGACTTATACAATCTAGGTTTCATGATGAGGTTTTGCGCTCGGTGTGTGTTAGAGCATGAACATGACTTGCAATCATGAAGGAAGCACATGGTGGGATTGCAAGAGGACATTATGCAGGGGATGAAACCACGTGCAACATCCTTCTAGCAGATTTTTTTGGTGGGAAATGGTTAACAAGGATCTGTATTGACATTTTGCAAGGGCTGTGACCATTGTCAGTGCCTTGGAAAAATAAGATGAATATTTGAGATGCCCTTTATACCAATAGCTAGCATATAAACCATTTGAAAAGTGGGTGATTGATTTTATAGGACCAATTTCACCTGTTGCACAAAGGATTGGTTCACACTATATCGTTACTTGCAAAAATTACTGTTACGAGGTGGGCAAAAGCAACACCTAAAAAGGATTTCATAGTGGCAATAGCAGCAAAATTATCTCGTGGGAGAATATAATCACCATAGATATAGATGTCCAGCTCAAGTTTAACAAGTGAATAGGGGTACTCATTTCTTGAATGAGAACGGTCAAGAATATTGTTTGACAAAATTCATGGTAGCCCACCACAAGACTACCCCCTATCACCCACAAGATAATAGAACTATTGAGGCATTTGAACAAAATTCTAAATCACACATTAAAAAATATTTGTGATGTGGGAAGAATGGATTGAGATGATAAAGTTTCTATTGTGTTATGGTCATACCTAGACTATTTATAAAAAGATTGAACATCAGGCCCCACCTTTTTAATTGGTGTTTGGCATGGAAGCTTTATTATCTATTGAATTCAAGTTACCAACACTATGCAAAGTGTCATGCAAAATCATTAGCTGATGAATGACCACTTGAGGAGAGGATAGATAATTTATTGCAGTTAAATGAGAGACAGGCTATTAATTACTCCAAGGAGTCGAAAAACATAGAAAAATCTAGGAAGAGGGGATGGCATGATAAATACATCAAGAAAAAAGAGCTCGAGGTTGGGCAGATGGTTGTATTGTCTGACTTCAAGTTTTTGCACCATCCTAGGAAATTCAAAGTCCATTAAATGGGCCCATACATTGTATCCTATATACTTGATATCAGGCACTCGCTAGTTACAAGCGCTATATGGAACACGGTTGCCAGTCCATTTTAATGGGATTATGTTGAAGCCCTACGATAAATAAGTCTTCCTTGTGTCTATAAATAAGGTATTATTTCCATTTATCTTGGGATTTCCTGTAATTTATTTCCTTTCTTTGTGTTTCCATTTCTCATTACTTGTTCCCTTTCTTTTTGTTGTTGTGTGCGCATTTTATGTTGGTAGCCACTTATTATTTTCAAAAATATTCTATGCATAGAGGACCACACATCTATTTTTCTGTGTGGGGTGGAGTGATGTGACAAGCACTTGAAATCTGATGGTAAAAGGTATATGTTTCGATGGCCCAGGGTTGAAAGGATCAAAAGCAGTGTATTTTGGAAAAGTGCATGTGTAGAAAAGGTGAACATCAGGAATTTTCTATTTTAGGAAGGCTTTACAAAAACCATGTAAAATGGTGAGAAGTGCAAGATTAACATGAGGTAGACGATGTCAGAAAATCAGGGTAAGGATAGAAGAAGTGCCTTAAGCGTTGCAAGTGTGTGCACGTTAGGATATTTGGTCGGTAAGGGTTTTTGTCAAGCTAGAAGGTTGTAGAAAATTTTTCATGTAAGATATTGGGCATGCGGGAGTAAAGTGCTGAAGAAGGTCAGATTTAGAAGAAAAGATCATCCTTTATTCCAAAGGGTATGTTTATTAGGAGGCATGGCATTTATTGTCAGAAAACAAGCAAAAACCTATAAGTAGAAGGTCGGGGTACATTATTGTTTAGCTTACCTTTTGTGATATCTAAGAGCTCTTTGCGAATTAGGGAATCCATGAAGAAAATTTGTGTGAAAAGGGGTTATAAATATTTAAGTGCGTAGCTAGTTTGATCAGTGAACCGGATGTGGAAAAACAGTACACAGGTGAATGAGGGATAATGGTTATAGGAATTTTTTGAAACCCGTAAGTGAATATGATGTCTTGTGGAAGGAAATTTTTTTCCAGGTTAGGGTTCTACAGCTAGGGCATAGGATTGAAGGGATTTTTACGAAGGGGTAAAGCTGCAAAGTTGAGTTGAGCTAGGATCAAGAGAAAGATAGAAATTTTAGTGACATGATAGAGAAATGGCACTAAGGAAAGCAGTACAAGTGTTTCACCAAAGAAGGGACAAGGGGAAAGGGAAACAAGCTGTGTCCACCAGTTTCAATGAATAATGAGACACAAAGATTCAATATGTAGATGACGTATTACTTGGAAAAGAATGAGTGTCTCACGTAAGAAAGATGGTCGTGAGTGACTAAAACTATAGAACGAGCACCAATAGAGAAGGAGATGACATTGGAATTGGTTTTTCCTACACAAAAAAGGACACTCGGATGGAATGCCTGATATACAATGATGAGATAAAGGTGAATATGGAGGAGGCCTGGGTTATTGAAACTTTATGTGTTGCCTTATTTTGGCAAGCCTGAGCAACTGTACCATGTGGCTAATGTCATGCACATACACAAATATCATTTCTACATTACAAGACGCAGGATGTGGATAACTCCCCAAATGATCTCTAAATTTACTGGTCTTACCTGTGATGGAGAATCTTTTGATGAGGACTTGGACAATAAGGAGACCATCAAAAATATTCTTAAAGCCTATGAATATAAGAAGGGGTTGCGATTCTTCGAAATCTCTTGTGATTTCCAGACCCTCTGTAATGAGGATAGTCGCATGCACTTGGTCACAAAACTAAATGGGCAGGAGAGATGGATGATAGATAAATAAGGCTTGGTTGATATGTTATCCATGGAAGATCTCAGAGGGTAAAATTTATAATCTCGCAGGTGTTCATAGAATAAGTAATCATCAATGTTACGTGTAATGATGGAGAAAATATCACATTTGGTAATATCATTCATTACCATCATTGTCTTCTTGGAGATTGGAGTTCCCGATGGTCTAGAAAAAATTGTATGTGAGTACCCAGATGAGAACCCCTCCCTTGCCAAAAAATTTGAGAAGTACACTTGCGACACCATGACGGCATGCCCACAAGGTGCACCTAGAAAAAATGGTATAATCGGATGTGTGACGCATTCAAAGTATAGAGTGGAGCATACCTGAGTAGTTACCTATTTTACTGTAAGATGAAGGATGAAATCACCATATACCAACATTTTTGCATTAGATAGGTTTACTCTAGAAGATGGACGCCTAAGGGTCCTTGATGAAAGTTTTCCATTCTCCTTCACATCACAATACTTCTAGGCCATGAAGTCAACATATTCAAAGAGTTAAAGAAGTTAAGGTTTGACCTCAGCATGGTGGAATAGGATTACTGTGAGCTACGTAGAAACTTTGATATATCCAAAAAAGTGCACCTATGTGGATAACTATGTCTCCCAAGACATACATATGATAAAGCCAGTAACATTTCTTGTTGCTAAGAGAGGAACACAAAAAGGGTATACCTGTGCATATGATTCCAGAGTATGAGAAGTGCTGCTTACGTTGAAAATAATATATCTATACTAGAAGACCCCATTGTAAGAAAGAGGGCCACACCAAGTAAAAGGGAGAGAGAGAGAGGAGGCCCTTGAGAGATTAAGGCACCAAGTATACAAACAACGTACAATCTACAGGTGAATGAAAGAGTCAGATGCAAAACCAAGAACCTATGCACAGAGGAAGAAGTACCCCATAAAAGAGAAAGAGAAGACACTTGAGGAAGAGGCACTAGAGTAAAATGAGTCCCCCTGCAAAAGAAGAGTCACCGGAAAAGGAGTTTCCTACTGAAGAAGAAAAAGAATAATATCCTATATTGGAATCACCATTTAGGAAGAAGTAATGGGTAACAGAAAATATAGACTCGGAAGAAATAGAGAGCATGGAGGTTGACGAGTATGACGAATGAAAATGAGCACGGTGAGGCTTAGGACCATCCTATGTATGATGTACATGATTCAGAAGAGGAGGAAAATTAAGAGAAGGATGAGGATGAAGGAGGAATTCATGGCAAGGGGGGAAGTGAGGAAGTGAATACGAAGGATCAAAGGACTCTAATCCTGACCTAAGGAGCAGATAGATGATGTTGCAGAAAGAGAGGTAGCAAGAATAATAACAGACTTTGGTTGATTAAGAGGTCAATAACAATGCTCTGAAAAAGTACTTAAGGAGACACAGGGAAGTATAAAGTTTAGAAAATGAGTATGGAAGCATGGGTGGAGATCCCAACCTTACTGTAAGCTTCCCAAAGGTAGTACCAATAGGTGGAAAGGGTATGGTAGTGGCACAGGAACAAGGAATGACTTACATCAATGATCTAAGTAAGGTACTACACATGTGTTTCAAAATTATCTTTCCTTCAAACCAACTCCTTCCATGGTCTTATTTTGATGAAGAGGGTGCATACCCCTGCACAAGGAAGATGTTGTCTTGGGATTTTGAGTCCCATGTTGATGAGCCTGAATTCAAGGTCAACTATGAGGCGTTAATGAAAATAATAGACACAAAGGGAATAAACCCTCTAGTGAAGGTTCAACAACTATCAGATGAGTAAGTTTTAAACACACTCAACAAAGTGTCAATGGAGGTTGAGCCAAGGTTATTTAGAAGAAATAATAAAGTAAGGGTCCTAGAGGAAGAAATTGAAAAAAAAAAAGTGAAGAAATCATTGAAAATAATAAGGAGTTAAAGTAGGAGGAGTTGATCAACATATAATTAAGGGAGGAGAAGGAAAAGTTTCACGAGATTTATAATAAAATAGAGATGATTTCAGACACCATAATATTGAAGCACCCATACCTGGCCCCACATGAGAAAAATATGAGTCAAACATGTAATGCCTAGAAGACAAGACCCACATCCTCACCATGGAAAGGAAGCCACTCGCATTGGAATCAGTAGAAGAGGCATTAGCACACCAAAAAGAGGAAGAGAAACTAAAGATCGTGGAGATAGTTACTCAGTATTATAAGCTCCTTGCCACTATAAATACCACCACACAAATGAATGAGGCTATATATGACAAGTGCGGTGACAGAAATATGGTAGAAAGTATAATGGTTGTTATGCATGAGGTGGGTTATGTGATAATATCCTAGCCGAAGTTGAGAAAAATATGGAAGCAATCAAAGCCTTGTGGGGTTTGATTAATAATCATCTTAAGGAGTTGTATCCCTAAGTCACTCGCATAATGGACATGTTAGATGATCTTAGAAAGAAGCTAGATGGAATTGTAGATACACTGAATGCTAAGAGTGATGAATTGATTGAACTACTTTAGCAGGTGTAGGGTGAGGTGGATGCCTTGGAAAATATTGAAGAAACAATAAGGAAGGAATTCCCACTCCTCCTTTAATAGTAGCAGATTATTCCATTCTTTCATTCTTTATTTATTTTTCCCCTATCGCACTATTCTTTATTCTTCAAAGAAGAAATATTTTTCCAAGGACACAGAACACACTTAGTGTGGGGTGATGTTTGGCCCTAAAATATTTCCTAAGTAATAAAGGTAACCTTTCCGTAGGATCAAGAAGAAGGGAAATCAAGAGAAAGTGCACAGGAAAAAAGGGTTTAAGAGGGGTTTAGGTGAAATCAGGGTGCATGCAAAATGAAAAACATGGATTCAAAAAACTTATCCATATTTGGCATTCTAGAGGTACTTGAGGAAAAACATGAGGACCTGACTAGGCATGATGAGTGGATAAGCTACTAGAATAGAAGTGTGGATCTCAAGAAATCGATATTCCATGTTGGGGATATTCCCATTAGACATCATTACAGAGAGTGGAGGGTTTGCAAAGGGATAGTCATTCACCATTTTAGGACCACATAAATACTTGGCATGTGATATATTTAGGAGAGAAGGCATAGTGGTGGGTGTTGATCCCATAAAAATATATGCTCGGATGAGAGACAGGGGTAGCTGACGAGAGGATGAAGAGATAAATAGAGAGAATGCATAGAGATTAAGAAGTAGACTAACAAGTGTTGCAGTAATGCTAGGGTTTAGAGAACTTAGTTTTAAGGGTTGTGTAGGATGTCATAACCCTCTATATGGCACTAGGATCTGTAACAAGGATTTAAATGGAAAGGTATAGTTAAGATCTCATACCAAGGAGGATCTGTAGGATTTGAGTCCCTATCATTTAATATGTATGGTATGAGATGACCATTTTTTATTGTAATGTGGCTACCGTAACTATTCTCAATCAATATATATGGGTTCATTCTGTATATCATTCTTACGGGTGTAAACCCTCATGTTATATGACTATCATTACTCAAATCTGATTTATTATGCTTATTATAATGTTATTTAGCTTCTGTAATGCATTAATATGTGGATCTATTAGCTGCTCCTTCTACCTTTTTAACTAATTGAATGTACTTATAATTATGCAAATCATCATCTATTAATGGAAAAACCTTTTCACAAATCTCATATAAAGTAGGGGCTCGTCACATGCACATGCCTTGAGTGAGTGCCCAGTTCCCACTGGGTTATAGGCCAACGCACTTAGGGTTAGAAAATAGTATTGAGGGTAATAAATGAATACATCACTCACTAGGGAATTATGTCAAGAATTGTAAGGCCGTTAAAACCATTCTCCTTCAGCTTTGTGATTATGATCGTCTATTCGAAGAAGGTGATTATTTGGAGGAGGATTCCATTCTTTCTTTTCCTATCTCCACACAACCTAGCCCTAGACCCATTCTACAACCTTTTCCTTCACATCCACCTAGGGATACAAGTAAATTTGAACAACCCTCTTTACCTCCTATTTTTGAAATTAATATGGTGTGTCTAGCCACTTGGTCACAACACGTGAAAGAAAAAGGAAAGGAAAAATTTGGTAACTCTTCTATTTTTCCTTCACCTAAAATTACACTTTCACCTCCCCCAAAGATAACCATCATTAGGCTGGCACCACCTACTTATTTTGGGGTTACACATCATTTAATGATCAAACATCTTCTCCAGTCTCCGTTGAATATGTCTTTATTTGACTTGATTCAAACCTCTAACTCTCATCGTAAGGCCCTCATTTAAACTCTTCTAATCCATCAAGGTTCCACCCAATGAAACTTCACTTTCCGCCTTCCTCATTACCCCTCATCATATTTTTTCTATTATTTTCTTCAAATCAAATATTTCCCCTTTACAACCTGATGATCCTGATTCTACTCTTTTCATCTCCACTTACATTAATGATATTCATTTTAAACGTGTTATGATGGATGGGAGTGCTAACATCAACATAATCTCTTCTCATGCCTACGAACAAATAGGCATACCAGCTAATTGTATGTCTAGAAACCCCATTAGAATTCTATCTTTTAACGATGTAATAAACACTACCCTTGGCACCATTTTGATCCACATCCGCATGGGTCCCCAAACTATTCCCAAGCTCATCTATGTTCTCGAAGAAGAGTTCTAGTATAACATGTTGCTAGGCCATCCATGGATTTATGCCATGTCTCTTGCACCTTCCACCCTTCACTATTGCCTCATATTTTAATAAGAAGGGGAACCTTACACCATTCAGGTAGATCCCCCCTTCAAAACCTATAATATTTCTTACCATCTGAATGATTTTCTAATCCCAATTAAGGAAACTATGACATATACAACATCTACCACTTCTTCCACTTCACTTTCCTCATCTATTCCACCTACTGATCCTCCTATTATGCCCTCTACTGATGCCCCATGTTTTTTAGCTTTTGATATCTCATCTATACATGCAACCCAAGTACCAACCATAGACCCCTTGGTGTTTTTAATGCCTTTCACTCAGATAATACCACCTCCTCCACATTGACATATTCCTTACTCCTCACGAGTATGGAAAATACATCAACACCTGCGTTACGAGTAGCATATTAGAGAGTTCATCCCATATTGTCCTCCCCACCTCCACACCAACCTAACCTATGGATGGCCAAAAAATACCTCTTATTCTATTGAACCTCCCTTCCAAACCAAACATTTTTCATCCAACTTATCCTACCTCACCAAATTAAATTTCACACTTATGTTTCTTCATTATTGCACCTGGAAAGGATTTGTCTTTGGTCATTATGAATAAGGTCATCACATCGTCATACCATGTACCACTAGGAATCACTACGACCTTCATGATATTGGATTTCCTAGGAAACCTCCTCCTAAGAAGGCCCAAATCACCCTCGTGGAGGATGAAATTCCTTCCCCACCTCCCTCACCTATCAACATGATGGTGAGGTTCTCTCTCCCCTTCCTCTTATTTATCTTGATGTGCTGGATGATGATACACCTTCTATAAACATCACTCAATGTTAGGATGATGATTCTATTATGACCTATTTAGGTGTGGATGATTCTTATATTTAAATGTAGTTACCCTCTAACATGCAAACCATGATGAATGAATCTACCATAGATATCAATATTCACACTCAAGAAGACCCACAAATTCTAAAGATAGGCCAATATTTAGACTGTACATAACAAGAATATTTCACCTCTTTTATTTTTTATCACAACAATGCATTTTCTTGGTCTTACAGCGATATGAAAGGTATTGAACCTAATATCATACTTCACAATATCATAACTAACCATGATGCCAAACTTGTGAAAATAAAGCTGTGTAAAATGCATCCTCACATTGCTCTTCTTGTGAAAGAAGAAATTGTTCTCTAAGTATCCTTCATCTTACCTATTGACTATCCATAATGGATATCTAACATTGTTCCTATCATAAAAGTGATCGAGGGACTTTGTACCTGCACTAAATTTTGTAACCTTGACCTTTGTTGTCCAAAAGATGACTTTTCTCTACCAGGAATTTACCAACTAGTTGATCTCATAGCTAGCTATGAGATGTTATCTCTGATCGATGTGATTTAAGGTTATAATCAGATATTAGTTGCTCTAAAAGATCAACAAAAAACTTCCTTCATCACCCCTTAGGGGAACATCTCCTATCATTTCATGCCCTTTGGCTTGAAAAACATTGGTGCTACCTATTAACATGATATGACTTACATATTCCATGACATCACCTGATTCTTAGACATTTATAGGAAGTTGACGAAACAGATAAGGGTAGAATGGGCGTAGGAGGAATACCTGTTGAAGATGGTTGAGGATTGTTACACGCGTGTTGACTCCTCAATCCACAGCTAACCATGAGAGCTTCCTTTTGGCTGGGAGAAACTACCTAAAATAGAAAACAAGACCACAGAAAGAGTTAAACAGTATATGTAGTGGACTACCTAGTGTATGCTAGATCTTAGAAGTGTGATACTTCCTAGATGGATGTCAATCCACTGTTTAAGCAATTTAATGCGAGAAATAAAGTAAATGTTGTCCTACTGTAGTCAATATGATTTAGGTATCTCATACAAAATACAATAAGTAAGATCTAATCTAACAGGCTAGGCTAGAATACAATCTGGGGGTCAAGTAAATGGTTATGGGTTTTTACAGGTCAGGCAGAGGTCTGAAGAGGGTCACAGACAATTATGGGTAATTGGGTAATAGGTAAGTGGGTGTTGTTTCTGGGTAGTGTGGCAGATACAGAGACCGATGTCGGTCTAAGGGTAACCGATGCCGGTTAAGGGTGACCGACGCCATTGGTCACTGAAAAAATGACAGAGGGTCAAGAACAGAGGTGTAGAGGAGGCTTTTCAAGTTGATAGGGAGCTGAAGTGAGGTATTTGTGAGGTCTAGATGGGATATCAGGCCAGTGGGTAGATCTAATAGGGTTTTGGGGGAGCTAGGATGAGCTATAGGTTGAGTTGGAAAATGGTGGTATGAGGCCAATATACTGTAGGCTAACCAACGCCGGTTAAGGAGAACCGATGCCGGTTACTGTGGGATACTGGGAATATCACAGAATGAGTTTTTGGTCCCCTTTATGATTGCACAAAGGGCTGGGTTAGTCAGAATGAGGTACTAGGTTGTTTGGATGGGATTTTGCAAGGTTTTGACTGGGGTATGGAGGGTTAGTCAAAAGAGGTCAATGGGTGGTTGAGAGGGAGACAAATAACAATGAAGAAGGGATGAAAATACAATGAAGAACATACAGTAAGGAACCAAACCAAAGACTGAGTAAAATGTTCTACTTACTTAGAATCTAGTTCTAGACGTCCTGTGAGTGAGGAATGGAGTGCATTGGTAGGATATTGAATGCTATGGAGGATCACCTAACATTGAATAGTTCTTACATGTGCTGCATGTGCTCTCCTTCTTGCTTGGATGGATCAGATCTGTGTTGGATGAGTGACAAGATGGTTGTTGGGTGAGTGTTGGATGTATGTGTGAGAAAAATGCTTTCTCTGGTTACTTGCATGTGTGCTCGTGCTCTGAGAATTGCCAACCTCGAGAATAAGGTTACCAAAAGGGATTAAGGGTGACCGATGGTGGTTACGGGCTGACTAGCATTGGTTTAGGGGTAACCGGTGTCGGTTAAGGCCAGATTCCCTAAGTTAACTAAAAATAGGAGATCATGGCTATAACAGCTGCCAGATCTCTCTATTCCTCCAGATAGGAGTGGGGGTTACCCTTTGTGTCTGCGGGAATGAGGTGTAGGCATTGATTTTTAGGGTGTTGGTTAGGTCTTAGTTAGTTATGGAAACATACTAAGAATAGGCTTAGGGTGAGGTGGCTAGGTGAGGTGGCTAGATGAGGTGGTGGGGTGGGTATTAATTTAATTAGGATAATTAAATAATAGATATAATGAGGATAGAGATTAATTTAATTAAATTAATATTATTGTGGGGTGAAAGGGGCCATGGTTAGGTAAGTGTGTTTAAGTTGATTAATTAACAAGGGGCTAAGGGGAGTGTGACCTGATTTTGGTGTCTACATTTTTCCCCTTTTTGTTGCGTAGCTTGTATTGGTAAGCGACGCTAACAAAAATAAGATGTGGTTGCCCCATGTGTGGGTGAAGGTGATCCCCCTCAAACCAGGAACAAATGAGGTGATAGGGTGAATCGGTGAGTGGTTTGATAAAATTTGATGTGAAGAAGAATGTGAAAATGGGGTAATGGGGTAAAGGCCTAATCAGGTAAACAGGTAAATGGGCCAGGGTCAAAGGTAGTGACAGTCAAACGCACACACATGTATAAACTGTGACATTATATTAGGTTGAAGAGCATGTAAAATCTACATCATCTAAGGTCAATAGGTTTATCCAAATAAGGTTGAGGTGATTTCGGCATCCAAGGTATAGGATATGGTGTAGGAAACACAACGCAGGTTAGGTGTGGGGAAATTTAGGTATGTTCCGGTACACCAAGGTTGGGTCAGGATAAACATCACAAGACAATAGGCAAGGTAAGGTCATTAGGTCAAACAACAATGGGTAACGGTGTTGCAAGGTATAACGAGCACATGGGTTCAAAGGTCACTAAACAGTGTTCCGGGTCTAAGGTATAGGTCACGGCATGGGTAAGGCCAAGGCATAGGTAAAATAATAGAGGCCCTAAACATAATAAGGAGGTGGGAAATATAGGGTAATGTTGGTGGGTAAAGTGTATCAAGGTAGGCGATGGGTGAGGTAGAAAAGGAGTTAGGTAAGCAAATTAGGGGTAAAGGTAGTAAGAAGACTGTGCAAGGTAACTAACATCGGTGGGATTAATCGAGGTATGGTCTAGAGGTAACCGATGGCGGTTGTCTAGGGCACACGACCGTCGTCGGTCAGGGGAAACCATCGACCGGTCAAGTCAGGATTTGGGTATATAAAAAGAAAAATATCCATGTTTTAAAATTCATTTGTGATTTGCAAAAGAGTAGAAAATGACAAGAGAGAAAAGGAGAGGAAGAAAATGACCGAGTGCATCAAGAGTTGAGTTGACACTGAGCCAGGTAGGAGATTGAGTGTGGATTGATAGGTAGGTCCATGGGATCAGGGAGAGTGATTTGATTGGTTGGAGATTCGGAGAGCACTCGGTGATGGTAGAGGTAGGAGAGGGATCGGGTGGACCGATGCAGCGGCCTGAGGTGCCACCACGTCTATGACAATAGGATGAGGTATGATCTAAAGCTTATTGTTGTTTGTTTGTTTAAATTGGGAAGAATTTGGGTAGGTGGGAAATGGGGTTTGGGGGGGAGGAATTTAAATGGGTGGGTAAAATGATGGAAGTGTGGATGGGAAAGGATATGGGAAGGTGAACAGGGGTGTTGATGGGATGTGAGGGGTTTGGGGAGGAATGGAGGGGTAGAATGTGAGGGGTGTGGAGAGAAAGGGGGCAGGGGTCATGGTGGTCATCCAATAGTGACCGATGTCGGTTCCAGGTGTGGCTGACGTCGGTGGTTAATGACCGGTATCAGTTACAGGGGAGGTGACCAATGCCAGGTCAAGTGAGACCGTGGTCGGTCAAGGTTATCGAACCGATTGTACAAAGGTAAAACAAGGTAAGTTTAGTGGGTAAGGGAGAGATAGGCAAGGGTAGGGGTAGATAGGGAAGGGTATGGAGGGTGATAGGTAAAGTTGTGAGGTCAAGGGTAAGGTGTGGGTAAGTAGGTTAGGTCGGAATGTGGGGTCAAAGGGAAAGGTAAAAAGATGAAGGTTGGGGCATGGGTAGATAGGGTGGAATGTTGGGGTCAAAGGTAAAGGTAAAAGTTTTAGATATGGGTAAGTGTTAATAATGTGAATTTTGTAGATGCAGGTGAGAGATCAGTTATGTATGAGATTAGGGTACCACCATTACTGGTGGAGGTACGAGTGCGAGCAAGAGGACGTGAGGAGTGGCATCATGTGGCAGAGGCGGGCCTGATTAGGAGTCAGACGCTACCGGCATGTAGTCCGGGAGGTGAGTTTGATGGTTTCCCTCATCAATAGATGGGACTCAGTGACCAATACCTTCCATTTACCGACAGGTGAGCTCACAGTCACCCTGGAGGATGTCTACAGGATCTTGCACCTACCTGATAGTGGGAGACGTAGGTATACTCGATCTCCTCAGAGGCCTTCTGAGGAGTTATTGCACTAGTGTTTGGTGAGGGTGTAGTAGATTTGTGGTTCCATAGACACGTGAGTATGAGCTATGGAGATGATGTATAGTCGCCACCCCAGAGGAGATGAGGCTTGTATTGTTGATGGAGGTAGTGTGTTGTTTTACACTTCCAGATGTAGAGGGTGGATGATTCCCATGGTCTTGATGGGGGTCTCTGCATGACATGATGATAGACATGACACGGTTTGCATGGGCACCTACACTTTTGGTGCAAGGTATACAAGGAGTTATGGGCATATGGACAGCTACGACGATTCAGCCTATGTTGTACCTTTCTACTACATTGTTGGGCCTATGAGCACATTGTGTGTGTGCGGCCAGTTGGGATGCCCTGAGTAGACGTGTTTGAGGGGAGGTTGCTATAAGTTGGGTACAGGTGGTGGGTACCAGCCATGGGAGAGGTCCGAGGCATGAGAGCTACGTATGATGTAGCTTATTATAGTTGATTGCTGGAGGGATTATCTGGAGTGGACATCATTTGGAGGCCATATGTGGGCTTCCCATCATACAAGGGGATGGTAACATAACTAGATGGGCTTTAGATCTATAGGTGGATAGAGGGGCAGTGAGTAGGAGAGCATGAGATGATACCTATAGAGTGGGTCAAGTGATAGTTTGGGCTGAATCAAGATGTACTGCCACCCTTCCCTCAGTACAGGAGAGATGATGTGGAGAGGCCGATGTCTCCACCTCGACCTACAGTGCTGACTGGGTAGGAGGAGCAGCCAGTCGATGTGCAGATAGATGATGTTGGGGTAGTAGATGGCTATAGACAGTGGTGGGTGACACAGTTGAGAGTAGTACCACCGAGGCCAAGGCAGCCAGATCTAGCCACCCTCATTGTTCAGAGAGATGCCCTACAGGGGCAGGTGGTCTACCCTAGTGACCTAGTTACGGATCATGCAAGGGCAACTAATAGGTACAGAGGCACAGGTTGCCACATTACAGGCATAGGTGCCCACATTACAGAAACAGGCAGGACAGGGACAGGTACCCGCCCACAGTGGAGATGGAGAGGATGAGGAGGGGGATGGGGGGTAGGTAGCTTCCCTACAGGTTCAAGTGATAGATTTGCAGGGCCAGTTGGCCACAACGCAGGGACATGTTACGGACTTATAGGTTCAACTAATAGCAGTGTAGGCACAGATAGCGGCCCTTCAGGCCCATATACAGGTGCAAGTTCTAGGGCCGATGGCACCACCCACAGGTTCAGGGACAGGGTCCCATTGTATAGGGTAGGGTAGGATAGGATCAGAGGTTGATGGCACCACCATGGACATAGTACCTGCAGGCCTTTTGAGAGTCACCTTGGGTGAGGTGCACTATTATCATGATCACCTGATAGAAGCTAAGATTTTTGTTTAGTCATACGTAGAGTATAGAGCCTAGCATACCTTGAGTGAGAGGAGGAGCACCCGCACTCAGCATGAGGAGAGCACAGGGGGCCAGTGAGCCCATGGACAGGGTCATGGTGAGGTGACTAGCACGGAGGCTAGCTCTGGATGCAGGGCCTTCAAGAGCTAGGCCATAGAAATTTTTATTAGTGGGACACCACATAGGGGCCGAGGAGGAGACAGGGGAGATAGAGACTATGGATACCCATCAAGGAGATTTTTGATAGCCATGTGCTCCATCATTTTGTATATATTTGTATTTTGGATATATACCAGCCTGCATGTCGGCCTAGTTGTATGAGAGTTTTGTATTTTTGAGCATATACCGACCTATGTGCTAAAGAGATTTTGTATTATTTGATTGTATATGATACCGGCCTACGTGTTGATAAAATTTTGTATTGTGTGTATTGGCCTACATGCCGATGATTTTGAGATATGTACATGATTGGATTATCTATATATGTTGTATAGAGACACACATATTTGTTTATAAGATGAGATGGATGATATTCTGATGATTTGTTGGTGTTTTATGATAATTTTAATTTTTTATCATGATATGGACTGAAACTAGGTGAGTGAGGCATGAAGTAATTAGGTTAGTTTAGGTATGGATCGAGTTAGGTCTTAGGCATGGATCGAGTCAAGTCATAGGCATGGATCGAGTCAGGTCATAGGCATGGAGTCAGGTCATAGGCATGGATTGAGTCAGGTCATAGGCATGGATTGAGTCAGGTCATAGGCATGGATTGAGTCATGTTGTAGGCATGGATCGAGTTAGGTTGTAGGCATGGATTGAGTCAAGTCTTAGGCATGGATCGAGTCAGGTCGTAGGCATGAATTGAGTCAGTTCATAGGCATGGATCAAGTTAGGTTTTAGGCATGGAAAGAGTCAAGTTGTAGGCATGGTTGAGTTAAAATTGGTTGAAGTTGTGATTCATTAATTTGTGCAATGAAAGATGGGATGGTTCATGTTTAATATGCTTTATAATACATGCATGATGATGATAGAAAAATGGTAGTCATAATAAATATATGGTGTGATGATGATAACAATGTTAAGCAACTTGTTGTTTGTTTGGTTTAATTTCCAATTTTTGACATAAAAAGGGAACTCAAGGGGGTAGAATGTTATTTAGGAAGATGAAAGATGAATTGGTTAGGGTAGAGAGTGGTTGATCTAACCTCAAAAGTCCCCATGCCCTCAGAGTGCTTCCTACATAGTCCTGGCAAAAAGGGACCTCAAGCTGATGTAGTTCTCCCATAAGCTAGGGAAGAATATGAGGAGGTATGAGAATGAGTTGGTAGGTTTTAGGCATGATTTGGGTTTAGGTCTATTAGGTGTGGGTGAGTTGTGGGTAACTTGGTATAGGTTATTTTAGTTGGTAGAAGAATAAGAAGATTACCCCAAAGGTAAGCGTTGAAGACCAAGTCCTGTATAAGGTAATCAATACATAATAAAGAAGGTTGAAAGATAAAAGGGGGTAAGAAAGCATCCTGATTGGTTAGGATCATACCAAGTAGGTCATACCTTAGATGAGGTGATGAACATGAGACCCTAAAGACATTACATGATTGATTGATCTAAGGGTGAAAAGTAGTCACATGATCACCAAATGACACGGTGTCCAATAGGTCCCTTGAGGTGGTAGTAAATGGGAGTATGAATGGTGAGGGGGGGGGTGGGGAAGGTGGTTAATGTTGATATGGTATGAGGTAGCATGCTCTTGGGGAAAGAGGTCCAAGGTCATAATGAGCAATTCCATGACTAAAATGCTTTTTGTGTTGACTGATATTTGAGATAGACTGATCAATGCGGGAAGTCTATATGGGATGAGGAAATTAAATCCTTGAGGTTTTCGTGAAGCTAATCGATGCAGGAAGCTTTAGATTTTCTCACAACTTTTTTTTGTATTGAGCTTGACATAGCTGTCCTTCGAGGGAGTAGTCTATTTATATTGTTGTTACTTCCTCCTTAGCATTCAAGTGTTGATATATGATTTCTTCTGTAAAAGGATGTGTTCCTTTGATTGTGAAGTCATGCTTGATATGTACTGTATCTTCTCTGCAATTGAAGATCTTTGACTGAGTCGGAATATGATTGGACTCTTTTATTTCTTTCATTTTGCACCTGAGTTTAATCTGATCTCGGAATGAATTGTGGATTTATCCATCTATAAGACCCAGCCTTGGATCAGTGGCATTGATCCAAGAGATGCTTTAAGTTTATTCGGGATGAACAAAAATTATAGACCTTACGCAGGTTGCAAGGTCTGAATGCGTTGAATAAGCTATTCCGGAGTCTAACTCAGGCTGATCATGTTAAATGAATTGGTTCCCGATATCGTAATATCAGGAAGGTCTTGATCGTGGGCCAGGTAATAAATTCAGATACATTTATTCAACTAGCTTATTGGCAGTGCTGGAGTGAATCCTTTTCGTGAATGTATATCTGTAGGTTCTTATTCTGAACATTCTAAATGTTAGACCTAAACTGGATTTATTAAGGTTAATAACCTATGGGTTAGATTAGTGTTAATCTAACCTAGGCCTAAGCTATAAACTAAATGTTCTAAGGTTAGTGACCTAGCGCTAAGGAGGTTAGACTAAGTATCATCTTAAATCCTAACCTATGTTTCTAACCTAACAAATGTTAGTGGAGGAAGGGGACCTATGAAGGGGTGCGAGCCATGGGCGGTAGTTTCTATGGCATTAAATGAAGGAGATAAGCATGAAGGACAAGGAATTAGCGGAAGTTTCAAACGGCTAGTGAAAGCCGACGTGGCAGAGTCGCCAAGTTAGAAATGGTCTTTGACTTGTTTTTGTCCATCGCCAACTATGGCGGTCGGTGGCAATGGAGATTGAGCGGGAATTTTGGAGTTAATACAATTAATGAACTCGGTCTTCGAGCTCGGATTTCTCGGGAAGACATGCAAAATGGAAAACTGGTAGTTTGTTTGGTTTTTCATGCGCTCCGGTTTTCTCTCTGTTTGATCACTGGTTCTTCGCACCAGTCTACTTGGTGTTGCATGGAAAATATGAGAGTAACTAGCTCTTTTCTCTGTCAAGGAAAGTTTATAAGGCATGGAAATAACAAATTATTGTTGTTGAATCTAACGTGGAAAAAGAGGAGAAGGCTCGAGCTCTTTCAGTGGTCTTCTTCGGATTTTTAAGCAACATTACCAGGCATGTTAGGCCCTAACTTTTAAAAATCTTGCTTTCTTTCAAATGATTTCATTAGAACAACTCTGTTCAGATGATTTTTGGGATCAGTTGGTTTTTATGGTAGCTTTGTGTGAATTAGTTGCTGTATCTTCTTACTGGCTCGATTTTTCAAGTGAACCCTTGATGGGTGTGCATTTTGTTTCGAACGGATGTACTATCTTGCTGTGTTTTGCATTCCGGTTAGATTTTGTAGAAATGTTGCAAGGAAAATATACGAATTCGGCTCTGTAGGAGTCCATGAATTGTTTTCTTGTTTGATTCAGACTTCAGTCGATACCTTGCTGTTTCCACTTGTTGAAAATGATACTGTTGGATTTCTTGAATGTACAGTATATACGACTTCTTTAAAAGTTTTGTCGTGAGTAATATATGTTATGGTTGCTGAATCTTGTTGGATCTTGCTATAATACTTAAGTTACTTCTGATTGGATAACTTGCTGTGTTTATAGTATTTGAATGCGACTTTGTAGAAGTTTCCCCCCTTGTGTTGCAATTATGGGATTTAATCCGTTGATAGTTTGCAATATATTTATATATATATGAAATGACTCTGTGGAGTCCTTGGAATGTTTCGTATATTTTGGACTTCTGTAGAAGTCATAAATGTGAATACTATTAGTTTGATTCAGTTGGAGTCCTTGAGGGGTAACTGGTAATATGACTTCTGTTGCCTTGTTATGAATACTTTCGCTTAGCAATGAATTTCGTGGTACAGACTCAGTTGGAGTTCTTTTTATGTTTCGTCTTCTGCTTAAGCTTAGAGCGAATACTGTTGTTATGGATTCAGTTGAAGTCCTTGATATGAAACCAGTGTTTCTGCTTCTGTATAAGCCTGGTTGTGAATACTTATTGTTATTGGCTCTGTTGGAATCCTTATATATATATATATATATCTTGTATTTTGGCTTCTGTAGAAGTTAGTCGTGAATGCCATACGTTTCTACTTCTGAAGGAGTTCAGATGTGAATACGGTATGTTATTGTTTTGGTTGGAATTCTTGAATTTGATATGTATCTTGTATCTTTCTACTTCTGTAGAAGTTTATTTGAAGAATACCACATGGGTAAGACTCCTTTTTAATCCTGGAGGCGTATATTATGTTTTCTCTTCTGAATAATCTCAGTTGTGAATACTGTTGTTATGGAATCAGTTGGAATCCTTGATATGTAACTGGTGTTTCTACTTCTGTGTAAGCCCAGTTGTGATTACGGTCGATATTGACTCAGTGAGAGTCCTTGAAAGGTATCTAGTATTTTAAACTTCTGTCAAGCTTGGGTTATGAATGCTGTTGTTTTATTATGAATACTAAATGTTATCGACTTCGATGGAGTCACTGAAAAGTAATTTATGTTGTAACTTCTGTAGAAGTTTTTGCTGTGAGTACTTTTAGGATCCTTGATTTGTTGTCATATGAATTCAACTTCAATTTAAACCTTTAATATAAGTATTGGTTGAATTTGGCACTGTTGGAGCCCATGATATGTTGTGTGTTGGCTCGATTCTCGATTTTTGTCCTTGCTGTGTTTTAGTAGGGATTAGATTGAATTGTAGTTCTTCCTGTTGTGTGTCTCGACTGGCTTAGTCTTGACAGGTGGTATAATGTGATTGCATTTACTCTTTAACTGTGTTGTTCAGGACAGGTATATGTGTATTTTCATGAGTTCTTCCTGTGGTCTCACTGCTTTCGCAGGTGTATAATGTGATTGAAGGGAGTCATGTTTGGAAGGGACATCTGAATGTCTCGGTTTCTTTCTCTTCTGCTGTAAAGTATATGTTGATAAATTTATATTTAATTGTTGGATTTGTAAAACATACTGATGGATTCATGAATTGTTTGGATATTCATTTTGTTGAATATAATGGCCTGTTGGATGTTGTTGTCCTTGGGATTCAAATGGATAGTTGTTTTAGATGCATTTGTTCTTCTTGGTCACTAACATTTATGAAGAAATACATGAAAAGTATCTAGGACTATTTAGTGACTATAATACGAGTTACGCGTTATAGTCATGTTTGAATTACAAGAGCATAGTCTGAAATATGTTTTCATGTTTGGTGAAATGATTTCATTTAAACAGGTTGTTTAATGAAAACAATTGGTGGATTGCAATTGTTTTAAGAGTTAGTGCTTATCATGCTCAGTTCATCGAACTGACCCGTGTTGACAATTTTTGCAGATGGTTGCCGTAAGTGGTAAAAGCACGCAGATCTGATAGGATGTTCAGATTGTTTAATTTGGTTTTATGATGAATTACAGCTTGATTCTCTGAATGTACTACTTGAAGAAAGATGTTCTTTTGCTGTTGAGTATTGTATCAAGTATGCTGAATGCATAAAATGTATTTGATTAGCTTGAAAGGAATGAAAAGAGATATTTGTTACTTATGTGTTTGTATTCGTATCTTGATGGTTTGACCTTCTTCGGTTCGAATGATCTTGAGAGCATTATTATTATTGTATAAAGTGGAGACTTTTGTGATTATCTAAGTAAGCTTGCAAGATTATGTGACTGAATACTTATGATTGTTTAGTAGTTCTAGTATGTTCTATCTAAAGCTAAATTGGAATTTAGATCACTGTCTTTCTGGAAGCTAGGGTTAAAATAAACCTGAGCAGGAAGCTAAACGAGCTGAATAAATTATTACTTCCTAGTCTTGATCTAAGTCAGGACAACGTTTAATTGGATTCTTAATCACTATATCTCGATACTAATAAGTAAGATATAAATTCAGTTATGAGAACTGATATAAACCTAAAAAGGGTTTGGTTAGCAATCTCATGTGAAGGTTGAGGGTTATTGTCCAATTTCGTTGATTTAGAATTATGTATATTCTATGAACTCCTTGAAGGGACCTCTAGTCTTAATAACTTCTCTTGTGTAAAGGGTTTTACTATGAAAGGTAATTCTAAGGTGAGGAACCCAGGGATTGGGAAAGACTAACCTTAAGGGAGTGTCTTATAGTATAATTTTAACTCAACGTATGTAACACTTATTAATAAGTAGATCTTTTCGAGGTGGATTTAAAGGTTGACGGCACAAGTCAACTGCAGGGTTGTACCTTCGAGAAGATTAGGATCTTCTCGAAGATACAACAATGCAGGTGACTTATGATGACACCCTTTGCATTGATCGTTAAGATTTACACCTTAAACTCGAACAAGTTACTCTGGGACTGATTAGGAATGTGGTCACGTTATAAGGCTGCCCTAGGAGACTCGGGGTATCTTGACACACTGGATTAACTAGGGTTGACCCAGTATGTCAGCGTATCCCTAGTCCTCGGGAGCATCCCTATAACGTTGTCATCTTACTAATCCGTTCCTGAGTGAATAACTTGGGACAGGAGAGTCTGACAGAAGTCAGTATAAGACATTCTACATAACATAGGAATGGGGTGAAGGACGTATTCCAGATTGACGAGTATGCCGTCAAGGAATACGAGACATAAGCGGTATGTTTCAAATCTTTGGCCAAAGTATCGCAAGCTGCTGATTGCGTTGTCCTAAGTCACCTAGTCTAAGGGATGAGATGCCGATGAATAATGGTAACAATTATTCAGATAGGTTCCTTGGACAGAGCATTCTGAATCCCAGATTAGGGAAGAGAACCGCAAGAGTGATGTGTTAAATAAAAATGCCAACTCTTAATACTCATGAATAGATCGGTAGATTACCGAGTCATGGAATGAATAGATCGGAGGTGCTCCGAGTCATTACAGCTGCATATGGTTATCTGTTATGAGAATGGTTGTTTTGATTTGTGAGTTACAAATTATGTATTTAGAACCAGGAAGCATTTGTCAAAAAAAAACAAAATTACTTGTTCTAATGTATAAAAATGAGTATGTTACACGATCCATATGTATGGGTCATGATGTATGGTCCAAACTAATTATGTCTGAGAAAATTTTCCTTGTGTACTTTTGTTTTCTTTGGTTACATGTTATTGATTTTCCTTCAGAACAAGGTCACCAACCCTTGGATGGGTCAACAAAGTTCATGGACACATTTACCATCGTAGGCACGTTTGATGACGTTTTTATTTTGACCCATAAACTTGAATGTGGTCAAGAGAGTTAACATGGATTTCGTCATAATAAATCAAGCATGTGCTAAACAGTCCTAACAAAATTTTTGACCTAATGATCATTGAGCATGTCATGGAGAGAAATGTAGATTGAGGGAATCTAGACTTCAAGAGGTAGAAGAGCCTCTGTACTGTAGACCAGAGAAAAGGGAGTGGCAGCAGTGGAAGTATGGATACTAGTGCAGTATGCCCATAGGGAAAAAGGAATGTGCATATGCCAATCCTTCCCAGTATCGTTAACTAGTTTCATGAGAATTTTTTTCAAGGTTTTGTTAGTAGATTTGGCTTGGCCATTGGTTTGTGGGTAATAAGGTGACAAGAAACTCATCCGAATGCCAAAGGCATCACAAAATTTTTGCAATGGTTTTTTTTTTAATTGTTTTCCATTATCAATGATGAGGTGATGAGGAACACCAAAGAAACAAATGATGTGATGATTGATGAAATCACATATTTTCTTAGCTTTTATGGAGATAAGTGGTATGGATTCAACCCATTTTTTTTAGTATTAAGTAGCGGTGATGATACATTGATGGAATTGGGAAGAATGGGGATTGATCTCTCTGACAAGATCCAATCCCCATTGAGGGAAGGACCAAAGGTCACGGGAAACCTATAAGGCATGACTAGGTGCAAGATGAAGGTTAGCATGTTGTTGGAATTTTACACAACATTTGACGTATTCACAACAATCATGGTTGAGGGTTAGGCCAGTAATAGCCTAGTAAAAGAATATGTTTAGCAAACAACAAGGAATACTGAAGTGACCTTCCACATATGCCATCATGACTCACCTTCCTTAATGGTATTAAGGAATTTAGTATGAATTCGTGAGGCATTGGTAAGAGAATTCCATCAAAACTGCATTTATAGAGGAGGTAACTCCCCATGATTACGTAATGAGAGACCTTTTTAAGGAAGGCACGTTGTCCATTACAGGTGAGATCATGTTGAGGTAAGATGGAAGAGAAAGATAGTCAGAGTATTGTTTATACCACCTAGGTCAACTCGATTGGTCAGGGGTAATGGGTTCCAATGGAGTAAATTTCGTGAGGTAAATATGAGGTTGAATTGATTTTTTGTATGGTGACAAATATTTTATAATTGGAAGGCGAAGCAGGTATTTGAGAAGCCAAGAAAGCCATCGTATCTACAAATTTGTTGGTTGAACGGGGGATGATTTGAAGGGGTAAGTGGGTCTAAGGTGGTCAAAATTATGTCTACATGATGTTTATACTTTTGAATATCTCATTCCACGACATTGGTATATACCATTCAGATTGGTTTATAACCAATTGAGAATCACCAAATATGTTGATTGATTTGACATCTAGAGCGTAGGTAGCTTAGAGACCTAATACGAGAGCTTTGTATTTGACAATATTATTTGTATAATCAAAATCAAATTTGAAATACAAATACATGGGTTCACCATCAATTGGAATGAGGATAACATAAGGCCTCCACCCCCATGACTGACACTTAGAACTATTGAAGAAGAGTGTCATTTGGTAAGTGGGTTCGTCCAAGGAAAGGGTAGAAACTGACTCATCTGGAAAGTAAAATTTAGACGGTTGATCCCTGAAAATAGGTATGTCGGCCAATTATTCAGTGATAGCTAAGCTCTTGATGCCAACCACCTTTGATCAAAATGAATTAGAAGGTGAGGTCAGCTATCAGGAAGCCATTGACAGTGGCATGGTAATTTTGATAAGGTTTAGCATACATGAAGTGTAAGGGGTTAGTGTTGGTCACAATGAGAGGTTTTGTGGTTGAGTAGGTAATGGAAGTTTTGTGGCAAGGAAAAACTAAGGCTAAGAAAATTTTTTCAAGATGGGTGTATCGCATTAGTTTCGTAATAACATAAAGGGTATGGCTTATGTAATAAACTGCTTGCATTTGTGATATTTTTGTTCATCTAGTTGTGATGGGCAAGCATGGCCCCCAAGGAGTGATCGGTAGCAGAGATGTATAGGTAGAAGGGTTGATTTTATTTAGGTGGGATAAGTATGGGTGGTTGGAGAAGGTATTGTTTTAAGGCCTCAAAGTCTTTGTGGTAGTCATCATCCCAATTAAAGGAGACATCCTTCTTGAGAAAATGATGAAATGGTTGACACTGATAAGATAATTGTGAAATGAAACGGTGAAGAGACTATAACTTACCTTGCAAGCTACATAGTTGTCTAAGGTTAGTGGGTGGAGGCATTTCTAGAATGGCCTTGGCTTTAGTAGGGTTAACTTCTATATCACGTAGGGAAATGAGAAATCCTAGGAGCTTTTTTGAGAGGACCGCGAAGACGCACTTTTTAGACTGAAGGTGAACGTAATATTTAATGAGGTGGTAAAAAATGGTTTTGAGGATGGTGAGATGCTTGGAGCGGCATTTAGATTTGGTCACGAGATCATCCATGTAATCTTCCAATATACAATGCATGATGTCATGAAATATCATAGCCTGCTGATATGTGGCACCAGTGTTTTTAAGGCCAAATGGCATGACTCAATAGTAGAACGTCCCTCAAGGGGTGATGAATGCAATTTTATATTGATCCTCTAGGGCAAGCAATATTTTTTTATAACCTGAGAAGTCATGCATGAGTGATAGCATCTCATGACCAGTGGTAAGGTCAACCAGCTGGTCAATACTAGGTAGAGAAAAGTCATCTTTTGGGCAAGCTATATTGAGGTCACGAAAATCCATGCAAATGTGGAGTCCCCCTATTCACCTTTGGTGATAGGACAATGTTAGAAATATAACAAGGATAATCAATGGGTAAGATGAAGGAAACTAAAAGAAGGCACTGAAGTTCTTCTTTGACGAGAAGGGCAATGCGAGGGTGCATTTTCCTTAGTTTTTGTTTGATGGGTTTGGCAGCGGGAATGGTTACGATATTGTGGACCACTATGGTGGGGTCAATACTGGGCATGTTTGCATAAGACCAAGCAAACACATGGTTATGATTTTTGAGAAAATAAGTGATGGCTTCCTGTTCAACAACATCTAAAGATTGATCAATCTTTAGGATGTGCAGGTCATCCTGAGTATGAATGTTGATCTTGATATTTGATTCATTCAACATGGTTTGTGTCTCAGAGGGTAATGACCGATGAATATATGAGTCTTCTACACCAAGGTAAGTGAGTATAGATTCATCATCCTGACATTGAATGACATTAATTGAAGGTGTATCGTCATTGATCATTTTAGGGTACAGGAAGGGAAGAGAAGAAGGAGCCTCGCCCTTATGTTGATAAGTCAGAGGCCCCAAGGAAATGGTGTTTATGAAAAAAAAAATTTAGGAGGGATAGATTCTAGATCCATCGACTCCATTGAAAAGGTGGTGATGAAGGTGGAGTGGGTGAAGAGGGTGGAGAAGGGTTGATGTCCTCGATGAGTTCAATGTGGGCTTGCTTGGTAGGTGGTTGAGAAAAGCCGATACCACTACGGTCGTTATGTTTATGGGTAGTACATGGAATAATAGTATGGTGGCCTTGCTTGTAAAATCCAAAACTAAAACCTTTCCACACACATCAGTGTAGGAAGGTGTGGGTGAAACAGTGATTGGTGAGAGACTGGAAGTCAATGGAAAATGGGTGGGTTTGTGATGGTGGTTCGGGTGTGTAAGTGGTAGTATCAAGTCCCCCATAGGTGAGACTGGGACGAAGGTGAGGAGGACCATAAAGGAGGAATTCTCCTATGTGGTGATCATTGTGAGGATGTTGGTGAAGATTTCCATACTCTTGTGGAGTAAGGAATGTGTTGACACTATATAGGTGATACTCCCCCAGAGTGAGGTGTTGAAAAATGCCTTCCAAGGGATCAGTGGTTGGTATGTGGGTAGCTGGAATAGATGGCGTGTTAGAGATCAATGTGGAGGTGGAGTTAATGGATTAGGAGGCTAATGGATTGGCCATGGAGGTTGTGGCGGTAGTAGGAATGGAGGAGGTATGTGCGGTTGAGGTAGCGACTGTACTGGTAAGTGGAGGTGTAGGTGAAGCAGTAGTGGTCGTGGAGGTAGATGCCTTAATGGGTATAAGCACGTCATTGGGTTAGTAAAGCATGTTGCATGTTTTAAAAGGTGATGGGTCAGCTGGAATGGTATAGGTGTGTCCTTCATGTTCAAACTTTACATAGCGATGCAAAGTAGAAGGAACAGAATGCATGACATGAATCTTGGGTCTGCCAAGCAATAGGTTATATTGAAATTCCCCCTCCAAGACATAAAATAACTTCTGGAACTATGGGGGCCCAATGCAAATGTGGAGGATGATGGTGCCTAGTGTAGAGGTGATAACATCATTGAATGAATGCAACATGACTAGGATGTTTATGCATGTAATTTTCAGGTATGCACATTTGAGCGAATGCATGAGATGAAATGATGTTAATGCTAGCACCCCCATCGATCATTACATGTGGTGTACACATATATCATTGATGTGGATAGAGATGAAGAGAGCTGGGTCTGGGTCATCCATTTGGTGCAGTGTGATCTCTTCCTCTGAGAAGCTAAGGGAGGCTACTTGGTGAGTAGGGTGAGGTGTGGATAAAGGTGGAAATTTGGTGAGAGAGGCTACATGATGGGGTGTGATAATGGAGGCTATGGGTGTAGGGTCATTGGGTAAAACCTCAATATATTACAGGACCTCCATGAGAGCTTGACGATGGGATTCTAAGGTTTGGATGAGGTCATATAAGGACATTTTTAAGGGGGGATTGGTGTAGTTGTTTGAGCATGGTGTGATGTGTGACCCCATTAGAAATAGGGTATGTGGGGTTGTGGATAGTAATGTTAGGTGTGGGTACAGATGGTATGTTGGGTATAGGATTGGATTGGTGGAGTCAGTTGCCTTTTCCTTTTCCTTTATCTCTCTGAGCACGGGTAGTGATGTGGATCATGTTGATCTGAGGGGAGTTGGCAAATGGAGAAGGTGTAGGATGAGTGGTATAATGACATGACGGGAAAAAACCTACTGGGGGAGAAAATCCTTGTGAAGTGAGCTGGGCGCAATGACATTTAGGTAATGGTGTGGCAAGTTCTCTGATGCGAACCATGTTAATTTTGAATCTTAGGGGTGGCTCTAAGAGTTGTGGGGGTGGAGGTCATGTTTGTTGAGTAGGCAGTGAGGGAAGGACTGTGGGAATGGGTGTTGGTGAAATGGGGTCCTCATCAAGAAGGTCATCATCGTCAAAGTTTTCTTCAGGAGGACATAACTGGATAAGGATGGTTTTCAAAGCCTTGCAGTTCTCCACATCATGCCCTGGCACATGATGGTAGGTGCAAATTTTAGTGTCATCAAACCCTTTTGGCTTGGGTTTGAGGGGGTCATAAGGTCTGAGTGGTGGTAATGTGATGACAAAAGTCTCAAGGAGGTTGGTTAATATTTTGGCATAGGACCCTGCTAGTGGGTCGCAATGGGAAGTGAAAGTGGGTTTGGGCGTAGGTGTGGCTGATTGTTGAGGAATGGTCTTTACAGGAGGGGGAGTGGGTCGAGCTATAGTTTTGGGTGTAGGCATGGTCTTGGGTGTTGGTCATGTTTTCTTGGGTAGGGGTATGGTAGATGAATTGGTAGGAGGGTGTATGGTTGTTTTGACTACCTTATTGGAGGGTAGTGGATTTTTGTCTTTGGGTTGCACTTCTTGGGTAAAGGTGATATGGGTGTATGAGATCTAGAGGGAAAAGTGGATGGGGGAAGAGGGTGAATTACCCACAGGG
This sequence comes from Taxus chinensis, assembly GCA_019776745.2. NCBI lineage: Eukaryota > Viridiplantae > Streptophyta > Pinopsida > Cupressales > Taxaceae > Taxus > Taxus chinensis. The sequence goes on from CM034157.1 coordinate 356,023,736, forward strand.
ATAATGGAGGTGCTGTGAAGGTAGATGATGTAGGTCATGCAGGGGGTGTGAGGGACAGAGACTGAAGTGTAGTGGGTAGTGAAGAAGTTGCTGAGGGTATTAGAGGTATGGGTGGTAAAGATGTTGCAGGTGTGGGTGTAAGTCATGTCAGGTGCTTGGGTATGTTAGAGGTTTGCGAGGAAGGAATGGGCTGTTGTGTTTTTGGTTTATTGATGGGTGGAGGTTTCTTAACCATGTTGGAAGGTTGAGGTCCTAAGATGGACAGAACGGGTAAAAGTGATGAAGGTATGATTGGTGTAGCCGAGGTTTGAGTTCTATGGGTTTGGTTCTTCTGTTTGGGTGCTCAGAGTAGGTTTGGTGTTGACTTTGGAGGATGTAGCTAAATCTAGTTTGATAGGTGGATGAGTAAGGTTGGTGGTTGGGGTGACCCCTAAGGTAGTAATAGGTTTAGTTGAGGAAGATGATGTAGGTGTGGGTTTGGATTTAGATGTATGTTGGGTTATGGGTGAGGGTGTATGTTGAGCTGTGATGGGTGTCATGGAAGAAGTTGTGATAGAGGTGGTTGTGTTTGGTTTGATTGGTCGAAATATCTTTGGGTAGATAGTGGAAGTGTGAGCAAGTGACATCTGCATCTGTGTTGAGACAAGAAGTAGAAGACACCCCCACAGTAAGGCTCTATCCACATAATCTAAGCGATTGGCTAAACGTGAGAATGACACGTCTGTAGGTGAGGTTGATGAGGACCTAATGGAAATTCCCATAAAATGTGTCTTAGAGACAGGGAATTCACTAGCTTCAGCTTCCATGGGTAAGAGAGCTGAAAGTAGGTCTGTAGGATCTTGGGTAGCTGATGGAGAATGATCACCTAGAGGAAAAGGTATCTCTACTAGATCCTTGATAGGTGGAGGAGAAAATGGGTGCTCCTCTATAGGTGGAGGAGATGATGGGTGCTCCTCTATGGGTGGAGGAGATAAACAAGTATCCTCCATGGACTGAAGAAGTACTATGGGTGACGGTTCCCTAGGTGGAGAAGCCAAAGGTGAAATAGCCTCGATATTAGTGGAAGGCTCCTCCATGGGTGAGGAAGGAGGTGAAAGGTGTTCCTCTGTGGGTGGAGGAATAGGTGAGGTGGGTTCAAATGCAAATAGGTGGAGGACTTTGGGCTAGAATTTCCTCTATGGAAGGAATATAAGGTAATTGGGAAGTAATGGGGATGTCGTTGAAAATAGCGTGGACCTCGCGGGTATGGATATCATGAGTTGAGGTCTCTCCGGTTTGATCAGTAGAAGGGGCATGATTAGGAAAGGGTTTCTTGAAGATGTGTAGGTTTTGATTGGTAGGTGTGTTAGGATTATCCACAGTTAACTCACCTTTCTCGAGCATTTCTTGGACAATGTTTTTGAAAGTGATGTAATTTCCGTCACTATGACCCTTTACTCGATGATAGTTACAGAAGTCATGTTCTTTATACCATGTGGGTGTGGGGCGAGCAGGGTCAAAACTAGTGTGTGGTTTTATAGGAGGAAGGGTGATGGCCCCAGCTTTGATGAGATTTTCTAAGATAGAAGAATAAGGCTCCCCAATTGGGGTATATTTCCATTGTTCCTGTCTGAATTGAAAAGTCTGAATGGGTGAGAGATTAGATGAGGGGTTAGCCTAATTTGATAGATGAGCTGGGCTGGCTTTAAGTACCACTGCGTTAGTGGTCCCCTTGGCCTTTGAATAATTGTTCTGTGGTTTTGAAGAAGAAGAGGTATCATTTGACTTGAATGCCAAATTCTTATTACGTAGTTGGATTTTCTTCTCTTCGATGGCCCGAATCTCTAGCTTTCGTGCCATAGTGAATGCTTCATCAAAGGTTCAGAAAGTTTGGACCTGCAGGGTCAGTGAGATATGTCTAGCACAAGCCCATGTGAAGAGCTTGATGAGTTTGGTTTGTGGTAGTTGGAATGTGAGTTGATTAATCAGGCTACGCCAGCGAGCAATGAAATCTGTGATAGATTCATCATCATACTGACGCATGGAGTATAGGTCAGTCATGGTAACCTTCTTAACGATATTGATGGAGAAGTGATCCAAGAAGGCTTGGGCTACCTGATTAAATGAAAATATAGAGTGTCTAGGTAACCCACTATACCAATCTAATGTAGGTCTAGTCAGAGACATGGGAAAGGTCCTAAGAGTAGAGCATCATCATGGGCGATTAGATAACACCCATGTTTGAAAGACCGCAAATGCTGCTGTGGGTCTTCTTTGCTATTGAAACAGTTGAATTTGGGCATTTCCCAATGCATGGGATATGGACGGATAGGAATGGATGGGTGGATAGGTTCATTACAAATATCATCATAGGTGAGAGTGTTTTGGGAGCCAGAAACTGATGCCTCCAATGTCTGCATCTTGTCCATCATTAATTTGATTAGGTCGTTGGTAGGTTGCGATGGCTGGGTGCCTCCTGTAGCGTAAGAGGGTTGGTGTTGGGCATATGATGGGGGGAATTCCAGTATATGGTGCAGCCACATAGGTAGATTGAGAAGAAGGTAGTGAAATAGGGGGTACATGCCCAGGATGAATGATAGATGAAACGGGAGGCTGTTGGTAGTACATATATGGAGGTGGAAGGGTCATGGTAACCCTAGTGGCAATGGGGGAAAATGATTGTGCAATAGAAAGGACCATGTTTTGAAAAGGGGTAGGGGTCACCGACACCTGGGGGTGGTAGTGTAGCTATGGGTATATGCGAGATAATAGGGGTAGATGAGGTTGGTGTTCTGAATGGTTGGTGAAGGTATAGTGGATGTGGTGGGTGTCAACGGATGTAACAGATGTGACAGTCATAGCGGGTATAGGACCTAGCTACGAAATGACTGGGGGTAAGGTAGATGCAGGAAACGCGAGGTTAACAGGGGCTGGAGCAGAAGTAGGAGCGAGTGTCGAGGGGATAGATATGGGCATGTCGTATATCAACTGACCCAAGGCATCTTGAGTGGATGAGTGGGAAAGATAAAACTACAAGGCGACAGGATTTTGGTCAAGGAGTCATGTGAACTCCTCGTCTCTGGTAGCGATAGAGATAGGTTGGATAGATTCCATGGCGGGTGATAAAATGGAAGGTGGTGAAGGGCTAGGTGGGAGTGGTTGACAACTGGTGCATGGAATACGAGGGTGCTTGCTTGTCGATGTGTTAGTACCATGTGAACATGTACTAATGTGGTAAGACTGCTTTCTGTAAGTGACACAGAAATACAGCACATAGGTAGGATAAATAGGTGGTGGTGGGTGAATTGGGGCTAAAATGTCAGCTGGAAAATGACACAGGCTAACCGATGCTAGTTAGGGTAAACCGACGCCAGTCATAGGTAACCACTGTTGGTCACTGTGGAAAGTGGACAGTTGGTCAAAAACAAGGTATAAGGCCAAATTTACCAGGTATGCAAAATACTGATGAGATTTACTATTCAATGGATATGATAAGAGTGGTAGAGACTCTGAATAGTCAAAGAAGGTGAATAGGTGTCCTTTTGGGTAGGTTAACCAAAAGAACAGTGAACTGACACTGGTTGGGTGAAACCGATGATGGTCAGAGGGTAACCGATGATGGTCACTGGACCAACACCAGTTACTGTGAAATTGAAACAGTGATGAAGAAAAATGTGGTTGTGAATTAAAATTTGATGTGGAATCAAACCCAGAATTCTGAGAATGATGAGAATATGGTCCAGGCACACTCAGATGAAGCTGGAATACACCAACTGTGATGAGGAGCATGCAAGGGGAAATAAGAAAAATGAAGAACGTGACCTCTCACCTCAAAATGCAAGCCAAGAAGAAACACTAAGAAAAATATGATCCTAAGAGTGATTTTTCTATTATGTTTGTTTAGCTTATGCTATTTTAAGGACTGACTCATGAACTGTAGAATAGATTTTTTTGGTGAGGATGGCTTCCTACGAAGAAGGAGATCTACAAGGAGAGGTTTCAGGTATGTTATGGCGGGGGCGGGCTTTTCTCTGAAGTATGACTCGACAGAGCAATGAGCTGGGGAGTACCTACCAATCCTCTGATCAATGTGATCATTGACAGGATTTCCCAGGAAAGATGTTGTTTAAGAATATGTATTTGTTTTGAATTTGTGTAGTTTGGTAAGACTCAGAGAGAGAGAGAGAGAGATGTGCTTTCTACGATTCATTTTTCAACCATCAGCTGGTCATGACTTCCAGCGTATAGGTTGCCCTCATTTAATGTGAGCTAATGTAGAAAAGCAGAATGAAATGAAGTTAATTTTAAACCCAAATCGAAATATGGGATTCGATGACACAAATAAGAGGAACAGGAGAAAGTATGATCTTTCACTAATGCAATGCAAATGAAATAGAAGAAGAGTTCTTTTTAAGCACCAAAACATGATTGCTTTGAGACAATAGAAAGAAGAGAAGATTCCAGGGGAGAAATTTTAATGTAAGAACCTTTTAGAAAGGAAACAAACATGCAACTTTTCACCTAGAAATGAATGAATGCAAGGAACCCCGAATGGGTCCCACCGGGCGTGCCAAAATGTTTCACCTGATTCTTAGATCGTTTCTTCGAAAATGACATAATAAATAGGGTAACGGGCATCGGAGGAATACTTGTTGAAGATGTTGGTTGTAGGTTGTTGCACATGTATGACTTCTCGATCCACAGTTGATCGTGAGAGCTTCCTTTTGGCTGGGAGGAACTACCTGAAATAGAAAGCAAGACCACCAGAAAGAGTTAAACAATATATGCAGTGGACTGCCTAGCGTATGCTAGATCTTGGAAGTGTGGTACTTCCTGGAAGGCTGTCAATCCACTATTTTAAACAATTTAATGTGAGAAATAAAGTAAATGTCATCTTACTGTAATCTATACGATTTAGGCATCTCATATAAAACACAATAAGAAATATCTAATTCAACAGGCTAAGTTAAAACAAGATCCAGGGGTCAGGTAAATGGTTTCAGGATTCCGTAGGTTTGGTAGAGATCTGGAAAAGATCACAAGGAAATTATGGGTAACTCAGGAACAAGTAGGTAGGTTGCTTTTCTAGTTGTATTGGTGGACACAGAGACTTATGTCGGTCTAGGGGTGACCGATGCCGGTTAAGGGTGACCAACGCCGGTCACTGAAAAATGACAGAGGGTCAAGAACAGAGTTATGGAAGAGGTTTTTTTAAGCTGACAGGGAGCTGAGTGGGGTCTTTATGAGGTCTAGGTGAGGTATCAAGCCAGTGGGTAGATTTAATGGGGTTTGGATGGAGCTAGGATGAGCTATGGGTTGGGTTGGAAAATGGTGGTATGAAGCCAATATACTGCAGGCTAACCGACACCGGTTAGGGTGAACTGATGCCGGTTACTTTGGGATTCTAGGAATATCACAGAATGAGTTTTTTGGGTTCATGCTTTGTGGTTACACAAAGGGCTTGGTTGGTTAGAATGAGGAATCAAGTTGTTTAGATGGGGTTTTGTGAGGGTTTTGATGGGGGTATGGAGGGAATACTACCAAAGGAGATAGGTAAGTGGTTGTGGGAGAAAATAACAATAGAGAAGGATGAAAATACTAGAACTACTGAAGTGAATGAGATGAGAAGAGGTTCTACTTACTTGGAATCTGGGCCTAGACACCTGTGAATGAAGAATGGAGATGATGATGAATGGTTGGATGCTGTGGAGGAATCACCAAACGTTGGGGAGCTCTTGCATGGGCTGCCTGTGCTCTCCTTCTTATTGGACTGGATCAGCTCTATGCCAGAATGAGTGCTAGATGGTTGCTGAGTGAGTACTGGATGTCTATGTGAAAGAAAATGCTTGATCTCCTCTGCATGCATGTGTGTTTTGTTCTCTCTAACTGCTAACCTTGAGAATGAGGTTTCCCCAGGGAATTAAGGCTGACCAATGGCAGTTACAGTCTGACCGGTGTTGGTTTAGGGGTAACTGGCATCGGTTAAGGTGGGATTCCCCAAGTTAACTAAAAATAGGAGATCATGGTTGTAACTGCTGCCAGATCTCTCTATTTCTCTGGACAAGAGTGGAAGTTGCCATTTGTATGTTTGGGAATGAGGTGTAGGCATTGATTTTTAGAGTGTTGGTTAGGTCTTAGTTAGTTATGGGAACATACTAAGAATAGGCTTAGGGTGAGGTGGCTAGGTGAGGTGTCTTGGTGATGTGGAGGGGTGGGTATTAGGTAATTAGGATAATTAAATAATAGCTATGATGAGGATAGAGATTAATTTAATTAAATGAATTAAATTAATATTAGTGTGGGGTGAAAGGGGCCATGGTTAGGTAAGTGTGTTTAAGTTGATTAATTAACCACCTCCTTAACAAGGAATTTTCTTTCCATTGGAATGATGAGTTTCATAAAGCCTTCAAATAATTGAAGAACTACCTTCTTCATCCACCTGTGCTTATTCCACCTAAAGAAAATCAACCTTTTTACCTTTACATTTTTAATACTGACCTTTCCTTGGGTGTCATGCTTTCTCATCGTGATGAGTAGTGATATAGCCTAGAATTCACTACAATTATCCCAAGGAAAACTAACACATCACTCATCTTGAGCTAATCACTCACCTAAAGTGCGCAAGGGTACCAGGTCCCTCTTTATAGTTTCTTGTCTAGAATGTTAGCATGATTGTGTATATACATATATTAAGATTCATAAAAGATAGTAAATAATCAATGGTGCATAAACCAGATCTAGATCTAAATCATATGAAAGATAGACTAAACAATTACTGTAATAATATTTACCATGAAAGAACCATATTCAATCATGTCTAACATAAATATCCATCCAATATGATCCATTATATTAAGTACTATAAAACACAAAAGCTTCATATATTCAATAGTATCATCATGATTCAAACGCACGACAAAACCAGAAGCATAACTCTACAATAATCAAGAATGTCTAAAATATGCAAATCAATACATATATATAGGGATGGGGACTTTCCCTTCACCACACATGCACCTTCTAAATATAGGCTACATGCTAAAAATATCCATGTACATTTACAAGGGAATAAAAAACATGCAACTGTTCTAACAATAAAATTCCTATAATTAACTCTAAGTAGAAATCCTATTATTAGATCAAAACTATGCATGACGCTCGAGCTACTGCACATCCCAAGATAGGCTTGTGTGATCTATAAGTCTCTATGTTATTGTCTTCTCAAAACTCTACCTCAAAAATAACCTTAACAATAAAATAGATAAGTACTAATCCTAGTAATTTCAACCTTATCATAGCTAATTACATACAATAGATGATGTATGTTACTCAGTAGGGAGGTAATAGAGATCAGGTTTCACTATTGTGTGTAATATCAAAGTCATAATCTGAATTCAAGGGGTGATTCCCAAATACTGTGTTTTCCCCTAACTATCCTGAGCAAGGAACTCTTCCAGTTCAGGAAAATCAGGAAAAATCATACTTCCGCGTGCTCTTCTCATACCCTACATTTACACGCCCAACACTTAGGCTATTCTTGTCATACCAAACATAACCCCACACTAAAATGGATTGTTGTCACCTTAATAATTGGTAATCTCAACTTATCTCTCCAAAAAAAAAGTGAATGAAAGAATGAATTCCCCATATGTCCAAAAATAATGGATTACCAATGCTATGGAAATCAAGCTAAGTGGTATCTTTCTTCTCTTCTTACACAATCAGCTTTGGATACTCACTCTGAATTTTTTTCTCAAATGTGTAACAGTCACTTAGCACCTTATATGTTTTTTCATGGATATCTTCCACTACACCCTCTAACTCATCAAGAGTCATCTTAACCACTCATGAAGATACTGAATTCTGATAATATTGGCCTAATGGAAACTGGACCCAAAACATCCATATTAATGTAGAATTTGAGGTTCCTGATGCACCCAGAGGGGATCTGTGTTGGCACCTGGTACTTCAACCTCACTATACTTCTAGCATGCTCTTCCAGACTCCTAGAAAATGAATTGCCCAACAGGTTAGGTTGGGAAATAATTTGTGTAAGACCAAAAAGGATAACTGGAAGTAAGAAAAGAGGCTAAATACATGGGTAAAAATTAGTAATTTCTCTTATCTCTCCAAAGGAATCATTGAATGAACAGAATGAGTACATATGTCAAACATTAGATATATTACCCAAATGCTATGGATTTAGTGTCTACACCAATAAGTAGGTATCCCATGTCTTGTTATGGGCATTCATGAATTGGCTTTGGATTCTTGCACTCCAAATTTATCTCAATCACCATGATGACCAGTCACTTAACGCCTTAGTTTGTTTTGTCAGTTGCATCTACCCATATCACTCCTCTATTCACTCAAAAAATAGCTAAGTAATCATAATGCTCTCTTCCTTATGCTTAGGGTTTCTACTTTAGACCTTAGTCATACTGGATGTCTATCACTTGATTTAAAATTCATAGATTTTTGTCTTTAAACTTCCTAATGTACTTTAGTCAATCTGATGTTGTTTCAATCATCATATACATTGATAAATATAGCCTATGACCAAGTAATAAACAAGTATTGTTCAAAACCCTATTGTTTAATTCTTCACTACCTAAAGAAAAACTTCAGCTAATTTATGCTTGTCCTTTCTTGCAGTGTTCTAAATCGGTGCCATACACATGTTCAAGACCAAATATGCCTTCTTTATCTCATCCTTTAAGGCTTGCAGAATAGCCTCATAGCTAGATATTTTTATTACAACTAAAACCTTGGTCCTTTCTTCTTCCTTAGTAGCACTCTTTTGTTTCGGCAGGCACATTGGTCCTTCTTCCAAAAGTAGTCTAACTGTGGTGTGAAAATAGTGAATGGTGGTAGGGAAATCTTATGGCACCTTTTCCTAGAACTCTGGTACTTCTTCATGATCTCATCAAAACCTACAATACTACATCAAAACTAAAGGCCATTTTATTAATATTTTGGAATTAGTCCAACATAGCCTTATCCTTCTCCTCAGTCTAAATTTAACTTCAGTGTTCACTTATCCCTTTTAAACATCTAGGAGTATCCCTGAATATGTTAAAAAGTCTGCCTTATCGATGCGGGTTCAAAGCACACAACCTCGATTGTATACCTTAACAAATGAAATTACTTACTTGTTCATCTATGAGAAGTGTGATGGGCTTTACATTTATATGTATGAGTATGTGGAATTCCTTTTTCATCCTCTTATAACCTTTAAATGCAAGTCTTTAGCTAAGACATCAATTTTTAGGCTCATCCATGTGAGTCTACATACTCCATGACAATGTATTTACAAATGAGTTCACCTTGTCACCATTTCTGGGTCTGACAATTCCAATCCCATACATAAAAATTCTTATTGGGAAAGATACATCTGGAAGATGGGTGCAAATGATTTTAGAGTGGTAATCAAGGGTAGCCCAAGATCTAGTCATTACCACCTCTTCTTCCTATGTGCGTGACGTGGGTCTCCCCAATGTTTTCCTGAATCAGACATGCCTTCATCTTACTGTACTTCAACACCAAATAGAAAACAAGAAACACTAAAAGTTGTGCTGCATAACCCACATTATGTTCTACTTCTTCCTCATCATTCTATCCTTATTTACATGTGGCATGTATTATGATATTTGTGTCACCACTGTGGGATGCTTTTGTCTACATCCCCACCCAAACTTTACTGTTTCTTGAGACACTTATACTTGAGTCAATAAATTCATATATTAATTTGTTGACTATATCATGTCATCCTCTGTAGCATTTCAACATGCAGAGTGGACCTCTTCTCATCTCTCCTCCATAATTGAAGAGTGGCCTCCTCATGTCATGCAGGGAATTTGCTCCTATGGGTGACTTCTCCTCCTCATTATCCCTCACTGGAACATACTTCTTGTGACTTATTGTTTGATTTGTTCTTCCTTATTCTTTACCGGAGTGACATGTAAAAATGATCTCCTTACCAACTATGAAGTCCCTACACCCATGTCTCGTATTGATATGCGCCTCTTATATAAGAATCTCATTGTATGATCTAATGCATGTACACTTTCCTTTCTTGTTCCTCTTGATTTCAGAACATTCTCTAAGGCTTATAGACAAAGTGATCCTTTTGAGTGGGGGATGCACATCTGTAATTGGCTTGGATGTCTCACACCATCTTCCCTTTCTTTGGGGCAACCGTGGAAAGTGCTATATCTTCATCCTTGGGTACGACCTTACCATCCTTGAACCATGAGCTTCAAGTAGATATATACATGCAGTTGGTTCAATGTTTTCCTATGTGCCAAGACTCTCTGGTGTAATGTCAACAATATCATATTCCGTCATTCTCTACATATGCCTCTTTTCTGTATTAGATGCATAAGTCTATGCACTGAATGTGAAAATGTGTCACCCACTTTAGTCCGTGTAAAACTATTATGTTTTGGAGGATTGTTATGAAATTTTTTACATAATCCCTAAAATATCTTGTAGTGAAGGAAAACTATAACTTACACCAAGGGATTTTCTCTCATGTCTTCATGTGGAAGTGCCCCAGGCTGAAATGTTGGTATACAGTGAACTCTGCCTCTCCATCCAGTAATGTGGGAAGTTTACATGGCATGCGTGATTCTTCTTTAAACAACTTATGTAACCTCCTAAACCACTTCTCCAGGTGATCCTTATTTATATTGGAAATAATTCCATGTAGATTATACTTCACAAATTTCATTGCTGGAGATTTTTTTTCTAAAGGAAACTCCCAGACATTCTATATTGGTTTTTCAGGCATGCCATTTTCATTGAATATAATTAATAAAATAATGGTGACCCAAGTTATCTTCTCACCTTTATCTTCCTAGATGTGTGCTTCATTCACCAAACTCTCCTGCAATATGCCCAACAAAGCGTTAGAAATATGTCTTAGTTGTCCCATTTTGTAGCACGCTATGTCATAACCAATTTTGGTTTACTTCATTCCATCACTCAGTGGCACCCAACTTTCTACCAGCCAACTATGCTGTAACCCTGGTGGTCATGTCTTCAATGTTTATCACCTTAAATTCTCAGGCCCCATTCTTATACTTGTATATCAAGACATGGCATTGCAGGAATCAATCCCTCATCATCTGATAAATAACTGGAACCAACAATCTCAAGTCCCCAGATGTCATGCAACCATTGTGTTACATTCCCAAGGAAAATGGTTGCATCCATGATGCACATCCAATAGTACCATGTGAAATAGAATAAATCCTAATGGAATTATGACATAATCCACTAATATAATGTTCTCAGGCTTCCCAATGTATGGTAATTCAAAGTATATGGTGACATGAACCCTACACTGTTCAAGTAGTTTCTTAAGTAGCATTCGTCCAAAACCCTAGTTCCATCTTGTCATTCTTTGATTATTCTTTCCAAAGATCTCAACAACAATATCCTTAAGCACTTTTCAGTTCTATGATTAATGTCATAGATTTTGCAGTGTGTTATTTTTGATTTCCAAGGCCATCCGTCTAGCATTGAATTATTCAAAGTGTAACATGTAAGTACTAAGCATTATTTTTTTGAGTATGTGCAACCAAGATATCTCCAATATAGTAGCCCTGTATGGAGCCATTTCTCCTTGGAATGGTATGCAAGTGTGAATAAAACCCTAGGAGTAGGATCTCCCCCCCAACATACAACAATGAGTATGAGATGAGGTTCATTTATAAAAGACCCCTGCACACTATTTCTTGAAATTATTTTCCACAAGTGAATACGTCTTGCTAGGAATTAGAGAACAAATATGCAGAAATAATTCCTCAAACCACAGCAAGTAGGAAACTATATAGCAGAATTATACTTGCAGAAATATAACAACATAAATAAATAATGCACAAAAGAAGACAAGACAAGATTTAACATGGTTCACCCAATGTGGGCTACGTCCACCAAGAACTTGCTCAGATTTTATTATCAACAAGAGTAAAACAAATCTCACAATCTTCTCTCAATTATGAACTCACAACAGAATTCCAAAGATGTTAAACCACATCTAAACCACAATTGACACCCAATTGCTTAACCTTGATCACTCTTGATCACCTCTTGATCACTAAGACTCAAGACCTCTTGAACACTCAAGATATCTTCAAGATACCCTAACACCTCTATTTATAGGATTACAATCCTTTAAGAAGTCCATAAAGCCAACCCTAGAAGTTTGAAAGTCGTGATCTTTCAACTTCCCATGGCTGGAAAAATAGTCCCGACATTGATAGCGAAGTTAACATCATGTTAACAGCAACATCGCACAACAACTACACACCATCGTCACAACAAATGACTGTAGAATGCTCCTGAAGTCTTCCAAACTTAACCATGTTCGAGCTCCACACTTCAACACTAATTTAAGAAGACCAAAAACAGGCTCCATACCCCAACAATCTCCCACTTGGAGAATTTTCCTACTGAGAAAAGTTCTCAACCCTTCATTATCAACCATGAAGGCTAATCAAAGTTGAACAAAAATTCAAATTCTTCCTTGTGACCAGCTTGGTCATCATATCCGCAATATTCTAACTGCTATGAATCTTTTCTAGCTTGAACTTATCTTCTTCCAAAGCTATGCCTGATGAAATGATATCTCAGCTGAATGTGCTTTGTCCTAGTGTGAAAAGCGGAGTTCTTTGCCAAATGAATAATGCTCTAACTATCACTATCATAGTCTCCCAACTTCATTGCAATATGGCCCCAACTCATCAATGCACAATACTGTATCCAAATCATCTCCTTTCTTTCCTTTGTGGTAGAAACATACTCAACCTCTGTGGTTGAGAAAGACAAAACCTTTTGTAACCTTGAAATCCAACTCACCGTTGTATCACCAACCATAAATACATAGCCTTAAAGAAAATTGTAATCCTTCTATATGTCCAAATCTCCTCCATGTCCAAATCTACATAACCACGTAATGTAGTGTCTGATCCACCAAAACACAATATGTTTTTCCCATGGTCCCTCTCAAATACCGAAGGATCCACTTCACTACCTGCCAGTTGCTCTCTATTCCTAGATCACTCATAAAACACTACCTTCACTACTCCCACTACATGGGAAATGTCATTCCTAGTGCATACCATAACATACATCAAGCTACCAACCGCTGATGAGTATGGTACCCTGGACATCTAGATTTTATTCTCTTTAATCTTGGAAATCTACTCCTTTGATAATTTAAAGTGACCTGCCAAAGGGGTACTAATCAGTTTAGCATCCTTCATAGCTAAACCTATCTCCCAAGTCGTTCTTTATGTACTCTTCTTTAGATAATACCAACTTCCATCTCTTTCCTAAGCCATTGATTTATTCTCATACCAAGGATTTGTTTTTCTGCCCCCAAATCCTTCATAGCAAAGGCTTTCACCTAGATATAGCTTCTTGAGTACTTTTATTTCCTACATGTTCTTCCTTGGGCAACAAGCATATCATCCACATACATGCACATTCATAATAATATAACTACCATCAAGAAACTTCTTGATGTACACATAATGGTCTGAGTGAAACCTGGGAGTAACCATGCTCTTACATAAAACTGTCAAACTTCATGTACCACTGCCGTGGAGCTTGTTTCAAGCCATATAAGCTCTTCTTCTTTTCACACTAACCTCTCCTTCCCTTTGACCTCATAACCCTATGGCTGCTGCATGTACAATTCCTCCTCCAACTCATTCATGAAGGAATGCAGTCTTCACATCCAATTGACTCTAAGTGGAGGTCTTCTACTATGTACTAAACCAAGAACAGTTCTAATAGAAGTCATTTTAACAACAAGAGGAAAAAATTTCATCAAATAGCTATACCTTTCTTCTGTACAAATCCCTTGACCACCAATCGGGCCTTGTATCTTTTCCTACCTCCATCTTCCTCTTTAATTCTATACACCAACTTTTTCTGTAATTCTCTCTTGCCCTCAGGTAGCTCCACTAGATCCCAAGTCTGGTTTTCCATAAGAGATCTATGCTCTTCATCTATGGCATGCTCCCACTTCTTCTTGGCATCCACCTTGCACTGCTTGTCTTAAAGGCACTCTGGTTGTCCATGTTTTCATCTGAGAAATAAATAATGCAAAGATGGAGTAAATCATTAGGTTCCCTTCTTACCCTTGAATACCTTCTCACCTTAAGGATAATTGGGGTTGCTTTGAAATTTGGTGACATTATTTCTTTGGGTCATAAAGCTATCTCTGAAAACTAGTCTTTATACATGAGGTTTGCATTAAATAAAATATCTCTAGACTCAGGATATTATCTCGTCCTTATGAGTCAAAAAAGATGGGTAGAATTGCTAAGTCATCCTCATAATTTTGAACATACAGGTGCATGTTCCTTAGTAATTAGCCTCTAATTTGGTCCCATGATGCTTTATCAATGTAGGACAAATACCTCACATACAAATTCTTTTTCCTTAGAAATGAGTAGTCAATTTGATCTTACCAGACCAAACCTAAAAGATGCTACCTTCATCTAATAGCCATAGAGGGTCCTATGTTAATGCTAAATAAATAGTTGTGCTCACCGGTTCTGCCCAAAACATGGAACTGGTAGCCCAACATGTAACATCATTGACCTAGCATACTCCATTATTTATTATGTTCATTCTTGGTGTGAATGGACTTCATTCTACTATAAAGGTAGTATTGTAGAACCATTCTTTGCTAATCTGGATCCAAGTTTAAGACAAAAACTTTTGAGAGAATTCTCATTGTTACAATACTCCCATCCAAAATGGACATCCTGAGACATTTCAACTTGAGACTTGTCTTCATTAGTCAACCAAGAATTATTCATGGCATGAAGATTTAAGTAAGACATTAGGAAGTATGTGCTAATGCAATGTATGACTTGTAAAATTTTCTAGGTTAAAACATGAATAGTGTAGTAAACTTGGTCAACATGAACGACCAATTTGTCTATTACCTGATTGGAAATAGCCTCCATACATCTAGTATGGACTAAAACCAAATTACCATGTTTACCTGGTAAGACCAAGAATGAGTCATGATCACCCACTTTTGTTTTCCATAAACAAAATCCTCACAAAAGTCTAAATCTTTAACTCCTTTAATCTAGGAAACCTATACTTTATAATCTGCATGCCCTTTTGACTCATATGAACGAGTCTCTGATGCCACAAAGTTACATCTCCATCTGCAACAACTAAATTACAATAATCAACACCACTGGTTAAATACAAAGTACCAGTTTTCTTACCTCTTACAACCACAAGAGCTCCCTTGGTAACCTTCCAAGTAATCTAATTGTAAAACTAACCATACAGCCATCACTACCCAGCTATACCCACTGATATCAAGTTCTACCTCAACTTAGGCACATGCCTGACATCCTTAAGTAGCCATGTGTTCCCATTCTTACATTTTCACCTAAACACAACCTTTCCCTACTATTCTGCATGGTTCATCATCACCAAGATATACATGTCCAAAATCTCCTTGAACAAAATCAGTAAAGTAATGTCTATGTGGGGTGGCATGGAAAGAAGCCCCTGAATCTAACACCCAAGACTTAGCAATATTATCTAAAGAAAAAATTAAGGCATCCAGACAAACATCACCTGCTGCCACATTTACCTCTTTAGTTTCCTCCTTGTTCTTCTTATCCTGAAGATCCCAGCAATCTTTCTTAGCATGACCAACCTTCCCATAGTGCCAACATTCTAACTTACTCTTGGACTTTGACCTTCCGTGATCATTCAACTTCCCATGGTTACCTTTCCCTCTATTCTTTTGTCTCCCTCTACTCTCCACCGTCAAAGCATTTCTAGAAGTAGAAGAATCTCCGGTGCTCTTCCTTTGCATTTCCTCACTTAGGATCACACCTATTACATCCTCAAACTTCAGCTTTGAATTATTAGAGACTGAATTACTTACAGCCATAACCAAGCTGTCCCAGCTATCTAGTAAGGAGCACAAAATCAACAAAGCCCTGACCTCATCATTAAAGTCAATTTTTACCGAGTTTAACATACTCACAAACCGTATTAAATTCATTCAAATGAACAAACAATAGAACCATTCTCAGACATCTTCATATTAAATAAATTTTTCATCAAAAATATTTTATTAAAGGTAGAGGGTTTTTCATATAAATTCCCCAATACACTCATGAGACCTTTCGTGGTCTTCTCCTATGCGATATGTTGAAAGCAACCGAAGATGCAAGGTATAAAAAAATTGCCTCGAGTTACTTTATATGCAGAAACTCCCAATCCTCATCCAACATGGTTGCAGGTTTCTTTGCTTTTCCAGCCAAAAGAAATATGGAGGTTCTTCTGATATAAGTGATCCTCCATTTACATCTTCCACAAACCAAAGTTCTTCCCATTGAACTTCTCAACCCTCGATCTTCCCTTATCTACCATAGCTCCCATTCAAGCTTAAATTTCCCTTGTAACTTACAACTTCAACAAAAAACCACCAAAGGCTCTAATACCAATTGTTAGGAATTAAATAACAAGTATGCGAAAAACAATTCCTCAAACCACAGCAGTTGGAAACTATATAGCAAAAGTATACATGCATAAATATAGCAACATAAATAAATAATGCATAAAAGAAGACAAGACAAAAGTTAACATGGTTCACCCAATGTGGGTCTATTTCCACCAAGAACTTTCTCAGATTTTACTATCAAAAACAGTAAAACAAATCTCGCAATATTCTCTCAGTTATGAACTCACAACAGAATACCAAAGATGTTAAACCACATCTAAACCACAATTGACACCCAATTGCATAACCTTGATCACTCTTGATCACCTCTTGATCATTAAGAGTCAAGACCTCTTGAACACTCAAGATATATTCAAGATACCCTAACACCTCTATTTATAAGATTAAAATCCTCTTGAGAAGTCGAAAAGTCCGACCCTAGAATTTTGAAAGTCACAATCTTTCAACTTCACACATGGCTGAAAAAGTAGTCTCGACATTAACATGACCAATTAACAACATGTTAACAGGAACGACACAGCGACTGCATAGCAAGACAATTGCATAATGCTCCTGAAGAACTTCCAAACTTAACCGTTCGAGCTCCAACACTTTAACACCGATCCAAGAAGACCAAAAATAGGGTCCACACCCCCAATAGTTCAAATATTGGAATTGTGGCAGATCAACCAATTCATCTATGGGTAATATCCTTAGAATAAACAAGAATTGGGATAGGAATAAGTAACTCCTAAAAAAATGAGAAGAAACCAAAAGAAGGTAATCAAAATATCAAATACTGATAATATGTTGTCTGATAAAAATATTGAACTAGTAGCAGTAAAAATGGCTGATGGAAGAATTTGTAGGTGGCACTTCTACCCATGAGTTGTAAGATAATTTGAAGAATTTATAATTTTCAAATGTGATCATGTCCTACACATGGCTAGGGAGATAGGGCCTAAATAATATTCAATCATGCCCACATCTAACTTAGGTCAATATCATGCTAGCAATATTTCCTAGGAATTGTCATCTCAGTCTCTATGAAAAAACATGCTCTCATTAACAAAGCGCTGAAAATATGGTCACAATTTGCCTTATTAAAAATCAATATGCAATCCTTGTACTCATTTTTTGCACCATAGGACCAAAAAGTATAACTTTGTGCAAACTGGCATCCCCTGCATAGTGTCAAACCTTAAAAATGTCTTAAAGAGCCTCTTGTATAATTTTTCTCTGTTGCAATAATGCTCAAAATGATACAGCATAAAGTAGATATTGATGTGCTCCCCATATTCTAAGAATATATGGATGTTTTTACCACTAATCAACATGTTGAGTGATTGCAACCTATGGAAAGTTTTTTCTGCCGAACATGTTATTGAGCCTTCATTCGTGGAGTTGCCACTAGTGTAAAATGCACCGTACAGATAAGACATACAATGATCCTCCTAGTCTGAGCTTAACGATACAATTGGCTGAATTATTAAATCAAGGAGAGTATCTAGACCTAGTGTTTCCTCCTTGGGGTGCACCATTTTTGTTTGCTAAGAAGAAAGATGGTACTCCTGAGACTGATGTATTGATTATGGGACAATTAATTAAGATAACTATGTAAGAACAAATACCATTAACCGTAGAATATATGAACTCATGCTAGAATAATAGAACCGTGTCAGACATATGCACCCATTCTAAGAATGAGCATATTTACTAAGTACTTCTAGTGATCATGTGGTAAGATGTAGAACATAAGGATGTTGATATTGCAAAAAACACTATCAAAACTTATGGAGCATGTAGATCATAGACAAGGCCTGACGCTTTGTCGTTGTGTAATTCTGGGTTAACTTCTATACTCCAACCATATTCATCCTGACAATTGATTCATAGGATGATTTTCAATCCCTTTTCTAGGATGTATTTTTGATTAGTACCGCACTAGATGGATATACCACAGATCTATTCTATAAATGAATAACATGATAAGCATGTTAGGTTAGGACCATGAAACTTTAAGTGAAAACATTAGTTGTATGGTAAGATAAGTAAATGTGAGTTGTTTAGAAACTCAAAGTCATGCCTATGTTGGGTCATATTACCCTCAATAGAAAAATTTTATTTTCACCTTTAATAATTCGTTCTAGGGGTAAAAGTGGTACAAGATTGGGATACACCCAAAGATGTATAAGAAATAAGAATTTTTCTTAGTTTGTCTAGTGTTTTATAGATAGATCTATGCACCTGACTATTGGCTAGTAAAATAGCTACAAGCTCTCACAAACTTACAGTGAACCTTAAATAGGACTCCACCTCAAGCCTTCGTGGTACAAATGATGAATGTCCCAATAAAAATTTAATAAGGGGTGACAGAAATACACACTTACCCTGTGCACATGTGTTAGAGAGATGCTCAGTTTTTCGTAAGCCTTTTATTATTGTTACTTCATGCTTGTGGTTATCACAGTGATCCTTCACAAGTGTATTAGACTATCCAATCATCCAGTTAGAGTTGTAAGAAATTAGGGGTAAATTCATGAAAATGCTGTATACGAGTATGCACAAAAATAATTATCTTACTCATGATTTGAAATCCATTAAGACATAATTCATGCTATATGAAATTTGGTGACATTCATTTGTTGGTGTCATAAAGTTATCTTGAAAACTGGTCTTGGTCCTCTTCTGCAGTATGTCTTTACTTGAGCATGCCTTATTGAATATCCAGACAAAAAAGGATGGGTAGATTTTGTGCTAATTCAGTATAATTTGCCCTCCATAGTATGTTCATGTAGTAAATGGTGTGAAAATTTTATTCAATCACACATGCATCATTCAAGTAAGAACTATAATGTTTACAAATTCTCATGTGTGAATTTCACTTAGACACCTCAAGTCAATTTGATCAAGAAATAAAATGGTTCGTTACTTTTCCTACTCAATAGTTACCATGCTAAGTTCAAGTATATAGCATGGGTATCTACACCGACATTGCAGTGGAACTTAAAATGTGCTTCATATAGAAGGCTATAATTATTTATTATTTACTTGGTGTCCCAATGTATTATTGTACTATACAAGGTATAGCCTGTGTATTCCTAAGGCTATGGAACTGTTAAGAAAGAAAATTTATGAGAGATTCTCATGTGTGTATTCCCATCACTAATGCCTCGAGGTCCTGGTTTTCAAAAGTTCGTTACTTGTTAGTCCACATAAATTATGATTCTACCATCCTTATTTGATGTTGATAACCTGGGATGAAGTAAGCTCACCCATTAGGAATCCTCGATGGTGCAACAATGTATCCCATAAATGTAAAATTTTGTCAATTTTTTCTTTTACCTAGTCGTAGTAAACTTCGAATTCATATTGCGAGGCCTTTTTCTAAATCCTGATTGGAAATGGGTCCTTCAACTTGAGTATGGACATTTATTCCCACATGATTCACCTAATCCTTTCAATTAATGGTCATGAGCCTATAGGGAACAAAGTGGTTGATAGATTGAAGTCATAAAATAGCAAATTCAATTATCTTAATCAAATTCAGAAACCTGACTTCTTTTGATATAGCTCATAATGGCCTAAGGAAATATTTCGTTTTCATGGCATCCATTCCTAATGATTCAGTAATCTTGTCTTCATAGATGCACAGATGTACACATGTGACTCTTTCTAGATTGTCTAATCCTTGCATTTTCCCATTTTTGTGCCACTATATTTGATATTTTTTATTTCATTATCTCTTTGGATGGTCAAATTGACTGATGTATAATAGAATCTTTAACTAAGATAGTTCCTTACGAATGTATATAGGTGCAAATGTTGCCCATTGTTGTTTAACAATATCTATTCGTTGAGTCTTGTTACAACCCCCAGGGTCTGAAACTATAACAAAAATCCTTTTAAGGATCTATATGGTAGGATCCTTTGTATTATTGTCATCTATATGTTAAAATCTTCTAAAAATACAAGGGTGAACCTTGGTATGCCAATGATAAATTAAAAGAAATGGAAACATTATAAAGGGTATGAATGATACCTATGGAAAAATGATTTGTTGTTACTCAAATTTATAGTCATCTGTTTTTCAATTCTATATAGATACTCACCTGCGTATTCAGAGTACCTGCAAAGGTGATCAACTATTTCATAGCAGTTAAACCCAAGTAGAAGGTTCTTTAAAGCTATTTCCAAGGCACCTTTATTCTAAGTTAACTACCTATTGAACTATGGTGGACCTTTAAGGCATTCAGTTAAAGAATAGGCACAGATCTATTTAGGTAGCATTGCTTCTTAAATACTAGCAGATGCAATCCTCACTTCTCTCGGGAGAATTCAGTAATATTTTGTGAAAATGAAAGATGTTAACACTTATATGTGTATTGATAATATGTTATTGATTATAAAAATATATTCCTTATTTTAAGCCTTGATATATGACACTTCCATAGCAATTGAACATGAAATCTAAATTCTAGATCAGATATGGACCTTGGTACTTAGAAATAGCTACCCAAATTCTAAGAGGTTAAAGTGAAATGGCTTTGATCTGCGGTATTCATGCCCAACCAGTTACATGAGTCAAAGATGAAAATATCCTACATGAAAAATCCTAAATTGTTTAAGTATCGGGACTTATGGATTCATGCATTTTACCTTTTGATTTTGATAAATAGCACCTGGCACTTTGATGAATTCAATCAATTTCAGATCTTTCAAGAATGGGGCGATAAATTTTGTTCAAGTATTCTTAGACTTAAGCTCCTCATAGCATCTAAAGAGCTAGTTAGATGTTAAAAACCATCATGTTTAAGGATTAATTGTAAAGATGTGTTCTTGAAATCTATAAGATATGGTATATGAGAATGAATATGATAAGTGCAGGTAAATGTTCTTTGCTATAACACTAAGGTTGCCATAAGTAATGTGGGAACCATTGTACTTAAGTAAAAATGGTAACCAGTTGTAATGGATAACATCAAAGATTGTTGCAACAGTAAACTTGGGCTTGCCCCTGAATATGTAATACATGATCTTTCAGAACTCCAATTGGCATGGATCTTAGTCTAGTTATTCCATGAACAAGGAATTGTTAAGGATTTTCAAAGAGAACAATCACTACACCAATAAATTCATTACATCCAAAGATGAGTACATTCACTTTGTAGTGGAGTGAAAAATCAAAAGGTTGGCCTAAAAATAGGAAGCATCATGGGAAATGAAATTTAGGGGCTATCATTAGTCTATACCTGATCCAAATGGAGACTTTGACAGGTAGAATAACAGATGCTTCTCTGGATAGGGAAAGAGGAAAATGCACATGGGGTGTATAGCATTCAACCAGTTCCTCTCAACAATGGAATCCATGTTGGAGAAGCATATGTTAACTTACTTCAAATCATGCAACATTTATCAGATGGAAGCTGTTTTATGCTCCCCAAGACTTCCACGATTAGTGTTCAAACATTGTACATCTCACCCTGTAAATTCCAAATTACCTGGAGTATCTTGTATAAACCTTTTGATCTTTGTTCAGACTATTTTAGAATTCCCATGTAATTACTTCCATCCTTGAGATAATGTATAGGCTTTTCTCTCAATAAATCTATATGCAAGACAGCCTCAATGCGTGTAACTGATTTAAATTCCATCTCAGAAAACGTATCCAGTAAGACATAATTCTTCTGACATCCACTTGGATAAATGAAGAAACATGAATGTATTCTATACCATGTATATCTCATGAGGAAACGTCATTTCTGTTACCTTTATAATAGTGAATTACGGGTTGGTTTCTGAAGGCTATGAGTTAATTAAAGATACGAAAGAATTTGGATACATATTTCATTGTTTTGATAAGGACTAAAAAGGTAGCACATTTTTACTAAATCTTAAATGATTCCCCTGTTTTGGAAAAAATATTTCTGTAGAAATATTATATGTAGATTGCATGGAAATGTACCTAAATATAATCTTGATAAAGACCCTAGAATAATTTAGGTTTTGGAAAACAAATCACAGCCTTCTAAATTGAATTTTAGTTCAAAAAATTGTTAAATGCTTAATACTACCATTATCACCTTGCATAATGTGGGACCCTTTGAAATATTCTTAATCAATCTATGTAGCTTATCGTTTGAAAAATTTACAACCTAATGCAAGATCATGATATTGCATGATAGTTAGATACCATATTAACAATTACTTAAGAATGTGTACATTTTTTCTCACAAGTGTTACGAAGATGCAGGTCTAAGACCCAGGAATACATCATGGTAATACTTTATTGGAATTATTGGGCTGAAATGATATGTAATACTCTAATAAAGGAGGGTAGTTAACATAATTAAATAATATAGAATGGTTAGGATAGGAATCTGAGTATTAGTCAAATTAGTTTCTCTAGGATTGCAACTTATTAAGACAATATTATGATGGATATCATTACAAAAGATAATTAAATTACATGGATGTATGTGTATTAAACCATGATAATTTTTTACATAATTTGACTATATATGGAACATATGAATTCTTTAGTCATTTTCTAGCCCATGACATGGGGAAAAGGGGAATTCCCTTGAGGGCATTACATATCTGTGTAGACACCAAATTTGTGTCTTACGACCCCTTGTGACCCGCATCTCATTTCGCAACCTAACCTCATCACCTAAACCTTACACAATTATTTATTAATTACCTTATAATTAATAAATCCACATCGCCATACCTGCCACCTCATCTTGCCACCTCATCATGACCTAGTCTTAACCCTAAACTAACCTAATTAAGACCTATAACTTGGTCCACATCCACACCCATGACTAATGACCTCCTTACTCGCACCACAAAACCAACCTTCTAGCCACTTGACCAAGCCCGCAACTAATCTCTTGGGAGAAAAGGAGGGAAAGTTGGCTATTTTACTAAAAATAGCCCACTTTAACCTGACCGATACCGGTTCCTACTCGACCGCCGTCGGTTACGTAACCGCCATCGGTTCCCTGTAAATGGGCTTCCCCAACCAAAAACAAAGGATCGGAAAGGATTTTTGGATCGATCTGCATCATCAAAAGTCAGATCAAGAGAATCCAGATCTTTACTGGCTGAGCAGGGACAAGTGAAGAAACAAGAAGAGTTTGCAGAGTGAGGACATCAAGCCCAAGACTGCTACTGAGTAGCCAAATCCCTGTGACACTCATCTAAACATTGAGAGGGATACATCTCATCTTCTGATTATCGGGTCATCCTACCTGAGTTCTACCCTTTTCATCACAGCCCTTGGACCTGTATCTTCATCAATAACCAGTAAGTTATATCTTGCATGTCCTCTTTAATAACATTTCTTGTGACTTTTGAATCACAATCCATCATAAATCTATTCCTAGATCTACTACCCAGCAACACATTATATCTAACTATCATTCCTTACCCTTACGTTACCCCAAGAACACCCTCCCCATCTTTGAGTCCCCGTCATCACCCCGTTACCTAATCCTACTCATATACCAGCCTTACAAACAACACAACCAGCCCTACAACCGAACCTTCACCAAAAGCCCCTAAAACATTGACCCTACCGATATCGGTTATCACACCGGTAACCGGTGACATCGGTTCACTTGTGATTCAAAACCAGGAAAACCAGCCTTTCCCCTACCCTGTTTCAACGAAGCAATTAAATTGATATTTTACAGTATTTTGTGTTAATTCATATTAGCAGGGGAATTGACCACCTTCGAAAGGAAGTTTTATATTTCCTGGGCCCAAGGTAGTTCCCTCATTTATTGTCTAATCAAATCTTGTGGTCTTGTGTTCTTATTTGCAGGTAGTCCTTCCAAGACAAAAAGGAGTTCTTCGCAGTCAGCCTGATCTTTCTCTACGGTACGCGCACACCATCTCGACATTCAACAGGTATTCCTCCTAGCCCTAACCCTTATCTGTTTCTAAAAGGAATGAAAGGATAGAAGTAGCTCTATTCATGTTTAATGCTAAGTATTGAATACTTTCCTGTATACTACGTATACTTGGTTCTCTTACCCTGTTATGGGTATTGAGTGATCTGTCTAAGGAACCTAACTAAATAATTGTTACCAATATTCATCTGCATCATGATCCTTAGACTAGGTGACATAGGACAACACAACCAACAGCTTGCGATACTTTGGCCAAAGATTTCCAACATACTATTCATATTACTTATTCCTTGATGGACATACTCGTCAAATCTAAAATACATCCTTTGGCCCCACTCTATTGTTATCTAGAATGTCCTTTACTGACTTCCGTCAGTCCTCTTGCCCAAGGTTTAACCCTAGTTCTGGTTAACAACGTAGGTTATGTTAGGAAGGGGCTCACAAAGACTTAGGATATATTGGCATACTGGGTCAACCTAGGTCAACCCCATGTGCCAAGGTAGCCTGAGTCCTAGAGGGATACTTCATAATGTAACTATGCTACTACCTAGTCCTAGAGAAAACTAAGTTCAAGTCCACAAGTGTGTATATCTAGACGATCAATGCGGAAGGGTGTTGCCACATGTCGACTGCAACGCTTATCCTCGAGAAGATCCCAATATTCTCAAAGGTACAACCCTATAGTTGGCGTGTGCCAACATTCTATAGAACAGCCTCGTCAAGATGTACATACCCCTAGGAGATCATTAATTTTTAATTAATTTGGATATTTAATAGCAGATTTCAGCAACCCTGCCCAAACTCTAATCCAACTCTCCCTAAGTTCTTTTCCAAATCAGGTTCCATTATTCCCTGAAGAACTTCCTTAACTTAAGATTTCTTTCGATGTTCATTAATTTTTGGCTTAACAAGCAACTACCAAGAAGAAAGGACAACAACCTCTTAAGTTCCATTTAATGTGACTTAACCATTCAAGGAAGTATAACAACCACCTAGGTTGTATCTTATTCGACTTTAATAAAAGAAGCCTATTGATTACAAATCATATCTTCCTTTTTGTTTACTTTTTCATAAGAGAGGAAGATTCTTCCTCTTCATGGTTAAGTTCTAGGGTTTAACACACCCTTTATGTCCTTTACAAATTCTATAGAATTCATTGTAAATTCATTACATGTTACCTTAATAATATGAATTGCTTAGATAAGAACATTGAATTCTGTAACTTATTTAGCTGCATCACGTTTAGGGAAATTACTCTAATTCCCTTTTTCCTACTTATCCACAAAATAATCATTTAAACATTTAAATAACATGAATAATATCAACAGGATAGGGTTTCATTTCTTTTACAAAGGTACAAGATAATTTACACAACCCATGCAAGTAAATTCTCATCCTTCAATTCATTTTCAAAACTTATACATTTACAACTTATGCATTTTAGGCATACTGCATGACAACAGCCTTCATTCAAAAGAGAATAACTTTTATTTTTCAATACAACTTAAGAATGAATCAAAATTCTTCACAAGAATCAAACTTAGATCAGCCAATGCATCATATAAGTTTTTTCCTTCTTTTATCACTTACGAAGTCCATCTGCAAAAATTGCTAGCATGGGTCAGTTCAATGAACTGAGCATGATAAGCACTAAGCCTTAAAATGAAGTGCATTCCACTAATTGTTCCAATAAAAACAACCCTTCTTTAATGAACAATTAGTATTTCATACTCTCTAAGCATAAGTAAAATCAATAAAAAGAAGAGCAATAATGAACCAAAATTCACAAAAGAAGAACAAAATATAGTCATTAATATATGTCTTATGAATTAAAGTACAATTGATCCTATCAATTATCTTTACCCAACAACGGATCATAACATCTCATTGTTTCCAATCCTACCAAAACATAATACAACACTTATCTTTACTATAAGATACAGGAAGTGTTTACAGCATCTTCTCACTAGGATGTTTCATCTAACTTCAAGTAAGGAAGAAGACAACCATTTCCAATATGCTAAAGTACATAATATTAGCAAAGTAGAAACAGGTGTTTATCATGACTTAAACTGTTTCCTTTTTAGGTCATCTACTTTAAAATTCAACATTTTATGGTATTCATCAGAACAGATTCACATACAAGAAATCCAAGAAGGAATGATGCATTAACAGTCAAGCAACAAGTTTGCAATTCCTTTTTGCCAACCAATCATCAATCTCGTTCTACTTCATTTCAGTCAAATGACAAGTATAAAAAGACTAATTAAGTAATGATTCTTTTCCATAAGAATAATTAACAGAAGGTTCCGAACCAATGAACTTAACCTAACTGCATTAGAAAAGGAGTCCTAACAGAAAATGATCCCAACCTGTAATCATTTCCTTCAACTTAATTAACAGTTTTACCTTTTCTATACATACAGTTTAAGTTCATGCAAGAGTTCCCAAAAAGGAGAACAAGAACAAATTCAAGGTAAGAGAAAACTTAATGCTACCTTCCTTTCAAAATCTTCCCATTATAATGCATGAATTCTACTTTCCATTCGGAACATTATAGCAATGAAGTTCATACACAGTCCACAGACAGTAAAGATTCACAATGTATCTTTCAAAGACTTAACATTCTTTCATTGGACCAGAACAGCCTCAAGGTAAGAAGAAAACATGCTAACATTTTTCTTTCTTAGAACCCTTTACCATCAACAGTGAAGTTCCATCAATCCTTACCATTAATTTTCCCTTTTTAAACTTGATAATAAAACTGTGAAGCTCAAAACATAGCCCGTAATCAATTTTCAATCGCAATTTATCTTTCAAGACATAACATTCATTTATTAGACCCAACAAGAGGCAAGAAATATGAGTAGATGCTAACACTCAAAAATTCCCAATAGTTCAGGCAAGGCAGAACTATCTCGACAGTATTTCAACGCATCACTGCAAGAACTACAGATTGGGTTTCCAATAAAATGACAAGATAAAAACAACATATATAAAATATGTATTGTCCAAGACTCGATTTACAAATCCAAGCACAATGTAAATCATAAGATCCCTCGAGGAACAAGATCATTCAAATGATTATAAACAAGTTTGGGGAATTATATGCTCCCTTTTTAGTTTAT
Organism: Taxus chinensis; assembly: GCA_019776745.2. Lineage (NCBI taxonomy): Eukaryota > Viridiplantae > Streptophyta > Pinopsida > Cupressales > Taxaceae > Taxus > Taxus chinensis. Next base: position 356,051,263 of record CM034157.1, read on the forward strand.
AAAGATAGTCAAAGAAAATAAAAGACTATGAGATATGAACCAATCCATCGTTCAGGTTAAATTTTTGAAACACCCAGGAAAAAATTGACTGTATAGTGTTGCTTTACAATATCTCAATCACAAGTCCATTTATACACCAATATCGTAATGCTAGATCGAATAAAATGAAATTACTTATAAAATAGTTCATTCTAAGAAAAATTCTTCCATTTTTAGTTAACATCCTTTCAAACCCTATTTCCCAACTCAAACGGGATGTAAGATGCTTGACAGAGCTCAGACCAGATGATAACAAAACATGAAAGGTGGGTTCATAAAGAACCTCTAATAATAGTTAAATGGTCATAAGGACAATAGATCACAAGCACCATGCCTTAAGAAGACTTTAATCAAAAGTCCAATTTATCCAAGATAATAAAACACAGGTTCCAAGTGCATGCGAGTTTCAACAACAGTCAAAGTTTTCGCAAGATGAAATACAAAAAAAAAAATCCATATACGGTTTTATCCACAGTCCCATTTAACTATGAAATAAAATGCAAGCACCATAGAACTGAGAATCTCTACAACAGTTCTCTCCTACCAAAACAAGTTTCCAACAGAAGCTTGAACTTGCATACAAGTTTAATAAGAACTGGAGTTCCTTACCAGCTCGAGATCACAAATCACTTCGAGTTCTCAAAACACTATTCTCAACAAATACAGGTGGAACTCAGAGTTCCTTTAAAAAATTAGCTAGTAATTTATTGTCAACATAAGTGGTTGAAACCAAACAAAAATTTCCAACAACTAAAAAATTTAATAGAGTTACCAAATTTGTTCTTGCATGCATAGAACTTTTGTGCAGAAATAATACAACATAAGTTTCCAACAGAATCACATATATCATGGATTCGAAACCCAGAATGCAAGATTACTAAACCCATCAACCAGTTAACTAGATAGAGCATGCAATGCACAAAACTCAATAGAGAAGAGTTGCTTTAATGAAAACACTTAGAGGAAAGCAAGAGATTTTAATAGTTACAGCCTATCATGCCTGATAGTGTCTTTGTCAAATAAAATAAGACCTCCAGTCGGGCTCACTTCTTCTCCTCTTCTCCATGAAAGATCAAACAACTAGATACTTCTTCCACAATGCCTCTTATACATTCCATGAAATGAAAATATATTTGAAACCTCAAAAATAGCCATGATGTGCAGTTTAATCTACTAGTTCGAAAACCAAAGCACATGCAGAATGAAAATCAGAGAACATGAAAAATAAAACAACCCAGCAAAAATCCACTGGCATGCCTACCAAGATGGTTTGGGCTCATGAACCAAAAACAATTAATTTCATTAACTCCATATCTCCCACCTAATCTTCCTTGCCACTACCTGCCAAGTCTGGCGAATGCCAAGTCCAAATTAACATGAGTTTCCATTTTTAGTGATACTGCCACCTAAGCCTCCACCAAGCCAACTAACCCCTGCCAAAGCTGGCAGTCTGTATGCATTCACCATCCTTATCAATAACATAAATGCCTTAGGAACCATCACCCAAGTGTATGTGACCACTTAAGTTCCCAATTCATATCCATTAGTTTAGGATAGATTAGATTGCTTAGGTTAGATCTTAGGTAGAATTAAAATTTATACCTTAGGATATAACACTAACAACTAACCCCACCTTAGGCCTTAGTAATTTGGTTTAGATAAACCCTCATAGGTAAATAATTCAAAGTGCCATAGTTTAAAACACTAGGTTAGGTTAAAATAATACCTAGTAACCTTTCTAATTCCATTAGCACCGAGCTTAGGTTAGAATCAGAATTCTATCAAGTGACATAGCTTAGGTAGAAATATATATATTTTTACCTAGCTTAGGATCCTGTAGGTTAGTCCTCTATAGGATCCTAGATCTCTCTTATGTTGTGAACAGGATGCATTCCCATTTTCATTAGCAATGACCTGTCATGATCGATCTCCAATGACCCAAGCAAAACAATCCACTGAATGGAAGTACATTCACTCAGAAATCAAAGAACTTGCAACAACAAAGTTCAGTCCAACGTGTATCTTAACTCATGGAATGTCAATTTTACCATTCATTCAACAGAACAGATTTAAAACATTCCTTGGATCACTAAAATTGATCCAAGGATGAGTCAGATAAATAGATAAGTTTACAACTCTTAAACCAGATTGCAAATCACCTACCAGAAGTGAAAAATGGATTCAGGGAAGCCATTCCAATTCAGTCAAAGGATCTTAAGAGAAGAAAAGACTTATCCATATCAAGCATGATTTCCAATAATCAGAAGAACATATCCTTATAAGGAAAATCACATGTCAACACTTGAATGCAAAGGAGGAAAAATAACAAATATGTTACGAATGTACTAGATGGATCAGTAGTACAAATGGGAAGATTACCTTCCATTAGTCAAATTTTCTTATAATAACATGTATCACGCCTCTTCGAAAATGGCACCTTTCAAAGCACTATAGGGAAGGAAATGTAGGACTTCGGTCAGTTGGGATAACCTAGAGGATAGAGAGGTAATTGGACCTGAGATCCTTACTAAAATGGAACAACAAGTTAAAATTATTTGTGAGCATTTGAAAGAAGCAACTGATAGGCAAAAAATTTATAAAAATATAAAAAGGGTTGATAAGAGATTTGAACTTGGTGAAAAAGTCTTTTTATGGGTTAAGCCAAAAAAGAGTTCTATAACCTTTGGAAAGGATGCCAAATTATCACCTTGTTATGTGGGACCCTTTAAAATTGTTGAAGTAATCAATCCTATAGGTTATCATTTAGATTTACCACCTATTTTATCACAAATTCATGTTGCTTTCCATATTTCTCTAGTTAAGAAATATGTTCTAGATTTTTCACATGTGTTAAATTGGAATTCCTTGTAGGTCCAAGAGCCAGGAATAATCATGGTTAAAACCATTAGAGTGTTGGAAAATCACAAGCTACACTTGAGAATCATGAAATTAGCCAATGAAAGGTCCAATGGGACCAATTTAATGAAGAAAGTGCAACATGGGAAAATCTCGAGGACATGAAAATTGTTTTTCGACATTTTATTTAAATAGAGTTGATTATGTTGATTCATAATACTTAAAGATATTGTTCTGATTATAACAATAAATATTCCAGTTTTGGGAAGATATTAAATTCATTAATATGAAAACAACTATTTAATGTTGAATAAATTATGGAAAATTTGAAATTCTCTATCTGGTTCTGATGTGAACATTAAAAAAAAGAGCTATAAATAGAATTATATTTTTTGTTTGAAATTTTGGATTAAGTTAATCATTGGAATGATGATGATTTTTAGGAGGGAAGTATGCAAAGCCTCTAAATGAGGATAAGATGAATGTTTATTTATCTTAATTTACTGTTTAAATTTGTTTGATAAAGGAAAATAGGAAGGAAGCATAAAGTTGTTTTATTTCATGACCTAACCTTGATTTGATTTGAAGCATATCTCTTTCTCTTTTAATTGGAATTATGATCTCCTTTTTGGTTTAGTCTTCCCATTTTTTCTTTCTAGATTGTTTCATAATAGCAGGGTTATTTTTATGAAATATTTAGCTAAAAGCACATTGTTTTGATGATTTAGTGTTTATCATGCTTGGTTCAACGAACTGACCCATGCTAGCAATTTGTAGATGGACTATGAAAAAGATGAAAGGAGAAAGAATTATTATAAGTTACATTTTTTATTTAGGATACTGAATCTTTCTTTGAAAATAAAAGGGGCTTTATTGTTATGATGTACTTAATGAAAAATAAAGTTGTAATGAGAAATAATAGGTGATGTTGTTTGGCAATTTTTAATGTATGAATTGTTTGGGGTTAGCAAATGTATCACTCTTCCCTGATGAATAAAAGATATTTGAATTATGTTAGTACTTGTAGAAATACCTTCTTGGTATGAATTGGGCTGACATGATAAGTATTACTCTAATCAAGGAGGGTAACTTACATACTTAAATATTATGTAATGGCTAGGATAGGATTCTGAGTTGTTGGCAGGATAATTTTTTGTAGAAGAGATGCAACTTATATAGTTAATAATCTCATGGTAGTCTATCATTACAAAAGGGTTGTAATTAATTTACATGGATGTATGTGTTTCATCCCGGTTTATAATTCTACATATGTAATTTGAATCTATTAGGGACATATGAATTATGTTTTTCCTTATTGGGCATTAGCCCATAAAATAGGAAAAAGGGTTAAAATCCCTTGAGGGTATACATCAAGATTAAGTTATTAACTTAATTAGATGTAAATAAAAAAATGTGAACGGGTGAAAATGTGCTTCTTTATAAATATTTCCTTAGTATAAAAATGGAAATTAATTAGCTCAATCACCTTTATTTCTAAAAAGAGACTTAATATCCCTTTCGGTTGCAAGTGGTATTAGAAAAATGGTAAACTAATGCAAGAAAATAAATAGGTTGGGAATCAGCTTTTATCTATTTACCTACCACATATATAGTTATAACTTGTAACCTTATAGGTTAAAGAACCTGCTTACATCATTAGGGATGCCAAAATTAAATTTTTAATGAAGAATTTAATATAACATCAACTTCACTTAAGTTATGTTTATCTAGTTGATGATACTTAGTTGGATGTTGACACATGCCAACTATAGTGAAGTACCTTCATAACTACAAGATTTGTTATGAGGTTATTATTATCGCCAAATCATTACACCCCCCGAATGGACTGAAGGTGAACATGACATTCAGTGTGATTGAGAAACATGGGATCACCTCTCAAGATGTGGGACTTGGGATCGAGGTGAATCTCTGAAGAAGGTTGACCTCCTATGGAGGTTCACCTCAAGCCCAAGTCCCACATCTTGAGAGGTGATCCCATGTTTACCAATCACACCAAATTTCATGTTCACCTTTAGGCCATTCAGGGGGTGTAGTGATTTAGCGATAAATTTTTTTAGCACGCATAGTGGGACAATAGGTGAAAGCTCTACATTTTATAGGAATCCCATTGTTCATCTTAGATTCATATCTTTCATAGGTGTGTGTATTTGTGTTCATTTCATTTCATTAATTTGTTGTGCTCTTAGTGAAATTTTAGCCTTAGGAGGTATACCCAAGCACAACTGATGAATCCATTGGTCTACATAACCCATTCTCTGAGTGCAGAATTTATTTTTCCACCAATTTCCATCCATTTTTCTTCCACATATTTCCATTTTTCTTCCATTCATGAGGCTGTGCAATCATGGTTTCATTTCCATAGTTGAGTTCCCACTTGCACCAACAGCAAAACTTCCATCTTTAAGCTAATTTAACCCACCTCCAACTCTATTTTATGCTGATAATCAACAACAGGCATATCCCTCCAAGAAAATTTATGATTAGTTTGGTTTTTCACCTAACTATGCAGATTTTCAAGAGAAAGAACATGCAGATGATGGAGGCTATACTACAAATGAAGATGTAAATTTGCAACTTAAGATGCATAAATTGGAGGTACACATGGTACAATCTAGAGCCACATCGTAGATGAAGGTATTCAAAATTGGCTTCAGGATACCTTGTTTGTGGGTTGGCCCTATGCCAAAGTTTGATAACCTACATGAAAAAGTTGCTTTTATGACTAAAATCTTTCCTCAGCTTGAAGATTGGATTGAATAAATAGAGGCCTATAATTTTGATGCAATTGATTCTACACCACCACCTCAACGTCTTTTTCCTACATCCCAGTCATTGTCATTTCAATCTAAACTTCAAATTCTAATATTTTCACCATTTGCACTTGCTGAAAATTCCATTCCTTCATTTCCACCCCATCATGAATATTTTGTTCCTTTCCCTTCCAAAGTTCCTTCGTTTTTGCAAAATCCACCAAGTCAAGTAGAGGCACCTCTTATGCTATCTCAAACAGTGAGGGAGGTCATTGAATGCCAACTCACCCATCCTCGTATAGTTCCAAATCCATTTTGGGAAGAATATGATTATACTCAAGATGGAGAGGGGAATGTTCAGGAGCTTAAAAAATATGAACACTCAAAATATCTTAAAAATCAGGCTGCAATATTAAACGTCAAACAAGTGCCCCTCATAACTCAGCCTCTATCTAATGTTGAGATTAAAGATCATTCAGTGGAAACTAAAACTACACAAGAGCAAGTATGAGAGGATGATGAACATAATTCTATGGGTTAAGAATGCAACATACATGTTAGCACTATGTTTTTAGAGACTTCTGGTTCACCACCAATTACAAAGTTGGTTTAAGAAGAGAATGTGCAAGTTGAAGAAGGATTCTCAAGTATTCAAGGTGTATTTAATGAGTTCAATGATCCAAATTGCCAGGCATCTCAAGAACTTTCCACATTTATGAAACATTTTAACAACTTGCCGCCATCCTCATTGAATGTAATAACTGATCATAGCGAGATTATTTTCATGGTGGACTCAGAAGTTTTAAGTGTAGAATATACCATGTAGGAAGTTTAAAATTCTTCACCTTCTTCATCTTTTCAAAACTCTATTTTCTTAGATGAATTCGATCTTGCAAATTTTATGTTTGAAGACAAAAAATCTCATGGATAATCAGCTACTAAGTCAAGAAAAATCATAAGGGATGTTGAACCCTTTGCACAGTAAAAAGAAAAGCAAGTTGTATTTCATATTTATAGGAGTATCTGGTTGAAAAAGAACATATGGAAATACCCATTTCTGTTATTCCATTATCTAGCCTTCAATGTAATTTATCGTTATCAAAATATCTCTCCTCGTGATTTGGGTAACTTGCATACACATTTTGGCTCTAAGTTATTGATTGTAATGTTGCGCATGCTCAAGGTCACTTGGCATGCTCCCTTGGTCACAGTTTCCCTACACACCCTTTTTCTTTCTCCCCTTTCACTTTCCACTTACGCCTACCTTCCACACATTTGATTTCTTCCTAAGCCGCTTCTCCACCATGCGCACATCTCATATTTGTTTCAAATCAGCTAAGTCCCTGGCCCACTCATGCACTATGTCCATAACTTTGTAATAGTTACGCCTCGACCATATGTTCTCTTCTCATAAGTTTTCCTCATTTCCCCACACACATCACGCCCCCCCTCTGCGCTTTCTCTATTTTATCCATGTACCCTTCCCTCGTGCCCTTCTGTGCCTCATCTTTTGACATGCTTGAGTGTGCCACACATAACCATTCAAAGCGTACCAAAAAGGTTCCAAATCCTTGCAACAAATCATCAACTAACACATGACAGAAATGACAAGTATTCACACAGTTGGCCATCATTTCAGCCAATCTGTACACACCAAGTGTTTTACATGTGCTGACGACTCTGACATATTCTATGTTCAGTCATATATTTTTCTACATAGCTAGAATCAGAACTCGTTTGGACTTGTCAGAAATTTGTTGACATCAGCTACAGTGCCAGAAATTCAAATTCAAATTTTGGTAGATCTAGTAGGTGAGAAATGGGAAAACATCTTTCTGAGCATTGATGAGTAGATCTGATTGCTCCAACCACCCGATTTGATATGATCCACCCTCCTTTCTTCTTCAACATGCCAAATAGGCATGGGGAAGTGTATTTCATAGATCTCTAGGTGGATTTTTAGGCATTGAATGCTTCTTATTGGTGGTTGTGTTTCAAATTTAGTATTTTCCCTCCTTCTTCCCTTCTTCCTCCATGGATTCATCTATAAATGTAAGAGCAAGGCTCATTTGTTATGTTGGACACTCTGGATCCTTATGCATTTTGCTAAGGACTCCATATTTTTTGTATTTTGAGTTACAGACCTCTAGATCTGGCTCTTGCATGTGGATATCAGCCTCCTTCATCATTGTAATAGCTTTGTGCATTTCTGGAAGTAATAGAAGCATCATTTTGTGACTATTCTCTATCCTAACGTGTTTGCATTCCTTCTTCTTTCCTTTTCTTTTGCGTTGTGTGTTGGTTGTGCTATTTCAGGTCCCTTACAGTTCCATATTTAGTTGTGTTCCATGAGAATGATCTGGTGAATATGTGTTTCACTGTGTTATTCATGCCTAGCCTCTTTTCATGCATTTCCTTTCATTCTCACTCAGAACAGATAGTGTTCATCCCTCTTTTCTAGTGCTATCACCTTTTAGTGTAGTTTCCTTTCATGTTATCCTTCTATCCCTGGTCCCTTGGCATCATTAGCTTAGTTTTCCTTTCCAACACTAGGAGTAGCAGTAGCAGTAGAAATAGATAGAGGAACTAGCCTTCTCTGGAGATCTGTCCCAAGCACACAAGGTCCCACAACTTGGGGATGGTTCCATTGTGGTCTCAAACACCTCAGCCCTTCTGAGATCTGAGATGTGGGTGCATGTTTGAGAAACCAATAGTTTCTGGCACACCTGGTGGGACCAGCATTGAAAGCTCAAATTTCATATCTCTAAGTTCTGGTGTGTGGACTTAGTATTTCAGCCTTTGGAGGCTCATTTCAACACATCTGGTGACTCCCAACATTTTAAGATCTTTATTTCAGCAGTCTTGAGTACCTTTCATGAGAAGAGTGCATACAAGAAGAAATACAACAGCTGAAGATTATTTTGAGTACCTCCATCTATCCTCAAGAAGAGTTTGTTTCATAAATCTCGCGCACACATCTCTATCTCTAGCGTGTCATGCCCACTCAACTCCTCCTCAAAATAGACAACCTGTGCACCCTGCAATGGCACATCAGCCACCTCCTCCACTTAGGAACTTTGTAAACTTTGTTGGAGGGAGTCCCTTACTGTTGGCTGTACAACATGATATGCCAAATGGCGCACTCAAGAGTATTCCATACTTTACTAGTGAGAATCAAGTCACCCCTCAGGAGCATATCCAGGATATAGCAAATGTGTGTTCACTCTATCTGATCACACATGATGATGTAGTAGTCAGGCTACTTGCAACCTCTTTCAAAGGTAAATCACTTCAATGGTACTGAGGCTTGAGACTTGGATCTATCACCACCTAGGATGAGCTGGGAACAACTCTTTGCAATTACTTTGAAGATAAGTCAGATCACCTATCTCTGGTGGAACAACTGACAACAACAAGGAGGGCACCCAATGAGCAGATGACTAATTTCAACATCAGATTTCAGAAGACTTGGGATAGAATCCCTCTTGTGGTAAGACCTACAACCCAACATGCTTTCCTGTATTATCTGAAGGCACTCAACAATGACATTTCAGTTATGATCCAATCCATGGGAGGTAGGAATTTACCAGCTTGCTTATAGTATTGCAGGAAGGGTAGAAAATAGTCTTATTCAGGTGGGAAAGCTGGCTCCTAGACCGCCTATGCCCTTGTTCCCAGAAATGTCACAAGCGCCCCAGCCTTCTGTGGCCCCTATTCCTGTTCCTGAGAAAAGCGCACAACCAGTTGCCTCAACATCCTACTCTCCAACGCAACAGAAGGAGGATGAAGAATTGAAGGCCTTGATTAGAAATTTATCAAACAAGGTCATATCATTAGAAAAGCAACAGGTGCAAGCCTATAGAGGCAATTCCAATCAGGTGCATGGCCAAAGCAATCAGCCTTGGTAGAATCAATATGGAAATCAAAGATATGCACCCAACCAGTAGAATGATAGATGGCAGCCTAATGCACATCTCCCCTTACAAATTGTTCCTCCCATGCCTTCTCTTCCAACACCCAGTGTGAGTCAGGTGCTTGTTCTAGTTCTAAACAATTTGGCACAAGAGTCAGAATGGTGCTTCCCTTGCAACATGCCTCATAGTCAATATCATTGTGCCAATGCTATGCGTGCCCAAGCCTTCATGATCCAGAATGCTTCAGTCTGTGAGCCTTCAACAATTGCCCCTGAAGAAAATAATCCAAAAATACCAAAATCTCCTCCAGAGACAAATTTGATGTTCTTTGGTGCATGGAGGACTTCTGTGTAATCAACCAAGCTGCAGATGATACAAACAGATTACGCACCCAAGTTGCGGACAACACAAGATATAAGAAGAGAATGTTAGAATCAGGTGCATAGGTCGTAATCCTAACAATGCAAGAAGATCCTCAGAAGAAGAAAGAATCAGATAAGGCATCTTGTAGTAAAATCACTCAAATCCCTATGTAGGAGGCCCCACGTAAAGCTCCTTCTGAAGCAACACACGCCCCTCCTTTGGTAGGTCAAGCCTCTGCTCCAACTAAAGTTCAGGCTTCTGCACCTAAACAGTCAAAAAGAGATGTTGTTCCCCAAATACATAAGATGGGGGGCCTTCCATTTAGCATTGTGGACCAGATGAAGAGAACAAACATAAATGTCACAATGTGGGATGCCCTGACCATTCCATCTCAGTGGGATCTGTTGCATGAAGCTCTGGCGCAACTCCCGCATGTTGATCTAGCTATGCAGAAGCCACACGCTTCTATCAACATCTACCAAGAAGAGGAGAAACAAGTAAGTAAAGTTGTTAAAACCCCACCCTTCTATATGTCCTTGATTATAGGAAAACACCTAGTGCATAATTGCATGATTGACTTAGGTGCTAGTACTTCTATTATGCCTAAGAAAATAGTTGATGTCTTAGGTCTGAAATATAGCCCTTTGTCTAAAGGAGTCCTGCAACTTGATGGCTCAATTTTTACCACCTTAGGAGTCATCAAGGATCTTGAGTTAACCCTTCATGCATGTCCAAGCCTAACAATTACTCAAGATGTGTCAATCATTGACCTGCCTCCTTTGTTTTCCCTATGTCTATCAAGAGAATTTACTACTAAAGTGGGTGGTTACTTGTCTTCTGATTGGTCTCATATGTTACTCAATACAAGGTATGGTACCCAGTTTACCATACAAGCTGAGCCTATATTTTCCTATCATGTAGAGTCATATGTCCCATCCCCTCTCCAAGCCAACTGTTTAATCCAAGAAGAACAAGCTTCAGTTCCTGAAGAGCAGTCTCTTCCACCCTCTGTTCCTAACCTAGTGCTTGATGAATGGGTAGAAAGACACCATAAATTTGATCCCTATGCTGAAGAACTAGAAGCTTATGAAACTGGGCTTGGTACTTATTGCATTCTAGAAGAAGATGTTATGTTGTCGCGCGTGCTCAAGAAAGACAAAGTTCAACCTGGTCTATGGAAGTTGTACTTTGATGGATCTAGAAGTAGAAATGATGGGAGCAGGAGTGGTTCTCATTTCCCCTAAGGATGAGAAATTCTTCTTCATGCATAGGCTGTAGTTTTCATGCTCTAACAATGTGGCAGAAGTATGAAGCGTTGGTGCATGGCTTGCTCATTGCTAAGAAGAAGAAAATTAAGGCGCTGCAGATCTTTGGGGACACAGAATTGATCATCCACCAGGTTACCAAAAAATGCCAGACAAATAATAAGCTTCTCAAAGCTTATAATAATAGAGTTTGGGACCTCCTTAAGAGCTTTGATGCTCTTAATCTGCAGGTGGTGCCACACAAAATGAACAAGGAAGTTGACCAGATGGCCGCACTAGGTTCACAGTTCTCTCCTGCTGAGGACTTTATCAAAGGAAACACTCAACACATTAAGATGGTGATCAGGCCATCCATTCCAGATAACAACACTAGTTGGAAAGTGTTTGACAGTGACGTGTAGATCATCCAGTTTATCCAGAATGAAGCTGAGTTCTCATCAAGCATGCAAGCTGACTTGCATGACAACTATGGTGACCAAGTAATACAGCTAAAGAAAAACAAGTTACTCAAAGGGCTGGTCACCTTAGAGAAAATGTTTAACCCTAATGATGAGTTAAAGGGTGAAGAAAGATACATGTGCATCATGCAAGAAGATTTCTCCTCAGTCACTATTATGCATGGGAAAGAGTTGTTGCTCAGCAGGACTTGTGCGCATGAAGAAAAATAGGCCTTCATCTCTCTCTATCAAAAATATAGTGATATCTTCTCATGGGAGTATGAAGACCTCAAAGGTTTTGATCCAAGTGTTTCTCAACACTCCATTGACCTTGATCCTAGTATCAAGCCCATCAGGTAGAAGTAGTGGCCAGTCAATCCAAAGATAGAGCCCCTCATGAGGAAGGAATTATCCAAACTCATTGAGGAAAAAATTATTTTTCCTATCAAATACTCTACTTGGGTCACAAATCTGGTTCCAGTACACAAGAAGAATGGTGAAATCAGACTTTGTGTTGATTTCAGAGATTTGAATAAGGCATCTCTAAAGGATCATTATCCTTTGCCTTCAATGGAGTAGATTCTGTAGACTATGGCTGGTGCGTAGAGATTCTCCATGCTAGATGGATACTCAAGTTTCAACCAGATCCTGGTCAAGGAAGAGGATCAATTCAAAACAACATTTACAACCAAGTGGGGAACATATGCATATCAAAAAATTCCCTTTGGTCTGTTAAATGTGGGGCACCACATTTCAGCGTGCTATGGATGTTTCCTTCGAAGGATACATTAATGAGTTCATCTTGGTTTACCTTGATGATATAAATGTCTTCTCAAAGTAGAGTGCAGATCATATGGTGCACCTAGAAAATTTCTTTGAGAGATGTAGAGAATTTGGGGTATCTCTTAACCCCAAGAAGTGTAATTTTGCAGTGGCACAAGGAAATATTTTGGGCCATGTGGTTTCAAAGGATGGCATCACAATTGATCCTGAGCATGTTTCAGCCATTCTAGCTCTTTCCCTGCCGGCGCACAAAAAGGCCCTATAGTCCTTCCTTGGAAAGATCAATTTTGTTAGGTGTTTTATCCCTAACTTTGCAGGACTAGTTCGGCCCATCACCTTGATGCTCAAGAAGGACAAAGCCTTCAGATGGATAACAGAAGGAAGAGAAAGCTTCAAAAAAATCAAACAAGAAATTTCTCATGCGCCAACACTCATCAATCTGAATTATTCAAAGGATTTCATCATTTATGCTTATGGTGCTGATGCAAGTATTGTTGTTGTCCTAACACAAGAAAATGAACAAGGGCTGGAACAACCAGTGGCCTTCTTCAGCCAAAAAGTGAAGGATTATGAACTAAAATACAGTCACAAAAAAAATCATGTCTTCACCATCATGCGCATGCTCAAGAAATTCAAAAGTATGCTCACCACCAATCATATCAGGGTGTTAGTCTCCTGCTCTTCGGTCAAAGACTTCATCATGGGAGAAGAAATCAGTGAGAAAAGAGCATGATGGGTGACCAAAATCATGGAGTATGATGTGACTATTAAGGCCACAAAGCTGGTAAGAGGTAGCACGCTCTGTAAGTAGATTGTTGAGGATGCGCGGACTGAACGTAAAGCTTCATTATTTCTAGATGAAAACCTTCCGTGTGTAAAAATTGAATAAAATATATACCCTAGTGCATGTTACTAGATGAAGGACATGATCACATTCCTTTCTGAGGTTGCTTACCCTCCTAGTTTAAACAAAGCAAAGAGAAGACATTTGAGGTTACAATCTATCCCTTATGTGTTGATTGATGTACTTCTCTTCAAAATAAATCTTAATGACATGTTGTTAAGATGTATCAATAGCACGCAGACTGATAAAGTGTTAGCAGAATTTCACGATGGATTCTCTGGTGGACACTTCTCTACCAAAACTACAACAATCAAGATCATAATGGTAGGTATCTTCTGGCCTACCCTATTTGTAGATGCACACAGGTGGGTCACAAAATGCAAGGAATGCACTTTCTTTGCAGGAAAGAAAAGATTGGCAGTGCTTCCCCTCTGACCAATCCAAGTGGATCAGCCTTTTGTGCAATGGGGTCTCGACTTCATAGGCATGATCAATCCACCTTCAAGCACTGGACATAAATGGGTGTTGACAGCTACATATTACTTCACCAGATGGACAAGAAGTTGTCGCACTTAAGGAATCAACCGAGGTAGTCATCCTTGACTTTCTCAAAGGTATAGTCACAAGGTTTGGCATTCCTCAAACCATTATCTCTGATAATGCAAAGGCCTTCCTTGGTACTAAAATCACTGATTGGGCTCTAAGTCTGGGCATTTACCTAAAGACTTCTTCCAACTATTACCCTCAGGGAAATGGTCTAGTAGAATCAACAAACAAGAACCTGATCAGAATCATGAAGTGCACAATGAACATCAGCCAAAGACAGTGGCATACAAAGGTCTCGTGCGTGCTCTGGGAAGATAGAATCACAGTAAAAAAGGAAATAGGAACTTCACCTTACAAGCTTGTCTATGGAAAGGAGGCTACCCTTCCTTTGACACTAGAGCTGAATTCATTAGCACTTTCCCAGCAGCTGGAATTTGAAGGTGCAGACCAAAGAGAAATCAGAATGGCAGAGCTGGTTAATCTTGAAGAACTCAGGAACTCTACCATGATTAAGCTAGAACAACATCAACAAGCAACAAAGAAATGGTTTGACAGAAAGGCTAGGCCTCAAGATTTCAAAGTTGGGGACTTGGTTCTAAAATGGGATGCTGACAGAGCTAAACCAGGGCACCATTCAAAGTTTGATGCACTTTGGAGTGGCCCATACATCATCAGTTCCTGCAAAGAAGCTAACTCTTTCGAGTTAACTCATCTTGATGGAGGCACACTACAAATCCCAGTAAATGGGATCTATCTCAAACCCTTCCATTAAGTTTGTTGCATCATGTTGTATATATTAGAGTAGTTTCAATTCCTCCAAGTGTGTTGTGTGCACATTGTTTTTTTGTACATAGTTCTTTCTTCTCACGTGCTTCTTGCACGTGCTCTTCCATTGCTTCCAGAATGCAGATCTTCTTTCAGTAGTTGCAAGATTCAAAATAGAGTTAAGAAATGATCTTCAAGTGACTGCAAGGGAAGTTTCATGATTGCATAAGCAGACTCCATGCCTAATGGATGCTTCAGGATACTGATATCCTTCATCTAGAAAGAAGATGGCCCCAAAAGTCACCAAAAATGTTATCCAAATATCTCTCCTAGCGATTTGGGTAACTTGCATACACATTCTGGCTCTAAGTTATTCATTGCAATGTTGCACATGCTCAAGATCACTTGGCACATTCCCTTGGTCACATTTTCCCTGTGCACCCTTTTTCTTTCTCCCATTTCACTTTCCCCTTATGCCTACCTTCTGCACATTCATTTTCTTCCTAAGCAGCTTCTGCACCCTACGCGCATCTCAGATTTGTTTCAAATCAGCTAAGTCCCTGGCCTACTCGCATGATGCACCCATCACTTTGTAATAGTTTCACCTCGACCATATTTTCTCTTCTCACCATTTTTCCTCATTTCCCCATGTGCATCGGGTGTTCCCCCCTCTACACTTCCTTTATTTTCTTCATGTGACCTTCCCTCATGCCCTTCTATGCCATGTCACCTTTTGACATGCTTGAGTGTGCCACACGTAACCAGTCGAAGTGTGCCAAAAAGGTGCCAAATCCTTGTAAAAAATCAACAAGTAACACGTGGCAAAAATGACAAGTATTCACATAGTTGGCCATCATTTCAACCAATCCGCACACACCACATGTTTTGCACGTGCCCACGACTCTGACATCTTCCAACACTTATATCTTTTGCTACAGATCTCAGATCGGTGCATGCGCCTAGACTTGTCAAAAGCTGCTGACATCAGCTACAGTGCCAGAAATTCAAATTCAAATTTTGGTAGATCTGGTAGGTGAGAAATGGGAAAACATCTTTCTAAGCATTGATGAGTAGATCTGATTGCTCCAACCACCTGATTT
The DNA here is from genome assembly GCA_019776745.2 of Taxus chinensis. NCBI lineage: Eukaryota > Viridiplantae > Streptophyta > Pinopsida > Cupressales > Taxaceae > Taxus > Taxus chinensis. The sequence goes on from CM034157.1 coordinate 356,066,946, forward strand.
GATATGATCCACCCTCCTTTCTTCTTCAACATGCCAAACAGGCATGGGGAAGCATATTTCACAGATCTCCAGGTGGATTTGTAGGCATTGAATGCTTCTTGTTGGTGGTTGTGTTTCAAATTTAGTTTTTTCCCTTCTTCCCTTCTTCCTCCATGGATTCATCTATAAATGTAAGAGCAAGTCTCATTTGTTATGTTGGACACTCTGGATCCTTACGCATTTTTGCTAAGGACTCCATATTTTTGTATTTTGAGTTGCAGACCTCTAGATCTGGCTCTTGCATGTGGATATCAGCCTCCTTCATCATTGTAACAGCTCTGTGCATTTTTAGAAGTAATAGAAGCATCATTTTGTGACTATTCTCTATCCTAACATGTTTGCATTCCTTCTTCTTTCCTTTTCTTTTGTGTTGTGTGTTGGTTGTGCTATTTCAGGTCCCTTGCAGTTCCATATTTAGTTGTGTTCCATGAGAATGATCTGGTGAATATGTGTTTCACTGTGTTACTTGTGCCTAGCCTCCTTTCATGCATTTCCTTTCATTCTCACTCAGAACAGATAGTGTTCATCCCTCTTTTCTAGTGTTATCACCTTTTAGTGTAGTTTCCTTTCATGTTATCCTTCTATCCCTGGTCCCTTGGCATCATTAGCTTAGTTTTCCCTTCTAGCACTAGCCCACAACCTGGGGATGTTTCCATTATGGTCTCAAACACCTTGATCCTTCTGAGATCTGAGATGTGAGTGCACATTTGAGTAACCAACAGTTGTCTAGTGTTATACAAGGAAATACTCGAGAACAACCTATAGTTTCAAGTTATCCTCTTGAATTTGATTTGGAAGAATTAGATCTCCTACAACATTCATTGAATGAAGAAATAGAGGACCATGTGGGAGAAACTAATTCAAATTTGGAGGCTTTGGGAGGATATGACATTGTTGAGAGTTTCTTAGTCTTAATTGTGGAGTCATATTTGTTTGATGAACAAGTAATGGTCAAAGAAAACCAAGGAGGTTGCGCTTCCCTTAACTTTCCTCAAAAACCGTAGGTGTAAGAATTTGATCTTGTAGGTTCCATGTGGGATAAAGAGGTTAGAGATGCAGAACAACTTTTTTTAGATATAGGTGGAATTCCTATATGAGAAATACTCTTCAAACACTTGTGGTGATTTTCAATTGATTCCATTGGAGGCTATAAGTGGTCCAAACTAGCTGCATGTCGGGGAAGAATTCAGCTATAAGGAAGTGAAGGAAAAATCACTTTGGTACCATTTATTCATAAGGGAGAAGATTTGTCTATAAATGGGGTACATGAGGGGAATTAGATCATAAACAATCACCTTCTTCAAGAATTCCTTCAGGTGGAATTTTTTGTTTGAATCGAAGCTCAGAGTAACAATTGTATTCAAAGGGTTATACCATGCCCCATAAGATATTTGGTTTCTTTGAAGCCAGAGGAGAATATAGAACCAGACACATTCATTTCAGAATGTAAGGATGAGTTTCACAATTTTGAGGATTAGATGTTATGTCTCTACAAAAAAAAATGTAGAGAAACTAAAAGAGGGATACTTTCTCTTTAAAGTTGATGCCTTGGCAAGTCATGTGGAAAATTGGATTTATGTCAGTTTTTCACTACCAGTTCCAACTATGTCCATCACCACATCATTTGCATGGCTACCCATTGTGAGAAAAGGGATCTATTTTACACAACCAGCTGCAGGGTTTGTTTAGTTCACCTGTGCTTCTAGTTAGTGTAGGGTAGGAATATTTTTTCTTTTAGCGGAATAAGTTCCTGGCACACTTTGTGTTTTTTATTTGAAGCATGTATGATTTTTAGTTGTTTTTTGTTTTTTTGTTTTTTGTTTCTCTACACAGTGTGTCAGAAGAAAATTTTCAAAATAAGGGGAATCTAGATTTAATAGGGTTCTATGATATCCCCAAATTGTTAAAAGTTTACTTTAAAAGGTGTAATGTGTTTTGCATTCTCAACAGTCATGGGTTCTAATGTGCATCATATTTGATAACATCAGAGTCTGGGATAAGGTCAAATGGTCTACTTTGGTTCAAGATAAATTTTGGGATATCTATAAAAGTGACTCCATGCCCAATAGATCTTAGATACTACTGGACTAATTCTTAATAGGCATGCATCCCTGAGAGGTTGTCAAAAATGTTATCAATTTTTTTTCCCTTGGGGAAAAAATTTAATCTCGGGACCTAAAAATTCTTTTGTAGGGGGTACTCCATGGTTATCAGGAATAGTAACAAGATTTGATAGCATTTATTATGTTTTGAGAGGATTGGGTATTATCCTGGAGTACTTTTAGTTTCTAGTGATATGAATTCTTTAGGTTTATTTGAAGCAGGGAAATTTCCTTGGTGGGCACATATATATCCAACATAGGAAAATTATGGTTAACATTGGCATAAAAAATTTCAGGTGTCTTACAGTACTTCCATGACCCACTCATTCACTGGAAGAATTAAAAACATTACAAGGGAGAAGGTGTCACATGTAAGACTTGAAGATTTTTCAACAAAAGTCATTGCAGAAATATGAGCTAAAAGTGTAAAATGGTGCAATACATGTTAGTAGTTTGATTTTCTCGTAAGGGTTGACATACTGACTAGTGTGTAATTAATAGAAAAGGTGACCAAACTATCATGAACACTTATTTGACTATGTCATATGAGTAAGCTAATGACAAGTAAATTGGTTTGTGGGACCTTAAATCATTTGAAAAAGTGATCACAAAATTACAAAAAGGCTTGTGAGGTAAATCAACACTGGAGGTTCGTGATTAACTGCCATGAATATTCAAATAAGGAAGTATCTCACAACATCGTAATGTTAAAAATGGATGCTTTAGAGGAAAAATGAGTTAAAGGAATTAGAAGTGCTTTAGTGATATTAAGTGAACTTTTCAACATGAAACACAAGAAAGTTTATAGTGAACAGTGTGAATTCAAGATGTGGGCTTTAAGGAAGAGTGCCTTGGGTCCACAAGTTATACCACAAAGTGGGGTGAAAAATATTATACCTATGGGAATACAGGTTCTCAATTGGGCCTGTTTCCCTATGTGATACTTATTCGGTAATGGATAACTCTAAAATGAAAGGCTTGGATGTAAATTGTGTACTAATAGGGTCGAAGCATTGAAGAATTCAAATTCAAGATGAAATCCTCAAGCCTTTTCTCACCAATCTAAATGACTCAGGAGAAATCCTTTGTTCCTACATGAAAGGTGAACATTCAAACCTGCATTTTGGTAGATCTAAAGGTTGAATAGGTCAGAATCAAGAAATTTTCCAGGTGATTCAAATTGAATCCTTCAGCTAAGTACTTAGATTGCAAGGAAAAATGATGTCCGCATGGACTGAGTCTAATCACATGTTCTTAGTGAACACATTTGGCTTGAATGTTCTCTCCTTAGGAGAACACTAACTCAAATAAAATAGCTCAGTGTTTCAAGCATTTTAAGGGCTCATAAGGGTTACAAAAATGCATTCAACCAATGACAGTCTCGACCTGAGCTAATTTGTTGGTCAACAGAAATTTAATTCCAATCTCCTTGTTCGTTTGAGTCCATGTCAGGGTTTCAGAAAAGTAGCCCGAATGATCACTTTTATAGTCCTAATTGGGGAGGGAATGGATTTCCCCATTTGGTTAAACAAAAAAATTAACTCAAACCATAAATGAATCTATTCGATCTTTCCATTAAGGTGTCATCATAACATATATGAAGACCTAATGAGTCTCAAGTGTTCATAATTGGAATTTCTTTTGAAAATTCAAAATAGCTGAGGAGAACGAATTGAATATGGTGAGATTAATCTTAAATGGAGAGTTTATTTCAACCCAAGAGTTTGGCTAATCAAACTTGAGTCACAAGACACATCAGTTCCACCCAAGTCATCCCGCTGTAAAAAAATTGAATCCAGAAGGATTACATGCATGATACTAAAGAATTATTCAAGCCATAATGTAAGAAACCATGAGGCTTCAAATAACATGTATGGAAATTCATCGATAGTTTTAAGATCGGGTCAAATTTGGTGTTAAGAGTATTTTAATCATTCAGTCTTGGAATACTTATTTGGACCAAGTTAATGTTCCTTATTAAGGAACTATTTGAATGACAAAGCTCCCAAGATTTCTCAAATTCATGTGTAGAGTTACAAGCTGAGGAACATCCTAAATGTTTACAGAAAAGATGAAATGACAGAGGAAAGCCCCGATTGGAGAACCATTTCGGAGATGTGTTTCATCGCCTTTTTAGAGGTTGTAGGAAAATTTGGCAAAATACAAATGAATGTATGAAGTCTGAAAGTATGAATTTTGGGAATTTTGGATATTTGGGGTTTGGGATTCTCAATGTGGTAGGAGCTTGGTAAGTAGAATTTCTAGTTTCTAAAATTTGAAGTTGACTAATGACCGAGGCATACGGCAAGTCAAATACCGAGCCATAACACAAGTGGTTGATGATTAATCAAAATGTGGGGGTCCGAGTCTAATGCCATAGATTGTATGATAATTTAAGTCATTGGATATTCAATGTGAAGTGAGAAATTTCTAAGGGTTCTCCTTTGGAGTTAATATTCTACCATCATTGGAGAGTTTTTGGGAATGAAGCCTCCAAAGCATGGCAAGCCAAATAAATCTCACAAATGTGGCAAGTTGTTTACATGGGAGTGAAAATACATTTATCTGTAGATCATTCAATACAAATGTTTGTTTAACTCAATGTGATACTGATTCATTCGCAATATATGATGAGTTTTTTAAAAATGTTGAGCTAAATATAAGACGGTAAAAAAACATGATGGTTTTAATACGATTAGCTCAATGAAAGATAAGTGGTTTATTCAACTCATAAATATGGGCCAAATCACTGCACCCTCCGAATGGCCAGGATGTGAATAGGACGTTCGGTGTGATTGGGACACATGGGATCACCTCTCAAGCTGTGGGACTTGGGCTCGAGGTGAACCTCCGGAGAAGGCCGGCTTCCTCTTCCTAAACTAAGTGTTGTACTACTCCTAGTGTAACAAAAATGATTATCTAGTCCTATGCTAACATTTTCATGGGGTTTTAGGGAAAGAGATTTACAGAAATGAAACTATACTAGGGATGGTGATGCACCAAATAAAGGGTGTCTTCAGACTCAGGAAGGGTTAATTTGAAGAGGGTGTGTGCACCACAGGTCAACTTCACCTACTGCAACTTAGAGAGGGTACAGGATACCACAGACTAAGAGACACGCGTTCCCTTTGTTAAACTTTATCAGACCGAGAAATATACCAGTTTCCCAGTGAAGAAGGATGAACTCAAGAAGGGTGAACAGACACCACAACTCAACTGCATGCAATACTCCACCACTCGATAAGCACAGAACTCCAAGAACCTGCAATAGAAACTTAAACTTGCACAGTGTACCTGCAAGTATGAGAAAGGCACAAAGAAGCATAGAAGGATGAAAGGACCGAGATTAGTCACAAAACACACACTTTTATTGCTTCAATAACATGCACAATGCATCATACATTCAGAAGAGGCAATAGTTGCCATTACAGTCTTGAAGAGGAGGCTTGAAAGTTCTCTCAACACACAAGAACAACTTGCAGAAGAGAGAGGATTCTTGAAAAGTATACACTCTTGCCTGAGATATCTAACTGTCCAACTTGTCTGAACTGTTGGAACCCTTTGAAATGAGCTTCCAACTTACATTTATAGAAGAATATGTGAGAAAGAAGAGGAAATGGTCATAATTACATTCCTAAATTGAAGGCCCATGATGTATTTATTACAGTTAGTTGAACTACCTGAGAAGGTTCCATCATGGGTCATTAATTGCCTGATGACCTAGTCTTCTCAATTAATTAAAAGAATATTTAAATAAAATATTTAAATAATAATAATAAATATTATTATTAAAATATTTAAATAAAAATATTAATTTAATTAACATAATGTTGGGACCCCCCCGTTGACCCGTTTGACTTGAAGAGGAGGGGGGTCCATGTGGATAGAGTCTGCACATATCCAACTCGGTGAGTTTCGAATCCTCTAACTCGGTGTTGCACTCGATTTTTGACCCCGCACTAACTCTTTCCTTGCTTGCATGCAATCAACTAATCGAGCTCTTTTGTCATTGAGTCCTTCGAATGGTGAGCTATCAAACTCGATTCCTTACCATCATTTTCGCTCTGTTAACTCGAGGCCATTTATGCATTCCAGCGTTCAAACTTCATGAAACTCACCACTGAGCTTCCACGATTGCTCGAGCTTTCCTCAGCCTCCCATGATTACTTTGTGAATGGCTCAAACTCTCAAAACTCTGTTTGATTCATCCTATGTACCGACTTAACCCTAACTTGCCCGATATCTTCCACCATCCTCTCAATTTCCTGGGCTCACTTACTCACTTGAATCCTGTGACTTATCCGAGCCCTTTTCACGAGTTCATTTCTGAGCCAGAATTGAGCTTTCACCACATCATTTCTATCATATAATCTGGTTTGACCTTTTTACCTTAATTGTCACGGTTCATGTTGAGCTCACCATAACACTTTAGTCAGATATCATTTTCATGTTACAATCCAAATAGTGTGAAAAATGCTCAAACAACTTAACAATAATCCATTGACCAATGCTCGATTTCAACCCATGATGATTGACCCAGAGCTTGACCCTCATTGCATAGCCATAAAGACCAGGCTTGATGATCGTCTGATAGACACCCTTGAAGACTGATTTTTTGGCCAAAGAGCCCTTCGGTATTTTGGCAGTGCATTCGGCAATCTCGGCTCCAATCAACAATTATGCCACTATTGGGATCTTAGTATGGCATAGGTAGCTGTGAGCTAAACAATATACTCATTTTTTAAGAAACTAAAAAGATCCTTCATGTTACAATTTGCAACACATAAAATAAGCCTTCAAAAAATACATTGAACAACTGGGGCAGCCAAGAGGACCTGGAAAAAATGTACAGGTAACAACCATATGAATTCCCCCTTAGTCGTGGATCAAAGCTAATAGAAATAAAGCCCGATAAGATCTAGTTTGAAACTGCAGTATAATCGTCCATTGAAAAAAAAAACACAGTTTCTCTGCATCTGGTAAAAGAATACTTTTATTGTCTGATTGGACGTACATAATGGAAGGGTATAAATATTGCCTACTGCCCTCGGAGTTTTCTCAAAGAGACCATTTACGAGTAACAAGGATGTAGCATGCAAAACGGCCGACCAGGTATTTTCAGAGTTGACCTTCACATTCAATTCGTTTCTAGGAGAAAACATGCTGAGCAATATGAATCGTTTCATTCTGCACCGAGTTCCATTCACCAAAATCCTTTTCCAACTTGCTACTCGAATTTGAGCTCTTGAATGACTCCTTCGAACAACGTTGATCGAGCTCTTATAGCTTAGAATTCTACCTTCTTGGGTCTGGCTCCTTGAGCTCCATATCTGAATACCCTGGCCTGACATTCTGTTGCCTCTTGCAACGATGGAAATCAACGTCCTTTTATGAGCTCTGAGTGAAACTTCACCGTATGCGTGCTCTTATTAGTCGAGATACCTTATTCACATGACCTATGCAACATATTTACCGTGAAATCAAAGCCATATGATATCACGAATCTTCTGCACCCCTTGGTCTATAGAGCTTGATCTAAAACGAGCCTATAGTGTAGATATCGTTTAAACTTGAAACAACTCAATCGAGCCCTTTCTTGAACCGCTCGATGCTACACAATTATGTCGGCTCGTATCATCTCCTCCTCTCATGTGCATAGACTCATCATGAGCTTGTATTCAACCTGGTTACCTGTTGGCTTACTTACCAAGCTCCTTGCAATCTTCGATGCATCGATCTCCATATGGCTAGCTTCTACGCGAGTTTTACCAAGCTCTACGCATCGAGCAGATCTGCCCTCGACTGAACTCAGTCACTAGATTGCTTCAATGCAGCTGTGTTGCCCATAACCCAAAGCGTTCTACGAGCTCGTGTTAATGTCACATTCATGTGGCGATGCTGGAAGCGTTCAAAAGGCTTCTACTGTACTGCGACATGCCTGCTGCCTGTGCGTGGGAGCTTGGCCGAGGAAGAACTGTACAGAGGACGAGGAGAAGGTCGTGGAGTTTTCAGCATTGCTTTCCCCGTCAAACTCTTCGCATATGAGCCCCGACTGAGCCATTAACGCATCGCCTTCGTTGGGTCTGCCTGTAGCCTCCGCTGAAATTGGTATCACGTCGCGTTTTTTAATCCATGACCCGCTCCAATTCACAACCGTCTCATTAATCTTCCTGGCGACTCGCACAAAGACTCGGACCACTCCAAGCTGCGCGGATTTCGTTTACATGGTTCATGCGGAAGTCTGATGTTGGATTGCCATCGTCAAATCTCCACGCTTGGCAGTGCTGCTCCAAATCTCCCACGTGCGGAATTTCGGTCATGGTTTGCCAAACCAATATTTCCACTTCTGGCAGTTTGACCGGATTTCTCCCATTTTTTGGCAGTAGACTCAAACTTCTCCCACGCCCGGGATTTCTTCTTTGGCTTGACATCACATCATTTCCCCTTGGCATTGCTTGCCTTATTTCCCACGTCCTTGGCAAGATGAAACTCGGGACCCCCTTTACGTGAAAACCTTGTGTTGGCTTTCCACTGCAAATTTTCCACCATGTAAATCGGGATGAAGATATCCTATGTGGGGAAATACTGATTTGGCTTGCCATCATCAAATTTATGACCTTGGCAATATACTGAAATATTTCCCATGTGGGAATCTTACAATGGCTTGCCATCATCAAAGTCCAACCCGACAAAAGGGATGAAAATCTCCCAAGCCAATGCCTTAGCACGGATTTGAACCCCAACTTTTCCTTCTCGACTTACAATCGAACCAAACAAAACTCTGGATGCTCACGACCTTGTCAGGCTCGACTGAGTGAGCCAATGCTACCACGTCTGAGCTCCATCCTCAAATGATCGATTCTTTTCCATTGGCCAGGCTATACACGAATGTTCAGGTGATCGGGGTGGTCAGGTGTTCATTACATTTCATGAAATAGTTTGAATGCATGTATAGGATGTCCATGCCTTCTGTAAGCTACAATTACCATATTCCATGAGAAGAGATCTGGATCAGTCATGCAGTTGAAGACTTTACGAGCATCCATCAAACTTTCACACTTGTCATACATGTAGATAAGTTTATTTGGTAATAGCGTGAGTCTTCCAAATGTGTGTCCCCTATTATTGATGTGAGAGTGGATTTGCTTGGCCTCCGCAAGGGCTTTCTTAGTAATGCAAGCCTGTAGTAGATGAAGATATGTTAAAGAATTTACAGATGGATTATGTGTTGTAAGAAGAACGTGTACTGCCTCCTTCAAGCGACCCTCTCCATAGAGTGCTACGAGATTTTGATTGAGATGTATTTGGTTGCTTGGTTGCAACATTTTTTCATTCAAACACTACCAGATGACTCATCGTCATATCTGCATAATCTCATATCATCTTGGTCAAACAAGATAATTTTCCCAAGTGATTGGTCGAGCACTGTCTAATGGATTAAACCTGGCCTCATGTTAACTTAGCTTTCCTTGACTCGGCCTTCAGATCTTTTTGCATCGATCTCCACCGGGATCCTTGTACAGTTCCTTTCATTCGTCAATTTTCAACGAGCTATATTTTGCATTAACAAGACCATCGTCGAGCTCCTACAACTGAGAGTCTCTACTGAGATGATTTCTGAGATGATTATCAATTTGACACCAGGTTCTTTATCAACTCGACCCCGAACTCTTCAATGAGTCGAGATCAACTGGGTGACTTTCGATGCTAGGTGATCTCTTCATATGCAATTTAGGAATTATTTTTAATTATTGCATTTTGATAATAACCGAAGGTGGGTTCCTGGGACTATTATTTTATTTTGAACGTGATAGGACCCCGTTGTCCAATCTTGCCAGGTGTGCAAAATTGGATAACATTTTTGGCAACCTCTCGGGGATGATTGCCTGCTAAGCATGATTCCAGTAGCCTTAAGTCATCCATTGGGCATGGAGTCTATGTTGGAATCCTGAAAGTAGTATGATTTTCTTTGACACATCCCGAAATCTCCTTGAGCATTTCTGATATCCTGGACCTCCTTGGAATGCTAAGCATGAAGTATACTGAATCTGTTGAATGCTTGACATCCATGGAACACTGCAAAATTTTGAATGAAGCAGATTTTGAACTCTTATGGAAACCTTGAACCTTTCTTCTCCTTGACACCTTCCAATGATGAAACAATGTGCAGAACAACACAAAACACAACAACAAGGAAAGCAAAACAACAACACACAACAATGTGCATAAGCACTTGGAGGAAAACACCTAATTTAACTGTACAGGGGGTGGAACGCTTCTCAAAAACAAGCTTTGAGATGTATCCCATTCACATGAATGGGCAGTTCTTCTCCATTGAGCCTAGATAGACGAAATGAATTTGCCTCTTTGCAACTTGTGATGATGTATGGTCCACTCCAGAGAGCGTCAAACTTGGCATGCTTGCCTGGTTTGGCCCTGTCTTCATCCCATTTGAGAACTAAATCTCCCTCTTGAAAATGTCTGTCGGACGCCTTCTTGTCAAAAGATTTCTTAACTTGAGCCTGATGCTGCTCCAAAGTTTTCATAGCCTTATCTCGTACTTCCTCTAACTCCATGAGTTCAGCAAACCTTACTGTCAGAGGATCACTCTCTATAACTTCAAGTTGATGAGCTAACTCCAAAGAAGGTAACTCCAATGAGAGCGGGAGTTTTGCCTCTCTTCCATATACAAGAACGAAAGGAGAATTTCCGATGGCCCTTTTAGGTGTGATTCGATCTGCCCATAAGGCGGTCTTAAGCTGTGTATGCCAAGTCCTCTTGTTAGTCTCCATTGTGCGCTTAATAATCCTTATGAGGTTTTTGTTGCTAGACTCAGCCAATCCGTTTCCTTGCGGATAGTAATTGGATGAAGTTTTGAGGTATACCCCATTTTTAACAGCCCATTCACTCAATTTCATACCAAGAAAAGCCAGCGCGTTGTCTGAAATGATTGTAAATGGAACACCAAACCTCGTCATTATACCCTCCAAAAAATCTAGAACTGCCTTTTCATTGCTCTCTTTTAATGCTACCGCCTCTGTCCATCGAGTAAAATAGTCTGTTGCAGTAAGGACCCACTTATGTCCGTCACTGGATGGAGGATTAATCATTCCGATGAAGTCCAACCCCCATTGAACAAAGGGTTGATCGACTTGAATTGGATGCAGTGGAAGAGCTGCCAGCTTCTGCTTACCTGTGAAAAAGGCACATTCCTTACATTTCCTTACCCAGAGATGGGCATCCTTGAATAAATCCTGGCCAATAGTAGCCGGCTCGCATGATCTTGGTAGCTGTTGTTCGTGCGGAATAATGTCCTCCAGATAGGCCATTATGAAATTCTTCTAGTATCTTACTTACCTGTTCTGGTCCTATGCACCGAAGGAGAACGCCGTTCAAATCTTTTCGAAAGAGAATGCTATCTACCAAAACATATGGGATAGATTGAAGACGGAAAGTTCGTCTTTGGTTTTTATCCATGTTTGCCGGGTATGCTCCTGAGAAGATGAAATTCTTCATTTTGGATAACCAGTCAGCTTGATCAACATCCTCATCAGTATTTAGGAGTGTCACGTCCTCATTACCTTTTGATTCCATGTCTGCAGCAAGTTGCTCACATAAACCCTTACCTCTGACAAGTTTAGTGACTTTGATATGCACGTCATACTCCATTACCTTCGTGATCCATCCAGCACGCTTTTCGTTCATTTCTTTGTTCAGCAAAAACTCCTTGACACCTGGATGAGACACCATCAGATGAATCTTGTTGTTGGACAACATGTGCTTGAATTTCTTCAAAGCTCGAATAACCGCAAAGACTTGCTTTTCAATGAATGAGTATTTGAACTCGTAGTCTTTGAGGGATTGACTGAAGAAAGCGATTGGTTGCTCCATCAGGTTGTCGTTTTGTTGGGTGAGGATCCCTGAAATGCTCTCTTGACCTGCAAAAGCATAAAGGATAAAATCTTTGTCAAACCTGGGGTTCACAAGCGTGGGAGCTTGGGAAATGGCTGTTTTGATGGCTTCGAAGCTTTCTCGTCCTTCCTTTGTCCATGAGAATGGCATGTTTTTCTTAGCATGGCTGTTAGTGGTTTAGCCAATGTCGCAAATTGAGGGATGAATCTCCGCATGAAATTTATGGTTCCCAGAAAGCTCTGGAGGCCCTTCTTGTGACTTGGGAGAGATAAGGACATAATTGAATGAATCCTGGCTGGATCGATTGATAATCCTTCTGCTGAAACAACATGCCCCAACAATTTTCCCTCGTGCACTGTGAAAATACATTTCTTGGGGTTAAGTGAAACCCCAAATTCCCTACACCTTTGGAAAACTTTCCTTAGATGTGTGATGTGATCTTCTGCATGCTTAGAGTATACAGTTATATCATCAAGGTAAACCAAAATAATATCGTTGATTAGTCCCTTAAATGCCATGTCCATGGCTCTTTGGAAAGTAGCCCCGGCATTGGACAATCCGAATGGCATTTTATTGTAGGCATATGTGCCCCACTTGGTAGTGAAAGCCGTTTTGAATTGGTCAGATTCTTGGACTAGGATTTGATTGTAACCTGAATATCCATCGAGCAAAGAAAATCTTTGAGCTCCTGCCACCGTTTGAAGGATCTGCTCCATCGATGGAAGAGGATAATGGTCTTTTAATGACGCACGATTCAAATCCCTGAAATCTACGCATAACCGGATCTCTCCGTTCTTCTTCCTCACGGGCACCAAATTGGCTACCCATGAGGAATGCTTGATGGGAAAAATTATACAGGCCTCGATGAGCTTGGTTAGCTCCTTTCTCATTAGTGGCTCAATTTTGGGATTAATTGGTCTCTGTTTCTGACGAACTGGCTTAGCATTAGGATCCAGTTCGATGGTATGTTGCGCAAGACCTGGATCAAAACCACGCAGATCTTTATAGCTCCATGCAAAGATGTCATGATACTCTTGACAAAGTTTGATGAAAGCTTCTTTCTCCTCAGAAGTACACACTTTTCCGATCTTAAGAAATTTTTCATTTGATACTTCGACTTCCTCAAAATATTCTTCTTTGACCACCATGTTAGGGCTTTGTCTTTTGGCTTGGTCATCTGAATTGAAAATGGATTCCAAAGTGACTAAACCTTTTGGTAACTTGTTGCTTTTCAATTGGATAATTTGTTCACCATATGACTCTTGCAACTTATCTTGATTTTTTGCAGCAAACTCCGCCTCTTCTTGTAGGAAGAGGACAATTTGGTTGTCACTATCGAACACTTGCCAACTACTCACATTATCAGGGACTGCTGGTCGAACCACCATTTTAACAAATTGCTGCCCTTCTTTCATGATATCAACTGGTATGTTGTATTGTGAACCAATTGTAGCAAGCCTATCTGCATCTTGATTTTGATCTCTAGGAATTGCATGGATCCCAAAAGCTTCGAAATCTTCAATCAGGTCCCAGACTCGGTTCTTGTATGATCTTAAAAGATCATTTTTGGATGCACTACGTGCTGAAACTTGATGAACAACTAACTCACTGTCTCCAAAAACAGTTAGGGCCTTGATTCCCTTCCTTTGGGCTAGCTGAATTCCTTGCACAAGAGCCTCGTATTCAGCAACATTGTTAGTGCAACTGAACTGCAACCGGAAAGATGAGAAGTACTTATCTCCCTCTGGAGAAATTAACATAACACCAGCACCGGATCCATTCTTACTTCTTGAGCCATCGAAGAACAATTGCCATAGTCCTTTAGAATCACTTGGTGTTTTGACAAGTTGTGGTATGATTGTATCTTCTTCATGGATACAGTAGGTACCTAATCCTGTTTCTTCCAAGACCAGCAAACCAGCTTCTTCTTCTGCCAATACATCAGCGTAGGGATCGTACTGATGATCTCTACTTACTTCATCTAGCAAAGTATCAGGGACTTCTTCAACAAGGGTGGTTGGTTCATGATCGGCACCTTCCTCTTCTGGATCCCCGATGGTGTAATTTCCATTTATGGGACTAGAAGTGTATGGTTCTACATGATTATGGCAGATTGGTTCTGCCCTTATAGTTACTTTGGTTCCGTATCGAGTCCTGAGAATCATATGTGACCAATCGGCTGATAGGTAACCGCCCATCTTGGCAGTGAAATCCCGTGATAGGCAGATGGCAAAGAGGGGAGGGAGATCAATGACTGATATGTCTTGGGTGAATGACAAACTTGGGCATGCATGAATGGTAAGTTGAAGTCCTTTGATAACCCCAACAGTCTTAACAGCTGTGCCATCCAGCTGAACAACCCCTCTTGCAACTGGCGCATATTGTATGCCTAGTACATCTGCAATTTGTTTCGGCATGACAGAGCTACTGGCACCAGAATCGATCATGCAATTATGTACCAGGTGGTCGCCAATGATCAGGGAAATGTAGAATGGTGGTGGTTTGTTTGCCGTAGGAATGATTTTCCCTTCCGGTTGACACAAATTTGTAGCATTTGTCACTCCATGGCTTGGTGATCCGCTGGTTGTACTAAAACTGTTCAGAGCTTCTCGCAACAGGTTTCTTTGAGAAGGAATCGAGAGTGCATCCCACATGGTAACGCTCAGATTGGTTTTCTTCATTTGTTCTACTATGCTGAAGGGAATCGCTCCAACTTTATTGACACTTTTTTGGGCATTGGGGTCCTCCTTTGGAAAATGTTTGTTGGGTACCGTGATGCCTGGAGAACCATCTTTCCCTGCGGCGTGGCTAGCCGATGTTTCTGGTGATTTCTTTCCCACATTTCTATCAACCGCTATTTGTAACCCATGTTGAGAAGTGGATGCTAGATCAGCTTCGGGAGGTTGAGGCTCCATTGCTCTCTTCTTGGAACGAGTGTTTGCTGCCACTGATGAAGAATCGGTATTCAACCCACAAAAATCTTCTTCTTGCCAGTTTAGCAAAGTGGATTCTTCAGGTGCCTGCGGTTGATCTGCTGCTTCTTGCGTAGATGAATTGTTTGTTAACTCTGAAGGGGCAGATACACTTTGAACCATAAGGGCCTGGCTAAGAACCCCATTGGGACAAAGATTTTGATTGTGAGGTTGAGAGCAAGGATAGCACCATTCGTAGTCTTGAACTAGATTATTCTGAACAGGTACTATAGCTCTAGATGAGCTAGCTGCAAGAGGGTTC
Source organism: Taxus chinensis (assembly GCA_019776745.2). NCBI lineage: Eukaryota > Viridiplantae > Streptophyta > Pinopsida > Cupressales > Taxaceae > Taxus > Taxus chinensis. The sequence goes on from CM034157.1 coordinate 356,082,233, forward strand.
CGAAAGTTCAAGGGCCTGACATTTGCAACTTGACTTGTAGTTTGATTTTGAGGCTGATTGTTTCCTTGAAAAGGAGGACGGTTAGCCTGATACTGCTGATTTTGTGGCTGATACGGACGATTGTATTGAAATTGTTGCCTTTTGAGTGCAACGAGCTCATTTCCAAAATTTTGCAGTAGTGACTTGACTTCAAATAGGTCATTTGAAGAGGCAGGGGAAGATTGAGATGGTTGCTTGGAGTCCACTGGAATAGGAGCAATGATAGGCTGATGATTCGTAAGATCTGGAGAAAAGGGCATTGGTGGTCGTGGAGCTATCTTTCCAGCCTGAATCAAAGAATTCTCTGCACTTATGGCAACTTCGTAAGCATCAGGAAGTGTAGTCCCTCCCATAGACTGGATCATAACTGCTACATCGCTATTCAAGGCTCGCAAATAGTACAAGAATGCATTATGTGCAGAAGGCTTTATGAGCGCCGGAATCCTATTCCAAGTCCTGTGGAATCGGAAGTTGAAATCACTCATGTATTCTTGGGGAGCTCTCTTTATGGTAGTAAGTTGTTCCAAAAGTGATAGGTGATCACTTTTGTCTTCAAATTGTTTACATAGCTTTTCTCCCAACTCGTCCCAAGTGGTTATAGTGCCAACACCTAACCCGCGAAACCATTGAAGTGCTTTTCCCTTGAAAGAGGTAGCAAGAAGTCTAACTGCAACATTGTCTTCGGTGATATTATGTACTGCGCAGATGCTGGCTACATCAAAGATATGCTCCACTGGAGTAACGTGAGTTTCCCCCGTGTAGAAGGGTAAACTTTTGAGTGCCGCAACAGGTATCGGGTCACGTTGAGCCAACATAAGAGGACTGCTTGCATTGAAAGGGGGAAAAACTTGGTTCCTCGCCATAGCAACGAAAGGTTGATTGTTCCTGGGTGGAGGAAATCTTCCGTAAGGAGGAGTTGAATGACCCCTACTAGGTAAATCTGCAACTGGGGATGTGGAAATGCCTCTTCTTCTTCTCTTTGGAGGAGACAAGGAAAGTTCGATATGCTGATAATTTCCTTTCTTTGAAGAAGCTCTTGTCTGAATTCTTCGCATAAGTTACTGCACTGAGATTCGGAATCCAGAGATATAGAGTCGCCAGGTACTTTGACTTGTGTAAGTGAGAAGAGAAGTACCAACTCTGTCCCACCGGGCGTGCCAAAAACTGTTGTGTGTGGTCGCACGGTGGCTTAAGATTTACTGTTTGATAATGAGACACCTCTGAAAGATGAAACTCTAACTGTGATGTCCCACCGGGCGTGCCAAAAACTGTTGTGTGTGGTCGCACGGTGGCTTAAGATTTACTGATGAGACACCTTGAAAGATGAAATCTAACTTCTGTGATGTCCCACCGGGCGTGCCAAAAAACGGTGGCTGTTGTGAGACACCAAATCACTGTCCCACCGGGCGTGCCAAAAACTGTTGTCGCCAAATCACTGCACCCTCCGAATGGCCAGGATGTGAATAGGACGTTCGGTGTGATTGGGACACATGGGATCACCTCTCAAGCTGTGGGACTTGGGCTCGAGGTGAACCTCCGGAGAAGGCCGGCTTCCTCTTCCTAAACTAAGTGTTGTACTACTCCTAGTGTAACAAAAATGATTATCTAGTCCTATGCTAACATTTTCATGGGGTTTTAGGGAAAGAGATTTACAGAAATGAAACTATACTAGGGATGGTGATGCACCGAATAAAGGGTGTCTTCAGATTCAGGAAGGGTTAATTTGAAGAGGGTGTGTGCACCACAGGTCAACTTCACCTACTGCAACTTAGAGAGGGTACAGGATACCACAGGCTAAGAGACACGCGTTCCTTTTGTTAAACTTTATCAGACCGAGAAATATACCAGTTTCCCAGTGAAGAAGGATGAACTCAAGAAGGGTGAACAGACACCACAACTCAACTGCATGCAATACTTCACCACTCGATAAGCACAGAACTCCAAGAACCTGCAATAGAAACTTAAACTTGCACAGTGTACCTGCAAGTATGAGAAAGGCACAAAGAAGCATAGAAGGATGAAAGGACCGAGATTAGTCACAAAACACACACTTTTATTGCTTCAATAACATGCACAATGCATCATACATTCAGAAGAGGCAATAGTTGCCATTACAGTCTTGAAGAGGAGGCTTGAAAGTTCTCTCAACACACAAGAACAACTTGCAGAAGAGAGAGGACCCTTGAAAAGTATACACTCTTGCCTGAGATATCTAACTGTCCAACTTGTCTGAACTGTTGGAACCCTTTGAAATGAGCTTCCAACTTACATTTATAGAAGAATATGTGAGAAAGAAGAGGAAATGGTCATAATTACATTCCTAAAATGAAGGCCCATGATGTATTTATTACAGTTAGTTGAACTACCTGAGAAGGTTCCATCATGGGTCATTAATTGCCTGATGACCAAGTCTTCTCAATTAATTAAAAGAATATTTAAATAAAATATTTAAATAATAATAATAAATATTATTATTAAAATATTTAAATAAAAATATTAATTTAATTAACATAATGTTGGGACCCCCCCGTTGACCCGTTTGACTTGAAGAGGAGGGGGGTCCATGTGGATAGAGTCTGCACAAATCCAACTCGGTGAGCTTCGAATCCTCTAACTCGGTGTTGCACTCGATTTTTGACCCCACACTAACTCTTTCCTTGCTTTGGTAATCGCATTGAGCTCTTTTGCATTGAGTCCTTCGAATGGTTGAGCTATCAAACTCGATTCTTATCATTTTCCTCTGTTAACTCGATGGCCATTTATGCATTCCTCGTTCAAACTTCATGAAACATCACCACGAGCTCCAAACTCGAAGTCACCGAGTACTCTTGATCCAGCAAACGATCTTATTTTTTCCTCCGACTTCCCTGAAAACTCACTCTGAATTTTGAGCTTACTCACCCAACATTTCTGAAAAGAATGGTTTTACCACAATGCTCACGGTTCTTCCTTATCATATAACACTTGTAGTAAGAATGTTTTAGCTTTCCATAATCAAGCACAATTCTTATAAGTGATTATCATATGAGAAATAAGCCATTCCAAACAAGAAAATGCCAGATAAAGACCTAATGCTGCCATGATGATGACCCAGGCTTCATGCCCATTAACATGTCAATAGACACCCTTAAGACTGATTTTTTGGCCAAAGAGACCTTCGGTATTTTGGCAGTGCACTCGGCAATCTCGGCTCCAATCAACAATTATGCCACTATTGGGATCTTAGTATGGCATAGGTAGCTGTGAGCTACACAATATACTCATTTTTTCAGAAACTAAAAAGATCCTTCATGTTACAATCTGCAACACATAAAAGAAGCTCTTCAAAAAATACGTTGAACAACTGGGGCAGCCAAGAGGACCTTGGAAAAATGTACAGGTAACAACCATATGAATTCCCCCTTAGTCGTGGATCAAAGCTAATAGAAATAAAGCCCGATAAGATTAGTTTGAAACTGCAGTATAATCGTCCATTGAAAAAAAAACACAGTTTCTCTGCATCTGGTAAAAGAATACTTTTATTGTCTGATTGGACGTACATAATGGAAGGGTATAAATATTGCGTACTGCCCTCGGAGTTTTTTTTCAAAGAGACCATTTACGAGTAACAAGGATGTAGCATGCAAAACGGCCGACCAGGTATTTTCAGAGTTGACCTTCACATTCAATTCGCTTCTAGGAGAAAACATGCTGAGCAATATGAATCGTTTCATTCTGCACCGAGTTCCATTCACCAAAATCCTTTTCCAACTTGCTACTCGAATTGAGCTCGACCCATGACTCCTTCGAACAACGTTGATCGAGCTCTTATAGCTTAGAATTCTACCTTCTTGGGTCTGGCTCCTTGAGCTCCATATCTGAATACCCTGGCCCGACATTCTTGTTGCCTCTGCAACGATGGAAATCAACGTCCTTTTATGAGCTCTGAGTGAAACTTCACCGTATGCGTGCTCTTATTAGCCTATCAAGCTCCATACGAGATACCTTATTCACATGACCTATGCAACATATTTACCGTGAAATCAAAGCCATATGATATCACGAATCTTCTGCACCCCTTGGTCTATAGAGCTTGATCTAAAACGAGCCTATAGTGTAGATATCGTTTAAACTTGAAACAACTCAATCGAGCCCTTTCTTGAACCGCTCGATGCTACACAATTATGTCGGCTCGTATCATCTCCTCCTCTCATGTGCATAGACTCATCATGAGCTTGTATTCAACCTGGTTACCTGTTGGCTTACTTACCAAGCTCCTTGCAATCTTCGATGCATCGATCTCCATATGGCTAGCTTCTACGCGAGTTTTACCAAGCTCTACGCATCGAGCAGATCTGCCCTCGACTGAACTCAGTCACTAGATTGCTTCAATGCAGCTGTGTTGCCCATAACCCAAAGCGTTCTACGAGCTCGTGTTAATGTCACATTCATGTGGCGATGCTGGAAGCGTTCAAAAGGCTTCTACTGTACTGCGACATGCCTGCTGCCTGTGCGTGGGAGCTTGGCCGAGGAAGAACTGTACAGAGGACGAGGAGAAGGTCGTGGAGTTTTCAGCATTGCTTTCCCCGTCAAACTCTTCGCATATGAGCCCCGACTGAGCCATTAACGCATCGCCTTCGTTGGGTCTGCCTGTAGCCTCCGCTGAAATTGGTATCACGTCGCGTTTTTTAATCCATGACCCGCTCCAATTCACAACCGTCTCATTAATCTTCCTGGCGACTCGCACAAAGACTCGGACCACTCCAAGCTGCGCGGATTTCGTTTACATGGTTCATGCTTGGAAGTCTGATGTTGGATTTTGCCATCGTCAAATCTCCACGCTTGGCAGTGCATGCTCCAAATCTCCCCACGCGCGGAATTTCGGTCATGGTTTGCCAAACCAATATTTCCACTTCTGGCAGTTTGACCGGATTTCTCCCATTTTTTGGCAGTAGACTCAAACTTCTCCCACGCCCGGGATTTCTTCTTTGGCTTGACATCACGTCATTTCCCCTTGGCATTGCTTGCCTTATTTCCCACGTCCTTGGCAAGATGAAACTCGGGACCCCCTTTACGTGAAAACCTTGTGTTGGCTTTCCACTGCAAATTTTCCACCATGTAAATCGGGATGAAGATATCCTATGTGGGGAAATACTGATTTGGCTTGCCATCATCAAATTTATGACCTTGGCAATATACTGAAATATTTCCCATGTGGGAATCTTACAATGGCTTGCCATCATCAAAGTCCAACCCGACAAAAGGGATGAAAATCTCCCAAGCCAATGCCTTAGCACGGATTTGAACCCCAACTTTTCCTTCTCGACTTACAATCGAACCAAACAAAACTCTGGATGCTCACGACCTTGTCAGGCTCGACTGAGTGAGCCAATGCTACCACGTCTGAGCTCCATCCTCAAATGATCGATTCTTTTCCATTGGCCAGGCTATACACGAATGTTCAGGTGATCGGGGTGGTCAGGTGTTCGTTGCATTTCATGAAATAGTTTGAATGCATGTATAGGATGTCCATGCCTTCTGTAAGCTACAATTACCATATTCCATGAGAAGAGATCTGGATCAGTCATGCAGTTGAAGACTTTACGAGCATCCATCAAACTTTCACACTTGTCATACATGTAGATAAGTTTATTTGGTAATAGCGTGAGTCTTCCAAATGTGTGTCCCCTATTATTGATGTGAGAGTGGATTTGCTTGGCCTCCGCAAGGGCTTTCTTAGTAATGCAAGCCTGTAGTAGATGAAGATATGTTAAAGAATTTACAGATGGATTATGTGTTGTAAGAAGAACGTGTACTGCCTCCTTCAAGCGACCCTCTCCATAGAGTGCTACGAGATTTTAATTGAGATGTATTTGGTTGCTTGGTTGCAAACATTTTTTCATTCAAACACTACCAGATGACCTCATCGTCATACCTGCATAATCTCATATCATCTTGGTCAAACAAGATAATTTTCCCAAGTGGTTGGTCGAGCACTGTCTTATGGATTAGACCTGGCCTCATGTTAACTTAGCTTTCCTTGACTCAGCCTTCAGATATTTTTGCATCGATCTCCACCGGGATCCTTGTACAGTTCCTTTCATTCGTCAATTTTCAACGAGCTATATTTTGCATTAACAAGACCATCGTCGAGCTCTTACAACTGAGAGTCTCTACTGAGAGATGATTATCAATTTGACACCGGATTCTCTATCAACTGACTGAGTCGAGATCAATTTGATGCTAGGTGATCTCTTCATATGCAATTTAGGAATTATTTTTAATTATTGCATTTCGATAATAACCGAAGGTGGGTTCCTGGGACTATTATTTTATTTTGAACGTGATAGGACCCCGTTGTCCAATCTTGCCAGGTGTGCAAAATTGGATAGTTTTCTATAAATGTAAAAGGGTTTCTTATTCCAAAGAAGTTAGACACTTTCAAAGATTCCCCTTTCTTCACAAGTTAAGATGCTGTGAATTTGTAGGCTCTCAAGCCTTTCTTCTCAAATTGTAATGGCAACCTATGTCTTTTCCATAATGTAATGATGCATTGTGTAAGTGCTTGAAGTAATGGAAATTATGTTTTGTGATCAGTTATATGTCCTTTCATGATTTTTCTACATCTATTTACCTCTCTCATGTTTACAGGTGAATTGTACAACCATGGTTTCTTTTGTAAGTTTTTAAGGTCATTGTGCTTATCAAAGAGTGAAGTATTATATGTAAATTGGGTTTGTAATGAATTTTCATTCTTCCTCGTGATCATCTCTCTTCATGGGAAAGCTGAAATTTTGTCTAGCAAAAACCTTTCTTCGTGCATCACCACTTCTAATATAGGTTTTATTTCTTTGTAAATCTCTCTCCCTAATCTCTCACAATGTTATCATAGGTCTAGTTAGCCATTTTTATTACATTATGAGTAGTGTAGTGCTTAGTTTAGGAAGAGGAGGCTAGCCTTTTCTGGAGGATCACCTTGAGCCCAAGTCCCACAACTTGAGAAGTGATCCCATGTTTTCCAATCACACTTAATGTCATGTTCACCTTCAGGCCATTCAAGGGGTGTAGTGATTTGGTGATAACAGTTTCTACATTGTAGTTGACATGTCTCAATACCATTTGGAGTTTGTTCAACTAGACTAACATAATTTCTTTACCTGATCACTGTTTTTCCCTATGTAGGGATAAGAACATGACCTAGTGTTGGATTCAACCCTTGATGACTTAGGATAACTAGACACACCTAATCAATGTAAGTCGATTGAGTATGTCTATGTACCCTTAGTCACCTCGGAAAGACCCCCATACTAGGGCATGTTGCTAACCTTATCTAGGGTTATACTTTGAATTGCATGGACTGACAAAGATCAATAAATACCAATCTAGATAACATATCAAGTGTAGTGAAGGACTTATTTCATTTGAAGATTATGTCATCTAAGAATGCAAACATGATAAACATGTGTAAATATTTGGCCAAAGTATCGCAAGTTGTTGGTTGCATTTTCCTATATCACTTAGTTTAAGAAGAGGGATTTCAGATGAATATCAGTAATAGATATTCAGATAGGCTCTTAAACAAAACACTTGAATACCCCTAATAGGGTAAAGAAACTAAGTATACTTCATATACACATTACTGGATAACATGAGAGATCATATTGCACTGAGTCATGAAATGATAGATCGGTGTTTCACCGAGTCATTATAATTGCATATGGTTTTCTGTTATTGGATAGTTTGGCATTTGAATGTGTGTTCTAAATTATGATTTAGAATTGAGAACAATGTGTAAAAAAAATCCTTATTTCTAAAGCCTTAAAATGGGAATGTTACAATGCCATACTTTCTACCTAGATTTTTCTTGCTTTTGAATACATCTTGCTATGGCACACCTCTTATCCAACTACATCAATTTTTCAATACGTTATTCAAATGCTTGTTCATCAGATAGACCTCCTACACGTGCAATACACAAAGAAGGTAACATGAATTCTATGGGGAGAACTTCCTCTACACAAAACACCAACTGAAATGATGTTGCTTTATCCAACCTCTTGTAGGGTGTCTGGTATGCCCAAAGTACCACAAAAACGTTATCATCCCAGTATTTTCATCCAACATCAAAAAAAATTCTCAACATTTTGCTCAATTTCTTGTTGAAAGCCTCAGCAGTTCTATTTTCTTGAGGATGATAGGGCATTGTATTATGATGAGCAACCATAAATTCATCCAATAGTATCCATATGGTTTTATTAAGAAACTGAGTACCCCTATCACTTGTCAAACTTAAAGGGCATCCATACTTGGTAATAATATTTTACCATAGAACCTTACTAATGTGCCATTGTGTAATCCTTGATAAGTGCCACTTCTTCCAACCTTATAAGATAATATGTATAAGTGATTATGTAGCATGATCCAGTTATACATGCGGCTAGGGAAATAGGGCCCACAAAGTCAATTTCCCACTTCTCTAATGGTTTTGTACTAGCAATAGGCCTCAAAGGAATTTCATCCCTCTGATTAATTTTTCCAAGGTGTTGAAAATGATCAAATGCCTTACGATATTCTTTTCAATCCTTATATAGGGTTTCCCACAAAAAACCAGCTGGTATAATCTTACGCACGGTGACATCTCCAGCATAGTTCCCACCTGGAATGCCACCATGAACCTCCTCCATAATTTTTTCTCGCTCGTGCTCAAGTACACACCAGTGTAAAAATTCATCATGGCCTAGCTTGTATAAGTCCCCACTGAACAACATGTAAGGCATGGCGCGAATGGAAAGTTATTTCTTTTCTCAGGCCTTCATTCCCTTTAGCACCACACCTGTACATAAAAAAGACAACAATATCCTCTAATTCTGAGGGTGCATGATTTAATCTTAAAAATCATGCATCTAGCATGGTATCTTTAATACTTTGTGCATCCTCTCTTGATTGGATCCTTTCCAAATGGTCTAGACTAGAATTGTTTTTACCTGGATTCACCACAACTGTAAAGTCAAAATCCTAGAATAACATGACCCACTAGCATATGCACCCTGTAAAATAGGATTTCTCACTAAGTATTTCAATGTTATGTGATCTTTATAGAAAAAAAGGTGTCAGCAATAAGTATTGTCTGAACTTATGTAGTGCATAGATCATAGACAAAGCCTTGCACTCCATAGTAGTATAATTATTTTCTATTGGAGTCAACTTCCTACTAGTGAAGAAAATATGATGATATACAATACCTTATCTAGGATAAGCTAATACTGCACTAATTTCCATGCCACAGGAGTCCACATGTACATTAAAAGGTAAATTCCATGAAGGAAAACATAGAATAGGTGCTGTGATAAGTATTTCCTTCAATATGTCAAATGTGCACCATTGTGCTTCTCCCCAGTAGAAATTTCATTTACCTTTCAATAAATCCTCAAGAGGCATGGAATTTTTAGCATATCCTTTGATAAATTTCCTATAATATCCTATTTTTCCCAAGAATCCCCACACCTCTCTCTAACTAATAGGCTCCTCCAAGCCTAAGATGACTACCACCTTAGCTAGATCTACCAAAAAACCCTCCTTACAGATAATGTGTCCTATCAGAGTCCCAAAAGGTGTAGAAAACACACACTTCTTATTGTTTAAAGTGATTCTAAACTTCCTACATCTTTCAAACATTAACCTCAAATTGTCACAATGATCCTTGAAAAGCCCATACATATTCCAATCTTCCAAGTAAACCTGCAAGAAATTGTGAATAAAATCTAGGAAATCTTGAACAACAATGCACAAAAATAATGTACGTGTGTTCTTCAATCCAAAGGGCATCACTGTGTATGAAAAACTTCCCCATTCAGTGGTGAAAGTTGCCTTATCTTGATCCTCTTTAGTTATATTTACTTGGTAATACCCAGTAACCCCATTAGTAAAGGAGCAAATTTCGTGCCCTGCAACACCCTCCAATATTTCTTCAGTAAAAGGTGTAGGAAAGGGGTCAATCACACATGAAACATTCATCTCTCTATAGTCCACACAAATTCAAATTATTCCATATTTATTTATACTAATTATCATAGGGCTTGTTATTCCTCTACCTAGGTTGATATTTTTAATGACTTATGTACTTGAAGTTGCAAGTTTTGATATGTGATTCTTGTTTGAAGATGGTGTACTCTTATGAACTAAGAAATCATGTTTGTTGTAGATGATATGTTTATATTCTAAAAATAGATACAATCATGTCATGTCAATTCTAAATTTATAATGGTTTATTTCATTCTTTCTTATACTGAATGCTCACTACATATGGATAGAGGAAATTAATTCAGCCTAAACGTGTTCATATCCTATATTGAATTTAAACTTGTTCTTTAGTCTATATGATTTCTAATGCAAGATAGCTATACCTTAGATCAATTTCAGTGACCTAAGGCATGCTTTTGATTTGATGATGTCAAGGTCATTTTGACCAAACTAGTTAGAATGTTGGATTTCTGAACGTAGGCTTCTACAGGATCACAAGTGACATCTTCTGCATATGTCCTTCATAGTGATCCAAGAACGTCATTTTTGTTAATCATATGGTAATGTTTCATTAGCAATGTTGATGATTAGTTGAGGGACCTAATTTAATCTAAGTTCCTAAGTTTTTTATCTTATCCTAAGTTAAAGGTAAGGTGATTTTATTATTGGTTATATCCAAGAATGTAATCCTAAGTCATGTTACTGAGATATTATAAGACTAAAATGATAAACAATGCCTAAGGACCTAAGTTAGTTTATAAGATAATGTTAATGAACCTAACCTAAGATCATGGGCTAGCCTAAAGGGGATGTCATGGATGGCATGAGGATAAGTGTCACTGGCACCAGTTCCTAAAGCATTTAAAAGGTTTGAATGAGGAATTTAACACTCGGTTACCACTAATTTTGGCGAATGCATGGAAATATGGGGGGAAGGTGAGTTTTCAACTCTGCTAATTTTATTTCCATAGATTTTTAACTTTTAGTTTTATCCAATAAGGATTTGGAAAAGGTGGGAAAGCGGAGAGGGCTCTGTAAATCATGTTGGCATTTAATGTTCTTGACCAGTGCAAAAACCACCTAGGAAATAGGAGAAGTTAGAGGAATAGATGGTTTTGGGTTTTCATTATTTCACTTGGTTTTGGGAAATTTTTAGTTCTCCATGTGGTTTTTCATATTTTCAAACCTCCAATTTTAATCTATGCATGCTTAATTTCACCTTACAAGGTAGTGATGGTAATAAAATATCAGTATGGAAGCTATAAGAGGAAGATAAGGAAAAATTTAGTGGCTGGGTTTTGGCATTTTCATAGAAATATTACTGCAGAGGTTTTACTTGAAGGATTGAAACAAGGAAATATAGGAGAACTATTAGGCATGATAGGCCCTATCTCATTAAATCTTCTTCTTTTACTTAATTGTTTTCATTAAAATAACTCTACTCTTTTATGAGATTGTTTGTGTATGGTTGTTTGTATTTTGTTTTTCCTTCTTCTTGGTTTAATGACATTTTTCGATTATTCAATATAATGATGTTGTGTATGTTTTTTTTAATATGAAATCTGGGTTATCTTTGTGGAAATACAGTTATGTTTGCCTTATTTAATTTTTACTGAACTTCCATGGGATGGGAAATAGTGTTAGTTCTTGGTTGGATTTTTTACCTTGAATAGGAATCTTGTAAGTGTGAAAGGTATTTTAGGGGTATGGTGATATTATTATGAATATTTCCAATAATCAATTTTCTTGGTTGAAAATGGTGGACACAAACAATATTTGGTCGACTTATATCGTGAATGTACTTTTACTTTCATGGAATACCCAACTACTATCAAACTGGGTTATCCTTATTTATGATCACCATAGAATGGGACTGGAATGAATCTTGTGTTTCTTTTTATAACCCTTGTTGGGAGGTAATATATTTTGTTGAAATTTGAACTGGGAAGATATGCCTATTAAAATTTTCTAGTTTGAGTTATTTTTTGTTGATGAGTTTATTGATTACCCATTTTTTGGCTATGTAGTTGATTTAAGTTAAATCTCGTTGATCTTTATCGGGCATTCGAAGATTGTTTCACCACTGGAAGTATGTTTTTGTTTGAGGGAGACTATTTTTATTTCCTATTTTCCTTTCTTTGTTTAGTAGTAGTAACCTTTCTCGGGTGGACCAGTTTTTTTTCAAAGACTAGTATATTCTCTCCTTTTTGTTGTTGTGTAATTTGAAACCAACAGTGAAAATGTTGTGAAAATTCTTGTAAGGAAATAAGAGTCTAGTCTATAACACCTGCAGTGATAAGTACATAACAGAATTCAACTGAAGAATCAAAAGCGTTTACAAAATAAATACTTAACAAATTTACATGAATTACATAGAAATATAAATACCAATAAAAAAGAATCTTGTTTCTTGGAGGAGTAGGCCCTTTCTCCACCTTGAATCAGGATTCGACAAAGTATGATTCTCTCAAAATGAAATGGATATCTTATTACTGAAATGTTATGTATTACAAAATTTCATTGTATCTCTATATCGTATATCTCTTTATCTATATATATTTAATCTATCTATAGGTCTTTATATATATTTCATCATTCAAATATGTATTTAAAACCATATCTATCTACTGATTCAAGTGGAACTGAATAGTGCCCAAAATAGATGTGGAATTTAGAAACTATGTTGGACATACACATGTCTGATCCTACATAAGTTATCTTTGGATCTGGAGTATGAAGAATCAGAAATCTCATGATCTACTCTTGATTGGAAGGCCAATTAATTTCTCTCAAAATAAACTAATCCCCATTGATTCCAGAACTTTGGAGAAGTTCCGGAACCAAAGGGAACTATTCCATAATTAACTATGAAAGTTCCAGAGCTAAGCACAGGATTTTTGGAACTAAGTGTTGGAGTTTTGGAACTAAGTCCAAAGGTTCCAGAAGTGAGTGATATATTTTCTTAGCTGTGTGATGGAGTTTTAGAACTAAGCCTAGAGGTTCTGGAGCTACGTCGTATTGAATCCAATGTTCCAAAAAAGTGTTGGTTGCTTCATACTTTGATTATCTATCCGAATGTGACCTATTTTATTCAGAAAAACCTAAATTTCCACACACTTGTTAGGAATTACGGATTTTTTATACATTAGAATGAAATCAAGAAAAATATAGACAATTACATCCTAACTTATCTATAGATCAAACAAAAGTTAAACAATGCAGACAAAACTTTTCTTAAAAAAAGTAAAATGAGAGCACTCATTGTTCATTGATGAAGCATATTTTAGCCTCATCATTTCTCCCACACTTACTTATTTGTAATTCCTATTACAAACTCTATTCTTCAAAATTAGGATTATGAATTCTGCATTCTAACTGATTGTTGAGATCAAATGGTTGGAACTAAATATCCAAGTGCTTTAGCTCAGAAGTACTGCATCTTGATCCTTCTTTTATCTTTCTTTACCAATTCTTAAACTCAGTGTGATCTTGAGGTTATTTGTTCTTCCATGGAGACATGGGAGTGTGAAGGAGAGGAGGCCTTATTCTCATTCCTATCCACATGTCCTTGTGTTTTTCATTGACATGAGGGTTTAGTGTACACAGAAATATGGATCTTTCCAGACTCCATATTAAGTTTGTGGGAAATATCACTTCTCTTCTTCTTAATGCTACTGTGAGAAAATCACATCTTTTCAAGCATCCATCATAAATATCTTCAAAAAAAATCTCCTCATAAGAGGTGAAGGAATTAATGCTCTTTTGTAGATTGGAAATATAATGTTTCTTAAATCTATTGTCAAAGGCATGAGTTCTGAAATTTTTGGCAAAGGTAGATGGATTCGTATAATGAGTTCTCATATAGAGGCCTGATGAACTGGCCTTTAGTAAATGTTCAGTATCCATGTTTTTCCAAGATAATTGATTTTGAAGTACAAAAACAAATGCATTTAGTTGGCTTTCCCCTATATACAGATTGATCATGAAGCCTGTATTCTTTTCCAGCATAAAGTTACAAATATATAATTCACAAAGGAGATTTTTCTACTCTGCATTGGCTGAGGAATATGTTGTCATGAACTCTGATTCATCCTTTATTTCATGTGGAAGGCCACATGCAATCCTTTATAGTTTCTAGCGGATAAATTGTTCTTCCAAAAAGACATAGTATGCAGGAGAAGGTCTCCTACATGTGAGTAATCTTTCACTCATTATGCAAACCATTTGTATCTTTACCAAACATTAAAATTTTTCATCTTCCATTTTTAAAAATTTCTATTCCCACTCTTTCGTTGCATTCTTCTCCTCTTCCATCTTACTTCTTAGTTCCTCATTTGATGTTATGAATTCACTAAGCTTCCTGCAGATATCATCCCATAACTTCTTTAAGTGGCCAATAAGTCAGTTCAGTTTGTACAACTTGATTATTTGAAGATATCTTTGACATAACACTCTGTTTACTAGCCAATTGAAATTCTTTTTATCTATCCATCATCTGTTGTTTGACCAATTTCAATTCTTCAATCCTATCTATGAGCTGAGTTGTTAGTTTCTCAATGAGCATTTCCCTCTGTGAAAATTTGAGTTTTAGGAAATTTAATTTCTCATCTTTCTCCCTAATGATAAGTTCTTCTCTAAACAAGAACAGAGTATGGTTTAAGTGTTATTTTTCCTCCCTTTCTAAGAGTTCCTCAAGGAATGGATATTATTCTACCAAAGGGGATTTTCCTATCAATTTCCATAATGCCAATTCCTCTTCTTCACATGACAGTGTTACTGATTCACCCATATCCTGAAAAGCATGTTCTTGAAATATTTCATATTCTTTCTCTTCCTTAGTTTGATTTGGTCGAGGAGGATACATTGCCATGCTATCAAGAATATCAACAACTTCTTTCTCCAAACCATCATGTTCTTCAATTTCTTTTATAGTTTCTCCAGACCTCTTATGAACTCTTCTTCTTTGAGGAGCCTCAAAATGTTTTGAAGTGGGTTTCATGCTAGGGCTTCTTCTTATTTTCACTTCATGATCTAGCTTAGGTTAATTGTCACTGTTAGAGAAAGATATTAGTTCTTTTTGTATTTCTAGAGAGGAAGGAGTTTCTTTTGAAGACACCATAGGTTTTTTAGCTTTGATCATTCTTTCAAATCTCCTCCTCTTTAGCACATTAACTTCGCCTACTTACTTATTTTTATCTGTAGGAGGATCAATGTCCAAATTTATTTTAGGGCAGAAAGGGGATGGTATTACCCTCCTGATAATATCGAGGCTTTGTTTGAATTTTTTAAGGAACTTTTTCCATGCTTCTTCTCCATCTTTCTTTAAAAGAAAATGGTGTTGATATACTAGATGGACTAATCCATTATGTCTAATTGTCGCAACTCCCCTAGAATACCTCTGATCCATTGGCTTGATGGAGTCAAAAAGGAACCCTAGAAGGTTTACTATATATTCTAGTTTTGCAACCCCATACCTAATATATATTAGCATCTTAAGGACCTATCTTCCCAAATGGGCCATCATAAGTTAGGTACTTAACTACCCAAAATGCTACCTTGTCAAATGGTTTAGGAAAGTTGGCTCTTCTAACCCCCTTTATGATTTTCTTAGTGTTATAAATATATTGGGGTTTAGATTCCCCCTCTTCTATCAAGGTTTCCACTAGTTATTTTAGGGTCCCCTTTACAGGATTTGGAACATGTAAAATTGTTACCCCTGATACATTATTCATTGTATTGACAATAAAAGTAATTATAATACTTTTAACTTTAGTTCAAGATTCTTCTAAATTTACAACAAATTCCCTTACCAATTCATCATTGTATGTCGAGAACTTTTTCAGGAACTCTAGCCACCCTGCTTGTCCAAAAATGGTTGCCACTTCTCCATCTATAAGAAGTTGTGTATCATCATATGGCTATGAATTATTTTTAATCCCCATGGCAAAGAGGATGATTCAAATTCTTCCTTCTTCAAATTCTTACTATGTCAGAACTAGCTGCAGAACTACTGGATTTAGCTATGGAACTATTTGGTTTGGATGCAGAACTATTGGGTTTAGCTACAGAATTCAAATATAATTCTACTATTTATTCCTTGAATTATTCTACAACTTCTTCTAAACTTCATTTATTCCACCCAAATTATAGCTCATTATTAATACACTGCCACTTTTACTTGTTCAGTCAACATCACCCTCATGATTACTTGCTTTCAATCATAATGTACAATAAATGACTCATAATACCACCGACTCAAGTCCAGTCTAATCACACATGCCAACTTTAATTTAAATATTTTAATAAGATTAATAGATAATTACCATCCTTTTTTATGTAATCTAGCCACCTTAATGATTCATCA
Source organism: Taxus chinensis (assembly GCA_019776745.2). NCBI lineage: Eukaryota > Viridiplantae > Streptophyta > Pinopsida > Cupressales > Taxaceae > Taxus > Taxus chinensis. The sequence continues at coordinate 356,098,635 of CM034157.1, forward strand.
TTCCTAAAAGAAAATGAAAAAAGAGAAACGGTTAGAAAAGACAACTGGAATTCCAAAGAAGTTCCTTTTATTTTGAAATAGCCATTTATTTTGGAGACCAACCACCATTTCTAGTTTTCAATTGGTCTCTGAGATATTTTTTTAGGGAAGAGAATGTTATTTACTGACTTTCATTCCTTCCCTTTTTTATTTTTTATTTTTTTATTTTTTTGGGGAAGAGAATGTCATTTATTAGTTTTCATTCCTTCCCTTTTTATTTTTTCTTTTTTCTTTTTTTAATTTTTTTGGGGGGAAGAGAACACCATTTTCTAGTTTTCATTCTCTTCCCTTTATTTTGTATTCATGCATCTAATTATTTGATCATTTTGGAAAAATTAGGTTCTTCAATATGGTCAAATTCTTTGTCTTCTTCAATCTGTTTCAAGAATTCATCCCTAGTAGGAGGCTTCCTATAAAGTTTAAACTTATGTCCATTGACCAAAAGTGTCCTTATACTACCATCAATGGGAAGTATTTGAATAGAGCCATTGTCAAATTTCTTCTCAATCTGATAGGGTCCTAACCATCTGGTTCTCAACTTTCCTTTGAATTGTTGGTACTTGGAATCATCCCAATCTCCCACCTTGAATTACCTTTTCTTGATATGTGTATCATGCCACTACTTCATTTGGTCTTAGATTATATTTTTCTGATGAAGTGCTTCCAATCTTAGCTCATCCAATTCATTGAGTTGTAGAATTCTTTCCTTTTGTAATGCATCCAATTCAATACCCAATTTAGTTTTAGTTCTCAATGTTTGTAGTTCAACTTCAATAGGTAACAAGGAATTTTTCCCATAGACTAACTCATATGGTGAGAACCCTGTTATAGTATTCCAAGTTGTGTTATAATCCCAGACAACCTCAGGTATTCTCTTCACCCAATCTTTTCTACTTGCCTTAACTGTTTTGGTAAGAATATTTTCCAATTCTTTGTTTGTTACTTCTGCTTGTCAATTTGATTGTGGGTGATAGGGAGATGACTTCATATGATTGATGTGATAGTACATTGTGAAGGAATGGATCATATTAAACATGAATTGTGGCCCTTGATATGAAACCATAATCCTTGGTGCACCAAACTTCATCATAATTTTGTGCCAAAGGAAATCAAAAACTGTTTCTTCAGTAGTATTTGTTAAAGCCTGCACCTCTCCCCACTTTGTCACATAATTAGTACACACAAGAATGTTCTCCTTTCCTTTTGAAGTAGGAATAAAGGGACCAATAAAATCCAACCCCCACCTTTCAAATGGTTCAATCACCACTTGAGGTTGTAGAGAAATTTCACTGGTAAAGGTTGTTTGTCCCATCCTTTGATAGGGGTCACACCACTTGATATATCTCTTCACATATTTGTATAGAGATGGTCAGTAATAGCCAGTGCCAAGTATCTTGTGATCTGTTCTTTTCACTAAATATTTCCCTCCAGTTGGTTCATCATGACATGCCCTGAGTATGTCAAAGATTTCATCTTCTCTCACACACTTGTGTAAAATTAAAATAGGACCAAATTTAAATAACATTTCATTTGACCATTTAAATTGTGCACTAGTTTTGATTAACTTCTTCATTTTTTTCTTAGTAAAATAAGGAGGAAACTTCCTTGTTACAAGATAATTCACCATATCAGCAAATCATGGTGTATCAGTTGAAATAGAAAATAATTGTTCATCTAGAAAGTTATCCTTAACTCGATCTTTCTCCCTGTAGTGGTTAATCTTGACAAAAAAATCAGCTACCACATTAGATTTTCTTGGATTATCCACAATGGTAATATCAAATTCTTATAAAAGTAATAACCATCTAATTATCCTACCTCCAACCACTAGTTTTTTCATTAAGTATCTAATTGTTGATTGATCTGTATGTACAAATATTTTGTACCCTGTAATATAATGCCTAAACTTATTAATTGCATAGTAATTTCTTTCAATAGTTGTGTAATTTCTTTCAGTGGGAGTAAGATTGTTACTAAGGTAGTAAATAGCATACATTTTCCCTTCTTCATATTTTTGTCCTAAAAATACACCAATTGAATTATTTGAGGCATTTTTTTGGATGTTAAAAGGTTTTTCCCATTCAGGTCCTCTTAATATTGGGGTATTGATTAATTTTTCTTTAATCTCTTTAAAAAAATGTTGACATTTTTCATCCCAAAGAAATTCACAACCCTTGGTAAGAAAACTAAACATGGGGGCAGAAATTTTACTAAAATTCCTGATAAAACATCTATAGTACCCAACATGTCCTAAAAATGACTTGATATCTATGGGGGTTTTAGGAATAGGTAAGTCTGAAATAATCCTGATTTTGTCTAGATCAACCTCAATTCCTCTTTTTGAAATGTGGTGTACAATTCCATCATCAAACATTTCTCATGACTAAGAGACAAATGGTGTTTCTCACATCTTGTTAATACTTTATCCAAATTATTTAAAAAATCATCAAATGTGTCTCCATGCATAGTAAAGTCATCCATGTATACCTCTACATAATCATTTGTTAGGTCTACAAAAATTTGTAATACAACTCTTTGGAAGATTGTTAGAGCATTACATAGTCCAAATGGCAATACCATGTAGGAAAAGTTACCCCATGGACAAGTAAAGGTAGTTTTTTCCTGATCCTCAGAAGCAACTCTGATTTGATTATATTCACTAAAGCCATCCAGGAAGGAAAATTATTGTTTACTTGTAAGGTTGTCTAAATCCTTAACTATGAATGGTAAGGGAAAATAATCTCTAAGTGTGGATTTATTCAGTTCCCTATAATCAACACAAATTATCCATTTTCTTTTCTTTTTAGGAATAATTACAAGAGGAGACACCCACTGAATATCTGAGATAGGGTAGATAAAACCTACTTGTAATAGGTTTTCAATTTCTTGCTTGATTATGTCCCTTAAGGCTGGATTAATCCTTCTATGAGGTTGTCTAACTAGTTTAATGTTTTTAGTATAGATGTGATAGGTGTGAATACTTGGATATATTCCTTTCATGTATTTATAGTCCCAATCAAAATCTCTAGTGTGATCTTTCAGAACATCAAACAATTTATCTTCTTCATCATTCTTCAAATAGCTATTAATGTTCAAAATTTTACCCGATTAAATCTCAACATGCTTGTTTCTAGTGTGTGATGAACTGATTTGTTGAAAGGGTTCCATTAGGGTGTTTAGTGGACATGAATGTGGTAATAACTTATGATATGTAGCAATATCTCCCAAATTCCCTTGAGAAATAATACTAGAAAAAGGACAGTAGGAAGATTTATGATACTTATCTTGTTGTCAGTCAACCTCCTCATCACTGCTATTTTCCAAAAATTCCTCACCATTTTTTGATATCTTTGAGACTGAAGCTAATGATTCCTTAGCTATTTTTCCCATCCCCAAGATAAATCGCATTCCTTCAAAGTGAATTTATTTTCATTCGCAGGGAATTTTTTTTGGTGTGGTTTTGGAGATAAGTGTGAATGTTCCAAAACTAAATTTGATGGTTCCATAACTAACTCCATAGGTTTCGAAACTAAGTACATAGGTTCCAGAACTATCCCTAATTTCCCCAAGGAAAATTGGTGTTCATTCAACGGTTGATTAATCTTATATTCATCCTCCCGTATGTGATCCTACATTGTTATCATAGACAAAGAAGACAAGTTTTTCTTATTAGTATCAGGATCATCAACCCATAATTGTTCTTGATTAACAATAAAAGGTCATGCAGAAGGATTTAAGGAAATTTAATTATAATTCTTACCATTTGAGGTAGTCATATCTATTGGTGTGTGTTATTTTCCACATCATTAGGTGATTCATCTCACTTAGGTGACATCGTAGTTCCGTGTGTCATTTAGGGGTCATTATGAGATTCTCTTGCACGTCAGTTCGTCATATATGTCATTAGGAGTTACACTTATTTTCTGGGAGTGTAACTCCCCCTCTCCACTTGAGTTTTCATGACTACAACATAAGGGGTTACTCAACACCTCCTATATGTACACCCCTTTGGATCTATGAGATAGAGGAGATTTTTTTTTCTTATCAAGGTTTTACCCGTTTGTCAAATCTTTACATGCACATTTGGTTAATGCTCGCTCCTCCTGAGATCTCTTCACACTATCATTCACACATCCGTTGATGTGCATGTCATCCCTTGTGATCCTCACTTGTGGGTTTTTATACCCTCTTACATGGTATCAGAGTGGATCTTTTGGATCCGTGCACTCCTCAGTGTTGCTCATGTGTTTTCTAGCTTTCGGTGTGATATTCAGATTCTCATTGCATGTGTCATAATGGATATTTTGATTGTGTGACTCTTGCATTGATTTGGGCATTTATACTTGCTTTGTTTGGTCGTTTCTAGTTTTCTCGTGTTCTCAAGTTTCTGGTGTTCTTGGGTTTAGCATTCTCGCAGGATTGATCGATTATATTTGCAGCTCTCTCATGTTTTGTGGACTTAAGATGTGTTTTTTTCATGAACAGTTTGATTAGTGTCTTGAACTCGTGATTGATTTTACAACCTATGCCTTTTTTTTGGTTGAGTTGTTCTTAGTCTTCAACTTGCAGGGTTTCTTTGTGAATATTTGACTGGCAAGCTCGATCTTTGTTCTTTGCATGTTTCACATATCTCACAGACTCCACCGTTTGGTTCAACATCAAACTCATTGCTCAGGATTGATTTGGTACATTGACTCTTCCTTGGTTTGAGCTCTCTGCATGTGGTTATGCATGAGGCTTTTCTTCCTTTGTTAGATCCTCCTCTGCACGCTGGTGTGGATTGTGTCTCCATGCATTCTCCATTCGACCTGTTGGATGCAATGTTCCATTCCTTGGCTTGTGTCATATTACATTGGCCACTAATAGTTCTCTTGTGCTTCCTTTCCGCTTTGCCATTCCATCGTGGCTCCATAGTTTGGTTGTTTGTTTTGTGACACTCATCTCATCATTGCCCATTCTGCGTGGCCTATTTATTTGTGTTACTTGTCTAAAACATTGTTTCTTTTCACTCTATTTAAACCGTGGCACATTTTGGCTCACCCTACGTCTGCATCACAATTGGCATACCTCCCTCTCTGTCCTTGATGTTCATGGTTCAACTCTTGTTGCTCACTGTCTCCCCTGGTTGCCTTCATGCTCTGTTCGTTGTTTCTTATCTATCCTCTGAGCCACTCGCTTCTCTTGAATTCGCTCAGCGCGTTTCCACATGGTCAGCTCCTGACCTTGGTGTTTCAAACCTGCATTTGGATTCATCTCTAACGGATCCATAAAACTTGTTCTCCACGAGGGCCTCCACTCCTACAGGGACCTACAACAGCTCACCAATAGTTATAGCTCACTCAATGTTACCTTGAACACCTTTCATCCTACAGCGGTGCAACACTCTATTACTCTAGCAGAGCTAACATGTCACACGTGGCTTGGTCTTTTTGGTCAACTTTTTCATTCTCTCGCTCTGAGCTCGGTCAACGTGGGGATTTCTAGCTCGGTCAAAAAACACTTGATCAGCTTGCATGTGGCATTGGCATTCCAAACCTTCCATCCCTTTTATATTGTTTGGAGGTGAAAACAATATTTTAATTTTTAAAGGTTAAAAACATTTATTTCATGGCATTGTAATAATTTTCAAGGCCATTTTTTTGCTTGTAACGAATGTCCTTCCTACTAGTGTCGAAGACAGAGGGTGAGGTCCGGGGTTGGCAGGAGGCTAATCCCCCCTCACAAGAAAAATAAACCCTATCTAAAATTTGATGCCATTTATAATGAGTAACCACACGACACCCTTTGCACCCATTTCGGGCACCTTTTTAATCAGTTTGTAAACCCTATTGGCTTTTTCCATTAGTTGTGGGAATTATAATAATGCCATAACTTTTGACTCGCAACTCATTTTTTAGTGCTTCCTTAGTCAAAGTTGCATGATTTCTCACACTTTATGTGATGGCATTGTCATTTTTGTAAATGCACTACTTTATAAAGTTTCAAATTCTGGGGGGGTTGACTAGTACTCTTGGGTTTTCACACGAAGACACATTATCGACTGAGTCCGATGTCTTGCTCTTGTGCACCTTTCACTTTTCATTCTGCATCATGGAGATTGCTCTTTCCATACTTGAGCATCGTAGGATTTCTTTACATCCTTTTCCACTTCTCACTAGGAGAGGGAACTATTCAACTTGGCGTGCTTCCATGGAATGTTACTTCACCTACAAGGGTCTTTTACCCTTCTTTCTTGGGCCAGTTCCTGCACCCACTGATCATCATCATCTTGAGGACTTCCTTGACACTTTTGACCATGTTTTTGGTCACTTGATGATGCATGTCTCAATATCTCTCTGGTTTTACGTGGAAGACTCAGATCTACCCTACCGTGTCTAGAGCATTCTTCAGTCCCTCTATAGAGACCCTTCACATACTACCACCATTGTTGTTACTGCTGATTTAGTTGTCTCCTCTATTTCTTCATGTGATGATAGTTCCACTGACATAGGCTCACTTGGTTCTACTTCTGATGATGAGCATTGTGCACCTAGTTCTGATGTTGAGAGTACTACAGAGGACTTCTCTCCTCTTTCTCTCACTATTCTAGAGAGTGTTGACACTTCCCACATCTCATCAAATATCGAGCAGTATCCTATTTAGTCTTATATAATCATCACACTCACCTCTTTTCCACTTCTAGTGTGTGAGGCCCCTTCCACTCCTCTACCTTTATTCGATGACTCATACCTATCTGACATCCCTCTTCTGTTTGATGAGCCCCCTCATTGGGAGGAGTATCTACCTGACCTTAGTCGTCTTTTCACAGATTACACTTGTGATGCACTACAGGTTCCACATCCATCTACAGGTGTTTCAGAGGAGTTCATCATCTCTGTTGTTGGGAGTGCCCCTTCTAGGACTCTTACCACTTCCACTTTTTTGGAGACCTTCATTGATCCACCCTCAGCTGTGGATCCCTTTTCTATTGTGGAGGATGTTTTGTTACCTTCACATCAGTTGGACATCCTTTCTACAGGTGTTCACCCTTCATACTCTGACAGTTCTACACTCGTGACATTACCTTTGGTTCCTTCGCACTCACTTGTTAGACCTATGTCACACTTTCATGGACCAGACTCAGAGTTCTTCATGCTACTGCCTTTGGTTTCCTTCATGGAGTGGGCAGACTTTCTGCACGTCATTTTTGTCCTTCCTAAGGGTAGGCACATTGTTCGGTGTAGGTAGCTCTTCTTCAGTCTAGAAGTAGAGGATCTCGTCATCGACATTCTTTTGGGAGATCTCCTAGAGCTGCAGATTTCAGATCCATCATGGCATCTTCTACATTCCTCTCATCTCCCTCTTTTTCTCTCTTCTTCTTCTTTCTAAGAGATTTCCTCTTTGTACATGGGTACCTTTCTAGGCTCGTCTATAGCTAGGACCCATATTTGGCATCTTTCTTAGATTAGAGAGTGTTTTGTTCTCTTGTGGTGGATGTTTTTCCCACTAGGTTTTCCTTCACTGCTTGGGACTTCTTGTTGTGCATGGGTACCTCATTAGGATTTGTGCCGGGACCCATTTCTTGCTTTCTGACTTACCGCCTCATCCTAAGTTACAATGAAGGGGGACTATTGGTGTGTGTTATTTTCCACATCATTAGGTGAGTCATCTCACTTAGGTGAGATTGTAGTTCTATGTGTCTTTTAGGGGTCATTATGAGATTCTATTGTGTGTCAGTGTGTTAGCGCGTCAATACGTCAGTGCATCATATACATCATTGGGAGTTACACTTCTATTCTAAGAATGTAACTCCCCCTCTCCACTTGAGTTGTCATGACTGTAGAATTGGGGGTTACTCAGCACCTCCTATATGTACACCCCTTTGGATCTATGAGATAGAGGAGAGTTTTGTGGCTTATCGAGATTCTCCTCATTTGTCAAATCTTGGCATGCACATTTGGTTGATGCTCGCTCCTCCTAATATCTCTTCACTTTTTCATTTACATGTCCATTGATGTGCATGTTGTCCCTCATGATCCTCGTTTGTGGGTTTTTGTACCCTCTTACAGTATCACCTAATCTGTAATCAATTAAGGTATTAATTGTAGCTAACCATGGTCTACCCAAAATAATGGGATATCCAAGAGTTTTACCTTTTGGCCGTAATATAAGGAATTCCACTGGATATTCCCATAACTCCACCATAAAAACCACATCTTCAATAACTCCTTCTAGTTTTTCTACTGACTGATCTCCCATCTATAATATGGTGCTAGTAGGTTTTATACCTATTAATGGTAATGTTTCCAAAGTGTCCACTGTCATCACATTTATAGCTACTCCCAAATCAACCAAAACATTATGTATTTCTTTATTCCCTATAGAGACATAAATGATAGGGCTTCCATGATCTCTGTATTTGGGAAGTAATATTTTTCCTGCTGATGAATCAAAAAGTTTCCCATCTACCTTAATAGTCCTACGGTACTACTTATTCCCTCTAGGTATTTTTAAACATAGCATTTTAATTAACTTTTTTAACTCTAGAATGTCCTTGATTACTTGCAACAATGGTATTTCAAAATTTAATTTCCTCAACCCTGGCACCAAATCAAGTTCCTTGGTCCCTATAAATTCTTTAAATATCTCTAGAAATGGATTTTCAGTAGAGTTTCTATCTAGATCCTTATATTTTTATTTTTCATCCTTCTTAGGAACAACCGAACTAGGGGTTTCATTTTCTTCTATCATTTCAGTAATTATAATAGGTGGACTGCTAATTATTTTTCCAAATCTGGTTTGAATATATTTACAATCCATGGCATTAAGATCAACTAGTTTTTGTTGTTTTGTCCCATAGACAGGAGTTATTTGTTTGTTTATGGGATTAGCCACTGGTTGTGCTGGTATTTATGTTTGAACCACATTTTCAGTCTGTGAATTTTGTGCTGGGGAACCCATTATGGCTTGTTGATTCTAATTGGGATATGTCTTCCTTTGAGCATAGTTATTAGGGTTCCAGCTAGGTTGTGACCAAGCATACGGGTTACCTTAACTAGACCATGGCATTTGGTGTCCTTGAGCATACCAAGTTTATCCTGCCTAATCTTGGGGATTCCATGTTGGTTGAGGGGCCCAAGGTGGTTGTCCCCAATTTTTGGTACTTTCTGAGCCACCCATGGCATCATCCATGGATTAGGAATTGACCTTGGCATGAACTTCCCCTAGCTAGGTTGTCTCAGGAAAAATTTTACTTATTTTGTTGTGGATGGAGTGTTCATTTATTTAAGATGATTTTTTATGAATGGAAGAAGAGAAAAAACATTAATTTCATGGTACCTATATTCACATATAATACATACTTCCATTTTATCTATAGGAGAATCTCTTATTACATGCTTCTTCCTACATATAGTAAAATACATAGCTAATATTTTAATTTTAGCATTTTCTTTAGCTTTCAATCCATCCATGGTGGAGGTTAATTGAACTAAAATGTTTGTTTTAAAGTTTGCTAGTTCATCCATCAGTTTTTTCATATCTAGATTCAAACTTTTCACTATTTTTCTTGTCCTAGGTCCATCCCTTATTCTTGAATAGCTTATACATATGTCTTTAATATCATTCATTATTAATTTATTAATGTTTATACCTCCTATTAAATTAAGGGCTTCCCTAGATTCATCATCTAAACCTTTAAAACAATGGTTTTGTTTAACTCTTCTTGAAGTACAAATCCACACCTTTTACTTACAAAGAGGAATCTGTCCAAATAATCTTCCATATTCTCATCCTCTTCCTGCTTGATTTTGAACAAATCTCCCTTCCTATTTCTCCCTCTACAGTAGTCTTGATATTCATCAAGGAAGGAAGTTTCCTTTTATGCCCAAGTGGTAATATAATTGGATGTTAATCCTATAAACCACCTCATTGATGCATCCTTTAGAGTAGATGAAAATAAATTGAGCTTTTGATTATCTATTTTATAATCATAAGTATGACACGGTACTTTAAATTCAAACAAAAATTGGTCAGCGTCTTTAGATGACATCCCTCTAAATGTGGGTGAATGTGTAGGTGAAATATTCCTCATAGGTTAATCATCATCATCCAACTAAATTAGATAAGTAAAGGTCCTATCAGGTTTTCTTTCATCTTCTTCTGTCATTTATGCATTAATTTCTAGACTTTTCTCCCAATCAATGTGATATGTGATCTACTTTGGTGAAGGTGAGAACTCAAGAGTAGGAGGTTGACTACTCAATTGAGAATCAAAA